>JAESUZ010001551.1:1490587-2981175 GCA_017311185.1 Proteles cristata cristata | reverse complement strand
TTAATCTGGGTTTTCGGATTGCGTGGTTTTGAATCTTGGTGCCAGAACTCAGTAGACATGTAACCCTACATGACTACTCAGTTTCCGTGTGCCTCAGGGTTCTCATTTGTAAAATGGGGAGAACAGCAATACCTACTAATGACAGTGTTTTGAAGACTAAATGAGATCATACATGTAAAGAAGTTTAGATAGTATCAGGCACATTGGAAGCCATCAAAATTTATTAGCCGTTGTTACAACTGCAAGAACAGAGGTGATGCTGACATACTGAAGCGAATCAATTCATGATTATGGATGTTAGGTCAATGAGCCATCTTCTTCATTACGGTCTGTATTTTTCACCATAAGCCAAAACAATATTGTGGTCATTTTAGTTCTATAATCTCCAACTAAATGGAAAGCATAGGTATTGTTCTTTAAGTCCCTTTAAGGCACTGCAATAAATACAGTCATTTCCAATATGGCAGCATCTGAAATAGCAATGCCATTGTTCGCTTGGACATCTCAACAGCATTTAATAATGTATGGAAAGAATGGACTCATGGGTCTATTCCTTGAAAGAAACAAACCTGTTGAACACACAAACATGTCATGGGCAATGACACTGTACATTGGCTCCCACTTCTCAATGATTTATCTCTTTATCCATTCCATAATCATGCACCTGAATGCTTCCAATGGGCCACATAGCAGGGATAAAAGATAGCAAGACCACCTGGCTGTGGAGATACCTACTTCTAAACAGGCCAGGCTCCAATCTACCACAACATGTTGACCAAATGTATTATTTCTGTAACACTTGCCCAGTTTTTGAAACTTTATATGTTAACATATTTGGTGATTTATCCTTCCACTTTTTAGAATGTGGAGTAAAATTATCCTTTAGAAACACAGAGGAAGGAGATGTGGGCAATAGGTCATCAATAAAATCATTTCAGGGAACTGAAGAGAATGGGAAGACAGTGGGTCCCACTAATCCCTAGGAGGCAATAGTCCTTAAGCCTTTTGGCATCTTTAGTGCTCTATCAGATTCTGATTAAAACTGGATCTCTGAGGCAAGTGCACATATACAATAAATGTTCAGGGCACATACAAATAAATGTTCATGTATAATTTTCAAGGGTTGAAGAACCTCTCAAAGTCTGTCTGTGAATCACACACTCCAGGGTAAAAATCCATCTCCATAAAGACTTAAGATTACCCCCTCTTCCTCGGCATGCATTCATTTGTCTTCTAATAAAAATGAGCAAAATTAAGTTTTAGAACAAGGAGGAACTACAATAAGGACAGAATATTAGAGTATAACAGCTCTTTGCTTGGTTACAATCTAAAACTAAGGTTATTTGTTTTTTAACATACAATAATGCAATTTTTATTAATTAAATGCAAATTGAAATAAGATAAGACAAACCTATTGTGGTATATTTCTGAAGGGATAATTACATGTCAGCTTTCCCCCAACAAATTAGCTGAGGCAAACTTTCAGTTACTAAATTATAATAATATGGGATAGAAGAAAAAAATTAACATCAGGTGCTATGAAATTATTCACATTAAGAACTTCTATTTCCTACTTTATCTTTACTAGAATAATATTCTTTTCCATTTTCAACCAGTCTAAATGTGAGGTTTTTATCTTGCCTACTGTTTAAATTAAACATTGAATACTTTCAGGGGGAGACATGATCAAAATAGGAGTCCTTTAAAATGCTTGCATACAGTATAAAAAAAGTTTAGGTATCGAAGACAAAACATTCAAAATGCACACGCACCTTTATGTGTTTGAAACTATACGGTTAACATACTTCATGAAATAATCTTGGGGACTCATACTATTGAAATGTCCTCGCTTACATCTTCAGTTGGGTAGGTAAACAAAAAGGAGTTTATTAATAATATTCAAGGGCAGAACGAATGAGGAGGGATTACTGTAGTTCATTATTCTTGCTAATAAGCAGAGCAGCCAGTAATTGAGGTTTAAGAAATCTCTCAGGTAGTACTTAGCAGAGAAATTCAGACTTGGCAATGGCATGTAGTTCCCATTTAATTACACTATTCCAATCAAAGATACAACTTGCACCTTCCCACAGAGTTAACTGTTTACAGAGAAACTTCAGGTGATAGGGAAGAGCATCTAATGAATAGAGATACACTGTCAAGAGAAAGGCAGATGCTCTTGCGAATGGTGCCGCTTTCTGGAAAAGCATGACATCATGGGCCATCGGCCCCTTTCCTGTATTACTATGATTTTTCTCCTTCGTCACTAAACAAAGGTGGTGTCATCCTTAACACTGAACAAAGAAGCTGAAAGCTCAAGAATACAGATTCTTCAAAGATGATAAAAGGCAAAATTAAATGAACTTTGGCCATGACTTGGCTATTGAGAGAAGAAGGAGGATAGAGAATTTCCAAGAGGAATTTTCTTCAGTGTTCTTACTAGGTTAGCAAACCTCCATTGCTTTCAAACTTTCTTGGTCTCTTACTTATTTTGGAATTCACATATGTTGCATATTATGATGTGCTGGGGTTGGTTTGTACCGAGTCATAAGAGCTATATATATAGATTTTCAGAAATTTTTGTTGCTTAAAAAGCCATGAAAAGTTAAACTTTGTAAATTGTAATTAAATAAACATTCATAGCAAAGATATTAAAAATCCTCACTTCCTAATGATTTCACCATTCTCTCTGCTTCTTAGGTTATTTGTGTCTATTTTATATGTATGGTAGAAATTACATATGGCAGTGTGCTACTACACATCTCTTTCCAACTCTGTGTGATGATGTCTAGTTTGTAATTTGAAAGCAGCCATCATCGGAATATTTATATGAAGGAATTGGCAAATACCACAGCTTTACTGTTTGTTTGGTTATTAGCCCTAAAGAAGTAATGGACCAGAACACTTTAATGCAGATTAAACTTAAAAGTGTTTTGGGTCTGTAACTGTTACATTGTGAACACCACAAAAAATTGGGCAGACATTTTTTCCAGTATTCTTAATGTATTCCTTCACTCAGCAAAAAGTCACTCATGTTTGGCATATTTCTTCATTGTTTCACTTGTGCCTTAGGTATTAATGTGAACAAACTATCACCCAGTATTCATGGCAGACATTAGCAACTTTGCACTATTTCCTGTATGAATTTCTCAAATCGTGGCTGAATTGCAACCACAGGTTGACTACAAATGTAAGAATTCAGCCAACATCAACAACTGCAGTCTGTGAGAATAAAATTGTGTGCTACATAGACTTTGTATCAGCATCATTTACATAAACTTATATTTATACATGAAGATACAGACACTGACAAATTTTTTTCTCTAAAGAACTGATTGGTAAACATTTACCAGAACACCACTGGATATAAACACAATTAATATATTTAGTAAAGGATGATCATTCAATTTTCCTAGAGACAACTTCATTATGGTTGGAAAGTAGAGTGTAGGAGGTTTACTGGGTCCTTATTTGCTATACCATTTACTTCCCCAAACAGCAAGCTACCAAGATGGTAACAGATCTGAAACCTCTCTGTTATTTTGACAGTTGACCGGGGACTTCTACTGGGGAGTGGTAGAAAGATTTAACTTTTGCAGGAAGGAAGGAACTGGAAAAGTCAACAGGTTTGTCAGTTGTCAGTAGACTGTGGAGAAGCAGCAACTGGACATAATGGAAAGTCTTGAAACAAAGGTCATTCATGTGAAATCTTTCAGAGAATATGTACTTTGTATGTGTTGAGATAATATTAAGAGCTTCTGTTCAGTATTTGACCATATTGAAGACAGTTTAGAACTGTTAACTCATTTAAATTTAAAAACAGAAGAAACCTTAGGTCAATGACTCCTTGCAGTTTTACATTTCAGAAAAAGTGAAAAAAAGTTACCAAAACCAAAAATGAAGCAAAACAAAAATAGGATACCTAAATAGATATGTTATTTTGTTTGTTTCCAAGTAAAGATATTTTTAAACCTTTTTTAAATTATCACTGTCATGTCCTTAAGAAAGCTCACCAATTGGGGGCACCTGGGTGGCTCAGTTGGTTAAGCATCTGACTTCAGCTCAGGTCATGATCTCACAGCTCGTGGTTCGAGCCCTGTGTTGGGCTCTGTGCTGACAGCTCAGAGCCTGGAGCCTACTTCAGATTCTGTATCTCCCTCTCTCTCTTCCCCTTCCCTGCTCGTGCTCCCTCTCTCTCTCTCTCTTTCTTAAAAATAAACATTTAAAAACATTAAAGAAAGCTCACCAATTGGCCATTAGGGTCCTTCAGAAGTTAAGAAGTACCCAAAGTGTATTTACTAGCAACATTCCAAAGCGGACACAGGAAGAGCATTGCGTTCAGCCAATGGAGGCCACAGCTTCCTCATGGCTGAAGTTCAGGTTCAAATACTGCCAAAGAAACTCTAAGCACCAATGAGCACAGGGACTGCCACGTGTCCTCTCTGTTCCAGAGAGTCTAAGGGATGCAGTGACCTCAGGAAAATTGACCCAAAGGGGTTCTGAAAAAGAACATCAAGCACGTGCTACCTGGTGTTCTATTTTTTTTTTCTTTGAAACTATTGACCTCTGATTTGCTCCAGGCTCTTCTCAGCATCTGTAACAGAATGAAGCACAACAGCTGCAGCCTATTGGAGTTTGCTTTAGTAGAGTGGAGTGCTCTGTCAGATCATCACCTTCCAAGCAATGAAGTTAGCTTCACATCCTAACTTCATCTTCTTTGCAAAGCTTTGTTACTTTGAATGCTGTTTTATTCTTTCAGGCCCTGAAGTATATATACATGGGGTCACCAACAGTTGGGTTTTTCTTTGACTTCCCTCCACAGAAGCCACAAGGTATATATGAAGGACATGAGCGCTGCTTTCATTTACCGGAAGAAATCAGCTTTCCACTGGGAATTGCAAGCATGAGCCTGGTTTCCTATTGTGGCTTATAAGAACTCACACACACTCAGGATGAGTAAAAACAGCAGGGAGACAGGTCTCAGCCAAGAAGACATTTGCTAATTTTCCTGGAAATCTTCAAAACTCTGACCTTGAGAGAAGGTAATGCCAGGCATTTATACTTGCGATGATAGGGCTGTGGGAACGAGGCAGAAAGACACTTTTGAGGGCACTATTGTACTGGGCATACTGGCATGGAGGTTCTAAAGCAGCTTTTCCCACCTGTGAATGTCAGAGCATCACAGCGCCTTCCTGTGGCTGCATGCTTACACATAACACTTTCCACCACTTGGAGACAGCACCAGAGGACAAGAACTATACATTCCTATCACATGTGACATCCTGGAAATCCACTCTTCCCTAAAGTGGTTGTTTGGGGTATGGAAAATAGGGAGGGAGGGAGGGAGGGAGGGAGAGAAGGAAGGAAGGAAGGAAGGAAGGAAGGAAGGAGAAGGAAGGAAGGAAGGAAGGAAGGAAGGAAGGAAGGAAGGAAGGAAGGAAGAAGGAAGGAAGGAAGGGAGGGAGGAAGGTGGGTGCAGCCCCCTCATTGTCATCCTGCCTCATTTCCACTAATTTGTTCTCATAAGCATGGAGCCATGTTTCACCTGAGCAACTCGGCTCACGGGACTCAACGAAGAAAATAAGGAACTGAATCCTCACTAATTGAGGACCAACTATTTACAGGCACTTTGCAAGTACTGCACCATTAATTAATGCTCCCTACAGCCTTGTAAAGGCAGCATTCAGAGCTCTGCTTTACAGATCAAGAGAGTAAGGCTCCCTCACTAGGTAAATATACATTTATTGAGCTCATCAGCTACTTGCTAGGAATCATGCTACCTAATTCCCAGAGAAGAGAAAGATGCAGCCCTTCACCTTACAGATTCCATCTCAGTGGAGCTCTGAGAAGCCAGTGCTTGGACAGTCAGTAACTGCTGGCTAGCTGGCTGAATGGTCAGGAGACAAGGAAAGGAGGCGACAGTATAAGAACAAAAGAAAAGGAAGAAAAGAAATTGTCTAAGGAAGCCCAGATAATAAACTGAAGAACCCAAATTTGAATTCCAGACTCTTCACCTCCACCAACCCATACAGCCTTGGAGTGGTCCTACCATCCTGCTGATTTCTGAGAAAAACAAAGAATGAAAGAAAGAATAGTAGCCGAAGAATCTGTTCCAGCAATCAAATTCATTCACTGGAGTCTAAGCATCATCTGTGGGACAAAGGCTTCCTTTCACAGCTGTGAGAAGAACAGGACCGGAATTCCAGATTTCAGGTGAGGGCTAGAAAGTTTCAGAACACAGCCTGCCCTTTTAAACTCATCTTTATTAATATTCTTCAAGCACAAGGTAATGAGAAAGTGCAAAATACAGCCCCCTCTGGCTGCAGCAGCCAGAAAGTCAAAAAGAGAGAACTGTATGTCACACCATCCTATTATAATAAGAAATTAAAAGAGCACAAACAGCGTACTAATTAGCAGTCATAAAAACTCAAGGCTCCCAATTGTTCATCTTCGTATCTAGGCACTAATACTGCCACCTGTTCACATAACGTGAGAGTAGAGTAGAGAGAGCAATCGCTGATGAGCATGAGTCAGGGGACTCAGCCAGATCCAGTGGCCCAACCTGGACTCTCCCCAAAGTCCAAAGACATTTAGGGGACTGCCCAAGAATTTAAAATTACCCAGCCCAGATGGAGGCAAATGCTGCCTAACTCAGCAAGAGGCAGGAGGGGACCTTGTTGATTTCCAGTTGGTCACTATCAAGACCCTCTCCCCAAGATGTATTCCTGCCCATGGTCTCCCCCCCGATTCTATGCAGAAGGCTACTTCTGAGAAATGAGATGGTTTTATCAGCACGCAGGAGCCAAAGTTTAGCCTGAAGGAGAGACACCTTCATCAATAAAATCTTTTTTGATTAAATTCAGTCTTTCTTTCTGGGTCTGCTTAGAGCTTAGAAAATAAGCCAGATGCACTTTCTAACTTTTATTCCCCATTTGTTCCCCGAGGATTTCCAGGATTCTCTTGCCATCAGGGCAATCTGGGAGAAGAAAGAAGGGAATCTGTTTTCTTTAACAAGTTGCTTCTGAAGAAATTCAGACCCAATAATTCAGACTTGGAAATTTACTCAGATATCTAGCTCGGCCAAGTGGTTGTATATTCCGGGTTAACCAATTAACGTATTAAAACTTTAAAATGACCATCAACAGAAAAAAGGAGAGCCACCTTTTAAAAAAGAATATGAACTCTTTTAATAAGGAAAAAAGTGCATCTCTACTACATGTGAAACTGAAGTTTGACAATTTTTTTAAAGAATGACACCATTAAAAGGTCCAAACTGCATCTAAAGCAATGATCTGAGTCAACTGCACAATTATCAGATTTCTTTATTTTCCACATTATAATTAGGGATATATTTATACTCTTTAATGGTGTATCCGTTAAATAATGGCCATAGTAATACCTTTCATTCACTGTGCAGTAAGAAATCCAGGAGAAAAAAAAAATCAAGACTCTTCTTATTTTTTAATAATAGTGCCACAGTAAAAAAAGAGATTGTCCGGGGCGCCTGGGTGGCTTAGTCGGTTAAGCGTCCGACTTTCGCTTAGGTCATGATCTCGCGGTTCGTGGGTTCGTGCCCCGCGTCGGGC
Organism: Proteles cristata cristata; assembly: GCA_017311185.1. Taxonomy (NCBI): domain Eukaryota; kingdom Metazoa; phylum Chordata; class Mammalia; order Carnivora; family Hyaenidae; genus Proteles; species Proteles cristata. The sequence goes on along the minus strand of JAESUZ010001551.1, from coordinate 2,973,592 downwards.
TCTGTGCTGACTGCCAGCTCAGAGCCTGGAGCCTCCCTCTATCTCTGACCCTCCCCTGCTCACGCTGTCTCTATCTAGAAATAAATAATAAAAAAATATTAAAAAAAAAAGAGATTGTCCATATTTCTTTATATTCCTTGAGAGATCTGGACAAGTATCACTAGGGAGGGACTGGATCCTAGTCTCAATAGAGACTAAGCAGGCCAAATCATTGATGGTAACTTTTTGAAAGTCGTAGAGTTTGTCCTTATGTCTCTCATCCTACTCTCATGAATACCCATTGTCTTCACTTGTCTCTACTGCTTGGGATTATATTTTTAAAAATCTTCCATAGTACGTGAGCATAAGACAATCAGCATGGGACCAGCTGCCAGAAATCTGCAGCCAGTCCGGCATTCCCAGTGCATACTACCTGCATATCCATCGACTCCAACTTTTCCAAGGCTCTGATAATACTATGGGCACCTCCCTTAGGATTTGCCTTCTTAACTGGATGCCTAAAAGGATAATTCATGAATATCTAGTGGTGATCATTCTAGTACATATGCCAGAGGCCAGGAGAGCTATTATCAAATTGAATGAAGCCTCCTTACACCCTCAAATTATACCATCAGGGTAAAGACCTTCACATGGTCCCTGACTCACAGGGGAACCGTGACCAAGTCTTTCACATTCTCTAGAGAAAACCATTCTCATAAGACGCTGCCGCTTTGGCCCCAATGCTCTCCCAAAGCACCTGTGAAAGGTCAAGTAAGAGAAGACACTGAAATGTGCTTTGAATGCTTCCAAAGAAAAATACTTTCTAGTCCCTGGTCGTTATTGCTAGTAAATGGTTTCTCTTTTACATAAGGGTTAAAAGATTTTTTTTTAATGTTTTTTATTTATTTCTAGGAGAGAGAGAGAGAGACGGCGTGAGCAGGGGAGGGTCAGAGAGAGAGGGAGTCACAGACTGAAACAGGCTCCAGGCTCTGAGCTGGCAGTCAGCACAGAGCCCGACGCGGGGCTCGAACCCATGAACTGCGAGATCATGACCTAAGCGAAAGTCTGACGCTTAACCAACTAAGCCACCCAGGCGCCCCAAAAGATTTTTAATATATACATTCTTTGGTGCTCATTAAGAAGACTCTAATTCTTCATGGGTTCATAAGCACATACATAACTAAGAATAATTTGCAGTGATGGGGCACTAATGAACGTAAAATCCTAATGAGAGAATGCACACTGGCTGGAAACATGTGTTGTTCTTTTCTTCCTTCTTTTGTCAGAGATATTGTATTGAATTTTCTTCAGAGGGTTTATTAGTGCCTGTTTAATATTATCCCTCTCTTTCATGTGAAAACTTTCATTAGAGTCCTAGGCAAAGCTTTAGGCTTTCAATGAAGAGGTTATTAAAAAATAATTAATATCTAAATGGTGCTCAAAATACCACATTACAGCTAATCGACAGCATTGTCACAAGGCACAGAGATGGGGAAGATGTTAAATACCAGAGAGCCAAGCCTGATCCATCAGTAATTTCATTACTTCCAAGTACAAAATTAACTTCTTTGAGAGGCTAAGACAGTAAGGCTCCTTGAGGCTTCATTTGTTCTGCATAGATGATTTCCTTGTGGGGACTCCATTGAAGGAATCCGACCTGACTTTATGGTGGTCACCATAGCCAGTTCTCTATTTTTAATATTCCTTATGCTAGGATGGCCATAATTATGGTCCTGGGCATCACTCTGGAGCTCTTCCTCAGGGTGTCTAGAAAACCAACCATTAGGATAGAAAGGGCTGCCATGATCCTTCTGGTTCCTACTTCACTTGAGGCCATATTCAAGGAGAGGCTGGTCTTAGAGTCCCTGAGGAACCAATGCTGCCTCAGTTCATTTCCTGTTGGGGAAATTCTGGAGTTCACTTGTTAGCTTCCCAAGACAAAATGGTTACTATCATTCATACGCAAAATTGGAACAAATTCAATGATTCTTTTATTAGTCTAAAATCAGCCAAACTAGCTGATGAATCTTAGTGTCTATATTTCCCAAGTATGATCTTTGAAATACTATTACATAGAACTGCCTTGTGAAAAGAAAGACACACACACACACACACACACACACACACACACACACAGAGAGAGAGAGAGAAAGAGAGAGAGAATGAAAGAGAGAGAGAGAGAACAGAAAAAGAATAAAAATAGGAAAATATGATAATTCAAAGTACTTCTAGAAATGCTGATTATATCTCTTCTTGGAGTTTGATAAGGAATGTTAAGGTCTGCATTCTTCTCCAAAGTTATTTACCATAGAACTTTCTTCATTTTCCTTCCTCTGTCTCAACCTGTTATGATTTCAGAGAATATACTTTGGGAAGTGAATATTCTAAGTTAATCCACACCTGCATCCTGAATTGGGTGGCTGCCATCAATTCTGATGTAATTACACAAGTATACACTCAGCATTTCCCCAACATGAGGTCAGAATAAAGGTAATGTACTCTTCAAGGATAGGTTCCCTGCTTGGTGAATCATGTGCTAACACATCCAAGGGCTTACATGCATTCCAGAGGCCTAAAACTCCATGAGCTAAAGACTATTAATCCATCCTTCTTGCTGTCCAGCTGAAGTCAAGGGCCAACTCTGTAGCAATATGGCAGGAAGTGGAGAGATAAATGAGTCAAGTGTGGGATCCAGGGGCTACCATGCCTGTCACAGACAATGAACAATAAACCAAGAGGTGTGTGACATGGAAAAAGGGGAAGTTCATTCTGCATGAAGGACAAAGGAAGGTTAGTAAAGTCAGTAGTTGTTGAAACAGGCTTCAGCAGAAACTTTTTGTCAGGTAGGATAAGTAAAGAGCAAGAGAAGAATTGAGGCTGCAGGTGTGAGGAGATGGCTCACACCTTTCTAAGCTGTTCATTCTCTCCAACATCACAGACAAGCCAATAGGTCTTAGAGGATGGAGAACATAAGAATTCCATGACAAGGGGGGCGAATCTCATCTAGTTCCATTAGGTCTGTTGTGGGCCTCTGCATTCCCATCACCATGGCCAAAAAAGACTCTTGGTGTCTCTTAGAAATAGGTGTCCATGCCAGTCATCCCTTTATAGGCACCAGTGTAGGGATACATTTGTGCCTTTACCCTTCAGTGGAAAAATGACCCTTAAAAACAAAACATTCATGGATGTCTTATAACTACAGTCATTTTACATGAGCATGAAGAATGACCCATTGCAAGCATACTTGTAGTGAATTTTTTGGGGAGCAAGGAATTCATAAGCACTCAGAGATTTGTACAGATTTTCTTTTTTTTTTTTTTAATGTTTTATTTATTTCTAGAGAGAGAGAGACAGCGTGAGCAGGGGAGGGTCAGAGAGAGAGGGAGTCACAGACTGAAACAGGCTCCAGGCTCTGAGCTTGCAGTCAGCACAGAGCCCGACGCGGGGCTCGAACCCACGAACCGTGAGATCATGACCTAAGCGAAAGTCGGACGCTCAACCGACTAAGCCACCCAGGCGCCCCTGTACAGATTTTCTTGAACAGAACATAGCTCCTCTTAAAAGACTATCAAATTTTGGGGTGCCTGGGTAGCTCAGTCAGTTAAGTGTCTGATTCTTGATTTTGGCACATGTCACAATCTCATGGTTTGTGAGATCGACCCCTGAGTCGAGTCAGGCTCTGCGCTGACAATGCAGAGCCTGCTTGGGATTCTCTCTCTCCAACCCTCTCTGCCTCTCCCCAGTTTGTGCTCTCTCTCAAAATAAATAAATACACTTAAAAAAAGACTATTGAATTTAAAGAAATGCTAAAAAGCAGACATATGAAAACTGTATTGTTCCTGAACTAAGGGTAAAAAGATGAAAATAAATTGGCAAGCTAGGTGCCATTTGAGAACAATGTGAGGTGAAATCACTGTTGCATCCATAAATGGATTTAGCCCAACCCGTATCTTCTGAGACCCATGAGTTGCCTAGAAGTTCAGTCTACCCTAAAATAATGACCCTATAATTTTCAAGCTGAAGAAGAATGAGAGAAATAGGCAAATTTTTACACCATCAGGAAGGATGTAGCTGGTCAAGCAGACAGTGGTGTTTAAACACAACAAAGTGACTTTTGAACCACTTAAGCAAACTGACAAACTGCCCTCTGGGGTGCAATTCCCAGCATCAGCACCACTTTGCCAGGATGGCTTGTCTTCTGTCTCTAGTGCCTAATCACTCTTCACATGAAGAAGGGCAGTCAGTGTGATTAAAATAACTATCAACAAAAACAGTCCAGTAATTAGCCGTCTTCTTTGTTAAATATAATTCTGGTCAGCAAGATTGATAGGCTCTTTTGGTCATTAGCAACCTATGTAACAACTGTAAATTTAAAGTCATCACTTTCCTGAGCTCTGGTGCTAAAAAGGTTAGGGGGCAGTTACACTCAGGCAGAGTCAAGAGGTAGAAAATTATGCCAGACTCAAAAAATAAGACAACAAAATAGTATTCCTCAAACAGTGCTGTGGATCTATATGGAATCAGGAGAATTTGTTCAATCACTTTTTTTTTTTTAAAAGGGAAACAATCTTTTTTTAAAGTTTATTTATTTTGAGAGAGAGAGAGAGAGAGAGAGAGAGAGAGAGAGAGCGCACAAACAGAGGAAGAACACAGAAAGAGGGAGAGAGAGAGAATCCCAAGCAGGCTCTGCAATGCCAGTATAAAACCTGACGCAGGACTTGAGCCCATAAACTGTGAGATCATAGCCTGAACTGAAATCAAGAGTAGAATGCTCAGCTGACTGAGCCACCCAGGTGCCCCAGAAGGGAGGCAAATGTTAACCAATGCCTAGCAATATAATTTTGGTAGGGGGAAGGGGAAATCCTTAAACGTCAAACCCAACTGAAATTAAGGTTCTGTTAGAAGTGAATTACCTATCCATCAATCATAAAAATATTACTTGAAATTTAATCTAGGAAAAGATAAGTTCTTTGGTCATATTTAGGTATCCTAAAAACACTGATCCCAGAAAAGTGTCTTCACATTTCATATAAAAATAGATATGGATGGGCCTCTGGGTGGCTCATTTGGTTAAGCACCCAACTCCTGACTCTGGCTAAGGTCATGATCTTACAGTGTGACACTGATCCCTCTGTTTGACTCTACACTGAGCATGGACACTGCTTGGGATTTTCTCTCTCCCTCTCTCTCTGCCCCTCCCCACACCTCTCTTGTGAAATGAATAAATAAACTTAAAACATAGATATGGGAACTTTTAAACTAGTCTTAAAACCATATTTAAAAAGTAGAATCTCTCATAGACACAGCCATTATAATATACTATATTTTAAAAACTATATCTATAAAATTTCAAAGTATATAGTCAATCATGTTGGTCAGTGAGTGTTATTATTACCTTTATGCCACCATATTTTGATGTAACATTTTCCCTAACCAAAGCTTGTTGCTGGACCATTTGTTTTATTTGACATTCATGGGCCATCCACAGGGAAAGATATCTAACCCTTCCACTGGCATATTTACTATTAGCACAGAGAATCAATCTCAGACTTTGACATGCCAACTGGTGATGCAGCTGAGTCTCACTCTGCCAGTGAATGGTCTAATCAAGAGCAAAATGTCAAGAATAAGAGGGAAGACTATCACCCTACAACCTTTAGGTTTTAGATTGCTGTGCAGGGCTCTTGGCAAACCAAAAAGAAAAGAATGTAAGATGAACTGAATCAGTGCAGGAAGGCAAAGTGGATTTTGTACCTTGGTCTGGAAAAACACACATCACCAGGACTGATCCCCAAAGGTATCTTTGAGGTAACTTAGGAATTTCTCCAAGGATGCAAGACTAAGACCACCAATGTGGAAACATCACAAGTTTGAACACCACATTTGCAGAAAGGATGTTCTATCTGCCTTCAGAAAATTAAGAAACAAAACAAGTAGGCAGACAAATACTAGTTCTATTGATTAAAGTTCAGAGAAGCCTGACATGTTACTTATAAGATATATTTCAACCATGTTTCCCCTTCCTTACAGGTTCACTGGATGTTAACTCACATGTATCTATAGTATTTCCATGGTCAGTCTCAGAATTTACAGCCTAATACTTGAGGGGGAATAATTAAGATATTGCAGGGCAACTAGGTTTGACCTTAAACACCAGCTCTGACCAAATGGCAATAGACTGCATTGAGTAGGGCCCTGAGGTCATTTTTGGACTCAGTGGAAAAGAGTAACATGATTAATGAATAATGCCTGTAGAGAGGCAGTTTCACAAAGGGGTTAAGAATGGATTCTGAAGATACACTGATGTTTGAATCCCAGCCCTAGAACTTACCAGCGAGGCAAGATATTGACTGAACCCCAATTTACTCCATAGATACTACATTCTGTATACAAAATAGCAATGAGTAAATGATTATTAGCAATCAACATTATACATTAAGCAACTTCCACAGTGTCTAGCACATAATTTTCACTTAGTAAACATTAGCACCATCACCAGCTGGACTAGTTACCAGTGTTGCTAATTGGCATTGCAGAGTAGATGGTGGCCTTCTTTGCCCATGGAGCTGTTTGTGTTCTAGAATCTGCTTTTCAGCTTAAGTGTAGAACTAACAAGTAGCAGCTCACTTTGAAGGCAAGATGGCAGTAGGGAAGTGGAATAAATCAAACCTATGTAGTTCTTCATGTGACTGAATATATTAGTTTGGTAGAACTAACTTCCAAAATGCAACATATTACAGTGGTGCTGTTATAACATTTTTGGACTGTGAAAGATGAGAATGTCGTTCAATAACTCATATTTTCAGGGCACTGCAAATTGATCAAATTTGGTGTATCTTGACTTAAAATAAGTCATTTGGCCTTTTCCTGGCTCCCCGGACTGCTAATAACATACAATCCCACACTTCCTATGCTCAACCCACCTGAATAAAGGATCAAAAGGAGATTGACTCTACCTCAAATGTTGCATGAAGCTGTCACATATTGCAAGTGTGGTTCTATCACTAACAAACAGAAAAACTTTCAAACCTAGTGGGTGATATGAATAGGCTTCTGAATTTGACTGAATTTGACCAGTGCTTCTACTGGTCACTGTCATCAGGCATCAGGAACTGGAATTATAGCATGAGTTTTCAACTCAGGGCAATTTTGCCCCATGGGGAATATCTGACAATGTTTGGAAACATTTTTGGTTGTTATAACTTGGTGGGAGATGCTACTGGTTTCTAGTGGGTGGACACCACAGATGTTTCCACACATCCTGCAAAGCATGGCCCCATCCACATGACTAAGAGTTACCTGGTTCAAATCATCAATAATAATGTTAAAACCTTTTGCTAGTATGGGACACAGATCAGCATGGACTCATTTCCTAAATGTTTCCCTCACTAAACTGAAAAATCCATGTGGACAGGGACCATGGTTGATTTCAGTTCTTAACATAAGGCCTAACACTTAATACGGACTATATTTAGATGTCTGTGGGGTGAATGAACTGTACAAGTAGGAAACACTGCGGGTCACCACTTTTCGTCAAAGCAGAGCAAATATTTCTTCCACATCAAAGTCATAAAGTAAGGTGAAAAGAGAAACTATAGCCAAATATGATTTTGTTTATTTGGGCATGAAGCACGTGGACACCTTAAATAAATCTGTCCCTTCCTCCTACATGCCTATCTTCCCTACAGCAGTAACTGGAGCCACAGCTAGATCCCAACAGTAAGTTGTATAAATGTACCACTGAAGTATTTCTACAATCTATTCACTTCTCTCCTTTGTTACTGCGATGAGGCATGGACAAGCCATCGCCATAATCTCTAATGGGTCACCCTATTTTTGTTTTTGGCCTCTAACCTCCATTCTCTACACAAAAATAACAGTTGACAGGTACTAATCATAGCACATCATTCCTGTATTCAAAACCTGCTCAAGTCCTTACTGGAGCTTAAAACGCTTTCTAAGGTCTGGCACCTGCCCACCTCGACACATGATAATCAAAGTGCCCATTTTTCTACTTAACCAGCATGTCCAGTTTCTTTTTCCCTCAGAGCCTCCAAACTGGCCTGGAATGATCTTTCTCTAGATCCTTACATGGCTGGGATTGGGGCGTCATCCAGTGGTCAATATAAAATCAACTCATCAAGAGAGAAATTTTTTTTTTAAATATATTTTTATTTATTTCTAGGAGATAGAGAGACAGCATGAGCAGGGGAGGGTCAGAGAGAGAGGGAGTCACAGACTGAAACAGGCTCCAGGCTACGAGCTGGCAGTCAGCACAGAGCCCGACGCGGGGCTCGAACCGACGAACCGCGAGATCATGACCCAAGCGAAAGTCGGACGCTTAACCGACTAAGCCACCCAGGCGCCCCAGAAATTTTCTGACTATACTGGAGAAACAATGGCCCTCTTCCCTGCTTTATCAGATATATCACTTTGTTTTATTGTCTTCAGGTTATGAGGCAAACTCTGTGAGCTTATTCTTGATTTGTTCAGGTACACCGTGTAGCTGGTCATCCCTCCCTGACTAGTGTGTCGATTCAACGAGAGCAGGGAATTTGACTATCTACTTTGCTATATTTTGAGCACAGAGCCTGGCACAAAGTAAGGGGTCAAACAACAATGTGACGGATGACTAGATCTCTCAAGAGTGAGCAAAATTATATGTAAACAAACTATGAAGAGAAAAACAGTCCTCATCCAAAAAGAGAGATGTATAACCTGCCACTTGCAAACATATTTTCTACAATTTCCAAATTAAACCCCAAATTGCATCCTTTGTTTAACTATGATCAATCCAACATACGACTAATCATCAGAACAATTTTTAAAATGTGGTTAATATTTGTCCGTCACTACATACAGCTCAAATTAATAATGTATTTGTGTAAGTCTCCTGCATTCTTTTCACGAGCACTAAATTCAAGTTCATTTTATATTTTTAAGTCTCTTACAAGCAGAGACAATGAAACAATGGAAGGAAAATGCAGTGAAATAATTTTAATAATTCTCAATACATAACCATAGCGATACTTTTGTAGGCTTCCGAATATGGTTCAGCAATGTGGACCGGCATGGTATGAAACTAAACTTAAGTTCTGTTTTCCTTTTATAGTTTTTTTACTGTGAAAAAAATCATTAAAATATTTAGTATTCACAAGCAGTGTCTGAGGCAAGAATAGGAGTGTGCCATCCCTTGCAAAAACCTGGAACATATACAAGCATAATGTTGCTTTTTCAGGATCATGTGATATATTTGTGTTCGCGTCGGCTGTAAAGAAAAGAAGTCAGAAATATGATGGCAGTGGTTGGGAGGGCAGGTAGATGATGGCATATTGAATCAGGCATAGTCAACGAGGAGAAGGACAATGGTGAACGGCCACAAACACCTGGTCTTGCTCTGCGTTCTGCCCACCTTCCCAACTCCAGGTGTTACCATTCCAACGACACCCCCAAACTGGTACTGTTCTGAATTTGCTAGAGTCTTGGGGTGTCTGTATCTTCATGACACCACAAATCAGTGTAATCCAACAGAACTTCGCGCAGTGATGGAAATGATCTAATTCTGTACTAATGAGGTATCTCCTAAACATATGTGGCCACTGAGCACCTGAAATGTGGCTTGTGCAACCAAGAATCTGAACATTTAATTTAAATAAAATTTGCCACATGCAGTGTATGGCAAGTGGCTACCACAGTGCACAACACAAGCCCAAGTGGCTTGTGTTACTCCCACCTCACCCACCTTGGTCTAGCAACGTCCTACTCATCCTGTAAGACTCAACAAAAATGTCCCCTCTTCCATACCGTCCCCCCGTTCCTGTTCCCTCTGTGGCAGGCACGTATATTTTGAAAATATTCATTACCATTCTATTATAATTACTTTATGAGATGTTATTCCTTCCACTAGATGTGAATCTCTCGAGGGCAGGGACTCTGGATCATCTCTAAATCCTTATTTCAGTGTTTGGCACATGAGAATTATTTGACAAATATTTGCTGGATGCTCAAGTGAGAGAGTGAAACCATCTTTAGATGTGAGCAAATACAAGCAGAGCTTCCCAGGAAAGTTCTTCCCTAGGGAAAGTTTTACTGCCTTCATGTAAGAAGTTGTGAACCAAATATGACCTTCAGGTTTGGTAGTATTTTGCCATGTATATGTTTTAAATGGAGAGAGAGGTGGTTTTTTTTTCCAGTATTAAAAGTTAATATTTCCAGGAATAATTATTAGATCAGGCAATTTTAGCTTTACATTCCTGCTTGGCAAGAATGAACCAGATGCAGCTGCATCTTTTAAATAATAAATACATTCTACAGATTTTGCTTTCTTACTCCCAGCTGACTTGAATCATTTATGGTCTCTTTCTTCTGTGGGCATTTGACCCTATAACTCTAGACACTGAATGAAGAGCCATGAAGCTCTAGATAAAACACTGATCCCTTACTTACAGTAGTAAAATAAGAATAGTAACAGCAACAACAGCAATGGCTGCTAATATTTACTGAGTATCACATGCCAGGTGTTCTGCTAGGCAATTAATACACATTGTCAGAAGGAATCCTTCAAACTACCCTGTGTCCTAGAAAATATTTTTAGCCTCATTTTGTCAAGAGGAGACTGAGACTCCCGATGAATGACAGTGGGTATCAGCAAAAACTTTTGTCTTTAGGTGTGACTGACTCCACAGTCCTTGCTGCCATCTCCCCATTACAATGGCCTCATCTATCCACATTTTTCCAGGCCTGGATTCGGACCCTGAACATGATTCAAAGTGGGACCTTGGGCAAGTGACATAACCTTTCTGTGTTTTGCTCTTCTACTAGCAATAAACTTCAGAAATAAGAGCTGACATTACCTCCAGGGGCACATGTGGGCATATGAGATGATGTAGGTGAAATACTGAACTTCTCAGACATTTTCACAAATGGAAAATGATCTCATCTGAGTAGGCAGATAATGGCTGGGGGTGGGCTGATATGTCTGGAGTAGGGAGGCAAGAAAGGTTCTAACCATTTAAAGAAAATAATGGTATCGTAGCTCCTGCTAGAATCCAGCCTTAAACATCAAGGAACTCTGACCTAGGGAAGGAATGTCTCAATAGAACTAATAAAAATTGGCTCCTTGTAGCTCTGTGCCAATTAAGTGGCATTGAAAGCATGTAAGTGAATGAAGGGTTTAAGAATTGGCTGTTGTGGGCCCAGTACTGTGCCAGGCCAGGAACTGGTATTTTTTCTGTAAATATCAAGATGGTAAATAGTTGAGGCTCTGCAGGCAACATGTAAACAAATGAGTGTGGCTATGTTCCAATAAAACATTATTCACAAAACCAGGCCATGGGCCTACTTATTATAGTTTGCAACCCCTGAGCTAGGCACCATGAAGGCAGAGCAGAGGCTCAGCAGGAGACATTGTACCTGCTCTTCACCTTCATCTAGCACAATAACAAAAACGGTATGAGATGGTGTCTAATGGATTCATCTCTCTAGATAGCTCCAAACCTCTGAGGTAGAGGCCTTGACAGTGACAGTGACTTAAGCAACAGGCTTTCAGTGGCTCTAGTCCCAGACCAGCCCTCCAGGGCGTGCCTTTGTCTAGTGGATGGTTCCTCTGAGCAATAGTGCAGGCTGGAGAGAACAGGTGCAGTGACATGGCCTTTCAGCCACATGCTGTATTAGCTCCTTGACTAAATCAAAGTTAATAGAAGATAGGCCTAGAGTACTCAGACTGTTGCCACACAGGGATGGGAAGATTTATAAATTTAGAAAAAATCAAATATCTTTCCTCCCCTTGCATTCTCTTTGGCCCCATCCAGTTGCCATTCCTGGCACCACCCTGCACCGAGCCATCTACTTGTAGTTCAACTGCTCACTCCTTACATACCATGTCTTCACTCAGCCTAGGATTGGGTTCTGTCTTGGCCAAATTGGAGTCTATTCAGTCCTTCCTTCATGTGATCATACTGAGGTTAGTGTGTCTTTCTTCCAAGTATGTGACCAGTATGATTCAAAGAATAAGACATTAACTTCCTGTTTTGTCTGTTAATCAGATCTTTCACTTTCCTTATTCTCTTGGTTTTGTTCTCATTTAACCATGTTTTCCTTTACAGTATTAAGTCTGCTCATTTGTACACTGCATTTTGAACTTTGCTAATAGGTTTTATTGTCATCCTTATTCTCTATTGTTTTACTTTTCAAGTGAGATGGTAAAACATATGAGTGGGAGCATTAGTAGGAAATATCCTGGTCTCAGAGTCAGAAATCTGGAGGTTCAGCCTTACTCTGTCCTGGCCATCTGTGGGACTCTGGGCAAATGAGTGACCGTATTTGAACTTTAACTGTTTTACCTACAAAGTAAGGTCTGCCAATCCCAGAAAGAAGCAGAAGGATTAAGTGAGTTAAATACGGAAGATTTTTCTTACAACTCAGTAATAAAAATATATATAATCCAATTAAAATGGCTCCAAATAGACATTTCTCCAAAGAAGTTATGCAAATGGGCAATAAGCATGTGCAAAGATGCTCAACATCATTAGTCATCCAGGATGGCTAATCCAATCCAAACCACAATGAGATACCACTTCACACACCCTAGGCTGGCTATAACTAAAAAGTTAGAAAATAAGAAATGCTGATGAGAACATAGAGAAATTGAAACCTTCATACACTGCTGGTAGGAATGTCACATGGTGTTGATATTTTAGAAAGTCGTGTGGCAGCACTTCAAAAGTTTAAACCTAGAGTGACCATATGACCCAGCAATTCCACTCCTATGTATACACTCAAGAGAAACGAAACATGTGCCTATGCAAACACTTGTACGTGAATATTAGCATTCACAGCAGCATTATTCATCAGCAGGCTTGTTCATAAAAAAGTAAAAGTCAACCCAAGTGGCCATCAATTGATGAATAAATAAGCATACAGTGATGTATGAACCTTGAAAACATGATACTAAGTGGAAAGAGGTCAGTGACAAAGGACCACCTAATGTACAATGCTCGTTTATGTGAAATGTCCACAGTAGACAATTCACAGACACAGAAATAGATTATTAGTTGCCAGGAGCTGGAGGAAGGGGGATGGGCATGGGGTTTCTTTGGGGGGTAATGACACATTCTGAAATTAAATACTGATGATTGCACACTCTATGAATACACTTAAAACCATTTAACCATTTAATTGTACATTTTAAATGAGTACATTATATGGTATTTTAATTATATCTAAATAAAAACTGTTACTGTAAAATATGAGAGGTTTCTACCCTAGTGCCTGGCACACAGTAGGAGCTAAAAATGGTCACTATTATTGGGGTATCTGTGCGGCTCAGTTGGTTAAGTGGCTGTTGGTTTCAGCTCAGGTTATGATCTCAAGATTCATGCATAGGAGCCCTGCATCAGGCTTTGCTTAGTGCGGAGCTTGCTTGGCATTCTCTACCTCTCTCTCTGCCCCTCTCCCACTCGTGTGCACATGTGCACTCTCTCTCTCCCTCTCTGTCTCAAAATAAATAAATAAACATTTTTTAATGGTCACTATTATCATCATTAACTCACCTGGACTTGAGTTTCTCCATTTTTAAACTGTAGTAGATTATTCTGGCACCTTTCAGCTCTGTTATTCTGAGAATCCAAGTTCTTAAATATATGTACATTGAGGTCTAGAGAAGATTCTTGTGGTTTGGAGTAGTCAGGAAATACCTTTAAAGTTTGGACAGGGCAAGGGTGGAGGAAAGAGCTTCTAGAGTTACTAGAGGTAGAAACCCAACAGCAGAAAGGTGGGAATGATTTAGTTACCTACTGGACCCAGAAGGCAAGCAGTTTGATTAGGCAAATGGTTTATTAATGCAAGGGGCAAGTTGGATGAGCAGGGAAATTTCAGTTTCAAAGGATCTTGAAAGCATGGGTCAAGAAGCTTGGACGTGCCCAAATACTAGAATGCCAGGATTTGAATTTAAGGAAAAGTAGTGTGCCAGTTCACGTGGTCTCAGTGGAGATGGCTGCAGCAATGTCCAAAAGGTACCAGTTGGTGAGTGCTAGAAGAAAGAGGATTGAGAATGAGGACCTTTTCACCTTGTGTAAAAGGTATCTTGTAAAGGTGACAGAATTCAGAGGGAATAATCTCCTTCCTCAACACCTGACAAAGTTAATAATAATGGCCACAAAATAATGGTGAAAGCCAGGGCAAATTTAACAGTAACCCCCAAGTGGGGAATTAAGTACACATCCATGTCATAAGATTCACACGTAATTGGTAGGAAAAATGAAAATAGGAATAAATGGAGGGAAGGAGAAAAATAAATAGAAGATAATTTTGGTGTGATTTGAAATTGCATTAAAATATCTCTCCCCAAACCTCACAAAGAGATTGGGGAAAAAATGAAGTTGACAAAATACGAGATTTTTTTCTTTCTAATTTCACCTATAATCAAGAGAGAAGTAGACTGAGGAGTATGATCTGACAGCTTTGGGAAATCCCCAGGAAACCTCTGGAGAGTAAAATCCCAAGACTTCTGCCTACCCAAGAATAGGAATAACTATAAGAAGCGTCTGGGAACAGAAGTTAACTGAACAATAGTATATAGGGAATGGACCTCAAGAATGAGCTGGAAATGAAATCAGGCTGGGATGGCTCATTTTATGGGAGAAGGGAATGCATTCTACTTTTAGATGCATTAAGTTTGAGCAATGTATCACTTGAATTCAAATGTCTAGATCAACCAGACCTATGGCTTCCTAATTAGTAAGCCTTTTGTAAGTATGTGCAGGATGAATAAGGCCATTGCATATAAAATGTTAATTAAAGATGAAAAATGAAAGGAGCTGTAAACATATTTTCCTTAAACAATCACTTTTTTCAACTACTTTGGAATCAACTGACTCCACGAATCTTCGAAAATTTTGAATTTCAAACTATCTTTTTGATATTATAGAGCCATAGTCTGAGTCATCTTGCACTTAAAAAATAATCATGAGGAGTATATTAGAGAATAGAAAAACTGAATATGCAACTTCTTCCACTGACAGAAAAGACAAAAGAAGTCCTATTTTTACAACTTCTTTAAAGGCTACTTCACACTTCAAAAAGATTTATGATAGGTAGATTTTGAGATAATTATTATTATTATTATTTTTTTAAACTCCACATCTTTTTTTTTTTAAATATTTTTATTTATTTCTAGAAGAGAGAGAGAGACAGCATGAGCAGGGGAGGTTCAGAGAGAGAGGGAGTCACAGGCTGAAACAGGCTCCAGGCTCTTAGCTGGCAGTCAGCACAGAGCCCGACGCGGGGCTCGAACCCACGAACTGCGAGATCATGACCCAAGCGAAAGTCGGACGCTCAACCGACTAAGCCACCTAGGCGCCCCGAGATAATTATTTTTTGTACCTTCGTGATATATAATCATCAAACATGAGAAATCAAGTCAATTAACAAACTTAAAAGTGGAAATACTTATACTTTGTGAGTTTGTATGTTCAGTTTTCGAGAAGCTACATGACTCTGAGAATGGACTTTTAATTAAAGGGAAGGCGACAGAGTCAACCGTCAGATGTGTTCAGTTACGGGCTCCCTGATGAAGCTCTGTCCTAGGTCCAGTGAATGCTTCCTTTTCAAAAGACCCTCTCAAAACAAACAAGCAGGCAAGCAAGCAAACAAACAAACAAAAAACCCTCAGAAAACAAAAACCAAAATCTCTCCTCCTCCTTGTACATCCTGACATTTGCTCTATAAGAGAATAATTAAACACTCATATGCTCTCAAATGGAGACAGTTGAGTCTTGAGTCAACAGAGTGAGCCTGAGTGATGTGAACAGAAATCCTTGGTTATGTGTCACTGTTCATGTACACGTGTGTACCTATATGCATATGTGTGTATAAAACTTCTTGCACAAAATCAGTTTTACTAATTTCCTAGATTTTGAGAACATTCTTCTCTATCTCAAGCTGGGCATTTTTAACCCAGGGCTTAAAAAAATCTTAATATGAAATGCAAATCTTTATGGTATCTGTGTAAATATTTAAAATGTTTCTTAGCTAGGGTGTTCTCAGCTTTCAGCAGGGCTCTCAAAGAGTTCTGTAACCCAGAATGGATCAAGCACCACAGCATGTAGGATCCCTAAAAATTAAAGGCAGTCACAATTTACGTAGTGAATATGCATGAGATGAAGAGTCAAATTCACAGAGCTTCTCAGTACTCGGTTTCTGGAGGCCCCAGTCAGTCAGCGGTGGGGCCGCTTGTCTCAGTTGTCTGCATGACTCCTCAACCCCCACCCCCCACCCAACGCTATTATTTTTATATCCAGCCAATTATTTTCTTGGTATTTTCATCCGTAAAATAAAATTCCTTAAATGATCAAATCAATCTTATCATAGTCTTCCCTTTTTAAAGAGGCTACCATTGTCACATCGAAAACTGTAAATAGCATTGAAGATGATATTTAATTTTAAGTCTGTGCCAACATTTAGTGGAAATATCTAAGTTTTGAAATAGTAGGGAGCTCACATTCCATCTGGTGTGTTTTCATTTTATCTCCTCTTCTCAGTGAATTTTAAAAGTCAACTGCAGTGTCAATATCCTTTCTGCTATGCTAATGTGGCCTCCGTGCAGAAATCAAAGGGAGGGAGTCCTCAGGGCAAGTGGTTCTTTCTCAGTTGAACTAGTTAGTGTCATAGAATCACAAAGTATCAGAGCTGAAAGTGTGCTTAGAGGTGGCCGAGATGAGATGAATATGGCTCTCAGTTTGAGGAAGGGGAAACTGAGCCCCAGACACAGGGAACTGACCAAGGTCTCATTAGCAATAGAGCCAGGACATGAGCCTCTATAGAGGGAAGAAGGTGGTCACTTCCCTGAACCCGAATGGCCCTTCATCAGAGCATACTGCCCCATGGTACTTAGTGGTTTCTGCTCTCTCTGTGGTTACTGTTGCTCATTTCTTATCCATAAAAGGTGAGCTACTATTTCAAAGTAATTACTGGTGTGCCATTTCCCTCTTGACCCTCTCTTCCGGCTAACTGGAAGCGTATCTACCTCACAGCAGCAGTCTCCTGCACTCACTAACATGGCTTCTAAGTGCAAAAGGTACTGCCTGGTATGAGAAATGATTCATGCAGGGATAAGGAGGCTAAGCTGTTCTACCTTCCCATCCCCAGCCTTGAAAAAAGACTTTCAAACTGGGGAAGGAACAAAACTAAGTGAGAGACAAACAGAAACAGAAAGAGAGGGAAAGCTCACAAGCACACACTAGCATAATGTGCTCCACCCCTGCCCTTCTTCAAAACCTCATGCTGAATCCTGAGGTTTGAAGGTACATTAATTTGATACTTCCTGCTGTAGCAGATTTCTAAAAAACTTACTGGCTTAAAATAGCACAGGTTTATTATCTTAGAGTTCTGGAGGTCAGAAGTCCAAAATGGGTCTCAACAGGCTAAAATCAAGATATTAGAAGGTCTGCATTCTTTTCTGGAGGGCCTATGGGAAACATCTGTTTTCCTGCTTCTAGAGGCTGTCTGACTTCCTTGGCTCATGGCCCACTTTCACCTTCAAGGCCAGCAATGACCAATGGAACATTTCTCATGCTGTATCACTTTGACACTGACTGTTCCACCTACCTTATCCACATTTAAGGACCCTTGTGATTATATGGGGTCCACTCAGGATAATTCAAGATAATCTCCTTATTTTAAAGCTAGCTATTAGCCTCTTTAATTCTCTCTGCCACCTTAATTCTTTGCCATGTAACATATTTACAAGGGTGTGGACACCCTTGGGAGACAATCATTCTGCCTTCCACAGTGACTTACTGGAAACCTCCTCTTTGGATTGGGAATCCAAGAGTAGAAGGTACCTGTACTCAGCATTTCCCATCTACAGCTCTGGCAGCACAGTGTTCTGCAGAGAATGATGAAGTGTTGTAGTGACAGCATGAGCATCTGCCAGGGAGTCCCAAATCTCCTGCAGGTCTCAGGAAAGCATGGAAGAACAGAAAGACATTCTGTGTCCATGAGAAGAATGGTGAAAAGCTGGCAAAGAGCACAGAGTAAGTGCCCTTCCTGTTCTGTGACCAGAGGCCTTATGAGGACCAGGGACAGTTAGGGAGGCAGTTGACCATGACCATCAACCCTCAAAGGATGGTTGCCATGCTTATGGGTGTCAGCATGGACGGAGGATACACCCAGCGACCAGGCAGGCAGGTTACTTACACAGCGGAGGACAAAGAAGCAACAGCCAAGGACTACATAACCCCTGTCTGCCCCACATGAGACATGGCTCACAATGGCCCCAGAGAGCAGAATGCTGAGCCGAAAGGTTGTAAACCAGAATGGGGCTGAATTATAGGGCTCAGCTGACTGAGATGGCACTGAACATACTGACCTAAACCTGGCCCTGGGCTGATGAAGTAGTCTGCTATCATGGCCACAAATTAAACCCAACTTGAAGATTAAAGAATATTTCATTTTATAGAGTCAAGTTGGTGATTGTGAAATTAATAACTGGTATATGGGCCACTGGTGAACCTAAGAAATAGTAGGGGATGATTTGGTGATGGAGAAGAAACTGAAGACCAAGTGACCAGAGAGGATAGGACTCCAAAGCATTATATCTACTGCATTCTTCCCTGTGACTTTGAGCAGGAACTCAGGGAAAATGTTATACTGAAGAGTAATTTTCTTACTAACAAGTCAGAGAGTGGAAACCCCACAAAGGCCATTTCTCGGGGTATTTCAGCTCAAGTGGTAAGTCATATATGGGCATCTCCCATGAGGAATTTACCCCTTTCACTACATTCACCAGCCAATTACCCATAAATGATGGTCTTTGCCAATGAGTGAAAAGAAACACAGTGTATGCTTTTAAAAAAAGTACCACCTAATGTTTTATTTAAATTACAGAATTTTGGGGGTGCCTGGGTGCCTCAGTCAGTTGAGCATCCGACTTCGGGTCAGGTCATGATATCACAGTTCATGGGTTCAAGCCTTGCATCAGGCTCTGTGCTGACAGCTCAGAGCCTGGAGCCTGCTTCAGATTCTGTGTCCTCCCCTCTCTCTGCCCCATCCCTGTTCATGCTCTGTCTCTCTCTGTCTTAAAAATAAATAAAACATTAAAACAATTTTTAAAAATAAGTAAATTACAGAATTTTGGACATTTACTACATAAAGTTTGGAAAATGCCAAAGATTATGAAGAAAGAAATAAGAGTAACCTATGATTCCATTATCCAGCTACAATCTCTCTCTCTCTGTCTCTCTCTCTCTCTGTCTCTCTCTTTTAATGAGGGAGGGGGTCCATGCATGCACACACACACACACACACACACACACACACACACACACATTTGAGGGAGGGGCAGATGGAGAGAGAATCTTAAGCAGGCTCCATGTCTAGTACAGAAGTGGGATTCAATATCACCATGGGATCGTGAACTGAGCCGAAATCAAGTCAGATACTTAGCTTACTGAGCCACCCAGGTGTCCCCACAATCCCTTTTAATTACCAGACATATGTGTTTCCATTCTATTCTTAATCTACATGCCACTATTTTCATTCAATATTATATCCCAATATTTTACATCATTAAAATTATTTTAAAGTACTCATCCATATATATGAATACATACCATTAAAATATATTCTTCTATCATTTGACTTTAAATTATTCCCCAGGTAGAGATTTTACAAATGGAATAGATAAGTTATACAAGTTTTACAGACAAATACTCTGAGGTAATTTGGAAACTATGACACCATTAACAGCATTTTTGAGCCTACAGTGGAATAAAATAGAAATAGCTATTATATTCTTTGCAAGGTGTTGACACAAATCCAAAATATGAAGGAGGCCAAGACTGTTCTACCCTAGACCGATTTATCTTAGTGCTTTGGTTCTGGAGTTACCAACGAAGTCCCACTGTACCTCCAGACTAAGGCCTGATATTCCAGCTTTAAAATCCTACTCTCTTCCCATAAGGCTTTATTAGTTTGAAAAATACTTTGTCATCGCAGGAAAGTTAACAATGTGAACTGCCCTCCTTATAATTATGATACGGTTTCTTTCTTGAGAGGAGATTTTGACGGGAAAGAAGGTAGTACCCAAAAAGTAGTGGGGGAATTTGCAGCTGACAAAGAAAAGCCATAGAACTGAGAAACACAAGAACTAGGCTCTGAATTTAGAGGGTCAGAGGAGTAACAGATTCAGTTCCACAAATGACTTTCAAGAGCCTACTCCATGGAATAGGGGGGTTTATTGGGTGTGAAGAGGTAGGGCAGACAAAGGAGATTAAGACTCTTCTGGAAGTTCACAGAGGCAGCAGAGTGAAAAAAACCTCTCCTCTCTCTCTGTCTCTCTCTCAACCTCAGAAACATTATTAGGTTTCTCTGTGCCTCAGTTTTCTTATTCTTAGAGATAAATGTACTCATTGCCCTACCTTGCACTTCACTGGATACATGACCTCCTCAGCATACAAGTCATAACCACACCATGATTTCCCTCTCCACTGGAGAATATCACCAAATGTCCCTAACTTTCCTCAAGAAGTTTATTCAGCTGTATACCAAAGCACTAATCAAGGAAACCACCCAGGTTCCTTGTGCTTTTGATTCTGAGATGAGACCTGAAAGAAGAAACTATACCAGTGCCCCAGGGAAGGAAAGTAAATCGGTAAATGGTAGACACATCGTGTGGATGGAAAATGCTGTAAGGAAACAAGTTGGGGTGCTTATTTCAGGTTGTTGAAAATGAATTCAGCCTCAGTCTCCATATCAACTGATGAGGCCAAGATTAGTGGAGACGCCAGGTGAAGGTTCAGGCCTGGATTTGACCTAAATGTACACATTCCTCTTCAAGATCTCTAAGGAGTTTTCTAAAAAGAACCAAGATTCTTTTAAAGGAAAAAGAAGGTGCAAGAGAAGGGATTCATTTCAGGGAAAAGGGAATATTCTATGAGTTCCTTAGTTACTGTTAATGTAAGAAGCTTTTCCAACAGGTACTGGTACAGCTGGCCTAGAAGATATTTATGGTCCATTGAGAGTTGTAAGCAAGGACTGTTTCTTTTTGAGGAAGAAAAAGGCAGCAATTTCCTTTTAAATATTTTAGTGTGTTATCATGACATGAATACACTATAAGGCATGCAAAAGTATTTAAGAGGTTCAGTACGCAAAACCAGCTCAGAAAGGATGACCTTGGGAATTGTAGAAGCTTAGCTAGAGTGTGTTGATGACTTCCTCACGTTAAAAAAAAATAACTATGAAAAGGAGTTATAATAAAGTATCTACGTGGGGATTAATGGGTCATACTCAAAAAGTAGAGAAAATGTCTAACTTTGGAAAATGCCAATTTCCTACCCTCTTATTAGGTGCCTTATTAGAAGTGGTGTGTCCGGGGGCGCCTGGGTGGCTTAGTCGGTTAAGCGTCCGACTTTCCCTTAGGTCATGATCTCGCGGTTTGTGGGTTCGAGCCCCGCGTCGGGCTCTGTGCTGACTGCCAGCTCAGAGCCTGGAGCCTGTTTCAGTCTGTGACTCCCTGTCTCTGACCCTCCCCTACTCACACTGTCTCTCTCTCTCCTAGAAATAAATAAAACATTAAAAAAAAAAAAAAAGAAGTGGTGTGTCCAGAGCCTATGAGTTGAGTGAAAATCTAGGATATACTTGTTTGAGTGAATGTCTCTAAGTTCAGAGATCTTGAAACGGCTTAAGATTTAGCACTGGGAGTCTAGAAAACTCACTCTAGGGGAAACAAGTTTTCTAGATCTAGAAGAGACATTCATCTCACTACCTTTGAATTTTCCATAAAAATGAAGAATAACATTTGCCTCAGACCAAAGACTTTGTAGTCAAATGAACTGCGACATCAACAAGTTTTGCCATGAACTAGTTATAAGGTCTTGAGACAAACACACACCTGCTGTGAGGTTTAGCTTTATTTGAAAGGTATTAATGATACCTACCCTGCAAGGATTACGAAAATTCAAGTAATACATGTATAGCACCTAGCTCAGCGTTCAGCCCATTGTGGACTCTCATTAAATGACAATACCATTTTTATTCTATTAATATTTTTCATTAGTGCTCTCCCTAGGAAACAGGATTAAGAATTAGAACTGCTTATCACTATTCACCTATTATTTATTCCTGGAAGCAAATTCCCTTCTCCCATTTCAAATATGGGAAACATAAAAGATACTGAGATTTAAATAACAAGTTCAACATTAAAGAAGTTGTAATAAACCTCTGTACTGATCCACTGTGTAGATTTTAGAGCTAGCTATGCAGGTATAGGAGACTTTTCTAGATTTTTCTGGAGCAGAAAGAAAATCTGGCATCTTTCAACTTACTCCTCTAAATCTATGGGATCATAATAATCTTGAAAAGAGCTGCTTGCCAGGGAAGTCAAGCAATTTGAAAGTCTTGGAATGAAATTGTAAAACAGAATTTGTTTTTTTCCAGAAGGGATTCTGTCATTGGAAATGTTTGCAGGTCTGCACATTGTGGGCTGCATACTTGTGGCAGCTTAAAATTTTAATATGGTCACAAATTATTGAACTGCTCTGTTTCTGAAAGCTGTTGGCCCACAGGCAGGCATAATGACAGTCACAGGTAATGACGCTAAACCTATACGACCTCCCCTTGATAGTTCCTTGCATTTAGAAAACTTCCTGGGTCTCCAGAGAATGTAGCTTCTGGATGGTCACCTATTTCAGCTTCCAACTTCTCACTTATTCCCAACTCTTTAGAATGCGCTCTAATAATAACAGTAATAATAGTGTTAATAATTACACATATAATAGCTAACATGTATTAAGCATTAACACTGCATCAGGCATTGTTCTAGGGCTTTATATATAAAAAAAATTATTTTATTCTTCCAGCAGTCCCATCGCAATCCCGAAATTGAGGTAAGAACCAACCAATCTGGGTCTGGAGTCCCCAGCCTTAAATCCTGATATTGCTTCAAAAGTACATTTAATGCATTTATTTTCAAAACTGGAAGAAAGTTTGACCACATGAATGATCGCTGCTTAGACCACCGATAAAAGATTAATGGTCCAAAGAAACAATAATCAAAACAGGGGTTCCTCTGTCCTCTAAAATTCATGGATTATTTTGTGAACATCCCTGGTGAAATTAGCAGAAAGATAATTTTTTAAAAGGTGAATGTAGAATCTATATAGAGGAATCCACCTGGTTATCTTTAAGATCATTTCACTGCTAAAACTTTCACAAAGCATTTGATCAGGGATGACAGGTCCTAACACAGCTGTTGAATGACATATGTCTTGTATTATCATCTGGTTTTAAGGGGCAGGAAAAATAAATCATTATCCCCTGGATATGGAGGGCCAAGGTGAAAAAATTAAGAGGGCTTGCATTAAATTGCACTTTATGAAAATGAATGAAGTTGTTTAGATTTAATAAACTCTGAAATTACACTGTCCAATTTGGTAGTCACTAGACTATCCACATGGAGCCAGTCTCAATGAGATGTGCTAGAAATATAAAATACATATCGGATTTCAAGGACTCATACAAAAAGAAGATGTAAATATCTGATTAATAAGGTTTTGTATTAGGCACATGATGAAAAATAATCTTTTGGTTACAATGGGTTATAAATTATATCATTAAATTAATTCCACCAATTTCATTTCGCTTGTTTTATTGTGGCTACTGAAACATTTTTACTCCATATTAACTCATATTATACTTCTGTTGGGCAGTGCTGCTCTGGTACACACTACCCAAAGTACAGACTGGAGACATTGTAATCGATATGAGCTGATGATAACACAAATATAGCTACATTTTGGCCCACAGGCTGGGATTCCAAAGGCCAGACTGTGTTTCCAGGTCCTCATGTGCCTTTCCTGAAGCAGGTAATTTTGAGGCCTTTTCTGCAGGCATGTGACACACGACAGATTCAAAGAACAGGTCCTGCTGCAAGCTAAGGGGTAAAAAGACTTATTCATAAAGATTATTTTAATTATGTATATAATTCTTTTGTCTAAAAAATGAAAGTTGATAACTGAAAAGCAAAAAAAAATCCAATGCTTTGGGGCTTTAAAATTATATTAGTTTTTATCTTTATTTCACCCTTAATTCTTGCCTGTTTTGCTTTTCATCTTTAAAAAAGAGATCAAGTCAGGGGCACCTGCATGGCTCAGTCAGTTGAGAGTCCAACTTTGGCTCAGGTCATGATCTTGCAGTTCATGAGTTCGAGCCCCATGGCAGACTTGCTGCTCTCAGTAGCAAGGGATCCTCTGTCCCCCTCTGTCTGCTCCCACTCTGCTTACTCTCTCTCAAAAATAAATGAACATTAAAAATAATAATAAAAGAGAGATCAAGTCAAATGTTTGAGGATTTTTTTCTTTGGGGCATTATAATTTTTATTGATAGAAAAGTGCCAATGCCCAAATCATTTATCTTTTCCTCTTGCCGTACTTATCCATTATTGCACATAATTTATTCCTCCAATAAATTTTCCTATCCCTTTTCCCTATTACTTTCAACTCTCAAATAAAATAGATTTGGAAAAATTTCTAATGTCAGAGAGTTTTCTTTAGTGTGTTAGAGGCTCTAAGGTTACTGAAATTTTCTGGACACTCTTAGTAAGTGGCTGTTTATAGTTAAGTCAAGAACCTTGATTATAAACCTAATTTAAAAATTAAAAAATTGGGGCACCGGGGTGGCTCAGTTGGTTAAGAGTTCAGCTCAGGTCACGATCTCGTGGTCTATGAGTTTGAGTCCTGCATCGGGCTCTGCTCTGTGCTGACAGCGCTGAGCCTGGAGCCTGCTTCAGATTCTGTATCTCCTCCTCTCTCTGCCCCTTCTCTCCTCACACTCTGTCTCTCTCTGTCTCTGAAAAGTATATAAACCTTAAAAAAAATTTTAGAAATTAAAATACATAAATGGTCCAATCTTTAATTACTGCTGTTAGTGGAAGTTGGATGATAGCACTGTGTGTCTGAAAACACAACTGTGACAGAAGTATCTCAGTGAGAAGGACTTCATAGAGCAGGCATTTGCCACCTTACCTAGCATGATTTTACAGATTTCTGTGGGGATATATCTGTTTGGAGAGAAGATTCATTGTGGAAAGCAGAACAGACCCTGCACAACAAAGGCTTATTCAGAAAACATGGAGTGGTCTTTGGTATGATGGATAGACTGGCACGTGGTTACCATTTTGCTGCTAATTATTCATGACTATGCAATTGAATATATTTAAATTGAGAGGAGAGCAGTGCTGAGAAAACTGACTTAGGGTGGCAGTTCTCAAAGCCAACAGCAGGAAAAACCACAGAGGTGGCATCCTTTGCCTTGAGGTACATCCTGTAGATACCTGTCCTCTCTCATTATCAGCCACTCTTCTGCCTTCATTGTTTTTCCTCCTGAATCCAATGATTTTGTGATTTTTTTCTGGAGGCCCCCACCCCGCCATCACCACCATTACAATCCTGCATGCTTCTCAACATTTCACATGCGGTAATTAATCTGAATTGTATACTCCCCAAATTATGATCTCTAATAGGAAAAATGGGAAGAAATCATTTGTAACCAGATAAATACTTCTCCCCTAATCTTACATTCCTTTCTTTCAAGGAACAGGGATATTTAACGGAGTAATAATCTGACATAGGAAAGGGTAAACCAGATGTCTACTCAATTCTCTCATCATTAAAATAGGTAGCCAAAGAGTTTTCAGAGATTCAATCAGGGAGAATTTGATGTCAAAGAGAAACTACCACTACTATATATTTATCGATTGTTTATAGTGCATACAGATTCTTTGAGGTAGAGGTTCTCATAGTATTATAGTATCTTTTCTGGTGACAGATGATAATCACATTTCTTATGGTGAGTCTTTCATAATGTATATAATTCTCAAATTACTCTGCTGTATGCCTGTATACCTAAAACTAATATAATATTATATGTTAACTATGCTTCAATTAAACATTAAATTTTTTAAAGTTCTCATGAATTTAGAAGAAGCCATGGAGTTCTTGATTTATTCGTTACAGGAGGTAACCAAGTTTTCATTCCAAAATTCTCAGTCAAAAACGCATTCCTCAGTATGAAGACATCATTGAACCCAGAGGAAAAAAGCTAATTAACTGTCTCATTGAAACATTCCTTCCTTTTTGGAGTCAACTGGGGACCCATAGACTTTGTGTCCATTGTCAAATGGTGTGTGAAAGAGATCCAAGTTCAACAATAAATATTATCAGCAATATAATAGTTTTTTCCAGCCCTCAGGGCCAAATGACCTGCATTTTAGCAAATTGATTTTGTTCATGCATTGTGTTAAGCCAAGCAATTGTTTCCCATGACATGCTTGAACCCATAGTTGCTCTGTCTATGAAATTCATGGTTGAATTGTCCAATTGCTGATTGCTATTCCCATTTGCTTTAATAATAGTCACTTCCTTCGTCAGTAATGGGTTTTATATACAGTGCACAATCACAACCATTCAATGTCACCCATAAACAATTGATGAATTGTCTAATACAGTTATGAGAGTTGCTTATTTGGGACACAGCTAGGGTAAGTCTTACAGAGTTAATGAGATGATGTACCATGGCATTAGGCAATGGACATTTCCCTCCCCCTGCATTAGCTGTACGTTCTTTTTTAACCAAGGACCCATTTATGTCATTATCATAATCTTCATCAACTTGTCAAGATAATGGAGGGCCCAGTGAGTTCAGAGAAGGCCTCACATAATTCATGGAAATTTAAAGAACATAGATATAGAAATGGTTTGGGAGCAATGGACAAATAAGATCTGCATGGAAAACAATAAGGAAAGGGCTTTCTCATAAAAATTTTGTCTTAAAGTGGGTGCAGTGTGGACTCAGCTTTGAGGGAGTGGAAAGAGACTCTGAAACTGGGAAGATAAATTAGTGAACAAAATGAGCCAAGACAAATCGGGGACACAAAGCTGGAGAAAGAATAGATAATGATAATCTCAGGAGATGGTTATCAAAGTCAAAATGAAAGGAAGAGAACTCTCAAGGCTGCTTTTGGCAAATCCCACATCTGTACTTGTTACAGACACGCAAGTCTAGGTTTTGGGGGGAGACAAGGTACTTATCAACTTTGACACATGTGTACCAGACTTGGTTAGCAATCAGACAAGGTTTATAATTATTCACCATATTTCTGGTGTGCAGCAATGTGAAGCTGTGTGCACATTGATTTCTGACCAATACATCCTGTTCCATAAATCTTCCATTAAATTAACCTCAGATGGCTGAAATCACCATGTCAGAATCTTACCCAGTGTAGCTACGAGTTAATAAATGGAAAAGCATGATACTCTCTCCTTCTAAATTATGTTAGAAGTAGTAGGGAATGTCAATCCTTCTAGTTCAATACTTCATTCCCTCATGTATCCATTCATTGAAAAAATATTTCTTGAAGACCTCTTCTATGCCAGATTAGGTCCTTGTTCCCAAGTCTTTACAGTGCAATTGGGAACATAGGCACTGAATACTAAACTAATGAATTATTTCTGGTGTGGAAACAATTAAGAAGAAACTAATCATAATAATATGATAAAATTGTTGCAGAGAGGATAAGAGATCTTAGATGGATTGGGGTGATCGATGAAAAGAGCTCTTCAAGAAGGTGACATTTGAGCTAAGATTCGGATGAAGATATGAAGTCACTTTAGTTGACAGGCAAAGAAAACAACATGTGCCAAGGCCTTCAGGTGGGAACTAGAATAATCTACTTGACAGAAGAAAGCAGGGAGAGAGAATGAGATTCAAGATGCACTGAAGATGAAGAACTTACCCAAGGCCATAGTACTATACATGAGTAACCAAGGAGGTAAAATGCATGTACAGAGAAGTTACATGCATAGTAGACTAGATAGATAATCCTGTAGAATAGTAACATTTGCGTGGTAGAAAGAAGAGGAGTAGGCCATGAAATAGGCAGATCTCAAAATCCCGTGCCTTTGGTGGCCAGACACATATCATAAAAATATGAAGAACGCCTTGGTAAGAGACAGGGAGTTGTGAGGAATGTAGGAGCATGAAGAATGAGTGACATGCGTAACAGCATTCAAACTCATTAAGAAATACTTTGCAGGCAAAATAAAATACATATAGGGGGACAAGCACAGCCCATGGACCATCAATATGCAACAATGAACTGGGGGAAAAAGTAGGAAACAGGCCGAGAAAGAGAAAAATCAATAGAGCATTGTCTCACATAATTCCGAGGAGAGCTATACGTGTATTTCTATGAACAACAGAGAAAGTCTGTCGTATTAGTCAGTAACCAAATGCTGTAATACTAACAACAACCCTCGCACTATTTGCTACAGAAATGCCTAACCTAGAAATAAAGATAACTGCCCAACAGGCCAGATTTGTAAAGACAGGAATCATCGAACTAAGGGATCCCTTCAAGGACTGGATGTAGAGTTCCTCCTGAGGAATCATGGCCATCTGTGCTTGCAGGGATCCAGGAAAGGGGGTCACACACACGGTACTGTAAGTGTTTAGCACTTTCTATCAATTTGATTGGTTGTTATGCGGAGCTGATGTCTGGCTCCTTTTAGCCTAAAAGCCCCAAATCTCCCCTCCCCCAACTCCCAGAGTCACAGAGAGCATTTAATACTTTCCCCACCTACCAGTCCTTCATATATTTAGAAACAGTGACTCTGTCATTGTCTTCCCTCTGCAAGTCTTCCTTTCTCTAGACAAAATATTCCCACCTTCAACTACTCCCCAGATCACTGTGTCCAGACTCTGCCACCCCAATCACCTTTCTGTGAACCCTCTCCACAGTTTGTCACTATCTCTCCTAAAACAGTGCTCAGGGAGAACACCATATTCTTAGCCAATTTACAACCTAGGGCTTCTTTAGGTATCATTTCCTATTTCTGCAGCAGTAGGAACACAATGACATTTTATCAAGCCCAGTCTTCTGCTGTCCCTGTTTCCCCCTCCCCATGCTCCACACCAGTCTGTTTGTTGTATTTCAGGGACAGATGCATAATCTAGAGAGAGTGCTCCCATCAGCATAAAGAATGCTGCACCTCATCACTCTATCATTTCTGATTAAGATCATTCAGTCTAATGTGCATTATGTCTTGTACCAATAATGCCTGTGCAATGCTTCATGCTCCCTATACCACTTTCTAGACATTATCTTGTTATGTACTCAAACTATATGTTTGTATAAAGAGGAAGATGAATCTGAGAATAAGCAGTTAAAGGTAGAGAGAAAATTGGAAGTCTGACCCTTGAAAACAGTGTTGAATGGAAGCATCCAATGACCTGACTTCGAATCCAAGTTCTCCATTTACCCACCAAATGCTAAGTTTTTGAAAACAAAACTAATGATCACAGTAAGAACAGAAGCACCTACCTATTAATAGATGCCTAGTATGTACCAAGTCCTGCAATAAGCTTTGCATGTACAGTGTGTCATATATTTCGTATACTGCTCTCTTGAAGGGAATTATCACAATTTTAAAGATAAGAGAATTAAAACACAAAACTTGAGTGACTTGCCCCATTTCACAAAATTAGCACGTGGCTCTTGATTTTAAACCTAATTCTGCCAGTTCCCAAGTTCAATCTCTTTGTAATTTCATACCACCATCTCCCTTAGTGAATGCTGTCTATACTGCATGTAACTTACCAGTTAATTGAACAAAAAGAAGAAGTAAAAGAAAATTAACTCTTATAGTAGTCCCTTCTCTTGAGATGCTTCTCCTAATAGGTAGGAGGCAGGAACATGTGCTGCCTCATCTCTGGGGCTAGAGATGCTGTGAGAGACTGTACACAAGGGCAAAAGAGCAAGGGAGGAAAGAAAGGCCACACACCAACCTCAGTGTTGGACACCGTGTTTCGAACTGGGCTGAAATGTAGCCCCATAGCTCCTGTCATGAATGCATTTGGAATATAAATAAGATTTCAAGGTGACAGTTCAGCCTAAGAAAACAGTGTTTTCAAGCACTTTTAATAACACTTTAGCCGTATTCACTTGTATATAAATCATGTGCTAATTTATTCATTAAAATAGCCTGTACTTGGCAACATTTTATTAACCTTAGTTTATGCTAATAAGATCAGTACTCATATTTTTTAAAAAGGCATCACTTTATAATTACTCCATAATTCTGATTTTCTTCCAACTCAAACTAAGCCCTTACTAACTCCAAGTCACATTCCACATCTGATGAAAATGAGCTCAAATTACAATATCATACAATCTAACTTTGAGAAAGCACAAATTTGGGAGAAACTATTCCCAAACCTAACCATGCAGCAGAATCTCCTGGGCACTTTCTTATGCTCCTATAATTTCTGATTCCAGAATCTGCAATCTACTGGGTCAGAATCTCTAGGGATGGGATCTCTGGAGGGCTGAGATTTGCAGCAATTTGTCCAAAAACCAGTACTTAGGGGACAGTAACTAGAGCATTTCTACCCTGCACAGTCCTACTGCAGCTGTTGAAAAAAACAGGAAGCACAGTATACTGAAAGACAGCCCAAAAGCATGATCACCAGTCACCTCAAAGAATCTAATGGATCCCAGAAAAATTAATTGTGAGACTCATCATTAACTGATGTCCCCTCAGTCTTTATTGTCTGGGCCTGGGTAGCCATTTTAATACTAGTTACCTCAAAGAAACACTATATATTTTTTTTTTTTAGATGATACATAAATACAAAAAAATAAAAACCCTACGAATATAAAGCCAGGTAGAGATAAACATAGGGATAGAGCTCCATGATGAACAACCAAACTTAAGAAATGTATTTTAAACATTGCTCTCCAGGGGTTAGAACAGGAGCATCAAATAGGTGACAAAAATGACATCTCTTTCTTATTTGACATCTGTGGTAGATATTGCTAATCAATCACAACATTTCTCTTTGTTTCATCCAGAAAAGCCTCAAAACCCTTTCCAACCAAGCTTCTCAGGGCACCACTAACACCTGATCATTTGGGGAATATATTTGCCCATCCCTGGCTAGAATGGGTAGTTAAACTGAAATTATCTTCCAATATTTTATACCAGAATACCTCTTATAGGTGATGTACCCCGCAGAGTGAGACAGACCCCTGAGGTTTCTCAGGTACATAAAGTCTTAGGATCAGATCACCTTGATACTTCCTTTGTAGAGGTTTCACATTTATATCTCTGAGTGGAAATTTCCAGAAATCATTTAACTGCTAAAATGTTTATGATACATGGGTGGCACTGATTCAAACCAACTAGTTTTGGCTGACAACAATTCAAAGTTTTGCTTTGAATAAGTGCTAGGAGACACAAGCTGAGTTACAAAGGGTCTCTAAAGTTAAATGTAGTATTTAACTAAAAAAATATATATGAATCAGCTTGATTTCCATTGGTTGGTAGCACTACAGATTTTCTCTTCCAGAGACTCTGGGCCATATTTCAAGGCAATATTTAGTGTCCTGGTCAGTGACAGGGAAGAAATCACAAAGACACTTGGTTTCTTCCACATTTCATTTGGAAAATAAAATCACTATGATTCATTTGCCTTTGGTTCCCATAATGACCGTTCTTGGCTCATTGGCTTCTACTGTCACTTTCTAAGTCATATTGGGTGGAATCTCACTTAAGACCATATATCCAGGGTGATACCTAGTTCATCAGCTTGATTTCATCATACCGACAGCCTCAGTGATCAAATAGTAAGATCAGAGGAAATAGACTCACCTCATCATAGATGCTGTCATTCCTGTGAAAGTCTCCAGCCTTCCTTGGAAGAACGTGGACGTGAACATGCTAAAAATGTACAAGAGAAAAGAAATGAAATGTGATTATCTCCTCATATATTTCTAGACTTAACAGTGATGCTCCCATGAAGCCCAATTACTCCACACTGGTTCCTGCTGGATTATTTTTCAGAGGAAGATGATGTTCACGTTCAATAACTGTATCTGAAATCTGTGGAGAATAGAGAAACACAAAACAAGAGAGAACAACTTGGTGGCATATATGAGAATTTGAGTGAAATGCCAGAGTGTTTTAGGGGGTGTGTGGAATTATTCATAGCTGTCAGTCTTGGCTGTATTTAGCCAGTGCTTTGAAGTGAGAGCATGGTTTAAAAGGTGACCACAGTGACTCTGAAAGTGACAAGAAATAAGAATTGGCCAACAGAGAATTCTGTAAGTAAAGAGCAAATAAGTTAAGGTAGCAAAGATTGTGGGCCACGTTACAGAATCCATGTTTCCAAATAAAAATCATATAAAAGTAATATAAATAGTCTTCACTTATTAAAGTTTTACTTCATATGATAAGAAAGCTCTATGCTTAGTGTTTATCTCTTTTACTGCTCTGAATAATGTCATGAAGTAAGTTCTACTCTGATAACCACTTTGCAGATGAGGAAATCTATTCCCAGGGAAGTCAAGTCCCCATGGGAGGCGGCAGAGACAGTACAGGCATCCAGGTCTTGTGTCTCTTGCTCCCCATGCTCTTCATGAGCATTTCTGCTCATTCTGTGAGGCTGATCTATTTAACAGCCCGTGTCTCCAGCCTATGAAAGCATCCTGGTAATATACATAGCAATGCTATTATGTAGAGATCATGAATCAAGGCACACTGCATATCTAATTCAATATATTCTTCAAGGCTAAACTGCCATTTGAAAGTTTTACTTTCCAAATAGCCTCTATTGTACCTCTGCTAAAGTTAAACCTCATTTCTGCCCTTGAGCTATGTTCTTGCGTTTATTACAAACCCAAGGGAAGAATGTGGAAATGAAAAGCCTAAATGCAGAGAGGCTGACAAAGAATCAAACTTTGTCCCTGATCATGCCCACCCCTTCTTGATTATGGAGTTCTGGCTCTGAGCTTCCAAAGGGCCTCTGGAGAATGGGGGATTAGGTATCCCTGTGGCTTTGCTGCAAAAGGAAGGGGGAAAATGATATGCTATTAAGGCAGAGGCAGGAAAGGAGGCGGTCCAAGGTGAAGAACACAGAGGAGCTTCACATCAGCCCCTGAGCACACCATTCCCAATGAAGGACATGTTTTTGCCAGAATATTCTCCAGTTAATGATGAAGGGAGTCATAGATTGCTCAGCAACTGGAGTGAGCATATACTTCAGTTACAAGGACTGTGTGGGCACACGGAGACAAGGAGAAACAAATAAGGAGAAATCAAATGCAAACTACCCATGAAATACAGCCTTAGGAGAAAGCAATGGAGGATGTGCCCAGGCTGAAATGTGCTGAAGGATGCAGGCTAGCTGACTTCCAAGTGAGACCAGAAAAATGCTACAATGTAAGCAAAGAGCCCACCTTAGAAGGAGGCTTCACTCAACCCTTGCTTCCAAACCTGCAGCTCTCCTTTCCACCTTTCTTTCTTTCCCCCTTCCTTTCTTTCTTTCTTTCTTCCCTGCTCCCGTTTCTTCACTTCTTCTAACCATTTATTCATCCATGCACCCACACACCACCTCCCTTGTATGTGTAATAATCGGGTATTCCAGAGCAGTATTGTACAGTCAAACCACCCAACGCAAACCCTGGGCCCGACAATTACTGGCTGCAGCCCCTGCCTCACAAGGGCCTATATCTCCGTGTCCACAGCTGCAGCAAACAGTGCAAGTCTCTCCCTCACTTAGTTATTAGGAGGATTCAAAGCTAAGCCTGTGCTCAGCATGCTGCTTAGGAGATAATTAGTACTCAACACATGAAGCTATAGGCGTATCACTCTTATTTTTTACGTGCTTTCATTACCTTTGTTTTTAGCCTTCAGACCAAGTAGAGATCACATTCAGGCACTGGATCCCACGCTAGCAAGGAAGATATTTAAGAAGCTCCTTGTATGGGGCATCATTCTAGTTTATCTAGACTGCTAGAGCTTGTTTCTCTTGCTCTGACTGCTGTTGCTCAAACCTGAGCCTGAACCTGGGCCCGGTGAGACACAGACCACCGGGCCCCCAAATGTGCATTTCTAACTCACAGGTGATGCTGGCACTGCTGGTCTAGGGCCATGGTCTGAGAAGCACTCGTTTAGACTATACATCTGGTTCCTGACCTCTTTCCTGTCAAATGCAACCAGAGGCACCAAGGTTACACACTGTTTTGTCTGCCCTATTGCATTACGGAAGACCAATGCTTAAATGCTCCCCTGGCTTTCTGTACTCTAGTCATCCCTTATCCTTAGGGATGTGTCTGTTGCTGTGCACTAATGAAATACAGCTAGCTGTAAACTTTTCTTTTAGGGGAGCCTTCTGGGCCCAGGTTCATCCATGCCTATTTTTCTTTACCATCCTAGCCTAGGTTTAGTGTTCAGGGCTATCTCCATAAGCTCTGTTATCACCCAGTCCTGGAAATGCCATGCTCGATCATTAGTAAACACTTGGAATGTACTGTGACATTGATGGCAACAAACAGCTCACTATGTAGGTGATTCTTCCCAAGGGCACAGACCTCAACCTAGCCTGATATCTTTGCCACAAATTCTTAAGTGACGGACTGATCACAAGATCCTGACAACCCACTCAACTTCTCAGAAGAGGGAAATCATGATAAAGCCAGCTCAAAACCTCACTGTTGTGAAGAAATGCCTTTGCCATGGCCTTCCAGTAAAATGGCACTCTGATAAAAAGACAAACAAACAAAACCCTATGGACAGCACACATGGGGATATTTTGACATAACCTGTCCTTGGTAAGTTCATATTGAGCCTTGGTGATCACAACTTACTTCTTGAAGTGCCAGTAAAACCTCTAATGATAAAGCACTCCAAAGCTGTGCAAGGATTTATATTTTGCTAGAGTTTAAACTTTTCTAGAGTTTCAAGCAGTTTAGCTACTTGATTTAGAAGAATTCTTCAGAAAATCTATAACTTAGTCTACACCCAAAGAGTTACTATGGTCAAGTGAAATTTCACAATGCTTATTAACTTATTAATGTATTAAGGTATCTGAGAAAAACCACATTAAATATGCTTGATTAAATTATGGTCAATTGCAACTAAGCAACTTATTGAATAATGAAGATCTCACCTCCTTATTTATAGAACATCTATTTGCATTTTCTAATAGTTATTCATGCAAAAATATTTATAACCAGGTGATACTCTAGGAACCAGGAATATAGTAATTAACAAGACAAAGTCCCCACCCCCATTAAACTACATTCCAATGGGTGATGTAGACAATAAACAAGTAAATAAATATACAACTTAATTTCAGGTGAAGATAAGTGTTACGGAAAAATCATAGTGGGCAGAGCTAAAAATTCAGAATTGGGACACTTAAACATTTGAAGTTTGGGGAAAAAAGAAAAAGGACTGGAGTTAAGGATACACTGAAGAAAGAGACAAATCAAGAGAGGGTAAATGTAAAGCTCTGAGAGGAAGGGATTTTAAGGAGGTATTAATCATCAGTGTCAGTGTTGTAAATTTGAGGAACTAAACACTTATCTGAAAACATGTTCAGCATCATTAGTCATTAGTGCAATGCAAAACAAAGCCACACTGAGATGTTACTTCACACTCAACAGAATGACAGTTAAAACAAATAAAATAAAAAGCAAGATAATAACAAGAGTTGGCAAGAAAATGGAGAATTAAAGCCTTCATATGCTTGTGGCGGGAATATAAAATGATATCACTTATTTGGAAATTAGTTCTACACTTCCTCTAAAAGTTAAACATGGTTTCCATAGAACCCAGAATTTCATTCCTAAGAGATATAAAAACATATGTCCACAAAAAACTTGCACATGAATATTCATAGCAATATTAGCCATAATAGTCAAATAGAGGAAACAACCCAAATGTCCATGAAGTAGTAACTCCATAAACAAATGTGGTATAGCCAGATAATGGAATATGAGTTGGCCATAAAAAGGAATGAAGAACTGCTAAGTCAAAGAATTATGCTAAATTAGTTACAGTCCATGAAAGAAGTCATGCATAAAAGGCCAGATATTGTCTAATTCCATTTATATGAAAGGTCCAGAATAGGCGAATCCATAGGGACAGGAAGTAAATTACCAATTGCCAGGGGAAAATAAGGAGTAAATGCTAATGGACTTGAGGTTTCTTTGGGAGGAGATGAAGATATTCTGGAATTAGACAGCCATAATGGTTGTACAACTTTGTGAACATTCTAGAAAACCAAAGAACCATAAAATACTTTAAAAGAGTGAATTTTATGGTATGTGAATTTTACTTCAATAAAGACTTATTTATTTATTTGTTTGTTTGTTTGTTTAAAGAGAACATGAGTGGGAGAGGGGTAGAGAGAGAGGGAGACAGAGAGAATCCCAAGCAGGCTCTGCACTGTCAGCATGGAGCCTGGCATGCAGCCTGAACCCATAAACCATAAGATCATGACTTGAGCCAAAATCAAGAGTTGGATGGTCAACCTACTGAGCCATTCAGGCACCCCGAAGCTTTTACTTAAAAAAACAAAACAAAAATAACAACAACAACAAAAAAAAACTGAAGTGGATTTAGGAGAAAGGAGAAGGTGAAGAAAGGGAGATAAATAAGCACAGAAAACTTTCCAAGGAAAAGGAGTTTTACAAAGAAATCAATAGCAGTATCTGCAAAGGAAGAAGAAAAATCACTCAGTTTCCTGAGCTTACTAGTTTCTACAATTATTATTATCTTTAGTATAATTTGTTGTTAGCATTTATTGAGAGCTCACTACATGCCAGTCCTTGGGATGATTTATATCCTTTCAATGAAGTCTTTTTTTCTTTTTTTTTTGACAATAGTTCATTAATTATTTATTTTTAAGAGAGTGTAGGTTTTTTTTTCTTTCATAGTTTATTGTCAAGTTGGTTTCCAAATAACACCCAGTGCTCATCCCAACAAGTGCCCTCCTCCATAACCCATCACCTCCCTTCCCTTCTCCCCCACCCCACTCAGCCCTCCGTTTGCTCTCAACATTCAAGAGTCTCTCATGGTTTACCTCCCTCCCTCTCCTCAACCATTTTTCCACTTCTCCTCCCCCATGGCCCTCTGTTAACTTTCTCCTAATCCACCTATAAGTGAAAACGTATGGTATCTGTCTTTCTCTGCCTGACTTATTTCACTCAGCATAACACCC
The DNA here is from genome assembly GCA_017311185.1 of Proteles cristata cristata. NCBI lineage: Eukaryota > Metazoa > Chordata > Mammalia > Carnivora > Hyaenidae > Proteles > Proteles cristata. The sequence continues at coordinate 2,936,554 of JAESUZ010001551.1, read as the reverse complement.
TCAAGTTCTATCCATGTTGCTACAAATGGCCAGATTTCACTCAATAAAGTCTTAAATTATTCCCAAGAGGTGGGGCGTCTGGGTGGCTCAGTTGGTTACGAGTCTGACTTCATCTTAGGTCATGATCACACAGTTTGTGGGTTTGAGCCCCCCATCAGGCTCTGTGCTGACAGCTTGGAGCCTGGGGCTTGCTTCAGATTCTGTGTCTCTCTCTCACTGCCCATCTCCTGCTTATCCTGTCTCTGTCTCTCTCAAAAATACGTAACATAAAACAAACACAACAACAACAATACTCCCAAGAGGTAATTAATAAATACATTATCATTTCCAGGTGACAAAACATACCTCAAGAGGTTAAGCGACTTGCCCACGCTCCTGCAGAGAATGACCAAGAGCTAAAATCTGAACCCACATCTGTCCTGACACCATCTCTTAGGAGACCACCCTGCTTCTCCCAAATATTCTTTTCTGTGGCTCTCAAGCTCTGTGATTTCTCAGTAATGTCTTAGATCACACCTACAAGTCCTTTGGGGATCAAAGAATGGAACTGGCCTTTCCCTAGAAACTTTAATTCACTTATAACGGTGCTATCTCCTGAGTTCCATTTCTACCTTACTCCCTCCTGCTTGGAAGCCAGGCCCAAAATAATATAGATTAACTAAACTGCTCTATGCCAAATCTTTTTTCCCACTCATTTCTTCAATTTAAGTAATTTGCACCAAGCAGAAGATCCACCCTTTCCTGATTCACACGCATGAGCACATTTCAGCTTTAAAAGCCCTTTCTGTTATCCCCGAATTTGTCTCCAAGTGTGGGATCTGAGTTTTAATACCCTGACAACATTTTTATAAGCCCTCTAATTTTGCACTAAGGTGCTTCTCCTTCCATCCCTGGGGGGGAGTAGGAGGTGGACAATGAAAATCTCTAGTAATCTGAAAATTTCAATCTGTGGAGGAAGCCAAAGCAATGAAAAACTGGAGGCAAGATAATGGGAAGGGGACTCCTCAGGCCCAGATGTTTCTCTCCACATGGCAGTCACTCTACTGACATTCTTAGTAAAGGAAAATGGAAGAAGCCACTTGAAATGTAATTGTCTCTTGCTGTTCCTGTTTGGGCCTATTATGCAAACAGTAGGGAGATTTCTCATTTTGTTCTGTTTACTGTAGGAGGATTATAAACAGAAGGAGGAGGAGAGGTTCTTCCAGCACCTGCTTTCTTAACTGATAGTGATTTCCCTGTCCCCAAAAGTGAGTGGCTTTTAAACAAAGTAGGTACTCTCTGCTGTGCAACATCACTGTCTTATAGGCACCTCATGAAGATACGAAAGGTGGTGGAACGAAGGAATAGCTCCCATTTCCTGACCAGGGTGAACAGCCCATATGTCGGTCACCTTACATTTTTCTTCTCATTTGCAATCAAAGCTTTTACTGTACAAAGACAAATGATAGAAAAGGCAAGTTTTCTTCCTGTGGGCCCTGTTTTGAATTTGTGAGAGATGGGTTAGGAAGTTGTTTTCCTTTTTTTCTATTCATTTTGTGCTGGATTTTAGCCAAAAAGCTCCTTAAAATAAAGAAAACAAAAGAAATCTCCTGTGACTCAGTACTTGACTACAGAGATGAGCTACTCATGCTTGATGTACGGATGATGGGGGAAACTGACTGACAAAACAGATGCATTGACACCAGATAATGTTTGTTCAGTTCTCTGAGCTGTTCTTGTGAAGGAGAAATTGAAGAACCTGACCATTATTTCCATGTTCTGAGCTTAAAGCCAAAAGGGAAAGACTCATGCCCAGGCTCTCAGAGTGCAATGATACCCTATAAAGCATCAGATTCCATCATCTTGCTTTTATTTGACTTGAAAAGACCTTAATTTTTAGAAAATTTTAAATTTAACGCTGTCTGGTTGCTAAAAGCTCCTTTAAACTCTCATTGTGGTTTGAAGCCATATATCATCAAAGCCATGATGCTTAGATGATGTACTGCACCCATATATCATGAGAGCACTGTCCCTCTTATGATATATTATTATAACTCGCAATTGGAGCACCGCCATTGATATATGGCTTAAAAACACAATTGTTAAGCCAAAGAACTCTGCAGGGTCCCCACATATTCTGGAAGTTTTGTTTGGTTTGGTTTTCATTTTGGTTTTTCAACTGAATCGGCTGTTTAAAAAATATTTTCTTAAAGTTTCTCAATTTAACTGGGACAATCTGGGTATCTGAGAAAAACCTGTGTTTCTTCTGTTTCATGAAAGGTATACCAGTTGCTTCAGCATGGCTGAAGGTCTAAAGGAAGGAACTCATTGACAGGAGGGTCAGGAGCTATCGCTGTGCCTGCGGCTTCTGACAGACTACCAATTTTATTCTTGAGTTGGCTGGGCCAAGGTGTCATCAAGGCCCTGTGAGGAGCAGTACTTCCAGTGACATTTATTTTGGAACTATAAACCAATACTTCCCAAAGCAAGTATGGCAGAATCCAGCTATAAAGAAAATATAGTCTTTGGGGTAGTTGATGGTTCAGAATAGAGTACATTTAGCAAGGCTTGCTGCAGTATCAATCAAACTTTCTGGTTTAGAGTAGAAGCAGGTTGTCAAAAATATTTTCAGGGGTTACCTGGGTGGCTCAGTCATGATCTCGGCTGGATCTTGGCTCAGGACATGATCTCATGGTTGTGAGTTAGAGCCCCACATTGGACTCTCTGCTGTTAGCACAGAGCCTATTTCAGATCCTCTGTCCCTCTGTCTTTCTGCCTTCCCTGGCTCATGTTCTCTCTCTCTCTCTCAAAAATAAATAAACATTAGAGAAAGAAAATTGCTCAGCAAGAAGAAAATAGGATGTATAATCACTACCCTTTAAAAAGTTGACAAACTTAAGCAATATGGATAAAACTATGATAAACCCATGCAAATATGATCATTTTTATGTCATTAGGGTATGCTCATGCAACAAGACAGATAGAACTCCAGGTAGACTTATTTGAAGGCCAAAAAGCATCTTCCCATTAATCTACATATGCAAGAGTTCTGTTTGCTGTTGTGCTGAGAGAGTACCCTACTGACAGTTCCAGTAAAATGACTTTTAAGGGATACAAAGACTGTTTAAGGATTTTTCACCCTTGTATTTTATCAGCAATTGTTGTAGTTGCTGTGTTTACAGTACATATCCTTGGTAGTAATATTTACATAGCGTTCCTTCCTAGGAATGAGTTTCATTCCCATTCCTTGTCTCCCATTTCCTCCCAGTTTTTAAGAGTGCATTTCAAATGTCCATGACTACCTCCCTCAGATTCCCCAGGGCTCTTCTGATTCACTGTGGGCATCTTAATGACCGCTTTTTAGTATTAAGAACCAATAATTCCAGGTGACTCTCTTTTATTAGTCTGGAACTTTGAGTTATTCCTACTGTGTTTTTCTCCTGATTTCCTTCCCCAATCCCACATTCCATATTATGTAAATGCTTGGTAGATGGATGAGTGGATGGATGGATAGATGAATGGGTAGGTAGGTGATTAATAACTGTTCTTAATTTGTTATGTGTTTTAGTAAAAAAGAAAAAAATAGAAACCTCATACACAAGGATTCTTTTGGCCACTCTTGTCTTCCCTCTGCTTCCACATACAAGGATGTGGCCTGTGCAGAGCCATTATGATTACATTGCACATGACTTTCTCTCCCATTGATTTTTTTTTTTAATAAAACTGTAAGTTTGAAGGTCTTGTCTTTCCAGCTTCATATAATTCCTTTTTAAAAACTCCTCAAATATGCTTGAGTGTCTGGAGCAAATAGCTCATCCTGAAAACAATCAGCCTTGCACGGACTGCCAAGGGGATGTATTCTTTGCTCAGCATTAACTTTAATAAGAGTCACTGTGGTTCTCTCTCAGGAGAAAAGAAGAAACCCACCCTTTCTTTGAATAGCTTGTGACCTTGACAAATTAATTCTAGGATGTTCTCTTTGCTACAGAGAGTATCTAGAATATGTATTTTTTTTTTATTTATACACCATATCAGAACATTAATCCACAGAGTTATTCCCTCTGGGTATTTTTCTGTTGGGTATACAATAAAGGATTTGGATGCAAATGAAACAATTATGGCATTTTTCCTTGTCTTACTCATTCTGTGACAAATGCACATTGCTTTACTATTTGCCATACACATAATTACAGTCCCTTAATTTATGTTTCAATAAAATGTATAATAATAAACGTTTACTGCTCCATGAATAAACATTCAAATGAAGTCTCTAATGGAGGTTACATGTTTCGAAGCAGCTCTGTGGCTTTCTAGAAATCTTGCCCTCTACTTAATGAGCATCATTTCCATAATCTGTGCATTATTGCTTAAGCCTCCCTTTAGGAATATTTTACAAAGCAAAAAAAAAAAAAATTGTGAAATATTATCAGTCCAAAGGGAAAAAAATGTTAAGGGGATTAGCAACTTGTCCTGTTAAAGGGACAGGACAAGCTTTCATGTCCCTCCAGAGACAGTGACACAGTAATTATGGAAATGGTGCTTCCTAATTATCTCACTGGCTGAGTGCATCACTACTACAGTTTTCACCTTTAATATCTGGTTTAAATAAAAGTGATGAGAAACCCAGAAAGGTCATCCATGAAGGGCAAGCTTGTGCTATTTCCATTTCTAGTGTTAACAGAGAAACTAGGAAGTAGACCTATAAATTCACAGGAAGTCAGGAGACCACGAGACAGAAACTCCTGCATGTGAAAACAGACCACAGTTTGAGTATCAAGTAGTTACCCAGAAGTAACTGAATCTAGACAAGAGCCCAAGTTGGGTTTCAGGTGAATGGTGTCACGCGTTATTTTCAATGAGTTATTTCTTAGGAAAATGACTTAATATAATTTTATGTCATTATCATTTCAAAGGTTATGCTATTTCAAATAATTTTTGCAAATTGTGTTCCGAAAAGCAGGTGCTTTTAAAAGTAACTGAAGCATAATGACACATTTCTTTTCCCTTTGTCCACCAGTGACAAGTGGGTTGTTTAACTAGAGGGGGGAAAAGGCACCAGATAAAAGGGAACAAAGATGTGCTGAGGTAGAGAAAGATCCAGACACAGCCTCTGCAGGAGGGTGATGAACCACATCAGTTCGTGACCTGCCAGTCTGCTTATTGGTGGGCTGGCAAACCATTTAAATGTTAGGAGGGAATCATTTTATATAGTTAAAAGTCATGTTTCTTTAGTATGAATAAATATCTCTCCGCCTGCATGCAACATTTTGAGACTGCTGTTCATTTACCATAGGAACAGGAGCAAGCAGGGAAGGGTTCCTAAGCGAAGCCCTCCCTCTCCCACCATTTTGTCATTTGCTATGAATAATGAGTTCCTTGCTTTAAATGCTACTGCAAAATCTTTCAAAAGAACATTCTCTTTCCTTAACATGAGATGAATACAAGATTTTCAGCATTTCAATATGGCTATTTTCACATAGGACTTCAACAAAATAAAACATTCAGCATAAATAGATTTAGTGTGATCCAAATTTTATCATATTTCTCCCTCAGATTTTTTTTTTTCACATTCCACTCTTCTCTTGGTACATATGCTTTCTTGTTTTCTAATGTTCCTTAATTAACAAATTAGGCAGAGCCATCATTTAGGGTTACATTTTTGTTCTGACTCAAGTGAGCAGGTATTGATTTTGGAAACATGCTTTTAGAAATGAATTTTCTTTTAGGATGGGCCAAATCCCAACCTACAGAGTTGCTAAGTGGAGCTGCTACTTCTTACAAATGTTCTACCCAGATATGCTGTAGAGATCATGAACTTCATAAATGAGATTCTTTTCAAAGTAATCATTGTGAAATATACCGGAAAAAAGCACCCCCACCCGCCTCGCTACAACCCATGAGTACTGATTTGATAGCTCTAGACAGGATAAATGACTCCGATTAGGCCAATGATCCCCAGTTTTATCGGGACCTTCTAAATCATATCTCGGTTTGGTTCTAGAATGATGATACTAGGAGCATCCGGAGGGCTGCATATCATCTCAGCCTGGCTCCCACACAAGGAGCCAGGGAGATTTGTGGGACCCTGTCTGGTGGCTTTGAGGCACAAACTATGAATACTGCTAAGGCAATAATAATAAAAAAGGAAACAGGCAGTGGGAAAACCTTGGAATTATCCCTCATTTTTTTTCATAATATACTTTATTGTTCAATGAGACAGAGTGATTCCAGAGGCAGTGCCCAGAAACTAGATAATATGAGAAATCAATAATGTTTCCTTTCCTGAGTGATTTCAGCAACCGAGGCCCCAGGATTTATGTTAACTAAACTTTTTTAGTCCAGAATGGAACACTTGCTCGCTTCAGTCTCCATGGTTCAACGAGGACTGGCCATTAATGGGAAGACACACTGCAGCATGTCATTTGGCCTGAACCCTCCTGTAGGGAGGGAACTGCAGTGGGGTGTTAGCAGTGGCTCCCATTTGCCAGGAATCTGCAGACCTGAGATTTACGGTGGTGGAGCCCTTTGAGGAATACTTAGCACAAATGCTCCCTCATGGCACAGGTCAGAATTGGTTATACAGGCAGTGAAGTGAGGTGAACAGTTTATGATGATTTTCCTGTGCCTTTTAATCTTCAAAATTAACTTCTGTTCAAACAGGGCCATCCAATGGCTGACTATCTTGATGTACATAAAGAAACAAATGTCTTGTTTGTGTTGGCTTAGGACACTGTGGGTCCCTGGCTGCTGCCAGCGTTGGCCTCATTCATTAATGTGATGAACCAACAATTCATCTTTTAAAATGAAGTATGCAAGCAGGCCACACCAGGCCCGTGGATGTGAAAGTTGGAAACCACATTTTGCTCCTGAGATTTCATATGTTCATCAACAGATAGTCCAGGCAGAAGGCCGCACAGACATTGTGTGACGTGTGTGTCTTACAGCCAGTCCAGGTTGTAAACTGCTTTCTGTGGACATGCAGCCACCACGTCTAGACTCCAGGGCAGGCATAGACTTTAAGCCTAGTGATAGAAGGTTCAGGTCCCTAGCACTACATGCTGGGTTAACAATGCACACATTCTACAGCTGGACCACCTGGGCTTGGTTCCTGGTCCTGCCGCTAACCAGCTGTGGAGCCTAAACTAGTCACTCACCTCAGAGCTTCAGATCCCTCCACTGTAAATGAACCCCACCACAGGGTTGTGGTGAGGACTGAGCGGGTCAGTACTGCAGAGTCCTAGTACTTGGAACATAGTAAGCACCCACGTAAATGTTCACCAGCTATCACTGCTGTCACAGCCATCAGTGCCACTACTGCTGTCACGCAGCCTCAAAAATTCTTAATTTTTTAAATTAAATTTTTAAATGAATATTCATTATGTGAGTCATCCTCAAACTCTCTTTTAAGGACTTTAAGCCATTAAAAACAATTCTGTTGAACCAAATTCTATAAAAAAGACAGAAATAGACCATTCTCCGGACACCACTGTGTGACCCCACACACATACCCTGGGCTCAGAAAAGCTCTGGAGCTTCTCTAGAGCACAGTGTAAAAACCGTTACTTTCAATCCACTAGGGAGGGAGACCAAAGGTAGAGAACTGGGCACCTCTCCCCTCAGGATACAAATACTTAGGCAGTAGACCTTGGTGGTTAGGAATGCCAAGCTCTAAAGTCAGATCCCCATTCCACCCCTCACTATCCCTTCCCCGGTGACTCTGGGAAAGCTGTTCTATATCTGTACACCTTGGTGTCCATGTTTATAAATGAAGATAAGGAAGTACCTTCTTCAAAGGACTGCTGAGAGGATTAAATGAGATAATACATGGAAAGCCATCGCCATATCTCCTGTCACCATAAGGAATTGCACAAAAAGTGTGAGCTGCTCTTCTTGTTATTATTACCTGGGCCTCTGCTCAAGTGTTACCTCCTGTGATAGATGGAATGTTTGCATGCCCCTAAAATGCATATGCTGAAATCCTAACCCTATTTCCCAATGTGATGATGTGAGGAAGTGGGGCCTTTGGGAGGTAATTAGTTCACATTATCTAAGGAGGGTGGAGCCCTCATGAATAGGATTCCTGCCCTTATGAAAAGACAGGAGCCTATTTGCTTCCTGTGGCTGCCTGCAACCAGGAAGTGGGCTCTCATCAGACACCAGCTTTGAGGGTACCTTGGATGCCCTCAATGTCCAAAACAGTAAGAGATTAATGTTGCTATTTAAGACCCTCAGTCTATGGTGTCCTATTATAGCAGCCCAAACTATGACACCTCCCTAGTGAGGACATAATTCATTTATATAAAAGAAGCCCCATTATTACATAGTTTCTCCCCTTTTTCTACACGAAATGACAATCTATATTTGTTTATCTTTTCTTTTTTTTTTTTAATTTATTTTGACAGAGAGAGTGAGCACCAGCAGGGGAGGGGAAGAGAGAGAGAGGGTGAGAATCCAAGTAGGCTCAAGCTATCAGTGCAGAGCCCCAGGCAGGGCTTGATCTCATGACCTGTGAGATCATGACCTGAGCCGAGATCAAGTCGGGTGCCTAACCAACTGAGCTACCCAGGTGCCCCTACTTTTTCACTTTTGACATATCCACAGCTGGGATCCCATTTCCTCAAATCATACCTAGCACACAGTCAATAGATATATGGAGAATGGATGGGTTAAGAGAAATAGGAGGAAGAGCAGGGAGGAAGCATCCCAACTCAGTATCGAGGAGATCACAGGAACTCTCTGAAACCAGAATCTAAGAGGTAGAAATATGTAAAAGAAAAGCAAAAACAAAACTCATGGCATATACTTATGTGCATGTAATTATAGGCTATTGTTCTGAAACTGTCAACTAATCTTAATAGTAGGGGTAGTTGCTCTGAAGTCACAGAAAAGGTGGGGGTGGGGTGGGTGAATCAAACCGACTTGGGGTGAACCTCAACAAAAGTCCTGCCAAAGATACAAGGATGCTGCTGGGACACGAGTGTCCTCACTGGCCTCGTCCCTTTTTTTTCCTCCTAAAAATGGCTCTACATTGTGATTGTGCACGTGCCCACTCTCACTCTGTCTGTTTGTCTGTCTCTCTCATACCCAGCTTTATTTTGTCTATGCAAAAGTCCTCCATATATTCTCTTATATCCTAAAATATTTTGTAGCCTCCTGCCATGAGCATTGTGCAGTTACACAACTACAGCTGTGATACTTCATCGGCTTTAGGTCTACATTGAGGATCCGTGTGATATTTGGACTCACAATGTGATCACCCATTGGAGAGAGCCTATGAGACTCAGGACTACACTCCATGCACCGTGCTGTCGTGATCTCTGCAGGGGCTGCCAGAAACTCAGGTGAGGGAGGCACATGATACAGTGAGAGCAAGTGCCCCTAGGCTCCCTGGTAACCAGGGTATGATGTGGCTGCTTAAGGGAAGAAGGGCTAAGGTGAAGTAAGGTGGCTGAATTGGAAATGGTTGGTAATTGGGAGCATGTAGGGGGAAAGCATGAGACACCATCTTACTTTTGATGAGCAGTGACTCCCAACTTCCTCGAGTTTTCCCTCAACTATCTGTCTCCAGAACAGTTAGTAAAATTCCCTCAGGCCTTGGGATCTGAATTCTTCTCATGGACTCTGTCTTGGGCCCCAAAGTGGTCTCAGTAACAAGGGGTGGATCCTGGCAAACCATTCATACTGCTACCATCAGGGAGGCTGTAGTATCCTAACAGAGGGACTCCAGCTGCTCTATTTCTTTTTTCTTTTTTTCTTTTTTTTTTTTTTTAAATTTCTGAGAGAGAGACAGCGTGAGCAGAGGAGGGTCAGAGAGAGAGGGAGACAGAATCTGAAACAGGCTTCAGGCTCTGAGCTGTTAGCACAGAGACAGATGCAGGGCTCGAACCCACGAGCCATGAGGTCATGACCTGAGCCTAAGTTGGACATTTAACCGACTGAGCCACCCAGGCGCCCCCTCCCCCCCCCCCCAGCTGCTCTATTTCAAGCCACAATCCAGGTGGTGTTCCCCTCCACTTCTCTGAACCCCTTAATCTGATGGTATCCATATTTAGCCTAAATCCTACAGGCGGCCTCTTCAGCTCTTAGGCAAACACCAGCCTCTTCCTCCATCTTTTCAGAGATCTTTGGAAATCATATCCCATGCCTCTCCCATGAACCACCCTCTTGCCAATATTCCAGTGCTCTAACTTGATGCCCCAAACCCAGCCAGAGCCCAGGTCTCATCTTCACCCCCTAACAGGCCTAGAGATGACTTATATCAGACTGCTGGCTAAATAGTCAACCAAGAACGGGATGGTAAAAGGAAATCATATTAGAACACAGAAAAAGCTTTTTCTTGAACAAAACAGATCAACAGTTCTTCTTTCTCCAAGAGACCTCACTTGGCCATTCTTCCTAAGTGGTGCTTTCTAGGACCCCAGCTGCCTCATTCCCTCCCTCACGCAGTAATTCGGTTCTCTGCTAGGACTCTCCCTAGGTGGTTCTGCCTCTGAGACTGGATACTTAAACCGGTTGCAACCAGAATGCTGAGCCCACTAATTGGAGCAAGGACCTGCCCTCCTATTATGCTAGTAACAAGAAAAATAAAGCATCAAAATAAATCTACGGGTACATCCCTGAGAGCACACGGCTTTGCTCAGATTCCACTCCTTGCATTAGAAACCCTTGCACCAGGCAGGCAGCAAAGCAGAAAATGGCAATCACAGGGAGATTGGGGCTCAAGGCTTAGTAGAGAATGCTGGCGAGCACCAAGCATTTTCAGGTTGACAGAAGTCAAAGAATTTTTTTAGGACTGGGATCAAAGGGAGATTAGGCAGCTGGATAGGAAGCAGACAAAGAAATATTCTCAACCTCAAATAAATCAGCATGGAAATTGGAGGATTTGTATCTTGGCGATGGAAAAGGAAGAACACTAACACCTGTGCCATTTGAGATGCATCCCCTCCCCCCGCTCCATCCTTCTCCCGGCGTTTCTCTGCATGTAAGACAAGGAGAGGGACCCTTGGGGACATTCCCTGCAAGTGGAAATCAGAACAACTCCATTTTCCTCAGCTAATTACAGAAGCCACTTCCCTGCCACCTGAGTGCAGGCACCAGTGCTGTCCTTGCACACCTGGCATACTTAACAGTGGCTTTCCAGAACTTTGCCACTCTCTCTCTTTTTTTTTTCTTTTCTTTTTATTTTTATTTCTAGGAGAGAGAGAGAGCCAGCGTGAGCAGGGGAGGGTCAGAGAGAGAGGAAGTCACAGACTGAAACAGGCTCCAGGCTCCGAGCTGGCAGTCAGCACAGAGCCCCACGCGGGGCCCGAACCCACGAACCGCGAGGTCATGACCCAAGCGAAAGTCGAACGCTTAACTGACTAAGCCACCCAGGCGCCCCAGCCACTCTCTCTTAAAGTATGAAGACCAGCCCAGGAGATGAGGAAAGCTCTACCACAGGAATTCTCTATATCCAAATATTCTTCCTAGCTGCACAGATATTCTGGCTCAACAGAACTTACACATCCCAGAAAGCCACACGCAGTATCATGAAGAGGACAGTGGGACACACGTGGCTCTGGGGCTGGACTGAATGTATTTGAATCCTCATCCCACCCACCACTTACTCTCTGTGTGACCCAGGACAAGCTATCTGACTTCTCCATGCCCCAGGTCCCTTATCTACAAGATAGACATAACATTTTCTAAATCTCATATCATTTTGCCCCTTGAGAATTAGGAATAAATTATGTAAAATAAATGCCTTCACAAAGCCTTGGTGTACAGTAGGTACTCTTTAAATGTTAGCTATTATTATCATTTATTTTATTTTTAACTTTAAAAAAATATTTTTCACACTGAGATAATTATAGATTCAAAGGAAGTTGCAAAAATAGTGGAGAAAGATACTGTGCAGCGTACCCTTCACCTAGTTTCTCCAAGTACTGAACAATGGTGTATGGGCAGCGTCACACAGCTACAGTACCAACATCAAGCTCAGGAAATTGACACCGGTACAATGTGTGTACAGCTCAGAGTCATTTTAGCCTATGTGCAGATGCATAAACAGCACTGTACTCAAGACAGAATAAATCCATGAAGGCAAAGATCTCTTTTGTGCCCTCATATAGTCATACTCTCGCCTACTACCTTTAACCCCAGGGACCACTCAACTGTTCTCTGTCTCTATAATGTTGTTATTCTGGGAGTGCTGCATAAATGGAATCATATATTATTCGACCTTTTGAGATTTTTTTTCCACTCAGCTCTTGACATCCATCCACTCTGTTGCATGTATCAGTCATTGATGCCTTCTTATTGCTGAGTAGTATTCCATAGCAGAGATGTACCAGTTTGTTGAACCACTTGCTTAATGAAGGATCTTACTGTGTTGTCCAGTGTTGGGCCACTCTGAACATTCATAAAAAATGTGTGTGCACATAAGTTTTCAGCTCTCTGGGATAAATGCCCAGAAGTGTAATTGCTGGCTATGTTTGGTTTCTATATTCTCACCAGAGAGATTCAGTTTCTCTACAAGGTTACCAGCATTCTGTGTTGTGACTTTATCTGTTCTAATCTGTGTGCAGTGATAAGTTATTGTGGTCTTAATTTGCATTTTCCTGAAGGCTATGAAGCTAGCATCCATCTCCTTACTTTAGATGAAAGAAGGAACACCAGGCGTGATACTGTCCCCAGACATGGCTGGACTGGCCAGGGAACATGTAGACCCACGCTCAAGAGATAGGTATGCCTGTGTGTCACTCAAAGTAACATGAAGAAATGCAATTCCACTAGCCGATGCATATTGTGAGTTTGAGGAGGTACAGGAAGCAAAGCATCACTGTCTTGAACTCAGAGTCACCAGATAGTTAATGACATCTCTAACATAAAGAACAAAGATATTTTGCAGATTCCAGATCTCTTGTGATGGATCAGACTTTCATAGGACCAGACAGAGCAGTACCAGCAGCAAGTGAGTAACATCTATTAATATGACTTCATGGACTGGGGCACCTGGGTGGCTCAGTTGGTTAAGCATCTGACTCCCGATTTTGGTTCAGGTCATGATCTCAGGGTTCATGAGTTAGAGCCCCATGTTGGCTTCTCGGCTCACTGCACAGAGCCTGCTTGAGATTCTCTGTTTCTCTCTATATATCACAAAAAAAGTAAATAAGCATTTAAAAAAATAAAAATACGACTTCATAAGCCTCCAATCAATAGCACCCACCTCTTCAGAACACCCCTTCCCTAAATTTTGCCCTTAAAAACTCCCACTTGTAAGCCACTGGGGAATTTGAGACTTTAAGCATTAGCCACACCAAGGTGGCACTACACCAATAAACAACCTATCTTTCTCCACTGAAAATCAAGCTTCATGCCAGTCTTTTATTCTCTTGCTGTGCATCAGGTGGACAAGCTCTTGTTTGGTTTGTTACAGCTGGTGATGTCAAAACACCTTTTCATGTGTTTTTCTGCCAACTCTGTCCTTGTCGATGAAGTGTCTCTTTATGCCTTTTGTATATTTTCTAATAGAACTTTTCATTTTTTTAACAAGGTTTTGAGAGTTATTAAGCATCCCAGATGAGACTTTTATCAGTAACTTTTTAAAATTCAGGACTCCTTCCTTGGCCTCTCTGCTGAAGACCATCTCTTCTTTCTCTAACATTTTTTAAGCTTTAAAATTCTTACTGTTTATTTTGTGAGAGAAACAGGCCTCACACAGTCAGTGTGAATGCCAGTGCAGGGCTCGAACTCAAGAACTCTGAGATCATGACCTGAGACAAAACCAAGGGTTAGACACTTAACCAACTGAACCATCCAGGTTCCCCTCTTTCCTTAACTTCTTTTCCAGAAGTTTCACCTGGGAACTTTGTTCCTGTCTACTTTGGCTCTTCCATTGGCAGAACTTCTAGCCCCCTTTCTCATCGATAGACAGATCCTATGTCCTCTTCAGTGCCTTGCCAAGAGGTGGGCACCTAGCTGGCAATTCCATTAATGTGATGGAAAGGATAACTATAAGAAGAAATAAAGAAATGCACACATTCAGATGTGTTAGTGATTGATTTCTCCGGGCTCCCACACTTCCAGCTAACATTTTCAACACAGAGTCATTTATTGAAAAGTATCTATTTATGCCAACCTGTGGTTCACATTTGGCTAATTAAGCACACATGCATTTCAGAACGTGTGATCTGTGGGCTGTGTTTACATATGAACATCATATTCAAAACACAGGCGATTGTTTAGCACCTCTAACCTATTTCTAGCCTTACATTTAATTAGTGAGAGTTGCTGAATTGAATAGAACTTGGAATTAAGCAAACAGCTACCTTCTTTAAAAATCACAACAAGGCATAATTAGATAATGAGATAGCGGAGCTTTGTAGAGTCGTTTTTCCAATGGAATTAAAGCTCCAAGGAAGACCAAGTCACAGGGGGAGACTGGATAAGAAAACGTGGGGGCAGATGCTAGCACTCTGTCTCCTGCCCCCACTGTGCCTCAGTGTCCTCCTTGGCTGTAAAACAAAGGCAATAATACACCAGTCCTTCCCCGTCCCTGCCTTTCTCCCCCTGCCATGGAAGTTCTATGGATCACAAGTAAATAATAGGGGCAGAAAACAAACAAACAAACAAACGAAAGAAACCTTTGCTAAAGGAAAAACACAGTATAAAATATAAGAATTATCGCTGCAATTAGTTAAGAGGATTTTAGTATTTTGGTCTTACGTGACAGAAGACAAACAAAGGCCATTCAAGGAGCCTTTCTGTTATCCACCCCCACCCACCTCCTAACCTTGCCCCGGTCTCCCTCTCCTTGTTCATATATGCCAGTCACCTTGACCTTCCTTCCTTCCTGGTGATACCAGGCGCGTTCTGCTCTTGGGGATTCCATACTTGCAAATGGCCCTCCACAGAGAAGCTTTCCCCTGAGCCACCCTTCAATCAAAACTGTCACCCACCTCCTTCTCATAGCACCGTTTTACATTTCTTCCTTTCCTTACCACTATCTGCAAGTACTGTGTTTGTTTCCATGCTTTATTTTCCACTTCCTCCACTACTGTCAAGAATGAGGAACAGGAAACCACGGTTCTGTCTTATTTCTACACTATGGCCTCAGATGCGTTCTCTGGAGTCTTCTGATCTCTCCTGGGGAAGAAGGCACTTAGAGAGATTCTTCCTTTCATTTTACATAACTTTAGAAAACATTCTGTGTTCTAACACTGAGAGCCATTGTCCTCAAGCTGAATTTCAAGAGCCTCCAGGATTCTGCAGCCCATAATGAGACAACTTCCTATGAGCAAATCGTAGCGATCATAGGAACAGTACTAGGTTGGACCAGAGGAAATGGCTGAGATTTGCTGTTTTGTCCTGACCACTTTCATTTGGTTAAGTAACAAGGAGAATGGAAAGAGCCTTTACTAGGTGACTGGCTTTGTTTTAAGGGTCTGATGTCAGTGTTAGCTTCTTTGCTTCTTACGGCCACCTTCTAATCTGAGTTTTATAAGCGTCCGTGTGTTAGAGATGAGAATACCGAGGATTAAGGAGTTTAAGGGATGTTCCCAGAGAAGTGGTGGCATCAGGCTACAAACCCAACCCCGTATGGTCCTGGAAAGAACTATGTGTGCTCCCTCCCCAACAACTAGTGCACACTCAGCTGGGTTCACAGCACAGAATAAAGACAAAATAATAGTGGTTGCTCTTCTATGGTCTGTCTTCCAGGACTCTATGGCCACTGTTACTGAGTGGCAAGCCCTAAATTACACTGACCCCAAAGTCACCTAAATTGGCAATAATCATTGCTTGCAAGAGAAAAATAAATTGGAGGTAAAATGGCACATTAAAAAAGGTATGTTGGCCCTTCCTGCTGATCGTCTTTTATCCAAACAAGGGACTCTGATGATGACCCAGACATTAGCTTATAAAGCCTCAGCCACCTCTAGTCCTCTTGACACCTGTGACCTTCCAGCCACTTCTAAACCTTCAGTCAAGAGGAGAGGCCATCAGATCCTGTGGCCCACCATCTTAGGATAGTGACTTTCCCTATCCCAAATTACACCTAAGTTCCCACTAGAAATTCAGGGTTTCTGAGTCCTACACAGGCCTTTCCATATCATCAGGCCCTACTATGAGCTTGCTAGCTCCCTGCCTCTTTCACTCATGAGATTGAAAACCACTATCCCCAGGAAAAGACTTTTCACCTAGCTACTCCCAATTACATCACCCCCTCCCATCCCAGGTCATTTTTCGGCTCACCTTCCCCCAAACAGACCCTTTGTTTCCCAAAGTTAAGAAGTGGGACTGATCTTCTCCTGCCCCCAGTGTCCTTGATAATACTGATCTACATTTACTTAACAGTGCCCTTCTTTACAATTATGCTATTGGGTATGTCAACTCTTTCTTTATAGCCTTGTTAATATCACTTGCAGCCCCCATTTATGTCGCCCGAATTCCTTTCTTGGGGCCATTCTCATGGTCTTCATCTCTGCCTGGCCCAGGATCCTGTTCTGGGTATCCACAGTGTTACAGCAAATGACTGACTTCATAGCCTTACCTAGAAGTTCCCAAGTTCTTTGGACATAAAGTCAATTTCAAGTCCTGTCACATTAGCTACTACTCTTTTTGTGTTTTGATGTAGGTTTTATTTTATTATTATTTAAGTATGATGAGGCCAATAGATCAGGAAACAACTGCCACTGAAAAGACAGCTTGTGATCCTCACAGATTCCAGGAGTGGGCACACCATGTCATGGCGTCCCATGGAGAAAAACTATGGGGTCAGAGAGGGAGGGGAGCACCAAGGCAAGAAACTTTATGTGGTTTCTATGGGAAGGAATGGACAAGGCAGAGTAAGGCTGAGGACTGGCTGGTTTAAATAATTTTAGCAGGTTCTGGGGCACAGGAGCTACCCCTGGCCTGTCCGGGGCCTGGCCCTGTGAGGATTATGTCGGGTAGATAGTGGCCTGGAGTATAAGAGTCCTGAAGGCCCAATAGTTCTATTGGGAGGTTAGGGACTAGAGGCTCTGGATCGTTTGGTGTGCATTTGAAAGGCTCACTCAAAGGTGAGTCTTTTATTATATCTAGGAATTGGCTACCTTGGGTGTGCCATCCATTCAGGGTCAATAAGGCTCCAGTGATCAAAGCATCAGAAATATAATAAATCAGAGGCACATGGGTGGCTCTGTCAGTTGAACGTCCAACTCCTGATTCAAGGGTCGTGGGATCAAGCCCTGCATCAGGTTCCATGCTCAGTGTGGAGCCTGCTTAAGATATTCTCTATCTCTCTGTCTCCCTCTTACCCATCTCCTCCACTACTGCACATGCTCTCTCTCTCTCAAATTAAAAAAAAAAAAGAAGTATAATAAATTAGAAAATAAAAGACGTGGTTAGTACACATGGATATACTTTTTTCCCATCATCCATACTGCTCAACCTCACAAGTCTGAAACTGTGTAATGGCCCTTTCTGAAACAACCCACTGGGTATTTCCATGAGAATACCCAGATTGCATATTAAGTTCACCAGGTACACAACTTAGGTTGTCACCTCATTACCAGAGCCAGCATTCCAAACACACCAGATCAGAGGCTTTCAGGTCATGTTGATATCTCTCTACACCAAGTCAGACACCAGGCTCTCTGGAATTTCTTCCCTTTCATGACCATTCTCTCAATCACATCCAGTGTAACAGGCCACCCGCAGGTGTTTATTTCCTCTGGCCAGATGTGGTGGCATGGTCTTTTGATGGTCTTTGTTTCAGTGGACTTCACAGAGTCTTAATGCCGTATTCCTACTTACCCCCAGATGTAATAATCACTTCAAGCTGCTCTGCCCCTATTTTCTCTCCCTTCTGAAGGCGGCCATTAAGGTAAAAACCATGAATGGCTAAACTGCCCCAGAAAGATCCTTAAATCAACACTGAACTCTATTAATGGAATACCCCTCAACAAGTCTAAAAAGTCCCATTTCCTTTGTTGGAGGCAAGTACTGGTTCTGCAATCCAACACCTGGTGAAGTCTTAGTTTGGGTTTCGGGAGAAAGAGGTGGCTAACAACATTCTGAGGCACCAGGATCACATTCTACAGAGCAGATGCTCACCCTTTGAGAGGCAAGTGGGACTGCAACCAGTGAAGGGGCTTGCAGCCACTCTGGGCACATATCCTGGAATCGAGTGGTCCATGATTTCTATCTAAGGGGTTTAATATCTCCCTATGTATTTCTCTTTCCATGCCTGCTTCTGTCTGTCTGTCTCTGTCTTTCTGTGGCCCCTTCTTGGTGTCTGTCATGTGTTTGTGTCTATGTGTGTACCTCTGTTGGTATCTCACCCTGTATTTCTCTCTTGGTGTCACTGGGCTTCTATGTGTGTCTGGGTTTGTGTCTCTCTATTCCCCCCCCCCCCAGGCACCACCCTGTTCCTTTATGTCTTTCTGCATGTCTGTCCCTATTCTCTATGTCTCTGTCTCTGAGTATCTCTATGACTGCCTCCTTCTCAGTCTTGGGAGTCTCCTTCTGTGAGGCTGTGTGTGTATATGTGCGTGTTTTAAGTTTCTGGCCATGTGTGTGTATGGGGTCAACATATGCATCTCTGTGTGTGAATGTCTCCCAGTATACACACTTCTCAGGATACAGGACTCTGCCAAGCACTTAGAGCTGAGTGATTTCAGATATATTAAGTACACACAATCCAATGCCACAGCTGGTTCTCTCATCTTCTCACTTTTTTTTTTAATGTTTTATTTATTTCTAGGAGAGAGAGAGACAGCGTGAGCAGGGGAGGGTCAGAGAGAGAGGGAGTCACAGACCAAAACAGCCTCCAGGCTCTGAGCTGGCAGTCAGCACAGAGACTGACGCGGGGCTCGAACCCACGAACCGCGAGATCATGACCTAAGCGAAAGTCGGACGCTTAACCGACTAAGCCACCCAGGCGCCCCTCTCATCTTCTCACTCTTGTGCCCCACCCCTGCCCCCAGCTCCTGCCCCACCTAGAGGGATATGTCCAATTCCATACCATGACCTGCAAGATCTTCTGGAACCTGTCTCCACCAGGCACACCAGCCTCATTTTCCTCCATTGTCACACACACTGCAGACCTTGGCTCAAGCATTTGCAAACATATTTGTGGCAAGGATGTCCTCCTTTCCCCCCAAACCTCCTGCTGAAGGAATGTCCACATACGAAAGAGAATAGTGTAGGGCTTCAATGGGTAATGCGAGGGTGGAGGGCTCAAAGCCAAGCTCAGCCTCCCCCTCAACACCTTGCAGAGGCGAAACCAAAGCTGAAAAGCACCACTGAGGCCAAGCACAGTAAAGCCTTCACAGACTCCATAGATCCTCTACCATTTTCTGTGTAACAAAAGGCCTTGTGTCCTCTGGATCAAGCTCACGTGTCACCCTTTGCAAAGGCTTAGCACTCGGGGTCCTGCCAACAAGCAAGGACCTTCTGGTACCCGCTGACGCACCATCGCATGGAGAGGTCCTGGCATCCATGCTGTGAGCCAAGTGTGTGTGTTAAAGGAATTTCTGCTCCAGATTTTAAGGTCAAAATGAATAAGTGGAGCCTGTCCTCTTGCCTTAGTTTGTGGCCAAATGGGAGGTGGTGGTGAACCTGTTATATTCCAGATTTTTTTTTAATTTTTAAAAAATGTTTTATTTATTTCTGAGAGAGAGAGAGAGAGAGAGAGAGAGAGCTTGAGCAGGTGAGGGTCAGAGAGAGTGGGAGATACAGAATCTGAAGCAGGCTACAGGCTCTGAGCTGTCAGCACAGAGCCCAATGTGGGGCTCAAACCCACAAACCGTAAGATATGACCTGAGCCGAAGTCGGATGCTTAACCAACTGAGCCACCCAGGTGCCCCTGTATTCCAGTCTTTTATTCATTCATTCATTCATTCATTTAATTTCTAGGAGAGAGAGAGAGACAGTGTGAGCAGGGGAGGGTCAGAGAGAGAGGGAGACACAGACTCCGAAACAGGCTCCAGGCTCTGAGCTGGCAGTCAGCACAGAGCCCCATGCGGGGCTCGAACCCACGAACCGCGAGATCATGACCTAAGCGAAAGTCGGACGCTTAACCGACTAAGCCACCCAGGCGACCCCCGTGTATTCCAGTCTTAATGCTCAAGTCAGGAAGCTACCCAAACAGGTAAAGAGCACTTTACTTTGAAGAGAGGCAAAAAGAGGAAAGGAAGAAAAGCAAACACTAGAAGTAATTCAGAGCCCAGGAGCCTTCATGGCTACTCGCACAATTGGTTACAGCCTCAGTAATCACGGGAGGGAACCAAACAATTTTAGAGGGTTTTTGTGTTGTTGTTAACTTCTGTTTTTCCAAATATGTGTTTGTGCCTTTCTGCTAAAATAAAGGCCAGATTCCTTCCAAGTCCTCCTACAAGACCTGGGGCTTTCAGAACTCAACAAAGCTTTTACCATTTGCGAAAGGTTCAACTCAACAAAAATCATTGGAGAAAAGCACTGTGTGAGGGCTTCTTGTAAAAGACAGAATGAAGAAGAAATCATAGCTCCTGTCCTTTGGCACTTAGGGAACAGACAATTTAGGGAAACATACACATACCTCTCATCTAAGGAGTGTTAAAATCACTGAAGGGGAAGACTGTCAACCTGAGAAGATCTGGGATCTGAGAATCAGAGGGGGACAAAAGAATACTCCAGGTGGGGGAACAGTCTGAATAAACACCTAGGAAGGAGAGGGTGTGGCACATAGTAGGCACATCCAATAAAAGTCTTACTAAAAGTATGTATGTGGGACATGCTCATGTTGAACATGAACTCAAGACCAAATTGGCATTAAGAAGTGAAGGTGTTTCAAAGATTCCTTCTGGAAGTTACTTATATTAGAAGTCTTAGAATGCTAGGAGGGACTTTGAAAAGTTTATTCCAAGTCCTTTCTTTGAAAAATGAGGAAACCAGAGCTCCCAAGTTACATGCTAGGTCCAGAAGTGAGAGGAGAGCTCAGAACTCTTCTCAAAGGCAATCACTTTAAATTTGAATGCACATCATTGTAATCTGAGTTTAAGGGATTAAAATAAAATTGATGTTGCCATCTGCTCCTTTACTGCATCAATACCATTAGAGGAATAAAACTCTTGAGTTAACAGTTTCAGTTCTGAAAGCTGAGATGGCCACTGGTAAGCTGTGTTGCCATGGCTAGGTCCCCACCACTCTGAATCTTTATCTTCCCTTCTGTGCTATGGGGATCATAGTCGTGTATTACAGAGTGGTTGTGAAGATTTGGTGAGATCATATACCAAAATGGTTCTTACCAAGGTCATCAGGAGATGACCCCATCTCACTTGACCTCTGGACAGTGGTGTCTGCCAGAGCTCTTGACTCTCCCATAAACAGCTTTCCCCACAACTGACTTGGTGCCTAGGGTGACCTTTCCTGGTGTTACTTCTTCCTCTTTGGATACTCCTCAGTCTCCTTTGCTGGCCTCTCCTGTACACAAATTCTAAATGTTGGAGAACCTCAAGGTTTAATTCTGTATCCCATCATCCTCTCTAGCAACTTATTTTTCCTTGCTGATTCCATTCAATCCCATTGGTTTAAGTACTATCCAAATGCTGCTGACATACTTTTATTTCCATATTAATCTATTTCTTCCCTGATCTCCAGGCCCAAATGTCAAACTATCTCCTTGAGATCTTCATGTGGATGTCAGAGAAAAGTCTCATAGCAATATGTCAATACAGAACTTTCCATTGCCCCACCTCCAAATTTGATTCTTTCTCATCTTAGTAAATTCTGCCCTCTACTCATCCATTGGTCAAGTCTGAATCTCCAAGTCTTTAATGACTCCTCCAGCTCTCCCTCTCCTAACATCTGTCACTAAATCCTAAGGATTTCATTTTCAAAATATATGTCAATGCCACATGCCTTTCTTCCTCTCCACCAACACCACTGTCTTTTATCCTGGTGACTGCAAATGCCCCCTAAGTGGGCTCCTGACTCTAGTCTTGTACCTCTACAGTCATTTCTGCACACAGCAGCCAGCATAACTTTTAACAAATAGAATGCACATCTCATTGCTCTCTGGTGCCACATCCTTCAATGGCTTCCTGCTGCTTGGAGACTAATGAAACCACAAATAAGTCTTTTAATTTTTCCAGGATCTACCTGCAACACTTCTTGAGCACCATTTTCTTCTCTGGTCATTCTGCTCCATTCCTACCTGCCTGTTTCCCATTCTTGGACTAAACCAAGTCAGGGCCCAAATGTGTATTGTTCATTCTTTAGCCAGCAAACTCTTCTTCCTTAACCTACTGGTTAAGAGTTCCAACTTGTGAGTCAAACTCTTGCTGCTTGTGACTATGGACAGGTTCCTTAGTATTATGTGCCTTACTGTCATCATCCATAAAGTGGGGTAATAACATTATTTACCTCATATTGTTGTAAATATTAAATAAATTATGTACTATGCTGAGAATAATACCTAGTATATATGAAACACTTCATAAATACTGTTACCTTATTTTTTATTTTATTTTATTTATTTTTTAATGTTTTATTTATTTCTAGGAGAGAGAGTGAGACAGCGTGAGCAGGGGAGGGTCAGAGAGAGAGGGAGTCACAGACTGAAACAGGCTCCAGGCTCTGAGCTGGCAGCCAGCACAGAGCCCGACGCGGGGCTCGAACCCACAAACCGCAAGATCATGACCTGAGCGAAACTCGGACGCTTAACCGACTAAGCCACCCAGGCGCCCCTATACTGTTACCTTTTTAAAAATCCCCATTATCCTTCAGGTCTTGGCTTAAATGTTACTTTTTATAGAATCCTTACTTATTCTAACCCTCAATTTAAATCGATCCTGTTTTCAAAGAACCAACCTTAACTAGTTAGCAAATATTTGAGTCTTACTATCCATTTCTACCATACTACACTCTAAGTTCCACTCAACAGGAACCTCATCTGTGTTTCTTTAGCTCCTGGAGCCTGGCAGGAGCACAGACAAAGTGGTAGGCACTCAGTGTAATGACTGATTTGTGTCCCTGTCCTCAAATTCATACTTTGAAACACTAACCCCCAGTACCTCTGAATGTAGCTGTATTTGGAGATAGGAACTTTACAGTAATACAGTATTACTGGTGTCCTTATAAGAAGAAATGTGAATACACAAAGACACACGGAGAAAGTGTGTACAAGAGAAAAGACCATGTGAGGACACAGTAAGAAGGCAGCCATCTACAAGCTGTGGAGAGAGACCTCACGAGGAACGAAACCTGCCAACACATTGGGCTTGGACTTCTGACCTGCATAACTGTGAGAAAATACATTTCTGTTTTCTGAGCCATTAAGTCTTTGGTATTTTGTTATGTCTGCCCTAGCAAACACTAGGTAAACGCTCAGTAAACACTCACTAAACCAAGTGAACAGAGGAACGTGCCATCCCACCTGCCAACACATGGTAAGTACACCACAAAGGCTGACTCCTGTTCTTGAAATAGTGATGATCAATGTCATAATGACTTACTAGCAAATCTGCCCAATGTACATTGCCCAAGTGACAGAAAAATTGTTAGTGACCCTTAGTTCTTCTCAACTGTGATACTCAAGTAGAATATAATTAGTTATGAAGATCTGAGACTTTCCTTTGTGAACAACCAAATACTACTCTTAGGAATTCTCTCTGTTTACTAATGTGCACATGTTGGAAGTTGACCATCTTTCATGATAGACTGTTGTATATATAATATGGAAGAGTAGGCATTTCATACCCAGTAAGCAAATACTTCTCAGACATGAAAGGAAAACTAGAAAAATGTGTAGAATATTGTACTTCCAATACAATAGGTCAGTTGTTTTTATAAATATATCCTTGAACATGGACACATGTGTAAGTGCTTTAGTATATATACTTGTGAGATATATGTGTATATACACATATAATTTTCAACTGAAGGTGACCACATAATATACTATCATAGGGTCTCAAGTTAGACATTCAGGTAGCCATATGACCCACATCTACCAAAGTGCCTTCAAAATGAAGCTCTTCTATAGCTAGGCTATGTACCTGTCACAGTCAGTTTCTGGAATATCTAAAATCATGACAGACTTCAAGGCCTGACACAGTTTTTGACAATGGCACCATCTTTTGTGTGGCAGTCCCTTAGTACAGAGCTTCATATGAATGCAACCAACTCAGCAAGTTATTGGCTCATAATATGAAACAGCATGTATATTGATTCTTTTAATAGATCTTGGAATTAAAACACATAATCCCTTTAAATGGACTGTAAAGAATCTCACCAATCTCATGATTCGACAGTGAAGTCTCACTGAAATGGCACAGGCTGTGGGAGAAAAAGTAGATGACTTCTGTTTTGAAGAAAACTCTCCTCTTATAGACTGATCTTTTATTGAAGAAGAAAATATGTAATAAGGTAATATACTTACATATCTCACATGAGTAAGGGGTGATAAAATGAGGAATAGCAAAAAGGTTTAGTGCTGAGCCTCAACACCATTTGACTAGCTGCTGTTGTGTAGAGGGTTGTACTGAGAAATCTGAGCTCGACAGGAGAAACTGCCTTGGTGGAATAATGATTCTCACTGTGATTGTGACATGGACAGAAGATGTCTGGTATGGGTTGTCTACCCCAAAACAGACGTCTTTAAGTTCTCTTCCAGGATAAACCTTCTATGCTCTTTTCTTTTCCCCTCTTCTCTCCCTTTTGCTCTTGTGATTGGGATGAACAAGTTAAAATCTAAGAATCCCAACTTGCCCCTCTATGTCAAAGTAAAGCAAATGGTCAGAAAAAAATAAGTTAAAAAAGGAGGGAAGGTGGCACCTGGGTGACCCAGTCTGTTGAGTGTCTGACTCTTGTCCTAATGCCAGGGTCATGGGATTGAGCCCCACATTGGGCTCTGCACTGGGTGTGGAGCCTGCTTAAGATTCTCCTTTTCTCTCCCTATCCCCAGCTTATGGCTCTCTCTCTCTCCCTATCCCCTACCTCTATAATTAAAAAAAAAAAAAAGGAAAAAAACTGGTCAGTCTCAGCGTTCAGTTCCAGGACTCAAAACAGAAACCTTCACTCTTGACCTAGTGTCACTTTTTTTTTTTTTTTTTTTAGCCAATGTTTATCTATTTTTGAGAGAAAGGGAAAGACAGATATATATATATATACAGAGAGAGAGAGAGAGAGAGAAGGGAGGACAGAGGATACAAAGTAGACTCTGTCAGCACAGAGCCTGATGTGGGGCTTGAACCCACTAACCATGACATCATGACCTGAGCCAAAGTCGGACACTCAACCACTTTAGCCACCCAGAAACCCCAACACTAAGTGTCATTTTAATTGTGCAGGGCTTTGGTATATGCATTGAAAAGCAGTGCCAAAATGCTGACTATCACTCAAGTAATTAAACTGTAACATACAAGATGAAATAGCTGCTGGAGACTCAGATGTGTGAATGACCTCCAGGGTCCTCTCCTCTGATAAGGGATAGATAGCTGAGACACCATCAGTATAGTCCTACTTACATGTGGAAATACAACAGCCAGAGAGCAATGCAGTGAGACTGGTTCAATGATCTTCTCTATGCATGAGTTGGTGATGGTGATCGCAATCAGCACCAAAGCTACAAAATTCATTCTCCAGTCTTCTAACACTTCTTGATCATTGCTGTAATAATGTCTCAGTGTGAAAAGTCAGTGTGCCAAGACAATGAGCAAAGACTATTTCATGTAATCCCTTCACTGAACCTATGAGACATTACTTCTCTATACAAAGATGAGGTTTAGGGAATGCAAGTAACTTGTAATGGAAGATTAACAAACTAACACTGAAGCATTAACTGAAATGAAAGCACTAACAAAAAATGCTTTGACTTGAAACCCATGTTCTTAATCATCTGGCATACTATCACTCACCTCAATGCATAAGACATGCAGCAATACTGGAGAAGGTAAAAAAAAAATTCACAAGAGGTAATTTAAGTTATTTATCCATCCATCCATCCATCCATGTACTTATCTATCCACCCATTCATCCTCGAATCAACAGAGATTCACCATGTACCTATCACTGTAGTTGGTGGTACAACAGAGTGATGAGCAATGCAGAGAAGGTGCACAACCTCAAGGAGTTAGTCTAATGGAAGAAAAGACATTAATCAATGATGTAACTGTGTAACCACAAATCGACATCGCGCTCTGAAAGTAAAGAATACGTTCAATAGGAGCACCTGATAAAGGAGCCTGGCTTCAGCTGGGAATCATGTCTAAGGAAATGAGGCCCAAGATGAGGGTTGAAAGGCAAATCCACATTAATCAGGTAGAAGGAAGGTGGGAGGACAGAAGGGGAGCACTCCGGAGGAAAGAGTAGTAGCATATGCAAAGGCCCAGGGAAGGAAGGAACATAAAGTATTCAAAGAGCTGATGGCCAATGTGGCTGGAACAAGTTAGTAAAGGAAAGACAAATGTGAGAAGGGCCTAGTGAGGTAGGTAGGGGTCAGGCCCCTTAAGGAAGCATGGAACAGCCATGGGAAAACTTAAAAAGATTTGAGAGAGGGAGGGAATAGAGGGGTGGGAGCAGTTGTTCTTTTTCAAAATCAAGCTGACTTCAGGGGCATCAATAATATAGAAGCATGGTAAAACTAGAATGGAAATATAGCAACCAGCAAATAGGTTACTTAGTGGCTCAGATAAGAGAAGTTGGTAACTTGACTAGTTGGTGCCGGTGGTGAAGAACAGAAATAGATGAATTTAAGAAACATAATGGCATAATGATCAAATGAACTTACTGATGGATTGGACTTGGGAAGATAAGAAAGCAGATGGAATCAAGGATTATCTCTAGGTTTCTGACCTGACCCAGAAACTCCAGAACACAGCCTTGCTCATTTTGAGGTACCTTTAGGGCACAAAACTGGAAAGGCAGTTAGGTTATATAGTAGGAGTGAGAAAAGATGTCTGAATGGAGATATTAACTTGAGAGTCCACTGCATATATACAGTTGTTTAAGGCCTTGGGGCTTCAATAGAGAAGGGATAGCATGAACAACAGTTTCCAGGGAAACCTGGTCCAAACACACTTCTCAGTCACTACATTTTTCTAAACCACTTACTCCTTTTGGAATGGATATCTGCATCTTTCTTCTCCCATTTCGAAAGAACTTTCTATTTTCTTTCACAGTTCTTTGTTCTATTCTTTTCTGATTGTTTTGCATATTGTATTGACACTAAATATCCCTATAGCTACTCCAATTTTGTGAAATGAGAAGAGAGAGGATCAATCCCTAGCCTTCAGAAAAACTGGATAAGACTCTAAGTGGTCAATTTACCCTGGCAGTCAACACAGCAAATAACAGATTAAATTTACTAACAGCGATTCAAAGCTACTCTCTGAGACTCCCAGATGATTCCTGATGCCTTGCTATCATGATGCTAAAATGTATTAAATTGGGGGTGGGTAGAGACTGGGCCCAGAATATGATGCTGAAAGGATTCCCCAATGTTCGGTTTTAGGCTGGATTAAATTCAACATGGCTAATTAGAAGATTCAAAGATGGTAGGACATACCAGCCATTAGAGCCATTTTTCTCACCTTCAAGCTTACTGCTTGAGTGATTTAAGCTTGAACTGATACACTGTTATGGAAATAGAAATGTAAAGATGAAGCAATCTCCAATGGCAAAAATTGCAAGAGATGTGAAAATACATGTACTAAGTAATGAGTTTAATTACCTAATAAGTAGATATTAAGGACTCAAATTTAACCAACATCTGTTTGCACAATGAAGTAAATCACTTCATTTCATTGTTCTCACTGCCCTCTGTTACGTGTTTTACATGATCAAAAAGCCCACTTTTTCGTATTTTTCCTAAGTTGGCCTAAGGGCTTCTTGAGTGGACAGTGGTATCTTTTTTTTAAAACCCTCTATGTCTAGTTCAGTGTCTGGAATATAACAAATGAATAAACGCACCAACTCAAGCAGGCCTTCTCACTTCACAGCGGAATTATTCCACAAAATAATTTAATCTTTTAAAAGTGAGACCATGGGGATGTTCCATTAAAAGGCTTTTGAACCAAAATGTTTAATCCAACAGCCCTGACCCCATCTAAATAAAATGAGTGTATCATTCATATCTTCCTCTTTTTTTTTTTTATTTCTAGGAGAGAGAGAGAGAGAGACAGCGTGAGCAGGGGAGGATCAGAGAGAGAGAGGGAGTCACAGACTGAAACAGGCTCCAGGCTCTGAGCTGGAGTCAGCACAGAGCCCGACGCGGGGCTCGAACCCACGAACCGCGAGATCATGACCTAAGCGAAAGTCGGACGCTTAACCTACTAAGCCACCCAGGCGCCCCCATATCTTTGTCTTGAAAGCCAACTAATATGGTAAAATCATTTATATGGAATATTAAGTGGGGAATAGAAAAATTCAGCCTTCTTTTCTTGGTAAAACTGCCACCAACTACAGCCAGAGCCTCTGGAGAATACTGAATGTTGCCTATTCTCATTTTGATTTTCTTAAGAGCTACTTTGTTCAAAGTTTAGTCAAAGCCAAAAGAAAGCATTATCTATTTATAATAAACTGATATTCTTCAGGATCACTTCATTTATTTCAGCGAATTCTAAGCACCAAAAGTTCTGAAAACAAAATAGGACATTCATGCAGTGGGCACTATATGTGGGGTGTCTGTTAAGGAAAGATAAATTATTATTGTCCTAAGAAAAAAGATGGCTAATGAGATCCTGTGTGACAGAATTTAATACACACACTTATTGTCTACAAGGTTACAGAGCTTTCCCCCCTTCCCATTGTTAAAGAAATATTTAAAGGTAAATGTCTCTTCTAACTGTAGACAGAAGCTATAGAAAACAGTAACTATTTTCTCAGTACAGTATCATTTTCCCTAAAAGTTTTATTTAAATACTAAATTCCAACTCAAAAATTGTTCACATACGTGCTTACTAGTTCAAGAGCACTAACATGGTATGTGGGAATGAGGATCACAATAAATGAAATAATAACAGAACAACTAGATTCATCCATTTTCCTAATATGCATTAGGCATGTATTTTGAATTTCACATAGAACTCAGCATTGCTAATTGTATATTTCTAATAAGCCAGTTATAGTATAAAAAGCAAAAAGCTTTGGTTATGTTAAATTTTTTTCTGGTTTTAGGTTTGTTGAAAATAATCAAAGCTCACGCACGTTCATCAAAAATCTAAGTGTGCATTTTATGGGTTAAATAATACTACCGCTCACTCCTTAAATTGTTCAATGCATGTTTTTTTTTTCTTTTTTGAGAGAAGGAGGAGAGAATGGAATTGAGAGAAAGAGAGGAAAAACTTCTACTGATTACCTACCATGTCTCAAGTGCCTAAGTACTGTATGTTTAGGATTTTCATATTTAGAGTCTTACTTATTCCTAAAAATTAAGTAGCTGAGTTTCAAAAAATTAAAGTGATTCTCCAAAGATTATTGAGTGAGTAAGCGATAGAATCCCAGTTTCAAAGAGCAGTCTGTTGGAATGCAAGATGAGTTATCTTTCCATAAAGCTGTATTATAAACTGGGGGAAATGGTTCATCTTGAAGATACCTCATAAAGAAGTAGATGAAGTTTTCACAGGAACACAGGCAAGCACATTAAGAGAACATGATCTAAAATGTTGGATGTGAATTGGTAAACAGATGCATGTCACTAAAAAATCACATTTTTCATCATAATAGTTGGCTGTGGGTTGGCAAAGACCCCAGTAAAGCTGTTTTTATACAACAAAAGCACAGCTGGTTAACAAGGGGATAAATCTGGCCAACCAACTAAGACTTTCAATTCATTTAATGCCAATTATCTGTATGGAATTAAAAAAGAACAACAAAGTAACCTATAAAGAAGCTGACCCATAATATTTTTTGTATTTAATAACTTTAACTTTTCATTCAACCTCTTTATTAATACCCTGTATATTAATCATTGCAAAAGCTAAAATACATTATACTAAATTCATTTTAGACACTTTACACAGGAGTATGAAAAAGGAACATTTGAAATTAGATGGAAATTTGTGTGTCTTTCAGATACGACATGCCATTCATATTCACAGGTCCTTCTACTCTCCATGAACAATGTGTGGACCAATACTCACCAGCCATTAGCCCATTCCTTCTGTATAATACATGTCAGGTGATAAAGTACGTTCTCATCCATTATCCCATTGATGGGATATTTAAGTCATTTCCAGAGTGCAGCCTTAAACTAAAAGAGTTCTTACTTCACATACAAAACTAGTTACTTAGGATTTTTTTCTAGAGTTTGGACAAATGGAAGAAAATAAGTCTCTCTCATGATTTTTTTGTGCAAATTATTTATAAAGTGCCCCAATAGAGTCCAAAAACCAAATTACAATAGATAAATAGCAGCACTCAAATATTGTAAATAACAATTTACCTATTCCCAGTTAAAGGTGTCATCAGTCTAGAGTTCTAAATTTAGGTTATTTAGAAAATTAATCACATGTTGCTGAACATAAATCTTAATTCCAGTGTGCATAAGTAGGAAAAAAAGTACATTGTGTATGTATAATTATTCAGTGTTATTATTTTTAAAAACCCTATATATCATACCAAAACAAATCAATATGATGCTACCAATGTGAATATCATTAGGCTCAGCATCTTAAACTCAGCATGAAATCTACCAGACCATAAATTTGAAAGGAAGAAATTCAACATCCATTCCATAAATCAAATTAACATTACGATAAAATCTATTAGAACCAAAAGTCTTATTCAGGGTAAAATGGTATTCTCAGGGAGGAAAGAATGAAGGTTTGTGATACTCTGCTCTATTAACTTCAAATCTTATGAAATACCTAATTATAGGAGAGTTTTGAGTCAATAGATCATAGTTAGCAAAACAATGCTTATATTATGACAAAAATCAATAACATGTATTTTTATTAAAACAATACTTCCTAAATGTGTAAGGTCTTAAATTGTCTTGCAGAACATAGCATGAAATACAATTTTTGGATGCAGTATCTTTGTATATAGGAAAGAGAGGTTCCATGAAGGAGATATATCTGACATATACACACGCATATATATGTGAGAATATATATAACTATACACTAAATCTCACAGAGCTACAGAAATATCACCCTGCTTGCTTTATACATTAACGTACGAGATGACAATATTTTTATTTGTTTAGCTTAAATTATTTTGTCTCTTGCAGAATTATGTCCTCTTGTAGCTAGAGAGTAAAATCTCTTGGTAGCATAGCCTGTTTGAAAATTTTGAATTAACACATCCAGGAGGGACCCACTTTCTCTCACCGTCAACAAGAGAAAAGGGTAGACCTTGCAACTTCAACCTAACCTTGGGGTTTGGTTTATTAGACAAAACCGGTTCCTCCAAGGGACTCTTAAAAGGGACTTTTCAAAGAAGATTAGATCCAGCTCCCAATCCACACAATATCCATGACTATAACACGTTTATATTAAAATGATATTCAAAACTATCTTTAAATATTAAAAATCCTTTTATCTCCAAATGCAATTACCCCATCAGAGAAGACATTGAATTAGGTTCGAATTTCCTCCTTTCTGCTCTGTCAAGGAGGATGAAAAAGCTGGAAAGCACAAATCAAACTGGTTGTTGAGAGAACTGATGGCCAACACAGCCTGGGAATAAGACTTCGAGGGAACATGTCATCATTTTGAAGGCCATTCCAGATTGGATAAATGGAAAGAACTTGCAGACAGAACTGATGAACTGATGTGAGGTTTTCTGAGGAAATATCGCTAAATTCAAAGGTGTCCAAAAAAAAGATAACACTAGAACCTTGCAGCTAAAAGTGCTGAACTGCTTTTAAAAGCCTAAAAGAATCATCATCAGACTCCAAGGTATCCAAATAGGGACTCAACTTTCTGTTGGGTAAATACAACAATGGCACTCAGGGGAGAAAGTATCCCTGAGGCTTGCACTGGAAGCCCAGACTGGATCTTAC
Organism: Proteles cristata cristata; assembly: GCA_017311185.1. Taxonomy (NCBI): domain Eukaryota; kingdom Metazoa; phylum Chordata; class Mammalia; order Carnivora; family Hyaenidae; genus Proteles; species Proteles cristata. The sequence continues at coordinate 2,904,627 of JAESUZ010001551.1, read as the reverse complement.
TTATCCTTTCTTCCACTTTGGCAGGAACAACCATGAAGGACATAACCTGGGGTTATGGGCAAATCATCCTAGGGGTCCTTGATCTAAATACTGTGTAAAAATAAATGTCCCTTTATCAAAAGAACTACCTATAGCCTTACAAGCTTGACAAAATCTAGGTAAAATTCTAAATTGTTAATTTTAAATTGTTGGCAATAACTTGGGAAAGATCTTCACTTAGAATCAGCATGGCTCCCAGATGCTCTCAGTGTCTAAGTTTGTAGGATAAGCATCGTAGACCCAAGGAATGCAACAAAATACAGTGAAAAGTATTTAGACTTATCATAATTCTCTTTTAGGAAAGATCAAGGACAAAAAGGCTAAACAAAAACTAAGGAAAAGAGAGCAGAAAAGAGGAAGAGGAGAAGGGAAGAAGGAAGGAGGCTAAGAAAGAAAAATAAATGAGAAAAATATGAGATATTTTACAAAAAAGGAAGGAAGAATAAAGAACAAACTATCAGGATATATGTGAGATATATGACACGGTCTCACAATAACCCAACAGAACACAATGCCAGCAAGGTACTATTTCAAAGGATTGGGGTAGGTGGGCAGTTTTCCCCTTTACTGATTTGGAGGGACAGGAAGGTAAGGAAAAACACCATCTCTCCTCCTAGGGAAGCATTTTTCATGCACATAAAAGGCTGTAGAAGGCAAATTTGCTTTAGCTGCACCCAATGATAATCTTGACTGTGTACTTTTCTATAAAGATCAGGTGTCCAGGACTCTCCACTACAGGTGATGAGATCATACAGTTTCAATATGATTTCACAATATAAACTGGGCTTTTTTGATTAAGTAAAGACCTCAGAAAGAGGGCAGGGACCTATGTGGACATCAAGCAGTTCAGGAAACCCAAATCTGTTTAAGATGTACTTTAGACTAAGAGTATTGAGCTATTGGGAAAACACAACAAAGCAAAACAACAACAACAAGATTGTATCTTCAAGATATCTTCTGGAGGAAGACTATTCCACCAAGAAGTAACCCCTCAAATCCTGATTCCAAAGATCAGATACCAGCACCTTCACAATGCCTGAAACTATAGCTCTGTGGCTTTATTTCAAAGTTCTCTATCTTCCAAGAGACTCACAGAAATGGTGCCTTGGCTCTTTCAATCCATCATTCCCCATGAAGTGTATTAGCTGCTGAAACCTGGAAGACGCCATTGCTGGTCACCATTCGCCAAAGTATATTTCTACAAACATGCTGCTAGATACTAAAACACACTCTGTGAACAAAAAGGATTGCTGTCCAATAAGGCTGGAATTAAAGTTACAGTTGTTTGCAGACAGCCTCCAGGCTCTGAGCCAGCTGTCAGCACAGAGCCCGATGCAGGGCTCGAACCCACAAACTGTGAGATCATGACCTGAGCCGAAGTCGGTCATTTAACCGACTGAGCCACCCAGGTGCCCCTGGCTCAGAGCCTGGAGGCTGTCTTCAGATTCTGTGTCTCCCTCTCTCTCTGACCCTCCCCTGCTCAGGCTGTCTCTTATATCTCTCTCAAAAATAAATAAAACATTAAAAAAAATTTTTTTTTAAATTTACAGTTGTTTGCTTACTGCTAGATTTCTCAGAGCTTTTAAGATGCCAATGTTGCCTGCAGACGTCTGAGAAACAAATCAAGAATGCAACATTTCTCAAACGTACTTCAACGGGGTATCTTAACTTTTAAATTTTGCTGTAACAATCCTGACAGACAAGTGTTCTGTAAAACACAGTTGGGAAATATGTAGACAAGGAATAGGTCAGAGAGATGGTGTGAGAAATCCATGTTTCAGGTATTGCTTACACATTAAACAATTTGCACAAATGCATTTACTTTACATAGGGCCCTGTCCCTCACATATACAAACAATAAAAAGTCCTCTGTATCTAAACCCCCAAGGATGTGGCCTGTTCTATGCATGTTCATTGTGTTGCCTGAGCATATTTAATGATGTTTTCCCTACTCCAATCTCCATACCATTTTTCAAAATAAAAATCACATTCCATGAGATTCTTCAGTTTCCTTCGTTTATATGTGGTAGCAATCTTCAAATGAAATTCGTTAAGAGTGTTCCTCAAAGAAAGCTTTTATTCATATAAACAGCCCTCACACCTCTATATTTGGGGACTCTAATAGGAGGTAAGTGGAAAAGTAATGTTTCATTAATCCCAATGCTTGCATTTCACCCTGACCTCTGCTGTGCTCTGCTTTCTCTGAAGTGAGGTATTTGCTTTTCAGTTCACCAAAAGCTCTGGTTAAACAAATGTTAAACTAATGGGAACAGTAACTGTGTTTTGTATAATTTGGGGCCATTCCCCCATTACTTTATGTTTTATTTTTATACTTTTGTGTATGAGATGCCTTAAGTTCACCTGAGGAGATTTCCTCAGCAGGGATAAATCCATAGTGTCTTTAAGGTGACTTACATTAATTAGTACAGCTTCATGATTCACACTCACATTTCCAGCAAACCCTTCAAAATCAAGATATTTTCTTGACAGTAAAATAACAGAATATACTGCAGGCCAGATACTGCAGAGGCCACTGAAATTGTACATAATAAGCCCAGCAAAAGGATCATTGAAGTTAACCAGCCTTGAGAATTTCAGATATACCACCTCCCTTTGGTAAAATGATTTCTAAAGGTCATCATTTCAAAGGCACATCTCCCTCCAGCAAACTTTACCTTTCCTTTTCATCCCCACCCAGAACATGCCTGAATATCATTTTACTGGGCACCCGGCTCCCTTCTTCACCTACCTTGTGTCTCATACATTTTCAGTGATCTGCAGTCCTCAGCTAATACCATCATGCACCCAAGTTTACCCCTGGGAGGGCCAATAGAATGGTCTTTGCGAACAGATGGTCTTTTCAAGAAAAAGCAGTTACATTTCAATACCAATAAATGTACTGTAAATAATGGCCTGAAAAGAATTTAGGTCTTTAGGGGGAAAAATATGAGAGCGCAAGATACTATTCTTTAATTACATGAGATTTTTTTCCTTTCCCTTGAAGACAATACCAATTCCTAATGAAGCATAATGAATCGTAAAGAGGCACCAATGCTCATCCCAACAGATGTTTATTGATTAGTGTTGACTGAACACAAACACAACTGAGTGTTGCCTGCTACCATCAGTAAGTGGTGGGAAGTGGCACTGGCTCCCCCTTGTTATTTTACCTTCAAAGACAAGCTGACAAATCTATTTTGTCTTGAACAGCTGTGTTCTTATTTTTAAAGGGTTGGCTTACAACTAAGAAAGCAAGCGGAGGGAACAGCCTTTTGGTGTCCAATGTGTTATCTGGCAAGGACAGATTGTTTTAGGGTGCCATGAAAAAGATTTTTAATGAAACTACATTTTAAACGAGCAGCATATGCTGAGTTTTCCCTTCTGCTACTCATCCTGCCATTTGTTAATTTTTGTTATTGTTGTTCTCCATGACTCCTAAATTTTCACACAAGCTGTCTCGTCCAGCACTAACACAGCTTGGGGTGAATTATCACTTGGGATGCAAAAACCTCCACCTCCTACTCCAGCCTTTTTTTTTTTTTTTTAAATTCCCATATTTTCCACATTTAACCAGGGTTCACTGGTAAACCAGTTGACTGAACAACCAGAGAAGAAAAATAAATAAATTCTTCCTTTATGTTAGTTCTCAGAGCCCCAGAGCCTGAGATGTGACTTAGAATATGTGGGAGCTCCTCAGCCACCAGAGGTACACATGACCCAGGGGTCACAGTCCAGACCAGAGGCCTCAAAGAACTCTGAAATTTGGAATTATGGCAAAAATTTTCCCTTTAATACATAATGCCTCATATTAATTTCAACGACTCTCTGAGAATGATTCTGTGGCCCAGTTAAATAAAAAGTTGAAGGAAATGAATTTCAGTCTTCAGCAATCTGAGTCCTATTTGAAAGCTGTCAGCTTACAAGATTAAAAAAAATACAGAGGATAGGAAAATCTTTGGATAGCAGGTACTTTGATGGATTCAAGAATATATATATTTTTTAAAAATGTGAACATACCTGGGAGAGGGACCCCACTATTATCTTTGCTCAAAGCCCTTCTAATGAGAATGAGCTTGTGTTTGTAGACAAAAGCCATCAACAGCTATGTTTGAAAGGTCTGGTTCGAGGTGCGATTTCAGTGTAACACCATTGATGCATGGGTGAATAAGCTCTGTTTGGGGGCTAACCTCCTTCTGTGATCTGTTGAGGAACCTTGAGGGATTCCCTCTTTATATGGGTTCCCTTTGGAAAGTAAGCTGAAGAAGAGTTTGCCAACAGAAAAAGAGAACACCCAACATCTCTCCGTAACATGTGCATCAACCAGTTGGATAGCAAAGGGCCTTGAAAGCCTACATGGGGTTTTGGTTCAGTTCTGGGCTCAGGAAAACCTTTCGTCTCCAGGTTTCTCTTTTCACTAGCTGTGCGATGCAGGAAAAGCTCAGTCAATCTGCTAAGGTTGAGTCTCCTCACCTATACTGTGGGCATGACTATGTCCATTTCAATTGTTGCTGTGCAGATGAAAGAAGCTATCACAGGGCCTACCTTCCATTAAGGATATATTAAACGACAACAAAATATAATCATAAATATCAGCAATGTCAATTCCTATTCTGTCTCCCTTCTCCTGTTCTTTTAGTCACTGAGTCGTTAAGATTTCAACCTCTTTGTGGCAGGCCCTGGACAAACATGGCAAACTCTGTTACTCAACAACCCTGAATGGATAGTAATGTCCACCACTTGCTCACAGATAAAGAGCTGCATATGTGAAGTGGCCTATCATTATTATGTAACCTGAGGACAGTATGGCAAGATGGCACTAGTGTCCTAGTGAGGATGGGTACTCAGAACAAAGATGTGAGAATCAGGTGCATGATTTGCTAAACTTAGCTGTGATACACATGTAAGGAAAACACCCTAGGGTTTCAGACTGACTTGGTAGCATATTCAAGAGATTTGATAAGCCCCAAAAGGAACCTTGTGAGACCTAGGACCACTTAACTCTGGGCAATAAGAATATTAATTTCACCAACTCAAGTGTGTATCCCATTGAAAAGCTTGTTTACCAATGATCCCCATGTCTCAATTCTTGGCATATTTGGCCAGGAATGTGCTCTTGGTATCCACTGCAGTAAACTGTGAACTTCACTAAGTTTTATGGTGCAAGCAGCTCATAAAAGCCTCCAACCTAAACCCTGCAGGGCATCTGTCCTTCATTCCTCCGGGTCATGACTTCCACAGTTGGGCCAGTCAGTTCCTCTCTGCAGGCTCCATCTTGCCCCAGATTTTTAACAATTAAAATTTCCAGCCAGGATCCACAGGTCTCAGCAGTAAGTCAGCCACAGGGTCAGCACACCCTGTTCATGCATCTTTGTACCACAGTTTAGATAACTAAGTTCCTGTATCTTTACTCAGTCCTGGTCTCTTGGGATTAAGGTTCTGCCTTGTTCTGAGATTCTCCAGGGAACAGAAGGAAAGTATTTACTGACCTTTCTTGGCACTTTCATCACAATGGCACTTGGTTGGTGCTCTTTAGTTACTCCTTGGGCTTTCTTACTTCCACAGTTTTGTTCCTGACTTCTTCCTCTCAACCCCATACCAATCTCCAACTCCTATGAAACCTTACCCATTGGTGGGGCTGACAGAGAATGTTAACAGTCTCATAAAGTCCAGCCAGATAGGGTGTATTTCTCTTCCTCAACTCTTCAGTACTTGATTCCTCACTTCTGGTGCTTCTTACTACTTCCTATGATGGAAATTAATGACATATCTTACTTGGCTCTCTAAATTCTTGACTGTCTTCCAAACTTCTCTTGTCTTGTCCATTCATATCCCCACTATTTTCCATTCAAAAGCCATAGTGATCTCATTGAAACACAAGCCTGATACTCTCTACTTCTGGTCTCTCAGTGGTTTCCCACTATAAGTGGCCTAAGGCCAAGATCCTAAACACAACCCAGAAGATCTCAGTTGGCCCTGTTTATCTCTGTGGTCTATCTGACATCTTCAGCCTTCTCCAGTCTTAGGCTCTTCACCACATCACTCTCTCCCTTGCCACAGAGCCTTTGTATATGCTCCCAGAATTTCTTTCCACATTTCTTCTTTTACTTAGTTAACATATTTCCATACTCCCTATCTTAATTCAATCTTCAATTTCCAACCAAGATCTCTGATGGACTTCCCAACCAGGGCAATTCTCTTTGATTTTAGATCTTCAAGCACTAATATGTCTTCTTTACAGCAGACATCAGAGAGATGTGATTTTGGTTTTATATGTTTATTAATTTCTGGATACCCTACTATAGTATAAATGTCCTGAGTACAGCGACCATGTAAGTTTTGTTCGACATTTCATCCATGGAGGTTTGCATAATACATGTAAGAGCTGCCCCACTAATATTTGCTGAATGAAATTATTTGGGCCAAGGATGAGGTTTCATTTATCTTATTACACAAATTTCCGGGACACAGGAGAGGCTCTCTATCCACACTCCACCACCAAAAAATATGGATATAATGTCCCAAAGCTTCCTGTTTCTTCTAATAGTACTATTAAGCAGGACCATAGCAGCAATACTTCACAGGGCTCTATAAAGACTTCAGGCACAAAATTTTGGAGACAAAAATTGTCTATGCCATATACAAGAAAGAATATGGTCCTCTTGGGCCACAATGGCATTTTTCAACAACTGATATGGATTGCCTCATAATTGCTACAGCCACAGCAATCTATACAGGCCATAAAGGCAGGCCAAAGGGAACTATTATGACCTCTGAATGTTACCATTGACTGTTTGGCCAAGTTCACCCCAACCCCAAAATGACAGGTTTTTAGAAAGTGCCCAAAAAAGAAAAAAAAAAAAAAAAGAATAATGTTGTGTTTCCATTCAGTGGATGGATCGACCTCCATTTGTTTAGGAAGTCTAAAAGCCCCATTCAGCAAAGAGAAAAACAGTGAACTCCATCTTCTAAATTTTGCTTCCAAATGTGATGAGCAGATGCTTCACTTCTGCAATTAAATGCCTACCTAATGGCTTTAGCGCCAGGCATTTACACCATTCTGGCCTAGTTCTACCAACTACCAATTATGCTAGTGCATATGAAACACTTTCACTCAGAATGAGACTCAAATGTAGATTATCTTTCACGTCATCTACCTTGCAACTCCTCATGCTTAATATTGTCACATATTAAGTGGCACTAACACAATGAGCAAATCTAGTGAAGGATGGATCTCCATAAAGCCAACCATGTTTGTATTCAGAAATGAAATGATATAGTTCTCCAAAGGTGTTCCATGCGGTAAGTGGGCAAGAGAAACTTCCAACAATCATACAAGCACAGGCAGTATTTATTTTTGCTGAGTAAATGCTTCTCATAAAACTAATGTGTTTCCTCTTCCATGCCCTGACTTCCCCAAAGAGAATATATGGTATAAGCAAATCTAAAACTATCCCCAGAAGCATGTTACAATCAACAACTATCATTCTTAATGTCTTGGGCAAATTTGCAGTTTTCAAATACTAAAAACTCTCAAAGAAGTAGGTACTCTACAAATACAAGTAGGAAAGGTTTTTAGGAACTTTGTGTTAAGAAGCAGACAAAGGCAAATGCATCATTTATGTCATGGAGGTGGTCACAGGAAAGAAAGTTGAGAAAGAAGAAAGGAAGAGAGGGTCCAATTTTAGGATTCAATGTCCCCATGCATATGTCCCCATGCCCCTGCAAACCAGTCTTACCACAGTCAACTAACAAACCTGATGCTTGAAATATGCCTCAACCATATCTGCACTTGCCTTGGTACTTTCCAAAGATCTTTATTTCTGAGCTTTCCCTAGGAATACTGAGAAGGAGAACAAATTTTAGTTTTGGTTCAAGGGACAGTCATTTCAAAATGTCGAATGAAATAACATCCCTGAGTCGTTCACTATGTTGATAAACTTAGACACAACAAAGAAATCCTGACCCACAGAGGTCAACCATTCAAGGAGGGAAACAAGTATTCAAGATATTTCTGTCAGCAATGGGAGAAGTATTTGGGAGACAGACATGGCTTGAAGGCACATCTGAAAGGGGAAGGCTTTTAATTGAGGCTCTGTGTACCATTAGGAGTGTCTTTGAGTGGGCCCTGAGGGGAGTGGGGATGGGAACAACCTGATGAAATTGTTTGAGAATATTGCTTATTACTGTAGAGCTCAGACATAGTTTTCATCAGCCCGTCAGAGGGCTCCAAGAACCAAAAGTGGTTAAAAACCTATAATGCATTTTCAACTCTCTCATTTTGTAGATAGAATGACTGAGACCTAGATAAAACAGGAGTGTGTCTCTCAAGATCATTTACCTGCCAATGGTCTTGGCTTTGCCACTAGACAAACATTCTGTGTCTTCCATGTGTAAAGTCCTATTTTCAAGCAACTTGGAGGGTTCTCCTTGCTAAGAGGACTACAATTTATGCTCCCCTTCAAACATTTTGATTTATGTTTAGTGAGAAAGTAGGCATCCCTGAAGCACTTATTTAAAAGAAAGCCAGCCTGCCAAATCAGCAGTGATGGGCAACCCTCGTAGAAGAATTCACCATCCACCACATCAGCAGCCAAGAAAAGCGGTCATAAAAAGAAACACATTGAAGTTTCCAAGCCTCAGAGAGGTTATTACACACAATAAGAAGGTCTTCTCTTTGTGTGGAATTTGAACACACTGGATCTAACATGACATCTTGATTATAGCAACCAAGACACAGTCACTGTGTTATCTAATAATGAAAAACTGAATATGAAATGTTCCCTTCCACAGCCCCCCCCGGCCTTCACAAATTTAAAGCAAAGAGAGTCTCTCACCCCAGATCTGGGTATATTTATAAATAGTTGTCTGTAGCCTGAGGACAAAAGACTTTTAGACACAGCCAAATAAATCAAGGACACTAATATTTTTAGGCCAAATTTATATTAACTCTAGTTATTCTTCCTATCAATTGATAAAGATACATGGCAAAAGAGAGAGGAAACTGGAATATTTAGAAGCTGGTGGTGAACTGGCAGCTTTCTCTAAGTGTTTATGTAGTTTCAGAACAACCATGAGTTACAAGTTAAGAGTATCACCAGGCAAATGTAAGGTATTATGAAATACATTTAGTATTTACTCTGTGCCAGACACTGTGCTACGTAGGAGTTTTTCCAGGTACTATCTCAGTTAATCTTCACGATAACCCTAGGGGTGAGTACTACTGTTAAGTCCAGTTTACAGGTGAGGAAACAGAGACGCCAAAAGAGGTTAAGCAACTTGCTCCAGTCACATGGTTGATGAATCATCTGGAATTTTAACCCCCAAATCTGTATGCTCTTTCTTCCTATGGTCTATGGCCTTAGCTAGCAAATTTGGGGAGGTTTTGTCCTAAAGCTGAGTTTATAGGGCCACCTTACATGCCACTTAGGACTTTTGGACTTTGTTTAAAATTTAAAGTATTTCATTTCTTTCTGAAAAGGGAAATAGAACACGAAAACACCTACAACATACTACACTGTAGTCAAAGTCCTGAAATTACTCGTGTATAATTAGCTGTATCCATGATCTGAATATCTAAAATATCCTTAAAAGCCCTACTATAAATATGAGAGACTAGAATAGCTAAATAGCTAATTAACTAGCTGTGTTCTTCTGATCACCTCTTGGCATTTCTACTTACTTCTCTGAAACAACCCCAACCACTATCTAAGCAGAAGTTCAGAACCAAGGGGTCCTTGCGTCAACTCTAGGGAATGGTGAGGACAGGGACCTTTTACTCTCTGAAGTTACTGGAAAAAAAATATACATATATATTCTGACCACCCCCCCGCCTCAGAAGAAGATCCAGAGCTTCTCAAAAAGGCTCAGGACCTGAGATGGGGGAAAGAAGAAGAAAAAGAAGAAAAGAAAGAAAACCTAAGGCTTAGAAAATTAACTGAACAGTCTCTTCTGTATTTGGGGGCTTAGGAATTCAGCAGAAAAATGCATCTAAACCATTCTGTGAAGCTATCAAAATACTGTTCTTTCTGACATTGTTTTGATTTCCCACTCAACATGTGAAAACTGTTTTGACATAAGTAGCTAAAAATGTCATAATGAGGCTGAGACACTCCAGAGCCAGGACCCACTTAGATTCTTCCAAATCACCTCCTCAAAGCATGAAAGATGATCCTGACCTTGGTTTTGCGGTTCTGAAGAGCTTTAGGAGTGAGGGGGCATTTTAGACTTGCAGGTTGTTTATGGAGTCAATGCATTAACACCTCACTCATCAAAGCCAGGAACACAGTTTGTAAGTTACTGTTTCCCTCAATGCATTTTTATCGCATATTTTGCACATGTTTCTATTTCCCAGATTCAGGGAAAACAAGATGTTTAGTTGAAAATGTTTACAGTGGAGGCCTTATAAATTACATGACAGTCTTGGGAAAGGAAAGTATTTTGTGAAAAAATGGCTATGGGAATAAAATATTTTAGAGATGATCTTGGGATCACTTTGTTTTCTATTGATACCCAAACCCTTCCTAAGTAGAAATAGCTCAAGCAGGGGTATGAAAGTGTTGATGAGGCCCATTTAGGATTTGCATGCCCTCACAGAACACTGCAGGTCAATAAGACACTCTGAAACTCTAAACTAAGAGGTGATGGGGCTGCTCTTCAGTGATGTACTACATGACTAAAGAATGAGTGGGTCACTTAGATTCTCAGTCTGCCCACAGGTAAGTGAGCCCTTGTGACAAGGATACCTATTTTCTTTTTTTTTTTTAAATGTTTTATTTATTTCTAGGAGAGAGAGAGAGACAGTGTGAGCAGGGGAGGGTCAGAGAGAGAGGGAGACACAAGACTCTGAAACAGGCTCCAGGCTCTGAGCTGGCAGTCAGCACAGAGCCCGAAACGGGGCCCGAACCCACGAACCGCGAGATCATGACCTAAGCGAAAGTCAGACGCTTAACCGACTAAGCCACCCAGGCGCCCCATGGGATACCTATTTTCAACAAGAAAGAAACAGTGGGGGTATCTGGGTGGCTCAGTTGGTTAAGTGTCCAACTTTGGCTCAGGTCATGATCTCATAGTTTGTGAGTTCAAGCTCCGTGTCAGGCTCTGTGCTGACAGCTTAGTCTGGAACCTGCTTTGGATTATGTGTCTCCTTCTCTCTCTGCCCTCCTCATTCATGCTCTGTCTCTTTCTCTTTTTTGCCCTCAAAAATAAATATAGATCTTTAAAAAAATTAGGAAAGAAACTCTAAAAATGAGTCACTGTCCTGCTACATAAAGAACAACTATCAGTGAGAAGTGAATGAAAACTTTCTAAATGGAAGGTTCTAATAACTCTGGGAGATGAAGCAACAGCTCTTTCCCAACATATGAAGGTTGGCTGACAGGACTGCTCTACAACAAAGACGTCATGTGTCTGACAGACGGCAATACACCGTACTGACTCCTCTTCCCAATTTAACAAACTCACATTTTGTGAATTTTCTCTTCCCAGTGACAAGATATCCTAAAAGACACACAAATGTACATTGCTCTTCCCCCCCCCCACCTTTCACATTATGTTTGACACAGTCTAAAGAAACCAATATCAGCTTACTAAATTGCCTCATCATCCCAGCTACTGATGACTATCACACATTCCGACACTGGCCTGAGTGTTAATCCTCCATCTTTTCTGACTCTGATGAAGTTTCACTTCAGGCTAGGGGTAGTTAACTGAAGAGATAACAAGGAATCCTGCTGAAATACTACATGAAGGGATCCATTTTGATCTTCACTTGAAGAAGAGAAAGGAGCCATAACATTATCAGATGTCTGAAGGTTCAATGCCTCTGCTTTAGTTAGAAGTTGTTATAGCTAGCCATAAGGCTACAGTCTCTGTTGCAGTACAGAATTTCATGAGGTTTGGCTATGTCATTTGGATGATGTAAAAGCAGAGAAGGGCTTCAAGTTCTGGTGAAGTTGTCTGGACCGCCAGGCTGTCTAAGGAGCATCAAGTATCACTCAGGTTTGGTGTGGAGAATCCATAGCCAAGTATAACTTGCTGCCACAGGAGGTGAGGGGTTTCTTCCCCCAATGCCAGACATATTCAAATTTCAGCTGAAGGCCACTGTGAGGGTATTAGAGAAAGGCTCTATGTAGGAATGAGAACAACATGGAGGCATTATGGGATCAAGTTCAGAGTCCAGATTTGGCAGATTCTTCATTTCAACTTTCTGGAAAAGGGAGAATTCTATCCTACATGGGTGCCTCTAAATTAGGTCCATTCTTCAAAGAGCAGTGCCTGATTCTGCCCAAAATGGTGGAATTTCTTTTCACTTCCTTAGTTCTACACTTTGTTATACTTATACCTACCCCATGCTCTTATGTTGCAGGTAGAAACAAAATCTCTGTCATCAAATAGCTCATAATCTGGGGTCTGAGTATGTGACATAGAGATAGAGATGGGCAAAATAATAAATAAAAAAATGCTTTAATAGCAAGAGGTGATCTGAAGAAAATGATAAAATAGGGGAACAGACTGGATGGGCACCCAGTAGGGTAGAGGAAGCTACTTCCATTCAGGGACCAGGAGAAAGCTGTAAAGATGTAACAAATGGGAAAGAGCCTGATGAGGAAGGGGTAGCCTCATGTACAAATCTGGTGCAAGAGAATTCCAGGCTGACTGAAGCCCAAATGCTAAGAAGGCGGCAGGAAGAAAGAAAACACCAGCATAAGAACAGCATTAAAAAAAAAACAAAATAGTGGTATGAGAGAAGAGAGAAGCTGGGGCCATGGTCCAGAGGTGTGCCTCATTCTACAAACATGGGAAGCCACCAGAGGGTTTTGAGCAGAGGAATGACATAAATTGATTCTGTTTCAAAAAAGGTAATGATGGCCATTTATCATAATTTCAGATGTGTGCTAAAATTACACACAATCTTAACTATAAACCTAAAATTATGATGTACAACATCTTTCTGATAACAACACCAATTTTTCCCTGAAAATCTTTGTAGTTATATTATGAAAAAAAATCCACAGACAAAGCATCTACAGAATTTTAATTGTTATTCCACATAACAACAAAAAAACCAAAATACCACCACCACTACCCAAAAAATGGCATGTCAGTGATAAAATAAAATTGGTGAATGTTTTAAGTCAAATAAATAGATTACTTTGTTACAAGAAAATAAAAACTCTTAGAGCATCTCAGAGAAATGGAGTTTATGCTTCTCATAGAAGCAAGACATTATGTTTTACGTTATTCTTGAATCCAAATAGATGTTTCTTTGTTGTTGTTTTAATTTTTTCTAAGAAGATTAAAATGGTTCATTCATGGAATGTCTCCATATGAAAGAGGACTTAATGACCTGTCCTGATCTTTCTTTCAAATTTCAGGATAATTCCTAGGTTTCCAGCTGATGACCTGATTAAGATAACATAAGGTAAACAGAAAATGGGCCATTGCTAATGTGACAAATAGCCAAATATCTATTGCTGTCCTTGAACTGTGGTCTCTCATTTCCTGCTACAAGTAAGTAGGTCATCAGTGACGACCTGCAAAATCCCTTCATTATGCTAAGATTCCCACAGTGGCGGTGCCTGTCTGGCATTATCTAATCTCTACATAACACACCCACATTCTACCCACATTGCTACAATTCCACGGCAAGGAGAGTATCGAAAGGCCTCCACATTGAGGCAAAGTGATGGCCTCAATAATTAATAGTTCTTATGGAGTTTCTAGAATGATTAGTTGTCAAACAGAGAAGTTAACAAACATAAAAACATGAAGTGGCCCAAGTGTGCCAAATTAACCTTAAATGAACTCAAGACCTTCGGCTCTGGAATCAACATTAATCATTTTCTGGAACACAAGGAAAGGCCTGATGTAGTTCACTTTAAATTTTACTTTATGATGGAAAGCTGTACAATCCCACAAGATTCAAGGTATCTACTGGTTTACATTCTTGCCAGGGTCAGCAAAAAAAGCCCACTATTGATCTGCTATTAAAAATCAGTTGACTTTAGACAGAGAAGGACAAGTATCATATGTTTGCATGTATAGGAGGATTAGGAGGAACTTGACGGAGGAACAAGGGGGAGAAGAAGGGCGGAAATCGTGGGGCAAAGGGAGAGAGGCAAACCATGAGAGACTCTTGAATGCTGACAAAAACTGAGGACTGATGGATATGGGGGGGAGGAGGGATGGGCATGGAGGAGGACACTTGTGGGATGAGCACTGGGTGTTATGTGGAAACTAATTTGACAATAAACTATTTGTAAAAAAAAAAACATATGAAATAAAATATAATTAATATTTTAATAAAAAAAATCAGTTGACTTTACTTCTTTCTAAACAGGTACTCCCTGATTGCTAAGCACTGGCTGATCTTACCTCTACCTAGTGCCAACATGAAGAGATAAATAGACTATTCAGAGAGAGCTCTTCACATTACATTAGCTGAATAAATAGTGATGTATGGGTTTCTCTCAAGTGCTGCCTTCGCTTGTAAAGATGAGAGCAAGGGAGACAGGGTTTATAAATCCTATTAGTATATTTACACAAACACAAAATAACTTTCCTGAAGATCATTAAGAGGAAAAAAAAAAGATGAACATTTTGTCTTTTATTTGTAGCTTTTGAGACTCCAAGAAAGGCCCACAATAAACCTGGGAGATTTAGAAGTTAAATGGAATCACCGAAGGAAAAAAAAAACCTAATTTACTGTTTTATGAGCAGTATTCAAAGGAAATAGGATGAAGGTCCTGTAGTACTTTGGTAGACTCGAGAATTAGCACAAACCAATTCAGGTGAAGTGAAATATATTATCAAAACTATTTTGCTCTGGGAATATTTCAGAGTGAGTTTTTACCCTCTTTAATCTGTTTTTAAGGATTCTGTGCTCAATTTCCAGTGTGGACCAGTTCTTACAGAATAGAAGGGAACTGAGCCTCAGGCTGATTATATATATATTAAAACAGTGTAGTCAGAGCTTCAGATAGTAGCTTGTCCATTGGGCACCACTATACACACAGAAAGGGAATGCATCCTCAACAGTTATGAAATCACCCACAGTCTCTTTTCTCTTAGAATCTTCTAGAACATCCCAGTGGCTTATATACATAACTGGTATAATTGCCAAATTCAGTTTCATATTAGTAGATTAGAGATTGTAGCAAGGCAAAGATAGCAGATGGAGTCCTGTGCATTATGTACTAGGATTCTTTTTGACAAAAGGCAGAGGGCATTTTTGTTGACTCACATAAACACACCTCAGGCTGGCCAGGTGGAGTTGCCATAGGCCTTTGATCCCTGGGCTTTGGTTTCATTCTCTCAGAATTAAGGTAGCATCCTGGCCAGGGAATATGACCCTAGGAAGCCCCCAACCTAGTAATCAGATAGGAAGGGGAGAATTTACCCAACAGAACCAGAAAAGCACAAAATAAGCAAAGAGAAAAGCCTGCCTCAGGTCAAGTGTCCATTCATTTATCACCCCTGTGGGCAAAGGAGGTTAAGTACCATACCTCATTTGGTGATGAGTGAGGAAGGGATGCTGGGAAGATAAAAAATAACAGCCTCTATGGATTGGAAGGGCAAGGCACAGAACACAACTTTATGAATTCTGATTAACCAAGCATACAATGATATCAGATGCTTACAAGATCAAAATTCCATGACTTCCAGACGAATAATACTTTTGGCTCTTATTAAGTGGCATACTATCCTTGACATACCAGATGACACTTTTCAGTCACCAACTGCTGTGCATGCTCTACCTAGTGGTTTTACAGCAGTGGTAATCTGAATTTCTCGTCCTGGCTTCGTAATGCTTTATTATTAGTACCTCAGGCCAGGTTCCCCGGTGCAGACCCTGAGAGAAATGAAGTGCCAATGGCTTTCTTGAGACATGCCCTTAGGGGATTGGAGAAGGTAAGACAGGAAAGAGAAGAAAGCCACTACAAGGTATAGTCATCAGTGAGTTCCTACTTTGAACAACTGGGGCTCAATCCATCGATGGCCTCCCGGAGACAGCAATGGACATATCTCAGGGTTTGCCATTGGTGGCCAAGAGAGCTGGAAGAGTGACCCTTCAACTTCTACTTGCTATTTGTTAAGGGCTATTCCTAGGGAGCTATTAACTTCCCAGCACTTGAGGACTGATCATTGCACTGGCGGGAAAAAGTCCTGAAGTAGTTAGGAGCAGTTATTGTAATAGAATGGCCTCCCTGAGTATGTACAAGGAGGGTTAGTCCCAAGAGGTATGGCCAAAACACATTGCTTTGACTTCCACCAATAATACACATTTATGAAAATATGATTTTTTACTGATCAACTACTCACCAAGCTCCTATTAGGTGCAAATACTCTTCTAGGAGCTGTAAATACACATAGGGACCAAACAAAGATTACAGTCTTATTTAATACGCAGCAAAACTGAGCTGGGCAGAGATGGATTCCATGGGCTATATATCGCGATCCTGTCCACAACACCAGCTTTAAGTGCGGTCCCTAACTGAAAAATAGCAGGGTCATTAGTACTGGGCTTCCCCATCACCAATCCAGGTATGCTGAGGTCTTTAAGCTAGTAATAAATTTGAATCAAGAACTAGAGTAAGCAGATAGGTATTGTAAGGAAGTTATTTCCATTATAGGACACTGAGATTAAGTTTTGTTTTCAAAGCCCTTTTGGGACCTCTTCCCTGTGGTAGTTTGTACCCAGAGGCACTGCAGAATGGCCTGCTCTGACCCTGACAGCTGAGCAGGGTGTCAGCTTCTGGACTGGAGAGGATTAATGTTAATTTAACCACCTGGGGATTAAACTGGCATTGGTGACTTCAAATATGCCCTGCAGAAACGAATTGATCTCCATTTCAAACATAAAGTATTCTGCCTTCCAAATGATAGAGAATTCTATTTTATATACATTGGCCAGGTAAGGCAGTGTATTTGCCAAAATTCTAGACATGGGAAGTTGCCAAAAACCTCAGAATATCATCAAGTGTTGCCTTAAATAAATCCATTACACTTATACAGGAAGTAGTGAACTGTATGTATAGATAAAAGACAAGTTAGACCTATTCTGGGGGGAAGAAGTATAAACAAGTAAAGCACTTTTCTATTGTACCCTGAACATCAATGTTCATAACTAAACATAACTTAGAATATGCTAAAAGGCAATTTTACTTGTTCTGATTATCTCTACCATTTGGCATTTCCCATCTGAGGGAAATGAGGCTGACTTCAGAAGAGTTGCTTAGCTGTGAAGACTCTATCTGATCAGTGACTACTGAAACAAATAATCAGAAAATAAAGTATCGATGGCAGTCTGGTGGAGTCTAGTATGGCCTATAGCAGGATGAGCCAATATATGTGGCACATGCCCTTGACAGATACCATTCACTGATTATAGCTCACTCTCTCAATGTGCCCAGAATGAGCCTTGGAATCCTTCAGGGCACAGCTCTCCAGACAGTTCTTCTAGAGAGGGTACTCAAGATGAAACCTACCTGACACCCATGATTTCTTCAGAGAGCCTGGGCCCTTTAACATGCCATCACTGAGAAGGAGGGTGGGGGGAAGGAGGTACAGAGGAGGGAAGAGGGAGAGGGAATAGAAAGGTGCAAAGAAGGAGGGAGGAAAAGAAAATAAACTTTTAAAACAAGTACCTCCTCCTTTGTTCTCTGCAAACACTGCGACTTCAGAATTTAAAGGGAAGGGGATAAGCACTTGCTACATGAAAATAGTCCACTCTGGCATACTGATAATTTTGAGCTGAAAGCAACTAAAAGATAGCAGATGTAAGAAGAGCTCTCTCACTTCTCCTTTTCACCTAAAAGCAGGACTTAAATTTCCAGTGAGAAAGGTACCTTCCCTGTACCAGGAAGGCTGAACAGTCTTACCCCCAGAGATGAGAAGCTGATGCTAAATTGAATTTATACCCACACACACCTACTGCAATAAACCTTGCCTTCCATTTGTTTCCCCATATGCATTCTTAGCCCAGGGTTTCCACTCCCAGCAAAACCTCGGTTTCCTTAGTCTTACTGCATTGCCACAGTTTATCATTCTGTTAAAACCATTCTTGGGGTTTCCATTTCTGATATACGTGAAAGTCTCTGTGTATGTGTAAAATTATCAGCATCGAATAAAATGTGAATATCTTCCTCCTGTTTATCAGCCTTGGTCAGTTTAATTCTCAGGACCAGACACAGAACCTAAAAGGGTAGGATAAAGTTCTCTCTTCTCTGTCCCTGCACACAACAATTTATGACCATCTTCCTTGAAACTGTATCAGGCTGGTTTTCCTGAGAAAACTCAGACAAAATCATTCCTTCCAGAAGCAAAGAAAGAAGAACAAAAAACATGGCCATAGCCTTAAGATACCTAAGCAGTTCTCAGAGGGAAGAAATTGTCCAAATAAAACTCAAGGACACTCTACCTTTAGGAGGATAGTCAAGAAAGACAAGATATACAGAGAAGGATTAAAATTCCAAAGACCATTTCTTCCTAACCCTCCTCATTTTTCTTCTACTGTGGTTACTTTACTATGAATCTTTCCTTTTGCCGTATCACACAGATAGCTGTGATTGGATCTCCCTCAGAGTTCAAGGGACCCTGGGGAGGAAAGCATACTATTACTCATAATTCACACACACACACACACACACACACACACACACACACACACACACACACACACTATGAGTTTTCATCATACCAGCTACTTCTGTTGGTGACCCAGATCATCATTTACCAGGTATAAAATGAGGTTGACTATAAACAAGGTTAAGAATTAGAGCCAAGAATGATCTATTAGTTCATTTGCTTGTCTCATGGGGCAAAAGCTGAATCATTTCTCTGGAGAGTTTTCTTGAATGGGTTCCCAACTCCAACTTGAAATCACATTCAAAATCTTGTGACTTTCCTCTTTCTTGAAACCCACCAGTAATTAGTTGTTTTGCCACTTCCAAGGCAACGATACCCAACATGAACACAAACTATTAACACACAACATCACCCACTTTTATAGTGCAAGCTCATTTTCAAGCATTATTTGTTTTCATAAACTTAAGCTAGGATGACTCTTTCCTCACTGCCTTTAATTAATAAAGAAAGCTTAATATGCACTTTTTTCCCCCATCAATCTGGCACTAAAAACTGCTGAATTGTGTTTGCAGTAATTTGAAAGAAGAGTTCGGGGCTATTAGAAGAAATTCACATCAGGCATTTCTTTCCATGGCCTACTTAGATTTTTCAAAGTGAAGGAATGTTTCAAGAAAAATAAAAAACTTGGGGTGCTGGAGAAGTCTGCCTCACCTAAAGTCCTATTTTTCGATTTTCTACACAAAGGCGCCTTATGGTGCATTTTAATAATGTAACCTGAAATATATTCTGAAAGAGGGAACAAGTTGTAATCTGATCCAGGACAGAACAATGTCTCACATAGATTCCACAACGAGTATCTGACTGTGGGAGCCCTGCTCTTTTGTCTCCTGGGTAATTATTTTATACATTTGGGAGGTTTATAGGGAATGTGTATGAGCTTTTCAAGTAAAAAGGTGTGGGGCTCTGACTCTTTCTGGGAATCTGAAAGGAAAAGAGAATACGAAATTAACAGGTAGCCTCCCATACAGAACCAGAGCGATCCCACAGGTCATCCTCACTGCTGAATATTCCAAATTTACATTCGTTAGAAATGAAGAAACAGCTTGAAAACATGTCTGACTTTACCTTTTAAAAGGAGGATTAAAAATTTAAGTAGCTTTATGAATTTCTCTCCCACCTCCCTATTCTTTTTTTTTTTTTTAATATTTTTTTATTTATTTCTAGGAAAGAGAGGAGCAGCGTGAGCAGGGAGGGGTCAGAGAGAGGAGACACAGACTGAAACAGGCTCCAGGCTCCGAGCTGGCAGTCAGCACAGAGCCCGACGTGGGGCTCGAACCCACGAACCGTGAGATCATGACCTGAGTGAAAGTCGGACGCTTAATGGACTAAGCCACCCAGGCGCCCCTTTTTTCTTTTTCTTTTTTTTTTTTTTAATATTTTTTTATTTCCCACCTCCCTATTCTTTATTCTATCCCTAATGCCCTGATAGGATCTGGAGTTGCTTCATTTATAACATGATCAAATAAAGCAAAACTATGACAATGTCCTTTTCTAAATAAACTGACTCTAATCTAAACATTACAATCACATCTCTCACTCACTAGGGTGTTTCCTAGACTAATTCTGTGCACCACACTCTCATCCAGGAGGTGGGGATACATGAGGCCCCATTCTCCTGAACTTACAGGCAACTGGAGACGGCAGATTTTAATCAAGTAATCACACATACTCAGTAGGGTTTCAAACTGAGATAAGGAGCAAACACCTGTGAAATGAGGGCAGACTTCCCCGAGGAGGTGGTACTTAAGTGAAGATCTGCAGCAGGAGAAGGGATTCAGGAGGCAGTAGGGAAATGGATACTTCAGGATGGGGGATGGTAGGCACAGAGGCCCTAAAGCAGGAGAGAACAGGGCCAAAGCCCTAAAAGCAAAGGACAGGTGGTTTTTGGGGGGCTACTTTGCAACACATTCTCCTACCTATGCTGGCAGCGTGCACACTTTCAGGTTGATGAATACGAACAAATGTGCTAAGTGTTGTCTAGACTGAGGGTAGTTTTGGGTGAAGGAGATGGAGAGCATCTCACCTCATGGCGTTAGCCTCAGGCTTTAGGGAGATTCTGGGCAAGGGAGTGGATCTGAAGTACCTGGGGATGTGAGAAAACAGATACATGGTGATTTTTTTCTGTCTTCAAGGGGCTTCCATTTAGGAAAGGCCAACACGCTTACAGCTCCTTCTGCCCCCAACGTAGCAGATGGTGTTATAACGGGAAGACGTCATGAAGTGTGATTCCCCAGAAATCATTGAGGATAGAGTAGCCAGTCTTCTTACCAGGCCAGTTTAGCCGCATTCCCACACAAACGACCTACACGCGAAACCACGGCAAGCATCTGGGACATGAAGCAAGGCCTTAGCTTTGGCTCTGTTTAGAGCAAGACACTGCTCTTTCACACTGGGGTTAACTTTTACCTCATCAACAAGGAGGTTTACAGATGACTGTGGGAGATAAGAGTCATTCCCAATAACTGCCTCGCGATGGCACCGTAAGGTCTCTGAGCGCTGGGCTTTTGGGGGTCTGAGATATCAAAATACGCATAGAGAAGTTTCTATTTTGCAAAACATTATAATCCAGCATTTATAGCTAAACAGAAGAGAGCGAGGTCACTGTGTTGGTTCAACCAGAAGCCCATGTGCCCTGAGCTGGGTGTCTTCACAGGGAGTCCTTCTCGCGGAACACAGCTGTCATCCTCCCCTTTGGCCCCCTCTCCATTTTCACACGGCTTTGTTTTTAACAAACTGTGTTCAATTTCCCAGACGTCATTATATCAAAGTGACATGTTCCTCTCCACAAACATCAGAGAGAGAAACAACGAGAGACAGACCAACAACAGAGGATTTCTTTTCATGGGCAGGGTCTTCCCTGCATAGAGAACTTACTTTTCTCAAATACAACAGAGGACAGGGTCAGAAAAATGGATGGGGAAGGCAACCTTCGCAAAGCTTTGTTTGTGTCTTTTTCTTTACACATAAGTGGGAAATAATAACTCTATTTTATGAAGGCCTCTTTTTGTGGTCATTTAAAAAAAAGACATCAGCCAAAACAATTTAACCGTGGATGGTATCCGTGTTCTGCTTTGTATTTTTCGTATTTTCCATAATATCCACAATGAACAAGTGTTATCTTTACAACCAGAGAAGAAAGGGTAAAAATCCTCCAAATGAGATCTCTGTCTGTTTGCGCTCAGGGAGACCTTTGGCGTCACAAGAGAGAGGGACACCATAAATGCTTGTTTGCTTCAGTCAGAATGACTTCTAATTCTATTTCCTGGGAATTTTCATCAGTCGCTAGTTCATTTAAATCAGCTATTAAATGAATAAATGTGAAATCTTAAAACACACTTAGAGAAAGTATATTGTTTCATATTAAGCAAGCAGCCAGCATTTCAAATTGTATGTGAGCATGTGAGGGGAATTACTTCTCACTGGCCAGATTTTAATCCTCTTTTAAAAAAACTGCGTACCCCTCAACTTTGCTCCCTCATTAGAACATTTGATCTTTGGGAACCTTTACCATGTCGTGATAACTCTTGACTAACAGTCTGTGAAGGAATAATTCCTAATAACCCATGCCAGCCAAAGACAGATAAAGCAACATGAGCAAAGGACTAGGCTGGTGTTAGGTGGCTCGATGGCCACTGGGAGAAAAACAAAGAAAGGATTTTTATTGACCTACGTGGTTTAACAAATGACACGTAAGTGATGTATTGGCATTCTAGAACAGAGGCAAAACTGCTGCCTTATTAAGTCATTTTTAAAATAATCATTAGAGAGCGCTGGCCATAAATCAAGAACAAAAGATTCCAGGAAATACATTTTTATGAAAAATCTGAAACATACATTAGTGTTGAGAAAAAGGCATTTAGAGCTGAATACAGTTATTGATAACATTCTCTAGATGTCTTTCCTAGAAATAACCTGTCTCCGGGTTCAAACCTGAAGAACGGCAGACTACCAGCTCCATGAGGTTAGGGACCTCATCTGTTTTATTTAGCAGTACATGCAAAACAGCAGGCTGGGGGTTCCTCAGCAGGTGCTCAGCAAAAAGTAAGTGAATGGATGAGTGAGATTTCATGACACCATGTGATCTCATGAAGAGAAAATCACAGCCTTTCTGAATTTAAACTTACAGGGCAAAATGCATTATTATACAGGTTCTTTTTTTAAAAAAAATTTTAAATATTTTATTTATTTCTGAGAGAGAGCGAGAGAGAGACAGTGTGAGCAGGGGAGGGTCAGAGAGAGAGAGGGAGATACAGAATCTGAAACAGGCTCCAGGCTCTGAACTGGGTGTCAGCACAGAGTCCGACGTGGGGCTCAAACCCACGAACCGTGAGATCATGACCTGAGCAAAAGTCAGACGCTTAACCAACTGAGCCACCCAGGCATCCCTATTACACAGGTTCTTCATGAAATTTTGGTATTTAGGTAAAGGGCTGAGACTTTCTTCAGGTAGAAAGATGTTTCACCTAATATTCGCTGTGTGTTGTTTGTCCCGATCTGGCCCAGAACATGAACGATGCTGACAGAAATTGAGGTCCTAAGGGGTTCTACCCCAATCTTTCAGTTAATGGGATCTTACATGAAACTCATACTTATTACTTCCTTATAAATTCCCTTGCCCCAACTTCTTATTGGAGTCTCAAGCGGGTAGATAAATTGGTCTCCCAGCCTTGAGCCTCATCCAATCCACTGCGATCTTGTTATTCTCAAGCAAATATCATTCTTTTCATCTCTGTTTCTTTCTCCTTTCTTTAGTGAGTCCTGAATGCTTCCTGAATCACATTCAGACAACAGATCCTGGCTCCTGAGTATCTTTATAGATACTCCAAACCTGCTTACCTCTGCACTGTTCTTTACATGCACATGGCAGTCATGATGCTCAACTCACTATTGCCATCTCCAAAGCTAGGATAATGCCTGTCCCTTTGCCTTACGTGAAGCATAGAGCAAAAGAAACACTGCAGGGTGGGGGCCGGGGGATACTAGGTCCTTATGGAATTGAGTCCCTGGATCAAGCCATACCTGAAACTAGACTTGGATGGCTTCTTTAATTATATGACTCAATAAATCCTCCACTTACTTTATCCAGTTTGGGTTTTTTGCCACTTGCAACTGAAATAGTTTTAACATATGCAGGGAAAAGCAGGTGAGGGCAAAGGAGAAAAAACAAAAGGAAGAAAAAGGGATCAGAGGAAAAAGAACAGTGAAAGATGTGACAAGGTCACAGGACTAGCCAGTGTGCAATAAGAATACAGAACATGAAGCCCAGAGTTCACCGCTCTTCTCCCTGCTACTTCTCTCTAGAAATCAGTACTGGCGTTTATTTCTACACATAGTTACTTTGAAGCTAAAGAGTGAGAATTGGCCTGCTATCATGACCCCACAAATATAAGACTTATGTCTGCCTTGGGTGACTTACATTCTGTTTTCTTGTTGCTGCACATTTAAGAATTGTTTTCATAATGAAGCTTCCCAAGAGTAATACAAATGTCACTCTTAATTTAAAGAAACACTAATGCTAAAATCAATTTGTAGAATATTTCAATTGGATCAATGGCTGTAGACTCCACTAAAACCAAATTATTTCCCTACCTGTGCTTCTTTATAAGTGTGTACCAACACCAATCAAGATTTTCAGGAAACGGTTAAAAAGCCATTATTCTCAGAGACCGAATCAAGAAGCCAATGACCAAAACATAAGGCAAAGGGGCACCTGGGTGGCTCAGTCAGTTAAGCGTCTGACTTAGGCTCAGGCCATGATCTCACCATTTGTGAGTTTAAGCCCTGTGTCCAGCTCTGTGCTGATGGCTCTGAGCCTGGAGCCTGCTTCAGATTGTCTGTCTGTCTGTCCATCTGTCTGTCTCTCTTTGTCCCTCTCCTGCTTGCGCTCTATCTCTCACTCTCAAATATAAATAAATTTAAAAACATAAGGCAAAACCTAATATTCCATGCCTGAACCCAGAGTACTTGAGTTTTCTTAAACATTTATTACAGATTTTACATAGAATATGCTGCTTTGTGCCTCTTTTCTTCGCCTTCCAAAGGGTTTCATAATGCTTTGTGTGCAGTACACAAGGAAGGCACCAGAAACTGATGTTATCTGCTTAACAGACACTGACCTGCAGCTTTTTCACAGAACAGAAAGAATGTGAAAACCACCACCACAGCTTTGCAATAGTACCAACAATAAAGGCCCAGGCCCCAAATAGGTCAACAGGATGGAAAACGCTTCTGAATGTAAGGATACTTGATCTACCACACAATCACCAACTTCAGTCAGCCAACAGTATGTTTCTTCAAGCACTGGAAGTGATGATTCTACCCACAAGAAGTGGAACTGTTGATGAAATAGTAACTGGCTAAAAACTAAAAATAAACGATTCTGTGTAATCCTGCTAATGGTTTCTGCCTCTAGTATTTCACACAGGTAATTCATGCCCATCCTTTTTCTCGCAGAATAGCTTCCCTGAGACAGGCAGGTCACTCACAGCCAAGGAGCTTCCTTAACCATATGAATCCACGGTATTTAATTTTCACCTTGTACTCACTGCTCGGTCCTTACAACACGGTGCTGTGTTTTTGGTTGTTTGCATACATTTCCTGTCCTTCCATAGAATCGCATAACCCTAGAAGAGAGGTACCAAGTCTCACAGAGCTTCTAAATCTGGACCTTAGAACAACACTATACAAAATCTGTAGCCAATAATGTTTATTTAGAGTTCATCATATATTCTTTAAGGCTGGTAACTGATCACTTTTAAAAGCTAAAACTGGTTATATGCGGACACTATTAAAACAGTTTTCAAAAATCTAAAATAATATCACTGTGAGCATGGAATGCATTTTTTAAATTAATTTGTTTTTTAAGTTTATTTATTTATTTTGAGAAAGACAGAGAGGAACACAAGCAGGGAAGGAGTAGAGAGAGAGAGAGACAGAGAATTCCAAGCAGGCTCTGTGTGTGGTCAGCACAGAGCCTGATGCGGGGCTCAAACCTATGAAACTATGAGATCATGACCTGAGCCGAAATCAAGAGTCAGACCCCTAAGCGACTCAGCCACTCAGGCACCCCTAGAATGCATTGTTAATTTAAGGGAGGTGAATGGGGGGACACCAGTTTGCAAAAGGCCTCTACCTTCCCAGTTTAGAGCACCGTGTGTAAAGAAAAGTTCCAGATTCTGTTCTCCGCCACAGACAATTAAATCTTCTGGTTCAAAAGCTGTTGCTGGGAGTTGAGCTTATCAGCCACACTCTGATGAGGCTGGGGCTGCAGAAACCACACAGCATGAGTGCATCCGTAGGGCTCTACCAACGTTCTCCCGGTAAATGAAGTGTCATGGGTCTGAGTTTCTGTTCGGCTGTGCCTCTGACTGGAATCTAGTTCCTGTGCAAGTCACTTTCCCCTCTGAGCTTTTAAATTAAGATAAACTTCCTGGTGGCAGGCGTATATACTTCACAGGCTGTTGGAACCATAGAAGCAACAGCACTGATGATGTTAATACTTCAATGATAACAGCTACCATTTACCAAGGCATCCCATATGCTGGCAAGCACTGTGATAAAAGTCCTATACTTCCCTTTACTCTTAGGAGCATCACAATTCTACAAAGCCAGGTACTATCACTATCTGCCTTTTACGGATGAGGTAACTGAAGATCAGAGATGTTAAGCAACTTGCCCAAAGTCACACACCTGGTCAAAACTAGAGCCAGGATCTGAAGTCCCGCATTCTGGTTCCAAAGCCTTACCCTTGGTCTATTCTGCCCCACACAAATCATTTAAAGCATGTGATGTGAAGTCCTTTAGAATTGTAAATTAATAAAAGATAATACATTATTAATATTAATACAAATAGATGTTCATTACAGTTACTGAAAGGTGAGGTAACCATCAATTGTTTTAGGGAAATCACATATCCTTCTCTAAGTAATACCAATAATCTACTGTCAGCAAAATAAAACAGAACACAACTAGAATAGCCTTAGCACATCATCACAGAAGAAGTGTCACCAACACCATTGCAACTAGAGAATGTGTTCTTCCCTGGAGTTCAAAAGGGGAAAAAAAATTCCATGCCTC
Organism: Proteles cristata cristata; assembly: GCA_017311185.1. Classification (NCBI taxonomy): domain Eukaryota; kingdom Metazoa; phylum Chordata; class Mammalia; order Carnivora; family Hyaenidae; genus Proteles; species Proteles cristata. The sequence continues at coordinate 2,877,867 of JAESUZ010001551.1, read as the reverse complement.
ATCTGCCCAGAGGAACAAATCTTTCTCACAGCTCTGGCAATGGAACGCTTCTGAAAGAACAGGTTCAGGAGGGGACTCCCACTGCAAACCAGTGACAGGCTAGCACAAGCCCCACAGAAGGATCCACACCACGACGCCCATGGCCACCTGCAAATCACGAAACAGTCCCACGCGAGCTTCCAGAAAGCTGCCTAGTCTCAGGTTGGAGCCCAAGCCAGTCTTTCCAGCCTTACAATAAGCCAGCCACGAGGGAGGCATTGAGGAAAGCTTACAAAGTGACAGGCTATTTCTGAGTTCCTTCTTCAACTTGTTTCCTCACTAAGTTACTTTGACACCACACCTGTTTCTGTTTTAGTCAGGAAGCCTCCACAGCACGGCAGATGGCAGGCTGTTTGCATAACGAATGTTCTCCGAGGTCAGTCTATGGAGGTGGCATCAGCGGGGACTGCAGTAGGTGGGACAGGAGAACAGCAGACCCTCCCCACCTCCGAGGAGAAGCAGCGCCGCCATCCATGCCCCACTTTGCTGGGGAACCTTCCCCACCCCGTGGAGGCTGGAGGTACAGCTGAGCTCTGAATGTCCTCAGCTCCGCTCCTCCAGCTGACAGTCATATCCAGGATACTCCACACCGGCCAGCGGCTGCAACAGGGAGCTACGAAGGAAGTCTAAAGGGGGGCTGAGAAATCATTAAAACAGAACAAACTCTCATCACATTGAAAACTTCAAACTCCATTCTAGGTACACTTCCAATTTCGCTCTCTTAAACTTAACTTGAGATTTAACTCCCTAAGTCTAAACTTTTAAACTCTCAATCTCAACTTCTTTGTTTCTAAATTCTATCTTAAAGTCAAACTTAGTCTTTTGAAGAGGGAAATAGAATTTTGCAGCTGAATGGAATGAGTTCCTGTGAATTTTGAGCCAGGTTTAAGGTCATGCTTAGTCCTTACAAGTTGAAAAAATACCCACTTCCTGTTTATGCAAATTTAACACAGACTAAGGATCTGTCTTGGCTGGGCTACCAGGGAAAGAGTTTCTCAATCACTGTACTGTCTATTTTTTTTTTTTTTTTTAAAGAATCTGTGATACAGAGGCTGAATAACATTCTGCTTCTTAAAGGAACATACATGCATTGCAGGAGCACATGCTCTGCAGACATCTTGTGTGTCTGGAGGTGATACACACTGCTCTCCTTCCCTCCCAACCTTAAGGACAACTGGTAGACCTCACCACCTGCAGCATGAAAGAACTAGCTTGGCACATTCGGTTCTGTTTGACTTTCTTGCTTACACTGCTTGGAGACCAGTGAGCTTCCATTAATAAGAATTCTGGGCCCATTAACAGGATGGCATGAGAGGCTGGAAGTTAACTGGAATCCACTTCAACTCCTTTCTGGGGGTTTCTCTTGATACTCTCATTTGCCTTGCTTGATGCAGGGGTGATAGAGATGAAGAGGGTAGGGACTATATCTGCCTTGTTCTCTGCTGTCATCACAGAAGCTAGAACAGAGGCCAGCAAGCGGTCGGGTCTCAATAAATCACTGGCAAATAAAAAAATACAGTGTGCCAGGCACTGTGTGGAGAGTTTCCCATTTGTGGCTTTATGTGCTACTTATAAAAATCCTGTGCAAGAGGGAGTATTCTTATTTCAATTTCACAGAAAAGGAAACCAAGGCCGAGAGGATTAAGCCACTTGCCTAATACCATACCACTACGAGTAGATGAAGCCAGACTTTGAATCCTCAAAGCAAATACTTCTTGTGAGTGAGAGACCTATTTTACAAGGTAAATCTCTCAAATGGGGAAATCATAGCTATTTGCGACCTGCCTCGAGATTGATCCCATCCACCTACACTAGTAACGTTAATTGCACCTGAATATAGGTGGAGAACAGAAAGCCAGGTAAGGCCAGGGGAGCAGTCCCTGAACCAGTGGCAGAGGGCCAGCAGACCTCTGAAATGAAGCGCAATATTTTATGCACATACCTGAGTTTTTTGCAAAAAAAAAGTCCATAGCTTTCAGACTTCAAAGATTCTATGATCCTTCCAACCCCCAGGATTTAATGAGTTAGCCATCTTTCATTAAATTATGCTTCATTGTCACCCCAAAGAGTCAAAGGGTTCTGGGTGACTTCCGTATGCCTGCTCAAGGGAAAATAATTAGCATGAAAGCTTGGTGAGTATTAGACATGAGAACAGTCAGTCTCTGAAAACACCCTTGGTGTGGAAAGAGCCCCCACAGATCACCACTTAATTAAGAACACTAGCTCTGAAATCATTCCAATGCTAGCATGTGTCCACAGAGAGAACAAAGAGCATCTCTATCAGTTTACTGCCCGTTTGGTCCTATGATGTCATTACCCATCACAGGATCCCATATCATTGACCAGATTCCATGGTCTTCAAAATATGAAAAGGAGCAAACAAAACCCACCATCCAGCTGAGCTTGTAACTGTCAACAAGATTTTTCTAACCATTTTATTTCAACAATCTTCATCTGCAGCATGGGCACCCAGGTCCAAGGCTCTATACCACCCTCATGTTCAACGCCTACTTGTTGAGAGCCTACTATGTCCCATAAACTACAGTAAAACTCTTGCTCTTATACCATCTGGATGCCTCCCTGTGATTCTCAGAAACATGTTTAAAATAGAAGAATCACCAGAGAACACCCAGATGTAGGGACAAATGTGGCAAAGGAGCAAAAACCAGGTCACATACACAGTGAAAGGCAATGATGATTCCGTAGAAGGACAAGAGCACATTTTCCAGCTCCTATAAAGTTTCTGAGAAGGAGAGGAAATGCGGACTTAAACCAGACTGCCCAGACTCCAAAGAGAAAAACAAAAGAACAAAGATTCCAGTCTTGTGACTACTGGTTCACAGGAAAAGATGAGGCAGAGGAGGAAGAAGTAGAGAAGAAAAAAAAAAAAAGGAGAGAGAGAGAGAGAGCGAGAGAAAGAGAGAGAGAGAGAGAGAGGATAGCTGGTAAAGAGTAAGCTAGCCATCACTGGAAGGACTTTACATGGATTTATACAATGGATGAGAGTAAAGATGAAACTAAAACATGAAAGATGGGTTACTACAAGATGATTGTACCAAACTACAAAGAAACAAAGTCAGTATGTGACCGTTTAAAAACAGTACGTTGATTATGCTGTTTACAGAGAAGAACGTGATGTTCACAAGTCAACACCAATTACATGCTTACCACGCCTTATTAATGTAATGACCTTGGGAGTTGACTCCTAGTCTTCCTTACCCTGATGAGCATGCTGAATATAATCAATTAGGTTTGTAATTAAAATTGCAATTTATCCAACACATTTCCCCCACTTTACTTCTACCTCTTGCTAAGGTTCAAGAAACCATTGGGTGATCAATATGACCCCTTCACTATAGCCATCCTGCCCCCCCCCTCCCTTCCTTCCTCCCTCTCTCTCAGCATTTCTATAATGGATAATTTATTAAACCTTAAATTTCTTTCCTATTTGTAAGTTTCAGCAAAATTTAGGCAGGTTTCAACACAGGGTGTCAAGGGATAATTAGGACAGTTAGCAGTAATTTATCATTTCTCAGCTGGGTTTTCGAGCTTTTGCTGACTGCCGGTAGAAATCCGTTAGCCAGTTCTACCCAGATCACTATGAAATCTCCTTTATCTTTGTGCAAATTGCTTTTCTATTTTCCTGAAGTGAGCTGAAAGATGAGCCAATCCATTCCTGAAAACCTAGCCACTAGTGTGCCTGTCATCAGCGTGAGGCTGAGGCCAGGGCTTCAGATGGATGATTACAATGGCTAATGGATGAGAGGGTGCCATAGGCTGTTCGGTCCCAACCTGCTATGGATTAGAAATTCAAACCTGGCAGTCTGACATCCCATTAGATCTTCAGAAAATATGCAAAGGAATCTATGAACAGGCCGGTGTATATGTTACAGAGCAAATCCTGCCTTGCAGCCCACCAAAGACGAAAAGCCAGGAGAAGGCAGCGACAACAGTTCTGTGCTACTTTTGAGTAAGAAGAAGATGTTATTAAGCCTGGACCAAAAAAGGGAGGACCTCCTGTTTTTTAGAGAGGCTCATTTACTAGATGGTGAAAAATGAATGCCCTGGGTAATTTCATTCTGAATTGATTTATTTCTAAATGGGGGGAAATTGACACTTGGTGATGAGCGTAAAAAGCTCTAGGAAGAGCCAGCTAGTCTCAGGTCTAATGCAATTATTTGAACACAGGAAATAAGAACACAGAAGGCGGGGTAGAAGGTCGCCCTGGAAGGTCATTCCCTACAATGAACACTTTCCTTTCCCCCTTGTGACAGGCGCTCAGAAACGTATAAACTGACCCATATTTCCAGTTTATTTCTGGCCTAACCTAATCAAAGTTCACTTTTTAGAAATCCAACTGTTATTCTCAATTAGACTTCACAGCAAATTAAATCATAAATTTCTTTATCCTGGCCATGGTTTGTCACCTTCTTAAAATACAACTTTTCCCCCTCTGGCACTTTATTTAAATCTCGGAAGCCAGGCTCCAAGGAAAGTTATAGATTGGATAATTTGCTAATGTGGCCACAGTAATTGTTTGAGCCATATTTATGATCTTATTGGATCTTACAACAATCAATAATAACCCACTGATGTCCCTGACTCTGGGGTTTTCTCACAGTCGACAAATGGGGCAGTGGATTCATTTTTAATGTACCCACCTCCCTCCCTAAGAGAGTCTTGCATATATTAATAAAGGCCAAGAAATGAATGGCATCGGTGAACATGTCTTACCCTGAAGAGTTAGCTGCAGGATAAGATTTAATGTTTAAAAGAAGGGGAAGAATAGACTAACAGGGCCCATTTCATACAGCACGACCATCATTAAAGTTAATGGAATTACCTTGTGGTCATGCACCAAAGGGAGCTTATTGGAAGTTAAGCTGTTCTAGGGCCATTGAGTCTCAAACTTTCACTCGAAGATTCCCATTGGCGTGTGATGAGTACTGCAGATATGCAGAAGCACTTAATACAAACTGCCAGTTAAGCATATTAAGGAGTAACAATAACTGAATATTTTAGAGCAGATGATCTAGTTGAGGATGTTTTCCACTGAAAGTGGCAGGAAATTCAACTTTCAACTTGAATGGATCACCTAACCAAAATGTCTAGAGGTGGTGCAGGCTTCAGGACTGGTTAATTCAGCAACCTGATAATGTCACCAAGGATCCAACTTCTCTCTCTGCCACTGCACCCTCGGCATCTGCTTCACTCTGTAGCTGACTGCCCCAGGAATCGTAAGAGAGCTGTCGCCAACTGTCAGGGTTACTGCTTCCTTATTTATATCCTTCCCCCCAAACAATGGATACAAGTTCTCCATGATGCTGGGAAAGACCACCCCTAAAGCGAACCTTAGGTGGCTTAGGTCAGGGTTAACTAAACTCATAACTTAGCAGAGACAAATGGCTTAGGCCAAGGATGAAGAAACTACAGCTCTTGGGCCAAATCCGGCCCATGGCCTGGTTTTGTAAATAAAGATTTATGGACTACAGCCACATTTATTTGTGCAAATTCATTTATATATTTTCTGTGGCTACTTTCATGATGCAAAAGCAGGGGTATAATTGTGACGTCTGGCCCTGAAAGCGTAAATTGCTTACTATCTGGACATGTATGATAACGTTTGCCAGTTCCTGAATTATACCAAACAGGGTTCACACCTGGAGCTAGAGGTGGATTCAAACACACCCTGGCTTCATAGCTGCTAAATGATGGAGGAATAAAGAAGGCATTCCAGGAAGACAACCATAGTGCTCAAGAGACAGGAGACAAAAGTATTCAAGTTGTGGAAAACTGGACTTAGAAACTTAAAAACCAAATTAATTAAGGTGACCCATCACATGTGACACACACGAAATACCCTCTGCCCTTGGAATATAATCCAAACACCGAATGCATTAAAAACTAGAGTTAAAACACCTTACGAGGGTGTACAAGGCCTGGCATAACTGCTTTCTTGCTCACCTCTCTTTGACCCAAATTCCTGCCACCAAGGCCTTCAATCGTCTCCTGCAACATGACAAGCTCATCGCTGCTGTCTCCTCTGCCCAGAATGTTCTTTCTTCCCCAGCTCTCCACCGGCATGGACCCTTACCATTCCTCAGGTCTCAGCTGACCAATCCAGGAGGCCCGTGCTGGCCACTCTGTCTACAGTAGCCACTCTGCCGCCCTTCCTCCCTCCATGCTCTTCCTTTCAGAACATTGTGGTACCGTCTTTTTATACTGCTCAAAGTTTGCGATTATTTTGTATGTTCATTTGGGTGTAGAGGAAGTCGGACAGTAGGGTGAGGGTTGTTCCTTGGCTGCTTGTTCTGCCACTGCTCCCCAATGCCTGGCAGCACCTAATACGCAGTAGGTGCTCAATAAATCCTTCTTGGGAGAGGGATTCATAGGCACTACAAAACTTCCACAACCCCTCAGTCTTCCTCCGTTCTAGCACTTATTTCAATGACAGCCCTTAGAGATGATGACCATGTCTTACTCTTGTCAGTCCCGGTGACAATACCTAGAACGCAGGAGGTATTGGAAGAATAAATTAAAATAATAACAACAGAATGTTAGATAATAAAACATGAGCAGACAGAGTGCTGATTCCCTGGGAGTCAGGAACAGGATACCTTTGGTAGTGAGGAGATTCTCATCATCAACCACAGACTGGAGCTGTTCAAAACTCGAAGTGGCTACCTCAGCGTGCACTGGGTTTCCAGACAGAGAAAGAGATGACAGATCAATTTAAAGGCTACAGACGGGGATCGTTTGCACAACAGGTGATGATACCACATGCCTTCCAAGGTCATTTGCCTTCCTGGGATTCTCTGAGTTTCCTCCTTGAGGATGACTCTCTCATCTCTCATCATTTGATGGCAAAGCCGAGCTTGGAATCGTATTTACTCCTTCCACGGATGAACAGTTTTGTCAAAATTATACTGCTAGCACCTGATTACATCTGGGAATTTATACTATTTACAACCAACAGATGAATTGAAAGAAATAAAAGTCCCTGCTGGGTTGTTTTTCATAGCCCCAGTATACAAAGCATCGTACAAAAACATTTTTTCAGGTAACAAGTACTGATATATAGACCCTATGGTGGGATATTTGAATGTGAACATTAGGATAAATGGATTTCACCACGAAGTAAAAGAATATTTGGTGAGTTCGCTTTTTTCATTCAATGATGTTTATTCTCCTAAACCACTTTGGGCAAGATAAACAACCTAAACAACTTCATGTTGACTTTTCATGTAACATCAGGAACAAGAAAGACTTATTTAAGAGAATAAGCTACGAGGGAAAGAAATAGGAGTTTTCATTACCAAGACCCCGAAGTATCATCTCTATGGCAAATGAGCCTAGAAGGATTCTAAACCATCAGTTTTGTCCTTTCCCCCTGAGGCTTGGGATTAATCTGACTCAGAGGCTTCTAGAGATGTACACCTCTATTTCCCTTATTTTGGTAGATGAACAGCTTCTCTAGAAAGGGAATCTTCTAGGTGTAGTACTGATGCTTCATGACGTGTGAAGATTTCAAAATTATCCTTTCCCAGCACTAACATAATTCACACTGAGGAGGCAGAATTTCTCACTGTGTTTGGCCCAAGGGCCATTACAGATTCTCACCAACCCAGTATTTTTCACTTCAATGTCTTTAGGAAGGTCATTATTCTAATTCTTTCATGTCTGGAGCTGTGCAGGCTGCCATGCCTATTATTCATTAACCTGGTTTCCATTTGACCCGGGCTCAGTCATCAAATCCTTACTATTCCAGCTGCTTTCGGATCATAAGAACTATTTTACTGATGGTTTCAGCATAAAAGGCAAAAAGGAGCCCCTGGAAGGGACGGAATGATTGAGGATGGATGTAGCAGCAAGAATCAAGCCTAGGCTACTTCAACCAAGTATCAAAATGTATTTATAGAAATATGTTAAGGGACACCTAGGTGGCTCAGTCGGTTAAGCATCTGACTCTTGATTTTGGCTCAGGTTATGACCTCGAGATTTGTGAGTCTGAGCCCTCATCTAGCCTCATGCTGATAGCACAGAGCCTGCTTGGGATCATCTCTCTCCCTCTCTCATGCTTGTGAGTGCACTTCCTCTCTCTCTCTCAAAAGAATTTAAAAAAAAACCCAAAAACTGAAAGGGGCTCCTGGGTGGCTCAGTCGGTTAAGTGTCTGACTTTGGCTCAGGTCATGATCTCGTGGTTCTTTGGTTTGAGCTCTCTGTCAGGTTCTGTGCTGGCAGCTCAGAGCCTGGAGCCTGTTTCAGATTGCGTCTCCCTCTCTCTCTCTGCCCCCCCGCCCACTCATGCTCTGTCTCCCTCTGTCTCAAAAATAAACTATAAAAAATAAATTAAAAAATAATTTAAAAAATTTAAAAAACTGAAAAAAAAAAAAGAAATACATTAAAACAGCAGTTCCTAAATCTGGGTATCATCAAAATCAATTGTGAGCTTTTCAAAAATCTACTCTATCGGCCTCACCATTAGAGACTTGAACATAGGAGGTATGAGAACCAGTTATATGCTAAAGATAATAAAGGAATAAGAATGAATTATAATAGTCATTTCTTGATGGAGAACCTTTCAGTGAGACCCCTGTGAAATAAAAATTATAGAAAAGCTGTATATTTCTTTTCAAAATACATTTAAAACATCAGAGATATTACAGAATATAAATCACATAATGAACAAACGGGTACACTTTACCCAACTTAAAAATAAAATATATCTATGGAGTTTAAGGCTACTGGGTACCCTTGATGCCCCACAGTGTGCTCCTTCTCCTTACTGTCTCCTCATAGGGGAATCCCAACCCTCTTTGTGTCCATATCTCTAAGCAATATACAGATCTGCATTTTTACAGTTAAGATAGATAGCCTATAAGTAATCTCCTTCTGTATTTTATTATTTTGGCTGTTAATAATTCCTGAAACAGAGGTTTGTAATATCATCTGTATCTGTTTCAGCTACAATGTCCAATTTCAACCAAACCACACTTTATTTAATGGACGTTTACCCCTCAGTCTACATTTAAGGTGTGTGGTGTGATTTATAACAAAAGGCTCATCTACTAGACTGACATGACCACTTACATTTCATCAAAACTGAATCCTAGCCACATGATTAATTGGGCTGAGTTTATTTTACCTTTCCTCTCATTCCCTCTCCCTTCTCTCTCTCTCTCTCTCTCTGTGTTTATTTGTTCACAGAGGACTGACATTTTGGCCAAGCCAATTATTTAAATTATTTAGATGCCACAGGCTGATAACTTGAAACCTACAATGAGCTGGTTAATGGAGTTAGAGAATTATACAAATTATCTTAGGCCTGAAACACACAGAGCAAAATAGGGAGAGAGAAATCCCTTCAGTGATTACTTACTGAGCACCTATTATTCCATAGCAAAATGACGACAGTGAGTGACAGCCCTTGTTGCATCAACAGATATAAGAAGGTGACTCTGAATAATGGCACCTTACATTTATGTAGCGTTTTAGGGTCTACAGAGCACTTTGCTTTTCACAGCATATTTCACTTGACAGTGATTAACTAAAACCCCCAAACTGAGCATCAGGTGTAAAAGACAGTCTACTGAGATCTATAAAACACTGACATTAAGAATGTATCTGCCACATTTCTGTGCTATGTATCCTAAAATAAATTTAACAGCCAAATATCCACTTTGCTTATGTCAGGGCCTCTCCAATTACTAAAAAAAAATTGTTTGGTAGCACTAATGAAAAATTAAACACCTAAAACATAGAATTCTGCGATGAACTGGCATACAGTAATAAAGCAGCATTTACTTTAGTTGACCTTTACCTGTATAATAAAGTTAAACAGAGAGAATCCTGTGGGTATTTCTAGGGAGAAGCTAATATTATTCTAAGCAGAGCAAAATAATGCAGATTAATCTCTGTTATGGGTGAAAAAACATTTACAAAACCTCCCCTTGCGCATCTTCCCCTGTGCCTACTGGGTGCAAGGGGCTTTTAGGAACAGCGGGCTGCATGATTTAATGGCGAAGGGCTCTCAGACAGGCCTGGGTTTGAATCCTGCTCTGCTACCTGTCAGGCATGTGTGGTGTGAAACATCACTCCACCTCGATAATCCTCGACTTCCTCAAGTGTAAAATATCAATGCCTACTTTTGAGGGTTCGGAGGATTAAGTGAAAATTATAAACCTAAAGCAAACATTTATTCAGATATATTGCATGCCACGTGCTGTTTTAAAAACATTTACACACATTAAGGCATTTGGTCTTTGTAACACACCTAAGAGGAAGGGTATCCCTGAGGCCCTCGTTTTACCAATTTATAAATGAACGGTGGGGCTAAAAAAAGGTTAACTTTTGCTGGGTCACACAACTGGTAGGTGACAGCTCTGGGACTGAAACCAGGCCATCTGGCTCTCCATCAGTGTGTTGGAATGCTGATGCCATTTCCCCTTCATTCTCACTCCGTTTCCAGAATCCCTCAACCCAACCACCAAAGCTGCCCGTGGCAGTGAAAGAACAGAGAAAATAAAAACACATAGTAGCCAGGAAACACCTGGTTCATTAACACTTGGTTAATTTGTCCTTTGGTGCTTTGAATCACATCCTGCAACTCAAAACGGACCATTTAGACACACACACACACACACACACACACAGTGATTTGATACCTACTTAGAAGAAGGCTTGAGGCTTAAAAGGAGAGAGGAAGTTTCCCATAGGAGATGGGCAGGCTTAACGTTGCTCTCCCTTCTCCTGCTTAGAGACCTAGGGACCAGAAGTTTTGTCCCCAAGTCACCAGAAGGGTAACAAACTCATGCCTTGACCTGAGCAATGAAATTGTTTTTGGTTTACCAAATTCAGACAAATGGGATTCATTCTGAGAGAAGAGATATAAATTATATGGCAATTCCACAAGAGAAAAGCTACCACATCCTTAAAACACTAATTCTTCAGGAAGTAAATGCAGGTGTTAGGTATAAACAGAGGCAAGGCAGTTTCCATCATGGCTTTAATCAAAGGACAAAAGTTCTCTGGCAAATGATAGCTTTCGTGAAACTTTTCTCCATGTGAAAACAATAAATAACTGTTAAGGAAAATCATTTCCATTCTCAAAATGTCAGTTTCCCCATTCTGTGCACACCCAATTTTAGGAATTCATTTGGGTTGAAAACAAGGAGCTCTGTGGAGAGTCCGTTGTACCTTCTCATCACTTCTTTGCTACGTGGCTGTGCACTAGAATAAAGCATGCATAGGAATCACCTACAGTGTCTGGTAAAATGCAGTGTCCTGGGTCCCACACCAGACCTTGTGAATCAGCATAGGGGACAGGCAGGTTTCTTTTCTGTGAAAACCTACTTCAAGTAATTGGGAAGTATCCTGTTGCTTTAGAACCATGACTTATCCATTACCATAGCAGTAGAGCAGCGGGTAAGAAAAATATGAAGGTAGAGATTCCACTCCTGCCCTCAACTAATAAGGCAGTTTTCTAAATGTCCAACCTGTCATTTTTGTAATAAGTTCAAAGTCAGTAAATATTCAAACAGTACAAGTCCTATTACTAGGAGAAAACTTTCTCAAGAGTTTAAGTGAAATGGCAGACGTCAATAGTGACAGGATTCAGAGTTTAACTGTGAACTCATCAGGGCCACAAACAATCTCAATGTCAAGTATATTCTCCTAAAACCCAGTCTTTGCCTATTTTATAGATAAGAAAACTGAGGGTAAGATTAATATTAAGAGACATGAGCAAGGCCCCAGGGATAGTATGTGCTGGGCTGGGCTATCTATTCATGATGGTTTCTCCTCACCATCACTCAGTACAATAGATATAGGGTTACCTCCATTTGAAAAATGAAGATGAAATTCAAAAAAATACTAAAAAGAAATTTCAAAAAGGAGGGGTACCTGGGTGGCTCAGTTGGTTGAGTCTTCAACTTTGCTCAGGACATGATCTCATGTTTCATGATCATGAGTTAGAGCCCTATGTTGGGCTTTGTGCTGACGGTTTAGAGCCTGGAGCCTGCTTAAAATTATGTCTCCCTCTCTCTCTCTGCTCCTTCCCTGATCATGCTCACACTCACTCTCTTTCTCTCCTTCTCCCTCAAAAATAAATTTAAAAAACATTAATTTTTTTTTTAATAAAAAAGAAAAATGAAGACAAAGATGTTCAGAGAGGTTAAGAGCCCTGCCCAAAGTGACACAATAAAATAGTGGAGCTAATATTCCCATGGAACCTCTGACTGATGCCAAAGTGCATTAACTACTGAACTTCACAAAGAGCTAAAATGACCTCAATGTTCATAAACTGAACAGATTACCAAATCTGTACATGGAAATCTGTCCTAGGACCATAGAGACCTCTCAGTGAATGGAACAGATATTTTTGCCTTTGTTTTAATTTTTAAGTCACGCATTTTCAAAGAATTCCTTTTCTGGTTCTTTCTTCAGCAATCTGCAAAGTAATTGCTAATATATCAATAGTTATTAAGATACTTCCCACTGCCTTAATATTATAAAATGAAATATCTAAGTGGGGGATTCAATTCCATAACCACAGGAAAGGGGAAACAAGCATATTCTATAAATAGTTCTTATGAGCTTCTAGATTGCCTGCCTGCCATAAATCTCTCTCTTTAATACACCTAAAATACCTTCCCACTCAAAGAGGCACACAGTAATTTCTCTAAAAGACAGCTCACATTAAACTTACTGTGGAGCATCCCTTTTAAAAGGCCGAGCACTGCCTTTTGTGATTTGGCTAGTTGAAATTATATTTGGGAATATGGTTTGGGAACCTGATGGGGGGAAATTCTAGTCTTTGTCAGTGATGCCTGAGATACAGGAGATTCTTGACAGAAATCCCAGGAAACTCAGACCCGTGACTACACACTGAACCACAAGTACGTATCATCTGCTGCTTCACATTCATTCATGCTAGAAACTTACAAGCAGAGATTTGTTCTCTCAAGCAAAGTCCCATTATCTTTCCCATTCTTTTCCCCATACCACCCCAAAGAGCCATCATAGACAGTGACAAAATGTAAGTCCTCAAAAAGCTTACATTCTTGAGGGACTAAGGAAACATAGGTACAGAAATAAAAACAACCACACAAATTTAAAAACCATGAAGAATGCCTTGAAGGAAATCAAATAAGGCAACAGGATAGGGAAGAAAGGCTTTATTGAGCAGAGCCACTTTATATGGGGGATGGGGGTCAGAAAAGACTAATAATACAGCGACATATGGCTGTGCATGTATATACAGTGATGTGTATATATATATACTGTGATACAACCAGGAAAAAAAAAAAAACAGAATAAAAGAGATTGTTTCTCAAGCCTGCAGGACATCCGAATTGCTGCAATGATCACCTGGTAGATAGCAGTGCTCTACTACTTTTAAATTCAAAAGGAGACTAAATAATCAACTGAAACATAAGAAGTCACTTTTTAGGTCCATATTTTCCCTTCCTGCTATGAATCACTTACTGAGTAAGCGAGCCGCCCCCCTTATTCTGTGCACAGCAGAATTTAAAACCCCTGACACACAAAAAAAGCCCTAAAGTGGTACCATGTTCAAGTGTCTAGCTCAGTGGTACACCTTCACTAACAATAATAACAGTTGCTTCAGGAGAAGAGATCATTACTGGGCTTATTGTTATTACCACCCGGCATGAGACACAAATGGTTTAGAACCCAGGCACTGGGCAGAATACCAAGAGTCAGACACGCAGGCAACGATGAAGCCAACAGTCACTGTGCTTAGAAGCCTGGCAGGAGGGGGTGGACAGTCGGGTGGAAGAAAGCTGTGAGTGCCCTCTGTCCCTTTTATATCTTGTGTCCAGAGCAATCAGGAGGCTAGCTCTTTTCTATCATAAGGAATTTGGTGGGAATCCCTATAGAACATTGACTTCTCAGGAGTACTTCCCAGAGTACTTTTAAAAGTCCTACAGTAGCTTTGTTAAACAGTAAAGCCATATGCAAACCAACACCAAAAAGAGACTGTGGTTTTTTGGGCACTGTTTAGTGCCAAACATTACCTTATCCATTCATAGCCAATCTTACAGCCATAAAACCTTATTTTACAAAGTATAACATCAGCACCCCAGTTTGACTTCATTCTGATGTCTAGTACTGAAAAAAAAAATAGCCATTTTTTTAATTTAGTCTTGGACCTAACTGCAGAGGAATTTGCATTTGTATGAATGGGGCTGAAACCTAGCCTCAGAATCAGCCAGAGTTTTATTCTTTTATTTTACTTGACTAGGAAAGTAGAGAGTATCCTAATAAATCCTCCTTTCCTCCTTTAGCACACTTAAAAACCCATCTTCGAGCTCCACTGACTCCATTAGGTTAGAACTTTGGTACTAAGTACAAAGGGAGGGAAAGTATAGGTATGTGGGTGGAGAAGAGGAGGAGAGAGAGAAAGCTCAGCATGTGGAGAACAACTCGCTTAGCCTGTCGCTCAAGAATGAGGAGGTAGAAATAGGCTGTGTAAGACCCAGAAGGCCTGTCAAAGATGCCCCAGCTTCAAATGGGACCCTCCAATCCACATAGGGCTCACACCCTGTTTCCTAGATAGTGCCTGAACTTGAATCCTTTTGACTTCAGCTTCCATTTTAGGACTTCTTGATTTAGCTTCTGTTTTCGCCTTTACACAATAATAATTTTACTACAAAAGGTAAATGTCTTGTAAACTAATGGGAAACATATTGCTTGGCATAGTTTGTAATGTCAGGATTTATGGCTCTAACACTGAGGGTCTCTCTGACCTCAAAGATACCATAATGAACCAGCAATGCGCTGCAAATGGCTTGGTGTGATTTTTATTAGTTCTCATAATTGCCCCTTATTAATCTGTATGCACGTAATAAGCACTCACCTTCACAGTCTGCCCGGCTTCAGGGCCATCCTAGAAGTAGGAGAAAAAAATAGATAAATAACAGAGGTGATAACAGATAGATGATATCTCCTGCTTATTCAGAAATACCTCCAGTTAATAATTTAGATCCAATTTCATTGTGTGTTAATTTATAGTATTCTCATGGGAACCATTCACTTCAAATGTGTGGGACCAGACAGTTCTCCATTTCTGCCTGAGAGTAAGTGAGAAGTTATGTATAAAAATGATATAAATTGTCCAGGGAGCCAACCCTCTTGCTACTTTTCATGCTCTTTGCTCTTGGCTATGGTTTTAATTGCATTAAAGGAAGTTTGGAAATGTTTGAGGAGGTAAATTATCGCACCTTTTGGTTATTTTTAAATCAGATGTAGTTTAATTAATGTCTGTTTCTAGAAGTCTCTACTAAAAAAAATTTCACTGTAAACATAATCCATTAAGTAGCAAGATGGGCTGTCTTATATGGGAAGACCACCTGAGAGTGGGCTCTCTCTGGCTGTCCTGACCTTGGGGGAAAAAAAGTAGGACCATTCATTGCAGTTGAGCCCTTTTCCCATTCCTGGTTCCTTCTCTCAGATTTTTAAAACCCAACATTTTAATTTGTTTAGCTGAAAATGAGCCAATTCTCCCAGTTGTCAGTCACAAGACAAAGGAAAAGCAAGCGCTTACTTGGTGTGAGATACCAGAATAGGCAAAACCGCAGAACTGCAAAATTGCAGAACTGAATTAGAACCTTGCAACTTTTAGCAAGTCTTTCTATCGCTGTGGCCCAGACTAATGGGTAAGAATGTCTGCCCTGCTGTGGCCAGAACTGTGTATCAGTGGCTTTCAATCGTGAAGTCACAACCCATTAGCGGGTCATGAAGTCAGCTTCAATGGGTTGTGATCAGCACTAAAAACAAATCAGACAATACAACAAAAAGCGATTAGAGTGCACAGAACGGGTAAATGTTTTGTAAAACTTTGGTTTGTAGGTTCACATGATTGCAGAATAACAAAACACCTTACTGTGGTTTAAAGTTTTACAAGGTGTGCAAACACTACATATACGAAAGTACTCCAAGTGCTATGCACAAGTCAGTCCCTATGTTTGTGGAATTTGATTTGAGTAAATCATATCAGATAACTACTGGCACTGGCCATTTCTAGTGAAGATGAATATTCTTCTAGTATTTCATTTAACGCTAACAGATGCCTCCAGCCACTCTCTGGAAACGTAACTTGTAGGATAAGCTTGATAAACCCACCCTGAGCTTAATGATCTGCACAAAGGTGACTCGAAGGGTTTGATATATAACACACACACACACACACACACACACACTGGATTTTAGAGGGAGTTTACTCTCAACATAGACATGGTAGCAAAAACTTTGTAAAGAAGCATTTAGGAGCATTTTTAGTCAGAGCCTTTCAGAACTTGAAAATAGTGGCCTTCTTTATCTGTTTCTTTGAAGGTCTACGGTGGGGAGATGAGGAGGGTAGTAGAAGGATGGTAAACAGTCTGTATAACTAAAGCATTGAAGGCAAGGTCTCACATTACAGAACCAGCCAATTCTTTCCAAATGGGTGTAGAGTCATCCAATGTCAAGGCCAGTAAGAACTTTATGTCCTGATACCCCTAGCTCTTCCCATGGGGGACCTGAAGGGGCATAGGATACGTTCTGTTGATTTACTCAATTCCCATAGCCAATGACTTACCATAGACCTCCTCCTCTTCCACGTGGATCAACCTGTGCCTACTGATCTCCAGGGAAGGAGGGGGGGGGGCTCATTTCTTTCCTGGGAAGCAAGCTGCACAGAATACTTGATTAATCTGGCTTCATACCAATCCTTAATGAATCACTGGGGACTGGGTTAAAGAGAAAAAGGAGCCCTCTGAGGGCAAGGCCCCACCCAACTTGCATTTCTTTACTACACTGAAGTAGAGGAAGGCTAAGGCCATGCGCTGCTCAAAATATAATTACCCTGGAATGAGCACAAGTTGTCCAGTGTCTGTTCCAGTAGCAGATGTGAAATGTCTGAAGGCCCATTAAATCACTTGTGTGTTACTCTCATTTGTTTTGTAAACAGTGCTGCAGACAGTGCCTCAGCCGATATTCTACCATCCACCTCGGGGCTAATGGACGCCAGGGTGGTCCTGGATTATACCTTCTCCTGCTATCGTTTAAGACATGAACAACCACAGGGGCCTTACCAGTCCGACGGCAGCATAAAAGACAGAGAGCTTCATGCTAGGATTTGAAAAGGAAGAGAAACAATTTCTGAGCTACTGAGATACTCACCTGGATGGAAAACGTGAGAGAAGTCCCATGGAAATGCTTCTCCACCACCATGCCAACTCTCTGGGTTGCCTGGAACAAATCTGCCACTTCATCCGGACGCAGGTCTCGGAAGCGCTCCACTGGCCGAAGCGGACATACGAGGACATCTGCAGTGAGTCCTGTTAAGGCACACTCTGCTTGCTCTGGGCAGGGTTTTTACCAACACGTTCACACACACAGTACTGAATTCCCTCGGCCCGGCACCTGAACTCTCAAAGACTAAGGAATAAAAGAAAAAATATTTACCAACCACCAAACCTCAAGAAGTTCAAAAAGGAGCTTACAAACATGGCTAATTATACTTTGAAGGAGAAGCCGTGGTGTGCTCAAGACATTCTTTTAAGAGAAAGGGGCATTAATGTTCAGAAAGACTCAAGTGCTGACTGAAATAATTATGCCAAGAGGCAAAATCTATTCTGGACCATTATCTCCTGACCCCAATTCAAAAGCCCTGTCTTCTCAAGCAGCAAAGGGCACTGGATTGGAAAAACAAGCAGAATATCCAGTCAGTTTCTTTATGTAGAGTATCATGATTAAAATTTTAGCTTCAATATCTCTTTAGAGAAATGTATAATGGACACACAATAGTAGTTGTTTTATTTATGTTTAAAAGGAGAGCAGACATTCTGGAAACTAACAATAAAACTCATTTATAATAAGAGATGTGCCATGTGGTTCAACAATTTATGAAATTTTATTATTCATTATTAAGAATTATTAAGAATTCAAGGGGGTGCCTGGGTGGCTCAGTTGGTTAAGTGTCCGACCTCGGCTCAGGTCATGATCTCACGGTTCATGGGTTCGAGCCCCGCGTTGGGCTCTGTGCTGACAGCTAGCTCAGAGCCTGGAGCCTGCTTCAGATTCTGTGTCTCCTGCTCTCTCTACCCTCCCCTGTTCATGCTGTCTCTCTGTCTCTGTCTCTGTCTCTCTCTCTCTCAGAAATAAATAAAACATTAAAAAAAAGAATTCAAGAAGCCAGTTGAAAGTAAATCATTAATTTAAGAAAAGGGATATTTTTACTTCTACAAACAAAACCATCCCAATGCATTCTAGAAGTCAGACAAGTCAACGTATTTATGCTATTGACCTTAACAAACAAGAGGTAGAGAAAGAGATTCTAAGTTTGATCACATGTTGGTGGCAAATTAACATTCAATGTTACATCATCAGTAACATTTCAGTTGTCTTTGTATTTGAATTCTTCATAGACGTGAGGCTACATGCATACAATCATGTATGCATACATGCATACACACACGGAGATACATTAAATTTTATTTAGTTTTCAGGTACCAGCAAAAGAAAAAAAGTGCGCTGATGCTCTTTTTGGTTTCTTTCTTTTTTCCTTTTTCTTGCTATTTTAAAAGAGTGTGCTTTGCCTGAAGTTAGGCAGCTAAGGGGCATAATAAAACTCCAATTCTACAATTGCTAGTCATGCCAGAATTGCAAGCATTTTAGCCTACCATACTGGTAGGATTCAGAGCCCAAAGGGAAATGCACTGAACTCAGTTGGGTGGGCCTGATTTCCAGAAGAGAAGGGGGAAGAAAAGAAAGGGATAACTGATTAACTTTCCTCATAATCAGGAAATTCATGTCAATGGTAAACTAGGAAAAGGAGCATTGGTTTAATCTGAGTTCATTTTTCAAGAAAGGAGAAGGGAAGCCTTCACCCACAGGGCATCAGATACTTAAAAACATAATTATCCTTCTTTGGCAAGGCTGCTTTATTATCATGGGTCAATGAAGCGTTTAGAAATGAAGAATTTCCTTTCATTTCCTTTTAGCAGATTGCCAGCCTCCACTCCCACTGAGTTGCCTTTTCTTTGTTAAGAGAGACCTTACCCCATCTTCCTCCTCCCTCCACCCTCTCTTAGGACCTGACCTCACCAAACCACCGCAAGATGACAACTTTGAAAGCTTCCAACAATACTCATAATTGCTATGGTGAACTATGTCTAAACACAGCAACCAGGTGGGAAATGAAGAACGTTTTCTTTAAACAACTGTAATACTTGGTGGAATGAATCTGAAATTCTTTGTATCTAACATAACTTTAGTAGTATCGATGACATCTGAAAGGTCTTCTTTTGCTTTTTTTCCAATGCCACAGAAATATTTTATTATCTGTTCATTTTCCTTGTCTGGTACTAAGGATCGGCTTGACCCAATGTCTAATGAATCAAACATTTATTAAACAGAATCAAAATGGCTTAATCTGTGTATACTCAACCACAGGGTCATCTATCATACATTTATCACTTTAATTGAATGTTAATAACACTAATAACAACACGTCACAAAACAGTTAGACAGACTTAACATATTCTCATTTAGGTGAATATTTTTTCTACAGCCCATTTAGGCCACATTGGCCTGACTATAGATTCCTTGACATCTAACCCTCTATTAAGAAAACATCTGCATATAACAAACGATCTTTCCATGTGAATGGTAAGATGAAACAGGGTTAACTTTTAAGGGTGCTTACTTGGGCAGGTGTTCATGTAGATGATCATGGTCTTTGTTCTGTTGGGACCCAGAGGGTGGATGAACAGGCATTTCAACCTGTCAGTGGACACACAGGTAGGCTCTACAGGATCTGACGGGGAGATAGATGGCTCTAGAGTGACCCAGGGTGTGGCTTTGGAGCTGCTGAGCATAGTGTGAGTCACCGACCTAACCCACAGCAGACTCACTAGTCTTCCTGGGTCTTAGAGGTCCTAAACGGCATCAGGAAGTCAGGACCAACCACCATCCCTCAGTTCCTTTGAAACCAAAACACAGGGGCACCTGGGTGGCTCAGTCGATTAGTCTGGCTTTGGCTTAGGTTGTGATTTCGTGGTTCATGGGTTTGAGCCCCGCATGGGGCTCTGTGCTGACAGCCAGCTCAGAGCCTGGAGCCTGTTTCAGATTCTGTATCTCCCTCTCTCTCTGACCCTCCCCTGCTCACACTGTCTCTCTCTCTCTCTGAAATAAATAAAAAACATTTAAAAAATTCTTTTAAGGAACCAGAACACAAAAGATGCCCTCCCTTCATACAGGCTGCATACCAACTGCTACCTACCTACTTCCTGAAGCTCCTCTTGTCCCACTCCCCCTCCCCCCCACACTGTACATCTACCACATGCGCCTTCTTTCTGTTCATCTAACACAACGAACTCGTTCCCAGATTTTGAGGCTTTCGTCCCAGCTGTCCGTTCTCCCTAGAATTCAATTCCCCATGTTCTTTGCATGGATGCTTCTTTCTTATCATTCTGATCCTAATTCCAATACTACTCCCTCAAAGGAGCATTTGAGACCTGCCAGTTTAAACTGCTACCCAGTTTCTCCCCCTTCCCTCGCCGCCTTTTCACCTTGCCATAGCCCTTGCCGCCAGTTGGTAGTGTTCTTGGCTGGCTACTACCCTCCTGAATGAGAAGGTAAGTTGCACAAAAGCAAAGGCTGTCTTGTTTACTGCTGTTGCGTTTCTGCCTAGAACACCAGACTTGCTAAGTACTGCTGCAATGAGCGAATACATTACAAACAAGACCCTCTGATCGGCTACCTCTGAGTACTGACACCCAGACAAGATGGAGACAACATCCATTCATTTTCAACGGTCTACACAAAATTGGGATAGTCAGCAAGTTTTTTTTTTTAATTCAAGGAGATTTATTATTAATATTTAACATAATTAGATCTAATGCTTGGTGTGGGTTGGAAAAATGTAAACTCATTTCTAATGTAAATTAATTTTCACAAGAGCACAAGGAAATATAATGATTTCTTTATAAAATGATGAGGGGAAAATTATTTTAAGAAAGCCTTTTAATATTATTAAAAAACTATAAAGAAGTGGTTTCCAGATTATTCATACTCCATACCTATAAAAATGCTGCTTTCTATTTGGACTAGAAAGTGTAATTCATCTGCTCATTCAGTGAACGGTGAGCACCACTTAAGTGGCTGGACACTATGCCAGGCTCTGGGATGAGCAAAAGACCTCAGGAAGTTGCTCCCAGTTCTCTCGGTCTGGAAGGCGGGCACAGAAACAGATAATTGCAGTTCTATGGAAGGTAGAGATGTAGGATACGAAGATGCAGAAGCACAGTGAAGCACCCAATGCAGCAGAACCTGGGACACCTTAGTAAGGCAGAGTTCCAGGACAACCATAGGGGCCTCCTGGTGTGACCAAATATCCTATGGCTAGCTGAGCATATAAGTAGGTTCAAAAAGGATTTAAAGGAGGTCAGCAAACCTTTTCTGCAAAGGGTCAGGTGGAAAAATTGTAAGCTGGTAGGCTATATGCCTAAGCAGCTATAGACAAAACAAACAGTAGCAAGTGTGTCTATATTCCAGCAAACCTTTATTTACAAAAAGAAGAGGCAGGCCAGACTTGGCCCATGGACCTAATAATGTCAACCCTTGGTTTAGAGGAATCGCATGAGAAATAAGTGACTAAAGGAACTTAGAACTATTTGGGGGCCCATTCTTTTCCAAAGTTGATGACTACAGTGTTATTTAAATAGCATATTAGACAAAAATATTATGGGATCTTAAAAATTTTCATTTTCTAAGCAATATACCTGAGTATGATTGAAATATTTCCTGACCCTGTGTAGCACTTTTGGTTCTTTTAAAGATCAACCACAACCAGAATCTGTGTTGCAGTGAAAACATCATATAGATAAATCCTAAATATCACTGCCCAGTCCAACTAAAGGAGTTTCTGCTATCTTTCATTGCAAAAATGAAGCATATGATCTACAAACACACAGGAACACAAAAACAGTATGCTATTCACAAATTCATCCGAGAATAAAAGTATTTCCTTAAAATAAGTGCATAAGCTTTGGAAGAAAACACCATATTGCTTAAAGATGGTGGTTATCATGTGCTACATGCTTCTCACAGACAAACAACTCAGGGAAAGCAAATTAATTCTGAAGAAGAGCAGACAGCTCTTGTAATTCTGCTGCAACTGTTTATATGCCAGTAGTTCTAAGGTAATACCAAAGATGCAGTATAATTTAATTTAGAGATTCTTAGGCAGTGTTAATGGGCAAATCCCATATGATATATAGGCTATAAAAACACACTTTATTCTGAGTCCTCTTTTCTTGGGATTAACGCCTCTGAAGAGACTTTTTAGCCAACATGCATAATAACCCTCAAAGAAGTTAATTGACATAATTGAATTTAATATATGTTTATACAGGATTCATCATGGGTGAAAACCTATGAAAGAGAGTATCAAATGGAAGCTGGTCTTTCTCTTA
The DNA here is from genome assembly GCA_017311185.1 of Proteles cristata cristata. Lineage (NCBI taxonomy): Eukaryota > Metazoa > Chordata > Mammalia > Carnivora > Hyaenidae > Proteles > Proteles cristata. Next base: position 2,855,350 of record JAESUZ010001551.1, on the reverse strand, counting down.
TAATCCAAAGTAGAGAAGTCCATTTAGTAACAACATTTTCTTTTAAAGAGGAGAAGGTAATGATTAGAGTTTAGTTTCTGTGGTCCACAAAGAGATTCCTCATAACAGAGGGAAAGCAAAGAAGACTTCCTCGTACACACGAGCTTTAATGTTAATTTTACAAATGGGGGAGTAATTCAACCAGTGGGCCAGCTTGCAGCCCATGTGCTCATCCGTCCTACCACTTAGCGCCTCCTCTCAGTCCAGAGTCTGTGTTAGCATTTAGGGCACAAAGATGAATACAATAGAGGAAATGACCTTGAAGCATTCACACTAATGTCCTAAACTGTCAAGCAGTATAAACAGATCATCACAACACAGAGAGATGAGGACTATTGATACAAATCAGTACAGAATGTTGTGGGAGCATAGAAGAGGCAGAATCTAACTCTGCCTCGGGGCGTGAGATCAACTTTTTAGTATGGTCTTGCATTTCAATTTTCTAAAATCGGCAACTATTTCTCCAAATTTGGACCAAGATCTCTCCTTGAAAGTGGCCTGGCAACTTATGGTTAGCTTTAAAGAAAGTTGTCAGACATTCCTCCTTTGGCCACAAACATGGTTTCATTTATAAATGTACTCTCATTTACTTAATCTTTCCAATTAACCCATAAACTACTATTATAATTCCTATTTTGCAGATGAGAAAATTAGAGCTTATAGAAAATAAGAAACTTGCACAAGTCAGCACACCCAATATGAAACTAAAACTGGAATTCTACCCAAGCCTGATTCCAAAGTCCATGTTATTAACCATAGCACTGTGATGCTAAACCTTTTTGTACCTTTATGACTCAGTCTCTGTCTACCCTCATGTTAAAAGTATGCTCTGCATTCTCAGTCTCTCTGTTTGTGGAAGAGAGACATGGGTTTCATGAAACTTGAAAATATTGTGCAAAACTGCTAACTGCCTGACAAACACAGCCTGAAACGAAGAAAGCGGAGAGCAGGAATCCCACTGTGGGAGGAAGCCTCAGGGCAAGGAAAGTAATAAGTATGTCCTCATCCTAACAGGGAACTGTGAGTACTGACATCAAGAATGAGATAACCACCTCATCTTGTATCAGGGGTTTAACTGGAGGAAGCATAGAAGGATGTGGAGCCTGCATTTTGGCTCCTTCCACCCTGCCATTCACTCATTCATTCATTTTAATTGAAGTACAATTGATGCACATTACATTAGGTTCAGGTGATTCCACAAGTCTATACTTACGATATGTTCACCACAAATGTAGCTACTATCTGGCCCTTTTATAATTGAGATTGGCTTGCTTCAAGGTACCTTTGGCTCCCCTGAGCTGGCAGGTTCTGGAGAAAGCTTAGCTACAACAGTCAATATCAATGGGTCAGGCTGACAGACACATTGAAAAATCCCATGGCCTGTTGGACAGTCTAGTAATCCAGAGTCACGGACTCACCATTATTTACATGACCAAGGACCATGAGAAACTTGGTAGCTTAATGCTTTTCTTTTCCCTATTCATCTCACCACCAGCCTGGAAGTGAGTGTCTCTATCCTTGAATGTAAATACTCCGGATGTTTTTGCCACACTGAAGTGATAACAAAACATGTCAGACCCTGTGCTGGATTCTTAGTGACACACAGCTAACCCAGAATACATACAATGAAAGAAAGAAATCAAGTGGAATTTTTGCACTGGTCCAGGACTTAAGTTGACGTGGTCGACTGTATACAAACATTACCACAAAAGTCCCTCCCGTCCCACCTACCCTCTTGCAAAGTGACTTTGCTTCTCTTCTCATCAAAAGTTGAAGTCTGTTTCCTCTCCCCTTGAATTTGGGCTGGCCTTGTGACTTGCTTTGATCAGTAAAATGTGATAGAAGTTTCACTGTGTGACTTTCCAGGGTCAGGCCTTAACAGACATTACAACTTCTGTTTTTTGTCCTCTTCGAATGCTGAGACCAAAATGCTATGAAAAGCCCAGCTAGCCTACGGGGGAGCAAAAACCACCTGGAGGAGAACTAAGGTAACTCATGATACTCATCACCAACTGTTAGAACCTTCCAGACACAGGAGATCTACTGACTGACTTCCAACTTCCAGCTATCTACCACTGCATTATGGCAACAAACACAGTGGCTTAAAATAACACCAATTTGTTTTCTTATCCTAATTTGGTGGGCAGTTGTTGCTGCTGGTCTCACTCATGTGACTGCTTTTATTTGGGAGGTAGGCTTGGGGCTGGGCTCAGCTGGGTCCATTGGGGCCCTCACTCCACATGCTTTTTCATCTCAATCCCGAGGCAAAAACTCTAAGGCCTCTGAAGGCTTAAATTATCCCACATTCTATTGGTCAAATGACTCATGGGCTAGCCCCAGTTTAAGGTAGAGAAATAAATTTCACCTCCTTTTAAAAAAATGTTGTTTTCTTTTCTTAATTTTGAGGTGTGGGGGAGAGATAGAGAGACAAAGAGAGAGAGAATCCCAAGCAGGCTCCACCTGTCAGTGAAGAGCCCCACAGTCTCCATCTCATGAACCGTGATATCATGACTTGGGCTGAAATCAAAAGTTGGCTGCTTAACCAACTGATCCACCCAGGTGCCTAAATAAATTCCATCTCCTGACCTGAGGAGTAGAGAGACTGCACTTCCACGGGCAGTGGGAGTCTTATTGCATTGGGCGTCATCACTATACCAACCCACCACAGTCAGGTAACTGTGAAAAGTCCTGGGGAGCTTATAAAAATAAATAGGTACCCAACATATCTTAACATCCTACTGAGTATATACAACCACGGTATTTAGGGAGCTGGGATGAGTCTTAAACATTATCCTCCAATTATTATTCCATCAATATCTTCCTTGTGGGATGGAAAAAAAAATGGGAGAAGAGAGTTTAGTTTATTTGCTCAAAATCATACAGGCACACATTTGGAACTGAAACTCAACTGTTTGGCTTCCCAAACCAAAGCGCCTGATGTTACACATGAGATGGCAAAACACTACATGTCTGCCACTGCGTTCCAGTGCTAAATGTATGGCAGACATCAATAATAAGCTACAAAATTCTCTACGGGAACCAAAGAGACTCAGGGATGCTTGGGTGGCTCAGTCGGTTAAACAACGACTTCAGCTCAGGTCATGACCTCACAGTTTGTGAGTTCAGGCCCCGCATTGGACCCTGTGTTCGCAGCTCAGAGCCTGGAGTCTTTTCAGATTCAATGTCTCCCTCTCTCTCTACCCTTCTTACTCCCCTGGGTCATGTTCTGTCTCTCTCAAAAATAAAGATTTTAAAAAATTAAAAAAACAAAAATGAAAAAACAAAGAGATTCAGATTGCTTCTCAATCCTGATTTCTGAGCAGTCATCACCAATCAGATTGGCCATGTAATAAGAGATGCATGTGTCATTTCTGTGGCCTCCTATACTGCCTGAAGAAACACAAAAACAAGTGCAAAGGCCACGTGGGGTCAAAAACAAAGTGAAATGCTGCAAAAGTGAGAATTTGCCCAAGTACATCAAATGTTCAATATGTTGCTACATTTTTATTCAAAATAAATTTGACAAATTTAAAATTCGCTTATCATGGATAATTGATGAGCTAAAAATAATGTTATGTACATATCCATGACAAATATGAAATATTTAAATGTAGAGTCATGACAGAGAAATGGAAATGTACTGATTCAAATGATTAATTAAAGTAGACAGCAGAATATTATTCTCAGAGTTGTTCAGACTTGCTCCCATTTATTTTTCTATATCTGATCTATTCTAGGGATTCAGAATATAAAAATTACTAAAATAAATCAAACCATCAAAATATCATTGATTCTGATGAGGGTGATTAGCATGTGCATATATGAATATGGAGGAAGTCAGCATCAAATAATATTATGAAGAATTAGTCATTCTTCTGAACTAATAAAAAAGTAGAGTATATTCATCTCTTCTGCAGATTAGTTTATAGTTCAATAACAAGCTAGGAACTTTCCAGTTTGCACTGCAGACCTCTGAAGACCCTGTGTAATAGTTATTTGCTCTAACAAATAATTCTAGCCCTTGCAAATATTTAAAATAATTCATAATGTCACTTCAGACAACAGGATAGACCATGAGGTATTTTCTTTAAGAGAAGAGTAAATTTATTTGATTTAAATAGTACAGTTGCAGAGCTTTGAATCAAAGTCAGTGGCATCTCAAAAAGGAATCTACCATTCATAATGTAAGCACTTCTGTAAGTTTTCTTATCAGAAAGGTAGAAATATTACCCCAAAATTAAGCAATACAATTCTGAGGAAGCAACTCACCAGTGTGGGCCACATTTTTGTTCACTGGATATTAAAATATCCACTGTAGTAACTCAATGAAAACATCATGGGATATTCATCAACCATAAGTATAAATGGTGTGAATATTATTTTAGGCAAGTTTGATTTCCAGAATATGATAAATTCCAGGGTAGTGTGATTAAGTTAATGCTAGTACTCTGCTCATACCTGGATTTCAGGGCAAGCATCTCTTCAGGATCCCTGAGAATTCTCATGTTTTGTCCTGGAGAATGCTTTAGGCCAAGCATGTAGTCATGGTGAGTGCTTAATCATGTGGGGTAAGAGAAGCCAGGCATCCTTCACTAGGCAGATCTGCCCTGAGCCATCCTTCAAACACCTATATGCATCTGGATGCTCAGAGGTGAGAATCACATTCATAGGGAGAAGTAAACATGCAACCTTCAAAGAAAATAAAACAAAAGAGGGTCCTGCAGCCTGGCAGCACTTTGGTGTAGATTCTTTGGCTTAAATGTCACACGGTATCGTATGAATTTTTCAAGGCAAAGGAGTCTTAGGTTGATTATCCTAAGATAATCAGGATGGGAAAAACATGCTTACATTAAATCAAATATGTGGGGAACAGTAAATACTATCAGAAGGGGAGGGAAAGAATATATAACATTTGTTTGCTGCCTTATATGTTCTAGTGATAATCACTGACCCTTTGAGGTAGATAATATCACCCACATGTTTCCACATTTAGAAGTTCAGGCCAACAAAGTGAAACTACATGCCCAAGGTCACACAATTATTAAGTGAAAATCTTGGCTAAAGCCATGTGGTAAAATCATCTTTGCTGTTTCAATGACTCCTAAGTCATGGAAATTTCCATGTACGTATAGCAGTGTTTATTACAGCGACTCACCAGAACGGTGGTTCCATGAGATGTTATTACACATTATACAGGAAGAAAAATGTGCGGTCAAAGACAATTAAGAAATACTAGATGAAATGAACTAAAAGGTTTCTTTACGGCAGTACTCAACAGGGTATTTAATGTGCTAACATGCACTGACTTTTCAAAAAGATACCACGTAGCATTTATCATATATGCTTAACAGTAACACCAGCATTATTATATTTATTATTATTATATTATTATTATTATTATTATTACTTTGTGGAACATTGCACATATCATATATGCTTAACAGTAACACCAGCATTATTATATTTATTATTATTATTATTATTATATTATTACTACTTTGTGGAACATTGCACAGACCAAATGTTTCAGGAGATGGTCTTTGGGATACCTCAACACAGAAGTGCCTGAAAAAGCTTTATGGTTTTTTTTTTTTTGTTTTTTTTTTTAAAGATTTTTTTTTATTTATTTCTAGGAGAGAGAGAGAAAGACAGAGTGAGCAGGGGTAGGTCAGAGAGAGAGGGAGTCACAGACTGAAACAGGCTCCAGGCTCTGAGCTGGCAGTCAGCACAGAGCCCGACGCGGGGCTCGAACCCACAAACCGCGAGATCATGACCCAAGCGAAAGTCAGACGCTTAACCGAATAAGCCACCCAGGCGCCCCAAAAGCTTTATGTTTTTTAAACCAAAAGTAAATATCCTATTAATTCATGTGGCAAAGCAAGAGACCATTCTGGTAAATAAAATATGCTGAGCAGTTGAACATTAAAGTATATCTAATGGGATAAGAAGGTCATTAGTGCTGTTTACCAACTATTTCAAGTTCTTTCTGTATCTGGGCCCAAGGTAGCATGACATTCCCTGGATCCTTGTGGTTAGATGAAGCTGCAGGAATTCTGGCCAAGGAATTGTGAGCAGAAAGGATATATATGTTACTTAAGGACCAGGGCCCTTAACTGCAGTGTGAGACCCCAAAGCTCTTTTTCCTTCTCCATGGCAACCAGATACATTAGTTGTGTAGTCAGACTGGACTAGCACTACAGGTCAGCAGGGGGCTCTGTTCATCATCTGTTCCCAGGGACTAGAGCAAGTCTCTTAAACAGGTTTCATCTCTTTTGTCAACTTCCAACTAACCAGTAGTAGCTGCCTAGAGCAGTATTTTGAAGAGGACTGTGTGTCCTTGATAGGAATCAGAAGGGAAGAATGGAGGGATTTATTAGTTTGGGCTGCCATGAGGGGTGGAAGAATATCAGTGTGCATAATCAAGTATCTGCCATCTTCAATTAGGAAGCAATACAAATATTGACTCCCAGGCTCACTTTCCCCCTTTCTCGACAATACAGAAGTCAGGTGTAAGAACTGCAATGTCTCTAAGTAACAACTGTGAAAATCTGTTATTATCGGTATTGTCCTGGAGATACATAGAAGAATATGGAAGTTAAATAATTCTGGTTAGGAGAGTATTTAAAAAGAAAGTTACTGTCACTGAAAAGTATGTGTCCGTAATGTGTCAACTGGGCGTTGGAACACACCGAGATGAGAATGTTGTACAAGTGTTCTAAGGTATTAAGACCTGGAAGAGTATTGCAAAGAAGAATAACAAAATACACTGAGCATCTGAAGGAAATATTTAAGGATCGTCCTCAATAAATAATTTTTTTGACTGCATGTATATTCTACTATGAAAACCACTTCAAAAGCTCCATGAAAAGCTTTTTAAGTCTAGTATAAGTCAAAAAATAATGCTAAAGATTTGTAATTCACTGGAGATCTGCTGGAAAACCACAGGCAAGATAAGTAATTTAATAGCACTTGACCATCTATGCTTTCATGCTACCAGTGTGGGAATGAGGACAGAGTATCTTGTGTGTCTACTTCTATAGGGTGACCAGACAGGCCCCAGACTCCCATACAGTTTGACCTCTTGAGCATCTTTTCAAACACAAATTCCACTAGGTCCTGAAAAGCATGGATTCCAGATTCTGGTTTGTAAGTGCCACTTAGGAGCCATGGACAAGTCCAATTTCCATTAGATCTTCAGTACGGTTGGACAAGCCAATGAGGCAACCCACACACCACAGTCCAGATACTATGGAAGGCAAAGAGCAACCAAAATATAAATATGAAACAGCAGAGACTCCTTCACAGAAGAAGTAGGAAATGGGAGACAGAAAAGAAGGAAGAAGACAGAAAAAGGGAACATTCAGCAGGTAAAGCATTTTTGGAAGATCGAAAATATTCGCTGGTAAAGAGGCTCCGATGACATTCCTAGTTCCACCATATGTATATGGTGAAAGAGCTCATGGCATGCAAGCTCATTCACTGCTTAATCTGGGAAACAATTCTTTCATATAAGTAAGTGTTCAAATCGTTTCAGAAATTGTTTCTGAGACATTGAACAAGACTAGACCAAACTTACTTTTATGAAAATAATTAAGGAAAATGCACTTACTACTAAAAAAAAAAAGAGCTTAGTGTTGAATTCTTAATCAAAAAGAGACCCAGAAAAAGACACAAGAAAACTAAATTTAAGATGCCCTTCCCTTCGCACATCAAAGGCTGTGCTTGCATTTCAAGTGGAAAATTTGTAGGCCATTGATTCATTGGAGCTTGGAAAGATCTGAGAATAAAGCTGTTCTATATTCTTTTCAAAACAGTAATAAGATCTTTTTCTGTGACAAATACAAATGTTGATAGAAAAATTCTTTATTCCAAAAACAGAGAGCCTTAATTATGGTCATTTGGCATTCCTAGAATGTGACTCAGCTGCCCCCTCCCCCAAAATAAATAAAAATTCAGTCCTCCCTAAGTGAGCAATCGAAAAGAGACATGAAAATATTTCATAGTTAAAGGTGTACAAATGCTTAATGAATGAATTTCTCCATGAATGACTGAAGGAAGGTCATGACAGCAAATTTTATAGCAAAGAGTAGAACCAAAACACTTATTAGGACATTGTATATTTTCCCCTTATTCATTCAGTACATATATTTGTACTTGACGAAATAAATGAAATACTTGATGAATAAGTGAAAAACAGGCAAAGTCCTAAAAAGTCCCCTGGTTCATTATGTGAAAATTAAAATTAAAAAAAAATGTAATTTACAAAAAGGAGCTTCTTACACAGTGGGTGTTGTGTAAGACACTGAGAACACGGCACACACAGCCATCATGCATTGTATCCCCTCCCATCCAAGGGTATCTCTTCTAGAGGATGCAAAGGCAAGAGACATAAAAACATAGTCTGCTGTGAAAGAGACAAGGGTTGAGATAAGACAGCAAAGATGCAATGATACAAGGCAAAGTGTGGAAAGTCAACACTGCTCACTGGGAGTACGCTGGGTCTGTTTACCCTGAGGGCTGGGAAAGAGCAGTGGCTGTCAGAGCTTTGGGAGGCTGCCTGGAGTGGTTCTCTCTGCACCGGGAAGCCTGTGAAGCATCTCAGGCAGTGGGTAGCAGAGACTCATCACAGAATTTGAGTTCTCTTTCAGAAAGATCACCTTAAAAGTTGTAGAGGGGGAAAAAAAGATTCAATCACAGCAAGGAGAAAAGCTGAAGGCCACCAGGGATGGCTTTACTAGACACTAGTTGAGAGATTCCAAATAGGCCAGGACTGTGGTGGTGACAGTGTAGATACAGAGAATTTGAGATATATTTCTGGCTCAGGAGCAGCAGCGCTTAGTGATGTGGGGGGATGGGCAGGAGAGGAAGGGGGGTCAAAGAGGATCTCAGGGTTTTGGCTTAAGGAGGTGGGTGGAGAGGGTGTAATTTAGGAGATACGGTTGTTGGGGGGGGGAGAAGAAAGGCAGTGCAATGGGGCTCACTATTTAGACATCTTTCTGTCTAGAATCTACAGATTTCCCCAAATCAATGAACTTGGAGATTTAGATGGACCCCAGGGCTTTTCTGAATCTCCTGAAATTGGGAGTGTCTCTGGGGGTAGGGGAGTGTGCATTGTTCTCCTATGGTCTTGAATTTGTAAAAAGTTCTCAGTCTTCTGACTCCAAGAATCACCTGATTTGAATTAACAAAATTTTTTGGAGTTCCCAAGAGAATGATTAAAAATGGGCTCATGCTTCTATTCATTTGAGCTTAGAATCTAATAGACCCACTCCTGAAGAGTTAAAAACAATAGTTTATTTTGTGTCTGAGCAATGTGTTCACAAGGATGAACTCTCCACAAAAGATGAACTAAAGATTTTGTTTTTCTAAATGGCTTAACACTAAAATCATTTTAATCTGATTCAGAAGTGAACAATTTAAAATATATCCCTTCTAACAAAAGAGAGCTGGACACATAAAGATGGTTGTGTGATCCATTCAAAATTAAAGAATGGGCTAAATCATTTACAACAATAAAAATGCAGAAAATCCTACCAGGAAAAAAAAAAGGCGTGAAAACTCTAAGTAGAAAGTGATTTCTAAATGTTTCCAAAACAGGAAACTAAAGACATTTTAATGTCACCCTGGTAGCTTCCAGAATAGAATAAGTTAATCAGCCAGCTGCTAAAAACAAAGAAGGAATTCATTAAAAACAAATAAATTTTTTAAAAAATCAGAAAGAAGTGTCAAGAAAGCAGGCTTTTTCAAGACAGTGATTTGTATGCAAATACAACACAGCATTTATCACTAAAGCCTCCCAAGCCTGTAGAGGGAAAAAGTTTGATCTTTCTAGCAGCTTAAACTCTTCTCCTTATAAAGTCAACTGCTAATGACCACAAAGGCTTTGACATCTTTAAAACAGTAACAGAAAAAATACCTTCACAAATACATGGTTTCAAAACCACAAACTCCTAAGCGACTGTCTTCCTCAAATCCCTTAGTCTAGCGTCTTTGTTAACACTAGGTTAATGTTTATACCTGCTTCCTTGTGTTACAAGGTTTTTTTTTTTGTTTGTTTAAATAAGGGATTTTTTAAAATTACATATTTCACACCATAAAGTGAAGGCTGCTAAATACAAAGTTGCTTCAAAAAAATCAATAGAAATGAATTCCTTAAAGACCCCCCTCTGTATAGCATGATCTTCTTGGCAACAGTAATGTGGAATAGGATTTGAATATTGTTCACTAACACGAGAGTTACCATTTAGAACCTGGAGCTTCCTTCATGCCACATATGACCCTTCACCTGTATGTTTCCACATTCCGCCCACCTATTTGCCTCGATGATGTCATATTCTCTCTGCATTTTTCTTCCCCATCATAATCTACCTTCACTAGAGGAAGGGGCTAGAAATAGGTTGGACTGTATGAATTTTTCAAAACGTAATTCTTTTTTAAATGCTTATTTATTCATTGTGAGAAAGAAGGTGGGAGAGAGCACAAGCAGGGGAGGAGCAGAAAGGAGAGAGAGAATCCAACGCAGGCTCTGCATTGTCAGCACAGATCCTGAAGCGGGGCTTCGATACCACAAACCGCGGTATCATGATCTGAGCAAAAATCAAGAGTCGGAGGGTCCACTGACTGAGCCAAAACACAATTGTTAACAATAATAAAACCCCTCAAAATATAAAAAAACAAGCAATGAAAACATTTAAAACATCTGAGTGTACTTAGGATTTGCAACTTTTTTCCAGGCTATCACTTTTGATATTCAGTTTAGATAGCACAGCACATGATAGAGTTTGCCTAACTATTAAATTAGAAGATCCAATAATCTCAAAGACTACGAAAATACCAACTTGAACCCACGATTTCTACGTATTTGACTTTTATGTTGTATATAATTGAAAGGTACACACACACACACACACACACACACACACATAAGCATACTTAAGAAAAGCAACAATTTGAAACAGATATTTCGGGAATTTCCTAACAATTTTATATTTATATATCATGATTACCCCTACAGGATCCTAAAACTCATTCCTATTTTCTTTATATGCTTAGATATTTAAAACATATCTTTGCTCCCTGACAGTCTTCTGGCATGAGGAATTAAACATTGTCAATGAGGATATCATTGCCAGTATCAGCAGCATCACCACCACTTCTGCCATCATTACTTAAAAAAAAATTGGAAATTGTTTGAATTACTACAACTATTACTAAAATATGTCTCAAATTTCTTCTTTTAAGTTTTATTTATTTTTGAGGGAGAGAGAGAGAGTACAGTTTCGGGAGGGGAGGGAGAGAGGGGGACAGAGGATCTGAAGTGGGCTCTGTACTGACAGCAGAGAGCCTGGGAAGCGCTCAGACTCACAAACTGTGAGATCATGACCTGAGCCAAAATGAAGAGGCAGACCCTTAACCGACTCAGCCACCCAGGTGTCCCTCAAATTTCTTATTAATGACAAAAGTTTTTTCAGGAGACTGCAACCTCACATACTACCCCAGAGAGATTCTATCATCATTAATATTTCCATGTGAAGATATTCCAAGTGGAGTTTCCATATTTCCATGTGGAGAAAAAAATAAAAACAAAAAACAAGCCTCTCCTTAAAAAACAAAAAAACAAAAACCAAAAAAACAAAAAACAAAAAAAACCCCTCTTATTTAGAATCTCATCTGGCCTAGCTTTATCTATGAAAAAGAAAAAAAAAAGAATTCAAATTAAGAGGGATTCATATTATGGCATTTTAGTGTTACTGTCCCATTTCTATACTAATTTACCTAATATAAATCATACAAATCAAGGCCTATAGAGCAGTGCTGTCGAATGGAACTGTTATAATGATGGAAAAGTTCTATATCCTACACTAATATCATAGCCACTAGCCACATGATGATGTGGGACTGAAGACCTGGATTTTAATTGCATTTAATTTTAACTAATTTTAATTTTAAAATTAACAATTAAATATAAACACTATGTTTTTATTTAAGTAGCCACCTGAAGCCAATCTTCATCTGTAGCTATTTGCTTCTGCACTGGACATCCCAGCGGTAGAAGCCATGGGTGTATAATAAGTAACAGGGAGCAGTGAGAATTGAGGCAAACAGGAAAACACATACTCTAAGGTGGGAAGACACTACTTAATTGTTTCTTTTTATCAAGAGAAACTAGAAATTGGGTGCTATGTGTAATTCTCCTCTATTTAACTTCTGGCAAATACAGGCAGCCCTCGCTTGCCATGGTTCCAAAACTCAAAATTTTCAGCGACCACAGTTCGGTTAAATAATACCAGTTGTCCAACAATTTAGTTCAAATTTCAGTTACCATGCTTTATTAGCTCGGAAGCAATGCATAAAGTACAGATCCATTGCCAGGTCTTCAGTCCATAGCTCTCCATGTGGATAACAGATGTGCATCATGATCAGTGACCAACCGTAGCACTTCTTTCAAAGTCTGTCAGTGATTGGTCACTGCACATCTGTCATTCAGTCACACAAAGCCAGGAAAGTAGGTAGTCAGTGGTGCTGCCTCCTGGTCTTCCACTGATTAAACCCTGGTGACACTGTACAAAAATGTACACTCAGAAAAGGGAGCTAGCCAAGAGATATGAAAGTACAACAAAGAGGGATACCTGACTGGCTCAATCGGTTGAGCATCTGAGCCTTGATTTCAACTCAGGTCCTGATGCCAGGGTTGTGAGATCGAGCCCCACATCAAGCTCCATGCTGCATGTGGAGCCTGCCTGAGATTCTCTCTCAGGGCGCCTGTGTGGCTCAGTCGGTTAAGTGTCCAGTTCTGTCTCAGATCATGATGTCACAGTTCATGGGTTCGAGCCCTGTGTTGGGCTCTCAGCTGACAGCTCAGAGCCTGGAGCCTCCTTCAGATTTCATGTCTCTCTCTCTCTGCCCCTCCCCTGCTCACACTGTCTCTCTTTCTTGCTCAAAAGTAAACATTAAAATGTTTTTTAAAAAAATAAGACTCTCTCCCTCTGCCTCTCTTCCCCAGTTCATGCTCTAATATAAAACAAAACAAAAAAAAACAAAAACAAAACAAGAAGAAAGTACAACAAAGAAGCAAAAATTGGTAATGTAGGAGGTGAATTACAAATCAAACATAAAGGAAGTTACAGAAGAAATAGCTCAGACTAGATGCACAGCCAGAGGAATGGAGCTAAGGAAGGCCAACCTATCGACATACACAGAGGAAGCGGTCATGATGAAAAGGAAGATGATGCCCAGAGGAAGTTTTGCCAGCAAAAAACTTGATGTTTTAAAAAAGACTTCATCTATCACCACACTGAAAGCACAAAGGATAAAATGTTAGAAACTGATCCAAACTTAGAAAGGAGCGTGGCAATTTGCCAACGCACAGGAAAGATGCTCCATCTGTATTTTAAGTTACACAACCAGAAAAAGCCGGCAAGCACTGTTCAGACTACTCTTGATAAATGTTTTCCAAAGGAAAAAAAAACTGCTTTAATTCTGTGTTTCTAGTATCTCAAATTACCAGGGCACTAAGTAAGTTTTAGTCTTATTTTTTTTCAACTTCCCCTACATACTTTTAACAGACAATCAGAATTTGAAGTGTTTTGACCATATTTTTAAAGGTCATGGAACAATCATAATTTTCCCATTGATTATTAAGATTGCTTTGCAAGGTTTCTGCTTCCCTGGTCATTTTCTAGTCCCCAACTTCTGTATACAATGAATATTTCAAATATATGAGAAGTACTGTGCAGGGCAAATAAGAGGTAGGGCTAATGGACTATATTTAAAGCCTGTGCCAGGAACTAGTGTCATATTTGATGTGCATCTCAGTAATAGCAGGATAGAGTGGGCTGAGGAAATTCAATGGCTGTAAATGACTTTTAAAAGATGTATTTATCCAATACTCTGACCAGGAAGGGCACACCTATTGTCATATGCTCTTGAATTCCAATAGACTGTCTGGCAAAAATGAAGTTGACAATTTATTTATTTTTTTCTCCAAATAGCCTGAGAAGTGCATGTGACTGAAACTCCTCACCCCTCAATGCATCATTAAATCTGGCTGTTAAGTTAAAGTTTCTCCACCAAATGCTCTCTGATACCTAAGAATATGAAGGGAGGTGGATTACATAATAAGTAACATCAACACCATGCATGTCCCCTATTTCATATGGAGGACGAACACGCAACTTTCATGTCAAAATCCCTGTTTTTGAGAGAACAAAGGGGATGGAGACATATCTGTCCTTCCCCTCACAATGCTCTGCTATTGTCCCTTCTTACAGCCTACCCTCTGCTCCTAGTCCAAAAGCTTTTTAAAACAGAGGTCACAGGATGCCTGGGTGGCTCAGTCGATTAAGCGTCTGACTTCGGCTCAGGTCATGATCTCACGGTTTGTGGGTTCAAGCCCCATGTCAGGCCCTGTGCTGCCAGCTTGGAGCCTGGAGCCTGTTTCGGATTCTGTGTCTCCCTCTCTCTCTCACCCTCCCCTGTTCACACTGTCTCTCTCTCTCAGAAATAAATAAAACAAAATTAAAAAAAAGAAAAACAAAAACAGAGGTCATATCTCATTCATCCCTCAGTCTAAAAGCCAGGACTTGGAGCCCAGGCTAAGTGTCGGTTCAAATGTCACCTTCTAGGGGACTTGTCCACTCTATCTGAAACAACTCTTCTTCCATGACGCCTCATACGCTGGTATGTCTCAGGACCTGATTCAAATTCTGGAACTACAGTATTCATTTAGGCTTACTTATTTCCTAGCTAGAATGTAAACTGAAATGAGAATCAGAATCAGGAATGTCTGGTTTTCAGCTGTGCCCTAATACCCAGTAGAGTTCCTGGACATAAAGCACTGGCTAAGGTGGATGTTTAAAAATAATGCACATTTGAGTGAATGACTCTTTGAATGCATGACAGTTGAAATGGATAACTGATCAGTAAATGAATTAGTCTGAAACTACTACTTCATTTTAAAAAGTAGAAAGTAGAAAAAAGGTAACTGTTGTTCTCCCAACTAATGTTTCACACCCACAAACAGAAAATTCTCTGGGTTGCCTTCCTTTTCCTAGGTTTTGCCCTTAGACAAATTTGAAGATGATAATTCTTGTAGTGGGTGAGATCCCCAGGTCCAGCCTACCATTTGCTCAGCTACAAGATGGAGACGTTTCACTTCACAGCAGCATGTGTGAAAACAGCTTGGGAACTTTTGTTAAGAATAAGCTCAAGATGAGTTGACAGAGAAATGTTGTTTCCACAAAACACATTTTATCTCAGAATGTGAATGCAAGTCTGGTATTGAGTTGAGGGAGGAGATTTCTCACTCTGATCTTTGTTGGCAAGGCTTCTCATGGAGTTTTCTGTCAACATGGGAGCCACCAGGGACTGCCTATAGCACATTCACAGAAAAGATAAGTATAGATGAGGAAGATCAGAGAAAATGGAAATGAGGAAACGAGCGCCAACCTTCAATTTTCTAGCGCCACAGCACTGGAAAGGCTGTCATGTGGGAGGAGGAAGATCTGTGCTAATCTACTAGTAAATTGGAGAATATAAACCAACTAGTAGATGACAGAAAACAACTAGTAAATAATGGAGAATTCAATCCAGCATGCAGGCTGAGGGTTGACCCAGATCTAGATTCGTATTCCCTTTCTACCACTTGTTAGCTATTTGACTGAGGACAATCAACTTCTGGAGTCTCAGCAACTTCATCTGCAAAATGGGTATTATTTATTCTGTTTAAGTATTTCAGAATATTCTTAATATAATACAGAAATATTCTGTATTTCAAGGAAATCAAACAGTTCCAGTGACAGAAAATTATTTAAAGAATTCCAATTCTAAAAATGAGAGGAGTGAGGGCACCTGGGTGCCTTCATTGGTTAAGTGTCTTACTTCAGCTCAGGTCATGATCTCGTGGTTCATGGGCTCAAGCCTGGTGTCGGGCTCCGTGCTGACAGCTCGGAGTCTGGAGCCTGCTTTGGATTCTGTGGGTGTGTCTCTCTCTGCCCCTTCCCGTACTTGCACTCTGTCTCTCTCTTTCAAAAATAAATAAACATTAAAAAATAAAAAATAAAGTAAAATTAAAAAAAAATGACAATAGATTTATACAAACCACCATTTTCAAACCTAATAAAATAACTGATTCATATAAAAGTATTAATGGATGAGTTCGGGCTTAGATCAGAGGTTCTACACATGGTGGGGGGGTAGTTTCCCATGACACTTAAAGAAAGAAAGGTGATGAAAAGAAAAGAAATATATCCAGATGAACGGGAGGAAAGCTGCTTATTTGTTTCACTAATTTCTTACTGACATTTTTCACCTCCTTAAATCACAAACATGAATAAGAAACCACAGTATTAACTGTAGAGCCTATAGGTGTGTCACAGTATAATTCACATTTAAAAAATATATATTTTATATGTATATAAATACACATGTATATATATATACATTTCTATATTTCTATATATATATATAAAGTTGGTAACGTTATAGTTGTTATAGACAACTTGAAATATCATTTATTCTATACAAATTCATCAGTTCTAGGAGTATTAGAAAATTATAGTAGTCATTATACCTCCTACTAATTCTTGTTATTTAATATGTAATAATGTAGTACCTATCTCAACATATCACAGCTTTGCTCTTTAATATTTCAATAACTGTTATTCAACAACATTGACTTCCTTTGTATTCTAATACACTTAACTTTCCTCATTTAAAAATATTACTGGGAGAAGAAGTCTACAGGCTTCCCCAACTGTCAAAAGGACTCACCTAATGTAAAAGGCTAAGGGCTTCTGCTTTAGATGAAAGGTTGTTGGGAAATTTATAATGAGGGGCCAGGGTGTCACCACCTAACTCCACTGAGCAATTCAGGACCCTAAGAGTGGGACATCCAGACATTATGCCTCGCTACAAGATGCCACAAATGCTCATATGTGAAAATAGTCAATCCTTATGCCACACTATCTAACAGAACTCTCTGTGATGATAAAAATGTTTTATGTTTAGGCTACCTAATACATCAGCCACAAGCTGCAAGTGACATGTGGTCAGAGCAAGTAAACAACCAGATGTTTCAATTCTTTTTAACTTCAATTAATCTCTATTTAAATAGTTACATGTAGCTAGTACTTATACTCCTAGAGAGCCCTCCTTAGAGCTAACTTACTTTTACAAGACACAAAAGATAGAGAAACAAGTTAAAGAACAAGGGAAAGCAAGAGACAAATCCAAATTATAGAACAGCCTTTAAGACAACTGACCCACTTTAAAAAAAAAAAAAATCAATGTCATGAAAATACTGTACTAAGAGTCCCAAAATAAATAACCACATACAATGTGAAGATTTTGTTTGGATCCTGATGAGAAAAAGGCATTTTGAAATAATAACAGAAACTTGAATATTACATTGTATCAGGAATTTACTATTAATTTTGTTAGATATGATCCTGGCATTATATTTACATAAGGAAATGTCTATGGTTTTAAAAATGTATACTGATGTGAGTAGTGTTCAGATAATACTATTTCTAAGAACAGCCTTAAAATATTTGGGCCAAAATCAAAGTGTGTAGATGAAGTATGTATGACAAAGTCTGGGTAACCATTCAATTTGGTGAAGGTCCAGTGGCATCCTTTAAACTATTTTTATTACTTCTGAGCGTTTTTTTAAATGTTTTTTTATTTATTTCTAGGAGAGAGAGAGAGACAGCGTGAGCAGAGGAGGGTCAGAGAGAGAGGGAGTCACAGACTGAAACAGGCTCCAGGCTCTGAGCTGGCAGTCAGCACAGAGCCCGACGCGGGGCTCGAACCCACGAACCGCGAGATCATGACCTAAGCGAAAGTTGGACGCTTAACCGACTAAGCCACCCAGGCGCCCCTACTTCTGAGCGTTTTGAAATAACCCGAAATGATTTGTAAAGGTGATGATGCTCTGTCTATAGCTACAGACACATAGTATGCACTCAATAAACATAAATTAGCAACTATTAGCATCATCATCATGATTCATGATTCTTAATGCCAAAACTAAGATCAATCAGTAAAAAGTATGAAAGTTAACTTTTGGCCCAATATACGAGTAAACTTTTTCACAGTGAGAGCTCTCTGAAGATGGAAATACACTATCTACTGAGGTGGTGGTGGCCTGGAGACATTACTAAGAAATAAACAATAGCAGTTTAAGTTCATTGAACACTTATGATGTGGGGCATATGAGTCTAAGCCCTTTTCACATGTTCATTTCAGCTTAACAACAGCATCACAAGGTAGGCGCTCCTACTCAGCCGGCTGGAGCTATGCCAGCAGAGATTGATCCTTTGGTGAGGACATGGCAGAGCAAGTTCAAGGTGAATGGTTTTTTTTAGTTGCCCTTTACCAAGCCTGACAACCCTGAACTCTTCTGATTCAATGAACATGTCACTCAAGCGAATTGTGCAGGTTAGCCAGCTGGCTGGCCTACCCAGAGCCAGTGAACAGAGAGCAATTCTCCCTTTTACTTACTGAAAGGTCTTTGAACATCACCTTTCCCTTTCAAGGGGCAGACTAAAATCCCACAAGAATTTAATTATCTGTAGACAAGGAGATGATGTGATCAAGAAAATGCTACATTTCAACTACTTCATTTATTCATTTTCAAATTTCCCGTAAAATACAGGGAAACCTCTTCCCCAGGCTGCCATTTGACCAAGAAATGCCCATGGTATATCTTTGTCAACATGTTTCAGAATATAAATCCAGATTACAAAAACTAAAGTTGGTATAAAGGCTGTCGTCATATATTATGTCATCTGGAAAGAAATATTGGTGACCTTATCCAGTATGACTGTTATAATAGTAATAAAATTGAATCTTGGATGATTACACTTCTGGTCAAAGTAGTAAAATGTGACCTTATTCTATTGAACACTGACATTTATTATATTAATTCATATGTAAAAAACTGCATTAAAATGATATTAAAGAGGGGCGCCTGGGTGGCTTAGTCGGTTAAGCGTCCGACTTTCGCTTAGGTCATGATCTAGCGGTTCGTGGGTTCGGGCCCCGCATCGGGCTCTGTGGTGACTGCCAGCTCAGAACCTGGAGCCTGTTTCAGAGTCTGTATCTCCCTCTCTCTCTGACCCTCCCCTGCTCATGCTGTCTCTCTCTCTCTCTCTCCTAGAAATAAATAAAACATTAAAAAAAAGTTTTAAAAAATGATATTAAAGACCTGGATAGAAATGGGAATGTTTAAGAACTTCAGAAAAAAAAGATTTAACTTTACCAATTATTCATAGCATGGAGACTGTTGGATGCAAATCAAACTAAATCTTCACCAATCTCTGGTTCAGTTCTAACATTATTATTATTACCCTCTCATTCATATAGAATGTATTTTTTTCCTGATGTCTCTTCAAACATTTTATAAACCTTAACTCATTTTCATCATGCTCTGGAGAAAAAAATAACACAGAGCAATGAATACACAAACTTGGCACAGAGAATGAAGCCACTTGCTCACGGCAGGAAGAATCTCTTCACACCAATAAAATCATGGTTAACACTGAGTTCATGTCAGCCACTGCACGAGGCCCTAGAAAGAGCAGTAAGTTCCAGAGGTGAGCAAGCAGTCAGACAGCTGCATGGGCTTTACAGAATGGCCATCATGTGGAGAAAAGGTATCACTTTGGATATAACACTAGCAAAGTGCTTTTATTAACTTGGAATTTTTTTTGTTTTGGTCGTTTTTTGCTTTTTGGTTGGTCAAGGTTTTCCAGGAAGTCCCCTCTCAAATCTGTTTTGTGTTATTTAAGTTTGGGGGCAGAACATGGAATAACATAAAAAATTAAGGGAAGAGCCCAGATACAAAGCAAAGATCTGTTTTCTCTTCCACATTAGTCCAAAGTTCCAGACTTGCCATTGCAGATGTCACCTGCTTTCAGCCTTGCTTTTCACTACTCTTAGTTGACACTTCCAGGCTCCAAACAGAAGTAACTTTCTTCTCTTCCCCCATTACATTATGAGATTAACCTGAGTATCGTTGTGATACCCAGCAGCCCCAACATTTCAGTGGGTTGAACAACAAAGGTTTGCTTCTTGCCTGATACTGAATTGAGAACAGGCCAATAGATTAGCTCTGTGCAACTTTGTTACTCAGGCATTGAGGATAACTGAGCAATCACCAGGACAAACACTGCTATAAGCCATGCCAGGAGGCAAAGAAAATTCTGTGGGTCTTACACTGTAAATTAAGTGCTTAGACAAAATGTGACACAACTCATTGCCATAAACAGCAATGTGGTTCCACCAAAACACAAACCCAATTCTACCATAATCCTGGATGACGGGGAACTGAAAATATTTGGCCAACACCATCAATGACTTCTTATCTTCACAGGTCTAAAATGTAATTCTTTCAGATCTCGGTTGGATTCCACCACCTCAAATAGACAGCGCTGGTACTTCATGCAAAAAGGAAGCCATCCACACTCTTAATACACACAGCACGTTATCTTACCTCTGAAGGCCACTATGACTATAAGAGAACAGTGTCTCCATTGGGATTCTCTGCTTCCCACAATGCCTTGCTAGATGAATATTGCATGAATGATTGAATGAGGCTGTATGCATAATGAGATTTCATCTCCAAAGACTTCAAATACCCTGGAGGCCAGTAATACTTGATAAGTAATAAACCTTTTTTATTTTTTCTCTTCTTATTTATATCATAAAGATACTTAAAACAACATTAAAATGATCATAAAGATGAACTAAAACTGAATCATAATCCCACCACCCTAACCCAGCAACTCCTTTCAGTTCTTTTCCTTCTAGTGCTCGTTTAGAGAGTATTCATGGAAAAACATTGCTATATTCAGGGTGCACAAATATACAGGGAGAATTCTAAATAGAAGATAACTGACTGCCCAGTCAATGCTTTTTACTGTTTCTCAAGGTAAGAACATATTGGGTCATATCTTAAGACTGATTTGAATTTTCCACAATATGGGTACCAATGACGTAAAGATTCCCAGCTCTTCAGTACAGTAACCATCATTTAGAGGAAATAGTATACCCTTCACTACCACTTTCACTCCTAAACCCAGCTCTAAAAGAAATCACCACTAATAAAAGGAGCTTGATGTCCATCATTAGAGGAAGAAAAGAAAAGAAAAAAAGTCCGTGTATTAAATCCTGGGCAATTTTGGATAATATTAGTACAAGAAAATTACTAATATTACATGTTTTGGTATATCACTGAGACACCATTAACAAGACCAAAAAACGTGAGAGTTTTAGTCTCCTTCTTTAATTTCTTATTTTATTGTTCTTTTGTTCCAAGTAACTCATCCACTTTTTTTTTAAGTCAATCTTTCTAATAGAAAAAGCAGACAACATAAAGTACAGATGGTACATGTATGCAAAGAGTAGTTTTTAATGTGATAAAGTTATTTTATATGATACACTAATGACATATATATAATTGTGCTTTTTGCTTATTTTTAAATAAATTTATACTGCCTTCACCCATTTCTCCCATCCCCCACCTCTGCATCCACCAGTCTGTTCTCTGAGCTTGACTTTGTTGTTTCTGTTGTTTTGTTTTGAGATTCCACATATAAGAATCATATGGAATGTGCCTTATTTCACTCTGACTTATTTCACTTGACACAATGACCTCAAGATCCATTCATGTCACAAATGGAAACATTTCACTCATTTTTATGTATGACTAATATCCCATTGTGGTATTATATATATTATGATATATAATATATGTAGTGATTCTATAATAATAATTGATACATATATATACATATATGTAAAACACAATTTCTTTATTGATCTAGTGATAGACACTCAGATTATTTCCATATCTTTGTTACTATAAATAATGCTGCTATGAACATGGATGCCTGTATCTTTTCAAGTTAATGTTTTCATTTTCTTCAGATAAAGAGCCAAAAGTGGAATTGCTGGATCTTACAGTCATTCTAGATTTCTGTTTTTGTGTGGTATCAGTTGTAATATTTCCCCTTTCATTTCTGATTTTGAGTCTTCTGCTTTTTTTTCCTCAACGAATATAGCTAAAGAAGTCCTAATTTTTAAAAACTCTTTTCAAAGAACTAAATGTTAGTTTTATTGATCTTCTCTGTTGTCTTTTTAGTCTCTAGTTCACTTATTTCTTTTCTAATCTTTGTTATTTTCTTTTACTAATTTTGGGCTTCATTTGTTTCTTCTTTTTCGAGTTCCTTAAGTTTCTAATTTTAGGTTATTTGAGACTTTTCTCATTCTTTGAGGTAGGTATTTATCACTATGAACTTCCCTTTTAGAACTGCTTTTGCTGCATCTCACAAATGTGGGTATATCATATTTCCATTACTGTTTGTCACACACTATTGCTTGATTTATCTTTTGATTTCTTTGACTAGTTGGCTTTTCAGTAGCATGTTGTTTCATCTACACATATTTGTTTTCTTCCTGTAATTAATTTCTATGATTATTTTATTGTGTACTCTTCCTATTGACATCAGCTGAGTTGAACTCTTGCTGGAACAGGGTAGATTATCCACACAGAATGTATTTCTGTATTACTCATCCTACTCATCCTACCAAAGGGCATTAGGAAGTCTCACCATAGTGGATACACAACCCAGATGGTCATTTAACCCGTTTAGCTTACTTAAGATCAAATTAGTTTTAAAATTACATGGAGCTACTTCCACACTATGAGGGAAAAATCATCCAAACACCTTGAAATCTTATTACATTTCAGAGTAATGATTTCTTGCCTATTTTATATTTTAATAGCTGATAGATTATTATGTTTTCAGGCTATAAAAAGTTGGTCTTTAGACCAACTTTTATGTTTGGTCTTTGACCACTTCCACAAGCACACATAATTTATATTCTTAAATTTGTGAAAGGGTTTATTATTTTATATGCCATAGTTATTGATCTGAATCAAATATTTCTTGCTTGGTTGAACAGAATGTAGTAGGAATAAAATGTGACTATTTACAACTATTAACCACTGCTAAAATTCATACAGCATCTGCCAGACCTACTGCATTATAAATAATATTGTTTATTTTTCTAAGAGTCTGATAATACCTGCTCCAAATACACTCTCTGGAAATTTGTCAAAATTTTAAAAAGGTACCATTAAATAATATTTTCACATATGACTATAGAGAGTTTCTAGTACAGTTCTCTTCAATTTTAATACTGTCTCAATATTCATGAATGCTCAACAGTTCAATAGTTGTTTTCAGGAGCTGTGCCTTCATTACGGTGCAAAACATTAAACACCTGCAATTCTTCTCACACTATTCCTAAGGGAGAAATTTTGGTAACAAATGAAAGAGATACATGTTTTAGCTAAAAAAGTCACTTGCTGCTGATAAAGAATTTATAGCAGAATGTTCCAATAGAGAAGAAGAAAGCAATATGAACAGAAAATTAATATTCATTGAGAAACACCTACCACGGTATGAAACAAAGATTACAAAGCCAAACTGAACAATAATCAAACTTCTATATGAAAGATGGAACACACACAGTGCATATAGTTGCAGTTACCTAAGGCTATGTAACAAAATATTCTCCAACTAAGAGCCGTAAACGACAGTTATCATTTACTACTCCTCAAGGTTTCTGTGGGTCAGGAGTTTGAAAGCATCTCCATGAGGAGATCCTGTCTCTGTATCTCTCATGAGGTTACAATCAGACAGGGTTAGCCTGGAGTCATACTGAAGGCTTCTTCGTATCCATGACTGGAGCCTGAGCTGTAAAGATTCAGTTCCAGTTTGGAGCACCCCTCCCTAACCTTATATGTCATCCCCATGTGGAATCTCCAGGCTGGTGGCTTCAGGGTGACAAGATTTCTCCTCTGCTGCCTTGTGATGTCCAAGGCATAGGTCCTAAGACAGAAATAGGAGCAAGCAAAGCCAAAGTTCTTTAAGGACTCATCCTTAAAATTCACACAGCCTCATGTCTGCCACATTCTATTGGTATTTACAAAGATCCACTCAGTTTCAAGTAGAGGGAATGTAAACTTCACATCTTGATTAAGAGTTTCATCATCCACTGGAATCAGTCCCTGTAGTAAGAAGAGCATGTAGGATAGGACATGTTTTGATGCGCCCATTTCTCTGAAAATCCAACCTACCACCTTAGCCACATGGGTCACCTACACTTGTCAAACTGATCAACAACATCACGTGCAAGGGAAAAATAAATGCTGAAGTTCAATATCTGCTGTTTGACAGGTTTATCAGCCGAACTGGGAGGAATAAATACCTGTTAATTTGAAACCCCAGACTCGGTTTTTGAAAATATTAGCTTCACTGGAATACTAAAAGCAAACCTGTGATATCTAAACACGGATTATAATCCAAACACTTTAACACTTTCTCTGGAGCGCCAGTGCCTACAACAGAGGCACAACACTTCAAGTAGAACAATTAGCCCTGGCTGCATCTGTGTAGAGAGGTGTTTTCTTTTTCTTTCCTGGGGGCATTAGCTTCCTTTTGGGATTTTGCTACAACAGACCTTAAGTAGAAAATGACAAAGCTCCGAAGCTGAATTGATTCAGGACAGACTGACCATTCGCTCATCAAATATTTACTAGGCACCTACTATGGGACAAATGCTGTGCTAGGCACTGGAGACACAGCAATGAGTAAAGGAGGCAAAAATCTGCAGTGGCCCCAGAACAGTGAACATTCTCTGGATCAGCTCGGAGACATAAAGGAAACCGAGGATGGAGCCGGGAGGAACTCCAACAGTTTTCGAGTTGATATGAGGAGCGGCACCCTACAGAGGAAACTGAAATGGGTTCCAGGACATGAGCAAAAAAATAGGATGAACAGTAGGTGTCTGGAAAGTTAGGAGAAGCACAGATTTCCAGAAGAAGAGAGGGTCAGCTATGCCAAATAAGCTGAAGGATAAAGATTATGACAAATGTAAGTTAGAGAACTGTACTTTAGGATACTAGGGAATAATTCCTGCTGTCTCAAATAGGGGCATATCTAGGGCTGCTCTCTTCGCCGTTGGGGAAGGGCTGTTATGGGAATGTTGCAAAATATTAACTCACATTCTTTGGGGATAAGATGCTTTACGGCAGTGATTCTTAACCATGTTCTGCACCACGAAGGTGGATGCAGCTATATGTAAGGCGCGCCTCAAGTTGTTTAGATAAAGGAGGCATAGAGACTCAACTGGAGCAAGAAGACTAGGAAAACCACAGGCAATTCGGCCCAGCCCTCACTGCGTCCTACATACGGATCTACATCAGGGTGTGTTTCAACGAGCGAATCCTTCTAGGAACCACCATCCCACATCACAAGGCAAGCAGTAGAGGGGGGAAGAATTCATAAAAAACAACTATTCAAGTTATTTAAGTCAATGAAAGAGAGCTCATGGCTTTACCCGGGACAACAAGAGGTAGTCAGTGGGAAAGGAGAAACAGTGATTACGAGCAGGGCTTTGGCCACTTGCTGCTTTCCAGCTGTGTCACTTCAGGAGAGCAGGATTCACCCCTCAGTTTCACTATCCATGGAGTGGGGAGAACAACACCTCTCTCATGAGTTGTCATGAAGATTCTCTGAGGAAGTAAGAGTAAGGCTCTTCGCACAGTGCTTCACACATAATAAATGATCAATAAGGATGTGCTGTTGCTATTCTGGCTGTTCAGTGACTCTCAATGGCACAGTATAAAATGCTCGAGCTTAGCTTCTCAAACCTTCCTGTGTCACTCATGATTCTGCAACTGTCCCAAGGACACTCAGCCTCCCTATTCCTCTTTCCTCTTCTATAAAATTAAGAACATTTGTCTAGGTCAGTGGTTAAGTTCTGTTCTGAGAAGTCTCAGTCTGAAGAAAAGGGGAGAAAGTTAGGGCTCTGAGAGCCTCTGTCCTTTCCTCTGAGCAACTTCACTTTTCTTGATATTACACATTTGGCTTTGGCACAAGATTACCTTTGACCAAAGACTGTCTCTGGGGAAAACATAACAGAAAATGTTTAAAAGTGAAATAAAAATATTTTTTAAAAAAAGGTGGGGGGGCGCCTGGATGGTTTAGTCGGTTAAGCATCCGACTTTCGCTTAGGTCATGATCTCGCAGTTCATGGGTTCGAGCCCCGCGTAGGGCTCTGTGCTGACTGCCAGCTCAGAACCTGGAGCCTATTTCAGAGTCTGTGTCTCCCTCTCTCTCTGACCCTCCCCTGCTCATGCTGTCTCTCTCTCTCTCCTAGAAATAAAAATATTTACAAAAAAAAAAAAAGGAAATGTTTAAAAGCTACTGGTTTGGAGAGTCTAATGCCACAGACTTCTACAACTGAAAGCGATAAGACAAGAATCCCTGGAGAATGTAGATAATCAAAACTGAAGCTAATTAGAATATAACTGAGAGCCGGTTCATCATTAATCCAGTATCTTTTGTATATAAAGCTGTACTAAATACTTCACTTTTAATTAGTCTTTCATTCCATCCGGTCATTATAATACAAATATTTTAGTAGCAGCAAAGCAAAAAAAGAACCCTACTAAGTGCTTTCTTGGTGAATTCAGTACCATTTGCCAATGGGCAAATGATGTGGGGCGGACTGGCTCAGATTGCGTGCTCTAGTAGAAAAATCTTTGAACTAAATACATGGAGTTGAAAACATCAGCAGAGACCCTTCTGAGCAGCCTTAACTTTGGCAAATATTTAGCATGTCAGAGTCTATATTTCCTCATCTATGAGGTGGAAGAGATTATACAAGTTCGCAAATCTGCCCTGAGAGTGTCCGACCCACTCATTATGTAATTCATTGTTTAGGGAAAACCAAATACATGCCAAGCGTAGCTCAGGATGAAAACACAACAGTGAATCGCTACGATAACGGAATGTTCCCCAAGCCACTGTACACCTGCAACTCAGTGGTCTTTAGGAGGACACATGGACACATGTCTACCAAACTCAGGGTCAGTGCAATCAGAGTCACCCAATAGGTGCTACTTGCCTTCTTTCTTAACCTTCCTTTCTTCATAGAAAAATTTAAGTGTGGATGGAAGAGAGCCATGCCATTCACATGTGACCCCTCCACCCCCGCTCCCGCCCTCTTCACACTTACCCTGTCTGTCTCATTCTCTACCCACCCCCCCACCCGATTGCTGGCTCTCCTGTGCAACTGGATTTGTGAAAGTGGTTCAAAGGGCCAAGGCAGGGAAAAGAACTAGGGAGCAAAGTCTCTATTATGAAAATTCAGGATTGTGGGAGAGGAAACATAGGCGGAGAAAAGCAGGGCTGGGCAAGAATGAGGGGCAGGGACCGGGGAATGGGAGTGTGAATGGCTCTGGAGCAGCTCCAGGCCAACCAAATTTTTGGGGAGTGAAGAAGCACCATGGAGGGAAATGAAGTAGACCCTGTTGCTCTGCGATACTCAAATAAAGCCTGAATTTTCTTTTAATTAACCTTAAGCATCTGAGCTTGTGCTTCTTGAATGCAACTGGGAGTACAGAGTGAAGCACCCTAGGGCCTCAAGCTGTATTCAAAACTCCCAAAATCAAACCCATGGTTCTCCTAAAATCTGGAAAAGAGAGTTTAAAAAGGAGACAAACTGACAGTGACGAATCTGGACCCAAAATACATCCCTGAAGGGTTTCTCTGAATAGAGAAGGAAACTTCTGATGCATTTAAAATCAAGTCACCAAACAAGAAGTTGCCAAACATGGAATACTTTTCTACCTCCAGACCGAGCCATCCTATCAGCAACCTAGGCTCCCGTACCTATGTGCCCCTAGAGAGAAGCCTGCGGACCCCAATGGTTTTGGTGCCTCGCCTGTCAGGGAGCATTTGCTGCCTGGATGATACACTCAGAGGAGGAATGGAAAACCAGATCAGAAGTACTTTGATCCTCCTTTTATTTTGCCTCTTATGTTTTCCTTTTGGGCCAATGACTTCTTTCAGACACTAATAATTTACACTTCAGGCAAGCATCAAAGTATAGTCATGCCCTGAACAGTAATTACTGGCCTGGTGTTGGAATCAAGCATCTCAAAGAAACTCTAAGTTAATTAGCTACAGACCTATTTACCTTCAGGCCAATGAAGAAGGGAAGGAACACTGGATTAGAACCTGCCTTCAACTCATGGCTTTATTAGTTCTGGCATTACAATCAGCCCGAGACCCCACTCTGTCAACCTTCTGCAACTGAACTGACGGCTGTCGTGGGGACCAGTCACCAACCGAGACCCAGTCAGGATATCCATGGAAGAAACTTGGACTTTCATTGTTTTCTGTCCTTATTTTCCCAATTACTGAGCAGTTTTGTTTATCAGTACACAAAATAGTTTCAACCTTTCTGTAACACATATGTTTAGGGACTAAGATTGAGAGAAGGACGGGTTTAAAATTCATTCTTAACCAAGTATCTACTTGAAGGCCATTTTTTCTATACATAGCTCAGTTTTAACCTTCCTAATTCTTATTTCTCTTTCTGAGAAATTTTTTATTTAGCTTTTTGTAAAAATCCACACTTTAAAGAAGCAATGAATACAGATAACGTTCCTTGCTTACATGTCCCTGTGTCCGTGGCTGATTTCCACAGAACCATCTAAGAGGAGGACCCACACTTGCCAGCCTACTTAGGATGTCCCTACAGGTGTGTATCAACATGCCTCTTGCAGATGTCTTAGAGATATTTCTTCCAGGGTTCCCCTGAACTCTGTGTTCCATCAATCACCCATGAGAAGGTATTGGAAATGTAGCAGAACCAGCACCTTGTCCTCCGGTGCTGACACTGAAATAGCATACCACAAGTCCACCCACCCAGACCTAACTTGTCAAATGGAAAATGGAACCTCATGTATTGTAATTCTTTTCGTTCTTTCATAGTCCCACCCTCAATATACCCTTCGCTGTTTGGAGTATATTAATTTGCCAGGGCTTCCAGAACAAAGCACCACAAACTGAGCATCTCAAAGAAGAGAATTTCTTCTTGTCCCAGTTTGGAGGTTGGAGTCCACAATGAAGGTGTGGGCAGGCGTTCCTGAAGGTAAGGGCTGGGAGGGAAGGCTCTGTCCTTGGCTTACAGATGGCTGTCTTCACTCCATATGTCTCCACATCATCTTCCTTGTGTGCCTGTGTCTGTGTTCAAATTCACCTTTTAATAAGAACACCGGTCATGTTGCATGGCGGCCAATCCTAATGACCTCATTTCAAGTGGCTTCCGTCTGTAAAGACCATATCACCAAATACACTATTTCTGAGACCCTCGGAGTTAAAATTCCAACACACCTTGTTTTGGAGGGGACACAATTCAACTCATAGCAGGGATCAATAAAAAAGTTTGGACTTTAAAAAGTCATTTATCAAAGAGGAAAGATGCTATTGCCACACATTTCTCTGGTGATTGCTTCACTGAAGCACCTATTCTATGCCAGGCACTATGCTACGGGGGGTGGGGGTGGTGAGGGCAGAAGACAGAGACGACAAAATGCCATCTCCATACTCTTGAATGGAGCTTCTCTTCTGGCAGGCCCTTCATCGTGTAGAGATGTGGATGAGCTGGAATGCCAATCTTCAAGTTGTGGAAAGCATTTGACTCCTATTCCCCTCTCCTTTGTCCTAGTCAAAGGCAGCCACAGCAACACTGTCACAATGGGTAGAGAAGGGTCCAATTTGCATAGAAGTGACAAGTCTGCCTTCACCAATTTCCTTCAGACATTAAGTCCATGATAATTGTTTTCTGATTTTTTTAATGTTTATTCATTTTTGAGAGACAGAGTGTGAATAGAGGAGGAGCAGAGAAAGAGACAGGGAGACACAGAATCCGAAGCAGGCTCCAGGCTCTGAGCTGTCAGCGCAGAGCCCGATGCAGAGCTTCAACCCATGAACCGTGAGATGATGACCTGAGCACAAGTCAGATACTTAACTGACTGAGCCACCCATACGCCCCAAGCCCATGATAATTATTTTAATAGAATTGTGTGTAAATGAATAATGATGGCCAACTACCCATCTTTTTTGCTTAGTTGATAATAGAAAAAGTAATAACACCACCCATTTTTTCTAAGATGTTTATGTTTCTGGCACTTTGCAAGGCACTTAGCATCCACAATTTGATGCTGCTTTCACAAGAGGAAATTGTTACTATTAGTTTCATTTTACAGATGAACAAAATGAGGCTTGGAGAAATTAAGTGTCTTGCTAAAGCCACCAGATAACACACAGTGAAGGTAAAATCTGAACGCAAGTTGTCTGAACCAAAACCCCATCCGCTTAAGCCCTATGCAATACTGCCTCATTTAACCTCAGACCTTCTGTCAACTGGCCAATATTGTGTCTATCACGTGTGTACGTATGTGCATACATATGTGTGTACATACACATGTATATAATGGGTGTGTTGTACAGGTATAGATGAAATATCAATTTTGATATAAAACATCTATGATTAATGCTGATTCTTCAGCAATAAACGTTGCACTCATTAGAAACTTACGGCTTTTTCTCATGCCTACATCTGTGACATAACATATTCAACCAAAGAAAGCCTGAGCCAACTGATTAGTATTTGATGTGTTGAAAAGGCTAATGGTTCTTTATGTGAAACATCTGACAACGTGCAGCCCACTTAATTACTCAGTTGATTTTATAGCTTCAAAATAGTAAAACAGAATAATCCAAATGACTGGCCAATGTGGTGAGTGATATTTTAACATCTACTCAACCCTCAAACTGTGAAGCAGAGTACTTATCCAAAATCCAATACTTTCAATTTTCCTTTTTACTGTTATAAGTCAAAACCAGCTAAATTGATTTTTTTTCCTTTGACTTCTGCAAAAAAGTTCCTTCCTGAACAGATTACATGTGCTGCTTTGCAGCCCAGAGGACATTTTACAGCCAACTATAACCCTAAAATCATGAAACTATGGGTTGACTTGAGAAGCTGGGAGGACTTGACAGGTCTTTGATTCGAATAGATCAAATATGTCTTGGTAGGTGAGCTGCCTTTTATGAATGAGACTTAAACATTTTAACTCTATTAACCTTTACCCACTAACACCACAGGAAGTTTTGGGACAAGGTCTTCAAACTTCTAAGTAGGAGACGGCACTGGCAAAGGATGTAGAAACCTCTAGAACATCACTCAAGAGCTTTGAATTTATGTCCCCATGGTTTGGTCTCCTCACAACATTGCAACACAGATGTTATCTGTGCTTTTCTGCTCCCAGCACAACTTGGTTGGGTCGAAATGGTGTAACTGCTGACAATGATGGAAGGGGGGATGGGAAGGGGGAGGAGGAAGAAAAGAGGAAGAGGAAGCAGATCATCTTGCTGTAGTCCCCCCAAAAGTAATCTACTACATACAAATGAATACTTCATTTGATGCAGGATTTTGGTAGCCAACGGTCATACTTAAAGAAATGATGAAAATGAGACTCACATCCAGATCCTGTATCTCATTCCATTACCACAAGCTCTCTTCTAAATGATGAATTTGCAAAAACAAGCAACAGTGTCTACCCTAGGTTACCTTCCCCTCTCTTCAGATGTTGAAATTAAGTCCATGTGGATGCCTGGTAAAAACTCTGGGCAAAGACTCCATGCCAAGTCACGGGAACACTGTGACTTGGCAAGATCAGGGCCATTGATGAATGATCTCACTTGAAACTCACCATGTAAGAATCTCAAAATATGCAGACATTGATAAACTGATATTATAATGACCCAAAGTTTTATCTGTCTTCTTTTGCTTGTCCACCTTGACCAGTGCATATAGAGAGCAGCAAAGAAGAAAGAAAGAAAGAAAGAAAGAAAGAAAGAAAGAAAGAAAGAAAGAAAGAAAGAAAGAGAAATACTGTTTAATGGGTATGGATTTTAGGTTTGCATAGTTCTAGAGATTCACTGTACCATGTGAGTATACTTAAAGGGGACATATATGAGGGATATTCACGAGACAGAAGCGCAAGAATGAGTTATGTTACTGAAGGAGGGGAAGAAGGAGAGAGAGGACATGGAGATTTTCAAGTTGCTGGAAAAACTGCAACAGAGAATGGCCGCAAACGAGCACTTTCAGTGGACAGTAGTGTTGGGAAGGTAAGTGAACTTCATCCAAGTAGAGATCACCTGCAAGCAGCTGGCTCCGTAGATCTGAGCTCTGGAAGGAAGACTAGCGTGTTGATTGGGTGTATTTCCCCGGGTTTCTCTAATTTTCAGCTCTAGCCAAACCCTAGACCCTTAAATTGTTTATTTCTCCTATCATTAATAATGATCCAGAAGTACATATGGATTCATCTTCTGTTTTTCATCTAATATTTCATATGTGAATATTGACACACAGGTGCTGTATCATTTGTGTAAATTAAGAATAAGGATCTAACACAACAGAAACATTTAATGAAGTTGCTTTTCATGTCCTTCATTTACCAGGCCCAGACATGGCTAGTTTGATCATTCCGTAGAATCAAATGCTGAATTCAGGCGAACACAGGGTATTCAACGAGCAGGTGGATTTCTAACAGAACACCAATCAAGTCAGCCGACATGGTCAAGCCAGCTGTGTCTGCTGAGGCAATAATCAGCACCAAGCAGCACCTGTGCAGACCAGCCTGCAGCCTGAGTTTACAGGTTGCAATTGGAAAGGGCTCAGCAAGATGATCGCAAAGGTTTGTGCAGTACCTATCCAGGGCATATATGCCCACCTCCAGGCAAGCCCATTAGTTCTTCGCTTTCATGGACACTAGGCTTTGTTCACAGATTTAGTGGCAGGAATAAAAAAGACCAACAGAGCTAGCTTCTGGCTGAGAAAAGACACTTGAATGAGAAGCATCCCGGTACAAGGCAACGGAACAGAGGAGGAGGGAATGAGAAAGGCAGGACATCACCCAAACAGAGCAAGTAATATTTCTAGGCGGTAGAGTGAGCTCTAAAAAAAAAAAAAAAAAAAAAAAAATAGGCTTAGTAGCATTTTTTGAATCAGAGATGTTTTTGAGAAATACGCAAAGAATTCAGACTGGGCTTACTGATGGCAGTTTCCCCTGGGAGGCATATTGCCATGTAGGGCATAAGTACTTTAAATGGAACTTTGTGGCTTGTTTACCTAACATAGTAACAGCTTTCTCAGATCCAACCATCCCTTTTATGCATCACGAGATAACAAAAGGTTAGGAAATTTTAGGAAATTGAGCATATAAACAGGGATATTCTCAGCAGATCCAGTGAATATTAAGCACCCGCTATTATCTCCTAGAGGTTGATGCGCAAAGGTAACCAACTTAAACACACTGGAGAGCTTGCATCCACAACAGCAACATTTTGCTAAGAATCTGTTGCGTTCTAAAATGCAGGCGCGGGGCGCCTGGGTGGCTTAGTCGGTTAAGCATCCAACTTTCACTTAGGTCATGATCTCGCGGTTCGTGGGTTCGAGCCCCGTGTCGGGCTCTGTGCTGACTGCCAGCTCAGAGCCTAGAGCCTGTTTCAGTCTGTGACTCCCTCTCTCTCTGACCCTCCCCTGCTCATGCTGTCTCTCTCTCTCTCTCTCTCCTAGAAATAAATAAAAAAATATTTAAAAAAATAAATAAAATGCAGGTGCATCATAGTCATGTTTCATAAAACACAACAATGGGTGAAGAGCAGGGAAGCCCTCTGATTTGGCAAAGCTAATTCAGTGCAGAGGAAAAACAGTATTTCAGATAAAACAAAACAAAATCCATCTCGTTACCCTACTGGTTCCTTCTGAGGCTGGCGGTTTCAGAAAAAGCCATACAATACACTGTGAATTCTTGTACTTCCAACTTCTGAGGTTGGTTTCTCGCTGCCCCCAATGCCCATTTTAACTGCATGAATTTACACTGACCACGTGAATTCCTGAAAGAAAACTCAAAGTATATCATGTTCAGTTTCAGAACTCCAGCAGTCAATTCAAAGTCATGCTTTTGGAGAGGGAACCGCTGAAACTAATGGGCAAAGCAGGCAACAGTTCACAAACTAATCTCTTTATGGTTTTTAAAATGACACGTGGAATGAACCGATGGCGAGTCACCCTAGCTCTTGGGGGGTGTTTGCTCTATGTGAACGGTGAAACTATGACAACCAGAGTGCGGCATCCCATCGTAATGATCATAACAACAGTTAACATTTATACAGCAATAACTTCCATTCACTCATTTAATTCCCCCAATAATCCTACCAGGCACAATTACCATTCCCCGTTCACAAGGCCAGAGAGCAGCCTGCTAAGAGCCCCAGAGCTAGTAATTTGCAGACTGGAGTTAAGACCAATCCCATCTGACTCCAGAGTTCCTGCTCTTATGGCTACACGGACTCTCTACCTTTTTTTTTTTTTTTTTTAAGTGCAGGTGTATTAGGTTGCTAGGCTTGCCGTAACAACATAACACAGGAGATGGCTTACGTAATGGAAATTTATTTTCTGACACTTCTGGGGACTGTAAGTCCAGTATCAAGGTACAGACGGGTATGGCTTCTCCTGAGGTCCCTAGACTAGGGAAGGTCCTCTCTCTGTCTAAACAATAAACACCTCCCTGAGGTCTCTGTGTGTGTCCTAATCTCTTTCTATAAGGACTCTAGTAGGATTGGATTAGGACTCACTCTAAGAGTGTCATTTTAACTTAATTACCTATTTAATTAAATGCCTGCCTCCAAATACAGTCATATTCTGACACCCTGAGGGTTAGGGATTCAATATGAATTTGGGGAACACAATTTAACCTTTATAGCACATCTATCACAGTAATTTTCCATAAAACGCAACAGTATGTGAATGGCTGTAGTGTCCTCTGGCTTGTGAGGGGTTAATTGTATAAGGACTCATTTTGGATTTTCTCCAGTCAACAGGTTCTTAGAGGAGGATGTTTAAAAACTATGTTTATCACAGGAGTCAAGGGCCTGCAGTTAACGTTCTTGGATTCTTGTCCTAATAATGTCTTCTGACGACACCAGCTCAGCTATGTCTGGGACTTGTCAGCATGACTCAGTTTACTGTTTTAGATGGAACCTCAAGTGAGGTATTAGAAAATGCAATCA
The DNA here is from genome assembly GCA_017311185.1 of Proteles cristata cristata. Taxonomy (NCBI): domain Eukaryota; kingdom Metazoa; phylum Chordata; class Mammalia; order Carnivora; family Hyaenidae; genus Proteles; species Proteles cristata. Next base: position 2,820,302 of record JAESUZ010001551.1, on the reverse strand, counting down.
CAAAAGCAGAATTCTGCGTTAAGATTCCAGTGTTGTCACTGTTTTGCATAGAGTTCATTTCCGTTGGTCTTTTAAAAGTAGTTTTAGGGGTGCGTCTGGCTGGCTCAGTCAGTTAAGCGTCTGACTTCGGCTCAGGTCATGATCTCATAGTTTGTGAGTTCCAGCCCCGCGTCAAGCTCTGTGCTGACAGCTCAGAGCCTGGAGCCTGCTTCCAATTCTGTGTCTCCCTCTCTCTCTGTTCCTCCCCCACTCATGCTCTGGCTCTGTCTCTCTCTCTCAAAAATAAATAATTAAAAACTTTTTAAAAATGTAGCTTTAAGCACTCCACTCTTGATTTTGGCTCAGGTCAGAATCTCACTGTTCCTGAGATCAAGTCCCAAGTCAGACTCTGCACTGACAACACAGAGACCCTTGGGATTCTCTCTCTCCCTCTTTCTCTGTCCCTCCCCTGTATGCACATTCTCTCTCTCTCTCTCAAAATCAATAGGCTTTTTAAAAAAGTATTTTTAAGTATCTCACTTTTTAAGAGCAGCTTTAGGTTTATAACAAAGGTTGAAACACCCCATGTGTCCCCATACATATGCAGCCTCCCCCATTATCAACATCGCTCACCGAAGTAGGACATTTAGTGCCAAGAATTCACCTACATGGACACATCATAACCATCCAGAGTCCATTGCTTACCTAGGGTTCACTGTTGATGTTGTACATTCTGTGGATGTGAATAAATGTATAAGAGTGTATATCCATCATTACAATATTGATACACAGTATTTTCACTGTCCTAAAAATTCTCTGTGCTCCCCCTTCCCATCTCCTCCACTATCCCTTTTTTTTTTAATGTTATATTTATTTCTAGGAGACAGAGAGAGAGAGAGAGAGAGAGAGAGAGAGAGAGAGACAGCATGAGCAGGGAAGGGTCAGAGAGAGAGGGAGATACAGACTCCGAAACAGGCTCCAGGCTCTGAGCTGGGCAGTCAGCACAGAGCCCGACACGGAGCCCGAACCCACGAATCGTGAGATCATGACCTAAGCGAAAGTCGGACGCTTGACCAACTAAGCCACCCAGGCGCCCCCTCCACTATCCCTTTCTACCATGGTCTTTTTATTGTTGCCAGAGTTTTGCCTTTTCCAGAGCATCATATAGTTGTAATCATATATTATGTAGTGTTTTCAGACTGGCCTCCTTCACTTGGCCGTAAGCATTTAATGTTCCTCCATGTCTTCGCGTGGCTTAGTAACTGAGTGATATTTTGCTGTCTGGATGTGCTCCCTGTTGCTTTTTGTTTTAACTCTAGAATTGAGTTGGGTAAGCTTCATGTCCCAGAGCACCCCAACAGTCTAGAACTCTCCTTTTCCCTTTAGATAGCCCCTTCCTGATCTCATGCTAACTCAAGCTATAGATATAGGTATATTCTTCCCAAATATTGCCATGTATCTCATTACATGTAAATGTTTTAGCAAAAATATAGTGTACCGACTTTTTTGGCCTATGTTCAATTTACTTACATGATATTTTATTATAAATCTTATTCCTATGTTTTTTTCCACCATCATATTATGGAAAACAACTAGGTAGCTAGATGTATCTCTCTATCATATAGCTGCTGAGCATTTGAAATGTGAGTGATGCAGATGAGGGACTGAATTCTTCATTTTAATTAATTTAAATTTAAAAATTGGTGATTTATTCAATTATTGCAACACTTTTAAATGTTTTTTTTTTTTTTTTTTTTATTTCTAGGAGAGAGAGAGACAGTGAGCAGGGGAGGGTCAGAGAGAGAGGGAGTCACAGACTGAAACAGGCTCCAGGCTCTGAGCTGGCAGTCAGCACAGAGCCCGACGCGGGGCTCGAACCCACGAACCGCGAGATCATGACCTAAGCGAAAGTCGGACGCTTAACCGACTAAGCCACCCAGGCGCCCCTAAATGTTTTTGGAATACCTTGAGTATGCAAATCTATTTTTTAAGCTGTACATTTTATGAAATCTAAACACAGAAATAAGGATCAAGGATTTCCAATGAAAGTTCAGCAGCTGTATTAGATATGCTGTGTCAAGTTCACACCAAATTTTGAAGCCTTTGTCCACAAAAGGAATGAAACAATATTTCAATAATTTTGTTTATTGGTATGCTGAAATAATAATACTTCAGATATATTGGTTTGAATAAAACAGAATGTTAAAATTAATTCCACTGATTCCTATTAATTTTTAATCACTTATTTACTGTGGCTACAAACTCAAGGTAACATATGTGGCTCACATTAAATTTCTACTGGGCAGTGTTGCTCTAGGTGTTAATTCCCTTGACTACTACACAGTGTTTTATCATAAGTGTACACCCAACTTTTCCTTCTCTATTCTCCTATCAACAGGCAGACTGGTTGTTTCTGATCCTTTGCCATAGCAAACCACCTCAAAATTCCTGTCTTCATGGATACTTGTTATTACGTGACTTTCTAATTTTTTTAACCAACATGATAGGGATAATGTCTCTCATTTTAATAGTAATGTCTCTGAATACAAATACGCCTGAACATCTCTTTCAAACACATATTAGCCATTCAAGTTTCTTTCCCCTTCCATAAAATGTCCACTTACTCCTTTGCCCATTTAAACTTCTGTTCACTAATAGGCAGAAATAAAAAAGAGTCTATCCATAGTGTAAATATTTGGTCACCTACTATAAATATTTTCATTGTTTTCTCTTGGCTTGTGCTCTGTTAATTTTTCTATGGCTTTCTTCATTGGGCACAAATCTTTAGTTGATTTAAATTTCTCATGTTTCACCTTTATTATTTCAAGATATTCTACCCCCACGTGAGATTGTAAAGAAGTTTCATACAGTTTCTCCTCATGGTTTCAATTTCACCTTTCATATTTGGATCTTTTGTCTACCATGGATTTGTACAGCACATAATGCAGATGATTCTCAACCATTCTGGCTGGAGTCAGGTACCTCCCCTTCAAGAATTCATCAAAGCTCTAGACTCTTTCACTCCAAGAAAACATGTGCATGCAACATTGCATACATAATTCCAGAGAGTTCTCAGACTTCCTACCCCAAGCCCTTTCACATAGCCTTCTGCACTCCATAAAATCATGTTAAGGATCCCCAAGTCTTATGGATTCTACCACCTAATATCTCATTGTACTTGTTAAGGCTTTGTACACTCTCTGTGTTCTGGGTTATCTCATATTCTCAACCAATCTATAGGTTCCTTAAGGACAGAGACCTAAATTCAAGTATCTCTGACATTTCTCATAGTCCCTGAAAACAAGGAATGCTCAATAAATAAGCCCCTTAGCAACTGATGTCTAAGAAACTGGACTCAGAAAACTGTACTTACTGACCCAATGGTTATCTAAGGAGGCCACACGGTTAATTCACCCATTCAACCAGCATTCACAGAGCTTGTCTATTGTTCCAGCTGCTGGGCTAGATGCCAGAAAAGCCACAAGGAAAAATAATAGTTTGTGCCCTCATGGGGTTCCTAGACTATGAGGAAGACAGGAAAAGCGGCTCTGACACATGGCATAAATGTTCAGCCACCGGAAGGAGAGGGAGGTTTGGTGCTGCATAGGATGGGAGCATCTCATGGGGCTTCTGAGTGTAAGGATGGGTAGGTTTCTAAGGAGGAGCTGCACTTGGGTCGAGACCCATAAGATGAGTAGAAGGTAGGCAGCTCACCTAAGAGTAGTAGGAAGGCAAAGACGGGCTTTGGAAATCCATCCTGTGATTAATACTGTGAACCAGCAAGGGGCGCCCGGGTGGCTTAGTCGGTTAAGCGTCCGACTTTCGCTCAGGTCATGATCTCGCGGTTCGTGGGTTCGAGCCCCGCGTCGGGCTCTGTGCTGACTGCCAGCTCGGAGCCTGGAGCCTGTTTCAGTCTGTGACTCCCTCTCTCTCTGACCCTTCCCTGCTCATGCTGTCTCTCTCCCTCTCTCAGAAATAAATAAAACATTAAAAAAAAAATTAAAAAAAAAATACTGTGAACCAGCAAGACTGCTCTTGCTGCTTCTCTGGGACTCAGAAAGTAGCAAGTGAGACACTCAGCAAGGCAGCCAGGAAGACTGATCTTCACACACACAGATCAGGTCACATCAGAGCCCACTTACAGGACCGCTAGATAAAATACACGACATCCAGTTAACTCACACTCTCATAAACAAAAAAATTTTTTTTTAGTATAAGTACATTCCGTGTAATATTTGGGTCATACTTGTACAAACAAAGCATCTGTTTTTATCAGAAAGTCAAATTTAAGTGGGCGTCCTGTGTTTTTATTTGGAAAATCTGCCAGTCCGAGGCACTGAAAATTTCACTCAAAATACAATCTTCATATGATCTGCCTTTCTCCATGTTTCTCACTTGAACTTAGTCCACACTCTGCCTTACCCACCATGCTCCAGGCACATGGAATACTTCTGGAAACATGCGAGCTTGCCAAGCTCCTCCCTCGGGCACCCTGGTTGTAGTGTCTTCTCTGTTTGAAATGCTCTTCCCCTTTGCTCTCAGCATGGCTGGTTCCTTCTCAACTTTCACCTTTAATTCTAACACTGTCTCTAAGTGATGGCATCTCCACAGAATCTCAAAGTAGGCTCTCCCAATAGTTTCCTTTACTCACACACACACACACACACACACACACGTCCTCAATTATTTTATTTTATTTCTTTCCTTGTACAACTGTGTCCATCACCATAATGCCAGGGCTTCTTCTGCCTCTATAGCCCAGGCATTTAGCAATCTGCCTGTCACACACAAGGTACCCAACAAATCCTTGTCAAAGAAGAAAATACTTAGGTTAGCATTCTCCCTGGTGCTTCCAATTCACATTTTTTTGCCTACGCATGTTACCACTCATTGGCATGTGCGCTAGTCATGGAAAAATACACTACATCACAGAGAAGGTTTTACATGTGTTCAAGGAAAGATGAACAAATCAAAGAATGGTCAAGACACGATCATCATTAACGCCTCAGGGGCAAAAAAATCCCTAAAAAGTTCAAGAACCAGGTCTACGGTTTGATGACATGTCCACTTTTTTTTTCCTTCCTACCTGTAACACATAAGACATACTGATGTTACTTGGGCTGTGCCTACTCAGCCTTCTTCTTCATCACTCACTACTTTATTCCTATAACTTCCCCCTCCTTCCCACAGCCCTTTCATGATATCAGCTTATATAATGCTTACAGGGCAAAAAACACACAAATATTAAATACAGAAGAAAGGCTTTCTTAAAAAAAACAAATATATACATGCACACATATATATAATTATATATTCCCTTTCAACACAACTGTTAATATAAATAAATCTACAGCTCTAATCCAATTAGCCATTTTATACATGTGAATCAGAAACAATGTATACTGTATTCTTCAAAGGGCTAATTCTGAGGAAAAACTTACCACCCACATACATTTATTAAGAGAAAAACAAATGTAATGATTTTGTTCAATCACTGAACATTTTTATAAATATGAGCTATTATACATAGTAAAATCAGTTTAACTCGATAATAACTCCACATTTCAGCTCTTTGGCTTTTTAATCATGAAATTTACAAAACTTTTGGATCAGATTCAAATTTCTTTTTAGAACCGAATGATAAGTTTGCCAACAATTATAGGGAAGAAATAGGAACAGATAAAAGCAAAAGAAAAGAAGAAGGTTTCGGCAGTGTGAAATCACGTTAAATCACAAAGTGAGAGCAAATTCTAACACAGAACCTGGAAAATACTTTATATGTGTGGGAGATAAATGGAAGTGCCAAGGTCAGATCTGCCAAAAAATAAAAAAATAAAAAAACAATACAAGGTTTCTTCTGACAAATAAATGGCAGAACAAATGTGAATGCATCCTCAGATCTTGTCATCAACAGAGTGATGCTTCTCCGATACATGCACCCCCCCACCCAGCTAATGCTTCTCAGGGAGCATCATGATTTTTAAATTATTGAGAATTCTGTCATAATGATGGAATAAGGAAGTCCATTCGGCACCTTGATAGCTGTACATTGTTTTCACTAGAGACAATACTGAGAAACAGACGTCAAGGCTTCTGCTTCTTCTGCTTATTCACAATATCAAAAACAGCATATTACATGCATAATGGGTGTCTGGTGCTTGCTGAGAACAGAAAGAGCGATGCTTCATTTTCTTCGTTGTTGTCATGGTGGTGGCTGTACTTGTTTGTGCCTTCAGATCTCTTTATGCATCATATCTTTATGTGAACGCTTTTAAATTCCATCCTTCACCTAGCCACGATGATGACATTTCATCACCTGTCACTGGTGAGAAATGCATTTAAAAAAGAAAAATTAAGAAACTGGGGCATCTGAGTGGCTCAGTCAGATAAGCATTCAACTTGGATCTCATGGTTCCTGAGATTGAGCCCTGCATTGGGCTCTGCGCTGACAGCACAGAGCCGGCTTAAGATTCTCTCTCTCTGCCCTTTCCCCATTTGTACTATCTCTGTCTCTCTCAAGATAAATAAATAACCTTTTTAAAAAATTGAGAAACCAATGAAGTGAAAATGGATGCCTTCGTTGCCTGTTCCAAATTCCCACTGAAAGTATTGCATGCACATGTGTGTGCGCATGCACACATTTTTCCTTGACCAGAGAGGACAGTTGCCCAACACCAGGAGGAAATAAAAACTATCCTGTCAGAGTACGATTCTCTACACAAGTAAAAAGAATTGACGACCCCCATTCCAGAGTACAGCCTTCTATCTCTGTGCCACACCTGAAACACTTTTCTCACATGAGGAAAGAGGTACCCTTGACTATTCAATGCCTTTCTCTCCTCTTGACATTAAGATGCTCCAACGTGCATCAGGATTTTCCAGAAGGGGCTGCATTGTCAGCTCCAGCTTGCAGCACAGAGAAGTGACATCTTGAGTGGGCCTCTCCTTGTCACTTTTCCCCATACTTTGGCACACACAAAAATGCCTGTCAAACACTATCCGACATACATGGCTTCAAGGAGAAGAAAAAAATAACCACTTTACTATGAAAGACTCTAACTAGAAAAGGCAAAGAGATGCCAGCTGACAAATGCACGGGGATAGGCTTTCTTCTTCTTTCTAATTCTCAGATTTATTCCTGAGGTTCCTGGCCAATTTCTATGTCATAAAGATGGTGGTATACAGAGCTCAAGGGCTTTAGCACTTTACCAAGAAAAATTATACCACAAACTAGGAGAAGTAAGATGAGAAAAAAACCACCATTGTCTGGGCAATGGCTATAAAGCAAACACTGTGCAAATATTTAGGAAGAGTTCTTTGGTTTTGTTTAATCTTGGGGACAAACATATTGAAGGAGCAGGCTTACCATTATCTTACAGGGAAGCAAAAGGAAGCAAACTTCAGCTCAGAGAGGTTAAATGACTTGCCCAAAGCCACAGTGCCAGCAATTAGTGGAACAGGAAGTAGAACTCAGATCTGATTCCAAAGCTTAAACTCATCTCCATGTACCACCAACCCTCTCTAGGCAGCTCTGAAGAGGCTGAAGAAGGGCTCCTGAGGACTCTGTAAGTATTCAAGCCAGCTGGCCAACATGGATGTGCTGGATAATGTTCAGATACTTAATAAGAAACACCAGCTGTCAGGTGTGGAAAGAGCTGCTCCAGGCACAGCCAAATCACATGCGTGTACACTAAAAACAACTTGCGACCAGCCGCCTTCTTTAGGAATATATTTGAGAACACATCCCTTAAGGTCCAATGGCATTCGCAGTTTCCACATGCAGGGTGTCCCGAGGCAGTGTGGGGTGGAAGGTCAGCACATAACATTTCTGCTTTACTTCTTCAAGTTCATCTTGGCTGTAAGTCTTCTGAAAAGTCTTCTGAAACACAGAGAGAGAATGGATTCTCCGGTGGACTTCACCCAGAAATGCTGGGAGTCGATTAGAAAGCCCAGGTTGCTTCTGGTTCTATTACTTTTTATTTATTTGGAACTAAAAGATTTTCTGCCTGAAAGTAACCATTTAATATACTGGCATTGGGGGAGGAGAGGAAGATATGGTGCTTTTTTCTTTCTTTTTTTTCCTTTTTTTTTTTTGGCTATTCTTACCACCCCATCCTAATTCTATTGTTTGCAAGAGGTTCTTTAATAGAAACTTCTACACTGCTTACCCTCCTGCAGGTTTAGATGTGCCTAAACAACCAGTAGTCAGACTCCAAGCATATGCTTCTGATTCAAGTGCATTAACAGGGGAGGGTGTGTGTTTCTTGCAGCCATCGCCCTTGCCAGCTGCCGAAATGATGCCACGGCAGTCTTGGTGTCATGCGGATTGTACACCCTGATACCAGGAAAACAGAAGCATTTCTCAAAGAGTCTCTGGTAGCTTGGCAGGAAAACAGAAATTGCGTTTTATCAAAATGAAAACATTTTTTTTTCCTGGAGAAACAGCAAAAGCAGTTTCAAAGGGGGTGGATTCTTTACTGTGGAAAAGGTGTTTTCAGTATGGAAGACAGACAGGCATGCTTTCCTTTCTCTCCTGAGAGCAACCAGATCCGTGAGGTCAGCCACCCCAGTTCATGCAACAGACACAAGGCTGCTGAGTCCTGAAGGCCACTCTTCCTGCTCTGAAGATCTTCCTAATTCCTGCCTGACAGTTCTTGAATCCACATCCAGGACACACAAGCATCCTTTTTTTTTTTTCTTTCCTACACTATGAAAAACAAATCAAACAACCTCCCCCAGGGCACTTCTTCATTTTTGACATGGGGAGGGGTTTCTGGTAGTGGTAAAATGGAGAATAATGTGGAATTCACTTTCTGAACACCTACTCTGTGCCAGGCCAAGGATATTCTACACAAGATTCTATATAAACCTCACAACAAACCCTTAACAGGTTTCATTATGTCCATATGGAAGATGACCAAAAAAACGCGGTTTAGGGGAGTTAACTAAAAGTGCCAGAGAGGTGCTTCTATTAAGTGGAATACTACAAGGGTCTGGAGTATGATCCCTGCCCCACCTTGTGTCTCCTGAGCCTTTCTGTGTGACCACGTGGCATTGTCATACCTCCCCTACCTTAGTGTAAAATGCTATTACTTGAATAAAGAAAATGAGAGAGATAGATATAGATATAGATATATAGATATAGAATGGAATATTATTCAGCTTTAAAAAGGAATCAAATTCTGATATATGCTACAGCACGGACACTTGGAAACATTAGGCTAAGTCAAATAAGCCAGACACAAAAGGACACAAAATGTGTGGTCTCATTTGTAAGGGGATGCCTAGAATAAATTCATAGACACGAAAAATATCAAGAAGATACTAGTGGTTAGGAGGAAGAGGGAACAGGGAATTACTGTTCAATGGGCACGCAATTTCAGTTTGGTATGATGAAAAAGTTCTGGAAATCGAGAGCGGTGATGATCATACAGTAGTGTGAATACACTCAATGCCATTGAATGGTACATTTAAAAATAATTAAGATGGTAAATGTTATGTTAGGTATATTTTACCACCATATAAGTAATATTTCCCACTACTCCCTTTTAGAGAAACGGCATCTGCCCTGATGCCAAAGCTCTATCTTAAAACTGCCTGTTGTTACTGGTAAAGAGACATAAACCATTATCAACTGCAGGCACATCACCTCTAATCCACTGATAGTGGCTGCTAAAAATATTATGTTAAGAAGGTTTCTCAGGATGTTTCCAGGTCCAAGTGGGACAAATGGCATGATGGATTTGTAAGGCCCTCTCACAAAGACAAAGAGAAAAGTCAGATAAAATACAACAAAATATTCTAATTGCTCTTGGAAATATGAACTTGGAAACACAATCCAAGTGGCAAGAGCTTAGGTGGAGAGAATATGGTACAGAGAGACCATGATAGCCAAGGGCAAGCTGACCTCCTGATGGCCTAGGAGCTGAGTAAGCAAGGGAAGCTAGGCAGCTGGGAAGTAGGAAACAAAATATTCTATTGTTGCATGAAGTTCATGGGTGTGGGCTGTCAGTGCTTTCGTAGTTCTAGTCACTTCTTCCTGCCAGGACAAGACTCTATGTAGCTTGGTTATAAATCTCTCTTCCCTTCATAAAGCTTTACTATCTATTTCTCAAATCTAAAATAGTCTAGCTTCAATAGGGCCTTGATAGGTAGGGTGGTCATATAATGAGACCTCCATAGAGAGCAATTTCAATTCATAGGCATTTTACTATATGTTCTATAAGCCTTCTGTGCTTTGATAGACAAAATGCCCAAATGCATAGGGCAAACTGGGGAGTCATCCAATTTCTTATTATTATTAGAAAAACAGGACAATAGGACAGTAGTATTTTTAACCCTGGGAACCTCTACAACTTCGTTGAACCATAGACGAAAATAACAAACATACTGGAAATTATGATAATCATTAAAAAAATAAAATATTTGCATAAATCCTGTTATATAAAGAATGTTTTGGGGTGCCTGGGTGGCTCAGTCTATTGTGCAGCCAACTTCGGCTCAGGTCACAATCTCATGGTCCATGAGTTCGAGCCCTGCATTGGGCTCTGTGCTGTTGGCTCAGAGTCTGGAGCCTGCTTCGGATTCTGTGATTCCCTCTCTCTCTGCCCCTCTCCCACTCAAGTTCTGTCTCTCCCTGTTTCAAAAATAAATAAATATCAAAAAAGAATGTTTTTGTGGCAAAAAAAAAAAAAGGAATTCTTTAACTCAACTTTCAGACTCTAAAAATCAAACTGAACAGAATTTAGATCAGAGAATCAATACTTGGAGACTAAGGATCACTAAATTCTCTTACTGAATGTGTGGAAGAAATCTCCGTTTTAATATGTATCACATGACACAGTCTTTATTTCTAAGAACTTCTCCTTAAATCCTGTCTACATGTGGTTTATGTACTAATTAATTCTTTGCCTTAACTGCTTTGTATGTCAAAATACTGGAATACAAATTAATTGTTCTTGGTAAACTATTTTGTATAGTTTCTCCTGTATACTACCTACTTTGAATAAGTTACATGAAAAATGCTACACATTTGGGAAGAAAGTAGCTTATTAGGAGAAAAATGAGATTTTGAATTATAAGGAATCAATACACAGTTTTCTTAGTCAGTTTTAGATTTTAACAACGTAGTACCACTGTTTGCCCCCAAAGTGAAACAAAAATCAATTTTGTTTTCTTTTTTTTTTTTTCTTAAACCGGAGAACATTGTTGAGTTTAATCATAAAGAAGAATCTTGTTTTGATTTCCTCTATCAATTACTTCTTGGGAAAATGCATTGTGGTAGTCCCATTCCAAATTTCAGAAACAGATGTGTTTTCATTTTTCAAACTTCATATGAGGTTGGGGGTGGATGTGTGAAAGAGCTGAGATCTGGATACATGGGAGCTCTTACCTTGGAATCCGGGGAGGGGCTTTTTCACTAGGGGGGAGCTCAAGGGGCAAGCTAATCGTTGGTTCCATAAGTGTTGTCTGTCATGCTCCACTCAGATCCACAATCCCATTGAAACCTGTCACTTTCAAGAGTGCAAATAATAGGAGGCAAAAAGAGCACCAGAGTTGGACATTCTATAACAAGAGCCCAGTGGATTCCTAACTTTCATCTAAGAAACTTCAATGGTTTAAGAGCAGATCGGTAAATGCTACACAGTGAACGAAATCTATGCAAAACCACAGGGAGAGTCTGGAGTAAGAGATGGAACGTGACAGTTCTAGGCCTTGCCCTCCAACCTTAAGGCCACATCACACTGCCTCTTTACAAAAGTCTCTCTGGAGGCCCAACACTTTCCACTCTGGTTGGAGACTTACTGCTGAAGAGTCAGGTTATAGAGATGGGTATCGGACTAAGCCAGGTTTCCTTTTTGTACACTTGCTTGCGCTCTCTCTCAAGCATGGAGGGTTTATCGCGTTCCGAAATAAAATGGAAACCAAGAGCATTTTGTATTTTTGCATTTCGATTCCCTGTTTTGTCAGTGAGTAATTATAGCAAATAAAATATTGCAGCTGAATGTAAATTGTTAGACAACCAGATCACACCAGGATATTTTTCTTCCACAAGTTTTACATCATAGCATGTTAAATATTAAAATACTGCAAGTCAAGTAAACAGAGAGGGTTCTTTTGCTCAAAGCATTAATTTTAAACAAATGTTTCACTGTTATTCAGATCAGCTGCTGGGAAACAAATGATGTTTTCTTTCAAATAAGGGGAATATATCATCTGGAGGAAGGTAGACAGGAGAATCACATAGAAATAAGGGCATTTGTGACACAAGAGATGAATTTCCACCAGAAGAACAGGAGAGAATTCATGCGTAGGAGAAAAAGAAAAGGAAAGATTTACAAAAGGGAATTTTGAAAAGAGCAAGAAATGAGAAGATTGATTTATTCCTAGAGAAAAAAAAAAAAAAAGAAGACATGTCTCATGCCAGAAAAAGAAACCTGACTCAAAGTAAGGCAGGCAGAGAAGAAATCAGTTTCTGATAGAGTGAATTTCAGTTTAAGTAGTTACCAAGAAGGTAGAAATAAGAAAAAGCTTTGTATCTCTGAAAGATGATCAATCAATAAAATACCAATCAATAAGAATTTACTAAGTACCTAATATTTGTTCAGTAACCAAATAGAAAATTAGACAGGGTCTTCTCCTGACACTGTGCTATGGGGTTAAGAAAAGAAAGTGATCAAATTGACAGTGGGAATGTGTGTGTATTCTACACTGTGAAAGTAACAAAATCTGTAACTCAAAATTCAAGAATACAGATGATGATGGTGAGTTAAAGTTCCAGTCATAACACTACCACTTCATGGACATCTCCTGCTTCCCAAGCCCTGTGTCAGAAGCCTGACGTTTATGACATCCAGCATTTAAAACGATCCATTAAGAATTATTCCTTTTAAATTACAGAAGAAAATAAGGTTCAAAAGTTAAGTCGCTTATGCTACACAATGTGTAAATGGTAGGGCCTGAATTTAATCAGAGTTCTCTCCTTCTCCCAAGGTCATGCCTTTTTTTTTTTTTCTCCACAAGTGTTGGATTTATCCTAAAAAAGCCCTTGCTCTATGGCGTCCTTACAGCCAAATAGCAACCAATTAGAAGCAAAAACAAACAGAAAAGCAGTGTGGAAAAAGTTCTTTGTAAGGGAGCTATTCCCAACATGATTAAAGCAATGACACTTTAATGATATGGAGGATTTTTTAAATTTTTATTTTATTTATTTATTTAATTTGTTTTATCTTTTGCTTTTAAAAATTTGTTTGGGAGGCCATGCATTTGCTGGAAAGCAAGCCTTTAAAATCATCTCAGAGTTGAGGACTGGAGGGCATGGGTAATGGAGGGCATAAAGTCTTCACAGAAGGAGGCAAGTCTTTTCCACACAGGTGAGGGAGCAAGGAACAGGGTTGGGGGAGGAAGAGCCAATCTCTGATCTCTTCCAGTTTGTCACTAAAATTAAACAACAACAACAACAACACCTGAGAGTAGGACTATTTCGGATAAATGTGGACAACCAGCATACCATGTTGAGTGGGGCAAACCACTCTAAGATACCCTGACAGAGGAACCAGAAAGGGTAGAGAGAATCTTAAATTCTCATGAAAAGAGGAATCAGGGGGTTGAGTCCATTATAGTCACATCTCCGTAGAGCAAGCACCGAGGCTCCTGTGGGCTTCTGGTCTATAGGACTAATTTTCTGGTGATATAGTAATTTTTTGACAATTATTAGATGAGACTGAATATAAGCAGAAAAAAGTAATCTTGTATTTGAACAAAGTGATACACCCCGGAAACATCGCCACACTATATGAGATTTCTATAATTTAAAAGAAAAAAAAAACTGGTTCAGCCAAGTTCACATTGGTTGAGGACAGTCAGAACACGGGCTCCCTGTGTTCACGGTAGCTCATCAGTCTCCCTTGTAGAGAAGAGCCCAGAGTAATTGCTAAATAGAACATACCTAATAGACATTCTACTCAATTATTTTTAGGAAACTGAGAGAAGAAAACAAATCCAGAGGGATGGATAAGCAGGAGGTTTTTCTTCTACCTATTTGTTAGGGAATATGCGGTTTAAGCCGCCTTGGATATTAAACATTTGACAATCTCCTAATAGAACGGGAAATTTGCTTACCTTTAAAACCAGCAAATTCTTTGCTAAAAACTTGTCCTACAGATCTACTTAGAATATTCAAAAATAGGGACCTGGGGGAGGTGGCCTGAGCCTATCAACTCCTTCGAACACTCCAAGGTTACAACTACGTATCGCAACTCACTCTGAAAACCATCTGAAGACTCCAGAACAGCTCTTCCACAGCGAAAGACGTGAAGAGGAGGCCACATCAAAAAGGATAGGAGGGGCAGAGACCAGGTGGGGAACCAAACCCCTGGTGCAGGGACCCACAGGTGAGGAGGCCATGCCTAAAGAGTAAAGGGTTCAAGCTCTACACTGGGCACCCCTTGCCCTGGGGATCTGTACCAGGAAGACAAGCCCCCATGCCCGTTGGCTTTGAAAATCGGTGGGACTTAACTCTGAGAGAACCAGAGGGCCATGTCAAAGTGAGACTCCACTCTTAAAGGGCCAGTGTCCTGTAACACTTACTCTGAGACCCAGCACAGAGGCACCAGTTGATAAAGCAGACAAAGAAAATTTGTAGACTAATTTTAAGGTGTGCCCTGGAAACACAGGGATCCGTAGGAAATTTCTCCAGGAAAAGAAGTGCTGGTGGGCATCATTTTTCTTCAGTCTGGCTAGCAGGATGCTGGAAGGAGCTCATTCTAGCTCTATCTACTCATCCCACCATGGATTTTCCCAGCAGACCAGCCTCACCCAACCCTGCCCAAAGCAGCTGCTGCTCTGCCCCACCCACAATCACATCCACAGCAGTCATGGCCCAGTCCTGACAAGATGCTGCTTACAGCCCACACAGGGGACGACCCTGGAGTTCCATGTTCTGGAGACCACAGAGGACGGTGCTGGTGGACCCCACAGGAGGCCACCCACACAAGGCCAGCACTTTCAAAACGGGGAGACGTAGCTGAGCTACGCAGCTCTTCGAATATATAGAAATGAACACAGAGAGCCAGACCAAATGAAGAGCCAGAGAAATATGTTCCAAATGAAACAATAACTGCAACACAAAACTTAGGGTAAAGAACTAAATAAAACACAAATGAGCAATCAACCTGATAAAGAGTTGAAAGAGATGATCATAAAGATGCTCAGGGGATTTGAAAGACAGAGTGGATGAACTCAGAACTTCCAGAATGAAGTAGAATATATAAGAAAGAACCAACTGGAGATGAAGAAAACAATAACTGAAATTTAAAAAACGCCTCAGTGGGAATAAAGAGCACATGAGGGGATGCGTCAGCAATCTGGAAGACAGGGTAGGAGACATCACCCAAACTGAAGATCAAAAAGGGGAAAAAATAATTAACATTTTAGGGTAAGTGAAGAGGCCTCTGGCACAGCATCAAGCATACTAGCAGTTGCATTAAAGGGACCCCAGAAGGAAAAGAGAAAGAGGTAGAAAACTTATTTGAAGAAATAATAGCTAAAACTTTCCCTAATCTGAGAAAAGAAACAGACACCCAGGCCCAGGAGCCACACACAGCCTCAAACAGGCAAAACGCAAGGAAGTCCACAGCAAGACACAGCATTGTTAAAATGTCAAAAATTAGGGGTGCGTGGGGGGCTCTGAAGTGTCTGACTCCATTTCAGGTCATGATCTCACAATTCGTGGGCTTGAGTCTGGCATCAGGCTCTGTGCTGACAGCTCAGAGCCTGGAGCCTGCTTTGGATTCTGTCTCTTCCTCTCTCTCTGCCTCTCCCCTCATGCTCTGTCTCTCAAAAATGAATAAATGCTAAATTTTTGTAATGTCAAAAATTGAAGATAGAGAATGTTAAAATCTTCAAGGGGGAAGCCAATAGTTACAAAAAGGGTAACACCATAAGGACATCAGCTGATCTCTCAGCAGAAACTCTGAAAGTCAAAGGGAGAGGCCTGTAAAACCCAAAGAGCTGGAATGACAAAATTCAGAACCAAGAATACCCAGTAATCTTTCAGAACTGAAGAGGAGGTAGCTTCCCAGACAACTAAAAGTTAAAAGGCATTCACTCCTAAATAGGTCTTACTAGAAATGCTAAAGAGATTTCTTAACAGGAAGTCTTCTTAAAGACTTTTTTTCTTAAAGAAGAAAAGGCCACAGAAGAAAATTATCAAAGGAAAAGATGTCACTGGTGAAAGCAAATACAGTTAAAATAGTAGATCAATTACTTGTAAACCCAATATGAAAGTAAAAAGACAAACGCCATAAAATCATATCTAGAAAAATTAGTTAAGAGATACACAAAATAAAACTCTGCAAAGTATGACACCATATACATAAGATGTAGATGGAGGCTAAAAATGTAGTTCTCTCCAAATGTGTTTGCACGTAGGGGATCATCAACTGAAAATAGACTGCTATACATACAGGATAGTCTTTCTGTTTTGTTTTGAAGTTTGTTTATTTATTTTGAGATGGAGAGAAACCCAAGCACTGCCAGCATGGAGCCTGATGCAGGGTTCAAACCCACATGAGTTCATGACCTGAGCTGAAACCAAAAGTCAGACACTCAACCAAGTGTGCAACCTGGGCACCCCTACATATAGGATGTTTCATATAAACCTCATGGTAACCACAAATGGTAAACTTCTAACAGATATACACAAAATAAAGAGAAAGGAATCTAACCATAACACTAAAGTAAGTCATGAACTCACAAAGGAAAAGAGCAAAAGAGTAAGAAAGGAACAGAGAAGAATTACAAAGACAACCAGAAAAGAGTTGACAAAATGGCAGTAAGTACATACCTATTGATAATTACTTTTTTCTTTAACATCTATTCACTTTTGGGAGACAGAGAGAGACAGGCCATGAACAGGGGAGGAGCAGAGAGAGAAAGGGAGGCACAGAATCCAAAGCAGACTCCAGATGCTGAGCTGTCAGTGCAGAGCCTGACATGGGGCTCAACCCCACCAACCCTGAGATCATGACCTGAGCTAAAGTTGGATGCTTAACTGCCTGAGCCACTCAGGCATCCCAGATAATTAATTTAAATGTAAATGGAATAAATGCTCCAATCAAAAGATATAAGGTGACTGATAAAGAACAAACAAACAAACAAACAAGACCTGTCTATATGCTGCTTGCAAGAAACTTCACACCTATAAACACATACAAACTGAAAATGAAGGGAAAAATATTTCCCATGCCAATGGTAGCAACAATCAAAAACTAAACCAAAAAGTAAAACCCCAAAAAACACCGGGGGTAGCAATACTTGTATCAGACAAACAGACTTTAAAACCAAGTCTATAACTAAAGACAAAAAAAGGTCATAATATAATGACAACAGAATCAATCCAGAGGAGATAATAATTTTAAATATCTATGTACCCAACATGAGAGCACCGAAATATATAAAGGATGAAGGGGGAAATAATACAATTATAGTAGGGGATAATTAGCAGATAATCTAGACAGAAAATCAATTTAAAAACCAGTAGTTTGAACAACAGATTAGACCAGATGTAATCAATATATATGTATATATATAAAACATTGCATGTGGAAATAACAGAACACACAGTCTTTCAAGTGCACACAGAACATTCTGAAGGACAGATCACATGTTGGGCCCTAAACCAAGTTTCTGTGAATTTAAGAAGACTGAAATCATATCAATCCTATTTTCAACCATGATGGCATGCAACTAGAAACAATAAAAAAGTGAGAAAAAACACAAACATGTAGAGACTAAACAACATTCCATTAAACAACTAATGGGTCAGGAAAGCAAAAAAAAAAAAAAAGAGAGAAAGAGAAAATCTTAAAAAATAACCACAAATCAAAGTGGTTCCTTAACAAAATAAAGGATTAAAAATCATTAGAAAGTCTCAACAGATGCAGAAAAAGCATTTGACAAAACTCCACAACTGTTCATTGTAAAATTTCTTAACAAAGTGGTTTGGAGAGAACATATCTCAACATAGTAGAAGATGTATATGGCAAATCCATAGCTAACATCCTACTCAATGATGAAAAGCTGACAGCTTTTTCCTCTGGGGTCAGGAACAAGACAAGCACCACCCTTATTCAACATAGTACTGCCTAGCTGCAGCTATTATCTGGAAATAAAAGCATCCAAATCCAGATTGGTAAGGAAGAAAGACTGTCACTATTTCCAGATGACTTGTTACCATATATAGGATACTCTAAAGATTTCACCACAAAGATACTAGAGGTAATAAATTCAGTAAAGTTGCAGGATACAAAATAAATATATGGAAATCTGTTGTGTTTCTCTACAATAATAACAAATTAGGAGAAAGGTAAATTAAGAAAACAATCCCATTCATAATTGCATTAAATAGAATAAAATATCTAGGAATAAATTCAACCTAGGAGGTAAAAGATTGTATTCTGAAAGCTATAAGATACTGGTAAAAGAAACTGAAGGCAGCACAAATAAATGGAAATCCATGCTGATGGATCGGAAAAATTGTTAAAATGCCCATACTACTCAAAGCGATCTATACTCAACGTAATCACATCAAAATACCAAACACTATTTTTCACAGAACTAGAGCAAATTGCACTAAAATTTGTATGGAACCACAAAAGACCCCAAGAAGCAAAAACAATCTTGAGAAAGAGCAAAGCTGGAGGTATCACAATCCCAAATGTACAAGTATACTACGAAGCTATAGGAATCAAAACAGGATGATACTGGCAAAACACAAAGATATATGGATCAACGGAGCAGAGTTGGGAGCCCAGAGGTAAGCACACACGTCCGTGGTCATTTTATCTATGACAAGGAGTCAAGAATATATAATGGGGAAAACACACCTCAATAAAGGTCACCAATAAATTGTATGGGGAAAACTGGAAAGCTACATACTAAATAACGAAACTGGACTACTTTCTTATCCCATATAAAAAATAAACAAAAATGGATTAAAAACCTAAATAATAAGACTCAAAAACATAAAACTCCTAAAGGAAAACATAGGCAGTAATACCTTGATCAGTGGTCTTAGCAACACGTTTTTGGATCTATCTTCTCAGGCAAGGAAAAGAAAAGCAAAAATAAATTAGTAGG
Organism: Proteles cristata cristata; assembly: GCA_017311185.1. Classification (NCBI taxonomy): domain Eukaryota; kingdom Metazoa; phylum Chordata; class Mammalia; order Carnivora; family Hyaenidae; genus Proteles; species Proteles cristata. The sequence goes on along the minus strand of JAESUZ010001551.1, from coordinate 2,801,183 downwards.
ACTATATACAACTAAAAAGCTTTTACACATTAAAGAACCCATCAATAAAATAAAAAGGTGACCTACCAAATGGGAGAAGACATTTGCAAATAATCTATCTCCTACAGAGTTCATATCCAAAAATATAAAGAACTCCTGTAATTCAACACCAAAATGAATGATTCAATTAAGAAATGGACAGAAGACCTGAATAGATATTTTTCCAAAGAAGATATAAGATGGTCAACAGACATCCAGCAATTCCACCTTATTTACCTGAAAAAAATTAAAACACTAATTTGAAAAAATACACGTACCCCTATGTTTACTGCAGCATTATTTACAACAACCAAAATACAGAAGCAGCCTAAGAGTTCACTAATATGTGAATGGGTAAAGAAGATGTGATATGTGTGTGCGTGTGCACATACACACACACGTGTCTGTATTTGTGTGTATGAATATATTAGAATATTATTCAGCCATAAAAAAGACTGAGCTCTTGGGATGCCTGGGTAGCTAAGTCGGCTGAGCATCCGACTTCAGCTCAGGTCATGAACTCATGGTTCATGGGTTCAAACACCACTTTGGGTTCTGTGCTGATAGCTCAGAGCCTGGAGCCTGCTTCAGATTCTGTGTGTCCCTCTCTCTCTGCCCCTCCCACTCTCCCACAGTCAGTCTCTCTCTTCTCTCTCTCAAAAATAAACAGACATTAAAAGAAAAAAAAAAAGACTAAGCACTTGCCTTTCATGACAACATGAATGGACCTTGAAAAACACCATAGGATTTCACGTACATGTGTAACTTTAAGAGCAAACTAAACAAACAATAGAAACAGACTCATTGATACAGAGAACAAGCTGGCCGTTGCCAGAGGGAACTCAGCGGGGAGATGGGCAAACAGGTGAAGGGGATTAAGACATGCAAACTTCCAGTTATAAAATTAATAAGTCACAGTGATAAAATGTACAAAAGAGCGAATATAGTCAATAGTATTATAACAACTTGGCATGGAAACAGATGGTAGCTACACTTCCCTGTAGTAAGCATTTCATAATATGTGTATTGGTGATTAATTTTGTGGCACACCTAAAATTAATATAGTATTGTATTTCAGTTATACTCCAAAATAAAAACAGAATACACCAAATGATATGCAGTAACGTTCATCATTGCACTGCATATAAAAACAAACAGGAAAGAATCCATATGCCATCAATTGGATTAAGTATATTTTGGTTCATCAATACAAAACAATATATACAGCTACTAAAAACAGTGAGGTAGGTGTGCTCTTCAAGATATAATATGATGGGAGGGGAGCCTGGGTGGTTCAGTCAGTTAAGCATCCAATTCTTGATCTCAGCCAGGTTCTGATCTCACAGCTCATGTGTTCGAGCCCTGTGTCAGGCTCTGCGCTAACAGTGCAGAGCTTGCTTGGGATTCTCTCTCTTTCCCTCCTCCCTCTCTCTCTCCCACCACTCACTCTCTTTCTTTCTCAAAATAAATAAATAAACTTAAAAAAAAAGATATAATATGATGGGGAATAACAAGGCATGAAGAGTGCATATACCACTGTGCAATCTAAATAAAGTCTAAAAAGGAGGTGTGCCACCATGTCTAGATGTTGACATCTGTATTATTTCTTTTGTGAGAAGTTACAGAAGAAACTTTACAATGTAACATTTGGAGAGAAGAGGACAGCAGATCAAAACAGGTAAGGAATGGAGATTCTACTTTTATTATTATTTTTTGTTTGAGTAGAGCTGATACAATGTTACATTAGTTTCAGGTGTACCACGTAGTGATTTGACAAGCTTTTACATTATGCTATGTCCACCACACATAGAGCGAGCTCGCTTTTCTTCTTAGACTTTTCTGTTTGGTGTTTTATCATATGCATGTGCTATCTTGACTAAGATAAAAATAAGTAGTAATAATGGAATATGAAAGTATTGTGAAAAGGATCAGTTCTTGCCAGATGAACTACAACCGGGCCCTGGGGCTATGTAACTACAGGTGACTTGAGTTCGCAAATTGGACATGTGTCCAAACATAGGAAAGTGTGCATGCATGAGCACACATAAACACACATACACACACACACCCACACACACGGCAAAAATGGAGATCCACGTGTATTTAGCTAGTGCAGAATAATCCAGTTTTAGATTGTATTTGCACTTAATTCCCTTGAGCTTTAACCATTTCCACAAATAGTGATCATTTACCTAATTCCGTATCTAATACTATGTTAGGCACTTTGTATGCATCATCTCATTTATTTCTCACTCAAAAAGTCATTGGTTCATATTGTAACCTTCCCATTGCATATGAAGAAACTGGCTCTTAAAAAGAGTAGGTAAAACTGGCTCTTAAAAAGAGTAGGTAACTTTTCCAAAGTCACATATCCAGCAATTGGCAGAACTGGGATTCAAATGTAAACACGGCAGGGCTCAAAGCCACTCATATACACTGCACTCATTTCTGGTTCGATGCATCCTTTGACTTGAGATTGTGGAGTAGAACACAGATCAGGCAGAAAGCAGTCAATTCACAGATGAGAGGACTTGCCAAACCTAAACTAGGAAGTTCTGAAAAATAAGCATTGTATATACACATGTGTATTGTATATACAGGCAGGCGGTGGAGACAGAACATACTAGAATGTGAAGCCTTCTTGCAGGTTATAAAGCTGGGGGTTATGAGAAAGTCTTTGGGGTCAGTCACCGTAGGATGAATACTGACTTTGCCACTACCTAGTTATGTCACCAAGAGACTTTTACCTAACCCACCCCAAATCTCATTTCTTTCATCTCTAAAATGAATAGAATAGTGCCTGCCTTCCAAAAATAAATAAAGAAATACAAAATAGTGCCTGGCTTCCAGAAGTATGGTAAGGATTGAATGAGATCATGCACATTAAGTATTTAAAAGACCTGGGACATAGAAACCCCTCAATGGTACTTAATCATTATAAAACTATCTGAAAAACTCTAGAATGTTGTAACAAATATAGATCACTCCTAATCAAAGCCCTGTTTTACATAGCAAGGAAGTGAAATGTGATCAGTCAAAAACAATATGCCATTCAAGTTAGATTATTTTTTAAGTTTATTTATTTAGTGTGTGTGTGTGTTGAGAGAGAGAGAGAGAGGGAGAGAGAGAGAGAGAAAGAGAAGGAATGAATCTGCAGGGAGGGGCAGAGAGAGAGAGGGAAACCCAGAATCCAAAGCAGGTTCCGGGCTCTGAGCTATCAGCACAGAGTCCGATGTGGGGTTCAAACTCACAACCATGAGATCATGTCCTGAGCTAAAGTCTGTTGCTTAACCAACCGCGCTACCCAGGAAGTCTCAACTTAGACTTCTGAGTTTTTATTTTGTACCAAATGCTATCTTCATGGAAATTTCTGGGGCAAGAACTGTTGGTTGGCTTGGCGACTGCTCATTTCCAGTCCCTTTCCCTCCTGCCTGCCTAACTACTCGCTCTCGCAGCTCCCCTTGAAACAAAGTGTGGCTACCACAATAAAGTTCATACCAAAAACACATGGACGAAAATCCGCCAGAGGGTACTCTGGGAAAGTAGGTGTTTTTCCAGTGAAAGGAACAGACACCATTCTCCACCTCTCTTACCTCCTTCCATCAATTTGAACAAGATGACAGGAAAGAGGGTAGCCATCCCCAAAACAGGACAGATCAAAGACTAAGCTATATGCCCACTTCCAGGAGGTTCTCTTGTTACATAAGAAAATATCCCATTGGTTTAAGTCCCTGGTAGCAGGTTTTCTGTTACATGCAACTGAACTTAACTCCCTAATGAAAGAGTTCCTTTTCCACGGACACTGACATACTGTGGGCCAAGGGGATGGCAAGTATTAGTGCAAAATATCAGGACACTACCCAGCTGTCAGAAATTCCCTAGTGTGAGGGCTCTATTTTTTTTTTTTTTTTTTTTAATTAGGATGTGAGTCAATTTCTAGCTAATGTGTGCAGGTCATTTCTCACTTCATCCTTCTTCTTTTGGTCTTAATCCTCAGAATGAATTTCCTATAGATATCTAGGATCTTTCCATTGCCAAGTTGGCTCAGTGATCTGAGAATTTAAGTGATAGTAATGTTGAATTGTTTAATTTACTTATTAATGTCCTACCAATTAGAGCACTTTGTCAATACCCCTATGTAGGCACTGTCTTCTCATGTCCACAATGCATGTTTGAAACACGGGAATGATATGGAGATTTAGACCATTTTGGCCCTATCAATGCCCCTCTCTCTCACAATGCCTAAAGAACTATCGGCCCCAGAATTAGATGCAACCTTGTCCTGTCAGATAACTATCTTTTATAGGTCCAATTTCACTCCTTGACTGTATTACAAACCCGCGGGCATTGACAAACTGCTTTACAATTTTTTCAACATCCCTCTCAGTGTCTGTCACAGTGGTAGGCACTGCAAACATTCTCATTAAGTGCTATAAAACAGACACCCTCATCTCCTGCCAAGAATTAGAGCTTAAGAAAAGACCCAGAGTTAGAAGTACGTGGCCCTGGTATAAGCCTGTGGCTCTGAGTCTCTTGATGAGATGGTAAAGATCAGATATGCATTAGGAGAAATGTCTAAAACAACGGTATGCATGGGTACATTTTGCCACATCTACACCAAAGTATATCCCAAGGCCTAGCACAATGGCTGCCAAAAAGTAGCCCCTTGATAAATATTGTTGAAGGAATGAATAAACATATGCATGCACATAGCAAGACATCTCACTGTGAACGACTGTACTTTCTTTTTTCTAAACAGAGATAATCTTACTAAAATAGATGGGTGGGCAAAACTCCATATTCTGCTTGACCCTGGCAAAGAACCCTCTGGTTTCCTCTTTGCTTTCTTCCTTACATGGTACAACGTATAGGACCCGTTAATCCCGTTTGTCAAGAGAGCCCACAGGTACTATCTGGCACATCACAGCTTAAGTTATCAACTGTCTTTGTTGTTTGGTGGATATTGATCTGGGAAGACCTTGTATCTTGCTAAAGTCACTCGTACAGCAAGTCTTCACTTTTCCTTTTTAGTCGACATGAAGACTCAAGTGTTTCAGGCTTTGGGAATTTCCACCTGACAGCCCCATTCCATCATTAAACATCCAGTCAGGACTTGTTATCCAGATAAATGTCCCAATTAAAGTAGCACATTCTTGCCCACACCCAACAGTGGCATCAGGTTCAGGCTAACACTTTGAGGGGCAATAATTAATGGAGAAAATGGTCTGAGGAGCCACAAGTTTAGTTTCATTTGTTTTACATTTATTCATTCATTTGTTTATTCAACCAGACACTTACTGAGATCTTAAAATGTTGTTTGCTTTCCTGAAGGGACATACATCTTTCCTAATTTCTCTCAACAGCCCTTTGTAACCAATCCTGACTCTGCAACCAAGTTACCCAGCATTAGCTGCAGTTCCTGATAAGAAGAATCAAATTAGTGACAGTGGAAAACACCAGACATCAGGGTGGCCCTATATGGTTGTGTGAGTTGTGCACTGTTTGAGTCCAGAGGTTACTATTTCTAGGACTATGATATGAATGGTGAGGCAGTGCAGCTGACAGTGTTCCCTGGTCTAAAGGGTACAAAACTATTCAATGCTTCAAAACATATTTGTAAACTAACTGATTTTTTTGTTTAGATGAAATGCTTGATTCACGTCACATTTAAGTTTTATAATTAAATGTCCAAATAAGCTGCCAACTTAAAAAAGTAAAAATAAATAAAGAAGTTGGCAACTAAAAATGTGTCATGGAAAACAAATTTATCTATACCTGATGTTTAGTAAAAAGAGGCATTAAGAAAAAACCCTCACCATCACACACACACACACACACACACACACACACCCCACATGGGAATGACTGAACAAGAGAAGTGCTATTCTCTTAAAAATTCCAAGTTCTAAGAATGTATGCTAAATATATTAATGCACATAAAATATAGGTAAAGGATGTTTATTACAATATTGTTACTAAATTGGTAAAACATAAGTGTGGCTAAATAAATGATGGTAATTCCATACACGAAATTCTAAGAAGTCATTAAAAAGAATGAGTAACTCTGGGATGCCTGGATGGCTAAGTTGGGTAAGTGTCCAATTCTTGGCTTTGGCTCAGGTCATGATCTCACAATTTGAGCCCCACATTGGGCTCTCTGATGACAGCACAGGGCTTGCTTGGGATTCTCTCTCTCTCTCTCTCTCAAAAATAAATAAACATTAAAAAAAGAATAGCCTTACAAATGCCCTCATGAGCATGTAATGCCAAAAAATACCCTTAAAGGCAAAAATGCAAACAGAACAAGATGAATAACTGATTATGTCAATGCACTTCTTCCGTGTATGTACATTGTACATTAAGGGGCAGAACAGGGTCTAAAATAATACACACCAGTCTTCTGACAGTGGTAACCTCTGAAAAGGGACAGGTAAACAGAGGAATTTTGTGTTTCGTACCATGGAATTTAAAATTAATAATGAGAAGTATTTATGCATTAATTTTGCCGTAAAAATACACAAGGAGCCTAAAATGACAGCAAAATAATTCCAACATAGATTATGCGTAGTTTGACCGCAACCTGTTGTAATTCCTGCCAAAACACAGGATCATTTCAAGATGACATTGCTAACATCACCTTTCTACTTCAATGGAAACACATACTCACTGAGCATGCACACGCTGTAAACCATGCTCTGGGCACAAAAGATCCAGAAAAACACAGGTGAGGCCCCTGCTCTTACGGAGTCCAAGCCAGTAAAAGAAGCATATGTATTTTAGAGAAAATTTTCAGATTAACCATTATTTCCCTGTTAAATAACTGAGTTCACTACAACATTCTGGGCCTTGGGGCTGAAGGAGAAGTCTGCTGTGATTGCACTGAAGTTGCTTCTTGGAGACATTCTGTGCTGTGAAGCTCATTCCCCGCCTATCAAATATTCATCCTCCTCACCCATCAATCAACATAGGCTCCCTCCAACGAAATCCATATAATAATAATACTTTACATTCACAGAGGGGTTGATACCTTTCCAAACACACTCAGAGACACGGCATCCTAAGAGAGGGACGATTAGAAAGTGAGAGCCAAGACTGTATCCATTTCTGATACAAAACTTCCTTCTGTCTGATACACTTTTGTCTCTGCTCTTCATTCACCCAGCTTATTCTTGTCCTTCAGTTCACAGCTTAGATGACCCCTCTTCCAGGAAGCATTCTGGGCTGGGTTAGGCGTCTTTCGTGCATGCTTCCATTGGTTCCTATTGTCTGCATCCCTCCCAACCCCATGAGATGCTGACCATGCTCTTTGGTAATGGCCAACATGGTTTCCACTGGGTCCAGAATCGGGGGTGGGGGGGTGGGGAGGGCCCTGGATTTGATCCCATCTTGAAGGGATGACCTACCAGGTTGGGAAGGATCTGACATTCATATTTTTAAATGCTCTCTAGGTAATCTGAAGATTAATCCCAACAACGTAAAATAGAGGCGTGGACTGTCTCTATATTATGTGCCATGGTAGCAGCAGTTTCTAAAAGCACTTGGAATATTATCTGTGCCCAAGACGATCTGCTCCTTCATCCACTGATTCTTCCAACAAATATGTACTGAGCTCCTTCAGTGTGTCAGACTTCTGCTGAATGAATGATTAAGTGGAACAAACCCAAGTCATGATTGGTGCACAGCTTTCATTATTAAGATTTTTTCATAGTTACCTGATATCAGAAGCTGCTATGAAAACCCAAATGGCACATGTCCCTATATCCATGGCAGGGAGGCTAGAGAAGACCAGTAGAGGTTTAGGAGCTCTGCCAACATCCAGATCCTTCTCGGACGGCAGCTGTGGCCTCCAAGTGCCCAACTGTGTTTAGAGGTGGATGCAAACTAGAATGAATGAACCAAGTGCAGGCCAGGAGGAAGGGCTCCTCTGCTCAATATAAGGATACAGTTGGGGAGCCTGGGTTGCTCGGCTGGCTAAGCAGCCAATTCCTGATTTCAGCTCAGGTCATGATCTCACCGTTTGTGAGTTCGAGCCCCGTGTAGGACTCAGCACTGACACTGTGGATGGTGCTTGGGATTCTCGCTCTCTCCCTCTCTCCCTCTGCCCCTCTCATGTGTGCTCTCACTATCTCTCTCTCTCTCTCTCTCTCTCTGAAAATAAACAAACAAAAGCTTTAAAAAAAAAGGATACAGTCAGAGAGATACAAGGAATCACAGCAGGGTTACTTGGGTTTTCCTTCCTAACTTCTTACCTCCAAAGGAGCCGACTAAAATCTGCTACTGTGCGCCGTCTTTCGGGCAGGAAAGGGGGCATGATTCCCACAGGCCCACTCACGTGACAGTATGAGGACTACTTGCAGTTTACAAACTGCTTTTGCTCTGTGTCCTCTTTTTAAGAGAAATCTCTTGTCCGACTTCATGTAGCCTCCACCATGGTCTACAAAGCCCTTTCTCATCCGCTCCTGCCTAGATTTCTAAGTTTAACACTTCCGCTCTCTTCTGTGCCTACTGTGTTTAGTTCTTCTCTGTCCACCAGAGTGGCCACTAGCCACATGGGGCTAGTGAGCACGTGAACTGTAGCTAGCCCAAAGAGAGATGTGCTAACATACAAACTGGATTTCAAGACTCAGTATAAGAAAAACAATATGTAGGAGAATCCCATTAGTATTGTTTTTCAAGGCTTATATGGTAAATGATACCATTTGGGATATATTAAGTTCAATAAAATATATCACAGAAATCAATTTCACTATGTCTTTAAAACCTGTTTTTACTGTGGCTACTAGGAAAATTGAAACTACAACGTATAGCTGGCATGGGACTGGGCAGCCTTTTTGTACTGGCCTTTCCATTCATTATGTCAACCATTCCTCCCCTTGAGTCTGTGCTGGCTCCTGTGCTGGCTCACCCTTCACCCAAATGACTGTTTCCACATAGGCATGGTTGACCACTGTTCACTCTTTAAGATGCTGCTTTTTAACATCTCTGGAGTAAAGCTCCTCCTGACCTACGTGTAATGTGTTCCCTCCACTGTCCGTCTGAACCTGCTCAGATTTCTCTTAGCACTACCCCAAACCTGTCATTATTTTACCTAAGTGTTTGCTTACTAGTTTGTCTGTCTGAAGTCTAGAAAATAAACTGGGAAGGCAGGGACCCAGTCTGTCCTATTCTCTGTGTTATTCCTGGAGCCTATGAGAAATTTTTGACGTCTTTTGATATGAACTGTGTCATCAGTGGAAGTGAGTAATAGGCATGCAAAAAAGAATATCAAAATTGAGTTAGTCAGCTCAGGCAAAACCTGGCTGGCTAAGCCCTCCTTGTTCCTGCCCTAAAATGGCTCCAAGGGCAGCAGCCTGCCCCTTACTTGCAGAAACCCAGGACTTTGTCATTCCTGAAATGCCATTATCCTAGAGAATTTCTCAAATCCTGCACCCTGCATAGTGGCTGCTGCCAAGATCCACAGATAGGTTAGGGCTGGGAAGCACCTCTTAGCACAAAATGTCTCAAGGTATGAAACTCCTTGGGGTACCATCATCAGTATTTTTCATGAATATGGTTGCCCAGTGCAGCAACCAGGTGGGACCCAATGAATCAGGATTGTGGGGGGCCTTCCCCAGACTCTGCAATTTAATTAGGCTCCTGGGCAACTGTGAGGCACACCCAAGTTTGACAACCTCTGACTTTTGACAGCAGTGCTTTCCCTCACTCTGCTTAGGGTGAAACCATTCTTGAGAAAAAGGGAAGGGGATGGGGATGGCATGGGGAGTTCAGACTTCACTGACATCTTATACTGGGGAGAGGTTAGAAGTGGCTGGTCTTGTGCTCATTCCTGATTGAGAAGGTGACCATTTCCTACTGGGAGAGTAACAAGTTTGTAGATAAGGCCCCTCCAAAGTGGGTGGGATATATGTGAGTAAAAGGCATCAAGATGCCTGAAAGTCGGCTCCCATAGCCTGATAGGAGAACGAGACAGAGAACAGATTCTCTTTATTTTGTGGGTCTCCATCTACCAGACATTTGATGAACATCATATCTTCTGTTCTTTGAGGAGGGTTGTACAGTTTCTATGAACACTTATGTTGTTGCTCTAGCAACTAAACCCAACCCAGACTATGTCACACGAAGTTAAAAAACACAGAAGAATCAGATGTCCGAGCGTGCTTTGTTCTTGCTTGGCCCAGAGCTCAGGGTTACTGAGCACGTTTCTATGAAATACACTCCTATCCACTTAGCCACAGGCAGCTAAGACTGGGACAGAGGGATACATTAGCTTGAGACGTGCTGAGAACACGTGCTGAAAGAAGGTAATTTCTTGCATGCCAATGACCGTGGCTCAACAGTCAGGAAAAACAAGCTAAGTATTAACATCTTAATAAGCTGACCCCAGTAGAAAACAAAGTAAGCCTGGATTCCTCAGGACCCTGTATTTCTCTAAGCACTCAGCCTTGTGTGTATGCTCTGTGTGGCTCATCCTTTTTTTGTGTCACAAGTAAAACCACTACCAACTTCACCGCTGCTATAATTAATAATGACAGACACAGAAGCCGCTGCAATTATGCGATGTTTCCTCTGACCCAGGCGCTATCCCACACTTATTTCATCTTCACAACAGCCATATGAGGTAAGTACGGCCTTTATCCTGTTTTAAGGATGAAGAATTTGAGATATACTTAAGACAAGTTAAATGACTTGTCAAAGGTGACCAAGACAGTAGGTGGAATTGTGACCATTCTATCAGTTGCTAAAGAGCATAGCTTAGTCGCTTGGGGTGTGTCCAGGGGCTTTGGCGAATACACTCCAGCCATTTCACCATCACCCCAATCTTGTGGATAAAGTAGAATTATTCTTACTTATATAGCAGTGGGAACCGAGGCACACAAAAGGGAAGTAACTTGCCCAAGGTCACTCATCTAGGAGGCTTTGGAATCACATCCTAAAGCCAGGGAGCCAGTAGCCCATCACCTAGAAGTGTTTATTCTGTGGCTCTGAATGAATGAATGAACGAGTGTCCTCAGAGCCAGCTCTCTTATCCACTGCCTCTGAAGCACAAGACATAAGCAGAAAGAAAGACATAAGAAGAAATCTCTGGGCATTCTTCTCAATTAACCCACCCCGCCAAGGACATCTTTTTCCTCCCAGCCAATCCTTCCATCTCACTCCACTCTGACCCCCATGCCCAATTATCAAGTCAACCCGGGACTGTGCTCTAGGGAGACAAACCTACTTAATACCCAAAAGCCCCTTCATGCAAGAAGCCAGAAGAGAGGAAACAGTGAGAGGCCCATATTGGTCCCACAACTAAACAAAAACACCAAGCAAGCCAACAGTAAAAACAAGAACACCTACGATTAGGTGCGTGATTATTTATGCACCAGATACTATTCCACACATTACATACAGCATAAGAGAAAGCCCTCAAGACGGCATGACTGCCTGTTGTCCCATGAGCTGGACCCAGACAATCAAAGGCTCCTCAGCCCATCCCATGCCCATGGAATGCATGCTCTGCTTGCCTTTCCCACACTGGGGCGCTGCCCCAAGGACATGGTCTTGAGACAGTGGTGTGTTGAGACCATCTGGATAATATATGTGACTGGCCCAGGTAAGGCCTCTCTATCAACTTTTAAGATTCTGCCAGGTGGGTGTGGAAATCTACTCATCCCTGAACTGCTGGAGACAAGCCTCATCTTGGTTTGATAAAACCTGCCACCTACCCAGGTGTCTCTCCCTACCTTTGATGTCACAACTTCCCCAGGAAGCTCCAAAGCTTGCGAACCAATATGTGTTAATTTACTTAATCTTTTTAACAACTTAATCTCTACTTAATATATAATTTAATCTTTCTAATACCTCTTTGAAGTAGCCAATATTATTATCACAATTATAGAGATGGAGACATAGAAAACCAAAAAGTCAAGCGACTTGCCCAATGTCACAGAGCTAATGAATGGGCAAACCAGGAGTCCAACCCATCGTCTTCAGCTTGTGCTTTTACCCCTTTTAGTATGTAGCATTTTCCATCTTCTGTACTATCTTCTACTGAGAGCATCCAGGCTAGCATTACATGATAGTGGGATATAATAATGTCTTAATTACTTATTATTTCATCTCTCCATGCCTTCCCTTCCCAGCTAGATTGGTTGCTGCTTGAAGGGAGAGATTCAACCACCTTGCCCATACCAATCTGTCCTATTTGGAACCCATGCCAACGTGCCTTATTCCAAGATCTTGGTCAGTACACATTCCATGGATAACTGCATTATGTTACTGAATCCTACAGAGTAACAGGAATTGCAATTACTTACACACCCCTGGAAGAAAATCCCAAATCCAATCACCCAGAGTTGAAACTAGGTCTTCTTTCCTATTGGAGGAAATTTCTGCAGGTGTGAGCAATTAAAAAATTAAACATTAATTAACAACTCAAGTGACTGTGTTAGTAAGTCGCTTGTTAACTCCACAGGTAAATATTGTGCCCCCACCTAATGTTTGAAAATAAGGTCCCTTGAGCATATTAAGTAGTAGTGGTGATATTCCATGCACCCCTTCAGTATATGACATTTACAAGTTTATGTACAACAAAGCTACTGAGATTAGGGATTGCCTCACTCATTAACCTTGCCTTATCATCTTACAAAGCATCTTCTGCTGAATGAAAGACACGATGACAGCTCTGTCTCCATCCTCTATGTCTCCTTATGCTGGGACACCAAATAACTTCAGAATCACCCGTCTCTAACTATAAGCTTTCATGGCATTCCTATCTCTCTCACTTTGACTCTTTATTTCAAAACCCCCTTTCTTCCCTGCCCTTCATGTTTTCAGTAGAGATGTTGATACTAACCATCCCTATTCTACTCTCTCTTTAGTCATTTACACTCTGGTCACTGCTTTTATTCTTCTAGTAAACTTGGTTTCTCAAAAGATAGGAAAGCCATCCTATCAAGTAAATGTTCTTGAAGAGGCAATCTTAGCTCCCACCTCTCTTGACCATCCTATGGACCATAACTCACTGAGAGAACTTAACACCATGCTTGCTTTCTGTGATATTATCATTTCTCCCCTTTGTTGCTAAACCTCCACAGTGTTACCTCTTCTGTGACACTTCTCTACCAATGTGCCAGTCTTTTCTCCCTCATTACATTATAAACAACTCTGAGGCAGGATATAGCTTATTCATCTTTGACTTTCCCCCCAGATGAGCATCAAAATTCTTACTCCTAGGCAGAACCAAATGAAAATTTATTCATTCTGTCAGACAGTTAGCAAATGACTACGTTTGAGAAGTATACCACCAGCTCAAGGGCATTTAACACATCACTTGGCCCAGCTTTATGGACAATAGACACATTACACCTGATATGATGTTATTATGGCTTCTTCTATTCCTACTATTTATAAGGAAAAGTTAGCATTCCTTTAAGAACACATTATTCTTATTGGTAGAAAGTACAAAAATGTATTCTCTTGGGATTTATTCCTCTTCCCCACACATTTTCCTCAGCTTTTCATTTCTGAGATTTCATTACATTCTTTTGGAAAGCTTTACTATCCTCACTAGTATTCATTTGGATTTATTTACTAAAGCCACTGTATCTATAGCTTCTTGGAATCCTGGACACAACACCTCCCTTTCACTGTGTCCAGAACATAAAGAAATTAAACAGAAAGAGTGGACATTAAAGAAAATTCAACCAAAATTGATTTTGGTTGGATTCAAGAACTAGGCTAACATGCTAGCCATTTTCAAGTCTTTTGAAACATCGCCATTTGGAATGACAAAAATCTTAACAAGATTTGGAACCAAAGTGCCTATGACTGGAAAGAGCAGAAAATACATTTGTCATGCACAGGAAATAAAGGTACATTCTTAATTAGAGCTGATGGATTGTTTGTGAAACAGCAGGCTGTCTGTCAAGAGAATGAACCAAATAACAGTTAATCACTACATTTAAATGAGTTTCTTTAAATGCTAGGCCTGTAGAGTATGGGTATAAAGTAAACAGCTGTCAGTGGACAGTGCCTCAGCCAAAGTCCATAATTATAAGCCCCAGAGTGAAAAGCATTGAACCAGGAGTCTGAAAACCAGTAGTGTGACCTTAAATCAATTACTTAACAAATCCTCATCCATATTATTTAAAACACAATGTAATAGAAATCCATGGATCTGATAGATTTGATTCTTTTGATTTAAGTACTTTGTCTAAAATGAGATTTCTCAAAGCAGTGGTCAAACATGCTTGGAAATCATTTTGGTTAAAGGTGGTTAAATAGATTTCTCTACCATGGAAACTTTAGAGCTTTTAATATTCTTTTATTTATTTCTTAAAGTTTATTTTGAGAGAGACCGAGGCAGCACGAGTGGGGGAGGGGCAGAGAGGAAGAGCAACTAAGAATCCCAAGTAGGCCCTGCGCTGTCAGCATAGAGCCTGATGTGGGGCTTGATCTCATGAACTGTGAGATTATGACCTGAGCTGAAACAAGAGTCTGATCTATCTAGGTGCCCCAAGGGTTTTTATATTCTAACGAGTACTGTGAAACTCTCAGATCAGATTTATGTGGTGTGGATTATTTCCCAAAATAATCTGACCATAGATCCCTTCTAGGACTGTTGTTCTCTCTAACCCCGTGGCCATATATTATGAGACTCGGCGAAGTTAAGAGAATAGTTCCCTTGGCTCCTGGTCCTGAGGCCTGTCCTTCTCATAAAGCCTACCTTTGTGTGGTTTATGGCACAGCCTGAATCTTCATAATGAGGGCTCCTTCTGTTCTTTTGAGAGCTTACATTGAGGACTATCATGTGCAAACAGAAGTATCTCAACTAAGAAAACTGTACAGAGGGGTTGTGGATGAATGCTGCTGATTGTTCTTATTTGCAGTGATGGCCTGGGCTGAAACAGAAGTACCAGGTCAAAATGGCAGCCAATTTGTTGTGGGAGCCCCAGTTCTTGAGCTGAAATACTTTCATACATCAAGATGCAATCATCTCATATAAGGAGTACCATTAAAAAGTACAATTACTACAGGAAACTAAGACCTTTTGCAGGAGAACAGACATCATGGTTTCCATTAAAAGCTCGTTCCTTTTTCATGTTCACCTTCTCCAACTCTAAAATAAAAGTGACTTCATTTTCAAATGACCTTTTAAAAAGTCCACACATCAAGCCCCATAAATATTCACAATATCCAGAATGAAGCCTGGTACTGGAATACTAAGTTGGATAGGCCTAAAATTCAGAAAAGTCTATTCCTCTTTCTTTAAATAGCCAACTTAGAAAATGACTCATATTTTCTTCATAAACTCACTTTATGTTACTTGTGGAGGAAGGTTTTACAAACCACACCATGAGGTAATAAGCTGAACCAAAAGCTTCTAGAAGGACGTGACTCTTCTTTTTTTCCTCTTCCCCCTCCTTCCCTTCTCCTCTCCCTCCCCCTCCCCTTCTTTCTTCTCCTTCTTCTCCTTATCCTTCTCTTCTTCTTCCTCCTCCTCCTCCTTCTCCCTCTCTGCCCTTTCTTGAAAGAAGATTAGAGGCAGATTAGGAGTCCCATACATGTTTGCAGGGAGAGACATGGAGA
This sequence comes from Proteles cristata cristata, assembly GCA_017311185.1. Lineage (NCBI taxonomy): Eukaryota > Metazoa > Chordata > Mammalia > Carnivora > Hyaenidae > Proteles > Proteles cristata. The sequence goes on along the minus strand of JAESUZ010001551.1, from coordinate 2,785,589 downwards.
GATTGGGGTAATTATTACCTCATATCACGTGAGTGACAATAATGGTACTTTAGTGTACTGGCAGAGCTGCTGAGGATTCCTACAAATAACAATTATTTTCCATTGTTTTAAGAACAAAAATGATTAAAACCATTAAAGCAATCCTAATCGGGAGAGGGAAAAAATCTAACTCTGTGTTTTCTTTTTTTTTTAATAAATGTTTTATTTATTTCTAGGAGAGAGAGAGAGACAGCGTGAACAGGGGAGGGTCAGAGAGAGAGGGAGTCACAGACTGAAACAGGCTCCAGGCTCTGAGCTGGCAGTCAGCACAGAGCCCGACGCGGGGCTCGAACCCACGAACCGCGAGATCATGACCTAAGCGAAAGTCGGACGCTCAACCGACTAAGCCACCCAGGCGCCCCTCTAACTCTGTGTTTTGCTCCTCAAACAAGCATAAAAAGTAAAATAGTCACCAAAGTGATAGGTGATTGAGAAGGAGCAAAATATATTTCCCTCCTTCCTATGAGACCCCACTGAAGACAATTTAAGACAAAAAATTAAGCTGTTATTTTTGTGGGGCTTGGGACCTGTATGCTGGTGATCTGTTTGTGATAAATAGCTAGTTAAATAAAATAGACAAAACTTAGTAGTCATAGAAACATATTTTCCCTAAAGGAAAAACTAAGCGTTCAAAAGAGAAGTCTTGTTGAAAACAATGACAACTAAAAGTCACTCAAGGACATCAAAGTATCTATTTCAGCAGGAGGGGAGCCCACAGAAGGCTTATTATAGATTGAAAGTATCACTGTGAATTCATAGTTTTTAATATACAAACTGAAATCAACATATATATGTAATGGGTGCATAAATAGGCATTTCCTAATATATCCATGGGGACGCTGGTAAGCAATGACACCACAGTACCACTGAGCACACTTAATATCCAGCTCTTGGTTTCTAAATACAACTCTTCAGCAAAAAGACCCAGAGGTCCTTGGAGAAATGGCTTATTTCAGGGAAGGGACATGGAAGAAACAAGATGCGCCTGGAATATCTTATGGTTCCAGAAAGTGAGAAGAGGCTGAAAAAGTTACAGAAGGCATGGTAAAAGGACCCCTGAATCAGCCTGAAGGGGCTCCCCTGGCTAAACCTGAGACAATCTGAGTAAAACAAAGTAATAGTAGTAACTGACCAAGACCTATAGAATAAGAATAAATACGTGAGTTCATGCTAATACAAATAGATGAATAGAAAGCGGAGAAAGAAGAGCTCTTCCTTATAGAATCCCAACTAATAAATAACAAAATTGATGATTAAATTAGGGAATCACCATTTGGTGATCTCCACAATAACTGTTCCAGGTAAGAAGCATTAGTGAATGCTAAAACAAATGCACAAAAGTATCATTAAAAAATATTTAAATCATTTGAAGGTATCTCCCTTCAAGATATACTAACTAATTAGAAAGGGAAAAATAGTGATTTTTGAAGAGGAAAAAGCCTGGTAGGCACAATAACCAAGTGACCAAAGTTAACAAGTATCATCAAGAATGGGACAAGTAGATAGCATGTGCTTCCCCATATAATGAACTCAGGATCTAATACTACTTCTGTGGCATTCCTGTCAAACATGAAAATGTGATTCCATTCCAATGAATGGATTGTGATCAGGAAAGAACATCACATTATCAGATTTGCCATAATCAAAGAATATTCAGGAAAGCAACAGGTCCATATTTTTCAAAAATGTCACAGTCATGAAAGACCAGGAGTCTGAGGAAGTGACATTAAGAAGATACTAAGAGGGGCGACTGGGTGGCTAGGTTGATTGTGTCCAATTCTTGATTTCGGCTCAGGTCATGGGATCAGGCCCCGTGTCAGGCTCCTTGCTGAGTATGGAGCCTGCTTAAGATTCACTCTCTCTCCCTCTGTCCCTCTCCCTGCTTTCATGCTTGCTCAGTCTCTCTCTCTCTCTCAAAAAACAAAAAAATTTCAGTAAGTTCAATAGTTCTGAATCAATGTTTATTTCCTGGCTTGATAGCCATAGGCCATTTTCTTAAAAGACAGTGGGGGTTTTTTGTTGTTGTTGTTGTTTTAAGAAATTACATACTGAAGTATGTAGAAGCAAAGTAGCATCATTGTCTGAAACTTACTGCAAAAATTTCAGAAAATAATATATATCTGGAGAGAGAATATGATGAAGCAAGATCAAGTATTAATATCTGGAGAATCTAAAGGAAGACTGCATAGGAATTCTTTACACTATGATTGCAACATTTTTGCAAATCTAAAATTATTTCAAAACTGAAAGTTAAAAGGACGCGCGCACACACACACACACACACACCAGCTTGTGTTCAAATCTCAGCTCTATCACTTAAAAGTACCCTTGAACTAAGTGCTTGGCCTCGATGGGACTCAGTTCTTTTGTTCAGGGGAGACTGTATGACTCTGTATGTTCTCTCGGGGGACGGATAAGACGCCGCAGAGCCCCGCCTAAGATCGGGCTCAGAAGGCTTTAGTAAGTACAGATACAATTTTTTGGAGCCTCTAAAATAGAGCAACCCAACCGGAGGGAGTTACTGTTTCAAAGGCGCTCAGGGAAGCACACAAGGTCATGTGCACACTAGTGAGACGTCCCTGTTGTGTCAGGAGCAGGGACCCAGGCACCTCACGTTTGCTTAATAGGAGCCCTCTTAGGTTGTTGTGTTCTTTTTGATTCTATGTACGCAATTGAAGATGGCGTTACTCTTCAGAGTTAGAGGAGAAAAGCAGCTACGGTTGGTGGCTTTTTAAAAAGGGAAACTGGTTTTTAACTTTTAAATTGGACTCAGAACATGTAAAAACGGTGCTTTCTTTGGCCAAGCCTCCCTTTGCTCCCAGCTCCTCAGCTGCCCTGCCCCTTGAGCTCTTCTTCTGGTCCCCGCAGCTTCTTTCTCCTCTTTTCTTCTTTGCTTCTAGCCTGTCACGAGCCACATCCACCGGCTCCCCTCTCATTTGTTTGCTTTTGTTTGGAAAAAAAAATTAATTCCAAGCGAACAAAAACAATGTGTGGGAAGGAAATAAATGGCAAGCTCCTAGTACCTCACCGAGTGCCAAGTTTTAAGTTTGTCCAAATGACACTCCCCTCCCGAGCACCAGAAATCAGAGCCCTCACCAAAGCCCAGATGACTCTAACTGAAAAGAAGAAAAAGAACAAGAGGAAGGAGATGCATGCTTATGACTGGTGAGCTCTGAAAAAATCCCCAAGAATGTCAGACAGGTTTATTTATGCCACTGAAAATTTACAGTAAAGATGTGATAATTACAGATTTTTTCCATTCCAGCGTGTTTTAAACATCCCAAACTATCATTTGTTGTCATTATTTTAATGATGGAGAATGTTCATAACTCATTCTGAGTTAATTCCCAAACATATAATCTTGAAAAGGCAGGGGAAAATCTTTTCTATTTTATTTCAGTGTGATTGCTCACATTATTTGAGAGTTCAAAATGTGGATCTAGGAAAGGAAAAAATTAACTACAAATATCACAGAGGGTTAAAATGAGTCAAAATGGGGTACATAAAATCTCAAAAGTCACTATCCTGAGATACCTTTTGTGATTTTAGGAAAAGGGAAAACAAAAGGAAAATCCACTATTTTGTTTTCCAGTGCTCGTGACGAAGGGCTATGTTTGGGAAAGGGAGACATTTGCTAGAGAAGCCAGCTGCCAGACACAGGTTCTGTTTTGAAAGGAACACATCTTTCAAATCCAGTCTCCAAAGATAAACCATTTCTGAGACAGAGAGACTTAGTTTCTGGTAAATAAAACATCTCGAGGCCTTAGAGCTCTAATGGGCTCCTGATAACCTTTCTGAGACAGACTTTGTCTTCCATTTCATTCATGCACTGATTTCTCATTCATGTACCATTCACCTAATATTCACTGAGCACTGACTCACCAAATGCTGTGAGAGGGACTCTAACATGATGAGTGACACAGGTCTGGCCCAAGGCCACATCAGCTGCCAGGGGGCCTTCGCTTGTCGGAATTCCTAGAATTCTTGAGAAAGGTGAGGATTAGTAACCTTTGCTTGATGACAAAGTTGGGCCTAGAGTGGAATCCAGTGAATTTCTTGATGCAAACATTTGAGAGAGAGAGAGAGAGAGAAAAAAAAAAAAAGAAAAGAGAGCTGTGTGTGAACAAATCAGGGCAGAGTGAGGTGGAATGGAGAAGAAATAAGTTCTCGTTTCCCTGCTGGGTACAGCCATGCTTTGTGTGTACATGGGTACATGTGGGCGGGGGGGTGGGGGGTGGGGAGTGGAAAGAAAGTTGAGAAGAGAGAGGGAAAGTGAGGGAGGGGAAGAGGGAGGAAGGTGCCAGAGGAAGGCAGTGCTTCTCCAAGTCTGGTACCTGAATGTTCCCAAAAGAATCACCAGAGGGGTTTATTTAAAAATGAGTATTTCTGGGCCCCAATGCCAGTCTACTGAACCTGAATCTGCCATATGGAATCCTGGGATTTGTATTTGAAACAAGGTTCTGGGTGGTTCCACATGTTAACATTTAATACCCAGGCCTCTTAGAAAACTTAAGGTCTCCTTTATACTGTAGAGTTGGCTGAGGTCCACAGTGAACAGATGCCTCCAAAGCCTTGTCCACACCAGGTGGGGCTGGAGCCTGCTGTGCATACCTCTCTCCATCACACTCCCCACCCCACTTCACCCCCTACCCCCAGGGGCACTAAGAGTGTCAAGGTGACCATGAAAGTCAACTGCAAGTTGACTAGGTAGAGCTACTTACTGGTAAAAGGCCCTGGTCAAGGTACTACTAGGTCGTCGTATGTACTTTTATTGAGATGTCAGCATACCCTATCCGAATATTAACTGTGGATGGATTCCAATCAGGAAATTCAAGAATGTATAATTCACACACTGTGCTACTTATTGAGTGATGGTAATAAATGCAGGCTATTACTTAATTATGCCCTGGTTTATTAACTATCTAGCAATAAACTAGGAAGTTCCCAATTAAACAAACAGATGTGGGGAGTGTGTGTATCTATTTATGTGGGGATTTTTTGAGAAATATAAAATGGATCTTAATTAGTGAAATTTAAGTAATAACAAGCATACAAGCCAGGCATCTTCTCTGTCTGCTTTCCAGTAACCTGGATTCTTGTCAAAGCTTGCCAAAAGAAAAAGGGAACTCAAATATTTACAAACACTAAGAGATTTTAGTGTTTCTGACAAACAGGCTGAATGTACCACATTGTCCTTGATGTTGCATCCTGGCCAAGTCATCAGGACAGTGACAGACAGATCTGTAGTAGACCATTTTAGAGGTCAGCAAACATCTTCTTTAAAAGAAAGAGAGTAAATATTTCAGGCATTGCAGGGTATAAGACCTCTGCTGCAATAACCTGGCATTAGAGCATGAAAGCAATCAAAGACATTATATAAGCAGATGAATATGTCTGTGTTCCAATAAAGCTTTATTTAAAAAAAAACTGACATTGGGCCAGTTTTGATCTATAGCACGCTCTGTTGTAATAGTTATCCAGTGTCCCTCAGCACAAATTAACCCTTTGATACTCTCTGTGATAAATGACACATTGATATATTGACAAGAAAGATGTCCACAATATATTAGATAGGGGAAAAAAATCACAGTTTGTAGCAATATGATGTTTTAAAACCAAATCAAGAAATAAGCAGCAGAAAGGATAATACAGTTCCCCCTTGCTAAAGTTTTGCGTTCTGCAATTTCAGTTACCTGCCATCAACCACAGTCAGAAGCACATGCATGATCCACCTTGTGATAAATCTGAAGGTCAACAGTAGCCTACCACTAGGACACAATGAATATGTCATTCTCCTCACTTCATCCTATGATGTAGGTATTTATCATCTCACATCATCACAAGAAGAAGGGTGAGTACAGAAGAAGATATATCGAAAGACTGAGAGACCATATTCACATAAAGGTTATGGCAGCATATTATAATTGTTCCCTTTTATTATCTGTTATTGCCACTTATCTCTTACTTTGCTGAATTCATAAATGAATCTGTGTCACACGTATGTATGCATAGGGGAAAAATTTGTAGAAACTTGGGTTTGATACTATCCACAATTTCAGGCATCCACTGGGGGTCTTGAAATGTTCCCCCACAGATAAGGGAGGGCTACTATTCTACAATGGATTCCAGGGAATAATTTCTGGAAAATGAATCAGGACTGGAGAGAAGATGGCCCTGGCGTTTTACTTTTTTCACCTTTACCCCTGTGTTGCACTCTTTGAATTTATCAATGAGAACATATATTACCTTTGTAAAATGAAAAATATAAAGGAAATAGAGGTTGGGGTCTTACAAATGCTGGAAGTTAAACGACTTCTACTAGTTCCCACCTGAGCTTAATAAGGATGCTCTGGTCTAGGAATCATTCATTCATTCACACATTACCGAGCTCCCACCGGGTGCTAAAAACTAGACCGAGGGCAAGGGATTCATGGTGTTCAGAACCTAGGCTGGCAAACAGATGGTAGTCAGATAATTACACAAGTTAAAACGACAACTGAGACAGGTGCTATGAAGGAGTTCTGGCATCATTCATTCCTTTTGTGAACTGTTTGTTGAGCACCATAACCCACTCACTACTGGTGGGGCAGAAAATCTGTGGCAGTGAAGACAGAAAGATGAGAGGAGGAGATAAGAGTAACATGCTGATGAGTGTAGACCCGGGTGTTTGTATCTCGCATTATCATCTACTTACAATTTCCATGAAATCACTAAGAATATGAAATCATGACAGCTGTTTCAGTGAGCATAAAACGAAATTCTGTGATATAAGGCATTTAGAAGTTTTCCTGGGCTAAGTTTCTGCACCAATCTTGCCTGTTCTTTTCACATCCTCAAAATAAGGGAAGTGCTAGATGCTCTGACCTTATTGTCATTTCAGTCACCTCCTGTCGGCATTCTCCTTAATGAGATGCCAAGGACAGAGACTGTGTCTTCTCTCATACGTGTGGAAGGCACTATCTTTTGAGTTGTGGGCCCAGTATCTTCTCTGGAAATGGATTTCCCTTTCCCAAGGGCTAGGATGCCTGCAGCATTTGCAGCACGGACAAAAGAGAGTGAGTTGGATTTTGGAGTACATCCACTCAGGAGACGTAGGCCTTCCTGTGTCCTCTACGTGGGCTATAAAGAGGCAGTCAATGGCCCTCAGAGAGAAAGAATGGTACAGATCTGCAGAGAGAACTTGACCAAGAACAGACCACTGCACCCAAGTTTCTATAAATTTTCATCTCTACGTTCTCCCAAAGGCCTTAGGAAAGCCTTCACTTGGGTTCCAGAAGACATCATTTTGCACTTAGAGTAAATCCTTCCTTTTCATGTAAGCAGCTCAAAATCAATAGAACAAGAACTCATGCATGTGTGTTTGAGTTTAAATGTTCAAAACTGTTTACTATTTCTTCCTTGAAGTTTATGTATATGTTCTAAGTAATCTCTGCACTCAATGTGGTGTGTAGAGAACGCACACCTAGAGATCAAGAGTCACATGCTCTTCCAAAAGAGCCACCCAGACACCCCTACTTTATCTTTCTTGACCATAAGGATTTTGACTTGCAGTGCTTTCAAAGGCAAAGCAAATCCTAAAGTTTTTAGGTACCCCCCATAATGTTTTTCCAGAAAGTTTCCACCATTCTCATAGAAAATGGATGCCAAATGGTGTCATTTCAGAAACTCATGTACTTGTTAAAAGCCAAAAACACAGCAAGAGGGCAGCCGGACAGGAGATACTACGCAAAAGTCCTTAAGACAACCTCTCCTGTGCCCTTCGGGCAAATATGGTTCACATATCAAATCTGGCAGTCACTGGCTGTGTGACCTTGAATGAGTTGCTTGTCCCCTCTGACTTAAGTTGCCTCATTTGTATATATGCAATACTACCTTATCTACAGAGTTGCTGGGGGGCTAAATGAAAAACAATGTGGAAAGTGCCTCACATAAAGTAAGTTGTCAGTTAAAAGTGGCTCTAAATACTAAGTTTACAGCTGGAGGCAAGATTCTAGAAAGGTCACATGGTAGAGTAGAAAAGCATTTGAATGCTAATCAGAGGACCTTCATTCAAGTCTCCTACCCTCACTGATTAGCAACATGGCCATGCTGGTTGTTTCTCCCTCCTGAGCCTGTTACTTGGTGCATAAAATGATGCTCTGTCTATCTGAGGTGCCTCTCACCCCCGCATTATCGTATCATGGAAACCTTGATTATAATTCACAAATCATCTTAGTCTTGACTTTTTCAGGAACATTTCTCTGGTTTCTGCCATCAGAGACCATTACTCTCTTTATATAAATAAACACTGTGAATGAACCTCTCCTATAGACATTTTTAGGATCTGCCTGATCTTACAGATGCAATGCTGCTCCATTCCCTTCTGTTTACTGTATTTAAAGACAATGCATCTTTCAGTTACATAAGAATTAAAGCTTAACATTCACTATAAATGTCAACAAACATATTAAATTGGATAATGAGCTTGGCTCATAATTAGTAGTAGGCATGCCATTCGCTGTCACATGCTCACACATGGAAAGTGCCTGGCACACGGTACGTACTCAATAAACATTTGTTGAATCGGGAAATAAATATTCAGACTTGATCAGGATGGAGTACATAAGGCAAAATTTTCAAGAGAATGTATTTTTAGGCTAGTTAGTTACCCATATGTGTGCTTTGAGGTTGAAACAAATCTGGGGACTTACAAGAACAGCCCCAAGGGTAATTGTGATGGCATGGCCACCATGAATGGTCATTTATGACATGAGTCCATTGTTTAGTGAGGGATGGATGACAGCTGTCTACATAATTCCAAATGGTTTCACAAAGTTGATTTTGAATATTGGGGGATTAGTTCAAGAATGTATCTTATAGTTATAATCAGGGGTCTTAATAAGCACAGGTAGTTAATCTTCATTGGCTTTATGACACATTTACCTTCTTTAGAGTACTTGCCCCAGTTTATACTAATTTTACTGGTCTGCTTAGTACCTTTCTTGTTGTTGTTTTCGTTGTATCCCCAAAAGACTATGAGCTTCAAGTAGGAAGGAACTCTGGTGCACTATTGTATGTGCGCTGCCTGGCACCAACCAGATGAAGCTCAATAAATGTTGAATGAATAAATGAGCAGATGGCAGGCTGGATAGATGGATGAATGGATGGACGGAAGGAAGGAAGCCAGCTAGCTGGCCAGATGGTCTTTTGGGTCACAAATCCAAATAATAAAATCAAGTCTCAACCACAACAAAATGAGTCTCATTACATTACAGGCAGGGTGAACAGCTTACTCACCTATAGATGACAGGACAAAAAACAAAAAATATGTGAATTAAAATAGATGAAATAATAAAAGCAATACCTATAGCAACCAGCACTGACACACAGCACCTACTGTGTGCCAGGCACACGGTATTTATGTATATGTATGTATGTATGTATGTATGCATATGTATTATGTATGTATATATATACATATATGTATATATATGTGCTTTACATATATAAAAGTGAATATTCTCCCTTGATTCAGAAACAAAAATAATCTGAGCACGGCTACACACAAGGCAGCAATAACAACAATCTATATGACCTTGCATCATTTAATTCTAGAAACAAATTTAACCCTTCACTAAGTGCCCAACCAAGACTACCTGCAAATCTGAAAAACTAATCTCCAATTTGTTTCCTGAAACATTGTCACTGCCCCCTCTTCATACCCACCACTGGAGAAATTATTTTTCAAACCCTCTACAGTGTGGGAATACTAAGTAAGCCCTCATGAGTTCAAAAGCTGGTAATGACACTGCTAATTTGGTGGCTCCTTTGGCAGCAAGTCAGTCTCCTTCCTCAAAGGAAAAATAGGATTATCAAGTGAGCTAGGAGAATTTTCTTTACATGATTGATGGGAAGAACAAGTAATCACCTTTGAAGTGCCACAACATATAATACCTCTTCAGTGTTTTCTCTTTCTCCTTCTGACACCCATGAGTAATTGAAGAGAAGGGAGCCTCTTAGAATGACCAATGAAGTGAAGATGGCAACCCTCTCTCTGCTTTCTACCAAGACTGACAGGCTGACATCTTGGACAGGTGAGTGCTGACATGATGTAAAGTGTCTTTGATGGGTTCCTGTGATGCTGGGCTCAGCATGTAACTGCTACCGATCAGACCATGGAGGCTTTGAGTAAAACACAGATCAGAGGAGATAAGCATTATTGCTTCTTAGAAGCCAATGGCCTGTGGACCTGCTGTGAGAAAGATCTGCTCTCTGAGTTTGGGGTGTAGTAAAGTCCTCATGGTAGACATGAAGGAAATCAATGAGCAAAGCAAGATGGAGCAGGAATGAAACAATGAATAACGTTTTGAAACGCATCTCATCCTACCCATCCTGAGAGACAACCAGAGAACCGTTAACTTCTTGGCCCTAACTTACTGACACAGCGGTAGAGAGTTTCCTCTCGGAAAAGGCACTGCTCCACAGCAGCCTATTTATTAAAGAGATCTTTGCAAATGCAAATAACTTAGGTGAAGGAGACAAACCTTAAGAAACACAATGACCAGGCAGTTGAGAATTTTCATTCTCACAAGCTGACTTTTCCTGGACTCTGCTGAAACCTGTCTGGGAAGGCGGCTCTGCTGGAAGAAAATTGCTTTGAGGACAGATTAATTGGAAGGAAGGGTCTTTGGCTGGCTGACAAGATAGTAAGACAAAACAAACAAAACAAAAACAAAAACAAAACTTTCTGCTGTTGTTGCCAAAACGGCACGTAAAATACCCCTGACCAGGTTCTAGATCCTGCTGGCCGAACACAAGTGACAAGCCAGGATGATCAAGGGTAGGGGAGTTGTTGAGGGTTCCGTGGCATCTGGTAGAATACTCCTCTCCAGGGCCTCTCGGGTATAGAAGAGAATTAGGTTGGTTTGGAGGTATGCCATGGTACATTCAACCTGCTGACTGGCATCAGGCATTGCCCTTTGGTAGTTGGGTACACACACACACACACACACACAGAGCACAAACAAACCAAAAAAAACAAAAAACCCGAAGGTCTTTTAAGAAACAATTTCCTCTTGGGGCGCCTGGGTGGCTTAGTCGGTTAAGTGTCCAACTTTCGCTTAGGTCATGATCTCGCGGTTCGTGGGTTCGAGCCCCGCGTCGGGCTCTGTGCTGACTGCCAGCTCAGAGCCTGGAGCCTGTTTCAGTCTGTGACTCCCTCTCTCTCTGACCCTCCCCTGCTCACGCTCTCTCTCTCTCTCTCTCCTAGAAATAAATAAAACATTTAAAAAAAAAAAAAGAAACAATTTCCTCTAGATAACCTGTAACCAAATAATGACCACCATTCTCAGAAGTTGTGCCTGGAATATAGCAGCAAACACTCAATATATAACTGTAAATGAATCAAAGGAAGGGAGGCAGGAAGTATTGTACAGCATAGCTCTTTCATAAATGCAATTGTTTTACACTGATTTAATTATATCTGCTTGGTACCATGTGAGAATTCATTACATCAAGATTTTTCGTCTTCATAGGACATGGCCCCAGAACACAGCCAAATTCATTTGATTCTTAACTCTAGAAATAGTGATCTGTGCCAAAGACAGAGGAGAGACTGGCTATAGTAGATATAGAAAACAATGTTATGTCTTCGTATTACGTTAGAGATGACATATGAGATTTGCAAGGTCATTTTTTTTACTATATAATTTCTAGGTTAAGGCCCAAGTTTAAACTAAAACCATGTAAAACATGGTAATATTTCTCAATTGATTCAATCCAGGATTGCTTTTCTTATACCAAACATTTATCTCAGACAAAGAATGAGGAGAGAATGAACAAAGTTTACAAGAAACCATCAGGAGAGTATTAAGGAGCAGAAGGAAAAGGTGGCAGAAACTCAGGCCAATTCATCCTAAATCTAACAAGATGGGCTAAGATGTCTGAACTAACTGGAGCAGCAAAATAATAATAAAAATATAAACATCTACTGTGAACAAAGAACCTGGTAAGCAAATAAAAAAAATATTAGTGCTAAGGGTCTTAATAGCTGCCTATAAGTAATTTTTCGTGTAATATCAGGGATCAGAGAGAAGAAAACAGCTTGTGCATCTATTCAAACTGAACATATTTAATGCTAGAACTGACTTGGGGCCAGAGACATCTGTTATCAATGAGGAAGAAAATTCCAAACCGAAGAAGAACTGCGCTTTAGGCCCAAATATGAATGGGGGCAAGACAACGAGGAAATTACTGCTTCACTTGGGAGGTACTGTCTTAGCTTCCTAACTGCTGTATCAAATTACCACAAATTTAGTGGCTTTAAACAGCACAAATTTCATCTTACTCTTCCACAGGCTGGAAGTCTGACCTGGGTCTCACTGGGTTAAAATGAAGGTGTGGCCAGAGCTGAGTTCCTATTTGGAGGCTTCTTTTCTAGCTTCTAAAGGCCGCCTACAACCCTGAACACACGACTCCCTCTGTCCATCTTCAAAGTCAGCAATAGTAGGTCAAGTCCATTTCAGAGGGCACCACCCTAATCTCCTCCTCCAATCTCCTCTTCCACTTTTAGGACTCCTGTGATTACACCAGGTCCACTGGGATAATCCAAGATAACCTCCCTATTTTAAGGTCATCCATTTAACCACCTCAATTCCATCTGCAGCCTTAATTCCCCATTGTCATGTAATGACACTTACTCAATTTCCAGGGATTAGGACATCTTTGGATGGAGGGAGAGAGTTTGTATTCTGCCTAATAAAAGGATGAGCGTTTCACATTTTCTTCTTTCTTGTTGTTTTGTTATCTGTCTAGCTCCAAACTATCATGTGGACAAATGAGGTCCCTTCATTTGTATAAAGTGCATATATTATAAGGTGTGAGAATCATACCCGTCTTGCTAGGCAGAGCTAAATATATGTACGCTCAGAAAAAAAAAAGTCACGAAACCAAAAACAAACAACCAAGTAACATGAAGGAGAAGGATACATTCTCCACAAACATCTGCATTCACACGGTGCACAGTGATGAACGGAGTCTATCCACTGACAGCCCTTCCTTCATCTCAAGTTCTCAATCATTTATTTTGTTATATGTCATATATTCAAAGAATGATTTCTAATGAGGTTTCATTGCTATTAGCAGTCTAGACATTTATGATAAATTAAAACCCCATTAAGTGTGAAGGTATCAAAACAATAGCAGATCTGCCTTCCGTGGCATATATTTTAGGATGACAGCCCGACTTCATCTGACTTCCTCACTAAGAACAGCTCATCAAACTCACAGTTCTAGTGACAGAACACAGCCAGCACCTATTTTTGTAGCACCTGAAAAAAAAAATGCCCACACAGGCAGTACATCTGGTACAGAAATGAAATTAAATACAACAATATTGAGGCATCAAACACTCAGATCCATTTCATTGTTTCCTATCGAGAAACACCCTAATTGAAGGTGGCATTCCAAGGTTAAATCCTAGCTCTGACAGCATCTCATGTCAGACACCTGTCAAAATGTAATAAGACACCCGTGAAAGGAAAAGGGCTGCCAAACCCAGATCAGATTTCCTAAATCATGATCCCTAACTTGGAGGATTCGCGTCACAGAGCAAACAGGGTGGTAGCTAGGTGCACTGGGGCCCTCACTATCACTTGCAGGTGAGGAAGAGTAAAACAGAGAAAGATGACACTTTGGAAGGAGGCGCCACAGTGTTTTAAGAACAGCAAATGGTCAGAAGCACGAAAAGCCTGGCTCTGAACTAGCTTAAATTTCAGGATTCAGCCCGAGTTGCCTGATCTTGGTTAGAGGCAGGGGATTATTTTTTACTATCTGTCTTATATAATTAAGGGACAGTGGCTTTCATGCAGATGAGGCTTTGAATGTTCACAACACCAAATGGGCTTCATTAGCTTAGCTGGGCAATTAATGAAACAGGAAGTAGAAAGCCAAGATAAAGCCTTATCTTCAAAAGGTCTGAAGCCAGGAAGGCAAGGCAGTGTGGATGATGCATTTCGTACATTTATTCACCGGAAGGCAAAACTTCTATAGCTCTTGATAGCTTTGAAAGCAGTGTATACATCCCATTTAAGCCTCAAATGAGAGAAACAGGTGGCGTGTTTAAGGCTTTGTAGAAAGTCTTGAAGTATTTCCCAAACATTTGTAGGTTTCACCAACCCTTTCTCTTGTTATTCTAAATGCCTTTTCTATTGTTTTTCAATTGCTTTCCTCATTTCCCTCCCCTGTGCATTTCAAAGGAAATTGGAGAGCTTAAAATGTGGCTAAATATAACAGCACTAAACTAACAGTGAATAAAACCTCAAGAAATTATTTGAGATGCATATTCTTCCTCTTCTGGAAGTGCAATATCACAAATGAGCTTTGCTCAGGAGAAAGGCTATTTATTTGCTTACAGGAGGCCAAGCAGAGGCAGGGACAGCCCCAGTTGAAGGAACTAAATCCAATTCTTGGCTATTTCAATACAGATTTTTTTTTTCTAGGTAACCAGCTATGTATGCATGTTGAAGAACCAAAGAAATCCATTGTCTCATGGGTTGAGAAAGCCTAAACCATAGCCTGTTAACTTCCCAAAGGACCATCCACATGGGCCTCATCTGGGGCAACTACTTCATTTTGAAGAGGAGAAATCAATTGAGTCCTACAAAAGGTTACGGACTTTGTCCTTGCATATCACCAAATCATCAACAGGCAGGATTAAATTCCAGGGCCCGGGTTTCTTACCCTGGGCTCTCAAAATTCCTCCAAACTGCCGCCTCGTCTGCCAGCTTCAGAACGAAGAGAATCACAGGTAGACTAGGGTTGACAAGTATATACCCAGAAAGGGTCATCAGTTTGGCAGATTGTTTCCTGTGTACCTTCCTTTCTCACTGACATTCTGTCACCAGGCTTCTGTGTCGTTGCTATGTGTTTTCCTCCCTTCTCTCTTGTTCAAACTGAAGCAGGTACATGGACTCAAAGAAAGTGCGAGACTCAAAGAAACACAATGCTGGATAAATAAAGAGCACAAGTCTCACAGCATGTTTGCAGAGCAAACGGTATTATGCCCCAGAGACAAGGAAAAGCTAAAGCTGGGGAAAGGACAAAAAGAGACAATAGGACATAACTCTAGGGAACAGAGGGAAAGAAAAAAAAAACACGAGGCTTGCAAAAAGATCCCTGTCTAGAGGGCCAAGTGTCCAGCTGAAAGCTGACTTCAGGATCAAGTGCAGATCTTCCCTGGTGAGCACCCCCCAAACCTCAGTCTCAATACCAGCTCACTGTGGGGCTGGCTCACCCTCTCTAGAAAATCCAGTATCCTGTGGTCTGGGAGACCTCCCAGCAATCCAAACTGAAGATGGAGAACAGGGAAGAATAAGAAGGAGAAACTTTACTCCTTGACATTCAAAATGGATCTGAACAGACTGAGTAGAGAGCACATCTCCCCTGTGATGTGTATTATGTCCATTTGGTGTCTGTCTGGCCCATTTTCTAGGATAGCCTCCAATAAACTGTTAGCTCAGTACTTATTACTTTTTCTCATCTTACACTTGTACTGACTTCTAATGTGGAAAGGTTGGTACTATGATATGGTAGATTGCTTAGACCATCTGGTGACCCTGGAACTCAGGGCTTCTCCAGTACCACTCAACTGCCCTTTGTACCTCCTATCTATGCCCCCAAACTCAATACTCCAGCCAAGTAAGAATTATATACTGTTGCCAGAACATGTCTCACACTTGCTTCTACTACGAGTCTTTGTTAAATCTGAAAGGCCCTCCAGTCACCATCTTTGCCTTTTGATAATTTATCCAGGTTTCTAGTCAAGGTTTCTAATAATAACAGTCTGGAGGCTCCTTGGCTGAGAGCATGACTCTGACCTTGACGAGAGGGCCAACTGGACAATCTGTTCTCACCAGGCTCATGGTGGGGCCGAAAAACCTTCTTTTTTAGCCAGGAAGTTCTGTTATGAATTTTTTGTTGTTGTTTAAAACCATTAAATTCTTCACTGGTGCCCAGGTGCAAACAAAATCATTTGCTTTTGGCATTTAGACAAGCCCAGAATTATTTTATTGATAAAAACTGGTCTCTTAAAAATTCTAAGTTGGGGGTTCCTGGCATGGCTCAGTTGATTAAGCAACCTACTCTTGATTTTGGCCCAGGTCATGATCTCATGGTTCATGAGATGGAGCCCTGCTTTGAGTCTTGCACTGATAGCACAGAGTCTGCTTGGGATTCTCTCTCTCCCTCTGTGTCTCAAAATAAATAAATAAACATTAAAAAAATCCTAAGTTGTTCCACCTGCAGGCATATCTGGGAAGCTTTCTGCCTTTTCAGGCCACACTGACTCTGAGAGGTTCAGGTCCCATCATTCCAGGGAGCTCCCTTTCTGTTCCTGCATCAAAAACCATTGGGATTGTTGTCTTGGAGTAGAGGTAGCTGAGAACACAAGGTTACTTGGGTGTTGGAATGAATTCATTCTATTGCTATTCATGGTAGCACCACGACTTCTTTCCTATCCCCAAAACTAAAAGGTCATCATGCTAGAGATATACCATCAGCTATGACAATCAGACAAAATTAAAGCAAAGACAAGTATGTCCTTGTTTCACATTATTTGCTTCTCCTGTTAGTGCACATGTGACATCAAAGAACTACTTCCCCCCAGAAAAAAAAAAAAAAAAGGCAGTTACAGTTACATACGAAGTCATTATGGCTAAGGTCCTGATTCTACACACTAGAAATATACACTGGTTCAAATTACTGTTGGTTCAACTTCCAAAATATAGACTGCAACCATCTACTTCTTTCCATCTCAAACTACCAGCCCAGACAAACTTTGCCTCTTATCTTAGGATTGTTACATCTTCTCCTAACTTTTCTCTTTGTCCCCACTCTTGTCTCACTCTTTCCTTCTTTATACGGCAACCAGGGTATCTTTATACGATTATCAATCACATCGCTTCCACCATCTGTATCAATGGCTTTCCACTGGACTGAGAATAAGTAACCTAGCGTACAAGCCCTTGTGAGGTGATGTGGCACCTGTCCAGATGGCCATGCGCACCTCAGGCCACTCTTTCTCACCAACCCTAGGCTCCAGGCTCTTCTCACAGGTGAGCACTCACTGGTTCAGAGGTCCAAGGCTCCCTTCTGTCACCTTTCCACAGCTGGCTTCTGTCATCCTCCAGGTCTCTGCTAAGTGTCTTTCTCAGAACATCTTCTTTGACTACCCTTTCTACAAGCACCTCTGCCTGCCTTCATTCCATTCCTGCTATTTTTTCCTTCCTGGTATTTTTGTTACCATAATCAGTAATTATCTTCCTTATATATTCACTCATTTATTCTCATTTTCCCCTACTGGAATTTAAGTTCCATGAGAACATGGACCTTATTAGTCTTGTTCGACATTGCATCTCCAATAGTCCTGGAATACATCACAGATACTCAAACAAGCACTTTGGAATGAATGAACAAATGAACTCAAGTTCTGATATATTACAAGGTATGCCGTTATCTGGGTCCCTGGCACTCCTTTCAGCCTCATCTACCCGTCCGTACTCTCTCACATGGACTAATTACCTATGGCCCAATGAGCCACTACTGCTGCACGAGTTACTGTTCTTCTTGTCTCTGGAATTTTACATCAGTTGTTGCCTCTCATTGGGACATTCATCACCTCTCCTCCACTCGAGTCCCACCCTGCTCAAGACTTAGTGTAACTGCTACTAACTCTAGGAGTTCAAAAGAATCTTTGTTCCAAGGCAAAGTTAATGCAGCAGTAATTTGTTAAAATATCTGCCTCCTTGTGAATGATCCCAGAAGTGCATGACCCAAGACCAAATCACACCTTTATCTGAAACTCAGTGCGTGGCACACAATAGAAATGTTAGATAAATGAGTGAGTTCAATTTAACAACCATTTATTGAGCACCCTCCATATCTCAGTGGAGGATCCTACTGAGGGTTTCCAACGCTGCGAGCAGCATGCGTGAGTAACTGCTTTGCATAGTGGATCGTTTAGCATAAAAGATAAATGTATCCCGGGTGAGACATGAGAGCAAAGGGAAAGCAACATTGCGCAAAGGAGCTAGGCTTTCTACTTTTGCTTCTACCTCTATGGAAACACTTAGTCCGAAATGATCAGCGATTTCTTCCTTGTGTTGATTTCTTACTTGTGTTTCCAGGAGAGCCTCCAGGACCCTGGGCTTAAAGAGTCACCGTTCAAAACTCCCCATGAAACCACATGTAAGAATCTTCAGACACCAAATTCCTGACACGCTCATTAAGGACTTTTGGACAATTAATGCTAAATGATTAATAACTTAAAAATGTATACGTAATGTAAGAAAGCATCTCTTAGGGGTGCCTGGGTGGCTTAGTCGGTTAAGCGTCCGGCTTTCGCTTGGGTCATGATCTCGCGGTTCGCGGGTTCGAGCCCCGCGTCGGGCTCTGTGCTGACAGCCAGCTCAGAGCCTGGAGCCTGTTTCAGTCTGTGACTCCTTCTCTCTCTGACCCTCCCCTGCTCACACTGTCTCTCTCTCTGTCTCCTAGAAATAAATAAAACATTAAAAAAAAAAAAAAAAAAAGAAAGCATCTCTTAGTAATAAAGTTCACCCACGGCAATAACACTCCTTCTGTAGAGCTCTATTTCTTTTCCATTCTCAGGTTCCTAACAACCACTGTCACGAAGACCATTACAGGATTCAAGGGAGAATAAAATAAAAAGGATGTGCAGTATAATTTAAAAAAAAACATGGAGAAGTGACACACTTACATACCAAAACACATGAGTCCACATAAGATAAAATCACTATTATAGCCAAGGATACATTTCATGGCTTATCTTCACTGCACACTTGAGATCCTCTACAAAGGAAATGTCAAAAGTCAAACAATTCCCAAACTTCTTCTTTTTGAGCACAGGTAGTAATTAATATTATTTACCCTTGTAGTATGAAAATTATGAAGCTTATGATCTCATGTTTAGAATAAAAGGGGGGGAGGGGACCAAAGAGCACTTCTCAGCTAGATCCAGCCCATTTTTTTCTAGGCAGTTCTCTTCTCCCAGAGTTACCCAGCATCATGTGAAAAGGGAGGGCCATCCCTATATACTTATCTTTACTTGATTATTATATCGTCTATATTTGCCTCCTCCCACTAATGTGTTTCCCTTTGTATTTTATTTGCATATTGTTACAACCAATTTTAATGATGTCTTGCATGGGTACAACACTAACACTTGTAAAAGCAGATAATTTTCTGAGTTAGGAGGCATATCTTGACCCCCTGCCTACAGGTACATTTTAGGCAGAGAAAAGGCAATTTCTGTGCATAAATGGAACTTTTATCAGATATGTGCTCACATTCCTGTTTCAAATTTTTGTCCTTTGATCCCTAAATGATTTTGTTAAGAGAAAGGTAGACTTTCTTCCAACTACGCCACAACACAAAAATCCGAACTCACTTTGGGAGGGAGGGTGCATGTGCCACCAAACCAGTGGCAGACTAAATAACATGACACCAAGGGTAAGTTTTCTTTTAGTTTTTTACCGATGAGTGGCCATGTAGCCTTGAGAAGGTTACCTCTTGAACCCATCATCAACCAAGTAATGTTCATTAAATGCTAACTCTGTGCTAGAACCTACATGATGTAGAGAACTCTATCTGGGGTTTAAAGTCCTTATTTGGTACCTTGGTTGTGATAATCTTTGAAATGACCTTAGCCATTCCAAATGACTAAGACATCAAGAGTAGGGAATGACTTTACATCCAGACTAGGTAAAGACTGACTTGAACACGTAATGTAAACATTTTTAATAGAGCATCAGTTAAATTATACTGTTTATGACAATCAACTAGCTTCTACGAGAGAGAGAAAGAGAGAGAGAGAGAGAGAGAGAGCGCCACTGAGAAATGCAATGTAATCTGTAGTGACAATAAAAGAATGACAATGAACCGATTGAAGTGAACTCCCAGGAAAAATAACAAATAAAGCATAATTCAATTAATGACTTTTTTCACATGTGAGATCAGAAAGAGAGGGGTGCCTGGGTGGCTCAGCTGGTTGGTGTCAGACTCTTGATTTAGGCTTAGGTCATGACCTCATGGTTGGTGAGATTGAGACCCCTGATGATCTTGAGATTCTCTCTCTCTCTCTCTCTCTCTCTCTCTCTCTCTCTGCCTTTCCCCCACTCATGCTCGGAAATAAATAAATCTAATAAACAATAAATAACTAAAAGAAACTCAAAATAAATAAATAAATTTAATAAAAAGGGAAAAGGAAGAGAAGTGGAGACCTTTCCTAATATCCCTGTAAGCCAGATCAAATTTTACTGTCTGTAATCAAAACCAGAGACATTAGCTATTTCACTGAAGTTGACTTCAAATTTAGCCTCTTCTACACCAAGAATCCATTAGAATTAGTTGCCAGAGGAACAGAACTTCCTTTTCAAAAAGAAGAGAGAGATTATCTTTGAAACACCAAATGTCCATTGACTGATGAGTGGATAAAGAAAATGTGGTGTGTGTGTGTGTGTGTGTGTATGTGTGTACACACATATATAATGGGATATTGTTCAGCCATAAAACAATGAAATCTTCCCATTTGCTCTGACATGAATAGAGCTAGAGAGTATTGTGCTACATGAAATAAGTCGGAGCAACACAAATACCATATGGTTTCACTCATATGTGGCATTTAAGAAACAAAACTGGTAAAAAAAAAAAAAGAGAGAGAGAGAGAGAGAGAGAGAGAGAGAGGGTAGGAGGAAGAGAAGCAAATCAAGAAAGAGACTCTTAACTATAGAGAACAAACTAATGATTACCA
The DNA here is from genome assembly GCA_017311185.1 of Proteles cristata cristata. Classification (NCBI taxonomy): domain Eukaryota; kingdom Metazoa; phylum Chordata; class Mammalia; order Carnivora; family Hyaenidae; genus Proteles; species Proteles cristata. Next base: position 2,764,747 of record JAESUZ010001551.1, on the reverse strand, counting down.
CAGGGGAGGGGATGGGGGATGGGTGAAATAGATGATGGGGATTAAGGAGGGCACTTGCTGTGATGAGCACTGGGTGTTGTATGGAAGTGCTGAATCACTATATTCTACACCTGAAAATACTACATGGTATGTTAACTAATTGGAATTTAAGTAAAAGCGTAAAATAAATAAACTCCACCAGATTTAAGCAGCTAAATTCAAAATCGAAAAGGGTTCTTTAATTTCCCCTCTTGAAGCTCTTACTGTCTTAGTGCATTTTGAAATAAAATAAAATCCAACAATAAAACAGCTCAATTAAGCCTAATTTGTGTGCTTCAACATCTGGCTGGGTGACTGCTCCCGTATTTCACACTTGTACAGCAAAGCACTTTTTAATTAAGACCACTCAGTCTGTTTCCTCTGTATCAAACAATGATGAGGTTGTTGTTTGGGTACAAAACTCTCCAGGAAAAGGCTTAATGTAACAAATGATTGTTTTTCTTTTAAGTGCCAGGCAAACACTGGTTCAGAGTATAGGCTGCCTGATCTACCTTACACCTTATCTCAATCTTAGTTTAGAATTGTTAGGATTTTACTGCTACTGCATAGAATTTAGCAATGAATACACACAGGTGTGCAAGCACATACACACAATTTGTCAATAATCTTGCATACGAGTAACATAGCTTTTGTGTGCTATCCCAACATGGAAGAGAATATGTGATGCAATTACAAACAGATAAACACTCTTATTTCTTGGGATTGAGGTATTTTGAATTTTCTCCACTTTCCTGGGACTTATATTTAAAATGCAGAGGACCAGACCTCCTCTGACCTTTATATGCCTGCCTTAGCAATCAGGGTAGAAACACAGAATATCAGACTCCAAACACTTTCTATTCAGCTAATAGTACTTATAAAGAAACATCTTTTAATTAGCCTTACCCTGAGCTAACTTCCTCTGATCTGCCATGTATAATTAAATATGTTAGCAAGACAGAAATGTGAGATGCGGCAGCTTTCACACCCAAATTTTCAACTCCAAATTTATAAAAAGATAAATGTGGATTTTTTTTTTTTAGTTGAGAGCCCATCTTGAAGTATTTTATTTTCACTCTGAAAACTTTTAACATTATGTTAAAAGAAGAAAAAGAAAGTGGTAAAATTAGGAGTCAGGCTGAATTGTTCAGAGCAAAGAATTCTAAATCAACCTAACAGAATCTCGGGTACCCAGCTGCCCCAGGACTCTGGTACCTTCTTAAATGATAAAGAATTCCCGATAGAGTCTATTCTCCCAAAGGTGCATGTGGTACCCACCCCACTGGTAACTCACTTCAAGGAATTAACACAAAAGCCACAGGACTGATACAAGGCAGGAAATATCCAGCACTTGGGCACTAAAGAATGCTGAAGGCAGCTTTCAGCCCCAGCCACAGGGTGCCTCTTTAGGGCTAAATTCAATGAAATTATATTTTATCCTCTTTAATTTGGCACCCTTTGGAAATGTGAAACCGCCTAGTGAAAAACTGCTCTTTATATAAGGAAATGAAACAGTTTTGGAATATAGGCCTCTCCTATATTTATGCCTAAATATGTAACTAAGACATATGAGTGATAATTCACGTTGGGTTTATAATATGTGAATAAATCCTTTAAAAACACTGATATCTTACATGCATTTGAAAATAAATCTGGATAATATTTATAAATCTAGCAAAAGGCTTATCTGATTAAACACATTGTGACCTTTAAAAGCCTTAATACTTTTTTTTTTTTTTAACACGGAGGATTCTGTCGTCGTGGTTGAATCAATTTACACATCCAGAGCATGTAACACAGACAGAATTTCACAGTAAACTATCTGGTTATAGATGGGTTTTCTTACAGATAAAAATACAGATATATAATTCATACTCTTATCAGAATAACCTACCAAGAAAGAGATTAAAATAGACTCCCTATATGCAGATCGCTTTTCAATATCATCTCTTATAAATACCAGAAACGTTTTCCTCTGCATTGGTGTTGTAAGTTTGCTTTGAAAAGGCAGGACTATTTGACTAGGTACATTAATTTCAATCCTTTAATTAAAACACACACACACACACACACACACACACGCATATACCCCCCCTCCCGCCCCCCCCCACAATTCTGGGGAAGTTTTGAAAGGTCGTTTTGAGTAGCCAATACCTCTTGAAAAATTTCTCCAAGATTTCATCTTTATGTATATACCGGTTTGATTGCTTTGACAGATTGCTCAATTTAAACTTAATTCAATTTTATAGATTTGGAGACTAGCTTTGCCTAAATTTGACCATATGTATCATGCCAATAAAATTAGTCAAAAGCTAATTCAGTGAGTCCACTTTGGGTTGGTTCTGTCATAAAGTGCTATGCTTTTTAAAATGTTTGTTTATTTTTGAGAGAGAGAGATGGGGGGAGGGGCAGAGGATCTGAAGTGGGCTCTGTGTTGACAGTAGTGAGCTCACTGAGAGGCTCCAACTCAGGAACCCTGAGATCATGACCTGAGGCAAAGTCAGACACTTAACTGACTGAACCACCCAGGCGCCCCAAGCATTATGTTTTTACCCAAAATATTTGGGGGAAGTCCCTTTGAATTGACAGAGATCAGAGGTTTAGACACAGTTTAAGATTCTGCGGAAGAGTAAACAACTGTGTGAGGGCTGCGGAAAACTAATTCAGAGTTACCTTCAGGGCTGGTTCTCAGCAACTGTAGCCAAAAGTCAGTTAAGTAATGAAGTGCCCATCAAGGGGGCTGTTGTTCAGTTTTCCTGTGTGTGTGTTTTGTCTTTATTTTCTGCCTATTCCGCGCTCACCGCCCACCGGGCTGTAGAATTTGTGTTATATGAACCCTTGGCCGGATGCGGATGCAAAGCACCTATCTCCCACAAAGGGCCTGACCCTTCCCTCTTCCATCTCACGGTCTGGAGCACAGAGGCCTCCTGGCCCAAAGGATCTTGCTAACATTTGTGGTGCTTCTTCAAGTTCTTTGAGTCTGCCTTCGTTGCTTGGTTTTCTAAGCTTTGTCTTTCAGCTGATGACTGATTTGTACACTCTCACTGCCAACCTAGAAATGTTCCCTCTCCTTCGAGACAGCCGGCGCTGGTCCGCACAGTGGACTCAGAGGCTTCTGAGCTGGGAGAGCCTCACACAGTGTTAAATCTGCTCTAGATGCAGTAAAGGAGCAGGGGGAAGAAGAGAGAGAGGTTAAAACGACAGAGGGAAGCCTGGGTGGCTCAGTCAGTTATGTGCCCAACTCTAGATTTTGGCTCAGGTCATGATCTTGCGGTTTGTACAATTCAAGCCCCACACTCAGTGCAGAGACTGCTTGAGAGTCTCCCTCTCCTTCCTCCTCCGCCCCACCTCCACACACTCTCTCTCTCAAACTAAGTAAACATTTAAAAAAAAAATGACAGAACAGAAATGCTGCTTCAGTCAGGACATTTCGTCTCCTCCTTCTATATCAAAATGGGTCCGATTTTCTAAATTCAGCAGAAGAGCTTGAAAAGAAATATTAGCTTTTCGGTTAATGTCATTTGCACAAGGAATTTGTCAGAAGAGACTGCATTTGAACTTTTCATGTCATCTCATGCATCTCAGAGGGTATTAAGCTCCATAAAATATGATTTCAAAAGTGAAATAATTCTCTATTTTGACTCTATAAGGGAGTCTCAGGGAATGTAAAACAACAAGAGCAAACAACAAACCTGCCTTATTACTAAAGAGAGAATAAAATAGAGTAAGTCAAGATATTTCTCGGCCAAATAACTAGAAGGATTACAATCCTTAGGGTTTCTGTTCCAAAGGCCTCCAAATCCCAGCAGGTCTGGCAAAGCAGAACAGAGAAGGGGCTGGATATACATTATGGGAAAAACAGAAGCAAGTGGTTAATGGTTTTCTTAAACGCAGCCGAAAATGGCTTATGTGCAAATAAATACAGGTCAGGATAGAGTCAGAACAAGAAAAAAGTGAAAATGGCACCCAAGGGACTCGCAGGCCCTACTCTCTGCTCGCCTGGCTGCATTTGCAGAACTCTGACCTGGGAGTAAAGCTCTTCTTCACACTCTGGTCCCTCCCCTTCCTCTGTGTTGGCTCCTAACCCACTACAGCAGCCAGAAATAACCTCATGACATATTAATAAGCTCATGACATATTTACTGTACTCCCCACCACCCCTTTCTTCAAATAAGGTAATTATTGCCCAAAGTGGCCTTTTAAGCTGACTGCTTTGACAGGTGCCTTCTGAAAAAAGGCTGGCAATGTTAAAGAACTTTTGTTTCAGTGTCTTTGATCATATACTTAATGAATCACCCAACTCAAATAGTCCAATTTTGGCTGACTTTTATGGTTTTATAGGCAACAGAAAGCCTGTGTCCTAAGAAGAACCTTCTTGACTTTTCTATTCTCAGTGTCCTCTCTTGTGATCTGAGGGGGCTGGGCTACCTCCATAGAATGATGACAAAAGGCCATGTTCAAAGAGATTTGGAAAATGCCGTGTTCGACATCAGGACTTTCCTGAGCATGTAGCATATATGCAAGCACGCAGTGTGGATCTCTAAGTGAAAAAGACAGGCAGAGGAAGTCCCAATCACCCAAGTCACCAGAATACCTTGCAAAGTTCTTCCCTAGAACACAGGGTGAACTAAATAATCACCACAGTCTCCTCCAGCTTTGTGTACCATTTATGTTACTTTCTCATCAGAATCAGAGGACTCAAAGGAATGACTGAGGAAAGTAAGAGGGTCTTCTTCCAAGGAGAATCTAAAGATGAGTAGACAGATACTATTCTTAGTGCTTTCGTGATACAAAGAAGGTGTGATTCAGATCCAAGCTGACCTGAGTTCAAATCCTATTTCTGCCTTGTACTCGAGTATGTCCTCAGAAAAGTGACTTCATCTTTCTGAGCCTCAGTTTCTTCTTCTGTAAAATAGAAATAGTACTAATATTATTAACAGTACTAATATTACTTCATAAGGATATGTGAAGTACAGATAAGATAGCAAGCACCATGCCTTACATATAATATAGTTATTTATTTCAGTTATTCATTTATGTCAGCAATCACTGAGGTTGAGACTGGTCACAATCACCTGGTTAAGGAAGAAAGCTCAACATTTAAAAAAAGTTCTTTCCACTTCGGATTTCATCATTGGTTCTCAGATATGCTGAATTTTGCATGACTAAATTTATTTAACCAAAATCTTGTGTTCTACATACATCACACCAGAGGTTATCTAGTTCTCCCTGAGCTTTACTCTGCCTCTTCCATAAGATGACCACCTAAGCCTAGGAAGGTCCCCTGTAAGGCAGATCTTGAAATGATGTCATCTGGAAGTAGTTAACATGCCCATGCTGTCAGAGGTAAGTGGTGCCACACGTCAATTATACTGAGGAACAGTGGGCTATGCCAAAGAGAAAAAAAAAAGTATGAATTGTTTCTCTACCAAAGAATGCCACTGAATATTGATTTTTTTCCAGTCTTTTCAAAAGTCTGTTTAGAATTTAGGTCAGTGTTAGAATAATTCACTTCCAAATGCATGTAAATAAGGTAAAAAGCTTACATCTAGAATAAGTAGAAGTGTGGAGAGTAAAGTTAAAACTGGCCCTCTGGCAAGATGGACATGTATGCTCTTTAACCAAAGATGCATTTCCTATGCAGGAGTAAAAGTTGGTGGTGACATTTTTCTAAATACAGGCATGTGTAAGAGGCTCCTACTAGGACCCTAGAGAGAGGATGCAAACCCAAGCAGATGAGTGTACTTCTAGCAACGGGATCAACTCTTTTATGGGAGGGAGGTTATCATTCCTTTAATGGCCATTTGGCAAGTATCTTTCATTTATATTACATTTTGCGTGAATAAAACAGATCTGAAGTTCTGTAAGAACTTGTCCTTTAATTAAATACTTTTAAATTCAGTGCTTTTGTCAAAAAAGAAAAGAAGACTGCTTTATAAAGAGGCCAAAAAAGCTTCAAAGTCACTAAGGAAATTAAAAAGTGGTCCCTCTCTTGGCCCTGCCTCTAGGCTAGCTCTTGACCTACCTTAGCTTTGCTTCTACGGACCCAATCTTTCTGTTCATGTTAAAACTTCTATAGCCAAAAGCCACCCTCCCCCTGGGAAGCCTGTGCTTCAACATCTAAGAGACAATCTCAAATTAAACACCTCCCCACTCTGCCCCTGCTTCCTCAAGAGCTTTCAGGATTGTTCCTTCTCATCTCTGTTGTCGGCATCCCTTGAAGTCGCCTTCAGTTCTAAGAAACAGAAAACTCCAACTAAAACTGGCTTGCATAATAAGGGAAATCATCATCTCACGTGATACTACTATATAAGTGGCCCAATAAAGTCATCTAGTATGGAGTTAGTTCTTTCTCTTTGCTCTACAGAAGCATCAGTGTACCAGCTGGATTCAAGTCCAAGAACAGAACCCACTCCAGATATTTTACATAGGGGCACTTCTATATGGGGAAGTTGGTGCTTTAAAAATGACTGGAAGGTGGGGCGCCTGGGTGCCTTAGTCGGTTAGGCGTCCGACTTTCGCTTAGGTCATGATCTCGCGGTTCGTGGGTTCGGGGCCCCGCGTCAGGCTCTGTGCTGACTGCCGGCTCGGAGCCTGGAGCCTGTTTCGGTCTGTGACTCCTCTCTCTCTGACCCTCCCCTGCTCACACTCTCTCTCTCTCTCTCTCCTAGAAATAAATTTAAAAACAAAATTTAAAAAAATGACTGGAAGGGCTGATGGGACAAGCTATAGGCTGTGACTACAAAAATTCCACAATAGCGTCCCATGGACAGCCACCTCAGAGTCCTAATGCAACTGAGAACCTGGTCCAGGACATGCAGAAAAGTGAAGATGGCGTATGTGTAGTTGCCTTCTGGAGCTCAGGAAGCTAGATCAAAGAACTGGTGCCACTGGGTCTGTCTCCCCAATCATTCTTTAAAACCCAGAAAGCTGGAGAATGGAGAGGAACATGACTGCAGGGAATCCCATTTCCACAGTCATTCCTGCCAGCAGATTCAGGAAAAGTAGTGCTGAAAGATGGCCTCTGTCTCCCTTTCGCCTGCCAAACAGCACATGAGTATATGCAATTAGAGGAACCCCTTCTGTAAGAATAACCTGGATAAAAGGGAATCTGAAAACTGTTCCTTTTAGTTTCTCCTCCATTCTCATTTGAATGGGGATGGAATGGCAACTACGTAAACTCATCTAGCGTGTACAGGAAAGCCAGCTTCCTGGGGTGACTCCCATGAAGGAGCCTAATGGAAGGCAGCAGCAATCCAGGCTGCCTAAGACGTTGCTGCAGCCCAAGAGCACAGACAAAGCAATCCTTTCCTGAGTCAGGGTGCACAGGCCCTCCTTTCAGTCTTGCTCAGCCAATTTAGGCCCCTTGCTCACTCACGGTGCCATACTAGAGACCAGGCGATGCTATAGACTTATAGGCTTAGGTGGGACATTGATAAAAGGCAAACAATGCTCCCTATAAGCTTCTGCTTATACATCATGAGAGAGATCCTTCCTAACAATCCCGTGTCAGGTAGCTTCTCCTCATGAATGCAGCATCTGCTAACCCACAGGTCACTTAATATATTCGGATATGATCTTGCCCTCTTCATTCTTTGCTTATACAATGTCTCCTTTCCCTACCAGGATGTAAGCTCCATGAAAGCAAAGATCTTATCTCTCCCTTTCACTTCTGTAACCCCATTACTTATAACAATGTGAGATACATACCAGTTAGTTGAATAAATTGCTGAACGTATACACATATGGGATATCACTCATGTACTAGAGAAATACATTATCGCTACAGCCTTTACATTCTTCTCAGGTTAGTTTAGCACTTAAGTTAAAAGATGACAAAAAAGTAAAAGCTGTTCAATTTGTGTATGACCCATACAACTTATCTATTAACTGGGTTAGTGTTTCGAGATTCAGAGTTTGCTCCTACTCTGTATCAGTCATTAGATCCTAAGACTGGCCATTCATAAACCAGGCTCCTTGGCATCATGAGCTCTAATGACATGTGAGGGTTAATGGTGCAATACCACAACTGCTATGGACAAGAGTATGGCAAAATTAAAAAATAAGATTACCATATGGTCTGGGAATTCCACTGCTGGATATATACCCCAAAGAATTGAAGGAATGGTCTTGAAGAGACTGGCACAAACATTTGAAGAACAGCATGATTTACAATAGTCGAGATACCTTTTGACTACCGAAGGGATGGGGCGGCGCTTGGGTGGCCCAGTCAGTTAAGTGTCTGACTCTTGATTCCGGCTCAGGTCATGATCTCATGGTTCTTGAGATAGAGCCCTGCATTGGGCTCTGTGTTGATAGTATGGAGCCAACCTGGGATTCTCTCTTTCCCTTTTTCTCCTGCCCTACTCACTCATTCTCTCTCTCTCTTTCTCTCTCCCTCCCTCCTTCCTCCCCCCATAAACTTTTTTTTTTTAAAGATGGAAGGAATCCTAGTGTTTGTTGACAGATGGATGGATAAAGGAAACATACAATGAACTATTATTCAGCCTGGCAAAGGAAGAAAATTCTGCTACATGCTGTAAGAGCCCTGAGGATCTTAGACTAAGCAAAACGAACCAATCACTAAAAGACTATATGGTTCTACTTACATAAGGTAGACTAGTCCACTTCAGTAAGACAGAGAGTTGAGGGACAGTTTCCAAACGATAGGGAAAGAGGAAAGAAAAGGTGTTGCCATACCACTGAGGTATGGACTTTCAGTTTTGAAAGAAGAAAAGAGTTCTGGAAATTGGCTTCACAACAATGTGAATGTATTTACTAATGCTGAACTGTACACTTAAAAATAGTTAAGACAGTGAATTCTAGGTTATGTATATTTCACCACAATAAAAAAAAATAAAGAGTGAAAAAGAAAAAAAAGGAACATATTCTGAGCCAAGCACAACCTTTTATGTAAATCGGTTATTTAATCTTTATACTTATACAAGATAAGTGTTATGAATATCCCTATTTTTAAAATTTCATCACAGAAAGCTAAAATGACCTTGATCAAGGTTAAACAAGCTACTGAGGGACAGGGCTATGACCTGAATTTCACTCCAAAGATCCTTCTCTTAAGTAGCACACAGACAAATAAACAAGAGTATTGTATTCTCCAATGGTCTATTATCCGCCTGTTTAACTGACAGGCTTTCCCCATGTTCTTGTAGACAGACAATTGAATGGACACATTCATACATATCACAAGTGCTTCTAAATTATGTGAGAAGATGAAAAATTTTGCACTCTTGGGCTAATTTTACATAAAAAGAAAAACAATTCTTTGAAATAATGAAAGGGAACTCAAATAGTTGAGAGGACATCATCCAAAAATATTAGGTGAGGGCACCTGGGTAGTTCAGCCACTTAAGTGTCCTACTTCAACTCAGTTCATGATCCTGCAGTTCATGAGTTCAAGTCCTTTGTCAGGCTCCATACTGACTGACAGCTCAGAGCCTGGAGCCTGCTTCAGATTCTGTGTCTCCTTCTCTCTGCCCCCCTCATCCCCTGCCCATGCTCACACTCTGTCTATTTCTCTCAAAAATAAACATTAAAATACATACATACATATATAAAAATATTTAGGTCAAGGGATAAAAGGGAAAGTCCAGAAAGAGATCAAAGCATAGAACTTACCGTCTAACAAAGGTGGCAATGTAAACCCCCAGGAAGAAAAATAAAGCGCAACACACAATGGTGGAAACGTAGATTAAAACATCATTTATAGGAAATAAGTTAAATCTCTTCCTCCTGTCACATATTAAAATAAACTACATATTCACTAATGAACTAAGAGCAGAAAATGGAGCTATAAGATAATTAGAAGAAAATAGGACTACGTATCTGGATGGGAAGAGACTTTTATGTATGAAGACATTAAAATAAAATGACAAAGAAAAACATGATATATATGGCTGCAGAAAATTAAAACCTTCAGTTCCCTGAAACCATTATAAACAAGATGGAGTGAAACGACAATACAGGGAAATGTATTTGACAAATGTATTATAGACTAATAGCTAATATTTTTAGATAAAGGGCTATTACAAATCAATAAGATGCAAACTTCATTAGAGAACTCAATTGAAACCATGAATACTTCACATAATAAGAAATACACATGGATAAGTACAATTTGAAAAATATTCAACTAAACTATATTCAATTAACTACCATTTTAAACAAAGAAATGGCATTTTTATTAGGGAAAATGCATTTTTTTCTATAAAAATATTCAGAAGCTATAAGAAGACACACATGTATACTACTATAAGGGCAAATTTATATATATATATATATATATATATCAACTATCTATACATTCCTTTTCAAAAACTGATGCCAATTATTACTAGAGATTCAGACAAATATTAGTTATAAGAAATTTGTCACAGTTTTATGTTTAAAAAGAAAGAGAGAAAGGATAGTTAATTAAATACTGATATTCAATGGCTAATATTTGAAAGCCTTTGAGACATCAGGTTTTCAAAAGATACTTAAAAATGTGAAAAAATGTTGAAAGAGCTAAGTGTAAAAAGATAAGCAAAATACAAAACATGTAAATACATACGTATATGCACAATTTTTAAATGTACAAAAAGCTCACCTGTACACATATTTGTGTTTAGCTAATAAATAGAGAAAAGCACTAGAAGGAAATTCACCTAAATGTTAGTGACGGTTATATCTCAGAAGTAGAATTAATTTATTTTCTGTTTATTTTTCTGTAACTTTAGAATATTCTTTAATAAACTGGAATTATAATTAGAAAACATTCAGTGATATTGTGAATACTCCCTAGATGTACTGAATCTGCTAACATTTACTGTTGACCATTGTATTGGGCTAAGGGACTGTGACAGAAAATATAAAAGCAGCACTAAATATAATTCCTGAGAAATGGGATACTTGGGGGGAAAGAGGCGTATGTCAGTGGGAGACTTATAATGTAAGTCAAGTAGAAACTGAAACAGGAAGTCAGGGGAACAGAGAGATGAAAGCCAGGAAGACTTCTCAGAGGAGGTTGATTGTAAGTTTTATAAGAAAACAGACTAGAAGCCCATCTGGTGGAAAAGTGGGAGAAGCTTCTCCCATTAGTGGGCTTCACCATGTAGACTGAAGCCCCAGCCTGCCATAAAAATCAAAAACTCCATCGTCAGTGCCTCCTTCTTGCTTCTTTCACAATTACACAGTTCCCTTCTCTCTCAGCCTTTCCAGACATTCCTAAAGCTTTTTGGAGCCCACTATAGACCACCATTATTCCAGAAAAGGGTCCTCTTAATCGGGCCCAAGGATTCATTCTTCATTGGTATTTGTAACTATCCATTTCATCCACCTATTTTCTAGTGATGAAATAAAACGTGTCCTCAATCTTAGATTAGTTGCAAGTATCAGAACAAGCAGATAGAGAAGTTTAGCCAAGAAGACAGGTCAGAGCAACTAAAATCATATCACATGGTAAATGACTATTTACCTATTTGAAAATCTTTTGCTGTTACAGGTAATTTTGATATGCTCGCTATTTTTCAAAAATAAAAAAATAGTGACAGAATGTAACTATACTTACTTTCTATTTTTAAATACTGACTTACTGCTAGTAATGTCTCTGTAGGAAAAAGTTACAACTGAAAAGTGTTATAAAAATACTGCACAAAATGCACCATGGGTTAAAAAAATGAAGATTTAAATACAGGAAATAATCTTTGTTAAACATGTCTTCTAGAGAGATCCACCATGTCCCAATCCTTAAATTAGAAAGTAGCAGAAAGATGAACTGAATCCCAGATGTTAATTGCACAGGCTTACTGGATTAGAACTACAGATAATTAATTGCTCAATTTTAATATGCATTGGGCTAAATGGATGATAAGATTTTCTGTAGTCAGTTTTGAGGTCCAGAAGAGAAAGATTATTTTTTTACAGGCTTGGGAGCCCCAGGAGCCAAAGACATTTAAAATGTCTGTATTTAGTGAGTAAGAAGTTAGGTAAATAGAAGAGGTTAGGAAATGGGGCAAAGTTCCTGAAAGACAATCCAGAAGTTCAACTTCAAATTGCATTTTCCTATTTGAAATTTAGCATATAATTTTGTATGGGAAAGGAGGTTTTATTTTTTTTTTTATTGCAGCTTCAGTGATTAGCATTCCTGTCCCATAATGTCAACATTAAATCCAGAGAGATCCGAAGTCCATTACTTCCTATCTGTAGAAAAAAGACACTCACTGTTTATCGCCTAGATAATTAAATTTTTTATGTTCTTAAGAATTCAGGAGCATGCTATGGTTAATCGGGAAAATTGTGAATTATGTCTAAGTTGCCCCCCCCCTTTTTTTTAATGAAACTTGTAACAAAGCAAATTATGAAGAACCAACAATCTGGCAATGCTGAATGTCCAGACAAAAATATGCTGAGAGAATTCATACCAGCAGATACCATTAAAAGTTGGCTGCAGAGGTAGATGATGAAGGGTGAGGAGGTACAGGACTGTATGGACCACTGCTGAGCAGGAAACAAGTCCCCTGGTCTATCTACCTAACATTTGGGCTGTTCAAACAAAAGGAAAACCATCAACTGAAGGGGTATTACCCTGGGACCCTGGAATACCAGTAAGCTTGCCCAAGCACTCTGGATATCAGCTTTCCTTGTGCACCAGAATTATCTGTGGAGCTTGTAAAAAAAAGATGGCATTCTGGCTCCATTCCCCCAAAATCCTGCTTTAAGAGTTGAAGGTGAGACCCAGGATATTCTATTATTTCTTTTAACAAACTTCACAGTGGAAGTTCAGCTAGGTTTGATCATTTATTTTGATGTTTACAAGTTTCTGCTTTTATTTTTAATGTTTATTTATTTCTGAGAGAGAGAGAGAGAGAGAGAGAGAGAGAGAGAGAGAGAGAGAGAGAGAGCATGAGCAGGGGAAGGACAGAGAGAGAGGGAGACACAGAATTCAAAGCAGGCTCCAAGCTGTCAGCACAGAGCCCAAAGCAGGGCTAGAACTCAGGAACCATGAGATCATGACCTGAGCCAAAGTCGGACACATAACTGATTGAGCCACCCAGGTGCTCCCCTATTTTGATTTTTTAATTAAAAAAATAAAATATAGTTAGTATTCTGGTGATTATTCATTTTATTTGAATGATGGAGATGCTCAGGAGTAAACGACATAACAGAGGTAGGATGATATCAAGGACTCCCTATAGTGTGTTTCTTTAAATGCACTTTAGTATCATTGGTTACCCCCAGAAGTGAATGACTTCCCTGAGGTCACAGAGAACATACAAAAAGAGGAAAAAATTGAATTCTCATATTAGAAAGTATATACCTGCTGCAATTATAATTGTCCAACAAGCTATAAATTAGTAAATATTAATATCTGAAGGGTCAATGCCATACTTCCTAAATTTTAAGATATACCTGTTTGTACATTTTTAACATAGAGATGCTGCTTAGGATTGATTTAAGTATTTCCTATGGTGGCATTTAATTTTTCCAAAATACCAAATCACTGGTGTTATAGTCAACAGCATTACAGAATCAAGCAAGTATGGGGCGTGTGTGCGTGTGTGTTGTGTAACACAATGTACCATTTCTCTGAAACGAGGCTTTCCATTAATTAGTACTGTCTGTGCAAGGCTTATTGTCAATGTCTCAAGGGAATCAAGACAAACCTGGGCTAGAAACTGGAAATAAACTCCTGGATTATACATGTCTGTTAATGTCAGCATCTAACCATTCACTCAGCACTGATGATTCCATTTCCATGTTTTCAGACATTTCTCTCCTTTCCAGAATTACTGATCAACTATTCCCACTGCTGCAACAGTAATCCGATATACCACAGAGTGGTCACATTTACCCTCATGAAACACATATTTGATCCTGTTACTTTCTTTTCAGAATCTCAGTGTTCCCAAGCACTTAAGAATCAAGTCACAACCTCCCCCAAATGGCATTTAGGATCCTCTGAAATCTGTTCCTGCCCTTCCCTTCCAGCCCCATACTTGTCTGCTGCCTCTTACCGATGGTTGATCAGTTCAATCACTATCACTACTTTTATTTATTTTTAAAAATTTTTAATGTTTTTTACTTATTTCTAGGAGAGAGAGAGAGAGACAGCGCGAGCAGGGGAGGGTCAGAGAGAGAGGGAGTCACAGACTGAAACAGGCTCCAGGCTCTGAGCTGGCAGTCAGCACAGAGCCCGACGCGGGGCTCGAACCCACGAACCGCGAGATCATGACCTAAGCGAAAGTCGGACGCTTAACCGACCAAGCCACCCAGGCGCCCCAGTCACTATCACTACTTTTAGAACTTACAGCCTTTCTACCACATTTCTACCAGTTGAAACTTCAAAGGTCTAAGTTAAAAGTCATATTGTCCAAACTTTTACATTCCTCCTGCCAAAATTATTTCCCCTTGCCTCTTTAGCATTCTTGTAGTGGGTTGGACCACCAGCATGTAAGAGCCCAGAGCTCTGCCATATGAGTGCCTGTCTGTCTATCCAAATAGGAGATAAGCTACTTGACAACAAAAATGGAGTCATAATCATTTTAGTTTCTTCCACAACGTTCAGCAAAATGTACTGCAGGTAGTATGTATTGAGGAAGCACAAAATCTTTAACAAAGCCAAAAATGATCCTGAAGCCACGTGGCCACAGGTTAAAGATACTATAAATAAAGTCTGAACTGAAATTCTTAGTCCCATGCTGGGCACCTGCAGATCTTCATTAGGTTCCACCATGGACGGTATAATTTTAGATAATAGTATGCTGATGATGCACAATCTTGCCCCTCAATCTTGGCTAAACCCAGGGATGCAATTTCCGATTTGATTAAGAGTATGACAGCAGTGAGAACTGGATTATAAAAATTTACTGTAGGGTTGAGAATGTAAGTCTAACTGTGGAACAAATGGGAGACATTCTAAATAGCATTTTTCGAAGGAAGCATTTGAACAGCCTATTTGAGAATATCTAGCATCAGCTTTAGCATTATGCCAAGTTTTGGTAATGATTTAATTTCATTCTCCTTTCTGAAGGATCTAGGAAGAATGTGGTGATAACTATCTGTTGCTCAGATGTCTCAGACTATCAATTCTTGTCTTAATTATATCTCAACTATGTACTTTTTACCATTTGTTTACATAGAAGTATACAAACTTTAGGACTTATCAGTCTTCATATAGCAGTTCCCAAATCCTGCCTTTAGATTTATGCTCAATGATAAGTGTTTTTTTTTTTAAGTTTACTTATTTATTTAGAGAGACAGAGAGAGTAACAGAGAGTATGAATGAATGGGGGAGGGGCAGAGAGAATGAGAATCCCAAGCAGGCTCTGCACTGTCAGCACAGTCCAACGCAAAGCTCGGACCCACGAACTATGAGATCATGACCTGAGCTGAAATCAAGAGTCAGACACTTGACCAACTGAACCACCCAGGTAACCCTAATGATAAGTTTTAAATGAAATTGGCTTCCCTTTGACATAGCAATATTCAAAGGCTTTCTACCTAGAAACTGAGAAGATGATCCTTTAGAGTTTCCTCTTCTACCTCACCTCCAAAAATCCTCAAAGGATATTAAAGAATCTTGAAATATTTTTGTGGTTTGCATTACATTTTTTAAAATATTGATCATATCTTCATTGCAATGACCCTCTTAAAGGGTGGGCAATTCAAACTGCTCCTACAATGGTTCACTAGCCGCAGCAATCACATTTATAAGAAGGGAAAGGCTTTATATCCAACATCAGGAGTATGAATTAAGTTATATACTAAAGCTTCTAAGTAAAATATAGTAATATGAAGTACACATACTAATACAACTATTATTTATACACAAACACACATAATGCACATACTTTCATAATTACAAAAATAGCAGACCGAGTCCTTAATCTCTACTGGCACATTTTCAAGCATTTTAAATGCTTTTGTATTATATGCTCACAACATTCCTGGGGATAAGACTTCATCTCCACTTTACAGATCGGGATATTGAGACCAAGGTGACATAGGGAAGAAAACAAGAACATTAATAAAGTACTAACTTGACAGCCTTCCATTTCATCCTCCATGTTAATCCATCCCCACTTCTGCCAAAGGATTCATTAAGTCACATGTGTAAAAAAGAGCTCATTTTCATGACTTCATTTTACCTGGGTAATTTCCATCCTGATAAAAGAACACATTAGCTATGCACCTCATCTCTCCCGTCTGAAACCACAGTGCTGTTTCTGACAGTTATGTGCCTTCTCCACGCCTCTAGTCTTGAAACTCTATGGTTCCAATTCTATGAAGGGCCTTAGAAAAGAATGCCCCCTTAAGGTAAACTTTACCGCTAAAATCTAAGCCTCTCTTCCTAGGACTTCTTATAATTTTGATCATATTTTAGTATCTATGGTCAACAAAGAAGTAATATATATTTTTTTAAGATTTTGTTTTATTTTACTATATACTCAGACCAAGCATCATTTATCATGCCTGCTAAGTATAAGCTACTTTCTGGATATTATGAGAAACACAGGACAGAGTGCTGAAGGACCTTCAGTTCTAAGAGGAAAAATGACAGAAATGTGGGGGGAAAAAGTAAAAATAAATAAATAAACAAATAACCGCAGCTAAAAAGAAAAAAAAAATAATCCATACGGGTAATAAAACCGATGTTACATAGAAGCATACATACTATTTCACAAAGAAGCATCCGCTCCAAGCAGGAATCATTTCCTCCTCTCAGGGTTGTTAAGAGGATTAGAAGTAATACACATAAAACACTCAACATGTGAAAGCAGCACAGCAAATGATCACATTATTATTATTATTATTATTATACATTACATTACTGTGATCCTGACCATTTACAAAAAATAAAAATAAAAAATTTTCCCACAACCACCTCATTAGATAAGAATCCACTACAGTATGGGGCATCTGATGCAAAACAGGAATTTGGGGAAATGTGAAACAAGTTTCTGTTGCAACCCTGCCTCAAGGAACATCTGAGTCCATGAAATATAGCCAAGAATCACAGAAGTTGAGGAAGATTTGTTTCACCAGGAATACAAGATGAGTTCAGGAAAAACACAAATCTCTGCAGACTCAACCAGATGGTTGAGGTAGAAATCTACAATTCAGGTAATAAGAGTCTAGAACAAGAACACAGGACAGGTTTAAATACCTAAGAGTTTTTTTCACAGTACAAAGTGGCCTTACATGAAAACATTCAACTTAGGACACAAAGGGGAAGTAAAGACCAGTATTATAGCCTGAAAAATGATGATATGGTGAGACCTTTTCTAGAAACAAGGCTTCAGAGAAGTTATTCATTTGGAAGCAGTTGGTTGAAAACCCACAGTGAAGTCTTGCAGAAAGAGAGAGACAACCTCTTAAAATTTAAACCAACAGAAAGCACTTAGGAAGGAAGAATAAATGTTAGTTAAACTTTAAAGATTAAATTACAAATTTACTCAACAGATTTAAACTTTCGCTGCACAAGTAGCAATTTTAAGTCATAAGGGATCTGAAATGTTTCCAGAGCTCTAAAACTGACTATTTTACTCCAGTGACAAAAAGATCTTTGCATCTAGTGCTGAGCACATAGCAAATCCTCTGCCTTGTAATGAATGGGCTAGTAGAAATGTGTAGTTTCATTGAAATAATTTTACTGCTAGCTTTTTAGTTTTCTGCTAATTATCATTTCAGAATGAGAAAACTATTACTTTTAAAACCTACATTAAAGAGGGTTTAAGCAAGCATAGAAAAGGGAGGCAGCATGAGAAAATATAAAAAGACACTATTAATATTAACAGTTATAGTTGGACACTTGTTCATTTAATAAATCTTTGCAATGTTAGCAAGATGGATGAGGAGTAGTCCAAATGAGAAGAACATGAGATAAGCGATCATTTGTTATCATTACTGAGATATAAAGTATGATTCAATGTTTCATAATGGATGTTAAATTTGATTTAACATATGGTTGGCTCATTTGCTGAAAACTATCCTTAAAGATATAAACTCATTCTAAAGTCAAAGCCATTGTCTTAATAGCAGCCTTGGAATTATCTCTCCATAAAAGTCTGTATAAACTCAGTAAACAGGTTTGGGGAGAGGATGTGCAAAAGCCATTTTTTCAAAAAATACAAAACAAATGTATCATATACACAGACTCACTGCACATATTACAGAAAGTGTTGTGGCCCATGATGAAAAAGTAAAGAATTAATGGAATAAAGTAAATTATATATCTTATAAAATACCATAAAGGATTAATGTATGTTAATACCCATACAGATGGAGTCTGTTTAAACAGTCAAATGATCAGCAGAGAAACTGTCAGGATTCTAAGTGTTCCAGCAGCTATTTAAGAAATCCTCCTGGGGTGCCTGGGTGGCTTAGTCGGTTAAGCGTCCGACTTTCGCTTAGGTCATGATCTTGCGGTTTGTGGGTTCGAGCCCCGCGTCGGGCTCTGTGCTGACTGCCAGCTCAGAGCCTGGAGCCTGCTTCAGATTCTGCGACTCCCTCTCTCTCTGACCCTCCCCTGCTCATGCTGTCTCTCTCTCTCTCTCCTAGAAATAAATAAAACATTAAAAAAAAAATAAAAAAGAAATCCTCCTTTGTCAACTTCATCTCTATAATCTTATAAGTTTCCATCTTAAACTTTGTGGATTAAGCAGATCACTACAAGTACTGTTAAAATAATTTATAATCTATCCTAGCACTTTGGGAGTGATCCAACCTGCAATGAGAGACTTAGAAATACTTGTGACAGGACTATACTCCTATCAGTCAGTCAAATTCGTCTGAGTTCTCAGTTCTATCAAGAGAAATACATTTAAACATTTTTTTAAACAATTTATGTTTTAGAGACACAAAACCAGCTTGAAGACTAGATGTCTTTAGCAGTCCCTGTGTTGTATTGAAGGCTTATTTCATGTGTAAAATGAGGTTCATTGGGGCACCTGGGTGGCTCAGGCAGTTGAGCGACTGACTCTTGATTTTGGCTCAGGACATAATATTGGAGTTGGAGATCGAGCTCTGTTGGGCTCTGTACTAGGTGTGAGCCTACCTGAGCTTCCTGGCCCTCCCTCTGTCCCTGTCCCCTTCTCTCTTTCTTTCTCTCCCCCTCTCAAAAAAGTAACAATAAATAAAAATAAAATAAAATCAGATTCATTAATAAAATGTCTATCTTATGAACAAAATCTGAGTCTTCTGTTTTTACTGCTGATTATGCCTTTCCACATCGTTGGGTACCTATTCTTATAATCCAACTTACACTCATCTGAAATAAGAGACTACTAGGCAGCTCTATTATTGTGCCTTTGAAAATGACTAGATGTGGGAAGAAGCATTCTACCTTGTTACATGCATTAAATTGGCATCTGTTGTTAGGTTGCCTCTTGTCCAAAGTGTCTTCTAATTTACATTTAGCTATCAGAGGCACACCTACAAAAGAGATCTTCACCCAAATAGCTGTATGTACCCATTCTTAGGTTAAACTCTCTAGTGAGTATTACTCTTACTGGGTGTGGATTTTCTTTATTGACAACACAGATCCCTGTGTTTGACACCAACTAGTCTTGGCCAGTAAATCAGTCACTCCTAATCCCTGGATTTCATTTCCCTCAGTTGAAAAATGAGGGGTTCAATTGACATCAGTGATTCATGAAAAAAGTATCCGTCACCACGCTGGCTACACAATACCGTGAGGACATTGCCTGGGATCCAACCCAACAGATAAGACCTGAAAATTCAGGGGGCCCTGAAAATTCTGCATTTTAATAAGTTCCCAGGTGATTAACAAGGGTATCCTCTGGAAATAAAAGAATAGATATAGCTAAGACAAACTACAGTATTATGTACTGAATCCAGTCAACCATTAGGTGAGAAAAAGAAAAAAGAATTCTGAGTCAGATCAATAAACTATCGTATGGAAATTTCTAGTAGCCCAAATAACTACTTATGAGACGTTATTCACTGGATACATACATTTTTTTTTTAACGTTTAATGTTTATTTATTTTTGAGAAAGAGAGTGCATGCAAGTGGGGGGCGGGGCGCAGAAAGGGCAGAAAGAGGGAGACAAAGAATTGGAAGCAGGCTCCGGGCTCCGAGCTGTCAGCACAGAGCGCAATGTAGGGCTCGAACCCACAAATCATGACATCATGCGAAGCTGGATGCTTAACCAACTGAGCCGCCCAGGGGCCCCTCACTAGATATATTCTTATTAGAAGTCTACCATGTGTGAGACACTGACAGTCCTGCTGCCCTTAAATAGTTTCCCCCGCTCCTGCCCTATTCTATGACCAAAAAGGCTGAGCTGCATGGACTACTGTGATGGGCCCCTTGCCCTCTAGCTTTGCAGGTAATCTAGTCAGTAAGGGTTCTAGCAGGAGACCAATGGAGAGAAAACAGGGAGGTCAAGTCTCCACTCAGAGATGCATGGTTCTTATCAAGGCAGATGGGTCTTCACAATGCCCTCCGTATTGTGGTGCAGGATCTCTCTCTCCTTCGTATCTCTGGGCGTGGGCCTTCACAGCCCCAGTGCTGCTCCCTCTAGACTCCTGGGTTACCCTGGCTTCCCCTACACACCAGCTGCGCATCTGTGAACAGAAGTAGACCCTCTCTGAAGAATCCCTCCCAACTTCATCCTCGTTTGACTGTGCTCTCTGTTCTGTTTGGGAGACCAATAGAAGTACTATGTTGGGAGTTTGTGAATAAGGTAAATAGCAAGAAATATTCATCATCCCTTGCTCTTGGGGAGCACTGAAGAGGAATGCTAAGATAGCAAAAATCATAATAAAAACAGCGACCATTTTTTGGATGCATACCACATGCCGAACTACAAAAAACTTCACTTCTAAAGCTGCTACTATTAGGATATCTGTTTTGCAAATGAAGACAAAATAAAACTCAAAGCTCAGAAATATGAAGCCCAAATAAATATTAAGGGACAGATTCAAGCCAGAGTCCACCCAATCCAGAGGACATCCTCTCAAATACTGAGGTATTACCAAATTTACCTCAACAGTATTTCTATTGGATGGACATTCTGTGTTGAGTATAAGAAATGCCCTCTTACCCCACTTCCCATGGCAAATCTGGCCATGCACAAAAAGCCCAATTTAGAAGTTAGGGAGAACTGAAATCTAACCTTCTTATCACTTCCACATACCCCTTTGTTTATGAATTCCCTCCTGTGTGAGCTAACAGATGTCTCCAGAAAGACACATTCTTCCAAAGCCATCAGCCTTTGTTTAAACCACCAGATCTGTCATTTTCTTGCACAACTCAAGACGCAGGTAAGCAATGGAGAGGATGTTGGGGAGTATCCTGGAACTTCTCAGACCTGCATGGTGAGGTCAGGCACCTTCCTAACTGACCTCCACTTATGCAAGCACCCACTTGCCTGAGTCATCCCTTCAGTATTTACAGCTGGTCACCCTCTCTGACTGGGGGGCCGGAGAACTCAGCTCATCAAACAGTTGGAAAACAGACACCCCAACCCAGGCTGGGCTGACAGGCACACAGCTGCACCAACCTTATTAATTAGTACCCAGACCTTTTGAGAATTGATTTCCACTTTGATCCTGGCCTGCACATTTCTATCTCAGATATATAAACAGCAAATCATGTTATCTTATAATTAAGTGATAATCTTCATGACAGAGAAGATGACAGGACTATAAATGGCTTATGCCAGTGATTAAAATAACTTCCTCCCCCTTCCCACTTAGCCCTGGAAATGTTCTCCAACTTCACAAAGCTATTAGTTGTTAATAAACTCTCCGTGACAGGAGCCTCATTCCTATTCAACAAGATCACATATCGACTGAGTTACTCTTCAGAAACCATACACACTTTATTCTTTATGCTTAAATAAGCATGCCCTATTCGCCTTAGAAGGCTGCATAAATGTCACAAAACAATTGACTTTAGAATTCAGATTGGTAGATTTTGAAGATATGCACACACATAATATATGTTCTAAGTCACGTGAGGGCCACTATTGATAGAACACTGAGCATCTAATACACAAGAGGAATAAGTAGCTATAAGAAGGTAAATTTAACTTCAAAGAGCACAATGGGTATTTGTTGAGTAGTTATTCTATACTGAATACTGTGATAAGTACTCAGGATATTACAGTAAAATGATACAATCTCTGCCTCCAAAACATAGCAGAGCCAAGTGCAAAGAGAGTGAAAAAAGAATTACTGTGCCAAGCAACTGGTTGCCACAGTAGTGGAAGATTGGTTGGAAGGAATACGGGGATTGATTAGCCATGTCTGCCATTAGGGCTGAATTTAGGAATGACATAGTGCCTTCAATGAACGCTGCACATATAAGCAAGTAGAGGCACGGATGTCAGCTTTCTGCCTGGACTGTGAGCTCCATGATTATTATCCCTTCATGTCTCTCAAAAACCTTAACAGTTTTTTGTACAAAGTAAACATTCATTTTGCCAGATAGACATCTGGATGGATTACTTTAGTGTCTGACTAAATTCTCGCATCATTTTGGAGAATCCACTTTTTTTTTTTTTTTTAGTTTCTTTGAGAGGAGAGCATGTGCGCATGCCACGCACATGAGCGTGCTCGAGAGAGGGGGAGGGGCAGGAGAGGGAGGGAGAGAATCCCAAGCAGGTTCCTGTAATGTTAGCACAGAGCCTGAGATGGGGCTCAGTCTCATGAAGTGTGAGATCATGACCTGAGCTGAAGTCAAGAGTGGACACTTAACCGGAGTGAGCCACCCAGGCGCCCCAAGAAGAGGCTCCTCTAAATGAGTTCAAAAAACATTTTATACACATGTATGCAGGCATGTATGTACGATCCTTTCCCACCCACACACCAAGGCATTTTAAAGACAAACTGCAAAGTCTCCCAGACTACATGCCCTTGGGCACATTCTCAGTCTCTTAGTAAAACTTCAACCAATTCTTTCTCTTCCCAGCAACACGATAGGTATTTGAAGTACTGGGAGACGCCCAGTATTGGCATGGGCAACTGGACTGTTTTCTTAACTATTCTAAACCCATGCCATTCTTTCTCATTTTCATTTTTTGATGTTTAGGGCACTTCGAATGTAAAATCTAACTGTTTTCACCTATGTCTCATTAATCCTTGGTGCCTTTTCTGCTCATCCCAAACTTTTCAAGGTTTCATTTGCTATAAAATTTAAATTAAGAAGATAAGCCTCTCATTTTAATACCTAGACCATTCCTGAATTTTGGATCTTAGAAATATGTAATGTATTATGTCTTTTACCAAATGTACTGAATGTTTACATTTTATATGATTCATCTACTTTATGTTGGTTAGATTTCCATTCAAAAGATATACCTCTTTGTACCCAATCCATACTTTCTGTCTCTCTGTTTTTCTGTGTCTTTCTGAGATTCACGGTTTGCTTTCTCTTATCCACACACATTTCAATACCCAAATTCATTGTCTATGTGTGCTTGTGATTTCCCATTCCTCTTCTATTTTGTTAAAAGCTCTTTTTCCCCCCATGCAAGCAAATTCTAAGAGAAAAAGGGAAAAAGAATCATGCAGAACCATCATTGAGGGTTTGAGAGGAAAAGTGCCCAGGTCTGGGACTGTTCCTAACCACCTGTTATGACACTTGCCATGGAATGGCCAGCTTTGGTTTCTTCCTCAAATGCAAAACTGGAGACAGAAAGAAGACTATGTCCAAAGTGATTTCACATTCTGAAATTATCACAATTATGAGTCAACGGCACTGCACTCTGACATTGGGAGGCATCAAGCTAAGTGCTGGATGGATAGGATGATCACTTGTAACAGTCACAATTGTATAAAGCAGGCACTATTGTTAGTCTCACTCTATCATTGAGGAAACTGAAGCTCAGAAATAGACACTGAGACAAAGTAACTTCACAAATGATAGGAGACAAGCCTGAGGCTGGAACCCGGGGAGCAGGGCTCTCAAGTTATGCATCTGGCATCAAGCTCTGCTATCAACTGATCTCCCAGATTTTAAAAGAATTAAAATGAGAACATTCAGGGGTGCCTGGGTGGCTCAGCTGGTTAAGTGTCTGACTTCAGCTCAGGTCATGATCTCACGGTTTGTGGGTTTGAGCCCCATGTCGGGCTGTGTGCTGACAGCTAGCTCAGAGCCTGAAGCCTGTTTCAGATTCTGTGTCTCCCTCTCTCTCTGACCCTCCCCTGCTCTCTCTCTCTCTCTCTCTCTCTCTCTCAGAAATAAATAAAACATTAAAATTTTTTTAAAAATAAAATTAAAAAATGAGAACATTCAACTGGTGACTATTGTAAACAATGAAATTATATAGAGAAATCACCTGAAACTAATATTAGTCTATATGTCAACTGGATTTTAAATAAAAACTTAAAGAGCACCCATACTGTTGAAAAACATTCCTTTCCTAAAATGACTGGAAAGGACTTCAGAAAAACTCAAGCATATTTTTCAAAATACAGTCACTGCATCAATGTATTTGTATTACATTAATGTATCAATGTATTGCATCAATGTATACACTTCATATTTATACCTTTTAATAGAATCCATATTTGTACAAATAGATACACTCTCATGCTTACATGTAATATAAGCATTATTTGACCGTGTTCCATTGTCAGTTTATCAGGATAACTGCCTACACGTGTGTCCATTACAAAAGAAGGCTTCTACCCAGTTAGGAGACTACCACCCTGTCTCCACCATCTCTTCAAGTTGGCACCCACGGTTGTGTCTCCTCTGTGGCACTGAGAAAGCGTCTTCCTTTGGCCTTTCTGTCTCATCCCCAAGTCTAAACCCATGAGCACCTCCTACTGCTGTCATGTTAGTCACTGAGATAATAGCTTTCAAGCTTGGGACATCTGTCCTACTCAGCCCATTCTCCATGTGGCAGCCGTGTTCTCTTCTCAAAGCAAGTCACACAAGCTGCACCCTTCTAAAAACCTATTAATGGTGCTCCATTGCCCCTGAAATACAATCCACACACCCTCCCACTGTCTCCATGTTATCTGCTCAGATCTCCACATTCATAATATATCAACGGGACTTTTTGCTATTCAACCAACAGAATGAGCTTTCTGTTTCCAACTCAGGACCTTTACATGTGCTGATCCCTTTATGTGGAATATTTCCCTTTTTGCCTACTTCATATGGCCTGTCCTTCTCATTTTGGGGGCACCAATATATCATCGCCTGTGTTCTGGGGAGCTTTTCATGTCCTCCTTATTTAAGTCAGCTCCAGCTCTGTTGCTCTGTCTCTTACAACATAACTGAGTGTGTGTGTGTGTGTGTGTGTGTGTGTGTGTGTGTGTGTGTTTCTGAGAGAGAAAGAAACAGAGAGAGAGAGAAAGACTATTTTTCCCAGCTCTGATATAAAGCTTGAGAGGGTGGGATGCAGGTTGGCCTTCCTCAGAGATATATATCCAGCATTTAACTCAGAGCCCAGTATGGCTTAGATGGTCAATAATTATTTGTTAAATGAATATACATATGACCTGAGATCTGTTTACTTGAAGAGGAAAAAAAAGACAAACCATTTGAAAAGGGAAGAAAATAAAGACATTAGCAAAACTTAATAATTTTGGCAGACATTATTATGAACATTTGACACATGTTGAAAGAAGGCGGATCTTTAACATATTTGATAGATCATCTCTTCTCGGAAGGTAGGTTTAAAATTGTGTCTACACCATTAGTTATGAAATGAGGGAAAATACTCTGTGTGACTCACAAGGGCTAAGAAATTGATCAGCATTGGTACAACTTGCTGGATGGATAGAAATCTAGACATTTTCCTTTGATCTTGCCTTCCTTTCTCCTGGCTTATTTTTACACTGATTTTTATGGATTTGCATTCAACAGCAAAGGTAAGTGAAATGAAACTCTGGAGGATGATCAGCAGTAACAAAGTAGACAGAACAATTTTTTAAAATCAGAAGTGCCATTGCTAAGCCCACCATCTAACACATTTTATTATATATGAATGATACTTAGAAGAATATCACACTTCAATTTGTTCCTGAGTTAGATTACTGGAGATAAATGAGATTCTAAAACAGTAACTAAAGGAGTTAATATTCAAACATCTCTCCAATAGAGAAATTTAAAATATAGAAGTGATTTTATAGCTACTAAAACATGAACGAGTACTAGGACACAGGGATTTCATGTGGATTGATATTACAGAATCTAATAGAAATCTGGTAGTCTTTTTATTGGGATGGAACAGGTTTTATGGCTCTGAAAATGTCTGCAGTTTTAAATGGCAGACTGGAGAGTAAAGACACGAGGTCCAATGCTGATTTGGGGGTGGGGTGGGGGCAGACTCCAAGCCCATGAATGTTAAAATCACTTGTGTTCAGCCAAACTTCAAAGATCTCCAGGTTTCCGCCCCACTCTACAAACTTTTACCCTTCCCTTGCTAATGAAATACAAGAGAGAAGTAATATAAGGCAAGTAATATAAGGCAAGTTTCATTATAATACTTTGGGCCGGACCCTTGCCAGGACAGCCTCCAGTCCAGAGGGATGAACCAAGATATAAGTCAATGCAAGGACAGAGATGTGTCTATGTGAACCTCATTCTACATTACAACTTGAATGATGGAGTGTATAGCTCATGTCCTAAGCTTCTGGTCTATGGGCCAGTGTGTCTAAACAAACAGACAAACAAACAAAGGAGGGAAGGTAGGTTATCTGAAGTTGGTAATCTCCTTTGGCTTATTTCTTTAGCTCTTCATCAGATATAGAAGACTGCCTTGAGGTCTAGAGGGGAGGGACAGAGTCACTGGCATGACCTACTGCATAGCAGCTATGACAGCATCAAAATCCGGTCCACATTTGGGCTGAGCACACCCAGTATTAACCACCACCACAGTTACTCCTGCCATGTTGCTGTTATTGTTTTTAATCTTAAAAGAAGAAGGGTTTTTGGGGCGCCTGGGTGGCTTAGTCGGTTAAGCGTCCGACTTTCGCTTAGGTCATGATCTCGCGGTTCGTGGGTTCGAGCCCCGCGTCGGGCTCTGTGCTGACTGCCAGCTCAGAGCCTGGAGCCTGTTTCAGTCTGTGACTCCCTCTCTCTCTGACCCTCCCCTGCTCACGCTGTCTGTCTCTGTCTCCTGGAAATAAAATAAAACATTAAAAAAAAAAAAGAAGAAGAAGAAGCGTTTTGAATGACCTAACTCTTAAAATAGGGTAATTCATGCTCATGACTATTTTAAATAGCATCAAAAAGAACGAAAGGGGAAAAAAACACATTTCCATTTTTGTGATCCCCCCCACCCCATGAAAAATAGAAAGTACTGTAGCTTGTCATTCAATCTAAAATCAGATTTCATGCCAGCTGGAATCCTATGTCTATTTATTACTGTGCACAGGTTTTACATTAGCTATTTGTTAAAGACTGATTTTGCCACCACTGGGATACAATATAACTGAGGGTCTTTTCATGTTGTGACAGAAAGATTCATTCAGGTGGGACCGTTCTGGGAGAAATGCTATTAGAAGACAGGTATAGGGGTGCCACTTAGTAACTGATCCAACTGTATTTTTGGAGAAATAAAGTCTAAATGTAAATAAGTTCCTGACGGATTTGGGCCAACATGGAGACTGAACAATATCCATGATATTCACCATATGTGAGTAACAGTTTCATAAATAAATTCACAGCGTTTTAATGTCTGTAACATAGTAAGTAGCTTAGTTTCAGAGATACCTGGGAAAGATCATCTAATAAGACCAGGGTTTTGTCCTCTACTTCAGAGAACTGTTCATATTTGTTCCCTGCGAGAGTTCCAAATTCAGTACTTCTCAGCTTAGACTAAGAATAAACTTTGATCTTTCTAAAAAAGTTTTTATGTATTTATTTAGAGAGAGAGTGAGCACAAGCAAGCGTGAGTGAGGGAAGGGCAGAGAGCAAGGGAGAGAGAGAGAGTATTCCAAGCAGGCACTGTCAGTGCAGAGCCTGATACAGGCCTCGATCTCACAACTGCAAGCTAATGACCTGAGCTGAGATCAAGAGTCTGATGCTTAACTCACTGAGCCACCCAGGTACCCCAAGAATAAGATTTTAAAATTTGCCTACAAGCTTTTTAAAAAGTAGAGAGTCAAAGTTTTGGGGCATGGGGCCATACGTCTTTGTAAGTTTTATGGGCTTGTACCTACATAACTCATAGAATGAGCACAACAGATGACCAATGACTGAAGTCAGTTATATTCACATTCACATGCATGCACATGCAACCAAGTCTGACCTAGGTTTATGGGTTTTCTAAGGTTTCATGTCTGCAGGAGCAGTTTCCTGATCAACCTCTGTTGCCAGCAAATGGAGAGAGAGAGAGACAGACACACTCTCCAACCACAGGATATTTAGCAAGTAGGCACTCCATTAAAAAAAAAAAAAGGAGGTGCTTTATAAACAGGAAGTGATGTGGAATAAATAGGGAGGAAAGGGGAGGGAAGAGGAGGAATAAGACACAGGAAGGAAAGAGGAAAGCAAGAAGACAGCAAGGGACAGAAAGAAAAAGGAAGCCAGTGAGGAAATAAATATCTAGCTAAGAATAGAAGAATAGGAAACAAGAAGAAACTTGTCAGAGGGAATGTCAGAAAGAGGGAAGACAGTGCCAAAAAAGTCAAGAGGTAAAATATTTTCAGAAGAGATGGGTGGATTCCAAAGATGGCACCCATTGATGAAGCCTTCCCTCCCAGGAACATGGATAAACAAATGAATTCAGCACCTGGGTCTCTGGTGGTAAAGGGTCATGTTCTAGAAGTGCCTTGAGGGATCAGACGAATAGCATAAACAGAAGATTACAGGTGAGGAGGTGCTTGAGAATGAAGCATGGCATCTATTTAAGAGAGAAAACTGTACCGATCCAACAGCCAAGCCCAAATTCCATCCCTATAACCTGAAGCTAGAAAACTGATTCAGGTATTTGTGAAACATCTATCATAGAGTTTTAATCACAAATGTTTGCTTGAATAGCTGCAGCCACTAGCCCCTCTGTGCTTCTTCCCTCTTCACAGGGAGAAGAGCACAGACATTTCAACATTAGGTAAAAGGCGGAGAGGTTTTACATGAAGTAATCTAGCTCTGATTTCTTTGTCCCGGGAAAGGAAAATCAACCGTGAATGACCTGCCAGACCTTCTCCACTTGGGCACTGGCAGTGGGCCAAGGTCTCTAGGGCAAGAGAATAAACAGCCCCAGAATATGTGGCAGATAACTTTGTCAGAGCAACTTCTTGGAAGGTAAGGGGGGGATTGACTCAGTTGCTGATGATGGACATTTTAGTTTGTGAACAGAAGGACTTCAGGTGTTTGTTTCTTACAGTTTATTATTGGTAAAGTGGTTCAAAATCCAAATGCATCCAAAGTAGCCACCACCCCCACCCCAAAGTGCTCTCATTGTATCCTATACTTTTTTTTTTTTTATCACAATGCTTCTCATCATCCTTAGTAACATATTCATTTATCTCACTTGCTGCCTGTTTACACTACTAAACTGTCAACTCCACGAAGTAAAGAACAGAGTCAAGATTCCCCAAAACTGAATCTCCTGCATCTGTCATACACTCAACATGAGATACATATTTTCCTTGTTGATCCTTTGCTGGCAAGCAGCAGGGGCCTAATGCATGCTGCCTCTTGCTGTTCTTCTATGAACACATCTCCGTAGGCGTGAGGCAGGAAAAGGACAGAGAGGGTGGTAACCAGAAAACTCAGTGTCAAGGGGATTTCCAGAGCTGTCATGTCTTACATTTCCTGACTGCTAGAGGCATACTAGCATTATCCTAGAAGAGCCAAGGACCCCATGTTCTTTATCATACCAGAACCAAAATTAAAAAAACAAACAACAAAACCCCAAAAAACCCAACTCCCCCCAAAAAACAAAAAACCCAACCAAACACAAACACAAAAATAAAAGAAAATTAGATAAAGGTCTGCATGATTATGCAAAATTAATTTTAATTTGAGATTTCAGAACCCCACTTCACTACTGTCAGAAGCCCATCTAACCCTTTGATTCGCATGCCATACACCTCAGTGCTGACCTTCCTGCCTTTTCTATCCCAAACCTGCCCAGCAGACTGTTTCATGAGTGCTGAGCCACTCTCCAATTTCTACCTGTAGCGAAGGTTTGGTTTCAGAGTATGCTCACACATTCCCAATGACCAAAAAGTGCAGGGATTACGTTTCTGATAACTGACACATAGCCTTGAACATTGCTATTACCCACATGGAAACATGTAGTTGTTCAGACTAGTATACAGACCAATACACCTTAAGGTGGGGATGTATCTGCCCAGCAAGGGGGCCTTTTTCTATTGTGCACAAACGTACTCCATGGGCTAGTAACAGTCTTGATACCAGAAAAGGGCAAAACTCTAGAGGCTATGGCAAATGAAACCTCATGACTTGGTAAGCTGCATTTTATCACCTCTGGTTTAATATTTCTTTGTTCCAATTAGAAAAAAAAAATACTCATCAGAAACTATTTTAAATATAGTATCCCTTTGGCAGTAGATGAACTCCTCCAGGGAGTTGCATTATTCAAACAATTTTCTGTTTCAAAATAAACAGGTAGTGAGAAGCAACAAATTATTACATTTCCATTAAATGCACAGAAACAACAAACTTAATTAAAAAACACTGAAGCAGCTTTCCCAAATGGTAATCTTCCTCCCCAGGGCAGAACAGTTTCCTTTTATGGAATCCCGACCCGATAATAGGGCCACCTTGTATCAGTAATTAATGACATATTAAAAACTGAACTCACTTCTTATTTCTTCTCATAATGCAAACTGAAGTTGACCAGGGGCAAGAGTCCCCTCAGAACTCAAATGCATTTTTACGAAAGCTTACACCTATAATTCCTACTCTGGAAGGGATATAATTAGCAAGCAAGCAAGCTGTCGCTCCCTCTGGTCCCAGCAATCTTGTGCCTAGGAGAGGAGGGCTGGGGTCATGATTCAAATGGAGCTCCATCAAGGTAATGATACTAATGGAGACAAAGCTAGGAGTTGGGCACAGGAGTGACTGTGTTCCAAGTAGGAATCTGAATAGTATCATTCACGCATGATCTCCTTGCAACCAGCAGTATCTAAAACTCCTTCAGGAAATCTGATGTCTCCGGGTCTGTATGTAAAGGAATGAAACTAGAGACTAGAGTCACTTAGTTATATCATTTCGGATAAGTCAATCATACTGAGTCAACATCTTTATCTGTAAAATGAAGACGGGAATATCTACCTAATAAGTGTGTTGAAAAGATGAGAATGCACTATATATAATGTACGTAAAGGTATAACCAATGTCTGCACATGTGAGACCCTGAATAAATTTCAATGGAAATAAAAGCAATGGTTATATGTTTATCATATCTTGTGACCCAGTGACCTAGCTAAACATTATCTTGACCATCAGTGCCTCGACCTCATTATTAACTGTGTGTGTGTGTGGAGGGCTTTCCAATTGTGTAGCTGGAAGCTCCTAACTTTGTGAGGTACCATGATTATTATATCCATTTTAAAGATAAAAAGACAGAAACTCAGTTCACCTTCTGAGTGACTGAGATCAAAGGTCTTTTACAGTAAAAACCGCTTTCTGGCTTAATTACTCCATAATTACTCCACACTGTTACAGAGATTTTGTTTTGTTTTACTCTATGTATATTCTACTCTTACAATGGTGCAAAGGAAGTCAAAAGTTAGTTATCTTATTTAGAGTTTTGCACCATGAAAAGTGATTGATGCATTTGCACACAATGTGAACCATAGTATTGAGGAACTAGAGCTCGGAAAAGGAGCGTTTCACATTATCTGGCCCTGGCTCAGAAAGGGTAGGCTCTATGGAATTCGAGTAACAACAAGACATAGTAAAAAGTCATCTTCTCTCAGGAGATGAGGGAAAACATTTTCCTGGGTTCAAAAATGCTTCTTGTAGGAAGAAATTTTCTTGTCTAATGGACAAAACTAGCAAGTTTGAACTAGTTAACACCTTGCCCAAAGGTGCCATTCACTGGGCAACTTTAACATGCTTTCAATGCTGTAAGCTCCCGATAGGCCTCTGCTCGCAGCACCTTCGTAACAACCTTAAGGGTTAGGTCCTGCTATATCCAAGTTTTAAGTACATAATGAAGCTCAGAGGAAGTGAGTAGTTATATCAGCCAGAGTTTAGCTACTCAAAATGGAGATAAAGCAAGGGGATGGAATATGTCAAAGTCACTGGAAGGGTTGGAGGTGTGTACTCCAGAATGACTCATGAGAAATGCTGCTATATCTGCCATGAATAGGGAGGCAGAGACCCAGAAAGTCACTGACAGAACCATTCATATCAGAAATATATTGATGAAATGATGAACATGAATCAAAAAGCAACTGTCACTGACACCTCTGACTTTTATGTGAGCCATGCTAGCAAAAAATATACATGTTCCATGGCTGCTTTTCAATAGCACTGAAGTTAGAGGCTGAATGCTATGCCACTAGTATTGAAAACCCAAATATTTCCTCCAATATTCTAGCTATTAGAAACTGTAGAGAATGGGAAAGGAAAAAAGAAGAAAAAAACAGCCTTTCATACAACTCATAGCAAAAACACAATAATCCAATAAAAAATGAGCAAAGAACTTGAATGGACATTTTTTTAAAAAGACATACACATGGCCAACAAGTACATGAAAAGATACTTAGCATCACTAATCATCAAGGAAGCACAAGTCGAAACCACAGTGAGCTGTCACCTGACATATATTAGGATGGGTAGTATCAAAAGGCAAGAGATAAATGTTGGTGAGGATGTGGTGAAAAAGGAATCTTCATGCACTGTTGGTGGGAATGCAAACTGGTACAACCTCTATGGAAAACAGTATGAAGTTCCCTCAAGAAATTAAAAAGAGAACCGCCTTATATCTCTAGCTATCCCACTTGTGGATATGTATCCAAAGGAAATAAAACCATTATTTTGAATGAGTTCTGGTACCCCAATATTCACTGAAGCATTACTCACAATAACCAGTATTTGAAAACAACCCAAGTGTCCATGAATGGTTGAATGGATCAAGAAAAATATGGTATAAAAAATGGGGTACATATATGTACAACTGAACATTATTCAGCCTTTAAAAAAAATCTGGGATGCCTGCAGGGCTCAGTTGGTTAAGCGTCTGAGTTCAGCTCAGGTCATGATCTCACGGCTTCAGGGTCTGAGCCCTACACCGGGCTCTGTGCTGATAGCTCAGAGCCTGGAGCCTACTTCAGATTCTGTGTTTCCCTCTTTCTGCCACTCTTCCCCCTGCCTCTGTCTCTCTCTCTCAAAAATAAATAAAACATCAAAAAAAATTTTTTAAAAGGGAAATCTGTCATTTGCAATGCCGGAGATGAATCTGGAGGGCATTATTATGCTAACAAACAAGTCAAACTCATAAAAACGTAGTAGAAAAATAGTTGCTGGGGCGAGAGGTGGGGGAATAGGGAGAGGCTGGCAAAGTGATACAAATTTTTGGTTATAAGATGCATAAGGTCTGAGGGTTAGTGTATAACATGTTGACTATAGTTGATAACACTGTATTATATAATTAAAATTTTCTAAGAGAACAAAATTTAATATTCTCACCAAAAAAAATAAAAAAGGAAAAAAAGAAGGGAAGTTAAAAAAGATAAAGAAAAAAATATGGCCTCGGAATTTTTGCTTTCCAAAAATCAAATACATTTAACTGGCAAAAAATTAATAATAATTTATTTATATATGGGGCACCTGGGTGGCTTAGTCAGTTGAGCATCCTACTTTGGTTCAGATCAAGATCTCATGGCTCAGAAGTTTGAGTCCTGTTCCAGGCTTAGCTCAGCTGTCAGCACAGAGTCTGGGGCCTGCTTCAGATTCTGTGTTTCCCTCTCTCTCTGTCCCTTGCCTACTCATGTTCTGTCTCTCTCAAAAATAAATATTAAAATTTTAAAATAATAATAATTTTAAAAAGTAAACCACATCCAGACCCCTAGATGTAAGGAAGTCTGCAAATGTAGGTTTTGGCTTTTTTGCTTTTTGGTAGAGGAAAGCACAGGAGAAAGGGGTTAGAAAGGCTCCTCAAGAGTCCCATCACCATGTCTACACTGGCAGGTATTCCATCCAAGAAGCAGCTCTGAATGAAAGGGTATAGGAATCAAAAAACAGGCTAGACCAAATGCAAAGAGACATTATAGACAAGAAGTCGATTGGAGAACCAAGAAGAATTTAGTACAATGAAAATGAAGGGAATATTCAGGATCAAGACAAGGCATGAAATTGAAGAGGCATAAAAAGGGTCAAAGAAAGTGTCTATCACCTCAGCTTAGAAGCATCCTCAGCCTAAGCTAGATATCCCTCTTGAGTTTCCAAGGAGTCCTTGAACAACTCTCAACTACTGTATTTATTACACAGAATTGTAACCATTCATTTTCTTGTATGCTATACCGCTCCCCTCAAGAATGAGGATGGGAGGTCAAGTTACACCCTAAAGAACTTCGTTCAAGAATGAACATCCTAGTGATTAAAAAACAACCAATAATCTACCAAACAAGGAAAAACAAAAGGATTTTCCTACCTTAAGTAACTTTCATTATAAAAAACTGGTAATTATTATATTATAGATTGGTAACACAATTAAGAATATATCCCTACGCATTATTGCTATGATTTTATACATAGATGGGGCAATTGTTTTTAACTGAGTGAACATCCTTTCATTTTGATTATAGCATCTCAACTTTCCTGTAAAGAAGCAATGCACCACCCACTGCAAGAGGGGAGTCATATGAGGTGCTTGACCTCAGCTCTGGGGTTTCAGGTGGGTGCATGATCTGATGAAACAATGGGAGTTCTCTGTGGGACTCTTGCTATGAGATACTGGGAAAAAGTTCTTCTGCTGGGGATACTGCTACTGGTAAGATGACAGTCTCATGTTGCCAATGACTACCACAAGGAACAGCAAAATAGAAGCCAATATAGCAGTGGAGCCAAAGATAGAGAGATAATACATTCTTAACAACATCATTTTGGGTACCTGGATCAAGGTACCCAAACCTACCATGGGCCAATACATATACATATATATATTACATATCATACATACAGTCACATATTCATCTGTATATATGAATACACACACACACACACACACACACACACACACAGTCCAACCTGTAGTGATTAGAAGACCAAGTGTCACATGGCTTAAGGGGGATTTTCAAGCCATTAGCAAGTGACATTTTAATTAGGTATATTTTATTAAGAGGTCATGTACGGTTTCTGTCTGTGCTACTGAATGAAACTGACATTTTTTTCTGTTTACCATAGCTATACTACTGATTGAGGAAATGGCAAGGACTAAAAGCAATGAAAGAATGGAACTCAGTTTGAGAGACATCAGTCTGTCTCAACGAGATCCACCATGCCGCCATTAGAAGAGCAGACAACAGGGAAGACACAGCCATCACTTGACCTTACTTAAGAGAACTAAAGAAAACTGCAAGCCCTTTATTTGTCTACATGCACAGAGAATCGATTAATAGTAAATGATCCTTACTAAAATGGCTTCAGAGTCCCGCAAGGTTGTGGGAATTACAAATGTTTTGAAGGAAAAGAGAGTACTTCAATTTTTCCTCAAAGATATTAGTTGAATAGTGATCAATGACACTGAAACAGCCTAATTCTCATTAAAAAAATCATTGAAGACTTTCCAAATGATTAAGCCAAGTGAGACACTGAAAGATCACAGCAAGAAGGCCTCATCACTAAAAGTACATAAATACCATAGCATCAGCCAGTCAAACACAGGAAGAGCTGTTGTCTTCTAGAATGGCCTTTGCTTGTCATTCAAACTCATATAAAATGCCTAAAATCTGTCAATATAGTAGCTTCTAAGTGATATGTCAACAAATATATTCACTGAGAATACTTATTCTGCCTAGAGCCAATGTTTTTATAAAAACACCCTCAAGAGTCAACTGTTAAATCAATAAAATGAGTGTTTTGAGCAGGTGTTTGGAATTGTGTTGATTTATCCATATTTTCCAGTTTAATTTCCACATTTACCATCAAACTTCTGCAAGAAAACATAAAATATACCTGGAAGTATTATTCTCCTCATAAATACGAGGACAGTTGTACGAAACATATCTGTACCAGTAAAGAGGATTCATAAATCACTTTCATTTGCTTAAATCCTTAAAGTTTCCTGTTAAACCTGTAGTGGTTGGAATGCCAAGTGTCACACAGCTTAAATGGTATTTTCAAGACATTAGCAGGTGACATTTTAATTAGGTATATTTATGAAAGACATAAGAAAAAGCAGAAGATGAGTAAGGAACGAAAACTGAGTCGGACTCATGAAAAAAGAAAAGAATTACTATCTATTCCTTTTAGACTTTTCTTTTAGCATACAGAACAGTAAAACTTAGTGGTCAAGAATATAAGATCGAGAGGTGCCTGGGTGGCTGAGGTGGTTAAGCATCTGACTCTTGGTTTCAGCTCAGGTTATGATCTCTCAGTTCATGAGTTAGAGCCCCATGTTGGGTTCTGCGCTAACAGCATGTAGACTGCTTCGGATTCTCCCTCTCTCTTGCTGTCTGCCCCTGCCCTTCTTGCTCATTCTCTCTCTCTCTCTCTGCCTCTCAATACATAAATAAACTTTAGAAAAAGAATATAACTTTGAAAGCCAGCCTTCACCAGCTCAAATTATAGTGGTGACAGGTAGCACTTGCAAGACATTGAACAAGTTATACAGACTGCATCTGCTTCTGTAGGGATAATGCCAGCACCTACTGCACCTACTGCATGAGGCTATTGTGGAAACAGAATTGGTATTTTTTAAACACCATTTTGCATAGGACCCAAGAAGAAAGAAGCATTCAATAAGTGCTGGCTATTACTATACTATTTGCAACCTTGCCTACTGGGTAAAAGGCAAACGGTGATAGGAACGTTTTGTTTCAGATTTTACTTATATATTTATATTTCTGCTTGCCTCAGACATGATGCAAGACATTCAATAATATATGGACAAGAAACAAAAACAGTCCAACTTAAGAACAGAGGTTAAAGAAACAAGTAAAACAAAGACAGACAAACACAAGAGCAGGAATGAAATGAAGAATAAGAATCATAGACATAGATTCCACCACCAACTGCAAACTTTACTTAGGCTTTTTGGCAACTGACCCAAGAAAGAAAATTAAGTATATAGCACAATTTTTAATACCAATGAGATCAGAATCCACTAAATGCCTAGAAAGAATACAAAGATTTTTGTGAAAGACAGCAAACATACAGAACTAATGCCAAGAAATGAAAAGTATGTCTGGGGAAGCACAGAATAATCATGTAATAGCACCGTTGGCCTCAATTCTTTACCTTTCCCTGTATCTGTACCTGTGCCAGGGTCCCTTGGTTCCTTGCGTTCCCTTGAATCTTGACTTTGAACCTGGTCCTAGGATTTTCTTTGGCCTTGATATATGGGAAAGAATGATAATGTGTCCTAAGTTCCAGTCCTTAAGCTTACAAGGCCTCAAGGATTTCTGCGTGCTCTACTGCATCTCCTCCTCAGCATGATAAGTAAATGATATGGCTAGTCCTGTTGCTAGTCTAAAAAGGACGAAAGACGGGAAACAGAATCAGACCCTGCAGTCTGGAGAAGAGCCACCCTCGGGAGCCCAGCCTAGATCAGCCAAGCCCCAGATGACTCACAAAGATGTCAGCATTAATAAATGATAGCCCCTTAAATAAAATTAAGCCTCTTGAGTTTTGGGGTGATTTGCTTTGCAGCAATGGCAAACTAACACAACAACCAAATGTCAATTCTTTAAGCACTTTACGCATTGGTAACTAAAAGCCAAAAATAGGTGTCATAAATGGAATACCATGACCCAGATAAAAAAGCAGCATACAGAGTATTGGTACACATCCTCACAGTTTCAATTTATAACCTTAAGTAGCCTCACTGTTAGAACTTCTGAAATCCCTAATAATTAACATAAGTCAAATCAAAAGTCTGTTGCTGTTCACTATACTAGATGAAAGTGCCCCGATAGTCACCAAAACTGCATATTAGGCTTTAGTTACTCATTCTCCAAACTCATAAGCAAAATTTACTGGAGGATGAGATGTGAAGGGTGAAGGTGGTTATAACTTAAAGAGACCAACAAGTTCCAGAGTGGCACAGGGCATGACAAGTGGCCCGTATGTCTGGTGCTCAACAGAGGTGCCATATGTATGAAGATGCAATGGTTAGAGAAACCATGATCTTCAAATGTGCACATAACTTGAAAGTCACAAGGGCATATGCTCCAAATGGTTGTGTTGATGCAAAATTAGGTTGCTTCTCACACAGGCGACTCCTTCCAGTGTGCATAGAACAGAGGAGTAGTAGGGACTTATTTATTTAAGCATGGTTAGTAATTCTTACTCATGAGCATGGCTAGTAACTATTAATAGCAATAGTAATAGCCAACTCATCAATATGGATGTGCAAGGCTCAATGCTACACACTAGCCGTGAATTATTCCATTCACTTCATGTAACATTCATGATATGTACTTGATAAGCCAAGAAGGTGGGTACTTTTATTTTCTTTTCCAACCTACTGTGCCCTTTGATCTCACACTTTTTAGGGACAAATACTCTGTAGCTTGAAGAGATAAAAGACTTGCCTGTCGTCATACAGATACTCCTCTTTTAAGAGGAGAGAGTGGACAAAATTAGATATGCTCGATACCTATTTGCTTTAGATAAGTCTTGAACATTTTCCAGGTTGATTGGCACTTTAATCTTTTACTTAAATATAAAGCTTCCCTAATTTCAACTGGTCTATGAAAATAGTTTGCCAAATAGAAAGGACTTTGTCAGTGGAAAGAAGTGGGATATACTGTGAATATCCTCCATCTGGTTTAGAGAGAAGACATAACTTTCAATAATACTGTTTTAGAATATACTACTGGTCCAGATTTATTCAAAGAACTTTGGCCTAATACCCCAACATTACCCTTTAGCTATCTCTGACCCATCTGAAATCCTCTTTCTGTGTCCTCACCATCAGATGGACAACCTACAATATATTTCTCCTTTGAATTACTTTATAGTGAAAATAATACACAGACCCCAGTGTTACAGGAAATTGCAGTGTTGAACAAACAAGGCTTCTTGTCTAATTTCTCTCGAATCTTGTTTCTGTCTTGTCACCTCAGAGGACATATGTTGCACTCATATGCAAATTACGTGCAAGTTTTATCACTTGGACTTGCGTATTACCCAATGATTTCAAACAATGGCATGTGAGGCATATGATAATAGCCATAAACCTTATTAGAAATTCAATTAAAACCTAGTGAACATCGGGTAGAAACATTTCTGATGTATTTTTCTTCAAATTTAGCTCATATGACTCAAATCAGACCTGCTCTTTAAAGACAATGAACCCTGCAGAATCATGCAGCGCTACGAGATGGGCGTTCTGGTCCACAATGTTCATTAATTATCAGAAACGAAAGCAAACAGAATTCACACATGCAAAGTGCTAGCAGAGATGGGTCTACTTGACATAACACCTTGACTGAGCTGATGATCACTGGCACAAGGAGTAGCTTCTTAGCTATTTCAGAAACAAAATAATCCCCACGACTATCTCAAAACACCAGGTTGTCCAGTTTTCTCTCTGAAACGTTATGAATCCTACACTGCAGCCACTGATTCACAAAGTCAATTTTGTTGTTCCTTCCCTTTGCCACTTAAACGCTCCCCAAGAACAGTCAAAATATGAATAGTTTGATGAATCATCAAAAAGTTCTAGACATTTCATATGACCTCCCTTCAGCTATTTTGTAAAACCCAACAGGACCATGCAACTTTTTAAATCAAAAGTTGTACTGGTTCCCACATTTTACCTACTATGTGATATACAATAACTATGTTTATCATAATATCAAAATAAATAACTTAGCCAAGCTATGACTCCACTGGCTCCATGTTCCATGTGATGATGGCAAACCGACCCTAACTTAAGTAAAATAAAGGTAGGGGAAGGGAATAGGGAGTTAATTAACTCACACGACAAGAGGGGAGGAAACAGAAAAGTTAGAATGGGCCCAGGCAGTGATGATTGGGAAACGCCGAACAATATATTCATTTTTTTTAATGGAGGGGGGCTGATTTGTGGCATTTGCCAATTTAAAGCTACCAACGTGTCATGAACCAGCTCACAAAATTCTCGAAAATTTAACAAAAGATTCATGCACCGGTATGAGTTAGTTTCAGCGTACCAAGAGATCTAGGTACTCAAATGATATCCTAATTATCCCCATCTTCACTCCATCTGATTTCATTCTCAGACAGGTTCATTCTATACGGTGGCAAATGTAACAGCAGGGGAATTGCTCCGAAGAACTGGAAATAGCTTGGCTTCCTATATGCCCCGTCAGAGCCAAACACTACGGCAAAGGAATAAACTATTATGATCATCCAGTTTGTGAGCTAAAGAGAATGGAGGCAGCTACTTTCAAATCATTTGGATTAAGCAGGATTCATCCTTATGGGAAAAGATTAGTTCTCCTAAGAAACTGTGTGATAGTATTATGAAGACCATCTGAGTTTTCAATAGGTCTACGATTAAGTCTATGGTAAAAGTTTTCTCTATTTCTGGGGATGCAAAACAGCTAGAACTCCCTGCCACATGTCCACTTCCAGTGAAAATTCAGGGCAAAAGCTTAAGATACAAAATAATAAAACATGTCTTGAAGAAAAATATGCTCTTGCAACCTAAAGAAGCTATCCTCAGTCATGGATAGATACAAAATGTGAAGATATATAATTGCTGCATACATTTATTAATGGAAGTGCTAATGCCATAAATCGTACATCTCTATTTGACACACAATCTATTATTTTCCTTTCAACGAGGAAGAAAAAATAAAGGAGCGGAACTGGTAATATTGCTTGCAACTAAATTAGATTTTCCACCAGAGAAAGCTATTTAGAAAAAGCTATTTGAAAAAGCAAAATAGTACTCACAAAAGGGTATTAATGAACTCAGCCAGCAGGAAAAAGCCTGCGACAATACAAACAAGTGTTTGCAAAACATCTTTTAGGACTAAAAGCCAAAGGGATGCTTTGAACTTTCTATCTTTGAAGAAACTATTTCACCTGCCAGCTGACTAGGAGAACCAGTTGAATTTTTAGAATAAGAACCCTTATCTTACGCTCCGGGTCTTACTGAGGATTCAAGAGACAAGACCTCAGGAGCTCTGGGTTTAGAGGAAAACCAATATATCCTGCGTTCAAACTGTGAGGTTTTATAAGAACAAGATGGGGACTATGCTTGGGTTTGGCTCCCACCTTGACTGCTGAGAACATTCTAATACAGAGTTAAAAGTCATTTCTGAGACAAGGAAGGATCAGGTTAACTTTGAGCCTTTCTTCTGGATGCTCTTTCACTGCCTGGCCACAGAGTTCTTTTTTATTTTTTTAATATTATATTCTTATGTATTTATTAAATAAAGAACAAGAAAATGGCAAGAAAACAGCAAAGACAAATTACAATTTTCTCCCCAAGAACAAGGATGAGGCAGGCCACCTTTCCACAGTTTCTCTGTACCACTAAATCAAGTCCATTACAAGAATATGCCTGCTATGGCTTAGTGTGCCACATAAGGGATGTAGCAGTTGGTAAATGACATTCAGGATTCTCTTTATGAATTAAACAAATCAAAACCCATTTATGCATTTTTTCAGGACCATTACCATGCTGCCCAAGTGCTTAGCCAGCCGACCAGAGGACAGTGGAAAACCAGGGAGGGAGGTTCTGATTGACTCGACTATCACCAACTATTTTCAATGATGAATGGGCTTCCTTGTAGGGATTTAATACTTAAACTATCCCTTCTATGTGGTGTACCAGAATGGTGAAGGGAGCAAAAGGGACAGTCTTAAAATATAAACATTTCACTTCTAGTGATGAGATGGTCATGTTCACAAGAAAAGAACTTTATACCTTCAATTTTAATGGCACACTGGAAGAAATTCCAAGGCCAGTTCTCTCAGCAACATGCCATTATACCCAAGGTCCCATGCTATGCGTGCCATATGGATAAATTAACGGCATACATGCTGAGTAGTAGTTTAAGTAGGATAACCATTGTAGCAGGTCAGGGATGAGGCAATTGTTCGAAGGTAGGAAAAAATAAACATTTTCCAGCATTATCTAGTGAAAAATAAATATTGTATGTGGAACCGTTGGAAAGGATCTGCAGTGTATTTAATATTTAGCCCCTCTAATGACACTTGGCTTTTCTGTTAGAATTTCACCTTTGTACAGTTTGCTAATATCACATACAGTCTCAGTAGCATTTTTTACTGAAAACCACACATATTAGGTGAAAAAAAGTGTTGAGGGAGGTTTACTGGACTTCTTTTGTGAGCAAGGTAATCAGATATGCCATCTGAATTGTTTGACAGCCACACCACATGGGATGTCATGACCACATACCTGCCAGGGGCCCCAGTGAGATAAGGGAGCTTAAGGGTTACCTTTTACAGAATTTAGTCCCTATGATTTTTGACAGCCAAGGTTGACATCCTTTGCACAAAAGATAAAGATTTGTTATTTGAGTATACCATATTTTTTACTTATTCTTGGAAATGAACTGTTTTACTAAAGTTGGAACCCGTTTCTTAAAAATAAGAATTTTTTTTATCCTTAACACGTAAATGAAACATGACCCTTATTTTCCTTCTGCTATTCCCTTCTTCCCCACTGCATTCATTTGCTGCTGGTCTTTGACTTTGGACAAGTAATAGTATCCTTAGAGCGAGGTCTCTTTTACCACCAGGAAGAAGTTCCTTCCACTCTGGTAACATTTTTGTTGTAGTTGTTGATGAGCTAGGTAAAATAATTCCCTTTGGACACTAAAACCCTTCTCAGAATCAATTCCTTCAAATAACTCAATAAGATCTTAAAGGTATTAAACCACTGCTATGAGACTTTGAATATGCTTCTTCGTCTTCCTCAGCATTTTTCGTATCCATCTTCTCTCAATCTATGTATTGGGTTTAGAAAGGATAGCTAAGAAAACAGGTAACATTGACTCTAACTTCCAAGAGGGAATTCTGTATGTGGGTCATAATAAACCACTGAAGAGAGAGTAGCATTGGATTTGCTTTTCAGCATGTCTTTTCAGGGTCATCATTTCAGGGCTCTGCTGAAAACAAAAATGCATTTCTTCTACTGAGCTGTCTTGCGAACTCCCATCTCAGGTAGCATGTCATTTTGTTCCTCACAAGGACAGAGTAGATGAAAAGAATAATGCATGGTACTTTAATCAGAGTATATCTGCCACTCCAGCCAGGAGCTCCATGAAATCTGGAGGAAGCACAGAAAGGACAGGTATTCTGAGAGTGCAAAGGTGCTATTGGAGGCCAGTGAACATCTACTGCTCCCCATAATTTTCTCCCACTTCCTGCAGCAATGACCCTGGCATCATCTGGGGACTCAATCCTGCTCTACCTCCATAAGCAGGGCTCCATCCTTAGAGTTAAAAAATGTGTCTGAGGTCAAGCCAATAGACACATAATACTTCCTTGGCTACCAGGATTTGTTGAGTGACCTAACACATTTCAATCAGAGTGATGTTCAGAACATATACAGGAGCTATCATAAAAGAGATATATTCTTCTCTGCTAGAGCTTCTGCAGCCATAATATCACCACTGGTTAGGCCAGACAAAGTTTGGGGGCCTTCAGTCACTTAATGAGACTTGAGGAATACATACTGGAATCTCTCTTTGGGGATAAAATATATAATTATGGTTTATAAAATATGGTCCAATTATCTTCAAAATGTAGTAAGATTCCTCCAATCACTTCTCACCATCTACACCAATACCACCACATCCAAGACACCATCACCCCTTTTCTGAATTATTCCTAAAACCATCTAGCCAGTCTTTCTCCTTTCAAATCTATTCCTATATAATCTCTTATCCACAGAACACCCAAAAGTTCTTTTTTTTTTAATTTTTAACATTTATTTATTTTTGCGAAATAGACACAGAGCACGAGCAGTGGAGGGGCAGACAGAGAGGGAGACACAGAATCTGAAGCAGGCTCCAGGCTCTGAGCTTTCAGCACAGAGCCTGAGGTGGGCCTCAAACCCATGAAATGTGAGATCATAACCTGAGCTGAAGTCAGATGTGTAACTGACTGAGCCACCCAGGCGCCCCCCAAAAATTCTTTTCTAAAAATAAATCAAACCCCACCAGGACTTAACACTTCCCACTGTGTTC
This sequence comes from Proteles cristata cristata, assembly GCA_017311185.1. Classification (NCBI taxonomy): domain Eukaryota; kingdom Metazoa; phylum Chordata; class Mammalia; order Carnivora; family Hyaenidae; genus Proteles; species Proteles cristata. Next base: position 2,720,445 of record JAESUZ010001551.1, on the reverse strand, counting down.
CCATTGCAAACTCCTTATCATTGCCTATAAGGTCTTCTTGGCTCAGTTTGGCCATAATCTACCCATCCAACCTTAATGCCTACCACTTTTTAAAAAATTTTTTAAAAATGTTTTTTATTTATTTCTAGGAGAGAGAGAGAGACAGCATGAGCAGGGGAGGGTCAGAGAGAGAGGGAGTGACAGACTCTGAAACAGTCTCCAGGCTCTGAGCTGGCAGTCAGCACAGAGCCTGACGCAGGGCTCGAACCCACGAACCGTGAGATCATGACCTAAGCGAAAGTCGGATGTTTAACCGACTAAGCCACCCAGGTACCCCAATGCCTACCACTTTTATAAGGCTCCCACTCCACTGCGGCCTTGTTCTTCCCTCAACATTCCATACTCAGTGACTCCTCCAGGCCTTTATTCTGTCTGTAACACTTGTCTCCTTCATCTTTCCACATACCCCACCCCACCTCACCCTTTGCTTCATTCCTTATCTTCAGAAAGTCTTCCCTGGATATCCAGCCAAAAACAGCACTCCTTCCTAACACTCAGTATGCTCTTGTTTTTATTTTCTTCAGAGCACAAATCTCTACCTACGACTACATTACTTCCTTGCTGACCTGTTAATTATGGTCTACTCCCCTGAAGTACAACCTCCATGAGCGCAAGACGTCTGTCTGTCTTACTTGCTGCTGAATCACAGCACACGGAACATAGCTTGGCATGTGCAAGTTACTTTATAAGTATTTGGTGAATGAATGAAAGGATTAATCAATGAATAAATTCTGCTATAACATGTTCCAAAGGCAAAACCAATGTTCAGATACTACAAAATCTAATGACATGGTTAAACAGGCAACTATTCTTGGTTCTGCTTGGTGAGCATCCAATCATCAGTGAAAGGCAAACATATATGCATATTTAAAAGTTTGTCAGCAAGGTGATTGTATTTTGAGGCTGTTTAACAGGAAGAAAGCATCTCTTGATTAGATACACACACACACACACACACACACACACACACACACACACACACTACATTGCATTAGTTTCTGATGTCTTAAATAGCCTGAGCACATTTTTACCTGAAAACACTCCCTGGGGTACTAGCAATGCTATGCCTCACCCACAAGGCAAAAAACAAACAAACATGCTGAGCCTTCTCGAGGAGGGAAAGCAGGTCACGGTGGCTTCAAGGAGTCAACACGTCAGGGGATATATATACATACATATATAATATATATGTATATATATATGTATATATGTATGTATATATATGTATGCATATATATGTGTATATATATGTGTATATATATATATGTCTGCATGTATATATACATATCCCATATGTATATATATATGTGTGTGTGTGGATTTTTCTGCCCAGAGGCATTTTTCACACAATACATAAATAGATAACAAACTAACATGTTCCCAATCAAGAGAAGAAGAACCAGTATGTTTTCAATAATGCTCTGAACCTAAATGTAACACAGCAGCAGAAGATTGACAAAGCTACAAAAGACTCTTCTCTTAAAATCTGTCACAACTCCCTACCAAAATGGTCTTTTACAATTGCTTTCCCTACAATCTCTATAGCATGGGTTTTCTATGTGCCATCAGCAGGGTGTGAGAATGTCCGTTAATTTTCACTCTCTCCTATGTGAGGCATTAGGATTTAAAAAAATCATATCCAAATCGGTAGTTGAAAACACTGTATTTCACTGCTTATTTGGATGTCTCTGAGCTGATTAAAGCACAACCTTAATATTCACTCATTGCACACCTTTGAGTTCCAAAGTGGGGGTGGGGGGTGTGCAGATTTCCTAAAGCTCCGCAGAGAGCCAGGTGAAACCTTAGATATCTAACATAATGAAGAAATAAGAATTACTAATGCTAGCTAACTAGGAGTCCACCCAGGTGGCCTCTGTAAAATTCTCTCTTATGGCCTCTATTTATTTTCCTCCTCAGCCAACCAACGAATAATAGCAATATCTTGCATTTGCCTTATAATTGGTCAAGTACTTTTATTTCTCTTCCTCAACTATCTTTATAAAAATTCTGTAAGCCATACAAGGCAAATGTCTCTATTTTCTGGATAAGATTCAGAAAATGGACTTTCTCTTGATCTCTCAGTTATTAAGTAGTCAAGTCCAGACCAGGATCTGTGCTTCCTGATGGCCTGCTGAAAGCTCTTTCCACCACACTGTACTCCCTTTAGATACATCAAGTGAAAAGACACAATTCATCAGCTGGAAGGAAGGAAGGAAGGAAGGAAGGAAGGAAGGAAGGAAGGAAGGAAGGAAGGAAGGAAGGAAAGAAGGAAGGAAGGAAGGAAGGAAGGGAGGGAGGAAAGGAGGGAAGGAGGGAGGGAGGGAGGGAGGGAGGGAGGAAGGAAGGAAGGAAGGAAGGAAGGAAGGAAGGAAGGAAGGAAGGAAAAGAAGGGATGGAGTAAAGCACAGTTCTCTCAGTGTTAAAACTCTACCCCCATCCTGTGGTCTCTCAACTCCAACAAAAATTACCGTCCTGTAACCTCAATGCTACACCCAGCTGAGCCTGCATGTCGGTTTCGTGCATTAACAAAAGTGCCCATTAATATATTGAAATTCTGTTTTAAGGTTTATCACGAATGTTGCTTTCTACAAAAGTCTTAATTAAGAAGTGTTAGAAAACACAGTTCTCAATCAATTGCCATGGGACATCATACCAAGGGAGTGTTACTATTCCTCATTTTTTCCAGTTTCAGGGACACCAATCCAGACTGAGTTAAGTTTAGTGGAATTCTAAGGCTATGTTCCTGGAATAGAACTACCCAGGGCACAGAATGATTTTAAGGTACGTTTTAAATCTGGCATTTTATCGTTTTCTCTGAGACCCAGGGGTTAAACACTGCACAGAGAGATGACCATAGCTTTCAATGGTACGTCCCTCTCCCTAGGTTCTTCTAGCTCACGCCAGGATCCATTCATTCATTCAAAAACTATGTATTGGCCATCTACATTGTGCCAGGTGCTGGAGATATAATGAACAAAAAAGACATTACTCCTATCCTATAGAGATGTATACTGGTAAGACACATGGACAAAAGACAAGTAAACATAGTTAAAACTGATTGTAAGTGCTATAAAGGAAGTAAAAAGAGGCACTAAAGGGGTCTAACAAAGTCACTTTCTTTGGTTAGGGTGGCCAGGCAAGGGCTCCCTGGTGAGGTGAGTCAGGGACAGAACTGCCATCGATGAGCATTCCTTCCCTGACTCACACTTGCCTCACTCTATATTCTTTCCTCTAGTAGTTAGCTGATGAACGGGTCAAACACCAAACGTGTTGTGACAGGAACGGTACCAGACATACCAAAAAGGTCCGCTTTCGTAATCAGTCATGAACATGAAATCAACACGTAAGAGCCAGAAATGCCAACTGGTGAAAAAATGGCCTCTTTATATCCCAACAAGGAATCATTTCTCTAAAATGACAAGAGGTCTATTGCCAATAAATTCACAATTCTGTTTCCAATTAATGCAAACTTATAATATTCCAAACTGTTACTAGATTTCAATTAATAACCTGTGATGCCTCATTACTGCAAATATGCTCCTAGTGGTGCTAAACCTTCGTTAGTAAAATGGGTCCAATGACATGACTGTTTCATACAATAATGGAATGATGATTAAAAGGTACAATTCATCATTTTCTGCTTCTAAATGATCTCTATGACAGTTTACTTTTGCCTATATGAAACATGTGCTTCTTGCAAAAAGCCAATTTGTATTTAAACTTTTCAATGGCAAAAGGAAAAGGTGAAATATCACAATGATTTGTCTCTAACAGGGGCAGAGAATCCAGGAGCACATTGGATTCTTCAAGAATAAGAAGGGCCATGGAACTGGTACCATTCTCCATTTCATGTAGCATGTTGTGCTCAAGTATTGAGTGTAAAGCTGTGTATCTTGGCTGTACAGACAAATGACAGTGCTTTTCAGTTCTCACCCGTGGACCATCCCATTACTTAAACCTGAGCTGTTCCACCTGCAAGTTCACATCAACCACCAACCCTGAGCCAAACATGGCAAAAACAGGATACCATTCCCATCATGCCTCATTCCCCCACTGCTCCATACAGTGAAGTTAGACATGAAACCAAACTGCCTGAAATATTCTGTTAGTACTTCCTGCCCAGCATCCATTCCCAATTCTGCCCATCGCACTGCTGCCCCTCCTCAGAAACCAACCCTCCCTCGTACTCGTACAGTCTTGGTCAGGTGGTCCAATACAAGCCTTCCCTCTAGCAGGCAGAGGGGTGGGTCATGACCCAGGCTAGGCCATCGACATACTCCAGTGCTCAGCAAGGTCATGGATCCTGTGGCTCTTGAACTCAGCAGGGTCTCTTAGGTCTTAAGACTACCCTTTTAACTCCATGCTTTGGATTTAGCTTGCTATTTGTGATTTTTATAGAATATCAGAATTGAAAAGCAAGCAATGTAATAGGGCCACTTGTCCCATCCAAACCACTGCCCAGGCCAAGTCAACCCACTCTTATTGTCCCTCACTGTCTGCCCCAAGTGACACTTGCCAAGAGATATTAGCTGTGCAAAAGCCCCACATTTCTCCGTCTTCAGTAAATAGTAGCTTTCAAAATCTATTGAGATTTCTTAATTGTTGCTTAGTAACCATCACAAGATTAGAAGTATTTCCTAGCTTAAAAAATAACACTCTCAAAAAGATCACTTACATATTTAAAATTAAGAAACTGTTCTTAAAATGGAGTTGTTTAAAAACTCAGTTATTACAGTAGCCTAACATCAGACACAATCCTAAAAATTTGAAAGAAAACAAAAGCTTTAAGAATTCTATTCTAAGAGTGAAAGCCAATCAATTCCTCTTCAAAATTTTATAGAACAATGCACAAATTGTGACTCTATTCACCTTGACAATAGAAGTAATATGGGTCTTAACTAATGTGTATGAATATGTTAACAAAATTATAGTCCTTCCATATATAGTTATATTTTAGATGGATAAGACATAAGCATTAAATGTGGCATCTTGGATTAGAATGTATCCCTATATTTAAACAGCTATCCCTTATTAAGAAATTAATATTAATTTATAACATGTACATGGCATATAGCAGTTTCATTGCATTTGCCCACAGTGATTGAAGGGTATGGATTGAGGGTTACAAGATGGCCATGGACACCTGGTAGAAAGGAGAGTAGTGACTGCCAAGGGCATAGAACTCAGCAAGGTAGCAGGCACACCAACTGTCTCTTTACTCCCTTGCAGCACGGAAAAATCCAGGTTTTCTACCAGTGGTTGCTTGACCTTTACAAAGTTGCAATTCCCTGGGTCTCAGTCTACTCATTTTTAAAATGAAGGTTTTGATGAGATGACCTCTAAGGTCCCTTCCAGTTTGAACATTCTATGATATTCTGAGGAAAGAATAATAATAGCCCTTGTGATTAGCAATATGGTGTGTGGTCAGCTAAAGGCAGGAGGCAACGTGAGCCTGTAAGTGAAAGCTCTGGAGGCAAGGGAGAGCAAAGGAGGAGACCTTCTCTGAGCTGTTCGACAGTAAACCTGTCTTGGAGGATGATGCCCTACAAACAAATTAACACCCCATGAACAAACAGTCCATCATCTTCCCATTGAAATATTTTCAAAAGGTCTTCATAGAGTTATTTTGCCAAAAAACAAGTGGCGTGTTCATGATGTAAAAAAAATACAGACGATTTTCTTTGCATATAACCTTTCAGACATGTCTGCACCTCACAGATGGAAATATGCAGGAGCCTTGGTCAAATGTTTTCAGCTACAGAACCGTGAAAGTCACCGCCTCACAGAACAGGAAGTGCAGAGATCAGGCAGGCTCTGTGACTGGCAGTGTCATCGGTGGGGGTGCGGGTGGGGGGCAGATCTTCTGAGCTCTCTGTTCTATGGATCTTGTGAAAGCTCTGTCCTAACGCTGGTTCCCCACACGGGGATTAGATGGCTGCCAGGAGCAGTTGGTGCTCTGTGCTTCTTGCTCAATTCCTGAGAAAGACTGCCTTTCTTTCTTAGAAGTGTGAGCAACCTTCTCCTTGTTGCTCTGTGGCCCAAACTGGTTCAGAACAACTCATCTCTGAATCAATATCTTGCAAGACTGATGGAATTACTCTGAATAGGGGGGTTAAAGGAAGGGAGAGGGGAGGAAGGGAACAAAGTAGGGAGGGGGGACAGGTGTAGAAAGGGCCCCAGACAACGGAACACTGGTCTGACACTTACATCTAGGGCTCAATGTTAGAGGCTGGCCTGGCTCTCAGCTAGGCCACAGTGTTCTCCTGCTGGACATAAACAATCTCACAGAACACTAGCAATTCAGGAAAGGTCACTCTGAGATTAAGATAAAGTAAGACAAGGGAAGGCCACTTGACAAGATGTCTGAGCACCTGACAGAGACAAGGTTACTGTATAACACACAAAATACCAGATATCTTCCTCCTTTGGCTAATATGAGTGACGGCTGCTTCTTTGTGAATTACAGCTTTAGCCTCACACCATCCTGCCTTCCCCATAGAGATTTATTGAGACACCCAATTCCAGAATTGGCTCCCACTTTATGACAGCACTCAGTCCAGAATGGACCTCACTTCCATGGACCCTCCCCCAATCACCCAACCAAATCCAAATCCTTTCTAACATACTCTTACTAAGAGGTCCCATGGTTCTCCATGAGGGTATTTTCCCTCCTGCAATAAATAATAAGCCCAACTTGTTCAACTCCAAGTGTGTTCCTAATGGCTGAAGTTGGAGGACACCAATACTGGTTTTATTTTTTTTAATTTACTGTTTTTTAATGTTTTTATTTATTTCTGAGGGGGGCAGGCAGAGAGAGAGAGAGAGAGATAGCATGAGCAAGGGAGAGTCAGAGAGACAGGGAGACACAGAATCCAAAACAGGCTCCAGGCTCTGAGCTAGCTGTCAGCACAGAGCCTGACACAGGGTTCGAACCCACGAACCGTGAGATCATGGCCTGAGCCGAAGTCGGATGCTTAACCGACCAATCCTGGTTTTAGACTAATGTTGGCCAATATGTTTTTTCCATTTTTGCTCCTCACCAAGAAACTTCTTTAGATATTTTTTTCTTATTCATCCCTAGCCCATGAAATTTTAATAGCACAGATACAATGAGCATCTGCTTATTTACTGTATACACATCAGTGCCTTGTATATACAAAGAATAAGGTCTCTTCAACACACACATACAGACACACTCATGAACCAATTTTCATATTAATTAGAATACATTATGTGAGAGTAGAATAAATGTTGGAGAGTCTACCACAATATGTTAAGAAGCAAGTAGCTTCTTAGCAATATATATATATATATATATATATATATACACAAATATATATATATATATATACACAATATATATATATATATACACAAATATATATATATATATATATACACAAATATATATATATATATGTATATATATATATATATTAGGGGGTAATAACAGTTAACATTTTAGTGCCTTCTATTAATTTTTAAGTATATTTATTGTAAAAATTAATATTTTCACACATCTATTACTTTTCACATATGTTAACTCATTTTTATCCAACCAAAAGCCTTTGTGATTGGTACTAGAATTATTCTCATTTTGTTTACTTATTTTTGCGAGACAGAGAGAAAGAGAAAGAGCATGAGCAGAGGGAGGGGCAGAGAGGGAGACAGAGAATCCAAAGCAGGTTCCAGGCTCTGAGCTGTCAGTACAAGGCAAAATGCGGGGCTTGAACTCACAAACCACGAGATCATGACCTGAGTTGAAGTCTAATGTTCAACTGACTGAGCCACCCAGGTACCTAATTATCCCCATTTTAAGAAGAAACTAAAGCACAAAGCAGTTGAGTATCAGGCCCCAAGTCACACATCAACAGTGCATCAACAGTGGGGACAGCACCACGTGACTGGCTCTCTGACCCTAGGGGACATGCTCTGAACCTGGAGAATACACTGCTCTATACTCAATTTCAAGTCTATAACTACTTGCTAATGCATGAACAAACCAATGAGCAAATACATGTCGTGATTTTTAAGACTGTACTTCCAAACACGTGAACAAGGCAGTAAAAATTTACAAACATAGGGATAAAACCTAAAAATAAGATGTCCATTACAGAGAAAACCATTTTGGCAGATATCTTTCAGGGGAATTTATACACTGTGTGGCCCAACTGTCAAATGTCTCAGAGAACTAATCCTGTTGTGTGTGCGTGCAGGTGTTTGCCTAAGTAGAAAATGCCTTGGTGAAGACAGGGAGGGAGAGAGGGAGAGAGGGTAGCTAGGATTGTTTTCTTCCCCCTAAAAATGAGCAGTTACAATGTGATAAACAGGGCTAGCGAAGTTCTGGTTCACCACTGGCCACCATGACTCAAGTTCGCTCAGTTTTGCTGCTGTATGGTTACAAAGCCAAGACTCCCTGTCCTCAAGACCACATTTTCCACCTCTTCAGAGCATTCTTCTCAAGGAAGAACCCAGATTTGGCCCTGCTCATTTTTATAAGTATCTTCTTGTTTCCAGCATTGCCAGGGAACTCAAGATCCTGAAAGTGTACCCTCTTTGGGGGTCAAGCAATCTACTCTCAGAACCACTGCTCAAGTCAAAGACTGGTTAAGCTGCTTTTACACAATCAGAGAAGGAAAATGGCGTTCGTGGGGAGCATCTGCTGTTTTGTTAAAAATGTGGTTAAAGACATTAACAAAAGTGACATTACCAGCTGTTGTAATGTCAAGCAGCTTAGCTAAACAGTTTTTTATCAAATGACAACATATGACACCCAAATCAATTCCAAACCAATAACACATTGTTACTTGTAACACAGAGCGGAGGGAGAGAGAGAGAGCAGGAGAGCGAGAGAAGTTAATTAAAACACAAATTCAAATTTCTCCTGAAGTAGGAACCGCAGACAGCAATATACTGACGATTTTCCCAAAATTGTTTTTACCTCTACTTCTAACAAAGCAAAAGAGGACCATTATCCATCCCCTATTTTGACACGGAAACAATGCAATGTCCCTTGTAACATCCTGGTTATGACAAAAAGAAAGGATAGTGAATTTCTGGCCCTTAAAATCTGACTTGTCTTCTGCCCTTGAGCCACATACTGCCTGAGGAAGAACGGGAGAGAAGGACGGGAGAAAAGAACGGTCTTGTGTGGCTATGCCCAGCTCCCTCCTCTATTTTTATCTGCCCATCATTTTTAATTACCAGACCATTAAAAGGTGGCAGATCAGTAGCATTGCCAACTGTGTTGTCCTTATGGCTGGAAAGTCTGTGGCAGTCGCTACAACGGACACTCTCCTGTATTCATCACAGAGCTTCTAAAAGCAAAACTGCCTGCCACAGTCATGGCCACTCTTGACTAAATGTTTGATTTCCCTGAATGTGACCACGGTATGGCCTGAAGTGTGCCCAGTGCCTAGGAATCTGGGGGCCTTTCACATTTACAATCATTAATAATGCAGTTCACAAATGCCGGGTCCACTGACGAGGCCTGAGCTGAGGCTTGCTTCCCTAAGAGTTGATGTGGCAGTGAATGGGAAAGAAGACACTTGCAAGGGCATCCTTCCTCGTGAAAGAAAAACACAGGGTGGGGGGCGCTTTGGGGAAAGGATGTTTGCCAGGAACAGAAGGTACACTGCACGTGGAGAGAGTTTCAAGATAGGTAACTCAGGAGGGACCTCCATTTGGGGAAAGAAACACACCAGAAACAACAGAAGAGATAGAAATAAGCAAGCAGCTGTGTGGCCCTATTTCTACTAAATAAAAGGAAGGCAGGGCTGAAAGTCACAGACAGCATATGCGGACACACGCAGAGGGGGCACCTGGGAAAATCAATGTACATCAGGCTTGCTCACACCTGCGTCCTCAGGGGTCTCACTGTGTGAGCACAGGGTGGATAAACTCACCCCTGATTGGCACAAGTAGCTTGTGTGTCTCTGCTGACAATGGAATAAAGGTCACGTGGATGATAACAGCAAGAAGAACATAGGCCTGATGTTGGAAAGAACTGCCGACAGCAAAGCCACAACCAGCACAGGCTGCCAAGAGAAATGTATTAGGGAGGATGGTAGGGAAGGAGAATGTGAAATGTCAAGAGTCCAGTTCTCTGAAGAGACGGGAAAGAGCAGAATGACCTCTTCAAGGTCATTCTAACCCTGTTATTATAGGAAAGAAAAGCTCCCTTGGAGGCATTTGATTTTAGATTTTCAATAGAAGACAGACCATTTGTACTCTTAAAAATTGTTTTGTCATTTTCTAATATCTTCCAAGGCAGACTTTTTACTTCTGAAACTAATTTTTACATTTTCTACAGTCACTTGTCTAATTAAACCCTCTATGAATGAAGGGCTAGAGTTTGGACCAGACACCAGGAGTGTCAGTTATGCACATTCACAGGTGCTTATTGATTCCCAGGTTCATTTATTCATTAGTGCTTGCAGGTGAGACTCAGATTCCATAAGTATTTAGAAACTAGGATGATGACGGGATTCATGGCCAGGGGGAGTCCAGTTGCCTCATCTATGACAGTATTACTTGCCGAGCAATCTGTATTTGTCAGACGTTTTCCTACAGTGTAACATACAGAATTTCATTTCATCCCGACACTAACTTTGTGAGCAGTATTTCATTTTTACCCCCTGTACAGACAGGAAACTATCTAGAAAAGAATAGCAATTGAAAACAAGTCAGGATTGGAACCCAGAACTGATTCCTGAGTGTATACTGTTAGCACTATACCATATTCCTCTGTATAGATTTCTAAAAACAAGGGCATCTGGGTGGCTCAGTAGGTTAAGCGTCCAACTCTTGATTTCAGCTTAGGTCATGATCTCATGGTTCCTGAGATTGAGCTTCTTGATGGGCTCCTTGCTGACAGCATGAAGCCTGCTTAGGATTCTGTCTCTCCTTCTCTCCCTCTCTCTCTGCCCTTAGCCTATGTACTTGCACTTTCTTGCTCTCCCTCAAAATAAGTAAACCTAAAAAAAAAAAAAAAAAAAACATTTTGCAAGCCATATTCACAAGTAAATCCTTAATTCTTGTGTGGCTTCCCTGGATGTCAGGAAACCTGAATTATAATGGAATTTTCCACTTAGGTAAATATCTCAACCACAAGGTCCACTAGGATCTTTCTTATGGAGAAAGGACTCAGGCTCACAACTACCTGTATTTATGGCAGGGTCTAGAACTTAAAAAAAAATTAATAAGGAGAATCCCACTTTCCTACAGAGATCTCCTGGTTTTAGATGAGATTCCTGTAGCCTGGGTCAAGACTGAAGCCAAGAAAGGGAACTTCTGTGGAACTTCCTACAGAAGACACAGCATGTACATTATCTCTTTTACTCTCCACATTGGCTCTATGAGGTGAGCATTATTGTCCCGCATGGAAATGAAGGATGGGGCGGGTCAGGCAACGTGACCAAACTCACCCAGATCATAGGAAACAGAGCTGGGATTCCAGCCCAGCTATAATGGGCTCTAAAAGTTGTATTCTTTTCTCTGACAACACATGCCACAAGGTCACCTCCAAAGGTAGGTATCTGCCTTTCCCACACTACAGTTACTGAACTTAGATCTCACCCCATGTGAGAGATCTTCATGGCCACCTGGGACTCACAAGGCCCAGGAGAGACCAAGGCCCATTTCTCTCACACACATTTCATTCCTCCTCTTCATGTCCACTGTTCTCCTGCCCCAGCGGCCTCTTTCAGTTCCTCCGAGACCCTGTGCCCCTTCCTCTGTACATGTGTCTTCCTGTCCAGGACTCGTCTCCACCTAACTCTACCACCTTGCTGACTCCTGTCGTTCTTCAGAACTCCTCAAGGAGCTTCTCCACTGCTCCAAGCCAGGCCACGCCCATTGGTCCAGAGCAAATCTTCCCAACCTAGGCCGCTACTGCTCTTCGGAGCTGGGTAATTCTTTGGTATGGGGTCTACCCTGTCGTTGTGGAAAATGAGCAACATTCACTAGATGCTCGAGCACCTTCCTCTAAGTTGTGCCAGCCAACAAAGTCTCCAGGCATTGCCAAACGACCCCAGAAGGTGAAGTCAGTCCTGGCTGAAAATCACTGGTCTACAGCCTTTTGGAACCACTTCTTTACCTTTAGAGAATGGTCCCAGTGTGTCACAAACATGTGCTTGTTTGTATCATTATTTGACCATTTCCTCTCCTTGACAATGAGACCCACGAGGACAGGAATAAGTGTCAGCTTCTTCTCATCTCTATACACCTGGTATTCAAAGTGGTGTGTGGCTCAAAGCAGGATTGCAAGAAAAACACATACTTTCTGAACTTATGCCCAAAAAAGTTTTGGTCAGATATCATGTACTGAAATCAGTAGCTGATGGAAGACTACCAAAGCTCTTTCAACACAAAAAATCTACCACCATAGTTAGCGTCTGGGAAGCTAACTCCCTGGGCAGGATGAACACGGACCAAGCAACCAGAACACCAGGGGAACTTCCTGGCACAGGAGGAGGTCAGGGGTTATTAGCAGTGCCCCTGCCAGCACGTGAGGATTTCCGAACAACATTCCCACATCAGCGTGGCCCTGATTAAAAGAAGAACCTTCTTTGGCAAGCACTGCTGCACAGGCCAGGCACTGCTGCGATGTGGCACGTCACATGGACCCAAAAACACATCCCACGACCGGGCATCTCTGCCCAGCTGTGCCATCCCATGTTTTCCTGATGGAAATGAGAAAACAATGTAACCTCAGCTGACAGGTTTATTAAGACGCAGAAGACATTACAGAGGCCCTTTTGACATTATAATCTCCAACACAGTCAGGGGGAGATGCTGGCTTGCCATCATTATTGAAAGTAATTGGTCAAAAAAAAAAAAAATATATGAGGGAGAAAGAGAACATTCCTATAAAGCTGTCAAGTTAATTATTTGGCCTACAGGTGTGTGCAGACTCTTGACGCGCTGCCCATGTGGGGCTCGCCAGCGCCATGTGACTCTTTCCCTGGCACCCCGCCCCACCCCCACTCTGGGGCAGTTTCCATCTACGGCAACCAGAGTCCATTTGAGGCAGAACTCTGTCTTTGCCAAGGGGAAACTTTGCCCAATTATATTGTGATGCTGGTCCAGCTCTTGATGCATCCCTATCACTCTGGTATTTTGGCAAGCCACACTCCAATTTTCTGCAACAGATAGCCCAGATAAAAACCACCAGCCAGTGGGCCACGAGGCACAGTGTGACAACGCCAAAGCAAGTTTTCTTCTCTGGACTGAATTTAAGTTCTTAGGAAGTTAAGACCAGTGATCAGAAACCCAAATATTCTCGCATGTTGGGCAGACCATCTGAATGAGTCAAATATGGCAGATGGGAGTAGAAAGACTGATGGGGACTGTGAAAACCAGGGGTGGCATCCTGGGAGCTCGGTGTCTCCGGAGGAATCCGCTGTCCCAGAGGAGCTGGTGATACCTACAGTCAGGGCCGCAGCCCACGGCACACAGACTGGACAGTCAGGTTAGGTTTATGGGATGAATGAACACCCATCCAAGAGTCCCCTCTGTTATTTCCAGGTCCTGGGCTCCAGCTCCAGGACACTTTTGAGGCATTCAGTGACTCACTGAGAGACTTAAATCTCTGGGGCTTTCAGCACGACTGCCATTTGGCAAGTGATAAACTTACTCAGGAATTTAAAAATGGCACCAAAGGGTGACTTGGAACAACTGATGCATGTAGGGAAAACACAAATATCACTTCTGGAAACACAGAATACATAGAGCTCGTTGCCATAAGGGGTTTTATTTCCGACTTGTTAGAGGTGGGCAGTATTTAAAGTAACTTGAGAGGCCGTAGCATTTTTCAACAAGTTTGGTAGCCCGTCAGGTCTACAAAGTGAAGACTAACAATATCAAAGAAGATTATAATGACATTCTTCGATTTTCCAAAATAAGGCAAAAAGCACTGCCCACACCACTTCTCCTCCAAGAAATGCATTTTCTTCCTGACTTAGTACTCACAGAATATATAAATATAATCATACACATATGTACACTCCCAGAAACCAAAGAATGTATGTTGTTGGTAGAAAACACAAGCAGTTCAGAAATCTAAGACATGAAAAGTACTGCTTTCAGTACTCAGAGACATCCTCAGTGAACAATTTCGGAGGGGGGGGAGGGAAGGAGGTAGGGAGGTATAGGTGTATGTGTGTGTGTGTATGTGTGAGAGAGAGAGACAGAGAGAGACAGAGAGACAGACAAATGGGATCATCCTACCAGAGAGCACCTATTTTCTCCCTGAACATCTTGGGAATCTCTCAATGCCTATGAATATGTTTGCTTTGTTCTTTTCATTGCCACCCAGTAAAAATCCACCATAAAAGTACAGAAGGCTGATTTATCTCAACGCTCATGATAGAGAAATTTCTACAATGTGGGCTCTTTCTTATCTCTCCAATATTATTAGGCTTAAACAAATTACCAGAGTCAATAGTGTCTGACACTGTCATGACTGACACTGGCATCTGTTTTAAGGATTTAGTTTTACTTAATCTGGACTGGTGTAGAAAGTTATTCAGAAATGCCTGAGCATGAGGGAATGAGGAGAAAAACATCTCAGAGGAGTGTAAGGAATGGAAAGTGTTTTTGAGGAAGGATTGGCAAGACTAGTTATAATCCCAGGGATTCAGATTTACAGTCCAATTATTCCTACGTACAAGTTGAATACTTTATCTAAATTACGTAAGAATTGGAAAGGAGACTCATCTTTGGTTGCTATTTCCAGCCCTCAGAGAGACTTGACCTCAGTGTAAACATACACCAAATGTGCGTTCAGTGCATACAACATATGAGGCAGTGTGCTGAGCACTGCCAAGGGCCCAGCTCATTTAATCCTTACACTCTCCCTGAGAATAAGGGACTATAATTATCCAAGCAACCAGTCTCCAGAGCCTGGACTCTATGACCATCACATTCTATCTTTAAAAATGTCAGAGATTTAAGAACAGAAAGGATTGCGTTGCCTCCTTCCTGTCCTGGGTTTTTCCTTCAAGGGAAACAAAAACAACAATAACAACAAATGTTTGCTTCCTCTTTGCCTAATTAGCTTTCCATTGTATTTCGGAAGGCTTAAGGCAGCACCCTGCCAACTTAAAGTAACAAAGATTTTGGGGCGAGAGGCAGAGAAGCGTGCAGGAGGGAAAGACCTCTAAGAACCATGTGTACCCATCTTCCCAGAGAGGAGAGGCGAACTTCCTTGCTGTGGCCGGGACTCCACCTACTCATCTGCGCCTTTGAGACCACTCACCACTCCTGAAATATGCCAAACACGCCTCATATTTCGGTACTCTGAGCTAGTTTGCCTGGGAAGCTTCCTGCCTCTCCAGTTCTCACTTGGGGGAGCCCTCACTTCCATCAGATACCTGTTCAAATTATGTCTCTGCCCCCAGTCCCCTCTTAGCTCATGACACACTCTGTGTCATTTTCAGCACTTATGAATACAAAGTAACATAGACTCCAGTGTTTTGTGACTGTCATCCTCACTATAAACCCTGTATGTATCCACAGTCCCTGAAACAATACCGTTACGGGCTTCACAAGCACTGTCAAATGCGAGATGCATGAAAAGTAGGCAATCTTAAATCAAAGTGTCTGTGTATCTGTGTGTGCAAACACGTATGTGTGTATATATATATATATATGGATACACACACATACATGTGAATTTGCATTTTGTACTTTAGACTCTTAGATCCTCACCAATTGAGGAGACCCAGTAATAGCACATCAGTGATCCTACCAGGAAACGCCAAGTGAATTATAAGCAGAGGACCAATAGGGTGCTTGGACATTTGCAATAATTGTGAAGGAGGACAGTGAGTAAGTAAACGAATAACACTTTCATGATATTTGGGGATGAACCATGCAATCTTTATGAACTTGATGGAAAATCTATTTTTCTCCTGCTGCCTGTTACAGGGGATAAAACGGGGAGCTGCTCAGATTCCTACTGTAGCTATTAACATTTATGGAAATTTAAATGTATAAGGCCCTACAATTAGCTAGGAATTTATTTCTCATTTTGGTGATTGTGGTCAACAGAGGCTCCAAAGATTGCCAGTCAGTACTCATTGGTGTTCAGGTGGAAGGGCTGGTGATAAACACTTGAAAGGATCAATCCCCTGTTGGAAGACAAAAGACTGGCAGGCTTCAAAGTCCCGAGAGTTATCTTCCTCCTCTTCCCCCTGACTGTTAGCCTGGTGTAATTAATCTCACACGTGGAGCATATTTCAGCTTTCATTTTCAAGTATGTTGCCTATTAACAGTTTCCATGAGTACACTGATTATGAAGGGTTCTCGTTAATGGATCCCTGCCAATACCAACCATCAAGCTAATGACCTGTGCTTGCCAGCTTCAGGGTGAAGGACCACTCTTGGGCATATTTCCCCAGGACTCAAAGAAGAACCCCTCTGCAAATGATCTTGGAGTAGCAGATGTGCATTGCATTCCTGCCAAAGGATTTCCCAGCTCAGATTGAGGGCATCAAGAGAGGACAAAAGGAAATCTACTAATTCATATTGGTTCAGATTATTGACTTCACTCTTCAGGAAGATAAAATAAAAGGAAGAGACTTGCCTTTAAAGGTGAGATTGGGATGTTTATCCTGCATTTCATCAATGTCAGCTTTTATGTGTTGGGTGACAGTCTATATCCTGTGACTTGTCAATGGCACCATACAGTGCAGCTAAAAGGTTGAAGGTTATTTCTGTAACGATTGATGCTCTTTCTGCCACACCAGTCAAGCCCCTGCAGATTCTTCCTTTTTCCTTTGCTCTGGTGAATCCTGTTTAAAGCTCTTGAGTGAAAGAGCTACAGACCCCAGCAGACATCAAACCTTAAACACTGACTTGACATATTGGAATGTGTGATGCGATTCACCACCCAGCTTCGAGCCCCTTCAGGAGCACCTGAAACACAGGTGGGGATTGTGTGAACACAAGGTAAAAGTGCATGGATGACCTACATTGTCACTGGCTTCTCTTGAGTGAAATCAGAAAAATGCTTTGAGTCAGCACACTTCCTCAGCTAATGGAAAGAGTGCCCCAAATGATATGGACTTGGGTCATGGAAAAGTGTGCAGGGAAGTCAGCTCACCACTGATCCCATCCTTTCTAGTTTACACACCTCAATCAGATGACACAAAGGAATCCTAAGGAAACAAACTGAATATTTGAAGACCCTCAATGAAAGCTCTTTGGTGGTAGTGAAATACCCTTGAAAACTGTGGAATACAGTGACACAAATAAACACAAATAAGGTAGAAATAATTATGCATTGCTTCTAGGGCAGGAGATGAGGTAACAGCTGCAAAAAGTGTCTTCTGTTTTTTAGGTTTTAGATACAAAACTTTTTTTGTACATTTTATAAGCATGTGGCAAAGAAGGTATAACAATAACCTCAAAGTCTTTTATTTTTGTAGAAAACACTATTTTAATTGGACAAATTATAAACCAAAGTGATACCATCTTTGCAACTCCACAGAGTAACCGAAAAATATGAAGTCTCTTAAAAATGTCTTTGTCTGTGTTATCACATCAAAGGTGAGGATGCGCCTCAGCACTTTCCTGCAAAGTGACATCTCAAGTTCACAGAGGGTCAATGACCATGGGGGTTCTCACACATTTTCAGGAGACAAAAAGCCCCCAGGGAAGGGAAACCAGGCTGCCTGGTGACATTCAGCAGAAACCTCTAGGCTGTTAGAAGAACTTGGACCCACATGGCCACGCAAACTTCAACCAAAGAATTCCACAAAGGGGGAAAAAAACCCCAATAATTCTCACAGGGAGGATGTAGAATAAAAATGTGAACAGAGAAAACCTATAGCATTAATCTGTAATTTACTTCAATTGGCCAGAAAAAAGTAAGCATCGTGGTATGCATGCCAGAAATCACAATGCTACATGAAATAGATGTATGCTGTTTCTGATTACCCAGCATCCACTACTCCTATATAATTTTCCTTTGGAAGATCATTTTCACCTACTTTTGGAGAGAGGGTCCATGGCTTTGGAGAGAGGGTCTTTCAGGCATAAGCATGTGACCAAACTGAACATTCCATCCCCTGACCTCACCCAGCATATGAGTTGGTCTAATGATTTTGTTGAAACTACCGGGAGAGATTTTTCTGGACAGTGGTTTCAAATGATAGTTAGAGGCAGGTGGGGTGACAGGTAGGCCCGTGACCATCTTTGTCATTACCCAAGAAAACCTTCATGAGAATAAAGGTATCATAAAAGAAAGCAAAGTGAAGAGACTGACAGAGATTCCTAGAAATATATGAGTCTCAACAGGCCGTCAGGAATGAAGCTAGGTATCCTCGTTATTTGAGACAATAACTTCTCTTGTTCACTTAAGTTACTTTGATACGTCTCTATCACTTGCAATTGATAATCCATTCCACGTGTGATGTAAATGTGGCATGATCTTTACAAGTACAAACTGCCTTAGCAAAAAGACCATGTCTTGCTTACCAGCGTAACATCAGCCCTTAAAACAACAACTGATGTGAGAAGATTTGGGATAGTTGTTCCATGGATAGATAACATTTTCAGAGTGGATCTCTGTTGACTCCAGAATTATCTCCAAAATTCATAGCTTTTTAAAAATGAAAGATAATCAAAACTGGTTTGTCCTTTTCATCAAAATCCCAGCAAGAGCAAACAGTAGGAAAAACTCATGTTCTCCTCTATCTATCTGACCCCAAACAAATTAATACTTCCACACAGTGTTCAGTTTTTGGCAGATGTTTATGAAGAGATAAGCTACATACCACATTTTTAATGAATAAGCCTATTTAATTATCCACTTACAAACAGTAACACCAGTGCCAAAATACTGAGCGATTCTCTCAAGAAGGTGGCATGTGACCTCGAATCCCTGATTTCTAGAGGTGGTGAGACCAGCACAAACAAGGACCAGACTTCCTGGGGAGAACTAGAAACTTCCTAAGAAGGAAAACACCCAACTTCCTACCTCTCCCCGGCTGATATGAGGGTCCAGGTAAAATTGAACATTTTTAAAAGGCCTTCCTTTTTTAAAAAAATATGTTTTTTTTTTATTTTTTTAATATAATTTATTGGCAAATTGACTAACATACAATGTGTACAGTGTGCTCTTGGTTTTGAGGGTAGATTCCTGTGGTTCATCGCTTACATACAACACCCAGTGCTCTCATCCCAACAAGTGCCCTCCTCAATGCCCATCACCCACTTTCCCCTCGCCCCCACCCCCACCCACCCTCAGTTTGTTCTCTGTATTTGTCACTTATGATTTGCCTCCCTCCCTTCCTATTTTTTTCCCCTTCCCTCCCTCTCCATGGTCTTTCTATTTCCATTAGAAAAGGAAAACATTTCTATCTTTTAATGTAACTTCACTACTACACTTTCCTTTCAATTTTTAATATGGTATTTTTAAGGGACAAAATTTTAAGTACTTTATTTCTTTGCACTAATGCAAAAACAAACTGTTGTGCTTTTTCCCCTGAAAATGACTTCATATTGTTGGTTCCTGTGCTACATTTTGCAGAAGACAATCAATTGTAGTTGCCAACTGGAGCTTGAGTAGTTGAATGACTCGCACTCATGTTCCAACGCAAACATACAATTCCAGAGTAAAACTGCCACTTTCAGCTTTTGTTGGGACCTAGTACTTGTTGACTTGAAAGTTACAACCTCTCATTCTTGGAGTCACATTTTGACTTCAAATTGATCTTTCCTCCCTTTATGCAGTATTTATTAAGTGCCTTTGATGGGTTAGGTAGGAAGCCAGTACTGAGAACACAATGATGTGTAAAGGTCTACACAGTCCTAGCTATTCTGGAAAGTTCAGGCTTGTAGGGGACACAGATATGATTTAAATCATCATATAAGTAAACATGTAACAGGAAAATCAAACGGAGACTGGGGAGTCCAGATAGGCCTACTGAGGGACGGGAGATGTAAGCTGAGAGGTGGGTATTCAAAGGACCTAGAAGCTGTGTGTGTTGTAGGGGAGGAAGGAAGACAGGTAAGGCATAAAAATATGGAAAAACAAAACACAGCAGGAACAGAGACTCTGCAGAGGGAACAAAGGGCCAGTGACTGGATACCAGCACAAAACTGGTATATTTAGGACAAGACAGCGGGGGAGAGGTCACATCAATAAGGACCTTCCAGGATGCTTCGGGACGGAGGTCATTATCCTCCCAGTATCAGAAATGATACAACTTACTTCATTAATAAAACAAAACCAGCTAGACTCAACACATTTTCAGTATGCCTAGCTAACATTTCAGTAGAATGAAAGAGAAAATCCCACTGCACATTCTCCTTGCTCTACCTAAATATTACTGTATCACACTGGCATCTAACGAAACACATTTCTCCTACCTCTACTTGTCATGTGTATACCATGTCTAAGGTTCCCACAACACTGTTTTATTTGCTTTTCTGATAATCACAATAACAATAATTTAAAATAGTAATGATTAGGGCCACCTGGGTGGCTCAGATGGTTAAGCGTCCCACTTCGGCTCAGGCCATGATCTTGCAGTTCACAAGTTTGAGCCCCGCATCGGGCTCTGTGCTGACAGCTCAGAGCCTGAAGCTTGCTTCAGATTCTGTGTCTCCCTCTCTCTCTGCCCCTCCCCTATTCATGCTCTCTCTCTGTCTGAAAGAAAAATAAACACAAACATTTAAAAAAGGAAATGAGAGGGGTGCTCGGGTGGCTCAGTCGTTTTAGAATCCAGCTTCGACTCAGGTCATGAACTCACAGCTTGTGAGTTGGAGACCCGGGCTGGGCTCTGCTGACAGCTCAAAGCTTGGGGACTGGTTCAGATTCTGTGTCTCCCTCTC
Source organism: Proteles cristata cristata (assembly GCA_017311185.1). Lineage (NCBI taxonomy): Eukaryota > Metazoa > Chordata > Mammalia > Carnivora > Hyaenidae > Proteles > Proteles cristata. The sequence continues at coordinate 2,699,562 of JAESUZ010001551.1, read as the reverse complement.
TCTCTGCCCCTCTCCTGTCCCTCCTCTGTTCACGATCTGTCTCTCTCTCCTTCAAAAGTAAGTAAACGAAAAATTTTTTAAATATAAAAATAAAAATGAAAAAAAATGAAATCCCAATGAAGAAGATATCCACATTTGGAGACAAGTAGGAGGAACATTCTAGCTTCTCTTGGAAAGAAGAGGTTCAGGATTTACATACTGGTGAAGAGATTATATGTAGCCAAAAGAAATGTTTCATTTGGCCAATCATATGTATAAATGTTTTATATCATTTGCTAATATAAAATAAAGAACCGTTACATAAAAGTCCAGACTTCCCTCTCTCTTTAGAAATACTGGATTTTTTGGCCAAGTTTCTGAGAGCTAAAGAGACACAGGGTGCCAAATCCTTGAAGACACAAAGTCTCTCCAGTTTGTCCCAGGCCTCAGCAGGTCCATCTAATTAATTTCCATTGCCCGATAGGCTGTTGTCAACACCTGGGTTGTTGCCTATGAAGCAACTTCTGCCTACGGAGAAAGTCAGACGTTGATTAATCTTATACATCCCTGTCTAAGAAAGGAAGTCATATGAAGAAAAATCAAAAAGCCCAAACCGACTGTCTCTAAGGGTGAGACAGGTAAATTTCAAAGGTGAAGACAGAGGCATGATGGCCTGGGGACACTTACCCCTCGAATTGGTGCTCTGCCTGCCCACCTATGGCTTTTAATGAGGTTTTCTCTGCCACCCTCCTTTGTTTGACCCATTATTCCTCCTTCACATCTTAATGTAGATTTCAATTCCTCCAGGATGCCTTCCCTAATCCTCCACATCTAGATTAAATAACCCTCCTATGTCTCACTATAACATTGTTCCAGAAGCACCTACATAATTTGCAATGCCCAATACAAAATGACAACCAATGCAGGGTCTCGTGTTCAAAATAATTAAGAATCTCAACACAGTAACAACAGGGGATTAAGCCAAGTTGGTGGTGGGGCTGAGGGGAGGGTGGCCTTCTGATCCTGGAGCCCTGAGCAGCTATGCAGGTCACAGGTCCATGGAGTAGACACTGCAATTTTCTCCACTGTTCACTTTTCCCTTCACTGCAATTGCTTCCTCTCGCCTTTGAATCACCCCAGCAGAAACTACAATACCTGGCATGTAGTAAACTTTAAGAAATATGAGTTGACTGACTGAATGAAAGGACGGGGGTGGATAATGATTAAACTACCATAAAATCCTGAGCTATTGTTCTAATATCCATTGTTAGCTGCTCCACAAATGCTCCTTCGAATTTTATCTTCTGTAACAATGACACTATGTCAACCTATCCAGGAGCCTGGCGATGTTAATGCTGCATGTTAATAAAACCCCTGTCTTTCCTCACAGAGCTAGATATTTATTAATATGAAAACTTAGAGTCTAGATAATCAGGGCACAGTACACTGAATGTCTACATACTAAAACCGTGCAAAGCTTGAGCGAAACACGTTGCTCCATTAAACATACAACTGATGTTACCTAAGTGCCTAAAGAGGAAAATGTAGAATTTTGAGCAGGGTGAGGCCCCCCACTATCAGCCTGGAAATGATCCCATGCCTGTGAGTCTGTGCTATGGGGCACATCTCAGGGTCTGAGATAATGGCTTTATCACACATTAGCTCTTTCTAGTCCTAATATCTTAGAAGTGAGAAGAGAGGGGAAGAAGAGGAGAAAAGGTAAAATCCAAACAAAAAGACTAAACTATTTGTATTCAGTATAATGGCTCTTTGGAAGGTGTAAATGGCAACATTAGCAAAATTATAAAGTATACCTCAGAAAACAGAGGCCAGAGAGCAGACAAAAACTTTGTAGTTTATCTTATATATTCACAAGGGACAATAAAGACGAGAAATGCAGAGTTTTTCAGAGCAGCAGTAGTGTAGAAACCTCTACCTCCTTTAAAAATAAGGGCACTGCTAAATACTGAGAGGAGCTTTTCAAGCTGAAATAAAAGGACATTAATTAATCACATGAAAATATATTACACACCGATAAAGGTAAGTATACAGTGAAAATCAGAACACTCTAGTACTATAATATGGTGATGTGTTAACTACTTTAATAAGAAGATTAGATGACAGAACTATTAATAGTAACTACAGCTATATTAATGTGTTAATGAATGCACACTATAAAAAGAGGTAAAGAATGACATCAAAATATAAAAAGGGGAGATTAAAGAACAGAGTTTTGTATGCAATCAAAGTTAAGCTGTTATCAACATAAAATAGACGGTTAGATCTACAAGACAATTTATGTAAGCCTCATGGTAACCACAAAGGAAAAACCTACCGTAGATATACAAACAACAAGGAGAAGGGAATCAAGACATAGCACCATAGAAAATCTTCACCTCGGGGTGCCTGGGTGGCTTAGTCAGTTAAGCGTCCGACTTTCGCTTAGGTCATGATCTCGTGGTTCGTGGGTTTGAGCCCCGCATCGGGCTCTGTGCTGACTGCCAGCTCAGAGCCTGGAGCCTGTTTCAGAGTCTGTGTCTCCCTCTTTCTCTGACCCTTCCCTGCTCACGCTGTCTCTCTCTCTCCCCTAGAAATAAAAATATCTCTCTCTCTCTCCTAGAAATAAAAATATTAAAAAAAAAAAAAAGAAAGAAAATCATCACCTCACAAAGGAAGACAGAAAGAGAGGAATAAAAGAGTAAGAGAAAACCGTAAGATGGCATAATACAAAACAATTTTTAGGAAATTTAAGAAGGTTGAAATCATATGAAGAATTTTGTTTTCCCACCACAATGGAATGACATCAGAAATCAACAAGAGGTCAGCTGGAAAATCTACAAGATTCTGGAAACTAAACAACACCATCCTGAACAAACAATGGGCCAAAGAGGAAGTTGAAAAAAAAAACCTGAAAACAAATAAAAATGGAAATACAACACAGTCACACCTATGGGATGCTGTAAAAACAATTCTTAGAGGGAAGTTTATAGTCAGAAATACATATAGAAAGATCACAAACAAACATGCTGGCTTTACACCTGAACGAACTAGGAAAAGAAGTCCAAAGATAGCAAAGAGAAGGAAGTAACAAAGATCAGAGCAGATATCATTGAAGTAGAGATCAGAAACACAACTGAAAAGATCAATACAACTAAGAGATGATTTTCTTGAAAGAAAAAACTGGCAAACCTTTAGCGAGACTAAGAAAAAATACTAATACTTATACTAACTCAGAAATTAAAGACATTACAAATGATACTACAGAAATACATAGGATTGTAACAGACTACTGTGAGCAATTATATGCCAATAAACCAGATGACCTAGAAGAAATGAATAAATACTTCTGGGGAAACACATAACCTACCAAGAATGAATCACAAAGGAATAGAAAATCTGAACACACTAATAATGAGTAAGGAGACTTTACCACTAATCAAAAACTTCCCAACACAGAAAATCCCAGGACCAGATAGCTTCACTGGTGAATTCTACAAAATGTTTAAAGAAGAATTAACAGCAATTCTTCTCAAACTCTTTCAAAATACTGAAGAACAGGGAACACTCCCAAAACCACTTTACAAAGCCAGTATAACCCTGATACCAAAACCAGCTAAGTATACTGCAAGAGATCAGACCAATCTCCCTGATGAATACAGATACAAAAATTCTTGAGAAAGTAATCGCAAGCCAAATTCAACAACACATTAAAGGGATCTTATACCATAACTATGTGGGATTTATTATTGGGATTCAAGAATGTTTCAACAGAGACTAATCAATAAATATGATACATCACTTTAAATACAAATACAGTGAAAGACAAAATCGTATGATCATTTCAACAGGTGCTGGAAAAATATTTGAAAAAAAATACAACATCATTTCTTATGAAAAACCATCAACAAATTGGGTACAGAAGAAACACACCTCAACTTAATAAAGACAATATATGGTAAGCCCACACCTAACATGATAATCATGTTAGAAAGACTGAAAGCTCGGGGCGCCTGGGTGGCTTAGTCGGTTAAGCGTCCGACTTTCGCTTAGGTCATGATCTCGGGGTTCGTGGGTTCGAGCCCCACGTCGGGCTCTGTGCTGACTGCCAGCTCAGAGCCTGGAGCCTGTTTCAGTCTGTGACTCCCTCTCTCTCTGACCCTCCCCTGCTCGCACTGTCTCTCTCTCTCCTAGAAATAAATAAAACATTAAAAAAAAAAAAGAAAGAAAGAAAGATTGAAAGCTTTTCCTCTAAGCCCAGGAATAGGACAACAGTGCCCACTCTTACCACCTCTGGTCAACATAGCACTAGAAGTCCCATGCAGAGCAAGAAGGCAGGTCAAAGAAATAAAAAGCATCCAAATTGAAAGGGAAGAAGTAGTAAAACTGTTTAATTACAGGTGATATGTTCTTATATATAAAAATTCCAGAAGACTCGACCAAAATACCCTTTAAACTAATCAACAAATTTAGTAATTTGTTGTAGGACATAAAATCAACATTAAAAAAATCAGTAGTGTTTCTCTTTTTAATTTTTTAATTTATTTCTGAGAGAGAGAGAGACAGACAGACAGACAGCATGAGCAGGGGAGAGTCATAGAGAGAGGGAGACGCAGAATCTGAAACAGCCACCAGGCTCTGAGCTAGCTGTCAGCACAGAGCCTGACGTGGGGCTCAAACCCACGAACTGCGAGATCGTGACCTGAAGCCAGACGCTTAACCAACTGAGCCACCCAGGCACCCCAAATCAGTTGTATTCCTATACACTAACAACAAAATATCTGAAAAAGAAAATTAAAAAAAAAAATCACATTTTCAATTGCATGAAAACCAATAAAATGGGTAGAAATAAACATAACTGAGAAGGTGAAAAAAGTTCACTAAAAAATTAAACAGAGTACTGCCATATGATTCACCACCTTTATGGGTATATATCCAAAGGAAATGGAATGAGAATCTCAGAGTATCTACATTCTATTATTCAAAGTAGCATTACTCACAACAGCCATAATATGTAAACTATGTAAGTATCTATCTTTGGAAGAATGGATAAAGAAGATACAATGTGTGTGTGTGTGTGTGTGTGCGCGCGCGCGCGTGTGTGTGTGTAAATATTCACCCATAAGGAAGAAGAAAATCCTGCCATTTGTGACAACATGGATTGGACCTCAAGGGCACCATGCTAAGTAAGGTCAGAGAAAGACAAATACTGCAAGATAGCACTTATGTGTAGAATCTAAAAAGGCTGACCTCATAGAAGCCGAGTTTAGAATGGCGGTCACCAGGAGCTTGGGGGTAAAGGAAGTAGGGAGATGATGGGCAAAGGGTACAAACTTCGATTATAGTTAACAGTACTATATTGTACACATGAAAATTGCTAAGAGAGTATATCTTAAATGTTCTCACCACACACACACACACACACACACACAGGTAATTATATGAGGTGACGGAGGTATTCCCTACCCTACTGTGTTAATTATTCTACAGTATATACATGTATCAAATCATCACATTGTACACCTTCGGCTTACACAATGCTATATGTCAACTATATATTGCTAAAGCTGGAGAAATATAATTTGGGCAACATCAACAAATCTTTCACCAATTAGAAGTCAAAGTAGTATAGGACTCCAAGCTATTAACAATGCCACACTTAAAACTAGCAGAAGCCAGTGGATTTAATAAATGTTAATTACTTAGTTCAACCCAGATAAATCAGGACTCAGTTTTTAGTTCCAAGAGAACTTTCTGTGATAATAGACACATTCTATACTTATTCTGTCCAAAATCGTAGCCACTACCTTCATGTATCTCTTGAGAATTTGAAATGAGGCTAGCGTGACTAGAAAAAAGAATTTTTAAATACTATTTAATAACAATTAATTTAGGATTCAATTTAAATAGCCACAGAGTCTAGCAGCAACTGTATTGGACAAAGACGTTCTAGAGTAACAGGAACCCAGCAAAACCTAAGAGAAGATATTTGCAGGCTAGTCAGATATCAATAAGACTATGGAAATACTCTGAAGTACAATTTACCTGGATTCTATAAAGTCCATCAAAATGGCCTTGTGCAAGGTGCTGAAATTAAAATTCCTCAGACTTTGATGCTGTATGGTATAGAAACAAACATGCGCCAACTGCCATATGGAAATGGACAATCCCCTGGCTGGTTAAGGTAGAGAAAGCGTAGGGAGTAACGCAGGTTAAATAGGCCGGAGCTCATGGCAGGGCTGGGGTGTCCCAAGGACTTTGCAAAGACTTGGAGAGTCAGGTTCCCCCATAAGGCTCCCGTCTTACGAAGATGAAGACAGGTAAAGACTAAGAGGATGGAGAAGAGAAACCTGTTTACAGAAAAGTGCCCTATCAGTCATGCGTCACTAGAAGCCCTGCTGTGGCTTTCAATGTCAAACCATAAAATCTGTTCCCTGGAAATGGGAACCCCTCTTGGCTACTGAATGCTTTCTCTCAAAGCAAGGCAGAAAGGGCAAAGCAAGGAAGAAAGCAGGGAGTTGAAAGAAGACCAGAAATAGGCAAGAGAAATAAGAGATAAAATAGGAGAAGGACATGAAGTGCTCTTAAGGAGATGCAATGCTCCCAGGGAGAAAATAATGAAAAATCAGAGGGGAGAGAGCAAGAGCATGCCCGAGCAGCTAGCAAGGACCTTTGGGAACTTCTGTACAAAATCACAAATTACAAACATGCCCCCTAGGAATGAAAACTGCTATACCTAAAACTAAGTACCTATTATTAAATAGAAGGAGGGGAGGGAAAAAGGAGTCGGGAAAATGATACAGTAAGCCAAGGCCAACACGAAACAAAACAAAGCTAAAGCAACTTGACCTAGAATTTAACAGTAGTGAGTTACAAAGTTCAGGAAAAATGAAAATGCCAGACAAATGTACTGGCACAGTCAGTGGAGACAAAACTGAATTCATTAGTACAGATATTGGTAGCTCAGAGGAATTCCTTATAATCAATTTATCTCTAACACTGTAGTTTCAAATTAAGAAACAAAACAAAACCTTAAGCACAGGCTATGCTTCGAAATGCATTCCCTTCACACAGCAGTAGGTCAAAACAAACAGGCTTACCAGAGCTAGAAAACAGACAAATCCCATCTTGTAACACACCATGGAGTAAGGTGTTTATTGAAAGTACCAGCTTTAGCACCGTTATTTTGCACTTTGAGGTTAGAGATTTCTGAATCACTGCCTAAGGTATTACTATCTGTGCATTCAACAATGTCAGCTGAGATATAATTATGCCAAACCAAGTGACACCCTCATCTCTGTCGTCTCAGGGACAGATAAAGAATTCTCTGCCTATCAAGATCTCTCTCTCCTGCCATCTAAAAAGGATTCCCACAAAAATACTGTCATTTCCTTCGCTTTATCACAATTACATTTTGGTGTAAGATGGGGTCAGAGCAGGGAATCTGAGGGGAGACCAGAAATTTAACCCCTCCAGTATCTTTAGTTGCTGGTACTCTACACAAGATTAACATCACAAAGGGACGTTCCTAGTGTCCTTAGGTGTCAAGAGTTCTGGCCAAGGAAATGGATTCTTACAACTGCTTTCATTCCCACTGTAGCCTTGGGTACCAGACTTAAATTTAACATGAAGGGCTCTCAATTACCTATTTTATAAACACTGTAGGATGAAATTTCTGCTAAGGAAGAATTTAAGAGGATTGAGGAAGGACACAGGACTAATTAGTGCCTGAGACACAAATGGAATTCCTAATTCCCACACCTGGTTCTTCAATGTACACTACCTGTGGTGAAGGCCATCTTTTTTCATTTTCATAAGAACTGTTATACTTCCCCAATGGGTTATCAAAAGAAAACCATCACTAGCATAAGGAAGCCCAGATTTATCAAGTTAGAGTTACTTTACCAACCCTAAGGTTTACCACTTTCTTCACTACTTAAGCCATCCCACCTTACCCCACTACCAAAAAATCTATTTCTCAAAACTCTAGACCCACATGATGTGCCTTGAAGGAAGCCTTTCACAGATCAAACAAAGCAGGAAAATTTCAAATACTAAATCATCTACCTAGATATTTGCCATGACAGGAACATATCAATGACTCTGAGAAGTTCTGCAGGAAAGAAAGATGATTTTTCCCCTAGCCTTCTCCCAAATGGCTTGGGCTCGGAATTGCTTTTCCTTTGTTCTCTCTATAAAATCCTAGTTATCGTCACCATATATCTAGATAGACTCCCATAAAATACACTTCAGGAAACACAGGCACACCTATGAGCTAATTATACTACAAGACTCTTAACACACAGTAGGTATAACACAGAGTAGGCAAAAAGAAGAAAATAAAAGTTCCTCAGAATTAGCTCTTCACGAGCAGGAAGACAAAAAAGAACTAGTATTGTCATCTGCTGTGGGCCACATTCCATGAGAAGCTTTTCAAGCTCAGTTAATCATGACAATTCTATGGTGGCTGCCAATATTCTGTTTCATGCAGAAGAGGACGCTGAAGAGCAGGAACGTCATAGGTCACACCCAGGGTCACAAGATGAAGAAATGGCAGGGCAGGGACATGAAAGCCCTGTGCTCTATACCCTCGGCAACAAAGGTGTCATCTTTTTACCGTATGCAGATCTCTATAAAACTAACCCATTTTGAAGTATTTGTCCTGTGTGACATCACAATATTGTTAATGGCTCCCCTCTCTTTCCAACTGTCTGCTTAGTATAATGAAATGAAACCATTAAAGTGGAAATTCAACTTGTTCTGTGACCTTGTCTTTGTCAGAATATACCAAAGTAAATCAATCTGAGATTTTTGGAGGGCATGCTTTTGTTTTTTTAAAGAACAGGGTCTTTTTCCAGGATAGAAGGCTCTACAGAAATGAAAATATATAGCTACAGACCCTCAGATATCAGGCTATGACACAGGTTTCTTTGGGTTACAAGAAACATTCAACAGGTAGCTTTGTTTTGTTTTGTTCTTTCAGTTTAAGAAACCCAGTGGCAGGGAAACAGACAAACCTGTGTGCCAAGCCACAACCAGGGTCTCGAACAGTGAAGAAACCCCAAGCCGCCTTTCATCTCTTCCTGACATCTTGGTCATTCTACTCTGATTTCCCTGGTTTTCCTTGCTACGTGAAAGGAAAGAGCTATGAATAATTCTCCAGTGCATCTCTGTCTCTTGATAGATGAGACCAAGTAGATTCAAGGTGAAGTCTGAGCCGCAATTCTAAATGTTCTGAGGAACAGGTCTTGCTCTACCCCATACACATGGCTTCGGGAAATCCCTTACCAGTTAATCACACGGATTGGGTAAGAGCCATCTCCAGACACAATGATGGGCGATGCCATCCAGGTGGAAAACAGAATCTAGCAGGAATTGAGGAAAATACACAGACCTTTCAATAAAAAGATTCACAATATCCAGGTGTTTTTTGTTGTTGTTGTTGTTTTCTTTTTTTAGAGGGAGGTGGTGCGGGGCTGGGGGTAAGGGGGAGAGGGAGAGAGAGAGAGAGGAAATCCCAAGCAGGCTCCATGCTCAGCACGGGACTCAACATGGGGTTTGACCCCAGGACCCTGGGATCATGACCTGAGCGGAAACCAAGAGTATGATGCTCAACCAACTGAGCCACAGAGGCGCCCCTCCAAGTGATTTTTAACTAGGAAGATCAAAGGAGAGGGTGAACAGTGAGTCAAGTTTTAAATGAAAAGTAGAGAAATCCACCATGCTGTTATAATAAAAATACCCCAACACATGCTTATACTGAAGGTATCAAAAGGATAGAGGGAAAAACCTTTTCACAGCTGCAACAGAATCATTAAAACATGACAGGACGGTTTGGGTTTGCCAGAATTAAGGGCCACCTGCTGTTCCATGTGTCACCCCATCCCAATCCCAGTCCTTGAAAGAAATGAAAAAGAAGCTGAAGGAATTTTCACCAAGACAAAATGAAGCAAAAACGGAATCTGCCAAAGACTATTTTTCCGTTCTGCAGGAAACATCCTGAGGTACTGTTGCTAACAGCTTTGTTCTGATTTTTAACTCGTTTTTTTGTCTTCAGCATTCAAGATGATGTTTTATTTTTTTAATCCTAATTTTAATCAGAAAAACAGGGCATATGTTGTAAAAATGAAGAGAGGTCATTTCTGACTTAGAGCTGATTCTCCTCCAGAAAATAATGAGCATTCTTTTTCATACCTAAACAAAAGACCAATATAAATTCTGGAATTCAAATCTATAGCCAAGTGGATCAAGTGCAGTTTTCATAATTTCTCTTTAAATGACTAGATTATAAAATTAAATAGAGAGAACCAAGTATTCTGATATGACCTCATATTGCATTTATAAAATTTAAAAGATCCTGCGCATTTTAATCAAACTAAACATGTTCTGTTTGGTAATCTTGAAATTTAATTTCCTATTTTAGTTTTTGAAATTTTTGAAGTTTATTTTGAGAGAGAGAGAGAATAAGCAGGGGAGGGGCAGAGAGAAGGAAAGAGAGAGAATCTCAAACAGGCTCCATACCACCGACACAGAGCCCAAGGCAGGGGCTCAAACTCACAAATCAAGAGATCATGACCTGAGTCAAAACCAGGAGTCACACACTTAACTGATTGAGCTACCCAGGTGCTCCTAATTTCCTATTTTAAATACAATTCAAGAAGAAAAATTACAGTTCTCTGATACTGCCATGAATTAAACTGCCACAATGGTGGGGACTTCTAACCAAACACCTATGTGAAATCACAAAGTCTGAATATTATGAAGAGTTTCTACAATGATCCTATGGACTACAGATTATATTCCTCATTGGAAATATGGGGATACCTAGATCCAGAAAGGCAGGAGATCTTCTTAAGGATATACAGCTAAAGGTGCGGGGATCCCAACCCCATTAGAAAGTCGGGACCATTCCTGTTACCAGTAGTGTTTAGAGAAAAGAGAAGCAGAACAAGGGTTATTGGTAAAGACATCTTCAGAAGTACAAAGCCCCCTTATAATAATGAAAAGGAAAACTCGGTACAGTTGTGATGTGGTCTCATACTGACAAGTTGAAATGGTTCAAAGCTCTTCTTCAGCATTTGCTGAGTTGAATTTCTATTCCCATAGCTCTTTATAGCCTACACGAATGATCACATTATCTCATTATGACACTATTATGCCCTTCATATTTTAATAAGTACTTATTAATTTATTCTATATCTCACTTCAAATGAAACTTGAGGGGCTCTCTATCCTGGACACATAGCTCTCCAGTGTTCCCTAATTGCCGTTACTGACCTCATACCACCAGGTGTTAGCCATCCTACAGGTTCAAGGGGCAGCCCTCTCATATCCGCTGCTGTGTCAACAGAGAGTCAGGAATATGGGGGCGCCTGGGTGGCTTAGTCGGTTGGGCGTCCGACTTTCGCTTAGGTCATGATCTCGTGGTTCCATGATCTTGCAGTTCGTGGGTTCGAGCCCCGTGTTGGGCTCTGTGCTGACTTCCAGCTCAGAGCCTGGAGCCTGTTTTGGTCTGTGACTCCCTCTCTCTCTGACCCTCCCCTGCTCACGCTGTCTCTCTCTCTCCTAGAAATAAATAAAACATTAAAAAAAAAAAAAAAAAGAAAGTCAGGAATATGGAAGGGCACAGATGGATGGTAGTACAAAATTCCCATGAGAGAGACATGTGTTGTTGGGCGGAGTACCTCTGGACTCTCACGGCAACGTCAATGGTTCGTGCACACAGAGACAATGCAAGATGCATCAACTCTGTCACAGCAGGGCCTATTGGCACCTTTAAATAGCACAAGCATTATCAGCAGATTGTTCCTATTCATATTTAGCTGCATCTAGTCAAAGAAGGAAAAATCTTGGTTGGCTTTCTTTTTTCCCTTTTTTTTTTAAAAAAATATTTTATTTATTTCTGAGAGAGAGTAAGAGAGAGAGAGAGCAGGGGAGGGTCAGAGAGAGAGGGAGATACAGAATCTGAAGCAGGCTGTGAGCTAGCTGTCAGCACAGAGCCTGACGTGGGCCTGAACCCATGAACTGGGGAATCATGACCTGAGCCGAAGTCGGACGCTCAACCGACTGAGCCACCAGGTTCCCCAGTTGGCTTTCTTTTTTAAAGCTTATTCCAAAAAGGGGTGCCTGGGTGGCTCAGTCAGGTAAATAACCGACCGGCTCTGGTCATGATCTCACGGCATGTGAGTTTGATCCCCACACTGGGCTCTCTGCTGTCAGTGCAGAACCCATTTCAAACTCTGTCCCTCCGCTCTCTGCCCCTCCCCTGTGCATTCTCTCACTTCTAAAAATAAAGAATTAAAAAAAAAAAAACTTGTTCAAAAGAGTATTAGGCCCTTCCTTTTGTGCTCTATGAACATGGCCATGGGATAGGAGGATAACAAGCAGAAAATTAAAATCAAAGAAAATATTGAGAAGTGTTTCTCTCTTTTAAAAGAGATCCCACCAATGATTTAAAGAAAGCTTTAAAGGAATAAAAGGATGGAGTCCTCTGTCCTCAGCCTCTCAGCCTCTCCTATGAAGTGACACTTTCGATAGAATGAGATGAAATGGAGAGTATCAAGAAAAACTGGAGGAGGCAGTACTATCTTAGATGTGTTTTGTTTGGGGTCAACACCACTAACCAGTTTGACTGAAATAGGCCCCCAATCCTACCAGGCAGACCTAGATGGTCCGCAGACTGGACCAGAGAGTCCACAGTCACCCCTCACCCCCACCTCGGAGATTTACCAACAGTCACATCAAAGGCTCAAGTGCCCCATGTCACATTTATTCTTTTCAAAACCTTAAAGTCCCTGAGTTGCAAACACAACGGATAAAAGGATGCCAACACTCCTTTCCCTCCTAAGTACCTCTTCAAATTCCAGCCCAACTTTGTTTAACCACTTTTACTCAGGAAAAATCTTTCCTTCTTTGCCCCAGACCCTGATCCTAATCAACATTTTTTCTTTTGTTTTTAAGAAACTTCTTATCGTAGAATAAACTTAAATCTACAAAAAAATTATGAAAACAACAGAGTTTCCATCTATCCCACATATAGTTTCTATTATTAACATCTTCCATTTGTACAGTAGATTTGTCACAATTATGAAACCACCAGTGATACTTTACTATTAACAGAAATCCATTCTGTATTCAGATTTCCTTAGTTTTTTTAACTTAATATTCCTTTTCTGTTCCAGGATCCTACCCAAGACACCATATTTAACAACGACTCATCATATCTCCCAAGACTCCCATTGGCCGTGATGGTTTATCAGATTTCCCTTTTTCTGGAGGCCTTGAGAGTTGTGAAGACTGGTCAGGTATTCTGTACAATGCCCACCAATTGAGACTTACCTGATAACTTTCCCATAGATTGGGACTACAGTGTTTGGGTAGGAACATCCCAGAGGCGAAGGGCTGTTTTTCATAACATCCTATCAAGGGTTCATATCATCAAGACGAACTGCCACTACTGATATTAATGTTGATGATCTGGCAGAGGGAGTGTTTTAAAGGTTTCTGGACTCTGAAGATACTCCTTTTCCCCCTTTCCACACCGTTTACTTTGAACAACCACACTATGCACAGCCCACGCTGAAGGGGTGCGGAGTTACGCTCCACCTCCTTGAGAGCAGAGTATCTTCATAAATCATCTGGAATTCTTCTGCACAGATTTGTCCTCGTCTCCAATGTATTCATCATTCAATCATTCATTTATTATATCCATCCTACTCAAAGAATATTATTTTATGCCTTGGGTTATAATCTGATACTATTTAATTTTTGCTTAGAGTGATCACTCTCTGCTACTGGGAGCTCTTTCAGTCCGTTCCTGTGTCCCTTGGACATTTCCCCATTTTCATGAAAGTATTCTGTTGTGTTTGTGGAGTACTTTCTTACTTGGCACTACAAGATGCTTTACATTAGGGTATGTATTTCTGCCATCCTAGAAGGAGCCATATATTTCAGGAGCTCTGGTTCCTTTCCCTGGAAAATGGTATTAGAAATCAAGCCATTGTGTCTACGCCCCCTTAGCTGACAGAGCAAGGGAAAAATGGATATATGTAACCGATGCATATATATATTTTTGTAAAAAAAACCTCTGTATGTAATCATCAGTATCTATATCAAGCTAACTAGAGTTGGATATTTCCAATTCTAATTAATTATCACAGGGATCATTCTAAACCTTCTTCCTTGCTTATCTGTGACTTCCTACTCCAACAGTGAGAAACCTGGCTCTCATCATCCACCATCCATTTTCTTAATTGCTCAATTACAATATATACTGATAAAGTTTTCAGAATTGTTAATCTGTAACCCCTTGAAAAACAACTTTATCAACTAAGGATAGGACTAGTGAACAGTTCATTTCACCTTTAGTCATACAGGCTCCATTCATTGCCAAAATTAGTAAATATATTTTCTCTCATCTCCCTCTAGTAAGATTGTTTCATACATTTATAATATGTAGATTCTTTTGTGACATTCTACATTCCATCCTTGTATCCCTCAGACCTTCTAGATGATTTTTTTAAAAATTTAGATACGGGCGTGCCTGGGTAGCATAGTTGGTTAAGCATCCAGCTTTGGCTGATGTCATGATCTCATGGTTCATGGGTTCCAGCTCACTGTCGGGCTCTGTGCTAAGAACTCAGAACCTGGAGCCTGCTTCGGATTCTGTATCTTCTTCTCTCTCTCTCTCTCTCTTTCTGTTCTTCCCCTGCTTGCACTCTCTCTCTCAAAAATAATGATTTTTAAAATTTAAAAAAAAATAGATACAGTAAGATTCCCTCTTTGAGATGTAAAGTACTATGGGTTTTGACAAATGAAAAGTATCATATAACCACTATCACTGCATCATACATAATAGCTTGATCTCCCTTAAGAACAAACAAACCAAATCCCTGTATTTCACCTATTGAATTTCATCCTCAAACCTCTGGTTACCATGGATCATTTTACCGTCTATGGTTTTGTCTGTACCAGAATTTCTTATAAATGGATCCATATACTATGTAGCCATTTCAGACTGGCTTCTTTCCTTAGCAATATGCATTTAACACAGACCCATGCTTTTTTATATATATAGTTAGCTCATTCCTTTGTAGGGCTGAGAAGTATCCCATTGCACAGATGCACCACAATTTCTTTATTCATTCGCCTGCTGATGGGCATCTTGTTTGTTTCCAGTTTGGGGCAATTATGAATACAGCTGTTGTAAACATTGCTGTACAGGTTTGTGGACAAACAGCAGTTTCCAAATCAGTTGGGTAAGTGCGTAGAAGCACGGATGCTGAATTAGATTGTAAAAACTCGGTTTAGCTTTGTAATAAAGTGCAAAACTATCTTCCAAAGTGGCTGTAACATTTTATATTTTCATAAGCAGTAAGTGAGAACTCTTGGTCCTCTCTGGTAATGGTATAGTCAGGTTTTTAGGTTTTAGTCATTCTAATAGGTTGGTCATGGGACTTCATCCTTGTTTTAATCTGTAATTCTGTTGACATATGATGCTGAGTATCTTTTCATGTACGTGTTTTCTGTCTGTGTATCTTCAGCACGGTGTCTGCTCTGATCTTTTACTCACTTTTTAATTAACTTGTTTTCTTACCGTTGAATTGTAAGGATTCATTCTGTATTATGTCTTTGTCTTAAGTTTTTAAGTTTATTTATTATTTGAGAGAGAGAGTGAGAGAGAGAGAGAGAGAGAGAGAGCGCACAAGTAGGAGAAAAGGCAGAGATAGAGAGGGAGAGAGAGAATCCCAAGCAGGCACTGCCACTGCAGAACCCAACACGGTGCTGGAACCCACGAGATCATGACGTGAGCCAAAGTCAGCTGTTTTACCAACTGATCCACCCAGGCGCCTAGGAAAGAAGGCTTCTAGATCATTCCTCTGCTGGTGCCCTCAGGAGCCTTCATGGATTTCCTGTGAAACATCGCAAAATAAAACACTGAAGGCAGACTGTGACCCCCTATCTAGAGATGTGTGTGAGCACTTACAAAAATGGCAGGCATCCTGCCAAATCACCAACCCTATTATACTCACCACGCTCCTGCAGGAAGCCAGAAAGACTGAACAACAAGCAGGAAATAAATTTCAATAAACAGATTTATTGTCCTATTTAAATACAAATCACAGTCTATTAAGAATAATGCACTCTGGTCCGGGTTCTGACAGTCAAAAATGCTGATTTAAGAAGAGATTTGTGTTCCTAATTTAATTCATTCATTTGCATGTCTCTCCTCTAAGGATGATATAATTCAGACTCACTGATCATCGCTGGTAATCACACCTTCTTTTTGTGGTTCAAATCAAGCTCTTTTACATCACAATTTGACTTATTTACTTAGGGATTTTTATATATTACGGCTCTTGGATGATTGATGATTAGATGATAATAAAAAGAGAGGCTATTCAAAGTGGTCTGTGAAATGTCTCATATAGTTTCAAAACAATGTATTAGTATCACAGGGACCATCACAGGGTTCTCCGTGACTAATGACATGACCACATTTATTTGCACCTTTTGTCAGCGGCATTTTCTCACTTCAAAACAGCGTAGCCCACCAGAAAGCCAGGCCCAAATAGGCACTTAGAAGCTAAGGTGTCTTCCACCACAAACATGAACCCTACAAAAGATACAAAGACTCTAAACCCACATATTTCAATAATAACACTGAATGTAAATGGGCTGAATGCTCCAATCAAAAGACATAGGGTAGCAGAATGGATTAAAAAACAAAATCCATCTATATGCTGTCTACAAGAAACTCATTTTAGACGGGAAGATACCTTCAGATTAAAAGTAAGGGGATGGAGAAATATATATCATGCTACAGGAAATCAAAAGAAAGCCGGAGTAGCGATACTTATATCAGACAAACTGGACTTTAAAATAAAGACAATCACAAGAGATGAAGAAGGGAACTACATAATAATTACAGGGTCCATCGATCAGGAAGAACTAACAATCATAAATGTCTATGCACCGAATATGGGAGGACCTAAATATCTAAAACAATTAATCACAAACAGAAACAAGCTTCTAGATAAGAATGTGCTAATAGCAGGGGACTTTAATACTCTGCTTACAGCAATGGATAGGTCAACCAGACAGAAAATCACTAAAGAAATAATGGACTTGAAAGACACATTGGACCAGATGGACCTGACGGATATATTTAGAACTTTACATCCTGAGGCCAGGGAATTTACTTTCTTCTCAAGTGCGCATGGCACATTCTCCAAGATAGATCACATACTGGGACATAAAGCAGCCCTCAATAAATATAAAAGAATAGAGATCATACCATGTACACTGTCAGATCACAATGCTTTGAAACTTGAAATCAATTACAGGAAGAAGTCTGGAAAACTTCCAAAAACATGGAGGTTAAAGAACACCCTTCTAAAGAATGAATGGGCCAATCAGGCAATTAGAGATGAAATTAAAAAATATATGGAAACAAATGAAAATGAAAACACAACAATTCAAAATCTATGGGATGCGGCAAAGGCAGTCCTAAGAGGAAAGTACATTGCTCTCCAGGCCTATTTCAAGAGATTAGAAAAAGCGCAAGTCCAAAATCTAACAGCTCACCTAAAGGAACTAGAGGCAGAGCAACAAGAACACCCTAAACCCAGTAGAAGAAGAGAAATAGTAAAAATTAGAGCAGAAATAAACAACATAGAGACCAAGGAAACAATTGAACAGATCAATGAAACGAAGAGTTGGTTTTTTGAAAAAGTAAACAAAATTGACAAACCTCTAGCAAGACTTATCCCAAAGAAAAGAGAGAGCACCCAAATAGACAAAATTATGAATGAAAATGGACTTATTACAACCAACCCCTCAGAAATACAAGCAATTATCAGGGGATACTATGAAAAATTATATGCCAACAAAATGGACAATTTAGAAGAAATGGACAAATTCCTAAACACACACTCACTACCAAAATTCACACGGGAAGAAATAGAAAACCTGAACAGACCCATAACGAGTGAAGAAATTGAATCAGTGATCAAAAATCTCCCAACAAATAAGAGCCCTGGACCTGATGGCTTCCCTGGGGAATTCTACCAGACATTTAAAACAGAATTAATCCCAATTCTTCTCAAGCTATTCCAAAAAATAGAAAGCGAAGGAAAACTCCCGGACTCATTTTATGAAGCCAGCATCACTCTGATTCCCAAGCCAGACAGAGATCCAGCAAAAAAAGAGAACTACAGGCCAATATCCTTGATGAATACGGATGCAAAAATTCTCAACAACATCCTTGCAAATCGAATCCAGCAGCATATCAAAAGAATCATCCACCAAGATCAAGTGGGATTCATTCCTGGGTTACAGGGCTGGTTCAACATTCGCAAATCAATCAATGTGATACATCATATCAATAAAAGAAAAGATAAAAACCATATGATCCTGTCAATAGATGCAGAAAAAGCATTTGACAAAATACAGCATCCCTTCTTAATAAAGACTCTCGAGAAAGTTGGGATAGAAGGAACCTACTTAAACATCATCAAAGCCATCTATGAGAAGCCTTCAGCTAACATCATCCTCAACGGGGAAAAACTCAGAGCTTTCCCCCTGAGATCAGGAACACGACAGGGATGTCCACTCTCACCACTGCTGTTTAACATAGTGCTGGAAGTCCTAGCATCAGCCATCAGACAACAAAAGGAAATCAAAGGCATCAGAATTGGCAAAGAGGAAGTCAAACTTTCACTCTTCGCAGATGACATGATACTCTACATCGAAAACCCGACAGACTCCACCAGAAGCCTACTAGAACTGATCCAAGAATTCAGCCAAGTTGCAGGGTACAAAATCAATGTACAGAAATCGGTTGCATTTTTATACACCAACAATGAAGCAACAGAAAGAGAAATCAAGAAACTGATCCCATTCACAATTGCACAAAAAACCATTAAATACCTCGGAATAAACCTAACCAAGGAAACAAGAGATCTGTATGATGAAAACTATAGAAAACTTATGAAGGAAATTGAAGAAGACACAAAGAAATGGAAAAACATTCCATGCTGATGGATAGGAAGGATAAATATAGTTAAGATGTCATTACTACCTAAGGCACTCTACACATTCAATGCAATTCCAATCAAAATTGCACCAGCATACTTCTCAAAACTAGAACAAACTATCCAAAAATTTGTATGGAACCACAAAAGACCCTGAATAACCAAAGTAATCCTGAAAAATAAAACCAAAATGGGAGGGATCACCATCAGACTTTAGCCTCTACTACAAAGCTGTCATTATCAAGACAGTATGGTATTGGCACAAAAACAGACACATAGACCAATGGAACAGAATTGAGAACTCAGAAGTGGACCCAAAAGTATACAGCCAACTAATCTTTGACAAAGCAGGAAAGAATATCCGATGGAAAAAAGACAGCCTTTTTAACAGATGGTGTTGGGAGAACTGGACAGCAACATGCAGAAGAATGAAACTAGATCATTTTCTCACACCATGCACAAAAATAAACTCAAAATGGATAAAGGACCTGAACGTGAGACAGGAAACTATCAACACCCTAGAGGAGAAAGCAGGAAACAACCTCCTTGACCTCCACCGCAGCAACTTCTTACTTGACACATCCCCAAAAGCAAGGGAATCAAGAGCAAAAATAAACTGTTGGGACCTCATCAAGATTAAAAGCTTCTGCACAGCCAAGGAAACAACCCAGAAAATTAATAGGCAACCAACGGAATGGGAAAAGATAGTTGCAAATGACATATCAGATAAAGGGTTGATATCCAGAATCTACAAGGAACTCACCAAACTACACGCCCGAAAAACAAACAACCCAGTGAAGAAATGGGCAGAAGATATGAACAGACACTTCTCCAAAGAGGACATCCAGATGGCCAACAGACACATGAAACGATGCTCAGCATCCTCCTCATCAGGGAAATACAAATCAAAACCACACTGAGATACCACCTCACGCCAGTCAGAGTGGCTAAAATGAGCCAATCAGAGAACTCTAGATGCTGGCGAGGATGTGGAGAAACGGGCACCCTCCTACACTGTTGGTGGGAATGTAAACTGGTACAGCCCCTCTGGAAAACAGTGTGGAGGTTCCTCAGGAAACTAACAATAGAACTCCCCTATGACCCAGCAATAGCACTGCTAGGAATTTACCCAAGGGATACAGAAATGCTGAGGCATAGGAGCACATGTACCCCAATGTTCATAGCAGCACTCTCCACAATAGCTAAAACATGGAAAGAGCCTAAGTGTCCATCAACAGATGAATGGATCAAGAAGATGTGGTTTATCTATACCATGGAATACTACATGGCAATGAGAAACAATGAAATCTGGCCATGTGTAGCAACATGGATGGACCTTGAGGGTGTTATGCTGAGCGAAGTAAGTCAGGCAGAGAAGGACAAATATCATATGTGTGCACGTATAGGAGGATTAGGAGGAACTTAAGAGAGGACCAAGGGGGAGAAGAAGGGCGGAAATGGTGGGGGAAAGGGAGAGAGGCAAACCATGAGAGACTCTTGAATGCTGACAAAAACTGAGGACTGATGGATGTGGGGGGGAGGAGGGTGGGCATGGAGGAGGACACTTGTGGGGATGAGCACTGGGTGTTATGTGGAAACTAATTTGACAATAAACTATTTGTAAAAAAAAAAAATGAAGCTAAGGTGTCTTTTGTTTTTTATCATTACCTTAGAGGGAAACAAGATTTAGTTCCTTCAAATTTAGACATTGCCACCTTGTTTCCTACCTCTCTGTCCTTGTACCTCACTCTTTTACTTGCTAAAAAATGAACACCTTTTACTCCTTTTACTGCTAAGGCTTCTATCACGTATTACACTGGGAGGGGGTATTTTTTAATTGAAAGATGGTGCTTTATAGAGTTAGATATGACAAGAAGTTTAAATTGGATTCAAAGCATGTGAATTTTCTTCAGAATGATTCCTTTTATTATATATCTCCCTTCAGACATAAAACTCTAATGAGCAGTGAAAATTGTGGGCATAGACATGGGTTTTACAAAGTTTCATACGGTGAGTTTAGGGATGCCTTCATTATTCTTCAAGTTTTGACAGAAATCAATTTTTTATAAAGAAACCAATTCAGCAACTTCAAAATGTTTCTAAATTATATCCCAATATATAACATACTGAGATGAAAAACGCTGCATCTAATTCTGTTAAAAACACACACACGTTCTTCATCTTAAGTTAAATCCTGAAGAGAATGCAAACTTCTCAGAAAAAGAAGTGATAATAAACCGCTCTTACAAATAAACCATTCCAAAAACTACACAGTTTCATGGGGCACCTGGGTGGCTCAGTCAGTTGGGCGGCCAACTTCGGCTCGGGTCATGATCTCACAGCTTGTGAGTTCGGGCCCCACGTCAGGCTCTGTGCTGACAGCTCAGAGGGTAGAGCCTGCTTTGGATTCTGTGTCTCCCTCTCTCTCTGCCCCTCTGTTGTTCACACTCTATCGCTGTCTCTCAAAAACAAGTAAGCATTAAAAAAAAAAAAAAAAAAGAACGCACAATTTCAAAATGAGACCTTTCCAGGCTACCTCTCACAAAGCAATTTCTTTTTAGCTTCAGGGCACCCGAATAGACATTAAAAATAGAGTAAATTCTATTCATCCAAAAGAAGGACACTAATGTGAGCTGTGTAGCTTTCTGCGTTTTGGTAAAAATCAGAAATGATCTGTGCGTCATGAATGAAGTTGATTCACTTACAGAAGACCAGCATCTCTCTCCTAGCCTAGCTTTTGAAAGTCAGCCTGAAACAGCCTCTGCCTACAAAATTGCAGAGGAATTACTCTCAATTACAGCTTTCTGTCTGTTAAAAAGTAGAGTTCGTGATCACTTCTGACCTTTTCCCTCTGACAAGTCAAAGAAATGAAAGAGGAAAAAAAAATCAGACAGGTGTTCAATTTCAAAGCTGAGGATGGGGGAAAGAAGAGGAAGCAAGAAAGAAAAGCTTACATTATCCAACTAAATCTCAAGGATTTTCTGTTTGTGTATTTGTTTTGAGGGGTTTCATTTTTATTATCCAATGTCATTTTTAAAATTCCTTTTCAGTCAATAAATTGCATGTTACAATATAAATTTGTTTACAGTTTCTTGCTCCATATTTTGAGTATTATTTCCTAAATCCTTCCCACAATCAGCCATTCGGGGCTGCAGCTTCATACTTGGTGTTCGATTTTGTTGCACATTACAATTCTGCTCTTGCTTTGTCCTTTCTTTCTTAAAAGGAGGTTACAAATGATGACCCAAGAATCACCTTTCTGGATCCCTGCCATTTAATGGGCTATTGCAAGACATGGCATGTAAACACCAGCTGTACCAATTTACCTATTTATGCAGTCGTTATGGAATCGACTAGGTTTTAGCTGAGACTGGGTTTAATTGAATATGACTGTTTTGGAAATGACATGAATAGTTTTCCAGTTTTCTGGCATTTACCTACGAATCTCCATTTCAAAAGAATAACTACTCTGTTAAGGAGTGAAAACAATACTCTGATGGAAATTAAACTCTGGAACATTCTGGATTCTTGGGAGTTGGTGGGTTAAGTTCTTGATAATTCGACACTTGTTCAATAAAACCGCTCAAGGGGCACCTTGGTGGTTCAGTTGGTTAAGCAGCCGACTTCGGCTCAGGTCATGATCTTATGGTTCGTGGGTTTGAGGCCCGTATTGGGCTCTGTGCTGACAGTTCAGAGTCTGGAACCTGCTTCAGATTCTGTGTCTCCCTCTCTCTCTGCCCCTCCCCCACTCATGCTCTGTCTGTCTCCATCTCAAAAATAAATAAAACAAAAACATTTTAAAAACAAAACAAAAAATCCCCTCTCATTAGAAGTAGAAGCCATGTATGTATCAAATTGTCACCTCTCCAAACTTCAAAGAGAAAAAAGGGCCAAACGGTACAGTATGCTCTTCCTTAAGGTCAGTTAATGTTGGCCCCCATCGGTTTTCAAATGTGTTTAAGTCAGCTAATTTTCAGTAGGGAACACACAATTTTGAGAAGAATGAATGATTTTCAAACATCATGCAGGAGCCTTCCAGACAAAACGCCACAATCCAAACAAAGCTGCAAACGGCATTTGGAAATTCAGATTCTGATTGATGACATCACAGAACTAAAATAATGTCCCATATTCCCTTCTTGCTCTGCTATTTTTGTTGCCTTTAGAACAGTCAGCGCAGCTTTTCTGAGACAAGAGCGAGGGTTGCTCAGAAATGACACATTAAAGTGGCTAATAGCCAGAAAGTGGGATTAAGTTGGAAAGAAAGGAAAAAAAAACAAACAAACCCAGAAACCTAAAAGAACGGAAGTGGAAGGGGGTCAGAGATGATGCACACAAAACTCTAAAAGCAGGTATCAGAGAGTTACAGTAGTATTTTCTCCACTAGAAAGGGAAAGGGGAGTATTTCAAATCTGCTGACGTGAAATGAATGTGCTATATGAACATAAGGACAATTTGTACGGTTCATGGCCAAAAACCTAAAGCTATAAATGTTAAACTCATTCGGAAAAGGTGTATACGATAAAGATGGCATTTCAAATCTGTGTGGGGGAATGGATTAATCAACAAAGGGGTATTTGGGACCATGATGCCACTGGAAAGAATATATTTGATCAGTATCTCACAACTTATTCCAAATAAACAGAAGGCAGGACCAAGACTTAAACGTTACACGTTTTATTTGAAATCTAAAACATGAAACTGATAAAAATACGAAAAAATATTTTTTTAAACATTCTACAGTGAAGGAGACCTAAAAGACCATCAAATCGAATTAACATAAAAAAGTCCAGTATAATTTAAAACAAAGAAATAGAAAACGATCCAATCAAAAAACCTACTATGAATAAAGGTAAAAGACAGGGAAAAAAGGTTGAGTGGGCTCGAGGGACGGATGTTTAGTAAACAGAGTCCCACAGAAAACCCCAGAGGAAGCCGACAAATGGGCAGGTGAGATTGACACTCTGGAGAGAGTCCAGGGCAGGAGGCATGCGGATGGGGCAGATGTTCTCCAGGAAGGCAGAGACTGGAGCTGCCTACCTCCCAGATGTGTGTGGAGTCTGCATTCTGTGATTCCACCTTTTCTTTGTGGTGGTTAAATGACTGGGGTGGAGACCTCCCATGCATCATCAACACAGAGGCTAAGTTGGGCCATGTTCTCTCTAGGACATCGAGAAATGGAAAAGACAGAAACGGGGCTATGAGCAGAAGCACCTGACTACACAACTTTCTGTGTTCTCTGCTCCACGCAGGAAAAGACTGAGACATCTTGTCTACACATAGAAAGAGAAACAAGAAATCATGAGGGAGGGAAGGCTAGAGACAGACAGACAAGATAACCAAGACCTGAGAACAAGCTTGTTGGGCACGAGTGCCCTCACCAGATTCTCATCCTTGCTAGTCAAAGTGTGCTTCCCAAACCAAATAGTGCTGATGTCACCTCGAAGCTGGTCGGAGATACACAGTCCATGCACTAAAATTAAATTTTTTAATTTGAAAGGCAGTGAATTTAGTGTGCATTTAAGAAAACACAACCAGCATATCAAAGTCATGATTCCATGAATGTCATACCTTAACACTACTCAGCCCAATACAGTAGCCACTAGCCACATAAAGCTCATGAACACTTACTCGAAACGTGCCTGGTCTGAAATGAGATGTGCTGCACGAATACAGGATTTCAAAGAGTAGTATCAACAAAAGAATGTAAGAAATCTCATTTTGAAATATTTTACATTGAATAGATCTTGAAATGATAACAGCTAGGATACAGTGGGTTAAATATATTATGATTAATTTCACCTTCTGATTTTTCCCTTCTTTAATGTGGCTACTAGCAAGTTTCATTTTTGCCTCTCACTATGTTTTTATTTAATAGTACTGGCTTAGAACAATGCCAGAGTCCTGCATTAGTTAAAACAAAGTAAGTTGAGATAAAGTAATAATGGTAAAGTTAGCACAAAGACATCACAAATATCTTAAAACTAGAGAGTCAATAACTGATATTTGGCCACAGAACACAGCAGCCCTAGAAAATGGAACCCAGCTTTTGAATATTTTCTCAGAAAGAGATCTTAGTACTTCTGAGGTTGTTTACTGCAATGCCAGGTGGGACCAAACAATAAAAACTTTTCTTTGTATTGACTGGAAATCTGTAAATTCTTTGTGCATTTCCCTCTGCTGACCTTAGTTCTGGCTGATGAAGCAAAACACACACCTATTCTCTATTACCCACCCCTAGCTGGTCGTAGGCTATTGTACCTTTAGTTTCAAGGCAAAAGGCTTATGTGAAACTAACAGAGCAGCTTTGTAACTTTGTAAACTTTAAAGGCTACCTTGTTGGAGGAAGAATATTACTGCAGGCACCGCCATTCCCCATTGATGAGCTCAAGTGAGTTACTATAAGGTTCTGTACACACTGTCTGATGATGGATAAAACAAATGGATACACCTCACAGGCACAGTACAAATTAAAAATACATTAGTTCACTGCAACCTCCGATCTGGGATTGAGGAATGCTTGGGTGATTTTTTTTTTTTTCCAAAAAAGGTTAGATGAGACAAGAATTCAGCAGAGTTCTGAGACTCGCTGGGTCCAGTTGAGTACTTGGAGGGAAATCAAATACATTTTATCTAAGGTATGGCACTAACTTTCATCAAAAAATTATCATATGCTCAGCCACAAATGGTTATTATAAAATCTTTATTAACCTAAGTGCATATAAAAATTGTGAATTCCTAATACAAAGCAGTATTTGACTTTTAAATTTCATTTTAAGCTTGGCCCGTTCACTTCGAATGTGATTACAGAGTAAATTAAAAAGTAATCACATGTGAATTACATTTCCTCATGAATGTAATGACTTCAGGAGGCTGATTAATGTTAAGCAGTGCCTGCCCTACCGTATGCATACCTTCCCAGGTGAGATATGCAAGAAAGCTGTCGTGAGTTGATTTAATTTTCTTTCACTGGTATTCCAGAGAGAATGCCTGCACACATAACACACACGGCATGTTCATTAGGACCGACGATGTTCTTCCCTTTTGTCAATCCAAGAACCACCTGCAAAACACCATCCCTGTCAACTTATGGTTATGAGAAATACCCAGGGGAGCAAGTCCGGCTCAGGTATCATTTCCTAATGAACCAAACTTAAGTCTCAATCTCTCTCTCTCTCTCCGTCTTCTTGGCAAATTCTTCCTGTTTGGATGGAATAATTCAAGAGATTCAGGGGAAAACGCATTTGTATTGGTGTAAGAGTAACAAATGGGCTCACAAAGAATGAAAGCTTAGTAATAATCTACAGCAGTATTACTGCAGAGAACAAAATTTAAACTATAAATTTAAACTATATAGAGCACAAGATCATTAAAATATTTCCCTCATGGGTCATGGAGAATGTAGAAGTAAAAAATATTTACTTTTTTTTTTCAAGCGAAGGTATTGTTTTCTAAAGGAGTTATCAGAGGAACCATGCTACTGTTAGCAGTGTGGAAGTCTTGGTGCTTCATTATTTCTACCTCAAAGAAAAGAAATCATTCCCGTGGATTTGGTAATGGGCCAAGTAAATGCAGAACCGAGACTTAACTTTTAGTTAAGAGTTCGTCTTCATTCCTGTGACTCACTACTCCATTGGTAGGATGATGGACGAGTGTGGTATCATTAGCTGAACATTTTATGGTGCGCCTGGGTAGCTCAGTCAGTTAAGCATCCAACTTGGGCTCAGGTCATGTTATCACAGTTCATGGGTTCGAGCCCCGTGTCGGGCTCTGTGCTGACAGCTAGCTCAGAGCCTGGAGCCTATTTCAGATTCTGTGTCTCCCTCTCTCTCTGACCCTCCCCTGCTCACACTCTCTCGCTCTCTCACTCTCTCTCTCTCTCAAATAAATAAAACATTTTAAAAATTTAAAAAAATTATATTCTGTGAATGAGTCAACCAACAAATGAAGACATTATGGACTAGGGAACCTGGGGAGTCACTGAAGTGGGAAGATCAGTATCACATTTCATTGCCATTTAACTTGTGCCCTCAGAGGAAAGTGTTCCACATGTCAAGAGTTTCTAGCTTCAAAGAGGTAGAAAGGGGTGGCAGGGAGAGAATTAATGTTAGGAGAATAAAATACAAAATGTACACAGTTCTGTAGTTTCTCCTAAGATTGGCCTTTGGGACTGTTTTCAATTTTTGTTTCTAGGTTTTTGTTTTTGTTATGTTTTTAGCCTGAGGAATGTAAGTTTCTAAAACATTCCATGTAGCTTCAAGAACAGTAGAAAGACATGTAAGTATACATTAAAAAACACTTGAGGATTAAGAAGAAATCCAGAACTCTAAAGAGGTAATGCATGTTTTCCCAAATGAGGAAGAAAGTAGGGAGAATTATTCTTATATTTTATTTTGGGGACAACATTTGTAGGTGACTAAAAATGTAAAACACTGTGCTGATATACAATAATTCCATACTTTAATTTGTACTAATACTCCCTTATTGTATTAAAGATTTCATTCCCACATCCTGTTGTTTCTAATCTAAGCATTTAAAACCCATTAGTAATATACTATGTGATATCCAGAAAAGGGTAACCAAGATAGTGAGGGAAATAGAAAATACCTCACAGGATAATGAATGGAAGACAAAAAAACAGGCCCTACTTAACATAGACAAGGTAAGACTTGAATACTATAGAAAGGTTTAGGAACATAGGGCCTCAGTTCAGAAGAAAGTGCTGGACCCAAGCTATGATGGCCGAGATAGTGGATGTAGGCTGCCCCAAGGTCCCAGTGAGGGTTCTGTTGCTAACCGGGCTGGGTTAATCAACTCCCCTTATGTGCATCCCCATCTGAAAAATGAGAAACGATAACTAATTTCCTTTCCAGTATTTCAGGGACTGATGTTTCACAGTGGCCTAATGAGTTACATGAACTCTACAAATTCTGTTCTACCATGTTTGATGATTTTCTGTTGTGGATAATGCTCAGCAGAACACAGTATTCCCCAACATGGTCAAATCTACTTTTATCCTCACCTTTTTCCAGGATCTATTATCGGAATTATGCTACAGATTACCAAAATTACTTTTACAGAATGAAATTTTGTATAAAATGGGCCCAAGACAAGTAAAATTAATCATTAAAATGTCAAAATGATCTTCTAACATAATAAGATCTTAAACTTCTACCGGGCAACCATAATTTGAACTTCAAGAACAGCATTAAACTGAAGCACCAGTATATTTCTTCTAGAATCAAAATCTTTTTGTTGCCTTTAAGAGAGAGAGAAGGGGGAACAGAAGGAGGGAGGGAGGGAGAGAGACTGTCACTGAACTTTTAATTAGGTTCCAAAAATGTGACCTGAGACAATAAAATAATGGCCTATTTTACTGCTACACTGCTCTTCATGGTATCTGCTTAAAAATGGGCCAGGCTTTGACACACTCTGACATCACATTCTGATATTTAAAATATTGAGGCCTACTAGGGGCGCCTGTGTGGCTTAGTCGGTTAAGCGTCCGACTTTCGCTTAGGTCATGATCTCGCGGTTCGTGGGTTCGAGCCCCGCGTCGGGCTCTGTGCTGACTGCCAGCTCAGAGCCTGGAGCCTGTTTCAGTCTGTGACTCCCTCTCTCTGACCCTCCCCTGCTCATGCTGTCTCTCTCTCTCTCCTAGAAATAAATAAGAATAAAATAAAATAAAATAAAATATTGAGGCCTACTGATTCAGTTTTATTTCATAAGATGCCTTTCTTCATTCCTCTGTCCAATGACACATCCATCTATCCATCATCCTTTCAACAAACGTCCACATTCATAGCCAGGCATAAGACAGAGACAACCAGTAGAAGAACATGGTCTCTGTCTTCAGAAGAGCTCATTAAAGTCCAACTGAGAAAGGAAGCACTTACCTAACTTAAAATGGAACCTGCATTGATGGTACTCAGCCAGATCTGAAGAGACTACAGTCTCTGTTTTGGTCTTTACCGTTCCCTACAACACGGATTTCAGCTACGGTTTAGCCATTGATCCACTCTTACTTCAGACACTGGGTACATACTTCAAACACTCTCCTGCTGGTTCACCAACCCAGAAGTGGCCAGCAGCAAGCAAGGTGGAAAATATGGCACCCCTAGTGTCACCTGGAGTAGATTCCAAGCATTATTCTAAACTCCATAGTGTGGATTTACATTTCTAATATTTTTTAACATTTATTTATTTTTGAGAGACAGAGACAGAGCATGAGTGAAGGAGGAGCATGGAAAGAGGGAGACACAGGATCCAAAGCAGGCTCCAGGCTCTGATCTGTCCACACAGAGCCTGATGTGGGGCTTGAACTCACAAACAGTGAGATCGCGACCTGAGCTGGTTGGATGCTTAACCGACTGTGCCACCCAGATGCCCCTGTAGATTTACATCTCTAAGTGCTATCTCAACACTAATACCATCATGAAGTAGTACTGAGAGATACCCAGAGCAAAAAAGATGCCACGTCAGGCAGGTAGCCAGATGGAAAAAACTATTTACTAATATTCCAGAACCTCTATCCCACGAAAGAATCAAATGGCCGTCTGTAAGGAAACCGAATCATTTGTATGTACTCCTTCTTAAACCAAGACTGACCACCTTTTTCAGAGCTAAATGCCACGGACTACAAGGGAATTTATTCCACTAGTCACTCTACTTTGGCATATGTTTCCAATTTTCCATAATAACATTTAAACAATTTTTTAACATTTTCATTTATTTCTGAGAGAGAGAGAGAGCATGAGCAGAGGAGGGTCAGAGAGAGAGGGAGACACAGAATCTGAAACAGGCTCCAGGCTCGGAGCTGGCTGTCAGCACAGAGGCCAACACAGGGCTCAAACCCACGAACTATGAGATCATGACCTGAGTCAAAGTTGGACACTTAACCAACTGAGCCACCCAGGTGCCCCTTTCCATAATAACATTTTTTAATAGTCAATGTTAATGAACAGCTGAGTTAGTCCACGGTATATATGTTTTGAGGACTACTCAAAACTTCAGCAAAAATCCCTAACTAGACCCCAATTAAATGTTTTTTTTGGAGAGTGGGAAAAATGCTTCAGAATACTTTAAATTGTGTTATGTTTGCCTAGAATGAGCATTAGAGCCGTCAAAATTACTCTTACCAGTTAGTTATCCATAAAAAAAGATAGCTGCCTACCCTAGGATTTCCTAGGTACCCCTAGAATGTTCCATTAATAGAGGGGAGAAAAATAATCTTGGGAAACTTTGCAGACTATTCATAGGATATTACGACATTGATTTAATTAATCCATAAATTGATTTATAAAATGACTTAATGATCAGAGTCCTACAGTGATATAGTGGAAAGAATATCTTTCCAAAGAAAATTTCTGCATTTTAGTTAAGACTTTATCACTTATTATCTTTGTGTCTTTAAGGGTATTACTTCACTTTTCTAAAACATGTTTACTTGAAAAAAAAAAAAGGAAATTGACGAATGAGCTATGAAGGCAGATTTTTGTCTCTTACAGCCTTTAATCCACAGACACTATGAATATGAAAGTATTTCAAGGCTGTAGGTCCAATGGTGGATCAGCAATACTGCCTTCACTTTGTCTTTTAAAAGACTAGAGAACCCATAAGGAAAGGGAGGTGCTGCTGCCCAAGAACACATCCTTTGTCACAGCATGTGGTCAGATGCTATTTGGCGCTAATTTACTTACTCACAGTTATACATGAGACATTACTTCTGAAGAGTAGCTATGGTTGCCTGATTGCAGAGATGTGATTAATTTAGGAAAAGGCTGTTATAAAATTACGATCCAAACAATCTCAGCAGGTGTCCCTGTAAGTCAGGAGAACATACCTTCCCACAAATACTCATTGCTTATTTATTTATTTATTCTTGAACAAGAGACAGCCAGGGCTAGCCCAGTGTAAAAGTGCTGCGCTCCATTTCTCATCAAAAGACGAAGGTGGGAAAGGGTGGTAACTGTGGGATTTTCGGAGAACACTTTATGTGTTCTGCTTTCATGAAGGTCTGTATGGAACATTTCTTAACGGAATGGCATTCCATAGGATCACTCAGAAAACTACTTCAATGCCCCATTTTTCTCACGATCTCAGTTCTATCTACTTTCTTTTACTGGTCTGGAGCTTTCAATGTGAAGAATACATGAATTTGTTTCCTGTAGTAGAGTTAAAAAATAACCCAAATAAAAGCATTCCCCCCCCACACACACGTACTTATTGAACTGATCAAATCTAAAAAAAATTGTATTACACTGATGACAAACTCATCATGTGACACCGTACTATAATTATGCAAAAGGACAAGATGTATGAAGTGTACTTGGGGCTGCTCTGTACTTTTTTTTTTTTATAACTCTGTAAATCTACAATTATTTCAAAAGACCAAGTTAAAAAGATAATAACCATCAAATGAAAAAGAAATGCATACACCTAAAAACGGGATTCAAGAAGTAACTGGAATAGTTCAGATGGTGAAGATGAAGCATCTCATCCTCAATGAATCCCTTTCGTTCAAAAATTTTTTTCTGTCATAATGATACTATTAATATCCCTCAACAAACATAGCAGAGTCACCAATATGTGCCCCAAGGAAATAAAGACTATCTCTCATAAAAATATGGAAAGGACCTAGAATGAACTTCCTACACCAAGATGACACCAAGAATTTTTATTACGGAAAGCTCTTTCTTGAAACTAATAGTTCTGACAAATAAGATTTCAGTGATGTGCCTGTCTCTAGATGCACAGTCCTTGGCGACTAGAAAGTAACTTATTTTTCAGCATACGTCTGCCCATTTGATCTGAACATGCAAAGAATATAAGATGTGTGCATGCATGTGTGTGTGTGTGTGTGTGCAGAAGTGAATCACAAATCACACAACATTTGACCCAGATCAAAAAAAAAAAAAATTCAACAGAAAGGACACAGTAAGATCATGAAAGGTAAAGTGATCTTACAAAGAGAAAAAGGAAAAAAAAAAACTAAAAATGACTAAGTGAAGAAGCATTTTAAAGAAGAGCAATTATAAACTGTCAACAGAAATGAAATGATGCCCAAATTTTCTAGAATGTAGGAAATCTTAAATGGACAAAACAATGAGATGTCATTATATTTACTTGGTTGATAAAAATGAAAATAAGTTAAAATGTCTATTCCAGATAAGAATTTAGAGAATGAAAAATAGCATGTTTCTTAAATCAAGTATTCTAATGGGCGCCTGAGAGTCTCAGTCAGTTAAGCATCCAGCTCTTGATCTTGACTCAAGTCATGATCTCACAGTTCATGGGATCAAGCCCTGTGTCACTAACAGCACAGAGCCTGCTTGGGATTCTCTTTATCTCTCTGCCTCCTCCCTACTTGTGTGTGCTTTTTCTCTCTAAACAAACCAACAAACAAATAAATAAACAAAAAAATATCAAGTATTCTCATGCCTATGGATCTACCTCATAAAAAACATGTTACATGTTAATTGTATTTTTTTTAAATTTTATTCATTATTTTGAGAGAAAGAGTGAGACCATGAGCGAGGGAGGGGCAGAGAAAGAGAAAGAGAGAGAGAATCCCAAAAAGGATCTTCACTGGCAGTGCAGAATCTGACCTGGGTCTCAATCCCACAAACTGTGAGATCATAACATGAGCTGAGATCAAGACTTAGACATTTCACCAACTGAGCCACCCAGGTGTTCCATGTGTCAATTATATCTTAATAAAAAACATATACACTTTTCTTGTAGTGGTGTTATAATACAACACAGTGCCTGGACACAAATGAAATACCACCAGCCAGAGAAGAGCTGTTCAATTATGCTACAGCCACTCAAAATAATGAATTGGAGTCATGTGCTGGCTTTAAAGATGAAAACAAATAATTACTGAAAGAAAAGAATAAAATTCCATTTTTGTAAAAACAAGGACAAAAATATCCTTCCAGATACGTATATGGAAGTGCACAGTGTGTATGCGTGTTATTATACTGATACATTGGAATGCTGAAAATATGGAAGCGTAATCAGAGGTCAGAATTTCCCAACTGTTTTCATATGTCTGCACAAATATACAAAAACAACATTTTTATGACACACCAGGGTAAAGGATTGAGACTGTGCCAGAAATGACCAGCCCAAGGGTTTAGCCACCCAAGTAAGAGTTAATACTTGAGCACAGGAGATGGAAAGTTATAAAGGAGCTTGTTCCCTGTGGACAACCTGCATAGGGAAGAGGTGGGAGGGATAGTGGTAGATGTCAAGGGTCAGGAGAATAGGCAAAGACCAAAGGTACAGAACACACATTTACATTTCTGTATATGTGTATTTGCATATGTGTGTACATGAATTGTATGATCACATTTATGCATTTTGGAGAAATTATGTTTTTTTTTTTAATGTTTTATTTATTTCGAGGAGAGAGAGAGACAGCGTGAACAGGGGAGGGTCAGAGAGAGAGGGAGTCACAGACTGAAACAGGCTCCAGGCTCTGAGCTGGCAGTCAGCACAGAGCCCGACGCGGGGCTCGAACCCACGAACCACGAGATCATGACCTAAGCGAAAGTCGGACGACCAACCGTCTAAGCCACCCAGGCGCCCCTGAGATATTATGTTTTTAAATTTTAATTTAGGTCTTAAACATACTACTTAAAAAAAGAGTTTAAGTAGGTGCGCCTGGAAGGCTTAGTGCATTGAGTGCCCAACTTTTGATTTCGGGTCCAATTATGATCTCACAATTCGTGAGTCTGAGCCTTACATCAGGCTCTGGCACTGACAGCATGGAGTGTGGTAGGGATTCTCTCTCTCTCTGCCCTTCCCCCTGCTCATGTTCTCTCTCTCTCTCTCAAAATAAATAAACATTATAAAGAAAAAAAGGAGTCCAAGGAGATGACTGCAAGAATTTCACTGCAAGAATTTCTCCCTTTGATTTCTTTTTCTTGCTCTTGTTAAAATCTACAGGGCAGAGCATTTCTCTTTCCTTGCTTCCAGAACACAGTATTTGTGATATAAAACGGATCCTCCAGCCTGTCTTCAGTACGCTATACAGTGTAAGTAAGCTTCGGAGGGAGAATGGCTCTTTCAGATTCGAGAGTTACGAGAGTTTAGAGATGGCCACCTGGCACATCTGGGTAGGGGTTGATTTTCCCAGCGGGCCGTGATTTACTGCCAAAAGCACAGTCTTTTTTTCCTTTTGTTTTGACTTAACATGCCAGAAAAATAACACAAGACTGTAAGAATTAAACCTAATCCATTATAGCTAAGTTCTCTAAGGCAGAAAGGAGGCAAGCCTGAACCAAGATGAACGTATCAATCATGCAATGCAGGGTCCCTTCTATGATTAGCATAATTCTTTAAAAGAATGCAGACCAGGTAGGCAGTTCTGCCCTCAAATTATCCTGTTTAAGGAAAATGCAGACTAGGTATGCATTTCTAAGTGGACAGTCTAAGTTTCAATAAGATGCTTTATTGAATGTGTGTGTGTGTGTGTGTGTGTGTGTGTGTGTAATAATAATGAAAAGAAGCTGCTCTTCAAAAACCCCACATACCAGCTACTTTTGTTAATTTAATTTGTAGTCAACTGCACTTATAATAGCTCCCTTCTGTTGTAATTACTGTTCCACTTCAATTTCACATATATTTTCATCATCTCACTGAAACTCTTAGTTCAATAAAGAAGAACAGATTCCCCCCACTAGATACACCTGAAAATCAGAATACCTGTGTGTGCTTACATGCACAAACACACACACGTAAAATGCAAACGTTCATAGTGTCACACCATAAATGGGCTCAAAGTGAACTTGAAAGATCCGTCAACAACTTTTTTTTAAACCTCAGCACACACCTAGAGAAGCCAGATTTACTTCATTGTTCAGCAAAGTGCAATATAAAATATGTTAGTTAAGTAGGAAACATGAATGTGAGTATGTGGGTTTTCAGGGCGGGGGAGAGAGAGAATACCAGGAAATACATAGAGAAAAAAATGAAGGAGAAATAAATCTAACACTTTAGAAAATGTCAGAAAGCTATGGAATGTATCCATATGTATGGTCTACTCCTGGGCTTCTTAAAAAACAATTTTTTTTGGATATAATATGTTTTGGCATTACGGTAAGAATGTGTGATATAACATTAGGCATCCTAAATATGAAAACTCAAGCACATGTTGATGGGTCTGAATATGGTGGGGGTAATATCTTAGAATAGAGGCTGCATTCCTTTTGCAGGTAAATTCAAAGTTTTCTGCACTCAATTCTGAACATACCTTCAAGTGCACACCTGGGGAAGTCTAGAAGCCGGTAAGAACATTCGGCATGAAAACAGAGTCGAGATGCCCAATAAACACTCAGGCAATGGACTCAGATCTGGTAAGTACTTGACAGTAATGTTTTTATTAGCAATTCTTTACCTGTATCACTTTACCAGCAGCTTCTTTAGTACTAGGCTACGTTTAAGTCTGTCATTTTAAATGTGTTTACACTTAATCTGTGTTTAACAATTGCTGATGAAGCCAACCGTGACATGCCACACTGATGATGTGTTAAGCTGAGGAAATTCAAAGACTGCTGCAGGCAAAACCCTAACCTTATGAAACATTTTAATCACATTTTTATTGGAGAAGCTTATAAAGAGATACAGGTTTTCGGAACTCAAATTATCTTTATTCTTTGCCAGGTCTGAGAAGAGCAGAGTGGATGCTAAAGTCACCTACCTCAGACTGTCAACTCATCTTCAGAAATTAGATACTGACATTTTTTAACTACCATATAAAAGTCAAACATTGCTAGGATGATTGAGAAGCTGAAAATCCTAAAAGCCTGCATTATGGGAAGAGAAGCTGAGACAGAGGCCAATATGACAAACAACTCTAAAATTGAGTTTAGCTTCTTTTCTATATTAGTCACGTGTTAAGAATAACCTCATTCTTTTATAAAATATAGGTTTTTTTTTTTCTATCTCTGTTAAGAAAGAGCCCTCTATCTTTTCAAACCATTGGTTATTATTTTTCACAAAAGGGTGGCTTCTCAATAGATTCCATGTTTGTGGACTATAAAATTGTAGCTCTGAGAATATAAAAGAATATAATCGCTAAAGAAGGCAATGGAATTCTGCGCGTGCAAAAGTTTTAGACCTTTCTTTTAGCTGAATGACATGAGAAAGCAATTCGGCTCTAAGTTTCCAGGACTGGCTGTAAAAAGGAGATAGCATTCATTCATTCATTTGATAAATATTAAGACAATGTTGGCAATATTTCACGTACAGAGCTGGGTGGTGTTGAAGTGACAGAGAATACACTGATTCTGTCTTTAAGAAAATTTGCAAACTACTGGTTCTCAATCTACTTCAACCCAGAGACAAAGAGTATTTATAAAATATACTGGCATTCTCAGAAAAAAATAGGTACTCTCTGTAGAACATGCAAAATTCAAAAGAGGACTTAAAAGCAAATGCCAAATCATTTATCCAGCCTGGGCGTCTGGGTGGCTCAGTTGGTTAAGCGTCTGACTCTTGATCTCGGCTCAGGTCATGATCTCATAGATTCATGAGTTCGAGCCGCACATCTGGCACTGTACTGACAGCATAGAGTCTGCCTGGAATTCTCTCTTTCCTCTCTCTCTGCCCCTCCCCCAACTTGCATTGTGTCTCTCTGTCTCTCAAATATTAAAAATACTTAAATCATTTATCCAGCTTACTCAGGCCTTATGAACCTAGCAATTAATATACTTTTTAGTGTCTTTGTTTCAGCCATCCTATAGCTAGGTAATTTTTTTTAAGTTGTTTTATTACAAAACCACAGTTAGTAGTACTACCTCAAGTTAGTGCTCTTTAATAATCATCTCCAAGCCTATAATTTATCTAGGCACTGCACTAATGGCTAGGGATATGAAAACACAGGAGAACTCTGTGACCTTGAGAAGCTTAGAATCCAGAAAGAAAACCTAATACATTGTTTTTTTTATCGAATCTCCCTCCCCATCTCTGCCTCTCTCCATCTCTCTTACCCAACTACCTCCGATTTACTCCAAGCACTCTTCCCCACAAAGCCGTGGGCTTTGCTAAACCAAAAGGAGAAACGTCATTTCTTTTGTAAGGGATGGTTAAGAAAAGGCACATGATCTAGTTTTGGGCAATGAGGAAATTAAGGGGAAATCTGTGAAAGGGGACTTGTGAGGATTTTTTTTTTCACTTTTTAATTAGAAGTCCAATGCGCTATCCATTGCACCACAGAGCCTTTGTTTTTCACTTTTTAAAAAGGGGTGGAAGATAAATCCAACTGAATATTTAGCACATGAGAAATATGGCATCCTCAAATTTTATTAGAGAGGAAATGGAGTTTCTATTAGGCACTGGTGGGATAAGCAGATAGCCCCATGAAAGATAAAACTAGATCCATTCCTTAGGCTATACACTAAGATAAATTTCAAACGTATCAAATATTTAACTATAAAAAATGAAATGAAGTACTGGGGAAAACATTGGTGAATTTCTTAATAACCTAGGAATGAAGAAAATGTTCCTACTTATGATTTAAAATACAGAGGCAATCAACAGACGAATGGATCAAGAAGATGTGGTTTAGGTATACAGTGGAATACTACATGGCAATGAGAAAGAATGAAATCCGGCCATGTGTAGCAACATGGATGGACCTTGGGGGTGTTATGCTGAGCGAAATAAATCAGGCAGAGAAGGACAAATATCATATGTTTGCATGTATAGGAGGATTAGGAGGAACTTAACGGAGGACCACGGGGGAAAAGAAGGGGGGAAATGGTGGGGGAAAGGGAGAGAGGCAAACCATGAGAGACTCTTGAATGCTGAGAACAAACTGAGGACTGATAGGAGTGGGGGGCAGGGGGGTGATGGGCATGGAGGAGGGCACTTGTGGGGATGAGCACTGGATGTTATATGGAAACCAACTTGACAATAAGCTATTTGTAAAATAAATAAAATAAAATAAAATACAGAACGTAAAAAAAAGAAACTGGTGACAGGCACACAGCACTGTGGTTATGATATTTTGCCTACTTTTGTTTATATTCTTAGATTTCTATAATAAAACTTTCATTGTGGCAAAAAAAATACAGAGGCAATAATGGAAAAGAAAGATATGTAATGTGACTACATTAAACATTTGTATGGTAAAAATTTCAAAAGCAGACTGGCAAATAATGATTATAATTTACACTAGAGATGAAAGTCCCCATAATGTACAGGGCTTCAAAAATTAGGGGGAAAAAAGGAATCAACTATCATATAGAAAAATGAGAGAAATATGAACTAACCAGTCACAGGAAAATAAATGCAAATGGATATTAATGATACAAAAGGAATTCAAATTTGTTTTTGAAAAGAAAAGATAAGCAATGAGTAGTGTACTATGATACTGTTTCTTACCTATCATACAAGTGTATCTCTCAATTCAACTACAGGTATGTTGGCCGAACTTGGGGAAATAGAAACTTTCATACGAATTCTGGTTTGAATGCAAACTGCCATATATAAACCATATGGAAAGGAGTGTAGCAATGTCTAGCAAAATTACCTAGGCATATATCCTTTGACATGGAAAGCCCACTTCTGGGAATTTATCAAAAGATGTGCTGGCAAAGAGAAAAACAATAAATGCACAAAGCTGTTTACATTATTTATAGTTACAAAACAGTGGAAACAATCAAAAGATCAATAAATAAGGATGGACTGAATAAAATATGACATAGTCCCACAATGGAATACTATGAGACCGAAAAAAAAGAAGTACCTCTAGCAAGTGCAGCAACATGTTCTTCAGGGTATTTTGCTATGGAAAAAAGGTCAGAGACAAGGAGGAACGCAGATGTGTGTGCGCACATGTACACGTATGTATATACATATATACATACACATGTATACATATAGGTGACCCTATGTAAATCCATGTATTTCTGTTTTTAAAACAGAATAAAAGACCATTAAAAATCGGTGAGAGGAATAGATAGGCTACAAGGAAGAAGAAAGTTAGACTTCTTCAAATTTACCTTGTTTTATAGATTTGACTTTGGAATCATGTAAGTACTCTACCCGTTTAATTAAAAAACAAAGTTAAATTGAAAACAAGAATCTCTGTATATTGAGACTAAAATAAAATGAAGGAACACAATTTCATATCCAGTCAGTGTCATAAGTATTTATAGAGGTGCTATGGCAAATGACTTCATTTAAAATCAAAGTAATTTGTAGAAAAAGTCTTAAACTGCTTACGGTAATTATATTATTCATGGCAACACTGGCATTCTTTGTCTGAGACAGTCCCTCGAATAAATCAGAGTGATGATATCATTAAGAACTCAGTTATTTTTGCATTGTCTTGTTTTGGTGTGGTTGAAGGGATTAAGGTATTCTGATTGGAGAAACCTACATTTCTTAAGACTCTTCTGTAGGTTGTCTTAGTTTCCTCCATAGATTTTTAGATCTCATGTTATTGCCATGATACCCATCCTTTGCATATGATGAGGCCAACGTATGTGTGTACTAATATAAAAGCATGCGTAATATGTACATACACATATACATACCCTATTATGTTATTTATATAACATGTTCTCATGCATTCATGACATAGTTGATTTAAGGAGATATCATACTGATTCACTTCCTCCAAACTCAATGCCAAAGTCTGCCCACACCCAGTACTGGACCTTACATTCCTCTCCATCTATGTCCCCTAAGCTGCTAGCTTCTTACAGTCACTAGGCAGAAAATCCTGCTCTTCAAGCATGCGCTGTCCTTCTGGTTTGCATTCACCAACTCGTATTTTGGTGTTACCAATGGAAACCAATTTAAAACAAGCCACACTTTTGTGTTCAGAAAAGGAGACCCTGAGACACTCCCAACGTAATGACTTGTGGCCAAGAAGCCACATGGTATCCAGTAGTAGGAAACACCAAAGGGAATTCACTGAAGAAACAACATTTAGACAATCGTCTTAGATTTAAAAGATTTAACTTGTGTCCACTGTAGCAGAACTCATTCAGAAGACAGACTCTCAAGACCTCAGAGATAATAAAGTTTCAGACAGAAGACATGTCTTGAGATAAGATTAATATCTATTCCTACAATAGTATAGACCGTTTTCTCAAAAAACAAAAACAAACAAACAGAAAAAACAAAACAGATATCCCTTTACCATAATAAGGTTGGATAAGTGGTCTCTGCATCCCACTGAGAGTCTTTTTTTTTTTTTTTTTTCAGTCTTTTAATTTATTTTGGGAGAGAGCATGAGCAGGGGAGGGCAGAGAGAGAGAGAGAGAGAGAGACACACACAGACAGAGAATCCCAGCAGGCTCCTCTCTCTTATGTGGGGCTCCATGCTGGCTCCATGAGGTAACAGAGGAGGGGTCGGAACTCACCAACTGTGAGATCATGACCTGAACTGAAACGAAGAGTCTGTTGCTTAACCAACTGAGCAACCCAGGCACCCTGCCAACTAAGAGTCTTTTAAGAAGTAAAAGAATAGTGAACTAGTAAGAAAAGGAGGGAAAAAAGTAACCTATGTGAAGAGGAATTGTGATTATTTATTGTGGAAAAATAAACACAGTCTGCAACATATAGTAAAGGAAACAGTATTGGGGCATGGGCTAAAAAGGATCACACAGGAGAAACTAGGTTGAAATGGAAGATGTGTAACTTTAGAATGAAAAGGAAAGCAGTAGGACAATCCTGAGCACTAACGGTTTTCAAAGAGACCAGGAAATAGTGGTTTCCTGGCAACTCTTCAGAATGGGACAGCTGCCTATATAAGGTGTTTCTCTCACTGCACAAGCCCTTAGACTAGTATTCGGGGAGTGCTTGAGATGCTTCTACCAACCTGAAAGCAAAACAAAAGAGAGGGGCCATTCTCTCTCTGAAAGCACATACTGCTTTAAGACACAC
Source organism: Proteles cristata cristata (assembly GCA_017311185.1). Taxonomy (NCBI): domain Eukaryota; kingdom Metazoa; phylum Chordata; class Mammalia; order Carnivora; family Hyaenidae; genus Proteles; species Proteles cristata. The sequence goes on along the minus strand of JAESUZ010001551.1, from coordinate 2,658,646 downwards.
CAGCTTCATCAGGGGCTCCTGGGTGACTCAGATGGTTAAGCCTCCGACTTCCGCTCAGGTCATGATCTCACAGTTCATGAGTTTGAGCCCTGCATAGGGCTCTGTGCGGACAACGTGAAGACTGGAGCCTGCTTCAGATTCTGGGTCTCCCTCTCTCTCTCTCTGCCCCTCCCCCACTCACAAAAATTTAAAAGACACACACACACACCAGCTTTGTGTTCTTCACTGGTTTCTTGTGTTAATTATCAAAGACTCCCTGTTGCAGGGGCCAAAAAAGCAAATCACACTAGTTTCAGCTAGAGAGAGGATTAATTTTATACAACTAGGCATTCTAAAGATAGAATATCAGGCAAATTTGAATCAAAGTACATAGCCTTTCTTGTGGTCTCCCCCTTATCTCCTCTTTCCACCACCAAACTTTGTTTCTGATTACCTTTATTTCTGACTCATGCTCTTCTTTCAAAAGCAGGCCCTGAAACTCAGATCAGGTTTTCACTCTGAGCCTTCTCTCTTCATTTATCAAATCTCAAAGAAAAGTTCTGATAGGCTCTGCACATGAAATGCATCAGCTCCATGGGTCAATCACTGGGGCATCCACCTATGACATGAGCCATGTCCAAGGCAAGTGCTACCGCCATGTAGACAGAACATTAGGTCTGCCAATTCTACCAGGACCACATTGGGGAGGGAAGGAACAGTTTTTCAATAGATCCCAACAAAAATGTTTCTTACTATGTTTCCAGAAAGACTATTAGCCCTCTGAGGGCATGGTTATCTCAAACACTTTTGGCTTTTTCTGTACGTTACCTGAGCAACTCCCTAAAACATGCCTTGTAAGGAAGTAGACTTGAACCAGAATTTTTACTGTATGCATCATCAAGGAATAATTCCTATTGACTGTAAACATATCCATCCCTTCAAGATTCCATTAAATGACCATGATCACCTAAATAGCATGGGAAAACTGCTCAGAGTATCAGAAACATAAGAGAGACATGGGACACCTGAGTGGTTCAATCAGTTAAACTTCTAACTTCACCTCAGGTCATGATCTCACGGATGGTGGGTTCGAGCCCAGTGTCGGGATCTGTGCTGACAGCTTAGAGACTGAAGCCTGCTTTGGATTCTGTGTCTCCCTCTCTGCCTCTCCTCTGCTCAAGTTCTCTCTCTCTCTCTCAAAATAAACAAATAATTATTTAAAAAATAAAATATGGGACGCCTGGGTGGCTCAGTTTGTTAAGCATCCGACTTTGGTTTAGGTCATTATCTCAGGTTTCTGAGTTGGGGCCCCATATAGGGCTCTGTGCTGACAACTCGGAACATGAAGCCTGCTTTGGATTCTGTGTCTCCCTCTCTCCCTCTCCCTCTCTCTCTGCCCTGCTTGCACTGACTCTCTCTCTTTCTCTAAAATAAAATAAAATAAAATAAAATAAAATAAAATAAAATAAGATAAGATAAACTATTTAAAAAGATATATGAGACACAAAGACATGTCAAATTGAAACATTTAAAATATAAAGACGTTCAGAGCTAAAAAATGGGATGATTTATGTACTCCATGGATTTTACAGCTGTGGTGTGAGGAACACAGCTGTTGTACACCGTTAACTCATGATGTAAGAGGTTTGGACAGTTGTCGTGGGTAGGGTAATGGGGGAGAGACGAAGCAGGTAAGATTGCAGTCCATATCCTCACTACAAACAAAGGGTCAAGGAGTATATACCTATCTGTCTCTTGACAAGTCCACAGAAGGTTTGGTTTGAAAAAGATTGGACTAAATAATAATAATAATAATAATAATAATAGTAATAAAATAACCAAAAATTATATTAGTCTAATCACCCAATGTTACTAAAGATAAAATAGCTTCTAAATTGTAGGTCTGTATTAAATTGGAATTATACAAATCTCTAACCAGACTCCTCTGACTTTACCAGGCTACCTTTCCTAAATTGATTCTGCAAAGATCAAAAACAAACAAACAAAAAGGTATAGTATGCTATGCTTCATTTCTTAAAATACATAGAAATATTTAAGTTGTTACTACCAGAATTTTAGGATTTTGAAGAGCCTGCCTGAACTCTCAAACCTTCTAAAAGCAACATCAATGTCAAATATGGACAAAGGAAGCAAGAATTATCTACCTATCCACCCGCTAGGGTAAAAATGGATCCATCTAGTAAATGCCTGCAATAAGCTAGTTAAAATAACTAGTTCTAGCAATCATTTTGGTTGACAACATTTAGAGTCAGGAACAAAGAATATTCGAAGATTATGCCACAATGCTTCTCTTCCATTTGCATACACATACAATGCCTGGACTTGGTAATACAAAATTTCCAATCATCATTAAGAGAACATTTAAAAATTTTACAGTTAAGAATAATCTTCGGAGTAATTTTGAACCTGTTTTTTTAAAACTAATGACTTTTTAAACTCTAATCTATTACCATGATAAAGACATAACATTGCAAGTACTTGGCACATGTAATTATAGCAAAATGAACACACTGTGTCAAGCACATCTCCATAGGTCAAATGGCAATAAGAAAATACTTTCCACAGTGGCCCACAGTGACTGAGTCCAAGACTAAAACTGTAGTTCAGAATGCCAAGTGAAAGCTCTGACCACGAAAGGGAAGAAATACTGACCAGTTGCCCATGAAATCAACGGCTATATTGAGCTTTAAGACACTGCAAAACGAAAAGAGATTTTATACATCAACTGTGGAAAATTTGAAGAGGTGTTAGAGTGATCTGAGAAGACCGTTCTAAAGGACGTAAGACAGCTGCTTGCAGTTCTTTTAAGAGTCAAATCTGCTTGTTTGTTAGTCTTACAATTCCAAAATATGAAGAGTCAAAGACAAACAGAAGTAAGAGTTAACACTAAAATACAAGTCCAGTGAAAAACTACAACTATGAAAACCTATTCATCTTACCATGTCTCAGGTTCTTTTTAATAGTGATAGGTCAGGTTCCATGCTCTCACTGGGGTAAGATACACTATTGCAGTGTCCCACAAGGATCAGGGTCACAAGCAAAAACTTTCACAAAGCCTTTGTACATCCACTCAATGTACTGCCTGTCTATCTAACACCAGGCTGAAATATGGTGTCTGATCAGTGCATGTCTACAATCTACTAATCCTATGGCTTGTATTTAAACAATGCTGTTTGGATAGTTAATCCAGACAAATGCAGTATTCCATAACACAAAGCATTTTTGGATGTCTTAGGCTGTCACCTAAGCCATGAGCAAAATTGATTTTTCCAGACATGTTCCAGTGTCTGCTCGCCCTTTCCTGCTACCAACTGTCATCTCGCTCCCCTGATAAAACTCTTGACATGTTTTGCAGGATTCTCTACTCCTTTCCTATTCCAAACAGCTGTCTTCCCTTCCTGGCAGAAACTCCCTGACATCTGGATACTCAGGATGGCTACGGCTGTGATGGACAGATTCCATTGTATCCAACTATCCAGCTCTGAGAATATAAAATAGGCAAAAGAGGGAAGAATATAAAACCTTTGCCTGCTGAACAAATACCAGATCAAGTAATGGCTGTAAAAAAAACCCTTAAAATTCAGACTATTTTAAGAGTAGTTTTGTGACATCTGGAAGATGGCACAGAATACACAAATGCCCTGATTCTGAAAGAATGAATGATGACAAGCATCTAAGGTTCTACCCAGGTGGTGATAACAAATCCAGACCCCCTAACTCAAACACAGAATTTCTGCTTCACAGCCTAATTTGATGTTTTTCCCCCCAAGATTTAAGAACAAAAGTATGTGTGTTAGATGAAAATGGATGGGTTGAAGAAAAATAAAACATAAATCACTTTTCTTGAGCTCACTGCCCATGTCCAATCAATCACCAGTTCCACTTTGCCCCATTTCCTAAATACACCATCTCTTGCATATTGTGCTACAGTGTGTGGTTTTTTTTTTTTAACTGTTTTCTCCTATGTGTTCTTCTCAATATCTGAGTCTAGTCTCCAAAATCGCTAGCATGATATTTTTAGAAAATGCCAACTGGGTCGCGACATCTCCACTACTCCCTTCCTAGTAGAGTAAAACCCACACTTGCCCACATGAACCCCAAAACCTTGCATGACCCTGGCCCCAACTCCCCTCTCCAGCCTTGGCATGAGCTTCTTGCCCTCTCACTCAATGTAGTCAAAACGTACTGGCCTGTTTTCCACTGGCGGAGGAAGTCAACCTCCTCCCCCGCACGCCTCCACTCTGTTCTGTTTTCTTTGCCTGGTTCCCTCCAGCTCCTGTTCAGATCTCAATTTATGTGTCACTTTCTAAGATATTTACTCCTCAATCTACTAGAATATGTTAGGAATCCTTTTATACCTCTTTAGGGATCATGTAATTTTTCTTTGCGGCAGTCTTTATGACTATATTTAATTAACATATTAAGTCAAATATTAAGGAGATTTACAAAACTATAAAACAATGGCATTCTCCTGTTTTCAAAAATACAGGTCTATTTCATGTTATGTCAATGTAAAATGGCTTATCACTATTGTTTTAAATGAATCTTTGAAAGATTTCTGTGTTTTAACTTCTACTATAGTAAATACCAACAGATATAACCATTTAAATGAAAACCCTTTGGGTCTTCAATAATTTTTAAGAGAATAAAGGGTCTTGAAGCCAAACAGTTTAAGAACCACTGAAAAAGAAATTACCTGTAACTTTAGGGGGAAAAAAGTACTGTATTATACTTGATATTAAATCTTCTACAAATACTTCAAATTTTATGTAAGTACGTTTCATGGGATAAAGAAGGCTTTCATATAATATTGCTAACTTGGGAAGAATATGCTCAAGCCTTGTATGCTACTTTGTAAATTCTAACAGAATTGGTCACAGGCAATGCGTTCATTATAGCAGGGTTGATAGGAGATTTCAACTTCCTGTGACAAACATAGTTTACAGCTTTAAATGAACAATTTTCTCCTTTAGAAGAATTCCAACAGATGTCACCTTTAATAACAAACACACATAGCCTCAGAATTTCAAGGGAAATGTACTTGAAAATCACAATTAAAACAAATCTTTTATATTGCAGAAAAGTTCTTAAAGGAAGAAACCAACCTGTCATGACTAGACAGAAAGTAGGTGTTCAAAAGTAACTACTGTATAACTACAATGACAAATCCATATATGGTACTGTTCTGAGACTTTACAATTTTAACTTTTTAACTCCTGACAACCACCTTACATACTATTGTCATTGACTGCAGTACACATAACTTGCCCAAATACCTCAGCTGAATGTAAGAGGTGGGATATGAATGCAGGGTCTGGACTTTTAACACTGTATTATTTGTGTGCTAACCCTGCCAACACTGTCTTCCACAGACTCATTCCAACCCTGTTTTCCAAGGGTCTCCTGAAACATCGCTGAAACTAGCAATCTCTGATCCTACTATAATTTTTTTTAATGTTTTATTTATTTCTAGGAGAGAGAGAGAGACAGCACGAGCAGGGGAGGGTCAGAGAGAGAGGGAGTCACAGACTGAAACAGGCTCCAGGCTCTGAGCTGGCAGTCAGCACAGAGCCCGACGTGGGGCTCGAACCCACGAACCGCGAGATCATGACCAGAGCGAAAGTCGGATGCTTAACCGACTAAGCCACCCAGGCGCCCCTGATCCTACTATGATTTTAACTAAAGCTAAAACAAGAGATTTGGAGCTCGATATCATTTATTGACCTAGAGCCTATTGACCCACTTTGCTGTCATCTTATTCAACAAACAACTACCTAATTTTCTCATTATATCTGGTTTTCTTTTCTCTGATTTTCATTGTTCCTGAAGATTTTCCGGGCAATGTGAGGTAAGACCCATATTTGACGCCATTCAGTGGGCATTCAGTATCAAATACTGATGTTCCTTGGCCTTTACACTATTGGAAGCCGAATACTGTGAACTGTTTGCTTCCTTAATGGTCTGATTCTTTGTTCAATAGCTATTTCATCTGTTTGTGTAACAGATACTGTAAATAACCTGAGTTTGGAGTCTCTAGTAATTGAAAGAAAATTCTATCCAAGGTGAATGTATTTATGTTAAACGGAAGGCAGTTTGTATTCCTGAAGTGAGTTATTTGTCCTGACATCTTCCTGATTAAAACAGTAAACTTTGTATCGAATAAGGAACCTTGAATGTAGTCCAAATTTTAGGGAAAATATGACTTAAAAATATATAAACAGGTAGAGGACTTGAACATCATGTGACTGAATAGTTTTGTTATCTATGTAGAAATTTCAATGTAAGTGATACCTCCCTTAACTGAACCTCCCTTACTGCCACTTAATGAATCTCTGGAAAACAAACAATGCTTTTCTCCCTTGAGTTTTTTCCCTTCATTCCATTTCGTTTTCTTCTTACCCAGAGGTCAATGAAGGAAGGACTTCAGAGTCCTTCAGTTGAAGACCCTTTGCTGTACTGTGTACCTAGCTAACTATAAAGAACCCTCAGAAAACTGCATAAGGTTCAGATCCCACCAAACCTGGATCTGCCTTATCTAAGTTCTAAATATTTCAGTGAGCCTACAATTATTCAATTTATCTACTCTTATTTTTGTTTCACTACACTTGCACCCAGGGAAAATTCTTCAGAGTGGTTCATAGACCTCAGCTCCTTGGCTTACAAAAGCATATTTTCACCAAGAAAATGGCAAAGAATGACAAGTTACAATAAATGATGGACATGAATGTTAGACTTAAAGGCTCTCACTAGGTGACTAGTTTCAAAATAAGGTAAATCTATACCTTAGATTATAGATTTATATTAGATACCTACATAGATACCTTAGATTGGAGATAAAATGGATGCTTCTGGTTTCTGCACAATTTAAAAACAACTTAAAAATAGGGGGATTTTGCATAAAAATCTAGATATCAAACTTCTTTTGAAAAAATCAGAAGTTCTGGCGAAACGGTATATATGCTCTGGCCTGAACATATTTCCTACCTGTTGCTCTTTACTCATCTTCTTTGCCTGGCTATTCTCTAGTAACCATTTGGATTTGCCAACCTCAAATTATATGAATCATGTCCAAGATATAATTTAGGTAAAAAGAAAAAAAAAAAAAGTCTAGCAGAACAGCATTTATATGTTAAATGGTATGTATCATAAATTATAAGATAAATTCAAACAACACACAATTGTATATATGATATGCATTTTTTAACATTCAGAGGAAAAAGTAAAAACACTAATTTTTTGACCATTGTTAGATTATTGAAAAAAACCTTACCCACCACATATAAATACAACTTCAGTAACAAATGCTACATGGATAGTGTGGTCAAATGGAGGACAAGGCAATAGGACCTGTTCAAATCCAGGGATGGTGGCATTGAAAATCTTGTTTCCCAGGCCAGCGCACAGATGAGAGACAGAGATTAAACATTTACAGCCAGCACTTCCTTCACAGCAGTGTTAGAAAGGCAAAACCACAGTGGATGCCATTTCTATCTGCTGCATCCAAGCCTTTCTGGATCTCAAGTAATAACCAATTACCCAACACCACTAGAGCAACTTGTGTGAATTGTTTTAATATATATTCACAGCATGTGCTGCGATGGCTCCTGGCTGCTATTAAAAGGGTGGGCTAGCAACATGAATTAACAATAACACATGTGGTGTATTATGGCTCCATAATGCCTAAAGCATTTAGCCAGTATCCTTATTATTCTTAATGCACGCTTTCAGCTCCTGAGAATCATGTAGCTGTGAATTCAACAGATCCCAAATGCCAAATGCCAAAAAAGTATATATCTCCTAAAAGTAGTTTAGAGTAACTGCTACATCTACCCTTCTTCCTTTTTCACCACTCGGGCCATGTTATATTTGCAGAATGTTTTTGTTTTGTTTGGACAAGCGGAAGAATTCTCAAGAAAAGAGAAGACTGTGAGGATTCCAGGTGGTGGGTGGGGGTGGGGGGGTGGGGGGGAGAGAACTTCAGAAGAGCAGCAGTTTAGCATAAAAGGGGAGCCAGAGGGTCTCCCCCAGCCACCTTCCAGAACGGCCGCTAGGGGACCAGAACAGGCACACATGCTTCCACTTGGTGTCTAATGTCTTCCTAGCAGCTACAAACATCTATGAAAGTAGCATATCTTATCACATGTCCTCTGCTTACAATTTTCCAGTGGCTTCAACATTTACTTAAAACATAAGGCAAATGTCTGCTCTCTGCCAACAAGACTTCTCCGTGACCTGGCTGCCTACTAATCCATCCCCATAACTTCTTGTGCCATTCTCTCGTCTCAACATAAACATGCCCAAATCGTTGTTATTCCAAACTGTTGGTATTCAACGCTCCCTCAGGCAGAATACCCTTCCCAAAGATTTTATAAAGCCCAGTCCCTCTTCCTCCTCCAGATTTTAGCCCAAATGTCATCTCCTCAGAAACTATCCTGTCTAGCGCCACACATCCATTTCCCCATTCACTATCACATGGCCCCCTGTTAAGTTTCCTCTTTGCACCTGGTATGTGAAATTACTTTCTTTTTGTGTGTTTTCCTATTAACCACCTCTACACAAAGGAATGCACGTGCACACACATGTACACACACAGGAATCCGCATTCCATCTGGAGAGGGGCCATGTCTGTCTTGTCAATTACTCCCTTCCCAGCACCCAGAGTGGAATCTAATGGGTGATAAGTGCTCAGAACATAGTCTCCCAAGAACAAATGAACTTGCTAGATTCCACCCAGAGGATCATCATGGGACTTGATTCTGTGAACGTAGGCGATTCAGTTAGTTGAAATTTAATTTATCAACATGTAAAATGATAGTCTTCTTTTCCATAGAATACTTAGTCCTGGCCCCTCAGACTAAGGTGGGAAAAACACAAGCTCTAGAGAAAAAATATATTCCTCCACACCTCTCTACGTGTTCCCCTAACTTCACTCACTCACATACTCTCCTGCATGGTTTGTGCCATTTCTGAGTATCACACATACCAAATATTTACTCAGGCTATTTTTCCACTCAACATTTTTACACTATCTGTCCTCACACTAAGTAGCAGGATTGGTGAAATGGATTGCGTGGGACTGTTACATATATATTTTTTTCCATATCACATTACAGTCAGTCCTAGGTTATTAACACACACACACACACACACAACTTATATCTTCCCCATATAAAACTATCTCTTTCCACACATGGGGAAAGAGCACATTACATATGAAGAGAGACATTTACCCAGGGGATAAGCTCCCCAAGGGCAATCATAACACCACACAACATGATGAAGAGAGCTGATATTTACTAAATACTCTCTGAAAGACCCTGTGGAGGCACTTAATTTATTTTAAGACCTCCTTTCAGGAGCTACTAATATGATCTGTTTTGCAAAGGAGGACCTAGGTATGGAGAGCTTAAATATGTGCTCAAGGTCACTGCTAGGGACTGAATGTGTCCCTCCAAAATGCATATGATGAATGAAGCCTTAGCCCCCCGAAAGACGATTTTTTGAGGCTGGGCCTTTAGGAGGTAATTAGGGTTATTCAGGACCAGAAGGGTGGTGCCCTCATGAAGGGATTAGTGTTCTTATAAAAAGAGAAGACAAGAGATCCCCCTCTCTGCCGTGTGAGGACACAACAGGAAGGTGCCCATCTGCGAACCAGAAGAGGGCTCTCACCAGAACCCAAATGGGCCGGATCCTGCTCTTGAACTTCCCAGACTCTGGAATTATTAGAAATGAATGTCTGCTGTTTCCGGCACCCCGTGCATAATGGCTCACGCAAAGGCAGCCACACAACAGAAGTAGTAAGGAGCATGGGTGCTACTCAAATGCAGGTCTGTTTGCACGAGAGTCCTTCCTCTCAAACTCTGCTTCGTACAGCATCTTTGCACTGCGTAAACAAGGCGTGCTTTGTATCCCAGCAAAAGCGCTTCTTTCCTAAGGTCCTAATAGCTTGTATTTGCCTATTTTATTAACCAGTATGAAGGCTGAACATGCACAGTTGACTTTGTTTGCTCCTCCTAAGGAACAAGCTTGTTGAGAGAGTCAATGAAAACCAGCTCAGCCCTCTTTTCACCATTCAGTGATTTTAAAGTGCTGCTAATCTCATCACAGTCTTGTATACCATGAGACTTTTATTTTCATAATTACATGCTGCCAGGGGCTTCTTCCAAAGTCCCCTGCTACGGCTTCACTGCAGATCCAGGTGCAAATTGTTTTCTGAGCACCAGGGGGTATTCGCTGATAGATGACTGAACCTTTGGATCTCACTACCTAGGAGAGGCCTGTGGGGTTTGTCCCCTTCAGGAGCCCTTAGGAGACAGACCACCCCATGGGTGATTCGGGTCTGCTCATCTCCTCACTCTCAAAGTGGAGTCGAGTCAGAGCTCTGCATCTGTGTTGCCAGCCCTTCCTGATGCTTATGTTGTAGTTACAACACCTTTAAGCTCCAACTTGTAGAAGTGTGTCTTCCTGGCTTACATGGCGTGAACTGCATTTAAAAAAAATATCCACAGTACAAAAAATTAAGAATAGTAGCTAATCTTTGCAGTGTTCCCATCAAGTATTAAGGCAAAGCTTTAAAAATTTTTTTAAGAAGTTTACTTATTGAGAGAAAGAGTGTGAATGGAGACAGAGAGAGAGAGGGAGAGAGAGAATCCCAGGCAGAATTCTTTGCTATCAGCGCAGAGCCCGACTCGAGGCTCAGACCCTCTAACCATGAGATCATGACCTGAGCTAAAATCAAGAACTTGAAGATCAAATGACTGAGCCACTCAGATGTCACTTAAAATATTCACTTTTAAGAAAGAAAAGAAATAAATCCCTGTGGAATAACTACTTATTTTGTCCCCATCTTATAGATTAGGAAATTGAGATTTATAGAGGTTGCAGAATTTGCCTGAAGTCAAGCTGGGAGAAAAATCCAGAACTTCTTGTTCCAAAGCCTCTCGTCTCAAGAGCTATTATACTGTCAGTGTGTGTGTGTGTGTGTGTGTGTGTGTGTATGTGTACACACACACATACTGCTCTAACTGTCCTGACCTGACCCTTATGCAAAATTGTAGCAAACAGGAGGTAGATCAACTTCTATGAAAAAACTGGGTTATTAACAAGTATTGAAAAGAATTTGTTTTTTAAAGAAAATGGACGCTCCTTGTCTTTCAAGACCAATAATCCACTTCTGTCTTCACTTACTCTTCCAGGATCCTCTGAATGATCCTGTCACGAAGTCTCTCCTTATATTTATGTCCCTACTAGGTTATCATCAGGGTAAGCATGAACACCCAGGTTACTCATGGTATCTGTCACACTACTATCACGCTCTGAAGCATCCTTTTTTTTTTAAATTGAAATATAGTTGACATTCAACGTTACATTAGTTTCAGGGGTACAACACACTGATTCAACAATTCTATACATTATGCCAGGCTCATCACAAATGCAGCTACCATCTGTCATCACATAACCCTATTACAATAACGCCCACTATATTCCCTGTGCTGTGCCTTTTATCTTTGGAAAGATGAATTACATGACTTCCATAACTACAAACTCCATAAAGGTGGGCTATGCTTATTTCTCTTTGTATGTTGCTCAAGAGTCCTCTCCCCTGCTAGGTGCAATATCTCCCTTATCAGATCTTCCAGGGCACTCTGCTTATGTCCCCCTTCCAGGAATTATTACACGGTGATGGCAGGCCTGGGTCCCTACTCACCTTTTACCCCTTGGGCACATGGTAAGATGCTTTTTCCATCAATGGGGTTAACAATCCACTGACAAGCTGAACTCAGTATTCTCTCAATATTCCTTCTTTCATGCAAACACTTACTAAGGACTTATCCTGTACAACCAGACCCTAGGGAAGATGGAAAGGCATGTATGTGCTCATAAATTATGCACAATGTACTGGGAAACTGCAAATGGAATAGAAAATTAGACTACTATGCGGTAAGCGGTGCACAGAGTATTGGAAGATACAAGTTGGAATCCCCAGGTGTTTGCCTCAGGAGCGGGAGGAAGTTTCAAGAAGATAAAGGACTAAAAGGCGCTCTTCAGGGAGAAATGTCCTGTGAGGAGGCTGGGGTTGGACGGGTGCAGGACAGACTGGGGGCAGCACTCTTTGGCTGCCCAAGAGCACAAAAGAAGGCGCACACAGAAGAAAGCACACAGTGTGGTGCCAGTAGGTCACGTGGCTCCCAATGGCTGGAGTGTAACATCCTGGGGGAAATGGGCTGAAGCAGCAGACAGGCCCACTTCCCCAAACACTGTTGATTTAAAGACCATAGAAGTAATTAATGAGCAATGCAAAATGTGTCCTCCTGAAAGACAGTGATATTGGGATCATCAAAATCGAATTGTAACTGGGTACAATTATGGGACAGAAGGAGGGGACAGATGACCTCCCAATAGCTTATTCTGGACTAAAAGAGACCAAAACCCCTCTCTTCACTTTTGTACTTTTCTTTAACAGTACTGGCTGAGGACAAGGCCCTACTTAGGAATTTGATGGTACTGAAGGAGAAGCGGTCATTTCCAGCTTCTACGAGGATCTGTGCTAAAGAGACCCAGACAGGAGGGCTCTCAGTCTGTTAGACAGACCATTGTCACGGGGTGGGACTGGTCAGCACAGAGCAGATGTGATGTCTCCGTAGGAAAAGAGAGGCTGGGGGAGGGGCTCGCGGCTGGTGTCAGGGGAACACAACCCAGGATACCATCTGGAAAAAAACGTCCTGTGTTAGAGAACGACCAGTGGATACCAGCTGACCTGTGTTCAATTAAAATTTATCGTCTGCACTGTACTAACATGTTCTGTGACCCCCATGTGAAGCCTGCCTGGAATTCTCTCTCTCGCTCTCCCCCTCCCCCACTCACAGTTTCTCTCCCTCTCAAAATAAACAAATAATAAAAATAAAAGAAGTACTTGGGGAAAATGGAAAACTATGTACGAGGTCCAGTTGCAAGGAAGCAAGGAGCAAAGCAAAAACTGTCACCAAGTATGTGTGTGTGCGCACGCATGTGTGGAGATGAGAAATGGGAACCAATCATCATGCAGAAGCCCTTTTCCCTTGAGAAGGGCTGGTTTCACAGCAAGCTTCCCTCTGTGGGCACTGAGGTCCCACCTCTTATCTATTGCCACGCTGCGATTGGCAGCGATTGTCCCCCCTGCGATTGCGGGCTTTTATCTTCTTCTCTGGCAAGACCATCTATCTATGTAATGTGGTGATTGAATCAGGTTTAATTTAAAGAAAAATCAAAAGTCCTTTCCATGTGCCGCATAAGAAAGCACTTAATCTCAATAAACTAGCAGTTAGGATGATAAGAAAATCTACAAGACCTGAAAGATACATAGCAAATCAAAATTCTCTCCATTTGGGCTAAGGAATAAAGCCGAAAAAAAGCTTTCTTTTTGACCTAAACCGCATAACATAACACATATTAGAGATATGGGTTGGGGCAATGAGCTGTGACCATCAGTGATTCGAAGGAATCCCCAAACACTCCCCACCAGTTTCACAGAAATGCATTGGCTCCGAAAAATGACATTTACTGAGATTCTTAATATAATGAACATATTTGGCTGTTTCATATGTTATTGGATTTTTTGGCATACATTTCAGAACTTCAATACTTTAACTCTGCCTATGAGTGAGATATGGATCCCCAAAGGACCACCTTCCCACCCCTGGAATTATTTTTATTACCCAAGTCAGGGGAAGTGAGGAGATGAAAATTTCATGACTCTTGCCATGTAGATAGCTTAATTCAAGTGTGCTATGTTTTTGTTATTTGCATTTCCCTTGGAATATGAGGACTGTCTTCAAATCTTGTGACACCTGTTTTCAACTGCCTCTGCTCAGTGACTTCCTGGAATAAGGAAAAACATGGCTTTCACTGAACAAACCTTTGGATTCTGCTTTCCCATATACCTTACTTATCCCCAGTTAGGTTAACTATGGGCCGCTGGACAAAAATATGCTTATAAAGACACTGAATAAAATATGCATTATATACCTTCTAGTTCTCTGAGCTGGGGCGAGGCACTATGTCTCTGTGTTTAAATTATGTCATCTTTAGAATAAAGGAAGTGGACTTTCTACATGGCATCCAATGCCAAGAGTCTGGTATGGTGAATTAACATTCATATAGGGCTGTCTTTGCTTTTTTAGTCAGTGCTCCCTATTTTTGACCCTTCTTGACAATTTTATCAAAATGGAAGCTGTTTTATAAATTAATTACTAGGGGTTCCTGGGTGGCTCGGTCAGTTGTGCGTTCAATTCCGGATTTCAGCTCAGGTCATGATCTCATGGTTCGTGAGACCAAGCCCCTCAAGGGACTCCTTGCTGACAGCATGAAACCTACTTGGGATTCTCTTTCTCGTGTCTGCCTAAAATAAATAAATGAACATTAAAAAAGTAAATCAATTATTAAATGATTTGTAAGAATTACAGAGAAGGTAGAGATGAGTTGCAAGAGAGGCCCATTATTTTTTTCTATCATGTTTTCAATGGTGGAAACTCATCCTCTATACCTCTGGCCTTACAATAAACAAGAAACAGATGGCTATGCCACTCCAGATTGTGCTTCATAGTGACAATAACAGTAATACAACTTTTCATTTTCAAACTCCCACTATGTGGCAGACCTTTATCCACAATATTGGAAGCAATATAAAATAAGGCTTGAAACCTCTGTCCCTGATATATTATAGGATCCCATTATGGAGAAAGTTTAGAATAGACAAATCCATAGAGACAGAAAGTATAGATTAGTGGTTGCTGGGGGACAGGGGTAGAGAGGGGATGGAGGGGTGATTTCTAGTAGATATGGATTTTGGGAGGGGATGATGTAAATGTTCTAGAATTAGAAAGTAGCAGTGATGGCTGCACACTCCTACAAATTTACTAAAAAATCACAGAATAGTTCACTCTTATAGGATGGGAGGTGGGGCTGATATGTGAATTACATGTCTACTAAAAAATATATCAAATATGAACCTGTTGTCCTAGACACAGGCTTCCCAGGTTCAAATCCTAGCCCCAACACCTATCATCTTTTCCATGCCTAAGTTCCCACATCTGTAAAATGAGGAAACTCCCCTATATGGTAACTGGAGGAGTAAATAAAGACTATGGATAATGTTCCAAGGCCAATCTATACCATGGTGTGAACACTGTAAATTTTCCTTTTATTATTATTTAATATTGACAATTCCATAAGGTGAGCAGAACATTGCTGATTTTAGAGATGAAGGAACATCTGTATAGGGTGGGGACACAGACTTGGTTGCAAAGCCACTAAGTGACAGGATAGGATGGTCAGATTTGAAACCCATGCTATTTAATGATATATCACCCTCTTGATGTACCTATTAACAACCAAATGTGTACATGAACTGTTTACTGATTTCCTATTATGTGCCAGGTCTTGGGGACATAACCCTCAAGACAGCCATTACCTACAATGGGAGAGAAAGGACAATGCCCCGAGATTAAGGAAATAAGAAACAGGTGAAATGGTAAAGGCATCAAAGCCCGTGTTTTTGCCATGGGATTCAGACCTTGAGGACTACTTCTACCTACAAGGGGACTTTCCCACCAGGAGGAGACCAGAGTAACCAGGCTGAGAAAACCATGTAGATACACTATCAAGGAGGTTGTATGAAACTAATTAAGTGTAATCAGTCACTCATCTCAATCTGAATACCATTTTTTATTTAGATTAACAACCTCATGGTCTAACACTACGGCCACTAGCCAGATGTAGCTATTTAAATTTAAATAAATTAAAATTAAATCCTATGAAAATTGTCATTCGTCAGTTTACTAGGCACATTTCAAGTACAACAACCACCTGTGTCTAGCAGCTGCCATACTGGAGAACACAGACAATGGAACATGTCTCCCAGTGCAGAAAGTTTTACTGGGTGGTGCCAATCTAAACCATAAAATCACATCATCAATAGTCATATACTAAGGGGAAAGGTAACACTTTATTTAATACCTTAAACATGGGCTTTGGTATTCAAGCAAATACCTACAAATGCAAATGTGTATCTTGGTTGTAAAATGGTATTAAAATTCCTCATTTACATTTTTAAGAGAACAGTCTCAGATCATATTACTCGGGTGCAGATGCAGGATTTTTTTTCAGGGTGAAAAAAGTGCTTCCCTAGACTGTATCATATCATAAAAAAGAAAATGTAGGTAGCATAAAACAAACAGACAATGAGCATATACAATCCCATTGCATCTCTGTTTTGAAAGAAATACAATTTACTTGACATGCAAAGAAAAGTTTAGAATATACAAGGCAACTCAATTGCTCTGGTCCCTGAGTTAACAGCCTTGTGAGTAGAATTGCCTATTTCTCTCAAAGAATTCTCCACATGTTTTCATAACCATTCCAATTTTGACACAGATGGTCATGGCGACTGCCCAGAAATAAAGTAGTATTATAAGAGAGGATCAAAAAAGCTAATGGAAAACCCTCCCATCTTCCCCCCGAGCCAGTGTCCTATTTGTAGTATGGAATGAAAGATTTTCTATTCATTATCCTACTTTGCAGTAATATAACACACATATAGACCACACAACATACAACAAGGCTATCCATAATTTGGTATCATCTGTATTTAATTTTTTTTTTTTTTATTTCTAGGAGAGAGAGAGAGAGACAGCGTGAGCAGGGGAGGGTCAGAGAGAGAGGGAGTCACAGACTGAAAGAGGCTCCAGGCTCTGAGCTGGCAGTCAGCACAGAGCCCGACGCGGGGCTCGAACCCACGAACCGCGAGTACATGACCTAAGCGAAAGTCGAAGCTTAACCGAGTAAGCCACCCAGGAGCCCCTGTATTTAATTTTTTAAAGTATAACTGACGTACAAATTTAATTATTTTTCATAATCTGAACACTTCTCTGTAAACAGCACCAAAATTAAGAAACAAAATATTAACAGCATCTCAGAGCCTGCCTCATACGGGCTTCCAGGGATCACCTCTAGGGTAATCAACAATCGAGACTTTTTTTTTTTTTTTTTTTTTACAAATAGTTTATTGTCAAATTAGTTTCCACATAACACCCAGTGCTCATCCCCACAAGTGTCCTCCTCCATGCCCATCCCCCCCACCCACATCCATCAGTCCTCAGTTTTTGTCAGCATTCAAGAGTCTCTCATGGTTTGCCTCTCACCTTTTCCCCCACCATTACCGCCTTTCTTCTCCCCTTTGGTCCTCCATTAAGTTCCTCCTAATCCTCCTATATGTGCAAACATACGGTAGCTGTCCTTCTCTGCCTGACTTATTTCGCTCAGCGTTAACACCCTCAAGGTCCATCCATGTTGCTACACGTGGCCAGATTTCATTGTTTCTCATTGCCATGTAGTATTCCATGGTATAGATAAACCACATCTTCTTGATCCATTCATCTGTTGGTGGACACTTAGGCTCTTTCCATGTTTTAGCTATCAACAGTCGAGACTTCTAACAGCACTGGTGAATTTGACTGTTTTTGGCAGTCTGTAGGCATGATACTCTTTCTGTGTCTAGCTTTTGTCCCTCCTAACATACTACCTAGTTTTGATAAACCCTCTTTGCTGCCAAATGGTAGCCATTAAAGACTTTCACACCACACCATAGAACCAATGTTTACTGAGCAGGTACTAAGTATCAAGTATAGTTCTAAGTGCTTTATAAACTTGAACTCATTTAATTCTCCCAAACAACCTCATCAAGAACATATTAGTAAATAGATGAGGACCCTGATATATTAATCTGCTTAGACTAGAGTCCCCAGTTATTCAGTTAAACACTAATCTAGGTGCTGCTGTGAAGAGTTTCTACAGATGAAATTCAAATCCCTCCTCAACTGAGATTAGGGAGATTATCCCGGATGGGGCCCGAATAGTAAAGTGAAAGGCCTTAAAAACAGCTCTGAGGCTTCCAAGAGATAAAGAAATAGGAGGAGGGAGGGACTTTTTCTGAAACAGATAACAATGAGCAAAGAACTCTTACATGCTAATTATCGAAGGTGAACCAATTCAAAGGCAAGTGTGGGCAGATCATTCTTGAATGAGAACTAATGGTAGAACTGGTAGGCATCATGTTCATAAAGGTTTCTAGGATTTTCCCCAAATCAGCCCTGGTATCATGTATTCTTGTTTACTGTCCCTGGGGGTACACTCTGACTTTTCAAGCCTGTGGTCAGATTTTAGGTTCAGAAAGTAAGGTCATTGAGTTTATGATAGACTGGTGGAAGTGGTTTTGGACAGTTAGACCTCTTAAACTTACTATTATTTTTCAAACGCATATCAGTGAAAATCTTTCCCTGCATGGACCTGAACAGATCAAGGAAACTCTAAGTCTTTTAACAATAGAAACTACTTCTTCCATTATCATCTTCCCCTTCACATGTATCATTTAGGATTGAAGTTAAGTCTCAATAAATATGGATGGATACCATTTGTCTTCTCTTTCTGAGTTTAAGGCTGATTTTATAACTGTTTTCCATTTTCAGAGATGCAATTAAAGTCAAAATGGAATTCCTAATTCTCCCTTCCCAACCTGTTTCTCCTCATGTATTTTCCATCACAGTGATTCATCTCCCACCTTCACTCAATTTCTCACCCCCAAATCATGGTAATGATCAACAAGTGGATTCTGCCTCCCAAGTATATCCCAAAGCTGACCACTTGTCTCCATTTCAATGATAAGCACCTCTGTTGAGGACATGCTATTGCCAAACCCAAACAAGGAGTCCCTAAGTGTGATTCCACCTTCCACTAAACCCTGCTGTTATATACACCAGGGGGCTCTTTTTAAATTGTAAATTAGGTACTCTCACTCCCCTGCTTAAAATTCCAACAGAGCCTGGGTATTTGATGGCACTAAAGAATTACTGAGAAGTTGTAAGTGCGATAATGGTATGATGGCCATTTTTTTTTTAAGAGTTTTTGTATTCCCACCAACAATGCCAACTGGTGCAGCCACTCTGGAAAACAGTGTGGAGGTTACTCAAAAAATTAAAAATAGAACTCCCCTACAACCCAGCAATGGCACTACTAGGAATTTATCCAAAGGATACAGGAGTGCTGATGCATAGGGTCACATGTACCCTAATGTTTATAGCAGTGCTTTTAAAAATAGCCAAATTATGGGAAGAGCCTAAATGCCCATCAACCAATGAATGGATAAAGAAGATGTGGTTTATATATACAATGGAATACTACTTGGCAATGAGAAAGAATGAAATCATTCTTTTTGCAGCAACGTGGATGGAACTGGAAGGTATTATGCTAAGTGAAATAAGTCAGTCAGAGAAAAACAGATATCATATGTTTTCACTCATATGTGGATCTTGAGAAACTTAACAGAAGACCATGGGGGAAAATATTTACAAACAGAGAGGGAGGGAGGCAAACCATAAGAGACTCTTAAATACAGAGAACTGAGGGTGGATGGCGGGATGGGGGAGAGGGGAAAATGGGTCATGAGCATTGAGGACGGCACTTGTTGGAATGAGCACTGGGTGTTGTATATAAGCGATGAACCACGGGAAACTACCTCCAAAACCAAGAGCACACTTCACACACTATATGTTAGCCAATTTGACAATAAATTATATTTTAAAAAGATTGTGTTTTAGAGGTACAGAGTGAAATATTCATAAATGAAATAACTAGATGTTTGCTTCAAATAATGCAATATGGTTGGGAGAGGGAATAAATAAAAGAGACTGTCCAGGAGATTATTACTGAAGCCGGGAAAGGCATATATGGGAAGTTATTACACTTTTCCATTTTTTTTTGTATGTTTGAAATTTTTGTAATACAATGTTTTAAAATCCCTTGGGGCGCCTGGGTGGCTTAGTCGGTTAAGCGTCCGACTTTCGCTTGGGTCATGATCTCGCGGTTCGTGGGTTCGAGCCCCGTGAAGGGCTCTGTGCTGACTGCCAGCTCAGAGCCTGGAGCCTGTTTCAGTCTGTGACTCCCTCTCTCTCTGACCCTCCCCTGCTCACACTGTCTCTCTCTCTCTCCTAGAAATAAAAACATTAAAAAAAATAAATAAATAAAATCCATAATACTCCTGAATGCATTTACAGTGAAATTCCAAGAATGTGCCTTGGTCCAGAGGCCCTATAAGACCTAACTCCTCCTTACCGCTCTCAGATCTCAGATCTCCTCAGGAGCCAGCTCTGCCCATTAACTATGGAACAGTGACCAACCAGGCTACCCGTATGCCTGAACCATGGCAAGTTTGTTGACTTCAGGGACTTTACAAATGCCCTTCCCTCAGCCTGGAGGGGTTCACCCCAGATGTTCTCATGGGTAGCTTCTTCTTCTACAGATGCCCTCACACGTCAGCAGAGCCTTTTCTGACTATGCTCCCTGAGGGTATCTTTCCATCTCACCCTCAACCACCCCCCCTTCTACACTTCTCCCCAACTCAACCTCTTATTTTCTTTTATTCTTTCACTATAGTTTCTTTATAATGCTTATCATTTTTGAAACCATCTTATGTCTCAAATGAGTCATTTTAGAAGTAAGTAATTTCTTGTTGGTGTCTCCACTCTATGTGCTCAGAAATAACTGGAACCTAGTCTGTCTAGTTCACTTGAATAGTCCTGGGAATATCACAGTGTCCAGCACACAAGGAGGATTCCAATGAAGACACACGAAATGAAGTCTCTATTAGACCTGATTAGTAAGGCTGCATACATATCACATGAATGCCACTAAGAATAACTGCTGTCTTTGGGACACCTGCGTGGCTCAGTCAGTTAAGCATCTGACTCTTGATTTCAGCTCAGGTCATGTTCTCACGGTGCACAAGGTCTGCACTGATAGCATGGAGCCTGCTTAGGATTCTCTCTCTCCCTCTGCCCCTTTCCCCTGCTCATGCTCTCTCTCTCTCTCTCTCAATATAAATAAACATTAAAAAATATATAACTAATGTCTGAAAAGTTTAAATTATTCTTACATGTATATATTCCTGCATTATTAACAGTTAATACCTACAGAATTCCTTTGAATAAAAGATATACTAACATGAATAATTCTGTACACAAATTAATACCATTAATGAATAATTAATACCTGCAGGTTTCTTTAGAATTACAAAAAATATATTCATATGCATGCATACACACATATACAGAGACATAATTCTGATACCAAAAATATAGTAAGATTAATTACTGGTTAATATCAAAAGAATATGACAGCTTATGATGGCTTTATTTTTAGTCAAGAAAAAAATGGCCAAATTAATTGTTGCCAGACCTCCTATTTTAAAATTCATTTCTAAGATTCTTAGCTGGTGTTAAGCCATGTCAGCATAATAAGCAGGTTTTGATTTCCTTTTAGATGTTCCTACTGCTGAAAGAATTGATTTTTAAGATTTTTTCCATTGACCTAAAAGGCTGTGAAGAAGAGATAGCTCTTCTTAATCTCAAAGATACAAGCCGAGCTTACATTCCCTGGCCATTGTTCAGATGTGACCTTCAGAGCTTGCGTCTTTATGTATCTTTAGAGAAATACAAATGTATTAGGGACAGGACACCGCCTGACAGGTTTTCAACCCTCTTTCAAATGTTGTTTTAATATTGATAGCTCAGCATCATTCATTCGAGAATAACTATATGCAGTTATTATCAAAATAGGAAAGTATATTTTTAATTTTAATATAGCTACCTTCTCAAAAATAAATGCATTCTGGGGTCATATAGGGAACCCAAGAACACTCAGGGTAATGTTAAATACTATGTGGCTTCTTGGTAGACTGAAGCAATGGAAGAGCAATTGTAGCAATGTGGCTTTCTAACTGGTAAATACTAATGAGGAGGAATAGTAACAAAAGGGAGACACAGCATCTCAAATTCATCTATTTCCCTAAAAGCAGACTAGCCAAATCCCAATCTAGTGAACTTCAAAGGCCTTTTCCCCATCTTCCTCTCTCCCAAGACAAGGATTTTAAATTGCACAAGCTATTAAATATTATTTTCTTTCCCAGACATCTGAGAAACTCCAGAGAAAACTTGTATAAAGACTCATACTCAATCAAGAAGTCAACATACACAGTGACACCTTTGACAGTCTGCAACCAAGTGATTTAAGTGGCGATGATGGTCCAGTCTAATGCCACTTTTATAAAGGGAAGCCCAGAAAAATCTCACAACAGGAAGTGTCACTTTTAATCGCACTAAAGAAGCTGTAGTTTGTTTCACAAACAGATCGGTTCCAATGAAAAAGGTAAAACGAATAGAAGCAAAAAGCAAAACTCACTATAGAGATCCTCCCAGTATTAGATTTAAAAGAAAGAGAAGTAAGTTCTCCTTTGTTTCAAAGATCACAGAGCAGTGCTAGGCCGGACCTCCTTTCGCAGGAAAACCCAGAGACACTGTGCATTCTGTCTCCAGCAGTCTCAGTCTTCATGAAGTTCCCCAAATACGCACTTCTACTACACATCAGTCTCCTCAGACCCAGGAGCTTCCCAGCTTCCTGAATAATTCCTGGTTATTTTAAAACCCAGATTGGAGGCTACCCTCCTTTGGAGAGCCTTCTTGACTGGCGTCTTACTTCAAGTCAATCCCACCCTTCTATCTACTCTGATCTTACTGACTTCATAATTTAAATGCTAGTATTTTTACAATAAATTGTCATTCACTTTCCAAATATTTGTCATGCCAACTGAATGGGACTCTTAAAGACAAAGATGACCCCTTATTTGGATCTTTGTCGCCGGAGGCCTGCTTGGGACCTGACACAAATGTCTTCCCAGAAAACACTGAATGAAATAAAAAAAGAACATACAGACAAGTGAATGAATGAAAGGAGCCATTATCTCTTTAAATTTCTAGTTCCCATCCAGTTCCCACCACTAGGCTTCCACTTCACAGCCAATAGAGTTTATCATCTACTTAACTTTCCAGTCCTAAACATTATTAAGCTTTGAAGTTTATGATCACTGAAGTGCTCTGGCACAACGGGTTTATGATTGAGTAATTTATCACTGTTGCTTCCTTAAAGAATAGTTCATATTTAGGTATTTCGATTTTCAAATCGATATCTTCTTTGTGAATGGAGATGCTCAGGGATCCATCATTAGATGCTATTGATTCTGCAAAGTGATTGTGGGCTATAGTGTCCCCCTTTTTAGTTATATATACACATGAAAATATCCTCATTATAAAAAATTCAAACAATCTACAAAAATTTGAAAACTCTCTTACCACTTCACCTAGTGTACTTCCCTGTCCAAAGGCATATTTATTATCAATGTCAGGCCATTTTCTTATCATTTAGCTATTTGTGTGTGCATACATGTTTTGTATTGTTTGGTTTGGAGTCTTGTACATGGGTCAGATGTAAAGGTTTTGTAAACTTTCCTGTTCAATTAAGAATAAGTCTCAGAACTATTTGTAAAAAAAAAAAAAAAAAAATGAGATGAAATAAAATATGTGAAAGCAAAAAAAAAAAAAAAAAAGAATAAGTCTCAGAGAAGCTGTCTGTGTGGCTCAGTCCATTAAGCATCAGACTTCAGCTCAGGTCATGATCTCACTGCTCATGAGTTTGAGCACTGCATCAGGTGCTGTGCTGACAGCTCAGAGCCTGGAGCCTGCTTCAGATTCTGTGTCTTCCTCTCTCTGACTCTCCCCTGCTCATGTGTGCCCTTTCGCCTTCTCTCTCTCTCTTTCTCTCTCTCTCTCCAATATAAAACATTAATTTAAAAAAAATATGTCTCTGAGATATTCCCATGTGAGAGACATGCCTCATACTTTTTAACTGTGAGTATTCCATAATTTGGGTACACCATAGTTTATTCATTCTCATATTGATTGAAATATATGCTTTTCAATTTTTCTACCTTAAAAATCCTAGCACATGTCTCTTTATACAAAGGTACCATGAAGTACTGAGTTTAAGAGTATACAAAGATAAGCTGACCTGAGTAGGAGCCTGTTTCTCCACATCCTCACACATGGAGGGGATATTAACAGCTTTCATTTGTTTCTGTTTTTGGTCAGTCTGATGATACCATCTATTTCCACATGACCTAACCCAGTGTAGAAATGCCTATATTCATACCCATTATGGTAGACTATGCTTGCCAGCCAGGTTGAACTGAAATGTATCACAGAGACTCTGAAGGACTCCTGCTCAACTCTTTTCACTTCACATCCTAGTGACATCAACATCAATTCAAAATCAATTCATCTTTTGGAGCATCTGCATGGCTCAATTAGTTAAGCATCTGATGCTTGGTATTGACTCAGGTCCTGATCTCACGGTCATGGTAGTGGGATCAAGGCCTCTTGGGATTCTTTCTCCTTCTGTGCTTCCCTGTGCTTGCTCTCTCTCATTCTCTCTCTCTCTCTCGCTCTCTCTCTCAAAAGTAAATAAATACTTTAAAAAATCAGCTCATGTGTAAACATCAGGAAGAATGTTTACTTCACATAAACATATATGAGAATAATGTCTTCATATAAACTATCTTGACATCCTCTTAATATCTGATGAGGTAGAAACTTCTGTCCCTGTTTTATAGATGAACACAATGAAAGTTAACTTCCCAAGTGTCCCAAGCTCTGCTTCATGCCAGGAAGTACTAAATAGTCTGAGAATTAGAGAAGTGCACCAGGATCTTATCCACTTTAACCTTTTTGTGGGCTATTCTTCTTCTTCTTCAGTGTCTAAGATACTGCTTTCTGAGTATCAGTGTTCACACCAAGTGTGAAAATGCCTCTACCCATTGTCATAACAAATGTTATGGCCTTAGAAACACTGTTAGCATGGTAGATGCTAGAAGACAAATATTTATATAGTGGCAACAAAAATGTTCTTCATCTGGCACCTACCTTTTTTTTTTTTTTTAAGGAGTTTCTCATGTTATTTTCTAGAACTAATGTCTGAGACATGAAACATCAGAGAATAAAGCCCTCAGTGGTTAACATAAAGTATAAGGGAATAGGTATTGCACTTGTTACGCATCAGCAATATTTAAGAATTAAATATTTTAAAGTTCTACCCTGGACAAAACCCAATAAAACAAAAGAAGCCCCTGTTACGCTGTTAATTCAAGAAAAGTTCCCTAATATTACCAACAAAAATCTGTACTGAGGAAACAAATGAACTTTCACATCATTCAAGTTCTACTGAGAAAAAAAAAGTACATCTTTTAGCACCAAATAAAATGAACAGAAAAATGCTTTCTAAAATGTTGAAAGGCATGAAATGAAAGGTTAAAATATTTCACTATGCATATGTTATGCTGGAACCTTGAAGCTATCGTCTACATGAGAATGGTACTTTAAAGATTACTTGAATGTGTTTTCTGAAAGTATGGAATGATCAATTCATTTTTAAAACCCTTAATGTAACAGTACTCTTACTTTGCCTGACAGATGACAAGGCTCAGGAAAGGCAAAGATCAGAACTGGAGGAACAAAAATAAAGTTGGCACCAGATTCACTTCCCCTTCATGCCAACCCTTTCTTCTCCCTTATCATGCAACAAAGCAAAAAGAAAAGTATTGAATATGAAAACCAGAGAGATTTCCCATGACTGAGCCTTGGCAAGTACAAATGCATTAGTAATGGAGCTGATTCCTGTGACCTTTTCAATTATGATAATCCCTCAAAGAAAATTAAAACCATTTTCTAAAACATGGTCCAAGGAGTTCCACAGATAATTGAAGAAAACATTTAGGAACATCCCTGGCATTTTTTTAAGTATATACATACTTAACACACATCTTTTCTACTCTACAGCCTTTCCAGGCATGATTATTCGTGAGCAAAAGGTCAACGTAACTTGAAAGATGTTTTGTAAAAGCCTACGGTTTCCAGAAAGGTTGCCCTCCGTTTCTCTCTTATACGTATTTATATTGTGAAATGGAAGATGTAAAAAGAGAGGGACTATTTACTGGTTTCTGACTCCCAAGGATTTGTTAGTTGAATGATCAATTAATATTTCACTGAAAGGTATCCTTCTATTTTGGATGTGACAAATATGTGAAGTGGCTTATACATATTTTAAGTAGGCTTCACACCCAGCACAAAGCCCAATCAAGGCTTAAATTCACAACCCTAAGATCAAGGCTTGAGCTGAGATCAAGACTTGCATGCTTAACTGACTGAGCTGCCCAGGCATCTCAATAAACAGACAGTATTTAAGGAAATCAAAGATCACATCATCGCTCGACTTGAATAAAGTGATTTCAGTTTAGAGTCTAGAAGGAAAGTCAAGTTTATAGATAAAATATCCAAGAAGCTGAGGCTTCGGTTTTCTACTCTGTCCTTCATCTTATTTGTCTCATGGCACTTAGCTGGGCGGTTAACCTATCGGAGCCCCAATTTCTCACAGGGAAAATGAAGATATGGACATATGACATAGCAGACTCAAAACACTGCTCTCATTAGGATTAAGTAAAACTAACAGATATGAAAACGTTTTAAAAATCTTATAATATGAGGTCAACAAGCAAACGGTGTTATAATTACTGGTTCTCATGTGCAGGTTTAGATCTTTAGTCTCAGTAAGCATAGATCTACCACAGCAAATCTGAGACAAGTTATACTGCTCAGGGAACTATAAAATGGATTCTGATCAACAGAAGCCATGTCTGTTGCTGTTTTCTAAGAGAAAATGAGAGCCTTAATTGGAGAGAATAAAAGAAAAAGGCCTCTGTTTCAAATTGATATTTCTGTTGCACACACCCAGTAAGAAGCAGTTACATAGCTATTAGGTTACACTTGCAATAAATAAGTAAATAAATCTATCTATAACCAAACAAACCCTTTAAATTCTATCATCAGAAGATCAGCCTAAAATACATACTACAAAGGATGTGAAATGGCTAATGAAGACTTCAAAATCAGGATTATGACCCTGGATTTCACAAGGCACGGGTTCTATTGCGAGAGCTCAAGCACACTAAGAAACATTGTGGGAGCATAAATAACTATCCCTTCAGAGAATACTTTGCCTTCATTCAAGCATAATTTCATTTTTGTCCAATTCAAGTATCACAGAACAAAGAACTAGAAGGAGGAGAGATAATAAAAGCCCAGCACTCGGGATAGAAGTGGTTCTGCGCGGAGACTGGAAAGGACAGTGCAGCCCGGGCTCCTTTGTTTGTGGAAACAAAGTCCTCACAGCTGGCAGGAAGCAGGAAGCAGGTGCCTTTGCAGTTCACTTCAAAATTTATTAGCAACCCTCAGATCCAAGAGTTACAACTCCCTTGAAACAAACAGTGGGAAATGGGGAATAAGTGATCTCTTTTGGAGAAAAGAAGAGCTTAAAATGGTGAAAATATGTCAGGGTTTTCTCACAGAGGAGGAAATGAGGAACCTAATTATTTCGGGACTCACAGGGACCCTTTACTACAAAGCAGGCTTATTTGTAAAAATCTAGAGGCAAATATTCCTTCATGAAAACTTACCATAGTGCATACTTCTTAGGCACTGAAACTATCTATGCACTTGCAATGTTTTTGGGAAGTGCAGGAGGCAGAGGTCACTTCAGCGAGAAGTTCAAGCACACATTTGTGTGCATTCTGTTTCTTAAAGGAATCCTTTGCAACTTCTTCCTAAATTAGGCATGACCATTCCCAAAGGTGGTGGAAATCCTATTCTCATTCTTTATTAGATGCCAAGGAAACATAACAGGGTTCACAAATATTAGGAAATGTAACAAATGGCAAAATTGGAAGCACAGCCCGTTCTGAAGTACATTCCTTCTCTTTGATGTCTGTATTACTTTTGCCCAACAACGATACACAAATTGTAAGCATAATGAAGCTGTCTATTTATTTGTCAGCTTCCCCCAATGGTCAGCAAGCTCCAGAAGGCCTGAATTTTCCACTTACATCCCCAATGTCACTACTGTGCCTCATATACGGAAAAAGCCTCCAGCCACACTGGCTGTTGTATTATTTTAATTATCATTTCCCAGGCATTATTTCAAATTTTATTAATATTGAAAATCTTGAGTTTCCTACAAGTTGTTAATTCTCTCCTCAAGTTTCCAGTGATTAGAATTAAGATGTTTATATAAATATGTTTACATAATGAATATGTAAACAAAGGCATTTATTTACATATATTTATTACAGATAGGCCAAGAAAAAAATGTCTACATCAAGATAGAATCTTCCTTCTAATCAACAGCATTGTGCCTTTTCATAGAAAATTGAAATAAAAAGAGAAGCAATAGATTATAAGTAGTAGAGGGGGAAAAATATGGTAGAGAAGCAAGTTCCCATCAAGAAATCACCTGGAAAGAGTTAAAAATGTCAATTTTGGGGTGCCTGGAGTGGCTCAGTCGGTTAAGCATCACACTTTTGATTTCCGCTTAGGTCATGATCTCATGGTTCATGAGATGGAGCCTGGCGTCAGGACTCAGGATCCTGTTGACAGAGTGGAGTCTGCTTAGGAGTTTCTGTTTCTCTCTCTCTCTCTCCCTCCCTCTCCCTCTCCCTCTCTCTCCCTCCCTCTCCCTCTCTCTCCCTCCGTCTCCCTCGCTCTCCTTCCCTCCCTTCCTCACTTTCCTAAACAAATAAATAAAAATAATGCCAATTCTGCAGACCCATCCCCAGATAGGTACCCCATATTTCTGAGCACTGGGGAAGAGATGAGCTACAAATCTTCATAGCTAAATAGAAGTTTGCTTTTCTTGCCTTTTTAAAAATTTTTATTTTCAGAACAAAAGGGATGATAAAAAAGGAAGAAGTGGGGCTTACTATAATTATATTTCATTATTCTCTTGATCACTATCATCTCCAGTAATTTTGTAATTCATTATTGTTATTTACCTAAGTTTATAAAGAGCTTAGTATGTTTCTTAGCTTCTAGGTAGAGATGAATTTTGGTAACACAATCACTGGTTAGGAAAATGGAAATCACAACATAATCATTATACAGGGAGACTATGTCATTACACTGATGAGTAATATTGGGGAATTAAAAATAAATGTGTCTTCATTTCATATTTTCTTATCTCACATTTTCTTTCTTCTCTCTGTCCCTAATATCAGAATGTGTATGAGGTTGTCACCAAAAATGAAAGAAAACCTCGTAGTAGCATGCAGCTGATTTTTCCTATCTGTGGTAGAGCATTTCAAATAAAATAGAGATTTTGCTTATTTTTCACAGCAAATTTCTTTGAAACCCTACAACGTTACTGGGTGGCTTAAAATTCTGTGTTCCATTCCCAAATCACTTCTCAGTTCTTAAATGCTTTTTATTTTTTCATTTAAAATACCTAAACCTTTCTGGATGTTTATTCTTCTGCAAAGTACATATTACCAGCAGGCAAGTCATCTGTCTTTGTGTGTTTGCCTTTCCTAACCCACATAAGCTTGACTGGAAGAAGGACATAACTTCCTTCACTGCTATAACTTCAACCCCTAGAACAAGGGCTAGCAGACAGCAGGTGTACAGCAGTGGTGGATGTTAGATAACCCCAACTGGGTCAGATAAACCCCAGTATCACTTTAGTGCTTCCTTTGTAATTATGCTCTTAACTGTTAGCTGAGTGTATGGCTGCCTGATATAGAGACCACATCCTCTAATCTTAAACTGACTGTTTTACCCCTTCTTTTCTCTTTCCTCCTTTCTGGTGGCTAAAATGTGGAGGTGATGACTGAAAAGTTCCATGGGACAGCATTAAATTAGACTGCTCCCCCTCTCAGTATAAACCCATGTGTTCACATACACACATGTATACACAGGCATGTACATACAACCCACCACTTTTTCTTAAGCTCCTTTTTTCTCTCAACATATCGACAAAGGGAGAGAAAGACTTTATTCTCTAAGCTAATAGGTCTTTCCTTGCATCAAGAAGCAGTGTTTTCAAGTGCACCACTATGGCCTCAAGTTGACTTTCTCAGGCCAACACTGTGACATCAGTACTTAATCAAGAACTGACACAGTTAGACTTGGGTTGCTCGTATTTAACACTGCATGTGAAGCAAATGGATTATTATGTTTTTTTCCTTCTCTTTCTCTACTTTCAGTCACATGGTTGCCATCGTTCACATCGAAACGCAGGTTGTCTCCAGGCATGAAATGCTGAAAAAAAAGTAACACTCATTTTTTTTTTTAAGTAGGCTTCAGGCCCAGCATGGAACCCAACTTGGGGCTTCAACTTACCACCCTGAAAGCATGAGCTGAGCTGATATCAGGAGTCAGACTCTTAACCAATTGAGCTACCCAAGCACCCCACACTCAACGTTATTTAGTCTTTCATTCAACAGCTGAACACAATTGACTTGGACTCTGCATCCATCATGTTTACTTTCTACCAGGGGAAACAAAAATACAATAAATAGTTTTATTCATAGAATTGGATACAACTGGAAAATAAGTTCGGCCAAGAACTAATAATGGTGGGGAGGTGGGTAGTGGAGGTGAAGGATAGCACTTGACTGTGCTTTCCGCATTGTATACACCAAGGTTAAAATCATGTCTTTCTGTAAGTTCAATAAATGACTATGTCTTTTGACTAAATTCCATCTAATGCTCTAAGCTATGGAACTCTTTTAGAAATAAAGGTAGGTAACATCTCTTATTTAATCTACAAATATCAGTTACGTGGCAGAAACTGTTATCTTGAACAGGGTAACATCTATAACACTAAAGAATGATAACCTCTCTCCTTACACTCCGGAGATGTCACCTTACATTAGCCACAGGTGATACTCTGTGTTCTTTGACAGTATTATTCCACCACCAAGTTTTATAATAAACTTTTACTTTTTTTTTTTTTTTTTTAAGCCAGGAGAGGAGATAAAGAATCGATGAGATGTCAACACAGAACAGACACACCGGACCAGATATGGTCTCTAAATAATGTTCTACCAGAGTCAGTAGGGAGGGCCAAAATAATTTTTTCTAGGATCCTGACAGGTACCATCACCTATACTCTGTTAAGTGGTTTACATTGTTAAAACACATACACACACACACACACACACACAAACCTTAAGATGGGTCTTAGACCATTCACCTTCACTTCCGATCACTTAAGGAAATTCAATCAAGGGCTGAAGTTAACACACCACGTCTTGTTAAATCAAAATATCAAAGGTGCCTTTTCTGATTATAGCAATTCTCAGAAAATTCAGATGTAGTGATTGATGGCACTAAAAGTACAATGTGATGTATTTTCAACTCCTCATTCCAACGTTAAGTATATCAATTATTATACTTATTTACCTCTATAAAACAGCAAAGAGGATACTGTTTATAGGAAATATACATATATATGTGTGTATCTATGTATATGTATTATATATAAGAACGTATATACACACATAGTACATGTATACATATATATATATATATATATATATATATATATATATATATATATATACATATACACCTATACATGCTAAGAGAGAGAAAACGGGATTTTTACTTTTCTGTTTAAATAAAGAGATGAATTGTTACTATTGTTACTTTCTAAGTACAAATAATTTCCCAGTATCACTAATCTTCAAAGTTATACTGAATTATTCATTTAAAATCTTATTAAAACTAGAAAGTTAAGTAATACCTCTGAATATAACTCATAATAATGCAACAAGATAAAAATTCATGTTGATTAACTGTAAATAGCTCTGTGTACACCACAGTATTTACTATATGTGCTGCTTGTTTTATGAGACAGACTACAAAAAAATATCTTGAATGGGAGTTTTATTTAAAATTCTCTGTATTTCACATTTATTTTTTAAAGCAAAAGATCTTGAGTTTCATCAGCTTGGCTTTTAATTTTACTTACACTTCTTTTAAAATATTCTAAGATATTCCTGATATCTCAGAAGAACAAAGTATTACTGTCTGTCAACTCATTTTTAGGAAAGCTATATCATAAAAAATGTATAGCTTCATATAATTAAAAAAATTCAAGCAGTGTGCATTGACTACAGTAATATGGACTATTAAATAATTCAAAATTGTGTTTAGCAGCAGCAGCTGTTTAATTAAAAGGTAAAGACTGAAACTAATCCACTATGGTTGACAGAAATATAGCCTTATCAGTAGTTAGATCCCCTAGGATAGAAACTATGGATATGAATTCAAGAAATCATGAGCTCCATTTAATGAATATAATGAAAATAATGACAATAAATCTGTACAGAAAGATATTTTACATCAAAGATTTTCTGGATGTTGCTTCACTTTTAATTTCCTTGAGGCTAATAATTTTGCATTTCAGTGTAGCAAAAAAAACAAAACAAAACAAAAAAAACCCACAACCCTTTAATGTACGTATTGTTAGCCACCAATGCATACAGCTTTTATTAAAGGGCCCACAGCTTAAGCTCAGCTCACAAGGTGACTAGAGAAATTCTCAGAACCAGTTAATCCCTTCAAGTTTTGAACTCCAGGCTCAATACTCAACATACTTTCTCATAATTATCCTTTTACTTGGAGAAATGCACAGTGCCAATAACTGCATAAAGTTAACCAACTTCACCCACAACTGATTAATTGAAGTTTATAACTCCATGAATTTTTTTTCACCTACTATATCACAGGCAAAAGCTCTTTGGTAAGTGAAAAAAGAAACTAGTGATAGGACGATATAAGTATTTATGAAGAATAATTAAACAGTATGAAGAATGTTCCCATCTTTTTGACCCAGAATTTCCAATCGCAATCAATTGTCTTCTGAAACAATAATACATGTGGGCATAAGTTTATGTATGAATAAGCTTATTGCAGAAATGTTTTGAATACCAGGCAAAAATTAGAAAAATATGAATCTCATTACTGGAAACTTAGCAGGAAATTATGCCTTAATCATACAATGAACTAGAACAAGCCCATGAAGAAGAAGTAGACAAAACTATTCAAATGTATTACATTCTACACAACAAAAAGAATTATTGAAAAGTAAATACATTTTTACGAAACAAACTACAGAATCAAAGACAGAAAGGTAAAGACTATTTTCTTTGCTTTTGCTTATGTTAAAGTAAATCTTGTTAATTCACTGCATCATTATCTGCTAAAAAATGCTTATTTTTATATTGGAAATTTCCAGCTTACCCCGCTGTAATTCAGACAACAGATTGGAAAAGCATGAAATTGGGCACACCAATGAGAGAAGCCCTGTAGTAACACAGGCAACTGAGGTAGAAATGAAAATGGAAAGAAGTAGAAAGGTAAAAAAAGGCAAAGAAATGAATTATTTTTGAACAGTTACAGTGAAATGAAATTATATATAATTTGCTTACATATATTATATATATAATTTGCTATACACACACACACACACACACGTTTCAAGGATAACCGCAAAATTATTTCTATAGACTTTCTTTACTTCCACAAAGGGAAGGAAAAACAAGTATTTATAAAATGGCAGGGGAGAAAGAAGAAAAAGGGGAAGGGTCCCTATTATACTTCACAAATGAGATATAGTTCATAAGTTTTTTACCATTCATGTTAAAAATGTCCTGTGGATTTTATTTATTTGCAAATTATGGGGCCAGCAGAGCAGAAAATGGAAGTCCTCAATTAGGAAGAACAGGTGGCAGAGAGTCACAAGGTGAATATCGGCCACAACTCTATCCTGTGCCAAAAATTACAGACCTGAACTGTGGAAGCATTTTAAGGGTGAGTTAACTGTCTCCAAGTAGTCATCTCTTGAGTGGAGTTCAAGCTCCATGGTCATGTTTGTTAAATTATGTTTGCTCTATTTAATGTGCATCAATTGGAATTTACCAACTTATAAATTATTGAAATTCCCCACACCACCTACAAACCTCTTTCTGCAATTGAGGCAAATTCTTCCCCTGCTAAGTGGTCCTGTTTCTCTTACTGGGGTTTGGAAATGACAGTTTAATAAGTGTTACGGCATTAGGATGACTTAATATACAGCAGGAAAATACTTGTATTGGCAGAACGCTAAGGAACTTCAGGGCAGTGAAACTACTCTGTACTATACTACAATGGTAAATACATATCATTATACATCTTCCATAGAAGATACAAGACCAAAACTGAACCCTAAAGTAAACTACAGACTTTGGGTGATACTAACGGGTCAGTGTGGGTCAATCGATTCTAACAAACCTAACACACTTGTGGGGGTGTGGATAACGGAGGTGATGCATGTGTCGAGGCAGGAGATACATGGAAAATCTCTGTATCTTTTGTTCAATTTTGCTGTGAGTCTAAAACTGCTTTAAAAATCAGTCCATTAAAAACCTGTATATACCAATAGAAACGTATTAAAATTTTTCTGCCATGAAAAAAACCTGAATTTGCAAACTGAAACATTTGGGCATGCATATCTAAAGTAGCAGTCATCTTATCTTAAAGTTCATGATAATCATTTGCACTCGGCTTCTGATTGTCAGTTATACAGCTCTGCATACATGGGCAAATTCTGATGCAATGAAATGCCAGAACTTACCACCTATTTGGCCTTGGACAAGGGCCATAATATCTTCTGCCTCAGTTCCTTCATCTAGAAAATGGGAGACTTAGGGTCCCACTTCATTTGGGGTTCAGTGAAGTGATTAGCGCATAGAAAAGACTTCAGAAATCCAAACTCCTTTTGTTATTATTGACCACAACTTAAGGCCAGTAAATCTCCTTTATTTTTACCAACGTCACATCAAGTGGTCCTAGAAGAAAATACGGCACCTTCAGAATAAATAGGCAATGTTTGAAATTCATTACTTCAGTGTAGCATTTTTACTGGGTTTTCAAATTGTAGTTAGACTTATTCAGCATAATAAACCACTAGATGAATTACTTATAACCGTATCTAGAAATCGTAATTCTTCAATGTGTGATTCTTCATCTATATTTGAGGCTACCTAGCTGCAAAAAGGCCTCAAGATAAATAATTTCGGCAGGTCCCCCCCCAAGAGTTTAAAATCTACTCTCTGGTTCATTCTTTGATATAGGAAACTTCCAAAAGCTGATTTGCCGATGATAACAAATTTATTTTCAGGAATAATATTCCTGATCTAATATGACACAATAAATAATTCAGAAGTTTTACATTATCAGGGAATTATATTTAGGAGATCGACTGGGGATCTCTGTAATGAGAAGCATTCACCTTGCTAGAGGAATACTACTCTGCATTTAATCTTATAATATTCCCTTCAGGGTGTACAAGACAGCTGGTGGAAAAATAGAATGGTTCTTGACTCTATTCAGAAACAAAAAGAGAGAGACAGAGAGAGAAGGCAGGTAAAGGACATAGTACCATGGAAGTGACATTTAGATTCCATTTGAATTCTAAAGCAATGACTGAATTAAAAAATTTTTCCATTTGAAGGAATTCTGAAAATGTGTCAAAAGTGGGTATAAAATATGATAGAGCTTGCTACTTAAGATACAGTGCTGAAGAATGTTTTCAATTGTTCAGTCTAAATAGTTGGTGTTTAGGTGCTTGTTCTACTGTTCTTGCAACTTTCCTTATATTTGACAAGCTTTACAACAAAAAGTTGAAAGTAAAACCTATTGTTAACAAGTTGGGAAAATGGGGATGCCTGGCGGCTCAGTTAAGAGTCCAAGTTTGTATCTGGTCATCATCTTGCAGTTCGTGGATTCCAGCCCCACGTCAGGCTCTGTCCTGACAGCTCAGAGCCTGGAGTCTGCTTGAGATTCTGTGTCTCTCTCTCTCTCTCTCTCTCTCTGCCCCTTTTCTGCTCTCGTTCTGTCTCTCTTTCTCTCTGAGAAATAAACAAGCATTTAAAAAAACTAACCCACGTACTCTACAAGAGGCTGACTCCATCACTTGGGCCTTCTCAGCTTTTCCACAGGACAATCAAGCAAAATCTGTGCCACTGGCCATTGTGACTGGCTCAGGGACAGGAGGAGAGTGACATTGGAACAATGTGACTGAAGCTCAGGATTTCTGTTCAACAGTGATAGGAAGAACCCTTCCCTTTTCCTACTGAGCATGAATGGAAGAAAGAAGATGAAGGCCCACAGCTGGGAGGAACCATATTAAAACCATGACCACAGAGTCTGTTGGAGACTGGCTCACTCTCAAGGAACTAGATTTGAGAGAGACAAAGAGAGAGACCTAAATAAAGCTATACCTAAAGTCAAATCTAGCATAATACTTCTCAATTATGTGAGTCAGTAAATTCCATTGTTTGCTTACGGTAGAATGGTCCTTTTTTGTGTGATTACAAGTGAAATTATTCTAACCTACTCATAGGCAAGACAAAAATAGTCTGAGCCATGACTAAAGGAGCCCATTTTTTATTTCAAATACTGACACTCTGAGAGTATTATTGTATCATTTGCTGCCGAATGGAGAGGAAAGTTGGTTCCTAAGGATCCCCTCGGCCAAAAACCAAAAGTAGAAAACATCTGGTGGAGTCATGAGTGACTTGTCAATGAAGTTCAGCAGCAGTAACATCTTAAAAACAGACCTTCTCTCACCACTGGGTATTTATATAATTAGGGTCAATTACAACTCAGAATTTCTGGGGCATGGGGCTAAATTACAGCGACATTTAAGAACTCCGCTAAATTTTCCCATTCATCTTGAAGATTTCTGGAGTAATTATGTTGTAATTAAGTAATTTTATTCTTTTCACTTTTATTATAATTTTCTTCTTCAGGCCTGGTAATTACCCACTACTCCAGGGTACCTTCCTTTAGAGGGGAAAAAAAAAAAAACCCACCTGATTTTCAACCAATATTTAGAGGAGGTTTTGCTGCCTACTAAGTGATGAATGCTGATGTGTGCACCAACCTCTAAATGAGTAGCCCCAATGAGATTCTTTCTGTTCCCACCTCCCCCAAAACCCAGAGCCTCCCAGAAAATTATTAAATTGCCTGAGTGAGTAATCAACAACAAAACAAAAAGTGAAACCTGACATTATGATGATTCAGCATCTTTTACACAAGAGGTAATGCTTTAAGTGGCCCCTGGGAAATGTGCAAAGTCTATTACTTGCCTGTGGGTTTTACATATGCCTCACCAGTACAGATTTTATGGAGACATACCTTCTGAGCTTTATGCAATAGAGACGAAAGATAGCTTTCATTGGATCAGGTTATTCCAATTGCATTTACTTCTCACAAAGAAGTACATTGCATCCATAAAAAACAGCCAGAGGCCTTTAAATTTTAGGTCAATAGCACTTGACTATTATATGTTCCTAAGAGAAACTATAACAGGTTGTGGTGATGTTACAGAATATTAGGCTCTCTCTGTAGAGGGAATAGGAAGGGAACGATGACCATGATTATACCAACTATCATCAACCACTGTTAAGTGAGGACTCGCTCCATTCAGGCAGCCAACCCCATTGAGGAAGGGTATTATCAGTCAAATTGGGGGAAAAATGAGAAAACAGTAAAAACAAATAATAAACTTGTCTGGCCTATAATCATCCAACTCACGAGGAAAACTTTGGGGGGGGGGGGAAGACCACCTGAACCAAAGTTGAAACCCCATCCCTCTGATTCCCAAAACTGCATTCAAAACCATATTTCAAGTGTTGATATCTGGACATTATGGTAGTTATTCGAGTTTCTGACTCCATAGATGATAGAATTCATGTATGTTCAGGTGCCTCTAATACCATCTCTGATCAAGTCCAGACACTTCTAGTTAGAGATTCCTTCAGTAATCTTACTCATCTCTAGTGTCTGGGTAATTGATCATGCCATTTCTTCTACATGGTATACATTTCTTTTCCTTCCTATTTCTACCTATAGAAAACTTCCTTATGTTTCAAAGTCCTGTTACTCCTTTATGTCACAAGTATTTGTTTGGTGCCAACATTGTGCAAGACACGATAAAGCCTGCAGTAAGTAAGACAAATAAGGCTCCTTCCCTGAACACCCCATAATAATACAGGCACATGACAGTGTTCCCAAGTTTATGAAGGCATTCCAATGCCTTCCAAGGACAACTACAATACTCACTCTAGAACATGCATTCCAAAGATAGCCAACTAGAATAAAGGGAGAAAACTTTCATTTTATGTGTGCCAAACATGTGCCCTGTTTTGCATATGCCCCTAATGTAATCATCAGCTATGCTGACAAAATTTGCATGTAAGCATATTAATGTATTCATTCAAAAATACTTTTGCAACAGCTACACGGTCTAAGATGTTGTATGAGATGCTTGATGCAACACAAAGATGAATTAGACCACAGGAAATAAAGTCTGCACAATGATCAAAGCAACGGCAGTTCTTTATCTTGGGGATTTAAAGAGCAATAAATGAGGGTATTTTGATGTATTTGCTTCTCCATAGTGAAGAGAGATGATTCTTAAGGATTCCACCAGCCCTAGAAGTTTGCATTTGGTGAAGTTTTGAGGCTCCCCCAGGGCAGGATTTGGATGGTGGTGGGCATCTTTGTCTCAGCAGCTAGCACTACTTCTGAGCAACAGCAGTTTCTTCAATAAGGAATCAAATAAAAGGTATAGACTGTGGCTTCATGGACCTTCTAGTCTATCACACTACTAAAGAAGCACAGAGTGTCAAACTACTGAGATTTCTAAGTTCTCACTTGCATTCTACAATTTAGTAGAATAAAATAACTACCCTCCACCTCTAAAAAAAGCTAATACATATTTTACTTACGTTTCATGAGTTGGTCACATTTTGCCACATATACTTTCTCTCTTAACACCACATACACTAACACACACACGTACACACACCACACTCTGTTGCTATTACCATCCATCTGAGCTGCTCCTTATGGCAGGATGCTTTGTGTATTCCAGAAAGCAAAGACGAAAGGCTTTATCATTGCTACGGAACAAAGTGAGACCTAAACTTTGTATGAGATGTACTCAGTATCTTCCGTAAAATAATCTCTCTCAAGGGGTGGCTGGCTGGCTCTGTTGGTTAAGCATCCAATTCTTTATTTTGGCTCCGGTCATGATCCCATGGTTAGTGAGTTCGAGCCCCGTGTCAGGTTCTACACTGAGAGTGATGAGCCTTCTTGGGATTCTCTCCTTCCCTTTCTGCTCTCGCCTCCACCCTGCTCACACTCCTTCTCTCAAAGTAAATAAACAGATGTTAAAAAAAGAAAACCTCTCTCAGGTGAAGAATTCAGTACAGTGGGCAGTGGCAAATGTAACTGGAAAAACAGGTGCTAACAACCCTAAACATGTAATCTGATAATGTCACCTGATGGAAAATGAAGCATTGCTGAATAATCTTGAGGGGGCTTGGGATCAAATAAAAATGGTACTTTTTCCAAGATAATTTGGGGATGATACATCTGAGACAAAGCAGACACAGGCAAATAACAGAAAATCAGGCAAGTTCAAAATGCAGAAAATAGCAGCACAACAGAATGACACTCGACCTGTTTTGTCTCTGTAACACTGTAACAAAGGACAACTAAGTAGATTTTAAAAGTCACTGACCAACAATATTTAATATAA
Organism: Proteles cristata cristata; assembly: GCA_017311185.1. Classification (NCBI taxonomy): domain Eukaryota; kingdom Metazoa; phylum Chordata; class Mammalia; order Carnivora; family Hyaenidae; genus Proteles; species Proteles cristata. The sequence goes on along the minus strand of JAESUZ010001551.1, from coordinate 2,619,250 downwards.
ACATATTCAAATAGCATATATTTCAATTAATTAGGCTTGTAGAGGAGTAACGTGGTATTTGGACTTAGACATTAAATCTATGTTGACCTTATAGACCCTTCCCACGTTCCTCAGCCTTCCACTCCAATGCCTTCCTCCCCCATCAAATAAAAAAAATACCTTATATCAACCAAAAAGTACAGTACTATTTAAGTGGAAAAAACAATCTAAATTACAATTGTAAGTGTCTAAAGCTTGTAGTCTGGGGATTTTCCTAATGGGAACATGTGATGTGACTTTTTGTTATTCTGATGGTTCTGTTCATGAGCACATCACAAGGGTGATTTAGAGGCCTAAGTGACATAAATTAGATTTTCTTTAAGAAATCATGTCCTTGACATATTTTTTTCATTATCTGAGAGGAATGAAACAGATTTTTCGGTTAATTAGTGCCAAGGCATGTATTTTGCATTAGCATTAAGTTTACCAAAATGGCTTTAAAAACTTGAACAGATGGCAGAATTATAATAACTTTTACTTATGATTTAGGTTAAGAATAAAGTGTCATGAGAATTCTCCTCCTGCCTAACTTTTCCGTAAAGTTAATGCCTTTAATAGGTATGATGTATTGTTTTTCTCACTGAGGTGTAAACAACTGTATCTCACCTTAGACACATATAATGAGCTGGGGGAGTACATGTCAGTACTATCTATCTAGAGTATAGGGATTTTCCAGGGTTTAAGCATTGAACCACATACAAACAACACCAAAATCTGGATAATAGCTGTGCAAAGATGGAGCGGGAAGTGCAAAGACAGATTTCCACAGAGGCCTGGCAGGTATAACATAAAAGAGTCAAGTTGACTTGCTCTAAAGAAACAAGGAAGAGTGGGATTGCAATCAACCGGCCTGGACAAGAACCAGTGAGAGACAGCAGGCTATGGGGCTCTCATCAACTGCCCTCAACCATAAAATGGAGACCCTTTGCAGCCACAGTAACCAATTTTTCAAAAGAAATATAAACATCTAAATTTTGTATGTAAGCTCTCTCAATTAAATATTTGGCAGCTATTTTGTATTTGCTTTATTTTATTTTATTTTTTTTATTTCTAGGAGAGAGAGAGAGAGACAGCGTGAGCAGGGGAGGGCCAGAGAGGGAGTCACAGACTGAAACAGGCTCCAGGCTCTGAGCTGGCAGTCAGCACAGAGCCCCACGCGGGGCTCGAACCCACGAACCGAGAGATCATGACCCAAGCGAAAGTCGGATGCTTAACCAACTAGGCCACCCAGGCGCCCCTGTATTTGCTTTAAAAAAAAAAAAAGAAAGACAAGAAGACCAAGGAAAACAGCTTCCTGCTGGCCATGGGGACATCAGTCTGCAATGCTGAATGGGAGAGGGGGTTAATAATTAGGGTTCATGGTCAGTGCTAAGGCTTATTTCATGCCCTGTTCTTGCAGGGAACTCAGTCCCCAAGTGAAACACTTTAAGTTGGTAAACCAGATCTGTTTTATAGCCTAGTTTTCAAAAATGAGTTTCAAAAATGAGTGGTAGAACAGCCTGAATCATAATGAATAGACTATATGAGATGATCTTGAGCTCTGTGACCACCACTGAACTCACCAGTGCGCAGCGAGCTCTTACTCCAATTCTTTCTTCTTGACTTTCTGTTAAAATTCTCTTTAGTGCCAGTTCACCTAGTCTAAACTCTCACCTATTGCCTCTTAAAAGTTATTAGTCTCTGAAATTAGCAAATTTTGAGGAGAAGTATCCTTTTCCCAGCCTTCATGTGTTTTAACTTCATGGCAGCATCGGATATCTCACCTTCCCGTATCTCTCGCCAATATCAAGTTCTCCAAATTTCCTCGACTCCACTAAATTAATTCTTCATTCTTGAACTTTCTCCTCCCAATCTCTGTGATATTATTTCTTGGTTAACTTCTCATCTGACTCTTCTGAGATCAACTCCTTTCTTACCCTATGACTTGATAATAACGGGTAATGAGTAATACCCATCCATCTAGTTTTTTCATTTACTTCCTCTTGCCTACTACATGGAATCTTCTCATCATAGGCCCTTCTTCTCAGGTAATAATCCACTCGATCGTAGGGTTTCACCCTTGCTCTATTCAGGATAACTTTCAAATCTCTCCACATATATTAAAATTTGGATTTACCAACTCTGGGCTTAAAATCTGAAAGTACATGTAGTAGAGACAGAGAAGAGGAAGTAGAGGAAAGAGGAAGTAGAAAGTAGAATATTAGTAACAATAGCAGCTGACATTTTTTGACCTATTACTATGAGATAAGCTTACCTGACATGCACTGTCTTATGTGATTTGCACAACTCTAGAAGATAAATGGAATTTTTATGCCATCCTACAAATGAGAAAACCCAGGCTGAGAGAAGTCACATCTCCCTCTCTCTTTCTCCTTCTCTACCTCCTTCCCTCCCTCACAGTTATGTAAAGTCACAGAACTAGGTAGGTCCAGGATCCAAATATAGATCTACTCTTAGCCATTAGGTTCTTCCTCTTACCTCTGACTTCTAATTAATTGGTCACTTTGGTAGATCTCACCATGGCTTAGTAACTTCCTTCTCTCACTCTGCTCCACCCCAGCACAATCCACCCAGGCAGCCACACTCCTCAGGACTCCCTGTTTTGGCCATTACAATACTCTCTATTGTTCTTTATGTTTCTAGTTTCTTTCCCTTCAATCCCTGTTTTCACAATTTTGTGATCTTACTCATGTCTAGCTTCTAACATATCCTATTGAAAAGGTAAAAGTGCTTCAGTAGGTAACTACACTTTTGGGGCACCTGAGTAGCTCCATCGGTTAAGCATCTGATTCTCAGTTTTGGCTCAGGTCATGGTCTCATGGTTCATGAGTTCAAGCCCCACGTTGGGCTCTATACTGACAGTGTGGAGCCTACTTGGGATTCTCTGTCTCTGTCTCTCTCTCTCTGCCTCAATATCATTCTGTCTCAAAAATTAATACACACTAAAAAGAAAAGAAAACTACATTGTCTCAGTCATTGTTTGAATACCCTACAACCCTGAAAGTTACAAGTAATTGATAATAATGCAAACTTTGAGACATGAAACATTATTTTCTGTATGGTAGAAGTTTAATGGACCTCCTCTCTCCCTGCCACTCAAACCCCCAACCCCACCATTTGCACAAAACAATTTTGATTCCATTTGCCCATTCATGTCTACATTTGTATTCTATAAATGTGAAAAAATTGTCACTCTCTTTTAAACCAGTTACCCCACCTGCAGGTTTCTTCATGAATTAATTAAAATCTTTAATACACTGTTCATTTTTTATATCTATGAGAGTCATAGCTTTATCTATTACTAAAAATTATTTTTCAACATGCCCAGCTCCCAGCAAATCTATCCTTTGCTCAAAAGCTTACAATGAACCCTATAGTTCAAAGCCAACATTATAACTTACTCTACTCTGTCAACTGTACATTCATTCTAATTTTCACCCATTCACATCTGATGTAGAGGCCAAAACAAACTCCTCAGGTCCCAGATACACATCTTATTCTTACAATTTTCTTCTTTTGCTGATGTTAATTCTTTCCCCTGAACTGAGGCTATTCATATAGCATTCAATATAAAGGACTACCATGGATTCTTTAAGCCCATGTTTCTTAAACATGTACATGGAAATAACACAGGCAAAGAGAATTACTTTTGTTTTGCTGGATTGGAAGAAGGGGGGAGAGAAGGAAATAGACTACTAGAGGCATAATTTTTATAAGGTCTCCTGTTTTATCTTAAAAATGTATGCAGATTTTATCTACTCCATATTATAACATGGGTTTTCATGAAAAATATCTCCACCTGCAAATGTTATAGTAAAATTGATATTCCAAGAGAGTGACTTACCTAACCTGTTGCTTTGTGTATCCCTTGCCTAGCCTTGTAGTCTCAGAAAAAAGAAAAAAGCAATGGTTAAGAAATACCCTCCCCCCCCCCACACTCTTTTTAGGAAAAATCCTACCCTCCATGCTTCACTATAAGGATCCTTTTGTTTACCTGTCTTTATAAAACCTCAGAACTCCTTCCTTTTCTTGAGGATATTCTTCATTAATGAATGTTTCCTGAGTGCAATATTCTGAATAAAATTATTTACTTAGTTGTCCAGTACATTGTCTTTAACACATGACATTCTGAAGAGTACACCCCACTCTGAAAAGTGCATGACTTCATGTGATGTTTTCAAGATTATAACCTTGAATTCTTGGGCTTCAGGTACATTAAATTATGATAGAAAAACAACATCCAGATTTTCTATGTCTCCAATGAAATTCATAACAATGAAATTGGATCATTAACTCATACCATACACAAAAATCAACTCAAAATGGATTAAAGACTTAAATGTGATAACTGAAACTACAACACTCCTAGAGAAAAACATAGGGGAAAGCTCAATGACATCACCCTTGTTAATAACTTTTTGGATATGACACCAAAAGCACAGCCAAGAAAAGCAAGAATAAGTAAGTGGGACTTCAAACTAAAAAGTTTCTGAATAGCAAAGCAAACACTCCACAAAATGAGAAGGCAACTTATAGAACGGAGGAACATATGTGCAAACTCTATTTCTGATATGGAGCTAGTATCCAAACTATAGAGGAACTCCTACAATTCAGTTGCAAGAAAACAAAGAACCCAATTTAAAAAGGGGCAAAGGATCTGAATGGACATTGTTCCAAAGAAGACATCCAGATGGCCAGCAGTTCTATGAAAGGTGCCCAGCATCACTCATCATCAGGCAAGTACAAATCAAAACCACAGTGAGGTATCACTTTGCACCTATCAGGATGGCTGTTATTGAAAAGTCAAAAGATAACAAGTATTGGTGAGGATAAGGAGAAAAAGGAACACTTTGTACAATTGTTGATGTAAACTGGTTTATCATTATGAAAAATAATATGTAGGTTCTTCAAAAACTTCAAAGTAGAATCATCATATGATCTAGCAATGTCACTTCTGGGTGTACATCCAAAGGAAATTAAATTACTATTCCAAAGAGATATCTGCTTCCCATGTTCACAGCAGCATTATCCACAATAGCCAAGATATTGAAACAACCTAAGTGTCTGCTGACAGATGAATTAAAAATGTGGTATATACTCACAATGGAATATTCTCAAGCCTCAGAAAAGAAGAAAATTTTGCTATGTGTAACAATATGTATGAACTTGGAGGACATCGTGCTAAGTGAAATAGGCCAGACAGAGAAAGGCAAATACTGCATGATGCCACTTATATGTGAAATCCAAAAGAGTCAAACCCATAGAAACAGAGTATAAAAGGGTGGCAACTAGAGGAAAAGGAGGTGAAATGGGAGATAGTGGTCACTGGGTACAAAGTTTCAGTTATAAGATGAGTAAGTTCTAGAGACCTAACATACATCAAGATGATCATACTTAAGAATAATGTACTGTAGCCTCGAAATCTGCTAAGAATATCTTAAAGATTCTCACTACATGCACACAAGGAAGATAATTTTGGGAGACAACGAATATATTATTTAGTTTGACTGTGGTTACCATCTCACAAGTGTACATCAAAATATCACGTTGTATACCTAACGTCTATCTAATTAGTCAATTTTTGTCACTTACACCTCAATAAAGCTGGAGGGGTCACAGCGACTACCAAGGGTACATCCACAAGAATGACATACGAATGAATAAATGCAGCAGGTTGGAAGAAACAGGAAGCAGTGGGCACAGATCCCTCCTAACACCCTTACGATTTCTGAAATGAAGACTGCTAGAAACAGACACAAGTTTTCATTCCGTCTTCTTTCAGCACATACTGCTAGGACAGAGATGATGATGGGGTGGGGACTGGAGTTAGAATTTGCTCAAGAGATAGCTATGGAATCTGGATTAAAGCTTTGAAATTCAAACAAAGATAAGGTTCAAGAGCCGAAGATGAATGGGGAGTAGGAGCTGGAGGTGCTTCAGGGCTGCCACAAAACATCAAAACATTCGGAGCACAGGATGGAAAGAGCTTAAGTTATGAAAACAGCAAACAATAATGGCCTGCATTAAAAAAAAAAAAAGTAAAAGTTTAAAATATGCAGGAACTGAGCTAATTTACATTCATTAACTCAGTAAATCCTTAAAGTAACTCCAGGAGCTAAGTATTATTATTACCCCCACTTAACATAAAAAGCAACACAGCCCCAGAGAGGTTAATTACCTTGCCTGGGCTCTTGGAGACAGTAAGTGGTTGGGGTGTCCAACACAAAAACCATACGGGAAGAATCCTTCCCAAATGCTTCTCCCATAGGGCTTCAGGGAAGGGCACCCAATATAAATTAGAATCTGGAGTGGAGAGGCCAAGGAAAAGTAAACACGAGGTGTGACCTCCTACTCCAAACCTGGGAGTCTGAACTTCACCTGTAGACAATGGGAAGGCAAAGACTTCCACGGAAAGTAAAGTAGGAGGTGGGAACCTAGCAAAGGAAACCTCACTATTAGGTGGGACCAACCCCAAGGTGCCCTCCAGAGCACCAAAATGAAGGACACTAGAAAAGAAAGCAACCACAGGCTACAGTTCTTCAATAAGCACAAAGTAAGAAAGTACTGACTGTGAGGGGTACTGGAATATATCAGCCCCAAACATGCTTCTTTAGCATATGGACTATTTAGGGCTAACCTCCAGGGAGAACCAACAGATAACAGGAAAAGCTCTAAAATTGGAAACAGAATTTCCTGTTGCAAAGGTGTCTCCTTTTCCCATAACAAACAGGAAGACTCTTAACAACTCTCATCAATGGAGAAAGCACAGATTGAACTCATAACAAACCTTGTTTAACAACCCTTGTTGACTATACTTTCCCTGGTCACCATCCCTGACTTGCCTTCCCTACCCAAATGCCCAAAATCCCTTTTCCTTTAGCCTAAGATGGTATATAAGCCCAAGTTCTAAAAATCCCTCTGAGTTACTCTCTCTGGATACACTCATGTGTTATGTAAGCAATGCACGTGTTAATAAACTTGTTTGTTTTTCTCTGGTTAATCTGTCTTGGGCCAGTCTTATGGACAGGGCTCCAGATGGAGAAACTAAGAAACCAAGACTAAAAGAGACAAGTTTCCACCCACCCTCGGCTTCAAGAGAGGACGATACTCAAAATATCTTTAAATATTTGAGGAACTCAAATCTCAATTCTGTGCATGTAATTACTACAGTTACTTGAGGAAAAAAGGAAAACAAACATCAGTGCTCTTCGGGAAGCCCTAACAACAACATCCTACCACTCACTCTAACGGCCACTGAAGTGTCGGAGCTTGGTTCACACTTCAGGGTGTGCCAATTAAATATGGCGACTACTGCACACTGGTGAACAGCCCAGTCAGATATTTAAATACCTCAGTTACTGGATTCCTGCCACTGCAGTAGGCTTTTCTTTCCCTAAAAAAAAATTAACTGTGAAGTCAGGAGGGACCAACTATAAAACACAGAAGTTATTTTTCTTCCTCCAAGGTGAGAATATTAAGAAATTTGGTGTATTAACTTTTATTCTCAAGCTTGAAATTGTTGAATAAATGAATAGAGTACCAAAATGCAAACAATTATTATGGCTTCAGATGTAACAATATTTTTAAAAACTGCTTCTGGAATTTTAATGAATTTTAATAAAAGTATTTATTCTATCGCTTTTTTCTTTGTCTCTGATATAGGAGAAAAGGGATAAAAGGCATAGAGACCCAATTCTGTCAAATCTAAGATGGTATCATCATGGAGATTCCAAAGAGGCTAAATTAGGAAAAAAATAAATTCTTAGGATCAACAAAATATAATGGTCATAGCCATGACACTTGTTGACAAGGAAGTTTTCAATGTCATAAAGCACAGGAGTGTTTAGCAGCAGGGAATTCCTACGCAAGGGTACCTGTTGATGTTTCAGGAGTCAAGCAAGAACAAACATTGGGACATACAGCAAAGAAACCAAGCTGATATCAGATACTCTTTAGCATAAATACTGCCCTCCTGATAAATTAAGGAGATACTTTAAGGGACAAATATGTCTTTAAAAAATGTGTCTATCTACATATAGGAGGATTAGGAGGAACTTAAGGAGGAGGGCCGTGGGGGAGGAGAAGGGGGGAAATATTGGGGGAGGGGGAGAGAGGCAAACCATGAGAGATCTTGAATGCTGAGAACTGAGGACTGATGGATGTTGGGGGGGAAGGGGGAGATGGGGATGGAGGAGGGCACTTGTGGGGATGAGCACTGGGTGTTATATGGAAACCAACTTGACAATAAACTATTTGTAAAAAATAAATAAATACATGAATTTTTAAAAGAATAAGTAAAAAAAATGTGTCTAATATATATGGTACATGCCAATATCTAATGCATGTCACAGCATAACTTTATAAAAGTTCAGAACATTGCTTTCATACAAATATAAAATGAACGTGTGTCAAAAATGAATTTTGCTAATGAAGGAACCAGATGTTGGGAGATACCAGAATATGTTGTCCCAAAATGTGCCTTTTTGGCCTATGAATTATTTTGAACTAAAGGCCAATAAGGGCGAGCAGACTCCCGAAAATCTCCAAAAACAGGACACGGGATTTCCTTTTTTAAAGGAAATCTGTATTTGCAAAGGTGTCTCCTCCTTCCATACAAAGAAGGAAAACTTCTAAAAAGTCTTATCAATGGTAAAGGCACCAACTTCAATACCTAAAGCAAACCTTACTAAACAATCCTTATATTCCATGCTTTTCTTGGTTACCCTCCCATACCTGGCAGCCCCCCTCCCCAGAAACCCAAAATATCTGTTTGCTTTAGCCTAAGATGATAGATAAACCCAAGTTCTAACTACCCTTTTGAGTTACTTATCCCTGGGTCACTGGGTGCTGCCATGTGTAGAGATGTACAATGACACAGGTTAATAAATTTCTATTTCTGCTTCTCTGGCCAATCTGTCTTTTGCCAGTTCTTATGTATAGGGCTTGAGCTGAAGAACCTGAGAATCATAGAGAAAAAGATTCTCGCCCCCAACAATGCTAACACTGCTTCAAAAAGAATTAAAGAATCCATGTATAAAAAGGCACTGAAAGTGCAGAATTTTACCTAAGACCTGTTCCTGGATAACAGTGATGGTTAACATATCCCTTCAACTTTTTGTTTTCCAAAATCTCCATACATATTGTGTCCTGGGAAATAGCCTACTGAAAGGAGCTCCTCTGCTTCCTTGTATGGCTTAGATAAAATTGATTGATCTTACTTGCTCATTACATACGCATAAGATTGCAGATATTTACCTGTCACAAAGACAAAAACAGATCCTTCTCCTTTTACCCCTAGCCAACCTCCCACTCTTTTCCTAATGAATAATCAGCTAAGATTAAAACTGTGTTAAACCGGGGCGCCTGGGTGGCTTCGTCGGTTAAGCGTCCGACTTTCGCTTAGGTCATGATCTCGCGGTTCGTGGGTTCGAGCCCCGCGTCGGGCTCTGTGCTGACTGCCAGCTCAGAACCTGGAGCCTGTTTCGGTCTGTGACTCCCTCTCTCTCTCTGACCCTCTCCTGCTCACGCTGTCTCTCTCTCTCTCCTAGAAATACATAAAACATTAAAAAAAAAAAAAAAACTGTGTTAAACCGTCAAATGACCTAGACATAGAGATACAGATTTTCTGTTCAACTGACTGTAATTCCCTCTGATTGTAAAACCACCACAAAAATTCCAACTATAATTCCCCTCACCAAAGTTTAAGATTGTTAGGTCCTCTTGATGAATTGCCTACTTTATTACTATGAAATGATTCTCTTTATCTGTGCTCATATTTCTGGTCTCAACTTGTAAAACCTAACTAATGATAAAATTTATTTACGAAACTACAAAAGATTTAAAAGAGCCAAAACAATTGTGAAAAAGAACAAAGTCTGGAGTTATTAACTACCTAGTTTCCTAACTTAATAAAAGTAATAATAATCAAGACAATGTGGTTATAGTTGTAGAGATAGGTATATAAGTTCAGAATCGAGAAATAAACCTGTGCATTTATGGTCAGTAATTTCACCAAGCAAATTCAACCAATAAAATACAGGATTGTTTTTTTTTTTTTCAGCAAATGATCCTTGAAAAAGAAACAAATTTCAGCTATCATTTCATTCCACACACAAAATATATCTCAAAATTAACTATAAATTCAAGCAAGAAAGCTAATACTATAAAGCTTTCAGAAAAAAATACAGGAGAAAATATTCGCAGCTTTAGATTAGACAAAAACTCCTTAGCACATACAAAACATAAACCAAAAAAGTTTTTTAAAAGGCATGAATTTGATAAAAGTTAAAAATGTTAGCTCTTTAAGCTTTTTTCCTAAGGTCAGGAGGAAGACACTGATGCCCACTCTCACCACTTTTACTCAGCATATTACTAGAAGTCCTAGCTACAGCAATCAGACAAGAAAAAGGAACAAAACACATCTAAAATGGTAAGAGGTCAACCTCACTATCTGTGGATGACATGAGACAATACAGAAAAAACCTAAAGACATCACCAAAAAATTATAACTGATACCTGAATTCAGGAAGATGACAGGATACAAAATGAAAATACAGAAATCCACTGTATTTCTAGACACTAATAATGAAGCAGAAGAAAGTGAAATTAAGAAAACAATCCCATTTACATTTGTACCAAAAATAATAAAATATCTAGGAATAAACTTGATCAAAGAGATGGAAGATCTGTAGTCTGAAAACTATAAAACACTGATGAAACAAACCAAAGATGACAACGACAAACGGAAAGATATTCCATGCTCGTGGACTGGAAGAACAAATATTGTTAAAATGTCCACACTACCCAGAGCACTCTACTGATTTAAAGAAATCTTCATCAAAATACAAACAACATATTTCACAGAGCTAGAATAAATAATTCTAAAATTTCTCTGGAATCACAAAAGACCCCAAATAGCCAATGCAATCTTGAAAAGAAGAACAAAATTGGAGGTATCACAATCCCAGATTTCAGGATATACTACAAATCGGTATGTACTAATCAAAATAATATGGTGCTGGCACAAAATGTAACACTCTATGTTAACTAGATCAATAGGACAGAACAGAGAGCCCAGAAATAAACCCAAGTTATATGGTCAATTATTAATTTTCAACAAAGGAGTTAAGACCATACAATGGTAAAGACAGTCTCTTTAACAAAAGTGCTGGGAAAACTAGCCAGCTCCATAAAATAAAATGAAAGTGGAACATTTCCTCACAGCTTCCACAAAAATAAACTCAAAACAGATTAAAGACCTGAATACGAGACCTGAAACCAAAAGAAATCATCCTGGAAGAGAGCAAAGCCAGTAATGTTTTTAACACTGGCTATAGCAACATTTTTCTAACTACGTCTCCTGAAGCAACAGGAACAAAAGCAAAAATAAACTATTAAGACTGCCTCAAAACAAAAATCTTCCTCAAAATAAAAAACAATCAGCAACACTAAAAGATGACCTATAAAATGGGAGAAGATATTTGCAAATTACATAATCCAATAAAGTGTTAGTAACTAAAATATATAAAAGAACTTATACAACTCAACACCTAAACAACAAATAGTCCAATTAATATGGGCAGAAGACAAGAACAGACATTTCTCAAAAGAAGACATCTAGATGGCCAACAGACACATGAAAAGATACTCAGCATCACTCATCATCAGGAAAATACAAATCAAAACAACAATGAAGTATCACCTCATACCTGTCAGCACGCCTAAAATAAAAAAAAGAAAAGAAACAACAAATATTGAAAGGGATATAGAGAAAAAGGATCCCTTGTGCACTGCTGGTGGGAATGCAAAATGGTGCATCCTCTGTAGAAATGAATAGGAATTCTCCTCCAAAAATTAAAAACAGAGTTACCCCATGATCCAATAATTCCACTACTGGGTATTTATTCAAAGAATACAAAAAGCACTAAATTGAAAAGATATATGCACCCCTATGTTTATTGCTACATTATTTACAATAGCTAAATTATGGAAGAAGCCCAAGTGTCCATGGATAAATGAATGGATATAGAAGTGGTATTTATGTATACATACATATGAACATATATACACATGTATGAACATGTGTGTGAAGATAATATATACATATATGAACACATATATGTGAACATGTGTATGTGTATGCACGTGTTCATACATGTCATATATGTATACATATATGTGTATATTACTCATCCATAAAAAAGATGAAATCTTGCCATTTGCAATAACATAGTTGGATCTAGAGAGTATAATGCTAACTGAAATAAATGGGACTAAGACAAATAACGTATGATTTCATTCACATGTGGAATTTAAGAAACAAAACAAAGAAAAAAAGAAACCAAAAAACAAACTCTTCACTAAGGAGAACAAACTGATGGTTATTAGAGGGGTGATGGGTGGGAGATGGGTAAAACAGATTAAGAGAAGGATTAAGTGTCTTGATACGCACTGATTAATGTACAGAATTGATGAATCACTATACTGTGTATCCAAAAGCAATACAACACTCTGTGTTAACTATACAGGAATTAAAGAAAAACAAAACTTTAGCTCTTTAAAACCCACAGTTAAAACATAAAAAGGCAAGTCACAGACTAGAAGAAAATATTTCTAATACTTTCTAATATATATCCAATAAAGGACTAACACTCAGAATCTCTTACAACTCAGTGGCAAGACAGCCCAATTAAAAATGGGTAAAAGAATTGAGATGACACTTCACAGAAGAAAAAAAACAAAACAAAACATAAGCACAAGATGTTTATCATTAGTCATTAGGGAGATGCAAATTAAAATCCAGTGAGACACCACTACCACCAACAGAATGACTAAAATTAAAAAGTCTGACAATATCAAGCACTGATGAGGACAGGCAGCAATTGAGACTTTCATATGTTGCTGATGAAATATAAATGGATATAACGACTTTGGAAAACAGCAATTTCTTATAAAGTTATTTATAAATATATTATTTGACTCAGTACTCCTTCTTTTGGAAGTATTTAATGAAATGCACGCACATTCCCCAAAAAGACTTGTACATGAAAAATCCTAACTTTCTTTATAAAAGCCATTAAGCAGTAACAACCCAAATGCCCATTACTAGATGAGTAGATTAACAAATTATGGTATAATCACACGATACTACTCATCAATAAAAAGCAATGAATCACTGATAGATGCATAACAAAAGTGGGGGGGGAACCAGACACAAAAATGTGCATGTTGCATAATTTCATTTATATGAAATTCTGGAAGGGCCAAATCTAATCTGCAATGGCATAAAGCAAATTAGTGGATGCTTGAGGTTAGGCATTTGTAGGAAGGAGGTTGACTGCAAAGCATGTAGAGGAACTTTGTTGATGTTGTTGTTTTTATTTTTATTTTTTTATTATTTTAAATTAAAAAAATTTTTTTACAAATAGTTCATTGTCAAGTTGGTTTCCATATAACACCCAGTGCTCATCCCCACAAGTGCCCTCCTCCATGCCCATCTCCCCCCTCCCCCCCACACCCATCAGTCCTCAGTTTGTTCTCAGCAGTCAAGAGTCTCTCTCAGTTTGTCTCCCTCCCTCTCCCTCACTATTTCCCAAGAACTTTTTGATTCAATACAACTCTTTTACTGCTTGTGTGGTTACACCAGTGCATACGTTTATCAAAATTCAAAGCATGATGCAGTTAAAAAGGGTGTGTTTTATTATATGTAAATTATATCAAAATATAAAAACAAAATAAGTAAGGTGCTTGGCTTTGACAGGTTTTTCACCATGTTCTTCCTTTACAATCTAGCTGGTCACTCTGAAATAATTTGAAGCCTCTCAGGTAAGAGGTCTGAGAGAAAGTAAAAGTTGTATTTTTTTTAAAGACATTTTAGATTTCTTTTGGTACCTTTACCAATTATCTGAAATATTTTTTTTTCTCTTCGATCATTCTGGTCTATTGAAATCAAACGTACTGTGTCCAGAGATGGTTGGCTAAGAATACCACTGATAAAATGTGCATTATCATCTTCTATCGCATTCACCAGAGTGTAGGGAAGAAAAATAATAGAGATGGGTCCAAATAGAGAGCCTTCTACTAAAACACCCATTCATCCCTACTTTTCCATACTGACTTTCTGGGGAGAATGGTCTCTAAAAACCATTGTGTAGGTAGCACCCCCGGGCAGGAAACTATAATGCTCTTGTGTATATAGACATGATACAGTAGAAAAATCGAAAGCCTGGAAAGACAGACTCAAGTGGTAAAGAGATTTTCAATCCATTTAACTGTACATTCACTAATAAAGCCTTTCTACCAATATCTTAGTCCACATTAGACATATCAGAACCAATGGGCAGAAAACTTACAGTTTCTAAAGCAAGAAGGAAGCCTGACAGTAGACGGTTATCACAAGGGATATTAGATTCAAGAAGATACGAAAATCCTCAGTGCACACATTGTATCTCTCCCCTACAAGATCCAGCCTCTACTGTCTTACTTAATCTTCCTAAAATAAACAACAAGCCTATTGCAAGATACTTAGTTAATAGATGGTTCATACAAAAGTTCAAGAGCGCAAACACTGCAGGTGAACCATTCAGAATTCTGTAAAAAGCCTTTACCGGGAGTGGCTCAATACCCATGCAGTTGGATACTGATGTCCTTCTACTCCTATTCTTTATGCAGGTGGTTCTCAAATACTCAAGTGCATAAAAATTACTGAACAGTGTCAAACACTAAAACCACGTTTATACATCATGGGTTACTTAATGGCATTGCCAAGAAAATTCTCAAATGCCATTTACACCTAACCTAATGTTCCTCACTTTTTCCATTATTGTCTCCCTAATAAGCCCTTTTAGACATTTTTAATATTACAGATTTCCCATATATCTGTTTATGTACTATATGTATGTCTGTGCTTTATACCTGAAAAAAGTAAGATTTTTACTTTCCCCAAGAACTTTTACCCACTTGGGGGCAATATTACCCCTCCTGAGAATATATGACCTAAACTGACCTCTAGCTTACTACAAGCTTTCCTTGCATATTCTGCATGGCTTCCTTCAATGAAAAATCTATTTCTAAGAGCCTTCTTGTTTGGGGTTATATTCATTGTAGTTTGTTTTCTTTATACCAGTTTTTTCCAAACTTTTCAACTGAAGCACATAGTGGTAGTGAAGAAGGAATGCACGCACTGAGATGAAAAACACATATGCACATAACTAACAAGGAGGAAATGCATTAAGCTTTGATATCTTTAAACATTATGTGGATTGAAAAAAATGGCTGCCTTAACCATTGTCCTAAAACAAGTGGGTATCCACATGTTTAAATAAACGAAGCTGGGTTCCTACCTCACACAGTATTAAAAAAATGAACTCAGAATGGGGCACCTGGGTAGCTCAGTCAGTTGAGCATTCCACTCTTGATTGCAACTCAGATCATGATCCCAGGGTTGTGGGATGTAGCCCCACACAGGACTACATGCTAAGCATGGAGTCTGAGATTGTTTTTCTCTTTCTCTCTACCCCTCCCATTTCCCTGCTCTCTCTCTCTCTCTCTCTCACAAAATGTAAAATAAAATAAAAAATAAATTACTCAAAATGGATCAAAGAACTAAATGTAAGAGTTCAAACCCTAAAACTCAAAAGAAAACATAGGTGTAAATCTTGATGGCCACAGGTTAAGCACTGGTTTCTTAAAAGCGACCCCCAAAGTGCAAGCAACAACAAAAATAGATATACTGGGGGCGCATGGGTGGCTCAGTTGGTTGAGCGTCCAACTTCAGCTCAGGTCATGACCTCATGGTTCGTGGGTTCAAGCCCCGCGTCGGGCTCTGTGCTGACAGCTAGCTCAGAGCATGGAGCCTGCCTGCTTCGGATTCTGCATCACCCTCTCTCTCTGACCCTCCCCTGCTCATGCTGTCTGTCTGTCTGTCTGTCTCTCTCTCTCATAAATAAATAAAACATTAAAAAATTTAAAAAAATAGATATACTGGACTTCATCAAACCTAAAAAGTTTGTGCTTCAAAGATACTATCAAGAAAGCAAAAAAGTCAAAAGAATGAAAGACAATATTTGCACATATACCTAAAAAGGGACTCGTATGTAGTATATATAAAACTCTTGCAACTCAATAAATAGACAACCCAATTTCTAAAACAATGGACAAAGGCTCTAAACAGGCATTTCTCCAAATGAGATAAACAAATGGCCGGTAAGCACATACAAAGTTTCTCAACAACATCAGCTACGAGAGAGATGCAGCTCAAAATCACAATGAATGATCCCCTTCTACCACAAGAATGGCTACCACAAAAAACACAGCTAATTACAAATGATAATAATAGGAGAAATTAGAACCCTCATACACTGCTATTGGTAATGGGAAACTGTATACCCACCTTGTGAGACATTTAGGATTTTCCTCAAAAGGTTAAAACATAGACTTACTGTAGGACCCAGTAACTGCAGTCCTATGTATGCACTCAAAGGAAACAAAAGCATACACTCACACACAAATGTACACACGAATGTGTATAACAACATTATTCATAGTTGCTTAAAAGTAGAAAAAAGTCAAATATCAATTGATAAAAAGACAATAAAACATAATATTAGCAATAAAAAGATATGAAGTTTCTGATACATAATATAATTTGGATAAAGCTGAAAACACATGCTTCCAAAAGAATCCAGTCACGGAAGACCACATACTGTCTGATTCCATTTAGATGACATACTCAGAACAGGGCAACATAGAGAGTCAAATAGTAGATTAGCAGTGGTCTAGGGCTGGAGGAAATGAAGAGTGAATGCTAATGAGTTTTGGGTTTCTTTCCAGGATAATGAAAATATTCTGAAGTGATGGTGGTGAAGGTTGCACATCTCTGTGAACATACTAAAAAACCATGGCACTGTATACTTTAAACAGACAAACGGTATGGTTCAAGACTTGCATCTCAATAAAAGTGTAAGGAAAGGAAAGGATAGAGAAGGAAAGGAGAGGAGAGGAGAGGAGAGGAAGGAAGGAAGGAAGGAAGGAAGAAGGAAGGAAGGGAGGGAGGGAGGAAGGAAGGAAGGAAGGAAGGGAGGAGCTGCACATCTTCTCTTCCACTCCCTAGAGCCAGGCAGTTGCCCGGCCTCTCCCCTGGTCAGTGACGTAAGCTCTGCTCCTTAGACAGTATAATAGAGGGTCTCTGGACAGATAGTACAACAGACACGTTAAAGAATGAACTTCCGGGACAGGCTTCTTCAGGAACGAAAAGTGATAGAAAACTGGAACCATATAAACATCATGAAGAGGTAGTGGGACAACTAGTGAAGAGTCTGGCGCTGAGGTTGTTGTAAATATTTAGAAAAAAAAAAACTTATTTAAAAAAGAAGACATTTATTACTTCCAGAAAAAACAACAGCTCGGTAAAGAATAGAACTCTGGGTTTCAACTTTAGATGGCATTTATATAGTACATTAAAGTATCAAACAGTGATGACATCAAAATCAGAGTAACACTATTTTGAGGTGGAAAGGGGAGAAAAGGGAACCAAGACCATGCAAGCAGAGCATTGAAGGACAGTTAACTTTTCTGCTTCCATAGTGACAAATCAATAGAAAAAGCTCCAAATTAAAAATAAAAGTAGCAGCATAAACATTATTTAAAGGTTATGAAGGTCAAAAACAAATTAATCGGTTACAACATTTTTTAACAGTTATTTATGTTTTAGAGACAGAGGAGGAGGAGGAGAGAAGCAGAGAGAGAAGGAGACACAGAATCCAAAGCAGGCTCCAGACTCTGAGCTGTCAGCACAGAGCCCGATGCGGGGCTCAGACTCCCGAACAGTGAGATCATCACCTCAGCTGAAGTTGATTACTTATTCAACTGAGCCACCCCATGCCCCACAAAATAATCATTTAAAAGAAGGATGGGGAGGGGCACCTGGGTGGCTCAGTCGGTTAAGCATCCGACTTTAGTTCAGGTCATGATCTCATGGTTCATGGATTCGAGTCCCGTGTCGGGCTCTGTGCTGACAGTTAGCTCAGAGTCTGGAGCCTGTTTCAGATTGTGTGTCTCCCTCTCTCTCTGACCCTCCCCTGCTCACGTGGTCTCTCTCTCAGTAAAAAATAAAACATTAAAAAAAAAAAAAGATGGGGAATGAGGAAGAGAGAGGAAGGATATTGGAGAAGGTGTGGCCAAGTAAGCCACCAGGGCACCCCATGTTTGTTTGTTTGTTTTTAAATAAGAAAACTTGTAGAGCTATTTTATTTCACACACACACACACACACACACACACACACACACACACAATGGGAAACACTTCTAAGTTACATAATGTTATAAAAATTTTCAAACATTTGATAAGAATTAGATATAAATAAATGCACTTATTAGAGATATGAATTTTGGGCTCCTGGGTAGCTCAGTCAGTTAAGCGTCCCACTCTTGGTTTTGGCTCAGATCATGATCTCATAGTCCCATGGGTTCGAGCCCTGTTTGGGGCTCTGTGCTGGCAGCACACAGCCTGCTTGGGCTTCTCCTTTTCTCACTTGCATGCTCATTCTCTCTCTCTCTCTTTCCCTCCCCCACTCCTACTGTCATGTTTCTCTAAAAAAAAAAAAAAAATTAACTTCAAAACAACGTGAATTTTATTCCTAATAATTATTTTGGCCGTATTATAAAAATATTTTAAGTTACTCAGCAAGTAAAATATTTAACTTAGTTCTCACAAATATTTAAGTAAAATGTACTTCTAGGAAGATGCAGTGTTTATCCTAAGTATCCATGGGTCCCCCTAAAACAAAACGAATTACCAGAGGGATGCCTGGGATTCTCTCTCCCTCGTTCTCTGCCCCTCCCCCAGATCACACCTGTGCGCACACACACTCCTCTCTTTTCCCCCAAATAAACTTTTAAAGCACAAGGCCTTAACTATCTTGTGACTCTTCTATACTTAGCACTTTCACCATTATTCAGCAAAGAATGAGTAAATAGGTAATTCAGGTAAAACAAAAACATGTCATCTATGACTGTTCCCAACACATTCATTTTCTAGAATTATATTTTTTCTTAGTCGACCACCTACAATATATGGGTACAAACCCCTTTATTAAGGCTGAGTTTGATATTTAGTCTAAGCCCTGAAAAACTTGGATTCAGTATTCTATGAAGCTATTATGTGCGCACATATTTGAAGGACATTTTAAAAAGTGCTAAACTATAAATATTCTGATTCACTGCTCTTTCACTTGTACTAAAAATGACTTCACGCAATCACTAACCAGGAGGAAGGTTTTGTATCTCACTGAAAATGTCACTTAATAAATAACCTTCAAATTTAAATGCAAACTACGGATATCATTCATACATCCTCAACTCGTCCTTGATGTCTAAATGGGCAAAGTAGGTAAAAAAAAAAAAAAAAAAAAGATTTTCTGCCATTAACACCCTATTGCTTTAACTCCTCAAAAAGGAGTTCAAACTTTAGTTTTTATTATAATATTCTTATGTTTAAGAATCTGTATCTCTTATAGGATTTAGCTTAAGGATTTTAAGTACAATTGAACTTTGGGATAATTTGCAATTTTCAACTTCTCATTCTCAGACTCGATCACTAACAGTTTTAGGGAAAATGACTTTATTTCATAATTTATTCATAATATATGCGTTTGTCTAGTCAAAAAGTGCTGATGTTGTTAATATGATATACCCCAGTGTAATAATTATATGTCTTGACATACACTAGATGCTCCAGAGAGGCAACCCTATAACTATGGCTAGGAAACATAACCTGAGACTGGTACACAGACCAAGAGGCTGGACATTTCAGTTAGTGATGAGGAAAATTTTGAGATAGAGAATTTGCCACTAGATTTAGGGTATCTGGAATTGAGTTATTACTTACTTATTTACATTGATTTTTTTCATTAGACAATAGACCTCCTTGACTGTAATACATTGTTTACTTTTATATCTTCCATAGTACATAACTACATCCACAATAGGTGTGATGGGCAGAATAATGGTCTCTTAAAAATGTCTCTCTCCTAATCTCTGGACTTTGAATATGCTACCCAACATGGCAAAGTGACATTAAGTTTGCAGATGAGGTTAAGGTTGCTAATCAGATGATCTTAAAGTACAGAGATTAATCTGGATATCTAGGAATATCCAGAGTTACCATGAGGATCTGGAAAAATTACAAGAGGAAGCCTGAGGAGGTCAGAGAGATGAGAAGGAAGAGGGACCTGATCTGCCCTTGCTGGCATTGCAAGATGGAGGAAAAGCCATGAGCCAAAAACGCCACCGGTGTGTAGCAGAAAGAAAAGGCAAAGAAATGAGTTCCCCCTTAGAGCTTCCAGAAAGGAACACAGCTCTGTCCAAACCTGGACTTTAGCCCAAGAAGACCTGATTCAGACTTCTGACCTCCAGAACTACAAAATAATAAATATAAGTGCTTTAAGTCACAACTTTGGATAATCCATCATGACAGCAATAGGAAATCAATAGTTTTAATCGGTAAACACTTTCGAAATAAAAACTAAAAAATAGCATCTAAGGATAGGTATGAGCATTCAAGATATTTTCAGATTTCCACATCTTCTACTTACTTGAAAACTTAACTTGGTATATTCAACTCCTGGAATTTTACTGTCCATTCATTTGAAAATATAAATTCTTAGAATCGGAAGTAATTTTCTTCCACTGACCAGCAACTGCACTTATTTGAGACCACCTACTGGCCGTTCCCATGATGACTTGTGCTGTTTTCACAGTACACTGTGGTGAGGTTATGAGCGGTGCATCTCAATCACATAAAAAGTTGTTCTTATTCATCATTTTAGGCAGATATTTTGGTCTAAGTTATATTTTGGTTGTTTCTGACTCAAACACAAAATGGACACGGTACAAAGAGGTAACTTTTCATGTAATTTTTTATCTATGTTTTTGCTTGATCAGCACCTACCGAACACTTATAATCTGCTAGCGTTGTGCAGGCACTGAGTATCTGAAGGGTAAACAGTGAGGTCACTGTCCACACAAAGCTCACAGCCTCATGATATGAAAGACAGCAAGGTTTGAAACAAAGTCAGGGATTAAGACAAGAATCCACAGAGTGTTACGGCAACTCAGAAGACACAAAAATCACTCAATTCATTTAAAAAATGTATATCCAGTCATCAAAAATGAGTTCTACCTTTATGGATGAATGTGCTCTAAACCTGCAATTAGTTATGAATGCCTGAGTTGGTTAGAAGGCTCCTCGCCCATATAAGCCTCATCTGAAAATGAGGCTGCCACTAGCCCCCATCTCACCCCGGACAGAAATGCCGGAGGGTGGATACCTGAACCACACCGGGCCAGCCAGTCAGATTCCCTCCACCTAGAAAATTCATCATTAGAATTCAAAGAATGAGTGGGTCTCTAGTAATCTAGTGGGGTCAGGCGATAGAGACTGGGTGACCTGGGAAGCCATGTCAGGCAGGCGTGGAGGACCTGCGGCAGAGAGACAGAGAGAAGGCTGGGGAGTAGAGAAAGACAATAATGAAGCAGAGACCCAACGACTGTAGTTCTGCCCCTACCTTTCCTTGTGAGGCCCTGCTGCACTATTTCCTAGTGCAGCAAGACAGACTTGGGCCCTTACCATAAAACTCTTATTTTTGGTGATGGTTACTTGGAGTTTCTGTCGCTTGCCCAGTGAGGTAGTTGTGTCTTCGTGACACAGATTCCACCTGAAAAGCAGCCCAGACATTTGTCTCCATGGCCTCCCCTGCAACAGAGGGAGAGGAAAATGCTTTCTCTTCTCAGAGAATGGGCACCAGAATTCCTAACAGATGTGCAAGCACGAAAGCACTTGGACCATAAATTATCATATAAATGCAAAACTTTGACAACTGGAACTGGTTATGAAATAGTGTTCACAGAATGACCCCTATTAAAGCCAAATGGAAGGATTTTTCAGCAAAAATGAGGAAGGAAAAAGCTCAAATTAAAATGGGCTATGATTCAAATAAGTGCTTTATATTCAACTTCAGAGCTTAGTTCATCTTTGGCCATTTCAAAGTGTGGAAGAGAGACAGAAAGAGATAATGGTAGAAAAAGAATCCACATAGAAGCATGGGAATGAATTCTGGGTTGGGGGGGATTATGTTCTCAAAGAACGTGTGTATTGCTATTAAACCACGTTGCATAGCAGACACTACAAATGAAGTTCTTCTTTTGATAGAATATAGAAATGGCATCAAAAGACAACTTTCAAAGGTCTCCAACTAGACAAAGCAGGGTGTTCTACCACAATCAAAAGAACAAGAGCCATGTCTGACCAATGGGGCATTTTCTTCCTGTTGTCTGTTGCCAAGAATCTATAGAATGATAGAGTAAACAGTTGCTTGGGGGACTACCTCCTGCTACCCATCTCTGAGGTCAGTCGTAGCTTGTTAGCATTGGAAAACTAACATAGACAAAAACCACAAAGAAGGACAGCCTTCATTTCATTCATTTATTCCCTATTAACAACTCTGAAAATGGGTCTGTTTACTGAGGAGTAAGAAATAAGCTAAAGTAGAAATTAGAAGTGATCTGGAAGTGATCTAGAAGCACCTGAGTGGCTCAGTTGGTTAAGTGTCTGGATTTGGCTCAGGTCATAATCTCATGGTCTGTGAGTTCGAGCCCTGCTTCGGGCTCTGTGCTGACAACTCAGAGCCTGGAACCTGCTTCTGATTCTGCACCTCCCTCTCTCTCTGCCCCTCCCCGGTTCACACTCTGTCTCTATCTCACACACACAAATATATAAACACTAAAATATATCTAAAAATAATTTCACTTGCTGATGTTAGAATCCAGGTCTACATATAGCATCAGGGCTTAGAAAATACGAGATCAAATGATACTCATTTTATGGTACATATGAACTCCTTTACCATGGAACATTTTTACTATGGAATTCCCTTCACCACATCATTGCCACCCCCACACCCCCACACCCCCACACACATACACATTCCAGGATAACCCAAACTGAACTATGTTGCTGGTATTGATTCTTCCTCTTCCATGTTACAAAGATATTTAGCATTCATTTTTGCAGTCTTAACACTTAGCCAATGCCTAGCAGACAGCCAACACTTAAAGATCATCTGCAAATGCATAATAAAGGTAGTAAAGTTTAAGCTTCAGGCACATTCCACCATGCCTATGAGAGTTCTATGAGTACTTACTCAACTCCAGGTATAGTACTAGATGTTTTAGGTGCAGTGTTTCATTTAACCCTCATGACAACCCATGAAGAAACTGAGGCACAGAAAGTAGCCCGAGGTAATAAAGCTACTAGTTGGTGGAGTTGTCATCTAGATCCAGTAAGCCACCCTCCAGAGCTCAAACTCTACATCACCCTGTAGGACTGCCACACATATTCTAGGCGACTCAAAAATGCTTTCCTGATGGGCTGGCAGATGGTCAGTGCTCTGACAGATGCAAACACAAATCAGATTCTAAAGTTAAAGTGGTGTTTTTACAACTTATTTGTATATGAGACAGCATCTGATAAGTACTTCTAGAAATGAGGCTCCAGCTGCAGAAGACATAAACAACTCTTACCTAGGGAAGGGCAATCGGGGAGGGCCGTGTAGACCAGAGACACATGGGCTCAGCCTTAAACAACAGAGGATCTGCCTTGATTTGCAGAGATGGGGGACCCAGATGCTGTTCAGGAAAACTGTCACCACAGGAAAAGTGTGTTTGGGACAAGCTTCATCGTGGGGCACCTGTAGGAAGTGGTGACAATATGTTGTGTTTTATTCATACTCCACCATTTCCCCACAAAGCACACTCCCCAAATCCTGAGCTTGACTGACTGAGGACTTCTACAAGTAATCAAAGGCTACTCAGAAGTTGTCAACTTCAGTGAGAACGGGGATGTTATCAGAATGGTCAACTTCTGTACAACTGGAGTCTGAGGTCATTAAGACAGATGTTAGAGGGGCGCCTGGGTGGCTTAGTCGGTTAAGCGTCCGACTTTCGCTTGGGTCATGATCTCGCAGTTCGTGGGTTCGAGCCCCGCGCGGGCTCTGTGCTGACTGCCAGCTCAGAGCCTGGAGCCTGTTTCAGCCTGTGACTCCCTCTCTCTCTGACCCTCCCCTGCTCACGCTGTCTCTCTCTCCTAAAAATAAATAAAACATTTAAAAAAAAAAAAAAAGACAGATGTTAGAACTGCAGTCCCCGAGCTCAGTAGGGAGGCAGGGGGATGGGCCTACCAAGGAAGGCAGGCAAATCCCCAACTGCAGACAACTCAACTGACAGGTGTGCAGGGCCTTCCTTCCAACAAGTCAGGTGCAAACAGCGATTTTGAAAATGGAATTCTGAGAGGGAGGGAGGCAAACCGTGAGAAACTCTTGAATGCTGAGAACAAACTGAGGGCCGATGGGGGTGGGGGGGAGGGGAAGGGGGATGATGGGCATGGAAGAGGGCTCTTGTGGGGATGAGAACTAGGTGTTATATGGACTCCAACTTGACAATAAACTATGAAAGGAAAAAAATTTTGAAATAGCAAATAAATAAATAAATAAATAAATAAATAAATAAATAAATAGAAAATGGAACTCTGGAGTTGCATGTATTCACCACTAACAAAAGCAGAGGACGAACAATGATGGTAAATCAAGGGATATCCTTCGAATTGGGTCTCACAGACACTATCAAAAATAACCAGGAGTGAATTTGGTTTAAATTTCTCTGACTCATCTCTAGGTAGTTAATCTGCCCACTATTTCTCTAACAAGGTAAACAATGAATTGATGTAAAAACCACACACCCCAGATGTGATAAGCCACTCTATTCAAAATGTAAGATTTACATAAAGAAAATGTCATTGGTAGCAGATGATTTGCTTACAGACACATTTTATGACTGCCTTTCAGTTAGTTGGGAAATAAAGATTAAGAGATTTGGGGATTTCTCTAATGTTCTGCATAAGCACAGGATAAAATTCAAAACTTCATTTTTCTTTGAATTAATATCCGATTCTCTCTTAGAGGAAACTTTATTAAATTAGAAGTGTAAGTAATTCTATGTTAAAAAAAAAAAGGCCTCCCTATTCTTTGGGATGATTATACTGCTGGTGTGATTCTAGTCACTGTCAAACAAAATGACTAAACAACCATTTCAAGGCAGCAATTAACACAAAGGCACCTCCAAAGTTCTAGGTTTGTTTACTTACGGTGAAACTACTATTTCTGTTGGCAGCTTTGCAGATGAGAGCTCAGTCTTAAAGAAGGACATGTTAAAAGATCTTTCACAAATGTTGAAAATTATACAAAAAGAACTGAAACCTGGAGAAATTAATGAAAACATTTCATTTTTGCACAGATTAAATATTAAAAAGCACTTATATAGCTTTCATTTCAATAACGAATATTTTTTACTGTTTATTTATCAGCGGTGGAGAGAGAAAGAGAGCGTGAGAGCCTGTGTATGTACATGAGCAGGGCGGGTGCAGAGAGACAGGGGGACAGAGAATCTGAAGGTGGCTCTGCACTGACAGCAAAAAGTCCCTGACGCGGGGCTCAAACTCACAAAGCGTTAGATCATGACCTGAGGTGAAGTTGGATGCTTAACCTGAGCCACCCAGGTGCCCCTAAATAATATATTTTTTTAAATAACTAATATTTAAATAATATAACATGGCAATGACAAATTCCTTTGAGCAATCCTGATAGGTGCTTGAGATCTAGTCCTTTCTTTTTTGGTTCCTGCATGTCTGTTCTCTCTATCTAGATGGTTCTTTGTCTCACTGTCTTCTATTTCTTCCATTCTTATGCTCCTTCCATTCTCAGGCCTGTTTGTATAACATCAGATCCCCCTTTCATACAACTTATTAGGGCTCCAATGCTACACTTAGGTACCTCACTCTGGATTCAACATCTTTCTCCCTCACTCAATGGTAAGCTCACCGAGGGCAGACATTGTTTCCATTCTGTTCACCTCCTAATCCTCAGCTCCAAATACCCAACACCTGGGATATATTTTGCAAACTATGTATCAGTCACTCAATAAATACTTGAGGAAGGATGAACAAAAAATCTTTACCTGAATACTTGCCTAAGAATATATCTTAAATATGAGACGAGCAAAATAAATTTAACAATTATCATGTGGGTACATCCATTTAAATATTGTATTTCCCTTTGCTCATTTGAGAATAATCATCAGCAGCTATATTTGAAATGGGTGGATTTTATGGAAGCAAAATTATATAACAAAAATATATCTATAACAGCAAGTGTTTCCAAAATTAAGGCAATAACCCAACTATTTAAAATAATTTAAGAAAAGCACAAATCTTTTAGTACGAAGAATAGGCAGTCTCTTGTGGTCTACTGGAATGAGTCTAGGAACTTCAGATCCAGCAGAGAAAAGGAAGAGAGGCTGGAAGTATGCATATAGCAGGCCTGAGAGCCCAGCCAGCAGACATGGGCCAGCCCTGGAGAATCTAAGATCTAAAGACCTAAATGAAAACACTCATGTTTTCAAACTGAACATGGATGATCGTAACAGCAATGGGCTTAAAAATTGCTTTCATTAGAAAGGTCTATAACTTTAGGGAAACAAAATTCTGTTTTATTTTGCATCTCCAAACAGAACTATATTGGAATAAAAAAATAAATTTTCCATATACACCTAATTATAAAAGAGAGAGAGAGAGAGTAACAAGGAAGAGAAATATCCTTTTCTTTCACTTAACTAGATAAGAATTTTGCCTTTTACTTAAATCCTCCCGATGGCTCCATTTTAACGATTTCAGTTCATTAACATGTGATAGCTGGAACTAACAATTTCTTGTTCCTTTGTGAAAATTCTGAAACTAGGCACTGTCTTATTCCTCTGTTCGTTATTATTAACAACAAATAAAAACAACTTAGCCACCTGTTCTGGGAAATACGTACTCCTGGAACTACTAAACTATCACTAAAATAGTTCATTTAGCAAGGTGATCAGTTTATTCATCAAGGTTACTGTAAAACCCTCCCTCCCCTTTCTGTAGCATCAACACAAAGCTGCTTTGTCCTAAACTCTAAACTCCAGTTTCCTGACTTGCAACACGTGTGTTAAAATCACTTGGTTCAAACCCCAAGCTTAATAAATGTACTCCCTTAATTTCCCTATTTTGAGGATCTACGCAGATTCTAAGTGGTACACCCTTTACTATGTTAGTTCTAAAATCATAGCTTTGCTTCATCAAGATGATTTTCTGGCAGTCTTGGGCAAAACCGACAGTTGACATTTATCTGATGTCCCACTACAAAGAAAGTTCTTTGAGTTCACCCATGTCATGCTATCTTGGTTGCCTAATACAACTGTGACTAGCATAGTTGCTGGTACATAGTATGTGTCTGATAAATTCACAATTAGGAAGGAAGGTGAAGTCTGAGTAATCTCATCCTACTGGATGATAGAGTCCAAGTGCTTACAAAGGAAAGCCAGGAACCCAAACGAAACTAACAGATGCACTCTGTTCTCATGTGGTATCTCAGGATCAGCCCTAAAGTTACCGTGTATAAAGGCGTGCAATCTGTGGTTTTGAAACTGGATACCTACTTATGTGTATACACATCTAGTTCCTACAAACTAAAGGGCAAGGCAGTAATTAATGCCCTTCTCCTAGATGACCATCAAGGTAGGTGTAAACAATAGTTTGGAGAGAAGCTTTGGGTTTTATACTACTCCAAGGTCCCCTTATAGAGACAGAAGCAGCCCAAGAGATGCATGCTTAACCACCTTGCTTATTTTGTGAAAAGGCCACACATTCCTATAAAAGTTTTCTTCAGGATTGAGAAAAAAGATAATGATGATGTAAAGCATACTTGGGTACTCAGAGCCTTGTCTGAGTCTACAAGATGTAAAACTGGTGAGAGAAACTTCTCAGTGAATGGAGATGCCCCAATAGTGTTGTGTTTTGTTTTGTTTTATTTATTATTGAGACAGAGAGAAACACAGAATAAGTGGGGGAGGGGCAGAGAGAGATGGAAATAGAATCTGAAACAGGCTCCAGGCTCTGAGCCGTCAGCACAGAACCCGACACAGGGCTTGAACCCACAAACCATGAGATCATGACCTGAGTTGAAGTCTGACCCTTAACCAACTGAGCCACCCAGGTGCCCCAACAGTGTTTATGTAACAACTGAACAAGGTAAGTCACAACATATTTTTTAAACTATTTCATGAGGTACCTGGGTGGCTCAGTTGGTTAAGCATCTGACTCTTGATTTCAGCTCAGGTCATGATCTCACAATTCATGAAATTGGGTCCCACATCCCACTCTGTGCTAAGGGTGCCGAGCCTACCTGGTATCCTCTGTCTGCCCCCTCTCTCTGTCCCTCCCCTGCTCATGCTCTCTCTCTCTCTCTCAAAGTAAATAAACATTAAAATAAAACCTCCACACAGCTATTTCAAATGTACAAAATTTCAGTACCTAAAACATATATTTTTTTAAATCTTAGTGGCCTCTTAATCCTCTGTTGAAGTGGTGGTGGTGGACAAGAAATTAGTGAAAACATAAGAAATTATTAATTTATATGTTAATATGACTACAAACATCTGAGTTTGCCTATCAACCATTTGAATGAACATTTCTTGGGAAGGATATATCAGGAATTGGAACCCATCATCCCCATCTTCACACAAAAAAAGTGCACCAACCAAAAAACCAATTGCTTTTCTTTTTTTAGAACCATCAGGGAATTGAGGTGACAGGGCAAGCCACCACCTCACAATCTGCAGAGATAGGAGATTACAAAGAATCAGAGTCACGATCAGTTTACCTGAAGCTAAAGCAGAAGATAGTAACTAATAAGAACACAAAAATGGTAATTTTAGCAAATTGCTGGAGGCTCAGTAAGAACTAGCTTGAGAGTTAAAACCCCTAGGAGCCAGTTTTAGGACAGACTCCACACTTTTGGTGGCTTTATCTCTAGGAACCCTACCATATTTTAATGATGAAGATTGGAGAAAAGATTTCTTCAGAGGAAGGGGAAATAACTGTTTTTGAAAGTTTTCCAGATTATTTTCATAATAAAGTCATGTCATTCTAGGGACTCTATTTTACCTGAGATTTACCTGGCCTTGGGATAGAACAATTAATCAATTCTGACCACTTCTACTTTTTCTGACTCAATAAAGGGAAGGGAAGGGAAGGGAAGGGAAGGGAAGGGAAGGGAAGGGAAGGGAAGGGAAGGGAAGGAAAAGGAAAAGGAAAAGGAAAAGGAAAAGGAAAAGGAAGGGAGGGAGAGAAGGGAAAAGGGAAGGATGAAGGAAGGAAGGAAGGAAGGAAGGAAGCATGGAAGGAAAAGATTATGAGATGCTTCTAAAGATCACAGTCCAGGAAATCAGGCCCACTAACAAATGAGATTTGATTATAACATTACAGAATAGTAGTCATCCCCAATACCTCTCATCACCAGATGAACAGGGCTTTAGTATACCAATGGATTATAACTGAGAGATGAAAGGTACAGGCTCTATGTACAAATGATTTCTTAAGGAAATACAGAGAAAACATGGGAGAAAAAAATACAACTACAACAAACATCAAACACAATTCAGCTCCTAGACCTATTACTATAAAACCTCACAATGAAAGTCTAATAATTTCAGTTCTTATGACCTGAGATACCATTTCCTGCTTTCAACAACAACAATATATCACAAGACACACTAAAGGCAAGGAAAATACAGAGTCTAAAAGACAAAGCAAACACCTGAAGTAGACTCAGATATGACAAAGTTTTGGAATTATCAGGTAAGTAATTAAACTTTGGTTAATATGTTAAGGGCTCCACTAGAAAAGTAGACATGCAGGAACAGATAGGTAAGGTAAGTAGAGAAATGGAAGGTCAAAGAGAAAATCAAAAGGAAATGTTAGAAATAAAAAAACAGCATTATAGAAGTGAACAATGCCTTTGATAGGCTCATTAGTAAACAAAACATTGCCAAGGAAAAAATCAGTGAGATTTACAAAATGTCAATAGAAACCTCTCCAAGCTGAAATTAAGAAAAAAAAAACAAAAACAAAAACAAAAACAGAACATTCAAGAACTAAGAGACAATTTTTAGAAAGTATAATGGGAAAAGAAGAGAAGAGAAATATTTGATCTAGCAATTGTTGAAAATTTTTCAAAATGACAGATATCACATCACAGATCCAGGAAGCCTGGAGACCACCAAGCATAATAAATTCTAAAGTATCTACACCTAGGCATATTATATTTAAACTCCAAAAAGACCACAGACAAATAGAAAACCATGAAAGTATCTACCAGAAAAAATACTACTTTTCTGTAGGACTTTTCAGGGACTTCTTGCTATGAATTATGGAAACAAAAGAGGAACAAAGGAAAGATTTCAAGTACTGGAAGGAAAAAAAATCTCCAACCTATAATTCTATATTCAGAAAGATTATCATTCAAAAGCAAAGGAGAAATAAAGGGTTTCTAAGACAAACAAGAAATAAAGGATTTCTCACCAGTAGATTCACCTTGCCAATGTGAAAATATCTTCACAGAGAGATGGAAAATGACACAGAAATGTTAACTACACAAGGAAAGGAAAAGCATCAGAGTTAAAAATAAGATCTTTTGTTTCTCTTACTCAGAGTTAATTTAATAGGGAACTGCTCAAAGTAATAAAAATATTTTATTGGATGATTATGGCATGTGCATAAAATAAACAAGAACAATTTCATAAAGGAAGAGAGAGAGAGAAATAGAGAATACTCTGTTATAATATATCTGTACTATCATCAAGCAGTATAATGTTATTTAAAAGTGGACTTAAATTAGTTGTATGTTTATACTGAAAACATAATGCCAAACACTGAACCATTTTTTAACCATAATTGATGACCTAATTACAGGATAGAAAATGGAATCATACAAAATCCTCATTTAAGACAAGAGAAGATTTAAAAATACATGAAGAAGGGGAGCCTGGGTGGCTCAGTTGGTTGAGTGCCAAACATCAGCTCTGGTCATGATCTAATGGTTTGTGCATTGGAGTCCCCATCACACTCCTTCCCATCAGCCAGAGCCCACTTGGGATTCTCTGCACACCTCCTTCTCTCTTTCTCTCCCCACTCATGTTCTCTCAAAAATAAATAAATATTAAAAAAAAAAGAAATGTAGAGAGATATACGATGCTAACACCAATCACAAGAAAGGTGAAATAGCTATGTTAATATCAGACAAAGCAGCCTTTAAAACCAAAACAATTATCAGGGATAAAGAAGAGCATTGCTTAATGATAAAGAGGTCAGTTCTCCAAAATAAACAATGAAATGTTCCTGAATATAAGCATCTAAAAACAGAGACTCAAAATACATAAAGCAAAAAGTAACAGGAATGCAAAGAGAAACAGAATACCCCATTATTATAGGTGGAGATTTCAACAACCCTCTCTTAATAACTGATAGATTCAGCAGGTAGGAAGTAAGTATGTGGTTGAAATGAACAGTGGCATTGGTCAACTGGACCTAATAGACATATAAAGAATAGTTCATTCAACAGCAGTTGAGTTACACATTCTTCTCAAGCTCACATAGAATAGTCACCAAGACTGATCACATCTTAAGCCATAAAACACATCTTAACAACATTACAAGAAAGGCTTATACAATATCTGCTCTTATATTACACTGGAATTAAAGTAGAAATCAATAATAGAAAGATAGGTGGAAAACTCCACAGTAATTGGAGATTAAACATCACTTTTCTAAATTGTACATGAGTCAAAAACTAAGACTCAAGAGAAATTTTCAAATGCTTTGAAATAAAAATAAAAAATGAAAATACAACTTTTATTTCAAATACTTTGAAATACAAGTAAATAAAAATGAAAATACAATTTATCAAATTTTGTGGGATAGAAGAATAATAGTACTTAGTAAGAAATATATAGCCCTGAATACATATATCTGAAAAAAGAAAGATCTAAAAATTAATAATCTAAACTCTCACCTTAGAGAACCAGAGATAGAAGAGCAAATGAAACCTAAAGCAATCAGAAGAAAAGAATAAAAATTTGAGCAGAAATCAATTCAATTGAAAACAAGATATCAAGTAGAGAAAAATCAACAAAATCAGAAGCTGGTTCTTTAAAAAGCTCAGTAGAATCAATAAACCTCCAGCCAAATCAAGAAAAAAGAGGAGAGAGAAGATTCATAATACTAATATTAGAAATAAAAAAAAAGGACACCTTGTAGGCTCAGTCAGAGGAACGTGCAACTCTTGGTCTCAGGAATGATTTTGAGCTCACATGGGGGTAGAGGTAAAAGAAATAAGAACGATCATTACTACTGATTTCATGGACATTCAAAAGATAACACACCAAATATTATGAACTACTCTATGATCTCAAACTTGGTAGCCTAGATAAACTGGACCAACTCCTTAAAAGAAACAAACTATCAAAACTCATACAAAAAGAAATACAATGTCTGAATAGGTCTGTATCTAATAATGAAATTGAATCAATAAAAAATGACCTTCCAAAAAAGGAAGTATCAGGCCCAGAAAGTTTCACTACTAAATTCATTTAAAGGGACAAATGATACCAATTTTCTATCATCAATTTTAGGGAAAAAAAAAAAAACAGAGTGAACACTTCTTAAGACATTCTGCAATGCTAGAATTACCCTCATAACTAAATTATATAAAGTATACCAGAAATGTAAATCAGAAATCAGTACCACTCATGAACACAGATGTAAAAATTTTCAAAGGTATTAGGAAATCAAATCCACAATGTATAATAATTGTACAGCATGACTAAGTTGTATACAGTTGGTCAAAATTCAAAAATCAATTAATCTCATCCAGCCTATCTATCAGTTAAAGAATAAAACGCCTCTTATATCAATAAATATAGAAAAAACCTTGGGAAAATGTTTTATTTATGAAAAAAAATTCTCTGCAAACTAGAAACAGCATTAACTTCCTCAACTCCATGAAAAAAATCTACAAAAACATGTAACTAACAGAATATCAAACCTAATGGTGAGAAACTACATGCTTTCCTCCTAACATCACTGTAGTTGGTGGAATAATGGCCAAGATATCAAGTCTTAATTCTTGAAACTTGTAAATGTTAGCTGACTTGGGGAAAGAAATAAACAAGAGACAGACACACCGATAGACTTTGGAGCCAAAAACATTTAGAAACTACGAGTTTACCTTGAATTATTTGAATGGGCCCTAAGTGCCATTCAAAATATCGTTATATACCTTCAAATTAGTATTTTTGTATTCTCGGGGGTTATACCTAGTAGTGCAGTTGCTAGATCACAGGATAGTTCTATTTTTAACTTTTTGAGAAACTTCGTCCTGTTTTGCACAGTGACTACACCGGTTTACATTCCCACAAACAGTGTAAAAGGGTTCCCCTTTCCCTGCATCCTTGCCAACACCTGTTGTTTCTATTAGTTACTTCCTCAAAGAATACAAAAATGCTAATTCAAAGAGATACATACACCCTGCTGTTTAATGACAGGATTATCAACAATAGCCAAATTATGGAAAGAACCCAAATGTCCTTTTACTGATGAATGGATATAGAAGATATGGTATCTGGCTATACAGAATAGAATACTACTCTGCCATGCAAAGTATTGAAATCTTGCCATTTGCAAGGATATGGATGGAGCTAGAAAGTATTACGCTAAGCCAAAGAAGTCAGTCAGAGAAAGACAAATACCAAATGATTTCATCCATATGTGAAATTTAAGAAACAAAACAAATGCTCCCAGAGGAATAAGCCAAGAAATGGACCCTAAATTACAGAGAACATACTGATGGATTCAGAGGGGAGGTCAGTGGGGGATGGATTAAATAGGTGATAGGGATTGAGGTGTGTACTTGTTGCAATGAGCACCAGGTGATGTACATAAGTGCTAAGTCACTAAACTGTATACCTGAAAGAAATATTACACTATATGTTAACTGGAATTTAAAGAAAAACACACCCTCTCTCTATAGATCGATAGATATTGATATATAAGGGAGAAAGGAAATAACATAGATACACATAGAGAAGGCAGTGTGATCAAGACACAGAGAATGAACTGATGCAGTCACTATCTTAGGACATGCCTGGAGTCACCAGGAGTTAGAAGAGACACAAAATGGATTTTCCTACCAAGGGCCTGATGGGAGTGCAGACCTGCTAACACCTTGATATTGGGCTTCTGGCCTCCAGAACTCTGAGACAATAAACTGCTGTTGTCTTAGCCACCATTCTGCAGTAAACTGTTAAAACAGTCACAAAAAAAAAAAAAAAAAATTAAGGCTACTGGGAACCAAGCAAGTTTATCCCCTTCTCAACTCCTATTCAACATGATATTGGAAGTCCTAGCTAATGCAATAGGCCAAGAAAAGGGAAGAAAAGGTATATATTAAAATTGTCTTTGTTCACAGATGCAATGATTATGTATAAAATATCAAATAACCAATGAAAAAAATTTTCTGGAACTCATAAATGACTATGGCAATGTGGCAAAATAAAGGTTAACATAAAGTCATCAATTGCCTTCCTTCATACTAGCAAAGAACTGGAACTTGTATTTAAAACACAATGACATCTATGTTAGTACAAATCAGATACTTAGGTATAAATCTAATAAAACACACATAGGATATTTATGAGAAAGAAGGCAAAATTCTGATGAAAGTAATTAAAGAAGATCTAAATAAATGAATATTCCATATTTGTGGACTGGAGAGTTTAATACATTTTAAGAAAAGAGGAATGAAGAGGGAACAGGATCTGGAAACCAGAAACCCCTAAATTCAACCAGCTAGGAACATTCTTAGAGCTTTTAAGATTTCAGTCCATGGTTTTAAGTCTACAGAGCCCCAAAGTGGATATAACAGACAGTTTGAAACAGGTTGAGTTCCAAGAATAGGGCTTGAATTTGAAACAAATAGAGGATTGCTGGATGTTCAGAAGCGATGGATGGCAGAGCCAAACTCCCTCAAGATCAAGACCTCTCCAGTGAAGGAAGACTTTAGAAGGTACACAGTGGTATAAATATGGTCTTGGTTTAGGTTCTTTAGTGAAAAACAAATGTCCAATGCATTTCACAAGTACACCAAAATCCCTTTCACTGGAGATATAGAAAGAATTTATATATAAGAGTGAATAAAAGGGAAAATGTGTGTGTGTTTACAATGTCAGAAGATGCTCAGCTTTGCTCCTTCAACTCATTCCGTCCCAATATTTTTACTGAAATAAATACAAACATCACCCCCAAAGATATATAAATTCACAGACCCTAAAATTTACCCTTTCGAAGTATGAAATAAAATGCCTTATGTATTACTCACCACTACCTAACTCCAAAACCCAAACTTTGTTTCTAACACATACCTTAAATTCCAAGTACATAAAAAAAACAATCAAATAGAGAGATGTTCTTTAAGAAGAATCCTTGTTTTTTTT
Organism: Proteles cristata cristata; assembly: GCA_017311185.1. Taxonomy (NCBI): domain Eukaryota; kingdom Metazoa; phylum Chordata; class Mammalia; order Carnivora; family Hyaenidae; genus Proteles; species Proteles cristata. The sequence goes on along the minus strand of JAESUZ010001551.1, from coordinate 2,583,747 downwards.
CAAATACTTAGTTTGTGCATGAAAAGTCTATATTCTTCCTGTTATTTAGGAAGGTCCCCTTCCTCTCCAGTAATCAAGTAGGCTGGTACTTGTTAAAGCTCCCACACAGAAGACTGTCATCCTGACCTGTGGAAAAATTAACTGTAAAAATGTATACATTTGGACTAAATAATGAAAAAGGAGTTGAGGGAAAGCACAGTGGAAGAGGCAAAAAAGGAGACTACGGTCAAAGACATACAATAGGGAATGTAAAAAAGTTTCTAGGGCACTGCAGAAAGACAATGGATTCTAGAGATTACCTTTATTAGACTCTATTGGATCAGAAGCCAATTCATTAAACATTAATGGCGGAGGAATGCCATCCATATATTATAAAGAGTCATTAAGTTGAAACAGACAGATCTGTACAGGGTCAGTATGAATTAATAAAAACACTGAAGCTGGCATTTTAGAATCATAAAAAGGCAGATTTAGTAGAAAATATTCAATAAGAATAAGGAAGAACAATATATATTATATTCTTTGTCTGAAGAAAAAACTAAAAATGAGAACAAATTTACCATAAACCTAAAAATACCCTTCATGAAGAAACACTTATTTCTTAAAAATGAGTGTTAATTACATTTAAGAATCTTAGTTCGGTGTGTGACATTGGCAAATGGTAAATGCAAAGACAAGTAGAAAGTAGACATTCAGGTGGAAATTAGAAAAAATGTTAATGAAATCAGAATAACCTCATTGAATACAGTCCCCAGTATATGTGACAGCAGCAGAATTCAGAGGATTAGCAGACAGGGTCTAATTTCAAATTCCTCTATTGGGTTAATTCTGGAATTTACCCCATCTGACTATATTTACAAGGTAGGTCATCTAGAGGGTAACCATAATTTGTTAGTTTTACCATCAGTTTTCCCAATTTAGAGAGTGGAACCATATTATAAAAATCATGGTGTCGGCGGCTAACTACATCTTCACAACTTATTTTTCTCACTTTCTTTGCTCATTTACACTCATTGTTTCAGAATAATTTCAAGAAAGAATGAAGAGATTCAAATACCTTTTTGTGATATCTTAATGTTTCTAAGAGAACAAAACATAGATTTTCATAAGAATTTCATTGTGTCAGCTATTACTACACAAAAATGAATATGACCTTTGTTAAAAAATATCATAAAACTGGAAAGAAGGTGAGGTCAGTGGTGGTCGTACATAGCTAATCCTTCCAATAGCACACTGGCATATTGTTTTAGAAGCCCACCTAAGGATTTAATTGTCTAAGAGAATGTATCTGTGTGTAAATTTGCCAGGTACTTTCTGATTATTGTACACCGACTATAAAGTTACAGGTTAACTTGCAAATTTCTGCCTAATACAAAAAAATAACCACAAAATTACAATGTTACTGTTCTGCAGGCTATTAAGCAGTCTTATATCTCATCTAGCAATCTCACTCACATATTCTCCCCTCTTCTTTTTTTTTTTTAAACAAAATCCTCATAAATACCCAAGTATCCAGGTTCTCGGAACCCTCAGTCATCTCATTGGTTTCCTCTATAAGGCTTATTATAACCTGGTACATAATTATTCTATATATATAGTAGAGTCATAACTGTCACTCCTTAAAAATAATACTTTTCCCCCCATCAGGCACCTGTGTAAGATTTTTTTCAAGATAAATAAGCCAACACCATTCTCATGAACCTGTGCAAGCCAAGACTTACACGAATTGCCTTGTGACAGTCAAGCTAACCCTATCAACAAAGCGGAAGGCTTTATTTTTATTTAAGGACTTCCACTGAAAGTATGTAAGTGTGAAGCACCAAGAATCTATTCCTGAAATCACAACTACACTGTATATTAGCTAGCTTGACAATAAAGGTTTTAAAAAGACAGAAAAAACAAATAATATAATTTTAGACACATGGAATATCAAATGTAAGAACTTGAACAAACTCTACTTTGTCAATGTTTTCAGAGATACATCAACAAAAGTAAGGTATCATTAACAGTGTCAAAAAGTTTCATTATCCATGAGTTATTACAAGGGTCTGTCCCCCCATCCTTCCTAGAATTATACCTTAGAGTTATATCACAGAATGAGAGAAGTATATTTCTAATGCAAGGAGTGTGTGTGGATACATATTTACAAGTATGTGTGATGCTTATATAGGATATGTTTATGTATATTTATAAATGAGGGCATCCTCATGGTGCCTGTGATGGTTCTTTAATATGTTAACTTGCCTAGGCTGAACCATAGTCCCAAGCCATTCAATCAAATGTTAATCAAGATGTTGTGAACAGATTCTGCAGATATAATTACAGCCTCTAATGAGTTGAGTTTCATTTTAGGAGATCGTCATGGGTTGGTCTGATTTAACCAGCTTTTAAGACAGGACTTAGGATGTCTCCTATTTTATGGTGGCTCTGAGCTGAGACTTTGGTTGGGGTTGTCAGCTAGAAAGCTTATATCCCATGGTCCTCTTCTTCACATGCCTAGGGTTCCCTCATCACATAATGATTGGAATTTAGGGGAATATATCCCAAGATGGGGAGGGGACAGGGCAGAGGGACAGATAGAGAGCATGTGCCCACACTGGGTACATTCTACTCACAGAGGTAGTCACAAAGCCCCACCTTGGTATAAGATAAAAGTAAATAGATTCTACATCTGAAGAGCCTCACAAGATTCTGGAAGAATGTGTCAGACTGGAAACACAGTTGTGGCCATTTCTGGAAAACATAACATGCCACGGTGTTCTAAGGAGACTTTTCTGTGGGATCACTGACCATTTTCCTAATCACTTCTAGAAGCTTTGAAAAACCTAGACAAATTAACTATATGAGTGTGGCATGAGTTGCAAATATTTTTCTCTCAAACAAGTACATTTTTGTTATGATTTTTATGTATCTATCTCTTTTCTAAGTCCCTTGATGGTATGCATGTTTTACTGAATAGAAATAAATTTTAAAATGAGGTACTTACAAAGGGTGTTTTCAATATTAGTACATATCAGCTAGGTAATTTACTATAATTCTCACAGCACCCAATCTTGCTCTCAAATAAAAAGATATTTCCAATTTGAAATGTATTTTGCTTTGAGTTTTCCTTCTAACTAGCAGGCTAATCTACTATGGAAACAATAATGAAAATGTTATTTAAAAATCAGACAGGAAAGCAACAGGGAAAGTTGGTGTTTGGTATTTAAATTACATTTTTATATCAATAGGCTTAGAATGCTGTGGAGATATATCATTTCATTTCATTTTCTTTCATTTTAATGCCACCAAAAGGTCAAGGGATAATCCAGAGATCAATTCACCATCCAATGCACATTGCTTTCCCCCCAGTTTGGGAATATAAATTCAAATGGTAAGATGGTCTTTGCCCAAGTTCTTCCAAAGAAATGTAAAAGCTTCAGATATTTTCATATCTACATAAGCAGATAAGGCATTACTTCAAATAAATGCTGTACAAATTAGCCTGGTGACTCTTCTTTTATCTTTTAATACTTTCATATCAGCGGGATATGAGATTAACTCCAATCAGGGGTAGCAGGTTTCTACTTTTGCTTCTAACACAGGAAAACCATGTTGATTTAGCAAGTCCTTTCAACAGTGAACTCAGCCAAGTCATCTATAAAATGGGGACATGTCACCTGCCTACCCACTGACAAGGTTACTGTGAAGATCAAGGGAAATTTCATTTACTTTCTGTCACAGTAGGCTGGTAAGAGCATAATATACGTGACTGTTATTGGGATCGATTTCGACACTTAGAAACCTGTTTAGAACACATATTAATTGTTTAATAAATTTTATCCAGTGTTTGTTACACTGCTTAATTTCCTTTAAGAAGTTAAGGGGATCTAGTGAGGAAATAAATGACCCACTACCTCATCAACTGTCAAGTGCTATATATCTATGGTATGTGAGAGGAAGAGAGAAAGAAATAATGAAGGAAAAGGAAGAGAAGAGATACACAGTTCTGTCTCAGAATACTGCCATCTTGCTACGTGGAGGAAAATAGCACTCTATCATCAGAAGCTTAGTTCCCATCCTGCCTCTACCATTTACTAGTACTCCAACCCTGGGCAAGTTACAAAAGCCCTGGATATCAGTTATCTATTGCCATTTAACAAACCATACTCAAAATCCAGAGGCTTAAAACAACCATAACTAACTACCTCACAGGTTCTGTGGGTCAAGAATTTTGGAAGAGGCTTAGATCAATGGTTCTGGCTCAGGTTCTCTCTGGAGGTAGGACTCAAGATGTCCACCATGTCTGGAACAATCTGTAAGCTTGACTGGAGCTGGAAGATCCACTTTGCAGATGACTCACAAGGCTGAGAAAGTGGTACTGGCCATTGGAAGACCTCAGTATTTGTCACATGGACCTCTCCATAGACGGTTTAAATGTTCTCATAATATGAAGACGAGCTTCCTCCAAAGTAGTAATCTTTTTATGACCTAGTCTCGTAAGTCACAGAATGTTGCATTCACTGTACTGTAGTGGTCAAAGGATACACCGTGGGTAAGGACTTCACATAGGGGTGAATATGAAAAGGTGAGGATCATTGGAGGCCATCTTGGAAGATGGTTACCACTAAGCCCCTGACCTAGCATCTGTAAAATGCCAATGATAATGACCTCTCCTAACAAAGTTGGTAGAAAGTATAAAGGACACCATCCATTGAAACATCCATTCAAAGTGCCTAATATCCAATACTTGATCAGTGAATGCCATGGCTCCTCACTCATTCTACATGCTTTCTTGGTTCTAGCACTATGTGAGTGTGTGTGTGTGTGTGTGTGTGTGTGTGTGCGCGCGCGCATGCCTGAACTCCTTTGACCCCCAGATAAAGCCTATGTACTGGTTCTAAGAATATTTTTTAATTAAAAAGTACATAGTATTATACAGAATATTAAACTGAAATACAGCTATGAGAATATTTTAAAACTTATTTGTGATAAAACAACTTGTGTTTTTGTTTTTAGACACTAATAATGAGTCCTAATAGCAGGTCTAATAACTCTTTTCAAAGGAGCAATAAGCCAAATGATTTTTTGAGAGATTTGTAATAACTATATACCCATGAGTTCTTTTGGTAACAACGTCACTATTAGTACCATTGTTACTCTGGCATTATGCCTATATTCACATTTGAAAGAAATGCTAAATTTCAGTTAGAGATTAGTGTAAATGAAGATGTAATGTGTTTTTTTCCCTATCTAAATTCACAGATCTCGTGAACACTCTCCACGGACTCAGTGGCAGTCAGTGGACCCTGGACTCAACTTCTAACTACCCTTATACTTGAAAAGGAAGGGGGAGATAAGAAAAGTAGTTCTAATATTTAATATCCTCTACAAATAAAATAATTTTTTTCCTATTGAATTTCCTACTGTATGTAGGAATACCTAATGTCTTCCATGGCATTCTCATTTCAAAGTGATCACCCCTTGAATTGGACACATACCTATATAATGCTTTCATTTAAATGGATTTTAATGAATCTTTAGACCTAGATAAATGGATTTACAGAAGTGGTACATTAAAAGGCCATTTTAAGTTTTGGATCCAAAGCACCTTTAATTTATAGCTACAGAAAATATCCATTCTATGGCTCAAAGATCCTTGTGGATTATAAAAGAGGAAACGACTAACAGAAAAGGAATTATTCACCACATTATTAAACATGACAAAAAGCTTCTGAATTGGAGCTTAAAATGGGCTATTTAAGATTCCAGCAATCCCTGGGACTTTGGCAACAAAAATGTTCAAAAGCCTTTTATAGTTGCTGTCAGATTTCTGTAAAGCATTTGAGATTCCTGTGAACTTATTTATATAACAAGCTAAAACCTGAAGCCGACTTGAAAGTGTTTCTATTCTAATTATGTAGAATTGGAAATGCCTGGAAATGATGTTCAGTGTTCTCCCAAGAATATCCTCCTGAAATGGTGGTTTCGGAACTGGGTGTTTAGAACAAGGAATAAGAGTGTGGCTGCTTTGGCTTATTATAAGGAGCAGTTACAGCAGATATACAAACTATAGTTTGGTGAAGTGGTTTCAAAGAACTGCCATTCAGCAAGTCTCTCTGCAGCGGCGCATTTTAAATGGCTGCTTATATCGTTCCCTCCTGGCCTGCTATGGCGGTTTATTTCTGACGCTTGGTAGTTCATGTGTAATCATGGAGCAAAATAATTCAGGAGATAATGACCCACCAGGATACCAGCTGATTGAGGTTCTTATCACAATACTGTTCCTGATGCTCCATGTGGCTGTCGAAGCCTACTCTTTAACCTCTTATGCTTCAGTTTACCCACTGTGCTCAGAAGGTATGGCAGAAGAGGCAGCACCTACCCCAGGCTCAAATAGTCAGGATATACTCCAGAGAAAAATAATACAGGTTTGGGGGGAGGGTCCTACCCTTGGTAGTTTCTAAAACGGTACCTACGGATTCCACCTTCTGAAAATCACACCCTTGTGTAACCACCTAACCTTCTGAGGGTGGGCTTCCCGGGCAGAGGAGACGCAGGGGTGAGAAGAAGGAAGGGGCATCAAAAAGGCCTGCTGTGCTCGGAACTTCCAAGTCTTAGCAGTCTGCTCCAGGGGGCTTCTGGGCATGGAAGGAGCGCAAATGCCTGAAGAAACAGATAAACGCCCCACTCCCTGATGTGAAGTTAGCTCTGAGTTGATCCTGGGGCTCCTGCAGATGTAATTCATTCAGAAAATGGAGATGAAAGCATCCAAGATTTACGGTAACACTTGAATCTAGTGACTGGTATTTTCAGAAGAGAATGGAGGGGGGATGTGGACACAGAGACAAGGAGCGGAAGACAGAGGCAATGAGTGGAGTTAGGGGGCCATGAGCCACAAAATGCCAGGAGCCACTGGACCTGGAAGAAGCAAAGAAGGATTCTCTCTTTAAGTCTTTGGAGGGCATGATATCTTGCTCACACCTTGCTTTTAACGTGCAGAACTATGAGAGGGTCAAGTCCTGCTGCTTTGAACCACCAAGTTTCTGGTAGTTATGGAAGTTCTAGAGAACTAATACAAGTCCTGCACGATGTCAATGTCCACCAGAAAGGAAAGCCACTCCTTGAAGCTGTTGTGTCTGTCTCCCCAGGTCAACCTCAATTTGGTCAAGTTAGGACCCACATGGTGATGACAGACGGTAAAAACAAGAGCCACAACAGTAATCAAAACACTAACTTCACCTCCAAAACACTTAAAAGTCAATGTTACTCAAAGAAAAGTGATAATGTTTTGTCTATGAAGTTCCTGTGAAAAACATAATGAGAAATAATAAGTATAAACCCATATGTATATTATATTACAGTGGAGTATCATCTCCAGAGTACTATAGTGCCAGGCATCAAGCAGACCCTCAGCCAGTAAAAGTGTCCTTTCCACTTCAGACATCAAAGTCAGGGAGACTGAGAAAAGCAGGTGGCTCACTCTAATTTAGAAGTCAGCTACTGTTCACTACTCTGGAACTTTTTTTCCCTTAACTTTTAAAACCAAACCTTTATAGTAGGCTGTGCCCTAAGAAAGCCTTAGAAGACAATATAAGGGCATCTGATACTCAGGACAAAATGGTGTGGCTCCAGCAAGGTCATTCTAATCTGTGACTTGATAATTAGATGTAATTAAGATGCTGGCCAGGACACCTCACACCACAGCAATTATAAATACTCACTGGCGAAGGAAGGCTATCAAACGATGAATACTGAACGATATCAGTAAATATATCAAAAACCTCATGCAAAGCTTTACTATGCATAAAAAAAAGTGTGCAACTCTGTTAAATTGCTTTCTCTCATGTAGTTGTCAGATAAAATTAAAAGTGTTTTTTTGCTTATTGGCTATTTTTCAAATGACTATTATTACATCTTGGTAGTCTATTAAAACACATTCACCAAACTAGAAGTCTGCTCAAGTATATATGTGTAAACAAGCATAAATATATTATAAACTACTGAATTGAAACATTAAAATATTCTCCATAGCAACTCTAAATCAAAGTGATATTTCATTTTTGTTCCCTGATACCAATACATATAGTCCATTAAACCCACAAGCTTTGATGGTATAAAAATGCCTTTGAAAATATAAGTAATCCAGAGATGATATTCAAATACACTATACTATACGTCTTTTTTTTACAGGTATTATTTCTTTCCCAAAATTACATCTCTAGGAGAAAACAGTCGCAATATGATATTAGGTCATTCATTTTAACAGTGAAAAGAGAAATTTGGACTTGGCAAATTATTGGGGTTTCTATGCCCATAATAGTAGATAACCTGTATCTAATTTGCACTTTTCCCAAAAAACTCAACTCAAAGACCAGAGAATTTATAAACTATGAAAGTTAAGGAGGAAGGACATGACATGAAAAAGGACAAAGATTGTAGTCTTCTACTTCAAAGCCACTAGTCTCCATAGAAATAAAGCAAGCACACACCGTACCCACCTTCTCTGATAGTAGACAATGCTTAGTAAACGTCTGTTAATTCAGAAAGAGGTTAGGTATAGATCTCAAAATCACCTAACTATATGTTCTCTTTCCAATATTAGAAGGCATAAGGAAAGACACTAAAATATGCCTGCTGTTTGGCATCGGAAATGAGGTAGCCCCGTGTTCAATGCCATGAAAACCATCCTGAGAGAATATACTTCTCAGCTCCCTTCCCAGGACTTAGGGAAAATCAACAGTGAGCACTAGACAGAATTCACAAGAAGGTAAAACCACAGCAAATTACACTTGAAAACGCAATCTCAGCAATACATTCTACCCTGAACCCATCAATTCCCTTTCAACCAACATTCACTGAGTCAGTTTCAACAGCTTTCCATGAGCAAAGTCAAGCCATGTCTTCCAAGGCACAAGAGGTAATCAAAAGTAAGTAATACAAGGGCAATTTGGGGTCTCTGCCTTTGTCACTGTTGAAAAGAAATGCTATCAAGTTCCATGCATTAAAATAACCCATGCAAAACATGCTTGATGGAATCAGATAACTAACATAACAGATGCACTCTTGCATGTCTGAGTATACTTTTGAGATGCTGAAATGCATTTGATGCACTGAAACATGAAACCATCAAATTCTACAGCTGGGCGGACTCTCTGAGCTTCATCACTGCAAAGTCCTCCGGAGGAGCCCCAGTCCCATCAGACATGAAGAACACAACCAAGGTCACAAGTTAGTTGGCAACAGAAGGTGGATCCAAATACATGATATAATTTCATTATACCACACTTCAGAGTCTAAGCACCAATGGGCATGAATATAGAAACAATGACTATAATCATATGCTGTGCCTGAAATAACCATTACAAAAATAAACCTACTGCCCCAGTTAAATTGTTTACCTTTGTGTGTTTTTCTCCCTAAAGAACATTTTTGTTATTGCAGATCTCTCCTGCTGCCCATTTGTGGCCACACCCATTTCCCTTCTGCCCCACTTCCCTATGCATCCTCAATCACTGGCAGCCACTGATCTGTTCTCCCTTCTATACTTTTGTCATTTTAAGAATGTTATATAAATAGTATCACACAAAATGTGACCTTGTGAAATTGGCTTGTTTACACTCAGCATAACTCACTAGGGACTGACGCAGTTCTTTCGAATGCTAAATAATCTCCGTCATGTAATGCACCTCATTTCATATAACCAGTCACCTGCTGAAGGACATCTAGGTTTTTAATTCTTTTTTCTTAGCTATTATGAATAAAGCTGCTATGAATACTCATGTATAGGTTTCTGTGTGGATCGGAGTTTACATTTCTGTGGGTTAAATGCCCAAGAATGAGAATGTATGGCTGTACGGTAGTTGTAGGTTTAGCTTTTAAGAAACTACTAAACTGTTTTCCAGAGTGACTCACCATGTCACACAGTCTCACTAGCAAAGGTGCAGAAAATAATTCAACAGAGGAAAGGGAGATTTTTCAGTAAGATCTGCTGAAGCATTTGGACATTCATAGCCTGCCTCCAGCCAAAGAACACTGATTGACTTACAGCTTACAACTTGTACGCCCATTAATTCAAAATGGATGATGTGACCCTTTTTTCTCCATATCTTTGCCAGCATTTAGTGTTGCTACTTTTAGTCATTCTGGTAGGTTTGAAGAAATAGTTTGTGGACTTATTTTGCATTTTCCTTTTGGCTAATAATGTAGAACATCTTTTCATGTGATTATTTGAAGAAATGCCTATTCCTATCTTGTGGCCATTCATTGATTGGATTGTTCACTTTTTTTTTTCCTCCTGTTGAGTTCTGAGAGTTCATCATAAATTTGAGGTGACAGTCTTGTGTTGGGTACATGTGGCTTGCAAATGTTTTCTCCCAGTCTGTGGCTCATCTTTTCAGCCTCTTCACAGAATGCTTCACAGAGAAAGAGTTTTTAATTTTGATCGAGTAGAACTTATCGATTTTTCCTTTCTGGCTCATACTTTTTGTGTCAAGTCTAACAACTATGTCTAGACACATATCCCAAGGATTCTCCGATTTTTCCCTAAAAGTTTTATAATTTTACCTTCAAGTCCTTGATACACTGGAATTATTATTTTTTTCAATATGTGAGATTTAGGTCAAGGCTTGTTTTTGTTTTGTTTTTTATTTTTTGCTTATAAATATCCAGGTATACTGATCTCTACCTCTTTATTCTGTTTCAAAATTGTTTTAGCTATCTTATTTCCTTTGCTTTTACATTAAGTTTCAGACTAGTCTTATCTATATCTACAAAAAAAAACCTAGGAAATTTTACAGGAATTACATTAAATCCGTGTATTCATTTGGAAGAATTGATAATTTTATTATGATGAGTCTTCTAATATATGAAAACAGTAGGTATTTCCATTTATCCAGATATTTGATTTAGCTCATGAGCATTTTGTACTTTTCAACATATAATTCCTACACATATTTTGATATTTTCACCTCTAAGTATTTCATTTTTTGAGTGCTTGTTAATAGTACTGTATTTTTAATTTTGTGGCCACAGGTCCATTGCTAGTATAAAGAAATATAACTGATGTGTGTATGCTGATCTTGTATTTCGCAGAATTGATGAATTCATCTTATTCCTGGGAATTTGTTTTGGAGGAGGAGTTGGAGTAGATTCCATAGAGCTTTCTATGTAGACAATCCAGTCATCTACAAATAAAGACGTTTTTATTTCTTCTTTTTCAATTTGTATATTCCCTTTATTTCTCTTCTTGCCTTACTGTGCTGTTTAGATCCTCCAATACTATGCTGAATAATGGGAGACTTGCCATTTTCATCTTAGTCCAGTCTTAAGGAGAAGGCATTCTGTATGATGTTACCTGTAAATTTTTATAGACATTCTTTATGAAATTAAGGACTTCCTTTCTTTTGCTAGTATTCTAAGGGTTATGATCATGAATAGGTGTTGAATTTTGTCAAATGCTTTCTCTGTAGGAATTGTTAAGATCATGTGATTTTTTTCATCCTTAGTCTACTCATCTGCTAGATTACATCATTCCATTTACAAATTAATCCCTTAGGTCACTGTTCAGAATTCTTTTTATTATTTATTTTTTTAATGTTTATTCATTTTTGAGAGAAAGAGAGAGAGAGAAACAGCAGAGAGAGAGGGAGACAGAACATGAAGCCGGCTCTAGGCTCTGAGCTGTCAGCACAGAGACCAATGCAGGAATCAAACTCACAGACTATGAGATGATGACCTGAGCCACATTTAACCAACTGAGCCACCCAGACATCTTATTCTTCTTCTTTTAATCTGTGTATTCTATTTGCTAATACTTCACCAATATTGTTAACATTTCACTAAAAATCTTTACATCTGTATTTATGAAGTATGTTAGTCTACAGTTTTCTTTCCTCTATTGTTTTGGTATTGAGCAATACTAGCTTCATAAAATGAATGAAGGAATAGCTTTCCTTCATCTGAGAATGTTTTCCTTGCCCCCTTACTCCTCAAAAATATTTTCGCGAGACATAGAATTCTGGGTTGGTAATTCTTTCTTTTCAAAGCCTGGTACCACTTCTGTATGACTAGATTAATGTGGCCTTGTCACAGATGAGTAGTGGTGAGGGTCCTAACTCTCCATTAGGCCTACTTGGATGCCACTCCCTCGAGGAAGAGAGGAGCACTTCCTTATTGCTTGTGGGTGGAAATCCAGGCTCCCCACTTGGAGTCGTTACCATAAGTGGCTATGAAATTCCTAGTTCCATATCTGGCCTTCTCTGACACGAATCCGGTAAGGAAGTTGGCGTGTTTCAGCAGAGCCCAGTGAGGGTAAAATCTAGGCTCCCCACTTGACCTCTGCTGCGGGAGGTGGAGTATGATTACAGTGTGGATTTGTTTTTTGTTTGTATGTGGTATTTGGCTGGAGTAGAGCAGATACTGTCTAGAAGTTTCCTGTATTGCTAGACTTCTCCTTTTCCTAATCCTTTGGCTAGAGAGAACAGGTTTTTGATAGGACTTTTCTTGGTCTCTGCCCTTGGTGTTTAAGGGTTAATGGCTTCTTTAGTTCTAGGGCTGGGATAGCTAAGGCAAAAACAAAAGCTAAAGAACTCACTACTGTCTTGTTTCTTCTGTCTCCAGGTCCCTAACTGGTTGACTTCCTCTCTCCACCTTTCAGAATCTTTTTATGTTTGTTTTATATATACTGCCTAGTAGTTAATAGCAGGAAAAGAGACAAATACAACTATCCCATCTTCCCAGAAGGGGAAGTCCCTTTACCTTTGTTTCTAAATAAATGTTTTTTCTCTTCACTCTTAACTCACCAGATCCTATCATGTCAGAGGATTAAAGACAAAGAAGAGGGAACAAGAGGAAGCAAGACTCAAGTTCTCATGGAAGGATTCTCACTTAACAGTCTTGTGACTCAGTCTGTCACTTACACATTCAACCAATCTTGGCTTCTTTCTGTATGATGGAGATGATACTTGCCTAGAAACCCCTCCACAGGTACTGTCAGCACAGGATGACAGAGGGTATGGGGAGATATTATGTCAGTTTTCAGTCGCAGTACCAAAAAAAAAAAAGGCACATTATTTCATTGGAATGATGAACCTTCTGCCCAGTGCCCATCCTGCTTCAACAAAACCTGGTCCTTTCCAATTTTTCCCATTTTTCAGCATGGATCCAGCCACTATTGATAAACTAATGCACGTTAGACACATATGAAGCATTTTGGAGATCTGTCACTCGCTCCTTCCCCATTGGTCTAATAAGAATATCTAAGACTTGCTGTGGTACTCCTGGATATCTCTTAAGTCTGCTCATCTCACTCCATCAGCCTAAATTCACCCCCATTGTCTCTAACTTCTATCATAATAGCTACCATACTGATTTCCCTGGTTTTAAGTTTCCTATGCAGCAGCCAGAATTCCCTGTCTCGTACCCTGTTTAGATTCCCCTTACCCAAGATAGATTCTCCAGGGTTTCTTAGGTCCCTGAACCCCATTCCGGCTTCCCCTCTCTCAAGAATATAATTTGTTCATTCATTCAAAACACTGAAACGGTTTGCCCTTAAATGATTTATTCTAAAATAAAAATCTAATCTAAAAGCATTATTCTAACTCTTTAATAGCTTTATGATCAATGAAATAAAACTAACATCACTGCTTTAAAAAAGGAAAGTAGCTCTGACATCTGGCATTAGCACTGCTTTGTAAGGATAAGAAAAAAAATTGGAAACATAGAGCAGATCTAGTATATTTCACCAGCTGTCTTAGAGTGATATTGCTTGGGAATGGAAGCATCAACTACAACTTGCAAACCCACACTATGACTCACAAATCAGGTAAGCTGTACCTAACCTAGCCATGTTTACAGGCAAAGCTTAAGCTCTTACTAGTTTACTCTGATCCATGTGTTCTCTTCACAGGGTAATAAGCTATGACTTTTGCAAAAACTGTTTAGTTAACATGTTCTCACCAATACTTAAGACTATCTCAAGACAAAGGCCAGTCCTTGATGACCTACCTCTTCCCACATTCTTCCTTTTGAGACGCCCCAGCTTCTCCCAGTATGTATTCACCCCTGCTGTGGGAGGCTAACAACTCCCCCTCCCCGCCCCCCGCGGAAAACTGTTGTGTTCCTCGTGATCTAGAATCATTTGGCGTTAGCAAAATAAACACCAAGAAAAAGGTACCAAAGAATTCATACCTAACTTTGACAAGTTATTACTTCTTGTTGGTAGAGAAGGTCTGAGGGGAAAGTAGAGGTGGGTGGGGTGCGGAGTAGTGGTAGTGCCTGAATTTTACAAAATGAAAATGCATTAGCATATTAACCCCTGTGGTTTGGAAACCATTACAGGCTTAATATAGGTCTTGTCAGTTAGAAACGATGAGTAATCTTACAAAAGAAAACAAATGCTTGCTCTCAGGAGATCATTAAATCCCTACATTGACTAAATGTATTTAAAGTGGCTATGATTCAATGTCAGGTTGATATTTTTGCATCTATTTTAATTGCTTTTTAAAAGAAGTATCAGGAGGTTGAAATTAGAAATCAACTGAAGGCCACTTTAAATCAATATGCTGTGGGCATTTAGTGGTATTTTGTGTTATACATTTTGAAGATGCCGGTCATTTTTTTTTTCCTTTGGTAATCACTAAGAGTTCAAGAAAAGCTTGCTATTGATTGAAAGAGGCAAGAAAAACAGCTTCTGACTAAATGTCTATGACTTCAGTGTGGGGTGCACTTCATCTTCTCTCCCCTCCTGCCATATTTAATCAACAGAGTATTCACTGACCCTTTATATCCTACCAACCTCTACTCTGACCTTATGTGATTTCTTCTGCCTTAGCTCCTCTGACTTTTTTAAATGCTTATTTTTGAAACAGAGAGAGCAGGAGTAAGGGAGGGGCCAAGAAAGAGGGAGAGAGAGAGACTCCCAAGTAAGCATCACACTGTCAGTGCAGCGCCCAATGTAAGACTCAAACGCACAGAGGTGCTATCGTGACCTGAGCTGAGATCAAGACTCAGATGCTTTACCGACAGAGCCACCCAGATTCCCCAACTCCTCTGACTCCTTTATCTTGAAAAACATAACTAAATATTTGGTTCTATGCCATATTTTTCTCTTTCTCTAATCTCAGGCTTTAGGTTTAGAAAAAAACCATAGTTTTACATCAATCTTCATCAAAGTGTCTGCCACGGTGCCTTTAACTAAACAGCCTTTTAAAAGAAAACAAATTTCGATGATTAGGGCCAGTATGAACAACCGGGCACACTGTGAAAGAATCGTGAAATATACTTCCCCATTTCAAAAGGTTTCCTTCACTATTCTTCAGCCTTCTAAGAATCATATTTTATTGCCGTCTAACTCCTATCTCTGGCTTGGGAACATTTTGAGGCTATGTCCCTTATTCAAAGTAAATTAGGAGATAGTGTCACCCACCAGAAAATTCCATCTAAATAAAAAGTAAACTGAAGTGGACAGGTTCACATGGGGACTGATCTAAATTTCTCAAAAGGCAGCATTTTAAGGTGTCACAAACAAGATCATCTCGAGCTGCAGAAAGCTTTGATGCCAGCAGTTTTACTCCAGGATCAAAAAGCAATTTTCAACTTTTATTGCAGTTAATAAGTTTCTCCCTTCTTCGTCACAGTTATGAAAAACTTCAAATATTTTTGTTGCGTGGGAATAAAGCCAGGGAGGAGTTAAATTTCAGGTAAATTGGAGAAACATTTTTTAAAGAGAATCATCGAGATTGATGGATTGGCAATAACTGAAAATCACCTTTGCCCAAATCAAACAGAGCCTAGAGTGATGGTAAATTCAAATCAATGTGTATGAGCCTTTGATAGAAACTATTGTAAGAACCCATTTCCACTCATTTCTAAAATACTAATCATTATGCATGAAGCCAACTTTCTACCACAAGAGGTGTTTTCACTGGCTTATGAGAGAAGTATAGTTGATGGCTAATGGTTTTCTACCCTCTTGCCAGCTTTGTTTGCCAACTACTGCCTGCCACATGATGGAGAAAAATTCGGTTGTTGCTTCTGGGCTTTGTGGAAAGAAATAGTACGATCAATCAGCGGCAATTGCCAGGGTGGAAAACAAGCACAAATTGTTCTGGGTCCTCTGCTAAAACATGTGTTGCTGGACCCTCTCTGCAGCTAGACAAAGACACATGACCACTTTGGGGGTACAGGCTGTGATCAGTGGTAACCTGTCCATGTCTCTCTTCTGCAATAGTGGAAGACCCTGAAGTCTTCAGATAAAGAGAAGGGTCGGCTGCATGATAAGCTTCCCTTTGGAGGAGAGTAGCCCTGGAGAGCCACTTGGACCACTGTGGGCCTTGCCAGGATCAGAACGACATCACAGTTGGTTAAGCCAAAGATTTTTGGTGTCATTTGTTACTGCATTAAAAACGCAGCTACTCTCTTCTACGTTGACTTTCAGAGCAGGGACAGAAGGGAGGAGTGCCCAGGACTGGGCATTTCTTAGAGGATAACAAATTCATAATTAGGAACATTAGCTGACATTACATTTAAGATGTCCACCAACACCATGGTGAAACTTCCACCTGGTGTAATGGGAATCCTTGCACCCTCATACCACTTACCTTCATTTTGATTATTATCAACTGTGACTGGCATGTTGGCTCTTACCTCTCTCCTTTATCCTTTCTCTATTTCTTCAAGGAAGCACCTATGTATTCTAGAGCAGACTTGATGTATCACATAAATATAAAAAAAAGTCTCTATGAAAAGGAAAAGCAAAAGCTGCCATTGTTGTGGCTCTTTCCAATACCTATGAACACTCCGGCACTTTCAACTTTTAAGTATTTCAGTCAAGGGTCACTTGGGCCAAACTGTATTTTGGCAGATGAACTGTAGTTTCTGTCAAATGTATCAGGAAGATACAGTTTAAATTTTAACAGATGTGTATCAGTAGGATTCCAGCAGAGAAGTTGTCTAACAGTGGAACAAAGGACTACCACCTTAGGGACAAAACCTTATGCTTCCACTATATGCTAGGAATTGTTCTGGAAGCTTTACTCATATCAGTGTGTTTAATTCTTTCAACAACAGCTTTGGGAGATCTCTAGTTTTACCACCCCTTTCCTTACAGCTGGGATAACTAGAGTATGAGTTTACATGCTAGAAAGTCCTGATCTTTTAACATAAGCTGAGTTCTGAGGTAAAACATAGGATGAGCAGCTGAATTTCAGATAAAAAAATAAAAACAAAACAAAAAACTTGTAGCACATTACATGTCACATATCACTTGGAAACATAATTACACTAAAACATTTCTCACATTTATCCGAGACTCAGATTTAAGTGGGCCTCTGCCTTCTTATTTGCTAAATCTGGCAATTCTAAATTAGAAGCAATATTTGAAATGGTCATCAGTACTCAATATTATTAACTTTATTAAGCAGCCAAGCTAAGCTGACTGTACATGTCTCTGTCAAAGAAAGTTAAAGGAGATGTGGAGGGTGGGGAATCTTTTAGCTGAGTCTACAATAAAAATAAAATTCCAGGGGCATCTGGGTGGCTCAGTTGGTTAAGTGTCTGACTCTGGCTCAGGGCATGATCTCATGGTTCATGGGTTCAAGCCCCACATCAGGCTCTGCACTAGTCCATTAGTGATGCAGAAAGTGTTTGGGATTCTCTCTCTCCCCTGTTCTCTCTGCCCCTTCCCCAATTGCACGCTCTCACACTTGCTCTCTCGCTCTCTCTCTCTCTCAAAATAAATAAGCTTAAAAACTTAAATCCCCAAATTCCAGCTATAAAATAAGTCACGGAGGTGAAAAGTACATAACTAGGGGGGCGCCTGGGTGGCTTAGTTGGTTGAGCATCTGACTTTAGCTTAGGTCATGATCTCACGGTTCGTGGGTTTGAGCCCCGCGTCGGGCTCTGTGCTGACTGCCAGCTCAGAGCCTGGAGCCTGTTTCAGTCTGTGACTCCCTCTCTCTCTGACCCTCCCCTGCTCACGCTGTCTCCCTGTCTCTCTCCTAGAAATAAATTAAACATTAAAAAAAAAAGGAAAAAAGAAAAGTACATAACTAGGAGGATAGTAAAAAACAACTAAATAAATATATAAATGGCACAAAACATTTTCTTATAAAAATGTGCCTTTCATTCCCTACTATACAGCCTGAGGCATTTCAGAAGGATCCATATGTTGATACATCAAATGTGTTGAGTGTCACCTGATATACCTAAACCAGAGAAAATCCTACCTGTACGTCTCTACAGTACTCAGTTTGTTTGGATTTGGGGGTGGGGGTGGAAACACAGAATATTCTTTTTTTCTTTTTCAATGCTTCTTATAACCTGAAGCCTGTTCTAACAGCAGCGTGAATATTCTAGCTGAGGCAGAGATGAAAGAACATAATAAACAGGAAGATACCGCTCTTCCAATGTATTCCTGAAAAAGTCCTTGTCAATCATAGTCAGTAAAGGGAATCTAAAATAATGCTTACCATGGTAGGAGCAGGCAGTGGGTTTAACATGCCTGGGACAAATAATGAAATAGGTATAGGGTGAGACTAATAAAATTTTCAAATCTGAGGCACCTTGGAATAAGTGCTTCCAGAGACTGGTAATAACATTTACTCTTCTTCTCTCTTCCAGGTTCTGTTGCCTGAGTAGGGCCATGAGTTATTGCCAAAGAGCTACTATCTATGCTCAGCTCAAGCACAGCATGTGCCCAATCGCCATTCATCAAGAGCTTCAAAACAATGTGTTTATCTTTTGACTTGTTGTGAATATTAATAAATTAAAGTCTTTAAGCTGTCTAGAAAGAAGTAGGAAACAACTGCCACGAGCTTGGGTGCAGATGATGTATTTACATACATTAAAGAAGTACCATTAACAGTAATTAATGGTGCTTTTACATCTCAAAATGCATTGCAATTGACTGTCAATTTGTTTTGGAGGTGTCTGCAATCATAAAATAAATATCATTCTAAATGGATACTTAGCAATATTTAATAATTTTAAATTCCGGTGTGCTACTTAATGCTTTGGCAACAACACGCTGTTTTATGAAGACAGTATTTTAAATTTAGAATTTTTATCGAACTTTATTAAAGTTAATGAGACCACATTGCTTACATTCTACCTCAACTTAGAATGTTTATAAAGGTCACGAAGGCTAATTTAAAAATTTGTATTTTGGAAAAAGCAAATTTAGTCAGTTAATGACTATGCAATTAAAACATAATTCCTCTACTTTCTAAAGGAACCCGTATTTAGCACCATGGTATGTCTTCATGAGAGATTTTATAAAAGAAAGGTTTAGGACTTAACACTGTTAAGAGACTGAATAGACACAAATGTAGAGGGGAATTTCATTAACTCCTGATTCTCTTGTGGACTTAGTCTGACTTGTGATTAGAGCTAGAATACACAGCACCTGCAAACTATCGTAAAGAATACATCAAGTGAACTTCCAAAGAAGTTAAAAGTAGAAAATGCATCTCCTCTAAGTTAACACAGTCTTCAACAGTTCTCTGATGACTTAAGTCCCATTTTTCTTGAGACAACTACAAGTAAAATAGGAAATATATTTGCTTTAAAGTTGCCAAGGCTCTGTGCAATAGAAATTTGGAGCGGGGGCACCTGGGTGGCTCAGTTGGTTAAGCCTCCTACTTTGGCTCAGGTCATGATCTCACTACTCATAACTTGGAACCCAGGATCGGGCTCTATGCTGACAGCTCAGAACCTGGAGACTGCTTCAGATGCTGTCTCTCCGTCTCTCTTTCTCAGCCCTCCTCCATTGTGCACCATCTCTCTCTCTCTCTCTCTCTCTCTCTCTCAAAAATAAACAAACATAAAAAAAAAAAGAAATTTGGAGATAAACTACTTACCCCAGTCTACAGCCTTTCTGTGAAGGATAGCCCTTGTAAAAGCAGATCTAGGAGGAATCTCAATAGGAGTTAACAAAGTGTCGTTGACAAAGTCCCTAGACCGAGACTTTCCTCAGATCCTTTTCCTTTCAGTCCAGTTTACTGCTGCTAACAACTGTTCAACCCTTTGATAGTAGCTCTTCATAATAATTCCACACACCAATTCATGTGCAAAAGTAATTCAGTTTCTTTGTACTGTTCACAGTATTGGAAGAGAGTTTATAAGGCAATAATTCTAAATATAAAACAAACAAATGTTATTTTTTACAAATTTAAGGAAATATGTAGGAGGAGTACTAAACACATTTGGCATGTTTAAAAATATACTTGGTGCTTGTCAGCTCTCATAGAGTACAGACATATTGTTTGTATTATCAATAATAACATGTAAATAATGGAGAATTGATCACTAGAGTATCTGCCTTTCTCCTGATCACAACAGTAACACTTTCATGCTGCATCTGCTTTGTGATTAGGCAAAAATCTGACACATGAATCCTCAGAAGGCAAAGCCAGTCATTCGTAGGTGTTCTTAAAGAATTCCAAATCAAAGGGCGCCTGTGTGGCTCAGTTGGTTAAGCATTCGACTTCAGCTCAGGTCATGATCTTGCCACTCCAGGGTTCAAGCCCAGCCTTGGGCTCTTTGCTGATCGCTCAGAGCCTGGAACCTGTTTCAGATTATGTGTCTCCCTCTCTCTGTCTCTGCTCCTCCCTGACTCAGGTTCTCTCCCTCTCTCTAAAATAAACAAACATTAAAAAAAATTTAAAACAAAAGAATCCCAAATCAGGAAACCCGCCCCCTTTTGGCCTTGAATACTTCTTTCCCACACAACAAAGATGAGAGCTTAAGGAGAAATTATTGGTCTACCTGAGTAATTAAATGCACACATGATGACTTTAATAAGGCTCTCATCTCAGAGCTAAGGAACCAAGAGAGGACTGTGTCTCCAATAAAGTATCTACTCAAAAAATTCTTACTTCCTTAACAGAGGGTCTGATCTTGAAAATCAATAAACTCACCAGCCACACACCATTTTGTCATCTGACCTTTGATTTCTGTTATCTGCAGTCCCTAATTCCAAAAGACAAAATTCACAAGAATGCATCTAGTATCTCATCTGCTCAAAGCAAACCAGTGAGATAATACCCATGCATATGCAGGGGAGGGGAACAGGGCAAGGGGTGAAAGTGGTGAAAACAGGTGACGGGGATTAAGGAGGGCACTTGTGACGAGCACCTGGTGTGGTATGGAAGTGTTGAATCACTGTGTTGTATACCTGAAATTAATATTAACCTGTATGTAACTAACTAGAATTTAAATAATGACTTAAATAAAATCATAAACATTTAAAATTCATTCTCATGGATACAGGAAAGCATGACCTCCAGGAAGGACTGAATGTCATTCTTCGATTTTTCCCATCAAGGAAAATCTACTCTGGTGTGTGTTTTATGGCACTTATCTGTACATTGAGGACATTTTATAATTTTTTTTTTACTGTTTTATTTATTTCTAGGAGAGAGAGAGACAGCATGAGCAGGGGAGGGTCAGAGAGAGAGGGAGTCACAGACTGAAACAGGCTCCAGGCTCTGAGCTGGCAGTCAGCACAGAGCCCGACGCGGGGCTCGAACCCACGAACCGCGAGATCATGATCTAAGTGAAAGTCGGACGCTTAACCGACTAAGCCACCCAGGCGCCCCCATTGAGGACATTTTAAAATTGACACTGACTACAAGCATCATGGATCTTTGGATCTGTAAAATCAGTTTATAGAACAGCAGGGCAAATATATTATGAGTCACACTGTTGTTTTGTTCCCAGGGGGAAGGGGCATTTTTCCAAGTACTCCACTACCAACCTGTTCCTAGGGTCAGCTAAACTGGATGTAGTTTTGGACAAATACTGTGCCAGGGTTGGTTTCCTCCCATGTTAATTCCTGGAGGTTATATGCTAGCTGCGTCCAGACTCTTAGGCAATGAAAAAGTCAATCCAAGGAGAAAAGGTGGACACATTGTTATTTTCAGGACACATGCAGGTCCAGCACATAATACGATCATTACCTAAGAAGACAATAGTGGCCGTTTACTAAGGAAGCGCTCTGTTGTCAATACTACGCATGGTGCTTTAACATGTCACCCCACGGTATCCTCACAACATCGTATTGAATTAAAAAGTATTAGCAACACTACTTCCCAGATGACAAAAATAAGGGCACAATAATTACCTTGCCCAAGGTCATTGGGAGTTGAAGGCAAATTCATCTATTTACTGAACTCATGCTGTTCATCATCACAGTGCCAGCCAGTTGTGTACAGAGTCAGACTTGAGTTAGTCCCAGCTCAATCTCTTACTATAACTCTGGGCAACTTGACTTCACAAAGCCTCAGCTTCCTCGTGTGTAGTGTGTGGTTTATAGTATACCTTCCTTACAAGCACCTCAAGAAATTATCTTAAGGTGGGAAACAGGCAAAGGAGATGTCTGGATTCCAGAGTGTCCCCACTGCCGGGTTGGCCTTCTGTGTACAGGAAGGTTTTACAATTCTGATGGGAGCCAGTGACTTGTGTGAGCTCTTACCGAGACTACACTGCCGTATATCTAACCCAACAACCTAACAAACTGCATGTATCTATAAAATCTCAAATGATCTTTGGACTGACTTTAACATCTTACTAGGTCCCTCATCAATTAATGAGCTAAATAAGCTATTGAGCCATGTTTGTTTTCTATTTGTACAAGAGTCATTAATTTATCTTTCTGCAAATTGTTTTTAATTTAACACTGGATTGTTTTGAGAATTAAGTGAGATGATGCATAATGCATGTTCTGTTTAGAGCCTGTCACATATAATTCAATAAATGTTACCCATTACATCACTGTTATGAGCATGTCAATAATTACCACCATTATCATACCACTTAAAATTTTTAATGTTAGCGATGGTTTGTTTACTTACATTAAAATATTAACAAGAAAGAATAATCACTAGTTCTGAAAACAGTTCCAAATTCCACGCTGCTAACCACAGCTGACACCACTTTAACATCTGGCCTTGAGAATGGTTATCTTGCAAATCACATACTGGGTACAGAAATGAGAGTTTTCAAAAGATCCACTTTCCACACACAGAAGCTTGTGCATCAGCTGGGCTGCCATCAAGTCTGCTAAACAGGGTTCATTAGAATGATAATTGACAGTTGTTTCCTTTTCTAAGTGATTGCTCTGTAGTTCCATTATGTTCTGTCAAGGAAGTGCTAGTAATTAATTAACAATAAACTAAACACTAACTTTGCTTGCAGTGAAGGTTTGAAACCATTTATCTTGAGGGTGTGGAGATGTGGCAGGGAGAGAGGAAATCCACCGCCCAGGTCCATGAAGCACTGTAAGAAGATGTCACTATAGGGAGGGGTAGGGATGGACAGAGCCCTCTGGGAAGGTGAGAGAGACTTCCACATCTCCTTTTGCAGCTGATATATGGAAAAAACAAAATGGAAGTAATCTCAAACCCAAAGTCCAAAAATATATGGTCGATGTTTTTTCAGAAAGACACTTTAAACACTAAAAAACAAAATAAGAATACATAAGATATTCATAAGGTAATGAACTTTTTTTTTTTTTAATTTCAAAGTGCATGGAAGGTGAGCAGTCAGGAAAATGAGAGTGCTCTTTGCATTCCTACCAAAATACTCTAGAACTCTCCTTTTTAAAAAATAATATGTAAAGTCTAAAAAACAAAAAATAAATAACATGTAAAATCTAAATTGAGGCTTTTTGTGAAAATGCAGCCTTAGGCCAAGGATTGAGCCCTCTTTCCTCAGCCCGCAGACCCTGAGATCTGATTTTTCACTAAATCATCCGATATCCTGTGCCTCCGTTGCTGGTCTCCTTTCCTGCCTACTTTGTTCTTCCCGGACCATTAGGGGCTTCATCCTACAGACTCCCCATTTCTCTCCATCATCTTCTATCAGCTCAAACTGCCCTTCCAGCCATAATGGTCTCTTGGCCCCATGGACTCTCGCTGTGCATTACTAAATGTAATTCTTTGAATGCACTTAATCACATAAACTTTTAGTCAGTTTCACATTCAAGTGTCTCACCTCACCAATAAGACTGCAACTCTTTGAGGGCAAGGACATAGTTTCGAAAGACAACTAACAATTCCTGAGTGCCACCGCTTTGGAATCTGGTCATGCGGGCACTTCGTGGAGCAGACTAGCAAGCAACACTTTGTGTAGTCCCCCAGCATTCTCCTGCCACGGGCAAAGACTGTAGCTTTGTAAGTTTTGTTTTTAATTTTTTTTAAATGTTTGTTTATTTTTGAGAGTCAGAGGGAGACAGAGCATGAGCAGGGGAGGGACGGAGAAAGAGGGAAACACAGAATCCGAAGCAGGCTCCAGGCTCTGAGCTAGCTGTCAGCACAGAGCCCGACGTGGGGCTCGAACCTACAAACTGTGAGATCATGGCCTGAGCTGAAGTCAGAAGCTTAACTGACTGAGCCACCCAGGTGCCCCACTTTTTTAAAGATTTTAAAGGTGTTTTGTGGGTTTCTGACTTCAGCAGAGCCCCAATCCCATCATTTAAAGGCTCCAAAATTCCTGGTATGTCCCAACCTCTGCCAGTATCCGAGTCCCTACCCTCTGGTGTTTTTCAAAAGAGGATCCTGATATGTTCTTCAAAATTAAAAGAGTGATGCTCTCTCAGAGAGACTGGCTCTCAGAGAGGTGAGGATTTAGTTAACTGGAACACGAAATAGCACAAGAACTGGGTAAAAGGTCTTTAGTGGAGGTCAAAGTCAGCTAAAGGCCAAGTGTGAAAGACAAATGTAACCAAAGGAACGAGCTAATCAGTAATAAATTCAGGCACTGGATCAGGAGTCAGTTGATAGAAAGGGAACAGAGCAAAATGTCCAGAGACAAGGGCATGGGCTGCAGTTCCTTTAGGTCCCTCCTGTCGGCTCCTGAGAGTTCACAGCTCTGAGAAAACTAGAGAATACTGGAGCCTCCGGTTCCAGTGAACTTGGCTTTCAATGGGCACAACCCCCAAGGCAAAACAAAGCAAAACAAAGCACTCTAACACTTTTACAAAGCACTCTAACACTTTTTAATTGAAAGAAAAAATATTTTCAATATGGAACTAATTTCAAACTTACCAACAAGTCCTAAGAATGAGAAGAGTAGAGTACAGGAAACACCTGTGCGCACCCCAAGTTTATATACTATCAGTATTTCCCCCACCTGCTTATCATTGGCACTCTCCCCTTACACACACTCTTCATTTCCTGCTCTTATCTTGAAGATAAGTTGCATTCAACATGTATTTTTTTAAGGAAAAGACATTCTGGAGGTGGTCCAAGATGGTGTCACAGGAAGACCCTGAACTCACCTTTTCCCACAGACATACCAAATCCTTCTCCCAACCCCACCACTGCATATACACCAATTCCTCCTGAAGAAGAACTGAGGGCCAAATGACCATCTTCCACAAGAGAGAAAGGCAGGACCCTAGGAGACATGGTAATGAAGAGAACCCCACCTGGGATATTATGACCTGCAGCAGGGCTATCTCTGGGGGGGGTCTCTGCACAGACTCACTCACCCCGGGGGCACAGAGAAAAATCAGTGGGTTAAAAGCCACCTAGACTAGAAGTGAAGGAAACCCATTTACTAACCTTCAAGTGTCCTCCAAACATGGGGGACTGCCGGAACTCTCTGCTGAGTCGAAGGGACTCACTGGCAAGCACCACTTGTTTACATTCCTCTCCACCTTGGCAGTACAGAGGAGAGCACTGTCTAGACACTCTAGCGGGCACCCTAGGGCCACCACAGTGAGTTCCAAGCCCCTAGCCCATCCCAGCTCCAGCTGTCCCTCCAGGGTGGCCTGTAGCACCCCAACACCTCTAGCCCATGCCGTCTGCTGCTCTAGCTCTGGCCATTCCACCAGACTTATGATTTCACTTATACATGGAATCTAAAAACAAACAAAATCAAACTGAAACAGACTGGTAGATACAGGATAGATGGACACTGGTTACAAGAGGGGAGGGGTTGGGAAGGCAGACAAAATAGGTGAAAGGGATTAAGAGGTACAAACTTCCAGTTATGCAATAAATAAGTCACTGGGATATAATGTACAGCATAGAGAATATAGTCAATAATATTCTATTAAATTTGCATAGTGGCAGATAGTAACTACACTAATCATAGGGATCATTTTGAAATATATAGAAGATATTCTATGTCAGTTATACTTCAATTTTAAAAAGGATATTCTCTCTAATCAACACAGTACAGTAAGCATTTCAGTAAATGTAACATTTGTCAGTATTTTATCTAATCCACTATCTTCCCTTTCCCAATTTTATCAATTAATCCAAGGATTCCCCTGATGGCATTCCCTCCTCCAGTTTAAGATCCAGTGTAAAAGGAAATAATCAACAAAAGACAACCTACTGAATGGGAGTAGATATTTGCAAATGACATATCCAATAAAGGGGTAGTATCCAAAATACACAAAAAACATAAAAACACATATCCAAAAAAACAAAACAATTAAAAAATGGGCAGAAGACATGAACAGACATTTCTCCAAAAAGGACATCTGGATGGCCAATGGACACATGAAAAGATGCTCATCATCACTCATCATCAGGAAAATGCAAATCAAAATCACAATGAGATATCACTTCATACCTGTCAAAATGGCTGAAATCAACAACACAAGAAACAACAGGTGCTGGTCAAGATATGGAGAAAAAGAAATTCTTATGCACCATTGGTAGGAATGCAAACTAGTGCATCCACTGTGGAAAACAGTATGGAGGTTTCTCAGAAAGTGAAAAATAGAACCATTTCATGATCCGCTAATTGCACCACTGGGTATTTACTCAAAGGATACAAGAACGTTAATTCAAAGGGATATATGCACCCATGTATTTATAGTAGCAATAGTGACAGTACGTAAGACATGGGAGTAGCCCCTGTGTCCATCAACTGATGAATGGATGGAGATGTGTTTTATATGTATATAAATAGAATATTTACCCATGAAAAGAATGAAATTTTGCCATTTGCAGTGACATGATTGGAGCTACAGAATACAATGCTAAGCTAAAGCTAAGTAAGTTAGAGAAACATAAAAACCATATTTCACCCATATGTGGAATTTAAGAAAAAGACAAAGGGAAACAAATCAGAGAGAGAGAGAGAGAGAGAGAAATCAAGAAACACTCTTAACATAGAGAACACACTAATGGCTTCCAGAGGGGAGCTGGGTGGGGGGATGAGTGAAATAGGAGATGAGGATTAAGGAGTGTACTTGTGAAGATAAGCACACAGTGATGCACGGAAGTGCTGAATCGCTACATTAGACAGCTGAAACTAATAAAACATTGTATGTTAACTAACTGGAATTGAAACATAAACTTAAAAAAAGAAAAGATCCAGGATAAGAGCTTATTTAGCGTTCATGTCTTAAGTATGGTTTAATCTCCAACATTTGTCTTTCTTAGTTTTTCTGTTTAATGAAGCATTTCCATCCCATCCCCACTCCCACCCACCACCCACGTGTTTGTTTGCTTTTAAATAAAACTATTCCTTAGATGGGGTTTCTCTGATGTGTGCTGGAGATGAGGTTCATGTTATGTATCCCTGACTGACCACTGTATTGATCAAGTTTCAGCTTTCCTGGGACATCACTCTGGGAGGCGCGCGGTGTCTGTTGCTCCTCGTGGGTGAAGTCAGTCATTATCATTGGTCAAGATCTTGTCAGGTTTCTCCACTGTACATTTACCATTTTCCTCCACAGAAGACTGCTTAATATTCTGTGTATTCGACAGGAAAAAGAGTTTGCTATGTTTTCCTTACATACTGACACAGCATGCGCATTTTTAAAAGCTTACAGTGTGTTTTGTTTGTTTTAAATAATAACACATGCACAACAGTTTTTCACTTCCTGTTGTCTACCACTCTTGGCTGTAAGCTTTTATTATGCAAAAGCTGTGGTGTGGGAGTCAATGTTTGTCTGTGTTCCTTCAGGCCCTCTCAATGAAACAACACAACCCATACAATCACCAATAAACATGCCCTTTCTTAAATGCGGTCCAGCGGTGGATTTTCACAATTTCAAAGAGCATCTCAGGCTGTTCAAGCTGAGAGACATTTGAAATCAATTGGTCCAACCCATTCGTTTTTACAGTGGAAAAACTCAAGGCCTAGGGAGGGAAAAATGACATGCCCAAGGTCACATAAACACAACAGTTGTTTAGAAACAATTATAAAATCAATTCAGAAGGCCATGATGGCCATGTTTTAAATTGAAATACAATTTAAAAAAAAATCTGAGCAGTTAGCATAAAGCAAGGATAAATATTGCTTAGTGAAACTTTGCTTTAATTACAAGTGTTTACAAGTGTGTATGCTCCCCTCTACTGGGTAATCACATGAAATATATTTCTTACTGAAGGTCATGCTTAAAAACCAGTAGAACCTAGGTCTGTCAACTTCAAAAACAGTAGTCATTCTACCACAAAGGTGCTGCTTAAGCTTTAGTGTGAAAACAAAGGTTGAAATGCAGGTTCTGATTCAACAGGTCTGGGATGGGATCTGAGATTGCATGAGTTGAACAAATTTGTTTGTGGGTGTTAGCTTGTGGGCACCTTTGAGAGCCTGATGAAAACACTATATCTCAGTTCAGTAGTTTACTGGGAAGGATATCTATATAAAGTAATTATCAAATGTATATTTGTTTTCATTTGTTAACAATTTGATATACACTAATTCTTGAAAAATTGAAATTAACCAAACAAAAACCTTCCATAGAGAATCAGCTCAACTGATAGCAGAAAAAAATGTGCTAATGGTGATAGTTATTAGAATATTGGGGGCGCCTGGGTGGCTCAGCCAGTTAAGCATCTGACTCTTGGTTTCTGCTCAGGTCATGATCTTACAGTTTGTGAGTTTGAGTGCCACATTGGGCTCCACACTGATAGGCCAGAGTCTGCTTGGGATTCTCTCTGTCTCTCTCTTTCTCTCTCTCTGCTCCTCCTCTGCTTGAGCTCTCTCTCAAAATAAATAAATAAACTTAAAAAAATAACATTGGGATTTCCTGATATTCATGAAATGCCACGCATAGGACCCAATCAATAATCATGCAGGCTGGGATTATTTCCCCCAAATTATAGAGGAGCACACAGATTCAAGCATCTTACTTTGCCCAAGGTCATACTGCTTGCGAGTGGAGGGCCAAATATTAGAATCCCGTTGATTCCTAAGGTCATGTTCTATTATACTCACTACTCACACATGTATATTATTATCACACATATACACATATTTCAGCTACTCCTTTTATATAAATTCCTATGTGGATATGTACATTGATAGCTTCCTGGACTTCCACTTTTACAAACAGTATTCATGTGAGAGGAAACAAATGCGTCAAAATCGAAGTCTCTAGAATTATGTGCCTTCCCAAGTGGCCCTAGCACCATTTATATTGTCTTAATTAATGGGATCTGTTAAAAACAGTCACATTAGATTAGAGAGACTGAGTTTGAAGGCTGGTGGGAAAGAGTACGAGAGGCAAACAGCGAGTACTCCAAACAAGAGTCCATCATGTACGTCTCAGACTGCATGGGGTGTATTTAGTTCAAACCGTGGTACTTTATACAAATAGGTTGTCACGTAAAGTGCAAACAACTCTCTTTTGACAAAGTGAAACCGCTATGGTACCGGGTTGACGGCTTTATATACCGCAAAGCTCTTTCAGTGACAAATGAAAGCAGTGACTTGAAATTATGGCGATATGGAATTACTGCATAAATCCTTTCTGGTTCTCAAGGGGAGCAAAAGGGTAGCATTTCGCAATTAATTAAAAAGAAAATCTGAGAGGAGGAGGTTAGATTTCTCTGGTCTTGACTCTGTTAAACAGACTTTGAAGTCACTGGTACAAAATTGAGAAATGGCCCTGAAAACTTCTTCAAATGAAATGTACAATGTTATTTAAAGATCTGGCTGAAGTGTGGCTCCTGACCCAAATTATGGCAGGCATGGGTGCAATAATTATCTTTGCTGGAGATGCTCAGTGCGCTGACATGGAAGCCTTTTGATACGTTTGATAATGCAGCTTTTTGCATCCACACACTGCTTGTCCAAGCTGTCTCTGTCAGTAGCAAGTTCGAATGAAGCCCAATAGTTTGAAATGCTCTGTTTTGTTTGGTTTGGTTTTTTTGCCAGCTTTATTCAGCTAGAATCAACATTTCCAGTCAATCATGTCTAAACCCTCCCTGCATTAATTCAGCTGACCTGCTCTCATCTCCGAAAAGGATTTTTACCAAGAGGCCTGTTGGGCAACATATTTCTGATAGATGATTAATAGGAGATATAGGATTTCTTTTTTAAAAAATCATACTTTGACTTTAAGAGGGCAAATTCATTATCCATAAATCAAAAGGAGCACAGGATTTCGGTTTTATCAAAAGCCTTATCTGACTTCATTCTGACAGTTCACTCTAGGCTGTAAATGATTAAATAAAAGTGTAAGTTCACCCAAGCTTGGGCTAAAAAAAAAAAAAGAGAGAGAGAGAGAGAGAGAGAGAACAGAAAAACCTCAAAGCCCAGAAACTTCAAATAAAGTAAGAAAAAGTCACAGAATTTTCAACCTCAGAAAGAAATGGAGAGAAGATGGATTATCTACTGGAAATGGATTTCAAGTGGAGGGTCTCTTCAGTTGGTTTTGCTTTTCAGAACTAGATTCAAATCTTACACTACCCTCCTGGTGCCTGGCTGGCTCAGTCTGTAGAGCATGTGACTCTTAATCTTGGGGTCATGCATTTGAGCCGCATGTTGGGCATAAAGATCACAACAAAAAGTAACTAGTAAACAACCTTTAAAAAATAAAATTAAATACATTATTAAATTAAAAAATAAAAACAATCTTACACTACCTTCCAATAGAGAAAAATGTTTTGAGAGTATTCCTACTGATTTTTCCTTCTTTTTCTTTTTTTTTTGCTTTTATAGTTTATTGTCAAGTTGGTTTCCATATAACACCCAGTGCTCATCCCAAGTGCCCTCCCTCCATGCCCATCAACCCCCCTTCCCCTCTTCCCCAGCCCCTTCAGGCTTCAGTTTGTTCTCAGTATTCAAGAGCCTCTCATGGTTTGATTCCCTCCTTCTCCCCAACTATTTTTTCCCCTTCCCCTCCCTTGTGGTCCTCTGTTAAGTTTTTTCTGATCCACTTATAAGTGAAAACATATGGTATTCATTTTTACTTCTTTAAATCATACACACACACACACACACACACACACACAGGCACATTATAGATGGCCACATATCTCTAACATCCCTTCCACTGAGAGATGGGGTCTGTGTCCCCCTGTCCTGGAGTCTGGTGGGCTCAGTAAGTATTTTCACCAACAGAATTCCACAGAACCAACTATGCTCAGGTCTTAAGAAATTGGTGTTTCTACCTACCAAAACACTTGCTCCTAAAGGCATGGATTTCTCTAAGGAAGAAGTTTGACTATTTCAAGGCCAACATTTTACAAGGAAACCCAACAGAGCCCTGTGGAGAGGAAGAGAGACGTTCAACTCACTTGTAGTCATATGAGTCATCCCAGCTGAGGACCCAGACATGATTAAACTGGGATAAGCCCATCATCCCTGCCATATCCTGTGTGAAACTTGGACTCACAACATTGTGAATCTAATAACAACATATTGTTTTCAGCTGTTCTATTTTTGAGGGCTTTATTATACAATAGGTGCCTCGAACATATAAAATGGGATAATCTTAAGTGTACCACTCTGCATTTTTGCATATGTATTCTCATATGGAACCACCACACACAAAACCACATCCACACATCCACAGAGATAACCAATCTTCTAGCTTCTATCATCACAGGACAATTTTGCCAATTCTTGAATTTTATAATACTGCACATCATACAACATATACTCTTTCATTCAAGTGTCCCTGAGATTCATTAATATTGTAGTGCAAGTCAGTAGGTGGTATATATTTACTGCTGTGAAGTATCCATTATATGTTTATTACATTAAGTCAATCAGTGGTTGAGGGATGTTTGGACTGCTTCTACCATGGGGATTTTATAAATAAATAAATCTGTTACGGACATTCTCGTACACTCTTTTGGTGGGAAATGCACTCATTGCTCTGGGTATAAACCTAAGAGCAGGATTGCTAGATCATGGGCTAGAGCATATATTGACCCAATTATTAGTTCCAATTCTGACTACTTATGGAACTATCCATCAGGGTTATGACACACGTACATTTTCTCTACATAGAACTAACAAATACTGAGAAATAATCATGCCAAGCATTAAAAGATATTTATGATTTGTCCTTCCATATTTGACCTTTCCTGACTAACTGCACAATAGTATTGTTATCAACAATGTCTACTGTCATGAAAATGACACTGTTCTTGGAAAAATTCTATCAGGCAAAGTCAACCTCTAAAATAGTACTGTAATAAATATGCAGAAATGTCACTTTTTGCATTAGCCCAAAGGTTTTGTATAGCTTAAGGATATGTGCAGTAAGCTAACTATAAAAATAGAAACTTGACAGTGGGGATGTATGTGTGTGTCAAAATAATATTACTCTTTCTGGAAGTATGGCAGAAAAAATGACACTACATCCACCAGCATGATTTTTATAGATCTGCCTCTTTGCCAGATGTCACCTTTTATAAACTGCTTTATAAAAACATGACAGTATAAGTGCAATAGTGTGTTTATTGCTTGATAAACTTTAGTAATAAACTTAGGATCGGTTGAAAATTAAAGCCTTAGAGCCTATTCATTAAGCATTTAGGACAAGTGAATAAGCAAAAAATGCAAACTATTAAAATGCTCAATGTATGCAGATCAAGCTACTGGCAGCCAGCACTATTCCTCTGTTGGTGTGTCTTCTGGAAATATCTCCCAGTTTCCTTGTCATTGAGCTAAATGCATTACAGCCGCATCTAAAGGATGCCATTTGCATCGCTACTAAGTTGAGTGAAATCAAGAACCTTACAATTGCCACAGGCTCGCTGAGTGAGAATAAGCCTTTTTCAAAAGTGTTCTGTAATTTAGCACAGCATATTTACATATGGCAAACAGTGGTTCCAAAAACCATTTTTCTGAAAAGACTTGAAAAGACTTTAAGGAATATCCTAAAATAATTTCATAGCACACGATCACTATTTTCACTATTGATGGACCATATATAGCAATGTTTCTTGAAATATAGCCTCAAGAGTTTTGGATTATGTGTAGTGGTCGCTAAAACAA
Source organism: Proteles cristata cristata (assembly GCA_017311185.1). Taxonomy (NCBI): domain Eukaryota; kingdom Metazoa; phylum Chordata; class Mammalia; order Carnivora; family Hyaenidae; genus Proteles; species Proteles cristata. The sequence goes on along the minus strand of JAESUZ010001551.1, from coordinate 2,550,564 downwards.
GAGGTTCCAGGGTCCACCCTTAATTGATTAAAACAAAATCTCATGGTAAGGGGCCCAAGAACTAATATTTTATTATGTAACTCCAAATGATTCTTATTCACCATGAAATATGCAGATCACAGCTGTACAGGAATCTAATAATAATAAATTTCAGGGCAAGGTATATTGCCCCAGCAGCGTGTCGATTTTAAGTGGATCATATATAATTTTATATCCTAGGATTCAGTTTGTTATTTAACTTTATATTTAAGAAAGCCAGTGACGCCTGGGTGGCTCAGTTGGTTAAGTATCCGACTTCAGCTCAGGTCATGATCTCACAGCTCGAGGGTTTGAGTCCCGCATCGGGCTCTGTGCTGACAGCTAGCTCAGAGACTGGAGCCTGCTTTGGATTCTGTGTCTCCCTCTCTCTCTCTGACCCTCCCCTGCTCACGCTGTCTCTGTCTCTCAGAAATAAATAAAAAACATTAAAAAAAAAAAAAGAAAGCCAAATAGCTAGTACCAATTTAATTTTTTTGTGATGGGGACAAATGAAGACCCACCAAAATAAAGTCTAGTTAAGGACTTCTAAAAGATTTATCCCCATAACAAAAGTATATACAACTGAACTTTCCTGAGGAGTCTATTTAACCTGGGACTGATTCTATTTAACCTGGGACTGACATGTGTAATCTCTATAACTGATAAACATGAAAAAGAATGACACAATCCCTTTACCTGACTATGTGTTAGAAATCTTCTACTGCTCATCAGCTTTTTATTGCTTACTACTCACAATGAATCCCACCCACAGTCAAATGTCATGGAATATTACAGGAGTTAATGATCACAAAGCTACCAACATGCAGTTTGGGTGGGGTGAAAACACTAATAAAAATATCGAAATAATGTTAAGCTCCCATTAACAAATTATTGCACCAATGTGATAATTAATACCTAAAAGAAACTGTCAAAACCTCCTAGGAGCTATGAAACATTAGTGCTGGGAATTACCAGTCCAAGATTCCACTTCAGGCAACTGGGAAAGCTTCACATGTCACAATACAATGCAGTAATAGTGCACTGTAGGACTTTCTGAACTTGAAACACATTGAAAATAAGCACCCTGCCCCCATCACAATAAAGGACAAAGAATGACTGCCATTTTCCTTATAAGTTAAAAGAAAGAACTTGCAGAAAGTCAAGTTCAATTTCAGGTAGTTTTCTTTTTCTTCTCCACAAGAAATAGCAATGAATCAAGAGTGAAATAGAAATCAGAAAAAAGTATGGGAAAAGTAGCAAAGAAAGGTGTGGAGATGGGCAAAGGAAATGTTTCTTCACCAAAACCATCATGGTGTTTTTGTTCTGTTTTTTTTAAACACCTTAAGGAAACAGAAACAGGTTAAGCAAATTTTATCCAAGTCCCTGGTCCTTTGGGCCTTGTCAATGTACATGCGCCTCATCAGAAAGGCCAAGACCACAATTACTGGCATGTGGGGAAGAACATCAGACTTCCAGTGAGCACAACTGTCAGCTAATTTGACTTCAGTGCCCATTAACTGATATTTTGAAAGCTTATGAATCTCTGTATTAATTCCTATCTTTGCTGTAACAAGTTACTATAAGCCTTATAGCTTAAAATAATGCAGATTTATTCTCTTAAGAGTTCTGGAGCCCAGAAGTCCAAAGTCAGTTTCAGTGAGCCAAGGTGTGGGCTGGGCTAGTTCCTTCTGGAAGTTCTACAAGGACAATCTGTCTCCGTATCTTTTTCAGCTTTTAGTGGCTGCCTGTATTCCTTGGTTTGTGTCTCCTTTCCCCATCTATAAAGGGGAGCACTCCAATCTCTGACAGTGCCTTCTTTCTGATGCTGCTCTCCCTGCCTCCCTCTTACCGAGATAGTTGTGATTATGTTGGACTCACCCAAATAATCCAGGATAATTTCCCCATCTCAAGATTCTTAACTTAATCACATCTGCAAAGAACTTTGAGTCATAGAAGTAACAGGAATTAGGACAGATTTCCAGGAATTAGGATGTAGACATATCTGGGGGCCATCTTTCAGCCTACCATGATTTCTCTGAGTTTTCTTTTTAAGACTAATTCATTCATTTGCTTATTTATTCCTTTACCTAACCACCCACCCTCCCACGCCCTTTGCTCTACAAGAGTTGGAAGGGGGTTCCCAACCACTATGGCAAAGCAGAATGGTATGCTACAAACCTCCAAAGGATGTGTTGACAAATTCTGATCAATATGTAAAATTGATTTTTGCTGCAACTATGTATACATTCTGACAGGATGATACTTCTCAGGGGGGAAAAAAGACAGTGAGCAGAGGAGGTGATGGAGTACTGTATAGATTGGGATAACTAGCTGCCAGTAAAAGGGCAGAGTCAGTGCTCAACATTAAAGGGAAACTAGAGAAATGTATCAGATTTTCTGGAATGTGCAGAACCGGATTTACGGGAAGATACAGGAATTTGTCTTACGAGCACATAAAAGACCATGGCAAGGACAACAAAAAGCCCAAATCAAAATGCAGCATGGCCACAGGGAGACCAAATGAATAAAGCAGTAACTGTAGAAGCTTCTAGAGATGCTGTGCAAAGCTGTTCCTCTCTGCTAGTGATTGCATTGTAATTATCAGAATTTGTGTGGGGTTGCTGACCTTTGGTTTTTTTCAGGCCAGGATGGACCCCTGGTTCAGGGGATGGAGTCCTCTCCCTATAACCCTATCATGGAGGGGTGGATGCCTATATAAAATAAGATTCTGTTAGGAAGGAATAAGAGCCCCTTCATAAGGAATGTGGTGCAGGCCTTCACAGACCAAAGGCAAGCAATGTGCAATGTGGCCCGATCAACTCCTATGTACATATGCATATATCCCCACTGTGCTTGAGGCTCAGCCTTTTTGGGGTTCTTAGCCCACTGAGCATGTGGTGTCATGAATAAAGCTGCTTTCTGGAAAGAAGAGCCTCCGTGTCCCATCTCTCTTTGCATGAATCCTGCTATAAAAATTTCAGGCAATTCACTAAGGAGGTAGACCACAGCATCTCTCCCACAAAATCACAATCACTGGGAGCTCTGTGGGTACCTGGTATTCAAGTGCTCCATAGTTCGACTCCTAACATCTGTACTTCTCCTACTGAAACGCCCAGAGATCAGAAGACCCCCAAAATCAAACCACCAGAGACTAGAGTCAAAGCCAAGCGGCGAGGGTTGTTTATTTGCAGGTTCGAACCTGGACCTCCGCGCACTTGTTGCCGGTGACGCTAAGAGGCCCTGAACAAAGCCTCTGCAGCCTTTTTATAGACAAAAGTAAACAAGTCATGGGGAGGGACAGGAGATTTCCATGGTTACAAGTTTGCCATTGGTTAACATTCAAATGTGAACATGTACCGTATCTGATTGGTTCCCGCCATCAGGTTTTTGGCGGGATCCAATTACAACATTTGGGATACCTTTGAATTCAGCCTATCATAGAGCGAGTTTAAAGTCTTGTTTGGCGACTAACAGGTTAACATCTCTCTCTCCAGGCCCTTCCCTCAGCAAGGTGGGGGGTAGCCGCTGGCCTTTTCGGATTGGCTGCCGCCAGGAGGCTAGTCCCTTGGGCAATCCGGTGGCGGGAAAGCAAGCTTTAAGCATTGTTACAGAAGCAGAAAGAGCTGGTTAGGTAATGGCTTCCGGTAGCGCCGGCATTTGCCCAGAAGCGGAAAAGCTGGTTAAGTTTTAGGTTTAGTTTATCTAGGACTGGGGCTATGTGCAGCCCGAGGTTTCTCTTAATGGAGGACTTAATTTTTGGCTCTACACTACACAAGGTCTCTCTTAAGTGACTTTTTCTATATACCATCCAGTCCCTATTTTAAGTTAAACCACTTAAAATAAACTTTTCAAAATCAGTTAAAATCATCCAGCCATTTTTCATATTTTTATGTTGTCTAAATAGAGATGAAAACAATTAAACTTTAAGTTTGACCTTAATTTTAATTCTGTTTATTCTTGTACAAGATTCTGGAAGCCTGTTCACTCAAGGCGAAGAAAGGCTAACGGTAGCAGGGAGTGGGGAGACAGTGGCAGTGTTAGTGTGACTGGGTGGCGGGTAAAGAAAACATTTTCTGGACAAAAGCTTAAAATAAATTTAAGTGCCACACATAAACTCAAAGGAAGCAACAACAAGTGACAAAAATGGCTAACTAGAGAGAAAAAAAAAATTTTTCTTGTATTTTAATCATAGCGGAGTCTCCAGTAAGGAAAGATTTTAACAGCTATACACAAACTATGATGCTTTTTACTGGTGATTTAAATTCAAATGTTAAGCCTTGCCCAATCACTAAAGTGGGACTAATGACTATATATTCTGAATGTTACATTTGAATAAGGTGGCAGTTAGCTTCTGGGAATCAATTTCAGACATTCACATAAATCTCAAACAAAAGGATAACGTTACTGACCTAAAAGTATCCAATCAAATAAAAAGAAATGTGCATTTTTATAAATACTATGCTAAAATTTAAAATTACTTCTAACATAAAAGAAAAGATGCATCATCATAATTAGGGAGCTATAAATGTGAAATTGAGGAACGTATTAATATTTTAATCTTTACGATAATTCTTTAAAATTGCCTATACTTTTATATCAGTAAATACTGCCTCAAGGACTCAACTGAAACTCAAATCATAATGATCACCCATTTAACTCATTTATTAAATAAAACATGTTCAATTATACACTAGATCTAATCATACAGCCAGAATCAAGGCAGCACTAGAAAGTTCAGTGAGAATTGGGGAAATTAGTAAAGGTCATTTAACTTGTTATCTTGTGTGATCAGGGAAACCCGAAACATGCTTGTTTTTCTCCTTTCTGCAGGCTCGGGGCTTCCCCAACCAAAAATTATAGTTACCCTATCATTTGCCATGTGGTACCTACCTTGCAGAGAATGGATAGTCAAAATCTCATTTAATCCTTAGAGCATTTTTATTTAGTTTTGATTTTTCTAAACTTATTTTTGAGAGAGAGAAGGAGAGAGAGAGAGAGAAAGACAGACTGTGAGCAGGGGAGGCACAGAGAGAGAAAGAGGGAGACACAGAATCCAAAGCAAGCTCAGAGCTGTCAGCACAGAACCTGACGCTGGGCTCGAACTCAGGAACCATGAACGGCAAGACTGTGACCTAAGCCAAAGTCGGACACTAAACCAACTGAGCCACTCAGGCTCCCCAACGCTCTCCCCATTTTAGATATGAAGGATCAAGCTCTGAGAGATCCATTAACTTGTCCAAGTTTACAGAACTAGTAAGTGTCAGAAGAACTCCCAAGCCTATAGGGATATTGCTAGAATCCAAGGACTTCTTATATATAAAAGGACTCCATTTCAACACTGATTCCACATCCACAGAACTTTTGAGAAACATAGTCCATACAAATGTGGTAGCTCCAAAACCTTTTCTTATTTACACCTTTTCAGGGAAGTATGACGCCTTCTGAGTATGCAACACTCCTAGTCCATATTACCAGAGATCGCAGGGTCTCATAGGACTGAAACTCCCGTGATTTTGTTTGTTTGTTTTTTCAGTAATAGGACTTCATATTGGCATTATAAGCACTGAAATAAAGAGCATGCCTACAAGGTTAAGGTGCATTCTCACACGTTACCACATGTGACATGACATTCACCTGGGCATGGGTGTTAAGGAAAGACTGGTTATAATACTCACTTAAGGTCTGAGGCAACAGGCACGAAAGAAGCTCCAACTTCTTGGAACTTGGAGGCAATTCAAACATTCTGTTTCCCAGTCTTATATTACCCAGTGTGTGATTCACAAGCAGTTATGGTCAAAAGAGATACACTGACTTCCAAAATCACTCAGCTAGAAAACAAAGGCGCTAATCGTAATTCAGCTCCTACGATTCCAAATGTAGGGTGTAACTTCTAGCACCTCCCTCTCCTCCCCCGCCACCCCCACCGCGGCCTGCCTCCAGCTTTCTTTCCTTCTAGCCTGCGAGGTTGAACCATTATTTTTCCTTTACCAGCCACATGGATAATAAAGAGAGAACAAGAATTTTAGAGCCTGGAGATTCCTACTGGGTAACTTTGAATACTTCCTGAAGGCAAGATATGTGTTATCTTGTTAGAGAGACCTCAGTAAGTCCCAAAAGATCCAGAAAATGAAGCTCAGAGAGGTTATGTGAATTGCCCCAGGTCACACTGCAGGCTGGAAACAAGGCCAGGACCCTGAGGTCTCCAAATACCACCCTGAGAGGCTGAACTTCCCTGGAGCAGTTCTCTACCTACAGTCAAGTTCATAGTTTTGGTCTCATTCTGTGCTTCCTGTACTTTCACTGGGCATCTATTTTCTTTTGTCTGCTCAGTTTGCCCCTTATGTGACTTTGATTTAAATGGAAATGTTCTATCTCTGCCATAACTAGAAAACCGGTATCATCTCCCAGAGATGGACAGTTAACCCCTGATAACCTTGAAACAAAAGAGGTATTAAATTCTGTAGAAGGGATCCCTGCCTGAGGCTCAGAGCCTGGGGCCTGTGCATGACTCTGTTAAAAGGAAACAGCGGGGCACCTGGGTGGCTTAGTCGGTTAAGCGTCTGACTTTCACTTAGGTCATGATCTCGCGGTTCGTGGGTTCGGGCCCCGCGTCGGGCTCTGTGCTGACTGCCAGCTCAGAGCCTGGAGCCTGTTTCAGTCTGTGACTCCCTCTCTCTCTGACCCTCCTGCTCACGCTGTCTCTCTCTCTCTCTCCTAGAAATAAATAAAACATAAAAAAAAAAAAAAAGGAAAACAGCAAGCCTTACAAAACTTCTCCTTGGCTAGTGAGAAGGGCTTAAAGATGAGAAAGAGAATAACTTCCCAAACTTGCCAGAAATGCCAAGCTTGGTTTCCAAGCTTGCTTTGAGCCACAGAACCCTCTGTTCAGATAACTAACATCAACAACGATGCTGCTGACAACAGTTATTTGTATCAGGACATGCCAGGCATCTAAATGCAAGCAAACTTGATACTGACAAATATGAACTCATTTACTCTTCATAACAAACCTGGGATGCACAGAGAGGCTAAGTGACTTGCCCAAGGTCCCACTGCTACTGAGGGATGACCTGGGATTTAATCCGCGGAGATCTGACTGTTATCCCTGCTCCCGGAAAGGACCCACACCGCTTCTTTGTATCTCAGTTATCAGCAGTCAACAACATAGCAGTCTGGTTGAAAAGGGATTAAGGGGCTGAAAAATCTGCTTCTTTCCCCTTCCCTAAGAGGTACTGCTCAACACAGTTATAAACAAATGGCAAGGAAAGGGCAAATGAATCCATTCTACGGCCTGGTTTGATTATTTGAAGATAATTCACATTTTACTTCTTGACGTTTTGCTTCATGGTAATCACTTTTAACTCTCTTCTCATTTTTCTTCGCTGATGACATCTTGGTGCACTCCTGTCTTTACTCATGAACACGGGTCATGAAGCCAGTACCTCAACACATCAGAAATCCCTTGGTGAGTAAGGTTCTCCCTTTTTTCTTTGCAAACGAGGCATCAGTGAAGTGCCCTTGATGACCATGACCATTCTCGGTATCTATGAATTCACACCAAATGAAGGTGACTAGAGTGTTCCGCTGTGTTGAAGAGATCCCTTTTCCCTTATTTTCTTTTTTAATATATTTTTTAAATTTATTTCTAGGAGAGAGAGAGACTGCGTGAGCAGGGGAAGGTCAGAGAGAGAGGGAGACACAGACTCTGAAACAGGCTCCAGGCTCTGAGCTGGCAGTCAGCACAGAGCCCGACGCGGGGCTAGAACCCACGAACCGCCAGATCATGACCTAAGCGAAAGTTGGACGCTTAACCGACTAAGCCACCCAGGCGCCCCTCCCTTATTTTTAATACTTATCAAAGAACATGCCAGGAGTTTATATCCGGGGTAAAAAAGCAAATTAGTTTTTTCACATTATTCGTGCATGTGTTTTTGTAGATGATTAAAGAAAGAAAAAACATATGCTGGAAATGTAGATGTTGCATATTTTATAATTATATTTTATTGCATTCTGTTAAGTGGCCAGAGGGTTTTCAGATAGCAAAAGATGCTTCCAAATTAAATTATTATTATTAAGCCCCTTAAGCCCCATATTCACTTTAGACTGTCACTAGAAATGTTTGATAAATTAAATAACATGCAGTATATAAGCATTAGACATAGTTTAATATATTTAAAATAGTTTCCTTACACCATCTTTAAGTGCAACCTGAGACCTGGAATGTTGGAAATACATTTTTCCTCTAGAAAAAGTGTTTTGTTTTAAATCTGTTTTTCAGAAATCTAATTAATGAAAGCTACAGAGCAATAATCTAGCATCAAGGAATGCCTTGAGAGTTGGGTTTAACGCTTACCTCTCTAAATTTATTCGGTTGCTAAAAATGATTTTTTTTACTCTGAGTCTAATAGGATTTGTTGAATAAAATAATGTAGATATGTAGCTAAATTTCCAATGGTAAAAGAAATTTCCAATGTAATAAACCAAACCAAAGGGGAATTAATAACACAGAGTCAAACTACAGTGGCTATTTCAGAACAAAATTGAATCACTGTCCCTTGTCCTGCGAGGGAGGGCATTTATGGGAGCAGTGGGGACCAGGAGGAAGATGAGTCTTACAGGATAATCATGTTATGTTACACTTTTATTGGATGTACTTACATTTTGGACTACACAATTGTTCTTGAAATGTTTCCAAGTGTATGTAATCATCAGCAATGTAATGGTAGGTTTCTACCTAAATGTTGCAATCCAAGGGGGAAGATGCAAATATATCTAGTGTAGGCACTTCCCATCACTTAAAATAGATAAGAACTTGATGATTAGCTAGCAATACATTCACCAACGTCCTCAATCTTACATGTATCCCCACCTCCATCTCACTAATTGGCAATTACTAGGTATTGAAGAAACACAGTGTCACTCCCCAGGATTCTCTGTTTGCCAGGAGCTACCAGTAATACCTAGCACCAACTGAGGAACGGAGCTGGAGTAGAACATGTTCTTGCTCTGTGGCCCACACTCTTCTTTGCTAAAGAAGAGGCCAAAGGATCTAAGGGTAACAGACCAAAGGATCACCTCCATGTTTTCCACCAGCTTTATGTTACTCATGGACCCCAATACTTGAAAAACAACCCTCTACTTTACAGATTAAAATTTGACAGAATCAAGCAATGGTAATTATATAAGTGAAAGAAGACATGAAGTGCAAGACACAGGAAATGAGCACCAGGAAAATGAGGTTGAAGGTCTCCTCTTCACTGAGGACTCCTCACACACATCCCACGTACATCATAGCAATGCCGTCCTCCGTCCACCTTTTACTTTTCTCCCTAAAATTTACCACTCTATAACACATTATCTATTTTATACCTCATCTTCTTTACTGTTTTCTCTATCTCCTACAAGATGTGCTTCACAAGGGAAGGGTTTGGGCTTGTTTCTGTCACTTCTATGTCCCCAGCACTGGATCACGGATGAGGCCTACCTTATCTACAATGGATTCTGAGAATCTAGTCCACTACTCTGTCACCTTTTTCAGGTAAGTGTCAGATGGCAGATGTTATAGGTTTTGTAAGCCATATATTCCTCTATTAATTATGCCATTGTCAGACAACAGTAGCCACATACAACATGTAAATAAATGGACATGGCTGTTTTCCAATAAATCTTCATGGGCAAAAATTGCCAGAGGGTTGATTTGGCCCAGAGCAGTAGTCTGCCATCATGGACCCAGACCATGCCTTGCATATCATAGGTGGTGAATAAATGTTTAAGTTAGCAAATAAATAAATGTGATATCTCTAAGCCAGTGAGCTCTCCTGTTTACCACTTAGATCAAAGAGGACCCTTGCAAAAGGCAGCCATAAACAATCTTGAAGGTAACAGGTATTAAGTGACATCAAAAGCTAAGCACGTAAATAAAACCTACAGTTTGTCCTCAATGATAAGGGATGGTCTCCAAAGAAGGAGAACGTGTTACCAATTGGCCTAAGTTTTTTTCTGGATGAGAATATCTTGTTTGAATGTGACATGTGACCATGGAGAAAATGGAAGAAACCATGGAGAAACAAAGAAGAGCATTTTACTCCTGTTCTATTTAGGAGTACCTCTGCACAGCTCGGTAGGGAAAAGTCTCAAGTACTCGGTATACACTACCTTCTTCAGAGGCCAGAGCTTCTCAAAATATTAGAACTACCTGGGAGTTTCTATAAAATGCAGCATCTTAGGACTCACTTCAGATTTACTCCAGGAATCTTCCAAGGGGTAGAGAGCCCAAGAATATAAAAAAAAATGTAGTTTTTAAGTACACTCGAGTCTAAGACTCACTATCATATACTGTCTGAATGACCTGTCACTACTATATGAGGGTCCCAGAAGAAACAGAATCCAACTCAGATGGTTCCAATGAAGAGACAGCAACAAGAGGGTAGTTAACAGAAGAGCAGGCAGGGGAAGGAACCAACAAAGAAAGTGGATGTGCTCAGAGAGTAGCAACAGCAGGAAGCCATGGCATCCCTGCGGCTCAAAGGGCAAAGGAGACCATAGTGATACGAGGGCCCAGTGAAGGCTGGGCATGGAGCACGGAGCCAGGGCAACCAGATAGGATAGCCATTGCCAACTGCAGTGCCCCATAAGGGAAGAAGTAGGAGAACCCCAAAAGCTTCCTACTCCAATCTTCTGATTTCCTGCCTAACTATCCTATTATCAATCCCAGATTCAATCTGTAAAGAAGCCTGGAATCCACAGGACAGAAAGGGCAGAGACTAGACACAGAGTGAGGGTGAAGGGATAAAGACAGGGATGTGGGTGAGAATGGCAGAAAAACCAGCACATTGATCAATTATGCTCAAAACAAAATCATCCTTGTTTTATATCACAATGGAATATAAACACCTCTAGTTCCATACCTTCTACCAAGTAGATGACAAAAAAGACCACCAGTAATCAGGACATTCCCCATAGGTTCACAATAACCCATCCCAACCCCAAATTCTGTCTTGATTTATGCTGTCGTCTTGTTTACAGGCAGCTTCCTCACCCAAGTCACAGTCTTCAAAAATTGGAACCAACATCACCCAGAGTCAGCAATAAATGAAAATGGTACCTTTAACTTCAAATTATAAGGTAACACAGTGATGAATAACCATGACGTGATTAGTCGATTCAGGACCTCAATGCACAATGGAAGAATCCATCCATTATCTGTTCAACGTAATTCTTTCATCCCAGCAACTTTAAAAACAACGGGGGAAAATTACTGTCCCTTAGTAAAGCCTTTTGAATTTCATATGCATTTAATTAGGTAACTGCCAGCTCAAGGACGAGGACCATGACAAATAGTTGTTCTTTTCAAATTAGAAGAATAGACTGTTGAAAGAGCAATATTGATGTTACCCACACCTACTTATACAGGAGTTTTGTACTTTTTTTTTTTTCAGTTTAGCTAACCATTTTAAATTTTAATAAAGCTTTTGTGACCATGGTTCTCTTAAGAGTTCTAGCCATTAGCTTTTAAGAAACAGCCAAGAGCAGCCTCTCTGTGTGCAAAAAATACCTGGTTCCTCGCCAGAGGCCCTTGGCCATCCACACCGCTACTGCAGTATTTTAACAAGATCATCTTTATAAGCAAACAGAGAATACGGATCACCAGGCAATGCCTCTGCTAATCATAAAAGTGCCCTAACTTAACCCACAGTAATGATCCTAGCCCCGGTGATCAGAGCGGGCAGAGCTCATTTCTTTTTAACTAAGGAACAATCAGAAGGGCACAAAATGGGTCAGGACTTGGGGAGGGGGTTTGATGGATCGTGAGCAGCACAAAGTACAGAACCGTGAGACTATACACCCTTCTATCTGCATCCTGGCCTTTTCTCAAAGGCCATCCCAGCTAAGTGGAGCACTAAGAACAAAGCTGTCTAGCCCTACCTGCCATGCTTGCTTCTAGCCAGGCTCTCCCTCCTCTGCCCCCCCCGTCCCCCGCTCCTCCACACATAGTTGAACAAACTCAGAAGACATATTTTGTAGCTACTAGTAAACATCTATGTGTTTATATTCATACAGATCTTTACATTTTTTGTACTACATTTGGTAAGTAAACATTCCTACTAGAGATAAGAAACACAAGGGAAAAACTTGGTATAATCAAAATTAAAAATCCATGGTCTCGTGATTTCAAATAATTATTACAGCCGATTGTAGTAAGTGAGCCTACTGGATACAGGCTCTGATATTCTTGTCAATATACTCAGCAAACATGGCTGTGGAATGTGACAATAAAGTATTTCCAATCTCTAGGTCTTTTTGATAATTCACTCTGTGTTTTACAAACAATCAGGCTCCCAGTTTTCAAAGGGATTCTAAGCACATCACTCAGACTGACAGAGCAAGTATTCCAGACAATTGGTTCCCTGAGGGTCAAGACAGTGATGCTCGATCAGGATTCAAACGGGTCATAAACCCTTCATGGATCTCTCTCAAGTGGGTGGTGATGCCTCCCTAGGGCCGCTCATCATTTGCTGCTACAGTCAAGCACTTGTCATTATAGACAAACACCCCGTCAGTCTTAGGTACTCATCCAATCAAGTCTTACTGCAACCAGGGAAGAGGACCAGTGGTATAACGAAGTCCAAAGAGAAAAATTAGGCATGTGTGCCTACCCAGGCATGACTGCTCGCTGCACACTTCATTTCTGTATCTGTGCTTGCAGCATGGCCACAGAACTCTGTGCCTGTTTATCTACCATGATCACGGGCATCCAAACCATCCAGGGACCATATACGTCAAAAGCCCTAAAACACCAAACGCATTTCTAGAAATTTATCCTAAGGAAATAATTGGACAAGTGCCTAAAAGATGTATGTACAAGGTCGTTCACTGCTGTGTTCTTTACAGCATCACAAGATTGGAAACACATCAATCTCAGTTTTGCTGTCTGCCGAGTCGGATTGCAAAATCCTATTTACACCTGTTACAATTACATCTTGCCACCTACGACCAGGAGCAGACTAAATATGGCTCTTAGCTAAAGGAACATCACAGTGCTCAGTGCCTTGGAAAAAAGAAAGCCAGTGTTGTACGTATTTTGTTCTTAAACGCTTATTTTTAAGAGAAAGAGTTGGGGGAAAGGGTAGACAGAGAGGGAGACAAAGGATTCGAAGCAGGCTCTTTGCTGACAGCAGAGAGCCTGATGCAAGGCTCAAACTCATGAACCGTGAGAACATGACCGGAGTCGAAGTCATGCACTTAACCGACTGAACCACTCAGGAGCCCCAGTGTTGTACGTATTTTAAAGCAGAATTTCCAGCCCCCAGGCCTGTTCACATGCCTTCCCTGAAAGGCAGCCAGACCTAAGTTTCATTGTATAAACAAGTCTCCTTATTCAAAACTCTTTTAAGACTTCCTGTTACCACTAGGAGCCTCTGAATACCTTAGCACGGATCTGAAGGCCTCTGCATAAGTTTGTTTATTTCTCCAACTCACCAATTGCTACTCCTGACCTCACCTGCACGGTGCTCTAACCATCCTGAATTTCAGGAACTTTGTGCACACTGTCCATTAATTCTGCGCACAGTGCCCTTCCTGACTCAGTGACCCAGCCAAATCCTACTTATCCTACATTCGTCAGAGGCCTGTCCAGAAATCTCTCTCATTCCTTCCACATGTGGATTCCAGCACCTCTCTCCCATGTTTCTTGGCACCTTACACGATATGTTGTAGCTGACCATTTTCCGATCTGTTTTCTCCACCAGAATGTTAAGCACAGTGAAGGCATGGACTATGGCTTGTTCATTTATTTTTTAGAAGACAAAAAAAAAAATTGGGGGGCATTCTCCACTCTCTACTCCCATGTCTGTTCTGAGTTGCTAGGCTTCAGTGATTCTTTTTCACTCCCAGTTCCTTAATAAAGACATCTCCAGTGAAGTATGTCTAAGAGCCATGGCTCATGATTCTCCCACAGCATGAAGGCATAGCTGTCCTGAATATACATGCCCCACATCACCTTTTCTGTATATTACATACCCCCAAATGAGGGGTGGGTCCAAAAAGTTAGGTGCAAAGTAGGGCGAGTACCATTAGGTTATTTTACAATTCCATAGTGCTTATTAAACATTATACATACATGTGTATGTGTGCGTACACATGTGTATATCATATACCAATCTGAGCCCTTTGCATGTATTAAAGCATGAGAATTCACAGCTACCCTAGGAGACATGTCCTATTAATATTCCCATTTTAACAGGAGAGCTTAAAAAAAAATCACTTACAATCTCAAAGCTACTGAATGGCAAAGCCAGACTTTGAACTGTGTGTGCCCTGAAACACCAAGTAATGCTGCCTTTCTAACATACCCTGGGTGATTCAGCCCCTGGGCACAGGGAAAGGAGCCGGTTACAGGAGCATATCTGAGCAGCGGAGTGAAATTTGGGCACATGCTATCATGAGAGAGAACACAGGCAGGGTATCAAATAGGCACAGTGGGACAGAAAGTCACGAAGATGCAAGGCACACGCTAGCTGAACAGCTGCCCGGGTCTCCTCCCCGGAGGGGCGGCCTGAGCTGAGGATGGGTGTTAGTAATCACACTACTTCTGAATCTCAGGTACGCAGCAGAACCTGTGGGAGCCCACAAGAGGCTGGCGCGATGGCAAGGTCACTCGCTGGCTGATTTTCCTCTTATTGCTATCATTCGGGGGGCTCCCTGGTGTGAAAAGGCAATTGTGTTGGGGAGAACCACTTTTATCAATATAAGACTTTATATATCTAACTTCTATCCCTTGTCCATCCCTCGACTTCCTCCATCTCCAACGCAACCAGGAAAACGCTCTCCAGAAACAAAGACGACAGAAATAAAGTTAGAGACATGGAGATAATATCGCAGCCGACTCAGAGAAACATTTCACCCTCCCTTATCTCAAAACCTGGCTTCGCCGACACTGTGTCTGCTCATGGATGCCACTTAACAAAAGACTTTAAATAAATTGTTCCTAAAGTTTTTAAAGAAAACTTCATTTCCAGGATCCTATGACTGTACTTCAAGGTAATAAAATATAAATGAGAATAAAGAACAAGCTAATAAACTGAATTGAAGGCTGCATTACAATAATAAGGTTTGAGAACCATTTACTAACCACGTGTATCTGACTCTCATGACTTATAACATTGGCTGAATTACTTAACAGGAATGAGAGCTCCCGTATTGCTTCTGTTATCCGATGTAGATGCTTTTTGGAGCTGAACAATGTGACATTTGCTTCAGAGCACTTGTATCTAATCAATACGTAATGCTAAATGTGATTTAAAATCAATTTAATTGTACGCTTGCTCTCTCGTGAGTCAAGGGGGAAACAAAGGTAACATTTGAGCTACGCAACCGTTCAGCTATTTCCCGAAGAAGGTACAGGTCCCTTGCCTCTAATGGAGTCTAAGAGGTAAACACAGTTGTTCCTACTACAAACTTCACATTTGAAAAAGAATCGTGCTCCAACAGCTAGGATGTTGTGACCTAAAAGGTGTATTTGAACTGGAGCTCTTTCACTTCAAACCGTTTAACTACTGAAAGTTTTTTCACTTGTTATAAACATTTTCCAAATTAAAGGAAATTTGAATAGAAAACACATACAACAAATAAGAACTAAAGTACATATATGTAACTACCTAAAGTATTCTATACTTATATATAAGTATATAATTATACTTATATAATTATAATATATAATATATATTATATATATATACTTTAGGTATATACTTATATACATAAATATATAGAATAGTATATAGAATACTTTAGGTATATATATACATATATATACTTCTTACTTCATGTATATTATATCAATTATACACATATACACAGAGCTAACCTTGAGTGTTTATAATGGTCTGGACTCCATGTTTATTACCCCTAACATCCATTCATCTCACCAGGAGTTACAGAATCCCAACTCTGTGCTAGGTTATATTATTTACTCTAAATAATAATAATAATAATAATAATAATAATAATAATAAAGGCTTAGAGAGATTTTAAAAGCCTAGAATTCAGGATTCAAATATCTGATAATCCAGTCTAGAAACTCTATATAAAGATGTTTAAACAATTCCAAGATGGCCAGTAAGTTTCACCTACATTTTCATATCTTGTTTTCTTATAAAAATATGTATTAATTAAACAAATCGACTATTTGTGATTAACAAAGCCTGTGAATAATACTTCTTCTGCCCATGTTCAAATAACTGTGCAGTTGCAGTATGTTAGAAACAGAATTTTTTAAATGCCTTTTCTAACATCACCTGAAAATAGCCCTATAGAACACAATCAGGCAGAATCTGCAGAATTAAAAACTTGGATTTGATTTATACAATTGTGAAATAATAAAGCTGTACTGAAAAATATCTAAAGTGCTAGGTGAAGTTAACTGGAATAGAAATATTTTTGTTTCATTAGAATAAAACCAAAGTCAGTTTTGCCTATAAAATAATCTCCAGTTTATAAATTAAAATAAAAAGTAATTCTCAAGAAAATCCCCAATTTTATGACTCCTGTGTTAGAATCAAAAAGGTCTTCAGATGTTGTCACAATTTGAGCAGGAAATCCTGTGTGCACCAAAAGTGTCAAGAGAAATTTTAAGCCAGAAGTATACTTGTAAACATGGATCCCATATTAGCGTACCTTTGTCTTCCCTCTTGATCAAAGTTTCAAAGTAAATTCGTTGATGACAGGTCATGTAGCAGATGCCTTGATGATCTCTGCTGGTAACTGATAATGCCTCATTTACTTTCTGGCAAATTACCCTCAAAAGTTCAAATATGGTTTGCTATATGCCTTTGGTAAGGATCAAGAACTGTGCTATCCAATAGGGCATAGCCACTCACCATATGCCACTATGGAGCACCGGATAGGCGGCCAGCCATATCATGGGCTTTAAGTATAAAATACACACCAGATTTTAAAGAGTCATCACAAAAAAAGTAACACCAAGTATCTCATTAACTTTTTATACTGGTCACATATTCAAATATTTCAGATATACGGGGTTGAATAAACAACATTAAAATTAATTTTACCTATTTCTTTTTACTTTCTTTAAATGTGGCTACTAGTAAATTTAAAAATCGCATTTGTGCCTTGTTCTTTATTTCTCTTGGGCAGTGCTGGTATAAAGGATAGGAAAAAAGAGGATACACTCCTATTTCTAAGAACTTTTTCTAATACGCTAAATTACCAATTACATTTTTTTCAGATGAAACATACACATTTTAACATAGAACATAGTCTGACAGATCTGACAGAAGACATGAGAAATGTGTGCCTTCTATCATAATGATTATTTTTCTAATAACAACAGCTGTTTGCCTGTACAAGCAAGAGACTGTTTTTCCACATACCAGCAAGTACTAGCATTCAATCATGAAAGAAAAATAATTCTCCAAGGCCTTTCCCCACATGCTTTACATCAGCAGCAAGCTGTGCATTCTTATGTACTCTGAAAATCTCAACCAAGTCAGGGCTGCTTCCTGGCTGACTATTTTGTTACTTTTTTCTTAATATGGCAAATACAAAGTGCTCGCACTGGGCTGATTCAGAAGGAAGTGCATCAGTCAAGCCTGTACAAAACCCAACCAAAAGAAAAAAGAGAATGGTGAGTGTCCATTCTGCTCTTCCTTGATTACAAAGGAGATTAGAAGGACTATAAAAAATTTTGGTCAAAAGTCAACTGTTAAATATTATAGTCTTGTCTTATGACACTTGAGAACAACTTGAAGTTCTCTTACATATTTTAGGATCTCATTTCTCACATGTTGTAGTCACAGAGCACCTCACCTGTCAAAAGCTAATTAGATCCGTGCCATCCAGAATGGAAGTCAACAGCCACATGTGGCTAAATTTAAGTTAACTAAAACTGGATATTCAGCTCAACCATTGAAATAACCATATTTCAAGGGTTCAGTAACCACGTGAGGCAACTGGTTTCTACACAGGATAGGGTAGAACATTCCCGTCACTGTAGAACGTTCTATTGAAGAGCATCATATTAGGTAAGAGCATGTACTAAGTTAACAATCTGAGAAAACTTTTAGAAGACAGAGAAGTGAGTAGGGTAATGACAAGTATGTATTTGGAAAGCAAACTAAGGGAATGCTTTAAAACAAAACAAATCATACCCTTGCAGGGACAGTCTGTCAAACTAAACAAAAGAAACTTTTCGTTGTTAGGTACGCTTGCAGATGTACACAGTAAAATAGGTGGAAAGTTGTTTTCTGTATACTGGTTTGATCCTTTCCTTAGCCACACACAGACTACACCTCAAGCAAAAAGTTAGTCAGATCTAAGTTATAGTTTTGTGTTTCTACAACAGAAGCTAGGCTCTCTGACATCCTTTCTGGGCTAAGTTCGCATTAGAGACATTGGCTCTTGCCTTAATGTGCTAAATTACGGTGCTCTATGTTAGAGAACCCTTTATTTATTTATTTTCAAACTGAAGTGCAGCTGACAAGAAAATAAATACTTTTTAATCTAAGGGTAGAGAAAAAATCACAATATATGCATTTTCTATTTCTTCTCACCCACTTGGAAGAGAGAAAGTACACAAGGGGAGTTCAAATAGTCCAAAGATGGCTAAAAGCCCACCTCCGGAATCCCAAGAAATGATTTTTGTGACTTCACTCCTTTCTAGTCAGGTGTGCATATACTCTGCCTGAGTATCCTCATCTGAAAAGCCTAAATGAGATGATGCCTGAACAACTCTTGGGGGCACACGATTTTTGGACTAAAGGAATTCTTGACCAATGCAACCATTTTTCCTCTGATGCTAATCATAAATTAAAAAAAAAAAGCATAGCACATTTTGTCAGAGTAAATACAGAAAGAATAACTTAAATGACAATGCTACAAAACCATGGCAAAGACAAATAAATAAGCAAAAAACTGCCCTGTCCCTACAGGCTGCCTGCATGGTGCAGAGGCTCCTAACATCGTACTGTACACAGCACACTGAGTGCCCTAAAAAGTTGGGTCTTGGTACTGAAAGAGAGCGCCAAAATGAATCGGACATGTTCAAAGCATCCTTGGGAAGCCACATAAAAGGATCACTCGGCATTTCCTCCAGGTCCAGGGACAGTAAGGATGGAACGAGGAGAGAGCATGAGAGACTAGAATGTCTGAAGTCTCTGTAATGAAAAGAATCTGCAGTGTTGGGCACCGACTGCGATCAAGCTCAGGGAACTCTTTGTAAGGACACTGGAAGGCACCCTGAAATATGTAATCACACATTTCTGTCAAGCCTGAGCGTTTCCTATGGTCTGAAACAATATATATGCAAGTTGCCATTTGTGAAAAAAAAATTTTCCCAGAACAGTTATTTTCTTCTTCCCATTTGCACAGAAACCTTGAGAAAAGTATCATATCCGAGATATAGGAGGAGGCATGATGGAACAAGTTCGCTAGGAAAGCTTCCACAAACATAAAGAGAAATATGCTCTGCATCAATAGGACGAATCAGAGGAAATGGCCCAAATTTGAACACATTCCACTTCCAGACTAGCTTTTCCATGAATCACTATTACCCTGAACACCCACCTAACACTGTAACAGAACTTGCCAGACCATATGCACTTCATTTTCCACAAGTGTCTGTACCACAAAAATTTCTATGTCAAGGTCTCTATAAATTATCAAAATATTCAAAAATTCCAATAGTGTAACATCCTAAGTATATATATCAAATTGTTTCGTGTACCTGGAATTGACAGGAACATCCCCTGTCACTCTCTGTCTTTCAAACAGGAATTCCGGAAAGACAAGGAAGATTTCCAGTTGCTATATAGTGCCACCCCCCCGAAAAAAAAATACAAAAGGTTTTGTTATGTTTTTTTCATGATACAACCTATGTGAATAGCTCACGAGAATACAGAAAAGCAGGACACACGATGATGGCACCGCCATGGGTATCACACAGTGTATTTATTTATTAGAGTATATAAATTACCAACTGGTATATGAAGGACCAACTGCAGATCAGCCTTACCTCAGCACTAGGCAAAGCCTGGAAAGTGGAAAGAGCACACAGTTTTGGTGGAAGGAGGGAGGCGGTCAGATGGGTCTGCCTCAAACCTTAGCCTCCACTTCCTTAACTCTCAAATAAAAACCACAATCCTCCTTTTGCCGACTTCCTGTGGGAAGTGAGGGAAGTGACCAAGAAGAGAAGATACAGAACACAGCTTTTTTTTTTTCTTTTCTTTCTCTTCTTTCTCTTCTTTCTTTCCTTTCTTATTTTTTTTACAAATAGTTTATTGTCAAGTTGGTTTCCACATAACACCCAGTGCTCATCCCCACAAGTGTCCTCCTCCATGCCCATCCCCCCTCCCCCCCACATCCATCGGTCCTCAGTTTTTGTCAGCATTCAGGAGTCTCTCATGGTTTGCCTCTCTCCCTTTCCCCCACTATTTCCCCGCTTCTTCTCCCCCATCGTCCTCCGTTAAGTTCCTCCTAATCCTCCAATACGTGCAAAAATATGATATTTCTCCTTTTCTGCCGACTTATTTCACTCAGCATAACACCCTCAAGGTCCATCCATGTTGCTACACATGGCCAGATTTCATTGTTTCTCATGGCCATGTAGTATTCCATGGTATAGATAAACCACATCTTCTTGATCCATTCATCTGTTGATGGACACTTAGGCTCTTTCCAGGTTTTAGCTATTGTGGAGAGTGCTGCTATGAACATTGGGGTACATGTGCTCCTATGCCTCAGCATTTCTGTATCCCTTGGGTAAATTCCTAGCAGTGCTATTGCTGGGTCATAGGGGAGTTCTATTGTTAGTTTCCTGAGGAACCTCCACACTGTTTTCCAGAGGGGCTGTACCAGTTTACATTCCAACCAACAGTGTAGGAGGGTGCCCGTTTCTCCATATCCTCGCCAGCATCTAGAGTTCTCTGATTTGCTCATTTTAGCCACTCTGACTGGTGTGAGGTGGTATCTCCGTGTCGTTTTGATTTGCAGAATACAGCTTTTTGAAAATATTTTTTTTTAATGTTAGTTTATTTTTGTGAGAGAGACAGAGACAGAGAGCAAGGTTGGGGAGGGACAGAGAGAGAGGGAAACACACAATCTGAAGCAGGATTCAGGCTCCCAGCTGTCAGCACATAGCCCGATGCGGGGCCCTAACCCACAAGCCAGGAGATCATGACCTGAGCCAAAGTCGATGCTTAACCGACTGAGCCATCCAGGCATCCCTAGAATATAGCTTGTAAAGGAATTTGGGACCCTGTGCTCTACTATAGCCCATGTCCATGACAGATACCATGTATCAATCTCCACATTTGCTCTTTTTGTTATGTATCAGTGAAAACATACAGGTATATTCTGTTAGGAAAGATATATATTACTATATATGCATATACAAATATGTATGTGTTTATGTATCTGTGTGGTTTTTTTTAATGTTTTTTATTTATTTCTAGGAGAGAGAGAGGCAGCGTTAGCAGGGGAGGGTCAGAGAGAGAGGGAGTCACAGACTGAAACAGGCTCCAGGCTCTGAGCTGGCAGTCAGCACAGAGCCCGATGCGGGGCTAGAACCCACGAACCGCGAGATCGTGACCTAAGCGAAAGTCGGACGCTTAACCGACTAAGCCACCCAGGCGCCCCATGTATCTGTGTGTTTTTATATGAAGTGAGTGATTTGGTCCCTTGATCCTCAAATATTTTCCTTGGATGTCAACTTTTCTTTCTTTTTTTTCTTCCTGGATTTAGATCTCCAAATCCAAAAATAACCTAGCTTCCCCAAATCTCCTCATTATTTGTTAAATGAACAGTGAATCACTCTGAGCCCACACACTGTATTTCTTATCCATATCCTAAAATGAAGGACAAGGTCTGAAAGTAAAACTCTTCTTCCCAATTCTCACCTAATACCTCCATGGAAGATAAGGAAATTAGCTTATCAGATACCAGATACAATGTAACACACACAGCCCTTCTGATGCTGATCAGCTCTCAATGCCTCATATACCTGTCAGAGGGATTCCAGCCCATCAGTTTACCCAGCCTCCTTACTTATTCTCATTTACCCTCTTGGGTTTTATTTCCTCCCTCAGAAAGAAGAATCTCATCTGCTCCCAAGAAATATTCGTAGCCAACACGACAAAAGTGGAATCCCTACTTCATAACAGCTGTGAATGAAAACACGAGTGACTGCAATTAACTGCATTGTGCTGCTGAGCAGATGTGCACAGAGAAACAAATTCCCGCTCTTTTGTTCCCAGGCACCATGTGTAAATCATCCACAGACAGCACGGTGGGCCGGGTGGGTTCTCACCTCATTGTTATTCATGTTAATTCTTAAAGTTCCCCCAACCACTGCAGACTTTGAAATCAAAATTAAAAAAAAAAAGAGAGAGAAAGAAAGAAAGAAAGAGAAAAAGAAAAAGAAAGAGAAGAGAAAAAAATTGGGATCCTTCTTTTTTTTTCCCCAAAAGAGTAGATTCTCAACGTTGCCAATCACCCACTAGAAGCCTTGACTAAACAGATGGGTTTTGATACCTCTGGTTTGATTTTAAATGCAAACATGTCAATTGATGCTCTGCCACAGGTTCTTCTGTCTCAGAATCTCTTTTTGGGTGTATAATTTTTTTTTAAGTTTTGTTTTTCTTACATGAGCTGTTAGGCCAATAGTGATCTTACTACAGAAATAGTTCAGTAACTGTTTCATTTTAATCCAATGGTCTTAAATTGCTTTAAATCTAATTGTCATAAGCAATTTTGTTAAAAACCCTACAAAATACATTCCATGCGAAGAGAGACACCTGCACTTGAAGTTGCCTATTTATAGGAATATAAAAAAATAAAAAATAATTCGGGTTCTCCTTGGTGACTCTTTCCATAATGAATATACATGTATCGTGTTCCCATAGCCAGAACTAGCAACTCAGCAGCATATTTCCTCCAATCTTTGCTCTTAGGCCCAGGATAGGCATTGATAATCCTCAAGTGGGCTTTTGCCATCCTTGCTTGTCAGACACTAAAAACTACATTAGCAGCTCTCTGAGAGACATAAACCAAGGACAGACCTTAACACCAACTAGTTGAGTATCCAGTTAGAAATAGAACTATACACATATGAAATGACTTGAACTTTTTTTTTTTTAATGTTTAGTTTTGAGAGAGAGAGATAAAGCATGAGCAGGGGAGGGGCAGAGAGAGAGAGACAGACACTGAATCTAAAGCAGGCTCCAGACTCGGACCTGTTGGCACAGAGCCCATCGTGGGGCTCAAACTCACTAACCCTGAGGTCATGATCAGAGCCAAAGTCTGATGCTTAACTGGCTGAGTCAGTTCAAGTGCCCCAAAATGACTTGAAATTCTTTTTAAATATTTTTTTTTAATTTATTTATTTCTAGGAGAGAAAAAGAGAGAGAGAGAGAGAGAGCGCAAGCAGGGGAGGGTCAGAGAGAGAGGGAGTCACAGACTCTGAAACAGGCTCCAGGCTCTGAGCTAGCTGTCAGCACAGAGCCCGACGCAGGGCTGGAACCCACGAACCGCGAGATCATGACCTAAGCGAAAGTCGGACGCTTAACCGACTAAGCCACCCAGGCGTCCCTGACTTGAAATTTTTTAAGCAAAATGGAAAAATATGCAAGATGACAGACTGCAAAATAATTACTCAATTATTGAGGGAGTGTATTCATTTTACTCTACCGTGAAGTTGGGTTTTTTGACCCGGTTATTTCCATCAGCACTTTAGTTCATGAGGGTAACCCTATTTTAAGGCTTTGAGGGGGGATGATATGCTGAATTTATTATTTTATTTCAAAGGATTATATAAGCAGTATAACTTTAAATGGTGAATTTTTTAAGTGTATGTTTATTTTTGAGAAAGAGAAAGAGAGACAGAGTGTGAGTGGGGGAGGAGCAGAGAGAGAGGAAAGCACAGAATCCAAAGCAGGTTCCAGGCTCTGAGCTGTCTGCGCAGAGCCTGATGCGGGGCTAGAACTCACAAGCCGTGAGATTATGACCTGAGCCGAAGTCAGACGCTCAACCAACTGAGCCACCCAGGCACCCCTAAACGGTGAACTTAAAATCTATTCAATCACAGCAGTGTATTTTAAACTCACAGATATGTGCACTCGGAAGAAGTCTGAAGAATCAGGTCCACATGAAAACCAAGGCAGCAAAAATGGGAAAAAATACTTTACCACAAGTCATGGGTGCTTGTATAAAACCTTCTTTGCTGCACTCTAACCTCTGTATGAAGAGTCATATATTGAAAATAACAGTATTTATCGCTTCCCCCTTTCTCTCAACCATCTTTTTCACAGAATGAAAATAGGAAATGCTATGTGCTTGTCTCTGAGAAGATGCTTCTAGCCAGCTCTGTGCTTTATGATTAGTATCATGTTTTCCTAAGTTCTAGCATTAGACTGACTTCCATCTTTATTATGGGTGTGGTGGTTTCTATTCTCTTTCTGTGTCTTCATGAGTATTTTAGTGAGAGCTAGGCACACTGCATGCTGGGCTACCAGGGAAATGCTCAAAGCACCTGGGTCAGTGCCCGGTGTGTGTCATGAGCTTAGGAAGTAGTTATTGAAGGAACAATTGCATGAACAAAATTTAAGAGCACAACAGTTCTTTGCATGGCAGAGCAGGTAACTGATCACTTGGGCCTGATTTGAAAGGCACTGAGAAGACTGCATTTATCCCTTAATCTAGTAGATAAAATAAGTACCTAGGTAATATCCTGCTGTATATATACACAGCCCATCTTTATCCATTCATCTACTGATGGACACATGGGCTGCTTCTGGATCTTGGCTACTGTAAATGCTGCAATAAACATAGGGGTACATGTATGTTTCTGAACAAGTGTTTTAGTTTTCTTTGGGTAAATGCCTAGGAGTGAAATTATTGGATCATATAGTTATTTATATATTTTTTAATTTTTTGAG
Source organism: Proteles cristata cristata (assembly GCA_017311185.1). NCBI lineage: Eukaryota > Metazoa > Chordata > Mammalia > Carnivora > Hyaenidae > Proteles > Proteles cristata. Next base: position 2,525,599 of record JAESUZ010001551.1, on the reverse strand, counting down.
GAAACTCCATGTTATTTTCCACAGTGGCTCTATCAATAAATAAATAAAGTATTGTATGAAAAACAGATTGCCTGGAATTCTCACATTATCAATATTGTGTGTTTGGGCACTGAATGCCCTTGAAAAAAATTCTATTGTGATCAACTATATATAACACTAAATTCCCAGTCTTAAGCATGTTTAAGGGTACAGTTTTGTGGCATATTTATTCACACTGGTGTAAAGCCTTCAAAAAAAATAAAAAAGATTGAGTATCCTTTTCTTCTGATCAGCAGCAAGATAATTTTTTTTAATGTTTATTTGTTTCTAAGACAGAGAGAGACAGAGCGTGAGCAGGGGAGGGGCAGAGAGAGAGAGGGTGACACAGAATCTGAAAAAGGCTTCTGGCTTTGAGCTATCGGCACAGAACGCAACGTGAGGCTTAAACCCACAAACTATGAGATCATGACCTGAGCCAAAATCGGACACTCAACAAACTGAGCCACCCAAGTGCCCCAAAAGCAAGATAATTTATATAATCTAATACAACATTGAGTTGCCCTCTTCCCTCAAATGAAACATAAGGACTTAAATTAACATGTAAGAGAAGAACTTGAAGACTGACAAGATGTTGGCTTTAGATGAGGAGCCAAAAATTTAATTCAGACTCAGAGGAGGTAAAAATATTTTCTGGAGGCACTGAAAGCTGAGAATTACACAGAGTGGTTAGAAATGAAGAAGTTAAACAGATTGAGGGAAAGCTGGGAATAGGCTCACACTTGATGGCTTTTTAAGCAAATGCTGTCATAGAGGATTCCTCATTCAATCTTCTCAAGGAATTCATCATCAGCCTCATTTTCCAGCTAATTTTGAAGGAGAAGAGTGATATGCCCAGAGCGAATAATGAGGAGAGCCCAAGTTCAAGTCCATATTGGTCAAATCCAACATTTATGCTTGTTGAACTCTGTTCTATTATCTTTTCCTATAAAGACAAGACTGCCATCTTCTCAAGAAAGAGTAAGTGCTAATACAAGTTTGTTTCCACTGCCACTTGATCATTACTCCTAGGACTCTTCTTTGCTCACCTGCCTTATTCCTTATTTGGGGAGCTAGACCTTCCAGACTCATTCCCTCTGGGGAGGAATGTGACAAAGCAGAAAGCTGAGGAAAAATGGAAAGTTGTTCTGGCTTTTGGTGTATTAATACCTGGGACTTCAGGAAAGAAATCAAGTTACCAAAAAAAAGTAAAGAAAAAAAAAGTAAAATTACAAGAAAAGGTCATGACGAAGAACATGTTCTCTCTCTACCCTAATCCTAAACACCACTCCAGACAACCTGGGCTGGAAGTAGGGAGAAGTACAGAGAAAAAGCAATGACAATGAAGACATAGAATTTGGTGCTTCCGGGGCAAGCCTGAGAGATGGCTACATTTCCAGATGGCTTTGAGGAATCCAGGAGTACAGCAAGGCCCGACCCTCCTTCCACAAGGGAGAACCTTATAAGAACAACAAGACTCTCATGTCGGCCTTTTCCTTTCTGGGTTTTACACTCACATTCTATCCCAAGTTCATAGTGCTCAAACACCCTATGAAAGGTAAAGGGCCCTGCACCCCAACAAATGCCATAGTCCAAATGGAAACCTCACCACCCACATGTTTTGCTGACAGCAGCAAAATATGGGTCCCAGCCATACACACAGTGACAGAAAGGACAATTAGGACAATGGGTGTCTCCTTGGGCACCAGATTAAACAGATGGCATTCGGAACCAGATGAGACCCTGCTGTATCTCCAGAACATGGACACAACCGGGGGAAAAGAGAAAGAGTATCCCTAACATATCATTCTTCCTACCGGCCTGATAGAGTGGATATTTGAAATAGAAATCAAATTAATTTACAGAATTATATTTTTTCATATCTTAGTTTGTGTAATAAAATATATCTTCCGTATGATCTTTTAAAATTTAACTCAATATACTAAAAGAATTACAAAACAGCTCAGTATAAACGGTTGAGTGCACTGGTGCCTAATAGACCCAACGCTAATATTCAGGAAAAGGTCTTTACTTTGCACCATCTATTGAGATACTGAATGTTGGCTGATATTTTGTTAGTGCAGGAAACAGAGTTTAATCTGGACAGATGGATAGGGGAAGGGACTTATATACTCATAATGCTGATTAAAATGCACACATTCCCTAGCGGTGTAAGGCAGAACTACAGAAAAACAGCCTATAATAAAAGGGAAAAGCTATAGCTCAAGCTACTGACTCTGCTGTTAGTTTACATTTCACCTGGAATAAGTCTACACACATATAGTGAAGAGGAGGGGTGGTGATTAATTCTACTGTCACCTCCCCCTTGATTCTCCAGATATGTTACAAATATCACCCCAGATGTGCCAACACCACTTGTCACAAAATCGTCTGTGGCCCTATTATTAATTTTTCTTTTTTTTTTTTCTTCTGCTGGTCTAGCTGCAATTTAACATTAGTGAGAATAGAATCTCTTTCTTTCCCTCATCCGCATTCTAATATACTGTAAACAGAACTGTCCACAACAATACAAAAACACCTTCCTTTTGCTTTAATGTCTCCCATAAAAGCCTTGGATTCTCTTAATTCTTGCCAGAAAATAACTTGCATCTTAACAATGGTGGACAACTTGAATTCTAATGAGCCTGGCTTTTGGGGACTTGTGTTTTTAAAAATCATTTATCACTTTCTCCTGTTATCGGTCATCACATGGGACATAATTTAATGTGACAGCTCCTATTTTAAGGATGGTATTTTGCACTCTGCTTTCAAACTCTACAACTACAGTTATCCAACAGAGGCTGGCTGACCTCAATGGAGCAGACGGGGAACCATTAACAGGTTGCCAACTTTTAATTACTGCCGAGTAGCTTAGCATATCTCCAGAATAATTCCTTTAAAAAGCAATTAATCATCATTTCAAAAAGGTCTTTGGAGAAGTTTATTTTCTTTTACTTATAGGAGGCATTTTATTGAAAACTGCCTTTTCAAGCTCAGAGAGAAAGATAAATTATGACGATTTCCAGGAACAAGCAAGGTGAAAAACTGGAGCTTGTAGATGAGACAATGGTAAACCAGATCAAGGATCTCAAGAAGCTACAAAATCAGGCTTGAGGCTCAAAAAGAGCACTTGCTCCCAAATTCATGAAGGCACCACCCAGTAATATTACCTTTAACTTCCACTCTCCACTACCTTTAAGAGGAATGAAGCAATAAAAAATTCCAAACTACACAAGTTTACTGAAGCTTAGATGATATCAGTGTTAAGGCCTACCACTCTTTTAAGAAAAAAAACATATTAAAAACCATGGCATGCCATCAGTTATTAAAAAAAAAAATCTGATTTCACAAATGTCGCAACACATAAATGCATTCCATTTTGTTTTTCAAGGTAACAGGTGCTATTTCATGTTGCACCAGCAATTTCTTGATAGGAAAATCACTCCCAAAACTGAAAACAGTTTTTCAAATTCTATTGCTGTGTGAAGCTCCATCTTACCTCTTCTCTCTTTTATATTTCACTTCTACCAAATCAATCCCTAGAGCAATGGGTTTAAAGCAATGGGGAAAGTCCTGACCGGAGGAAAAATACCTGTTTTCTGCCAGCATTTGCCTTTGTCTGTGCCCAAATCCATAGTGACCCCTTTGAGAGGACCCCAGAAAATGTTCATCAACTCACATTTTTGTTCTAAGAGGCTGGTAACCTTGACAACTGTAAACATCTAGAAATTCTGCCAGTTCAGCCAGCCTATGCTCTCTGTAAGAGTGGAAAAATAACCAGTTGGCAATGTCTTGTTCGTTTTACTGATCAAAACAGCTATAAGCCTACAAAACTATTCCATTAAGAATATGAAAAATAATAATAATAATAATGGCTCTTTCCAATTAAATATTGAGGAGGAAATGCTTAAAACATTTTACCGCAATGAAGAAACTTGGGGGCCCAATGAGCAATTGGCTGTTGCAGCTAGATTCCAGTAAAGGAACATGTGCAATATCATTTTTGACACCTGTGTATCTCCTTTTGATGAGGCAGAAAAACTAACTCCATAAAAAGGGCAAATTGAAAAGGACCTGAATTTAGTTTTTGGATGCAATCTAACGTACTGATGTTTACTTAGAAAAAATTTTAAGTAGTTTTTTTGTCTTTTCTATATAGAGAAGCATTTTTTTCCTTATATGAATCATATAATATTTCTTTTATAAGGTATGCTATTTTGAAATATAATGTCTGTCTTATGACTGTCTTATGATTTGATAAAAAAAGTTGGAGTTGCAAGTATGTTTTTATGATGTTTTGTTTCGTTTTTATTTTTGTTTTTTTTTTTTTTAAATGGAAAAATTCCCAATCCCCCAGCAACTGAACTGTTTTGGTCATGAAACATTACCTTCTCAGCATGTGGTATGCCCATCAGCAGAAAAGTAGTAAAGAAGAACAGACTAACTTTATTTATTACATTTGCATTGCCTACAAAGCCATTTACTTAATGGATGAGTCTCATTAGCAGTCCAACCACAATATAAAGAATACAATGATGTGTTTCATAGGTTCATTAAAATAATATTTCAAAGGAGTCATTAGAAAAAAAAGAAGCTGAACATTCAACAGACAGTAAGTTGTCTGCAAATAAATGAGATGGAACCAACATGTTTTCAAGTAAGTTAAGAAACATGTTTACAAATATATTACAGCCATTAAAAAAGGAAACATCAACTTAGCAAGTGCTGGGGGGACAATTACTCATGCAATTTACTAAAACAAAACTGTAACACTTTTACATCAACATTTATTGTGGATGCAAATGGCTGTAGGTATACAAAAATGTGTCTTAAGAAGGAAAATTTCTTCAATAGCCTGGAGATGATTCTCTTGTTTGAAGCAAAATTTAAAACATTCAATCCTCTTTTCAGATCACTACTGTTTTTTTCATATGCCCTTCTGTGCTATTCCCCCCAATCTGCCTATCCTTTTATTTTTAAAAAATCACAATAAATCAGCAAAATGAATAGTCCTGGAAAGACAGAATTTACACCAAGGAAACCCGAGTCTATGTATACCTTTGCATTCAAAATAGAAAGTTCTATAAAGTCCTTACTCTTTAACCACATCTAAGGGTTGACAAGTGGTTGTTCAACAAATGAATGGATGAATGAGTCAATGAACAAAACAATTACTTAACCAAAGGTGTGGAAAGATAGCAAGGATGACCCCACGTAAGTCTCCAGGGACCTCCAGTCTGCACATTGGACCTCACCTGTAGATGCTCAGCTTATCATGTGACTTGATTTGGTCAATGGAACACCAGCAAATGTGACTCAGAAACAGGCTTCGAAAGCACTTGTGTATTTCTTTTAGTGTTTCAAAACCCCTCTCTACACTGCTGTCACCTTGAGAACATGCCTAAACCATAGCCTACTGGAGAATAAGAAATACTTGAAGCAAAGGTGAGTCACTCTAGTCAAAGACCACCGGGATGAGCCTAGATCAGCCCATAGCCAGCTACCTCCCAGACATGTGAGTGGAGAGAGCCAAAATTAGCTGAGTTGTCTGGGGGAGTCCCAGTGGAGGCTAGGTGGACAGACAATAATCACCACCACAGTGTGGTACCACTTCACATCCAATGTATCCATGTATAGATTTGTACTAACATTCACTCTCATAATGGAGAAACCAGTTTTAATAAAGTCAAACTAGTGTTGTATTTTATTAAAATAATTAATAAACCATTATTCACTTTTTAAAGAGAAGAGAAAACTTAAGATGTGTATGCAAATTTCTACTTTTAAATGTTGGAAGCTAATTCAGCAAAACACATCACCTGCTGAATTCAAACCCACATATTGCTAAAATCCACCCCTGTTCCAAGTACTAAGAATGCTCCCTGATCTCAAATCATTTACAAGTTTTATGAGACAGATGAAGAAGGCATGATATAAAAGGAATTAAATGGTCACATCTTAATGCTTACCATGTAAACCAATATAACTATGGATTTCTAAATGCCTGTAGGAATGCTTGCCTAGATTACAAAACTGACCACTCCCTACAATTAAGAGATTTCAAACTTATTTTTAAAATATATAAGCAAGAAGCAACCATATCCCAAGGGATTAATCACAAATCTAACTTTTCATGGGGGCTATAAAAAACCAAAACAGAAATATTTCTGGATCAGTAGTTTGTTCATAAACTAAAGACTTCAGCAAACACAGCTTGAGAAAATGTAGTAATGATCATATTCTAGAGAAGTAAAATTAGTAGATTATTAGAGCACATACCATCATAACTACAGGAGGGGTGACCTGATTAAGGACCACTGTAAAAATAACAACATCATTCGGGACTGAATAACCAACATGTCTGAGGAGGTCTATCTCGAAAGCTTGAAGAAACCAGGGCATGTAAAATAAATGAGCAGAACAGCTCAGATCTCAGGGTGAGTGTGCATGTGGATTCTTAATAGTAGTAGAGATTTCAGTAAACCAAACTATAAAATTTGAGGTTTTTCTAGTAAGCCATGGCCAATTTTTCTTATGTAGGAAGGTAGAGTCCCAAGCTCCTAGAGCTTTCTATTTTTTAGAATGGAACCATAAATAGAGTTTTTTACATGCTTTCCAAAATGCTAAGTGATGTCACAATTTTTTATTAGTCACTCTGTAGAACAAGTAAAAAGCATGTTTAATCATCTGTGTGCTGCAAAAGATGGTATCATCTTTGCTCTGGTCAAGAAAGCTGAAAGGAAATGAGAAAGGTCTTTCTGGCTTCTTCCTCCCTCACTGGAATAGTGCCACTTGAGGTATGGTTGAGAAATATTGGTGTTCTTCTCAACTTACTTATTCTTGGCCTCAGAAGACATAAGAAATGTGGTGGACAGGTAGCATTCACACCCCTGTATGGCCCCTTCCCTTGTGTGAGAGAAGACTCTGTGACTTGCTTCTAGAAAACATACAGAGGTGACAGGCTGTTACATCCATGATTATTGTATAACATGTAAGATACTGCCTTGCTAGAGGACCCCTTGCTTTCTCTTTCCCTCATGGGCTTTGAAGAAGTGAGCTGCCCTAAATCCTAGAGCCACAATGACATAGATTCTGTCCACAACCTGATGGAATTTGGAAGTGGATCCTTCCCCAGTCCAGTCACTGGGGAAACCACAGCCCCAGCTGAAACCTGGGTTGCAGCCCAGTGAGACTTGGGAACAGAAAACCCACCTAAGCCCCACCTCGACTTATGACCCACATAAACTTAGGTAACCAATGTGTGTTGCTTTACACCACCGAGTTGGGCATAGTGACACAGTAATAGGAAACTAATACAAGGATTTTGTGTGAAAATGTAAATCAACTATTTAACTAGGCACACTGCTTAGTTTGGCTGACATTTACTTTTCAAAATGAAAGAAGAAATGCCTTCAGTTCTATCATGGTGCAAGCCCATGCAGACCGATATTTTGAGTAGCTCTGTTCCACAATTCCTTTGCACAGTGCAAAGACAGGTCTGGTCTAACCATGTGTGCAGAAAAGGAGAAAGGTGGTATTACTAATTGGAATTAAAATTTTGTCTAATGATATGTTCAACATGGGTGGAGGAGGGCAGAGTCTGGGAAAGAGAGACTATGGGGACCAGTTTTTACCATCTATCATCCTTCAAACTTACAGCATAAATATTTTTATACTACATTTAAGAGCAGTGCATGAACTAACGGGTATTACTTATAATAAGCTGGTAATAGTAAGATATGGTGAGGATAGTAAGACAAAAAAAACCAATCCTATAGAATTGTCATACCACTACTCTCCCTGGGACATTTGAAAATCTAGAGAATTTAACAGGTGGCAAGGAAACTGATCAGTCATCCTTGTCATCTGCTAGTCACAGTGAACACAACAAAACCATTTTTAGACCTTGCTAAAACCTTCTCAGTCCTCACTGTGGCTAAGCCCTATGACCTCTAAAGGTTTAACTAGGTAGTCCTTATTCCAGGAAGCCTTCCTGGATAACTCTCCCTCCTTAGTGCTTCCCTAATATCCTGTGTAATCTCTATCATCCCATTTCCTGCTTTATAATATAATTACCTCTTGATGTGACAGTCTTACCCAAAGGAGTAATTGCTATTTGGGATCAGGGAATTTGGGTTCTCATTTTTGGATTCTCAGCATATAGGAATGTGCCCTGCCCAGAGTAGGTGCTCAATAAATACTAAGTCAAGAGTAAATAAAGGAATACTGTTACTCAAAGGTGTACAAGAGCTAAGAGAAGCACTTTAACCATGACGAGGCAACAGTAAGCTTCGATACAGCAGGCGAAAACATGCTAAGAGATTTGAGATACTGAATTTGTTGGTAGTGAGCCTAAGGCAGGAGTCTTCAAAGGTAAAACATTTATATAGAGCAAAAGGAAACTAAGAATCTTACAACCCATGTTAAAATGGAAGAAATCTTCTAGGTACCCACTCTATCCAGATGTTAACTTTATCCCCATCTTGCTTCAAGCAGTACATGCATACTATTAACTCATATCAAATACAATGAGCTATGCTTTTCTAAAAGCATTTCCTCTTAGGTTCCTTCTCAGCTGGTTTCGTTGGGTATCAGGAACTAAGGGTTTTCCCTCTGGTTGGAACGGCCTTGCCACTCAATGAGGAAGATACAGTCTGCTACTCACACCTCCCTTGGAGACCAATTCCATAAATGCAACAGATGGTTTACCAGACAGCCTTAATTTTCAGCAGAATAACTTTGATTTATACAAGGCCAGTTCTTCACATTCATTTCAATGTTTTAACAGGATAAACTTGAAATCATTCCTCCTCAAGAAACTTCAAGCTGTCCTTAATGTTATTCTACCACTCCCACGTGACTACTTCATCAGAGACCTGACTTCTAAAGAACACTGAAAATTCAGATGCACCAAGAAGCCTCTCCCCCTTTTTGCACCCACCGCTCCCCATCAGCAGCTTCTAAGCACCAAATGATCCAGGACTGGGTTTTTCTTTTCTTTTGTTCTTTCCAGATGCCCAGGCCTGCTCAGTAAAAGACTAATTGCAGGAGTGACCACTATGTATTATCCAAACCAAAATGCAAGTTAAATACTTGACTAAATACACAGTCTATTCAAAGAACTTAAGATCAAAAAGTGCCAAAGAGAATTCTTTGCCTTTCCCCACAGGTCTCCTGGGACCCACACCATTAGTGGCAGACATTTCCTACACCTCTTTGTGCTGGTGAATCTAAGGCTGAATTACTCTTCATCCAATCAATTTAGAAATTAAGTTATTAAGCATTAACTTTACTTGGAAAAACTTTAATCAAATGAAAAACAAGTGAGCTTTCTTTTCGTCTTGTAAACACATGCCATTCAGAAACATAAGAACTTTAATACAAAACAGACTTTACGAATTAATAATAGTTAATAAAGTCACCTCTTAGAGATGAGATGGGTAAGGGGAAAAAAAAAGCACTCTTTTCAAGCAGTGGATAACATGTGAAAGGACAATCTCAATGAACAAAAATCCAGATTAAAATAAGACATTATGTTCACTGTTAAAGTTGCAGACATTTTTTTATTCCTTAAAAAAAAATTTAATGTTTTTTTAATTTACTTCGGAGAGAAAGAGACAGCATGAGCAGGGGAGGATAGAAGAGAAAAGGAGACACAGAATCTGAAGCAGGCTCCAGGTTCTGAGCTAGCTGTCAGCACAGAGCCCCATGCAGGGCTCAAAATCATGACCCGCAAGATCATGACCTAAGCTGAAGTCAGATGCTTAACCAGCTGAGCCACTCAGGTGCCCCAAAACTGCAAAGATTTTTTAATATCATAATAAGAAGCATGCAAAGAAATGGACATTCATACAACGATGGTGGGCCTGATAGAGAGATTTGGTAGTATGCAGCAAAAGCTTTAACAAACTTTATATATTTACCATAAATACTCAACTTCATGCAACTCTAAAGAAACAATCAGATACCCAGGGATTTATGTACTATAATTTTTTTAATGTTGATTATTTATGTTTGTCAGAAAGAGAGACAGAGTGTGAGCGAGGGAGGGTTAGAGAGAGAAGGAGATACAGAATCTGAAGTAGGCTCCAGGGTCTGAGCTATCAGCACAGAGCCCGATGTGGGGCTCCAACTCAAACTGAGATCATGATCCGACCTGAAGTCAAAAGTTTAACCAACTAAGCCACCACGGCACCACCCAGGTGCCCCCAGAATTTTTCTATCTTGATGTGGGCTAGGGTAATCTAAACCACGCACAATAAAGAATTAGTAATATGAAATATACTAAATGATTCAATGAACTACCAGGTTTTGAGTTTTTTAATTGACATGTGACATTAATTCAATTGACATGTGAGCAATTAATATGCTCACAACATATTAGGTGGAAAAGCAGCAGGTACCAAATATCTTTTAAGATACAATTACCATCTTACTTTTAAAATGTGTATAAATACGCGGCAAAACTAAAGTATGCACAATGAAAAGGTATTAGTAACTCTCTGTGAAAAGAAGTGTGATTAATGACTTATTTTCTTTTCTGTATTTTTAAACTTTTTCTACCCGTGTGAGTGTGGGCCATAAAACCCATTAAAATGATGAAAATCTAAGGCTTAATGTTGGAAGGCATAAAGTTCCTCTACCTGCTAAGTACAGACTCAGTTTGAATATTATCTCCTTAGGTCCTAACATAGGATAATTCTCCACAAAGCCCCCAGGCCAACCTGTTCTGATAGCATTTTATGTTTGAAATATAAATTAAGATGTTTCCATACAGGATATGAAGAATGAGAGAAAGAAGAGTTATCAGAACAAGAATCCAATACCAGTTAAGTCACTTTCACCAATTTAATTTTAATAGTAGGGCCATATCAAAGAGCAAAGGTTCAAGTCATTTAGTATTATTGAGAGGATTAGCTCATTGAGAATATGAAAAACAATTATAAATGAAAACCCAGCTAATTCAATCTGGCTTTTAAAGGTCTGTTGATCCAGGTTCCCTCAGATTAAGCGGGCTCAACTGTTTGTACCTGATTCTGCTGAATTTATATGTCACTTTTATAAGAGAATCAGCAGTGAATTTTATTGCTGTTATACTTTGGTATTCTGTTAGTAACCAGAAAATTGGATTCAACTTTGACAATGGCATTGACAAGGAAAAGACAGAAGGCCCTATGGTCCCTTTCAGTCCTACGGGTCTGTGAAAACCTATTTACTAAATTTATGTTTTAATTATAAATCACTCATCTGTATGCTAGGACTTTAAAGAATCTTGAGGCATAAATCTTTTTAATCTGCAATGAATTAGACTCTATATTTGTTAATAATTCGGCCTAACGAAACAGTGGTAAATTAGTCATTTTGTGTGTCAAGTGAAACATACACTCACTCACACACACACACACACACACACACACACACACACACACACACACACAGAATGACTATTTTTTCTCAAAGGATTTTGTTATAATCTCAGTTCACTTGTCATGTTACACGGGAACAAAGTGGTTACACTAATTACCCAAAATCAAGTTTCGCTTCTCGATTTATAAGTGTTTCGTTTTATTCTATAAATTCCTAGCTGTCACAGAGTCAGAAAATTATTATTGTCATCAATAGGAAGATTGTTTCAGTGGTGCAGATGGCTGTCCTTTTATAGGCGAACTTAATGACTTATTCTTATCTAATCTGTCATCTGTTATTTAGTTGTCATTATGAACTTTTTGGGTTTCATATCAATCAATTTTCCATGTTTGCTAAACAGATGGCTTTATTGGAGAGAAAAAAAAAAAAAGGAAAGCAATAAAATGACATGAAGTAATTTTAAAAAAAACCTCCAAAGGCTACATACACTATTTAGTGTGTCTAAATGAAATTTTTAAAATGTTATTAAATAAAAGTAAATTTGAAACCAAACAGATATTAAAACTCAATGGACATGCAAAGAAACAATTGGTAGCAGCTATCCATAAGTAGAATGAATTGCCTGAAAATAGGAATAGCTTTTTCTCCCAATTTTTAATACAAAATTTTTAAAAAATCTATCCTGACAAATTGAGATGACAAATGTCAACTGATATAAATCATTGATTCAGAGGCTCTTTCCTGTAATTTATAGGGATACTTCCTTTGTTGATGGTAATCTTTTTCAGAGAGTAGGTAATCACATACTTTCATTGAGTGAAAACCATTCCTTGTGTTTGTCATCTTTTAAGATACCTTTGTTTAATTGCTACATTATTATCAAATTGACAGACACTTCAACTCAAGAAACAAAATGGTAAACTTAAATGGCTTACATCAATAAGATTAGAGTTCAGGGAATCTATGACATTGTATCACAAAAGAGCACTGTGGTTCATACTGTAGTAGAAAAAGAACTTGACAGGTAGAAGAAACTAAAATGTATTTTTGTAAATAATATGCCATTTCATTGCTGACAGTGTATTTAAGATTGTGTGTGTGATTATTCAGGAAGGATACTAACCAACACATTTGAGATGCGCTTCATCAGTCCCTATTAATGATGCAAAGATAAGAGATCAGAGCTTTCCAGTAGATGTACAAAAAGAAACTTCAGAAAGTTTCCCAATATCATGTCAACCACATCTCCCACTGTTGAATGAATTGAGTTCACTTGTGGTTTGTACTTGCCCACTTCAATTTAAGTACAAACTTGAAAATGAGGATGATTATGAAGGCTGAATTCTTTCAGTCCTTCAGACAAAGTTGAAGAACTTCAGATCACAGGCCAATTAAAAAAAAAAAAAACACAAATCTGTTTCAGTTTATTTCCTTATATGATAAGCACAGTAAAATACAAAGCCAATGTAGATAGCCATCAGCCATTCCAAGATATTCAGAGGCTTTGACAGAATTACACACACACACACACACACACACACACACACACACACACACCAAAAGAAAATTTAATACCAGATACTTTATTTGAGGCACACAAAAATTTTCAGTTTCCTCTTATGAGACAGAAAATCAAAAGGGTTTATTATATATCAGAAATTCAGGGACTTTAAATCAAAAGAAATATTTAAATCCTACAAACACCTTCACTGAAACTTGGAAAGAGAATTTATACCTTAAAGACTTCTCTTAGGTCCTCAGCTCAAATCCCTTAGGCAGAGAACACATGTTTGACATCAAATGTGTGCCTGGAACTGAGCCAGGTGCTTTACATGTCCTAGATAGACTTCAAACAGCTAGTGAATGAAGTCCAAATTCAGCAAATGAAGCTCTCAAAGCAGTAAGGCAAAAAACCACATTGTTGAGGAAAGTCACACAACACGGTCAAGCTCTCACTGTAATTTTCTTATCTTTAAGTCTAATGGTCCATGTTAGGGTTTAATCTACCCAAAATACTTTACAGTCATTTTCAACTTTTCCAAAAACTTGAGACTACTTCAGATGATCACGTCTCCTGCAGGCAAACAGCAACGGAGATCCTTTTCATGGGTCCCAACACATGAAATGATCATTTGTCAACAAAGTTCTACACAGTATTTAAGGATTAGTTGGCACAAAACCTCACCTGAGCCAGAAAGTTTATCACAACATAATATTCTGTGGATGTTATACTTCAGCAAGCTATCCTTTGCACTGTATAGCTTCATAGTAATTACACATCTAATATGTTTCAAAAGCTTTCAACCTTGGTCTATTGGTACTTTGCACAGAAGCAAATCACAACACCATCAAAGCCCTTGGGTAAGACTCCTCCTTCTTTTGAGAATGTTTTCAGTATTCTGTGCCTCTGATTCATAGTGGCTCAGACATGAGAACTGGTCTTCTCTCACTAGATGAGTGGCTCTTAAACTGTGGTCCAGGAATGACAGCATTATTGACCTTTGGGGTCATGTTAGGAATACAAAGTATAGGTCCCTAAACCAGAACTGAATCTAAAACTCTGGTGGGGTTTAGGAATCTATGTTTACCCACCTGTTTTGAATCACTGAGGTTTTGAGAGCCTTGCACTGTAACCTTCTTCAGGGCAAAGAGTGAATCATTCAACTTAGTATCCTTCAGTGCATCTAACAGCAATTAATTAACATTTAATAAATGTTTGTGATTTCAATTAAATTGTGATGCACCCAAGACAAAACACATTTTGGAGAACAGTCTGAACACAGGCCTCCTGGGGCGCTTGGGTGGCTCAGTCAGTTAAGCGTCTGACTTCGGCTCATGTCATGATCTCATGGTTAGTGGGCTCGAGCCCTGCGTCGGGCTCTGTGCTGACTGCCAGCTCAGAGCCTGGAGCCTGCTTCAGATTCTATATCTCCCTCTCTCTCTCTCTGACACTCCCTTGCTCTCTCTCTCTCTCAGAAATAAACAAAACATTAAAAAACATTTTTTTTTAAATAAACACAGGCCTCCTTTCCAGCTACTCTTTTAAGGTCTTAACACCAGAGATGTGTTTTGCCAAGGAAATATAAGCTTGGGGGCATAGATAAACAAACTCACCTTTATGTTAGGGACAGTGCATAGTAAAAACAAAAGCCAATTCACACTGAGAAGTAAATTGGGGAAGGATAGTAACGCAAGTACAACATAACAGGTGTATACCAGTCCCATGCACTTACAGCACAGCAATCAGGAACATAGGCTCCTGAGCCAGACTAACTGAGTTGTATTTGTCTCAGATCTTTACTAGTAGGTCCTCAGGGAAATTCATCAACTCCTTTGTGTGTCAGTGTCCTCATCTGTAAAGTGGAATAATAACAACTAACTCACAGAATAGATGAAATATTTAAATTAAATAGTGTAATTTATGTTGTAAATGCTGAACAATCTTTTGTTCTTATTTCTAAGTGGTTGCAGAAATCAAATACACATCAGCCACTATATTTAAGGGGTTGGTAGTCTACTTGTCCAAGTTATAGGACATAAGACAAAAGGTAATTAAGTCAGGGAGTGAATACTATCAGTGTTTACTCAGCATTGGGGACATAGCATATGTTGAGTAAGGGCAGGCCAAATAAGAGGAACTGTACCACAATACCAAGAACCCTCCCCCCAAGAGTCATGGTTGAATTATAGAGCAGAGACGTGGCCATTTCACAGAACCAAGGAGACTTGCTTGACTTCATGATATCTGAATGACAAAACTAAGAAAGTTTCCCAAATACACGAGTGCTTTAAATATTAAGTTACCTTTTCCAGTGGCTCCCAAGGATCCCAGCCTTCCAATATTCAATTCTTTGTGTAACCCCTACCCTTTGAGTGTGGCCTAGACCTAAGGATTCACTTCTAAAGAATAAAGGCAGCAAGAATGATGATATGTTACTATCAAAATTAGGCTACAAAAAGCCTACCACTTCCTGCCTCTCTCTCTCAGAAGTAAGTTGTCATGCTGCACGTAGCCCTAAGTAGAAGTTTTTATGACAAGGAATTCATGCGTCCAGCCAGTAGGCAGCAAGGACCTAAGGTAAGATCTTACAGGATGCAACTACCTGATGCCATGTGGTCTTTGGTCAGATACTTATGAAAATACACCAACTGCGAAAGACATTTTTGGATCAAAGTAGGAAATATGAATGATGACTAGAATTAGATAAAATGAAAATTAATGAAATGGAAAGGTAGAAACTATAGACTGGTTGGGGGTGGGTGGGTGAGGCAGGCTGAGAATAGCATGCTCATTATGATCTCATTTTGCTAAAAATAACGCAAAACCAAAAAAACAAAAAAAAACATTTACCTTTATGTCTGCGTACATGAATTTAAAAAAAGATACAGCCCACCATATCACCCAGCAATTCCATTGCTAATTTTGTGTGTGGGTATCCGTATATATCTCCACAGAAAAGTGAGTTCTTATGTCTATAAAAAGGCATTTTTAAGAGTGTTCATAGCAATTTTACTCACTGTAGACAAAACTGGAATAATCCTAAATGTTCAACAGGAGAATGGATAGATAAATTATGGTATATTCTAACAACGGAATACTATGCAGCAATAAAAAGTCCAAATTATTGGGGCACTGGGTGGCTCAGTTGGTTAAGCATCTGACTCTTGGTCTCAGCTCAGGTCTTGATCTCAGGGTCGTGAGTTCAAGCCTCACGTTACACTACACAACCAGAGTGGAGCCTACTTAAAAAAAGGCCAAATTTTTGACAAATGCAACAAGGATGAATCTCAAAAATAAAATGCTGCTGGAAAGAAGCCAGATATGAAAGGATACATACTGCACAATACTTTTTCATATGAAGTTCAAAAACAGGTAAGTCCAACCTACGGTGGTTAAGAGTCTGAATAGCTGTTAGCATGAGCATCTGAACACAGAATGCAAAGAAGTATAAGGAAAACTGTGGTGAAGATATCATGGAGTTTTATTTAGATATGGTTACACAGCTATCACTATACAGATAGGCACAAAATTATCAAGTTGTACGTTTAGTAACGGTGTACTGTGTACAACTGAATTATACCTCAATGTTTTCTTAAATTTTACACAAACAAAAAATGCAGAATGATTACACCTAAAGTATTAAAAGTGGCAATTTCTGGATGGCAGGAGTATTATGTTTTGATTTGATTTGTTGCTTACCTGTATTTTGTAAATTTCTGCAATGCATAAATATTATTTCTGTAATAAAAGATCATGTTAAAACTAAAGGAAAAAATATATTTTCCTAGTTCTACCATAACTACCTACACATGTCACTTGTCTTTAACCAATGAGATGGAGCAAAAGGTTCTGGGCTTTACCAGCAGAGACTTAGCTTTCTCTTGAAAGATCATGAAATTCCAGAGTCCTCCAGACCAAATCAGCTTCACAGAGTCGATTGTTGCCATTCCCAAAGTGCAGCAGCAGCATATGCACAGATCTCAAGGTCATAGAATTTTACACATTCAGAGGCTGGCTTCCTACTGCACACGAGTACATGCCAAGAGTGATGGAAAGTACAGAATGTTGTGAGGAGACAGGGAGGGAGGAAGGAAGGAAAAAAGGAAGAAAAGTAGGTAGGAAGGGAGAGAGGGAGGAGATACAGAACTTAACAGAGATCTTTTTTTTCCGGGGGTGGGGGTGTTAAACAAATTTCTTTATTGCAGGACTTCTCAGGGCTTTTAATACGCAAATATGGGGGAGCCTGGGTGGCTCAGTCTGTTAAGCATGAGGCTTCAGCAGCTCAGGTCATGACCTCACAGTTCATGGGTTCGAGCTCCCATGCTGTCTGTGCTGACAGCTCAGAGCCTGGAGCCTGATTCAGATTCTGTGTCTCCCTCTCTCTCTGACCCTCCCCTGCTCACGCTGCCTCTCTCTCTCTCTCAGAAATTAAGAAAAAAAAAGAAACATTAAAAAATATGCAAATATGCATTGTTTTTTCCTTAAATAGTTAATTGTCAAGTTGGTTTCCATATAACACCCAGTGCTCATCCCAACAAGTGCCCTCCTCCATGCCCATCACCCTGCTTCCCCTCTTCCCCACCCCCCACAGGCCTCAGTTTGTTCTCAGCATTCAAGAGCCTCTCATGGTTTGCCTCCCTCCCTCTCCCCAACTATTTTTCCCCTTCTTCTCCCCCATGGTCCTCTGTTAAGTTTTTCCTAATCCACATATACGTGCAAACATATGGGAACTGTCTTTCTCTGCCTGACTTATTTCGCTCAGCATCACACCCTCAAGGTCCATCCATGTTGCTACACATGGCCAGATTTCATTGTTTCTCATTGCCATGTAGTATTCCATGGTATAGATAAACCACATCTTCTTGATCCATTCGTCCGTTGATGGACACTTAGGCTCTTTCTATGTTTTGGCTATTGTGGAGAGTGCTGCTATGAACATTGGGGTCCGTGTGCTCGTATGCATCAGCACTCCTGTATCCCCTGGGTAAATTCCTAGCAGTGCTGTTGCTGGGTCACAGGGGAGTTCTATTGTTAGTTTCCTGAGGAAGCTCCACACTGTTTTCCAGAGGGGCTGCACCAGTTTACATTCCCACCAACAGTGTAGGAGGGTGCTCATTTCTCCACATCCTCGCCAGCATCTAAAGTTCTCTGATTGTTCATTTTAGCCACTCTGACTGGCGTGACGTGGTATCTCAGTGTGGTTTTGATTTGTATTTCCCTTAACAGAGATCTTTTGAGGCAATTAGCAGAAAGCAGGGATAAAAAGCAATTACACAAACACCAGGACATTTAAGGGTCTTTCACTCTAAGGAAATAGCAAGATCCCTGATTTGGACAAAGAATACAGATGGGATGCTCTCCAAGTTTTCCACTATTAGCAACTTCTACTTTAATTCTATTTGGATATTGAGCTTTTGAGGTTTATACTACACTTTGCAACCCAAATACTAATGACTACTCTTCCACATATTAAATAAGTCAAAATACTAAATTGTGGAAGAGTAGAAGAGCTGAGTAGGGGTGAGGCAAGAAGCAACCAGAGAAGGTAGGTTTTGGTGGGCCCACACGTGACAAATGGAATTTCACGAGGCTGAAAGAACACGGGGAAAATGCTAAGAGGAAACCCTGATAGAAGA
This sequence comes from Proteles cristata cristata, assembly GCA_017311185.1. NCBI lineage: Eukaryota > Metazoa > Chordata > Mammalia > Carnivora > Hyaenidae > Proteles > Proteles cristata. The sequence goes on along the minus strand of JAESUZ010001551.1, from coordinate 2,507,080 downwards.
CATCGAGGACACTAATGAACAGAGTCTAGATGCTGAACCTGAATGCACAAGTGATCAATGTGGTCTAAAAGAATACTGTGGTAGAATAGAAAAGCCCAGGACTTTTCAGCATGGGAGTCCTGAGTTTATTTTTTTTTTTACTTTTTAAATAAAAAAAATTTTATTTATTTATTTTTGTTTTTTTAAAAATAGTTTATTGTCAGGTTGTTTCCATATAACACCCGTTGCTCATGCCAACAAGTGCCCTTCTCCGTGCCCATCACCTCCATTCCCCTCCTCCCATCAACCCTCAGTTTGTTTAAATCTGTTTCTTTGCAACATTTGGTGAGACATACGATCTCAATGAGATTTATTTTGAGCACCCACAAAATGATGGCAAAAATATCTATCTTACGAAATAGGTAAAGAATAACAGCAATTTTTAGTGGGTGTGCAAATGCGTTCTTTTCTCTTCCCTCAGAACACTATCCCTCTTGTTTTCTTCAAAATCAACATGACCAAAATCAAATTCACAACTTTTTTCTTACAAGGTTCCCTTCTCAACCACCCTAGCTTATCAGCAAGGCCACTTCATCTCCATTGACCCACGCTGGGAACATATGACTGACTGCTGCCCCAGTGATCTCCTTCAAAATGAACGTCCAGTCAAATTATATCCCCTCAAAACTATTCATTTCCATTTCTTTATCTCTGTTTTGTCAGGTATAATTCAAATCTAAGTCTCAGTGATTGCAAAGACCTTCCATCTGATCCTCTTGATTATTAGTTTTCCTCTCACCAATTCATCCCACATGGCACTGCCTGGGAGATTTTTTTTTAAGAATACTGACGTAAGGCACCCTCCTGTTTCTTTTGACTGTACTCATTCATGCATTCATTCACTCACTCACTAACTCAAGATTTACTGAACATCCATCAAACACTAAGCACTGTGGTATGTACCAGAAATGCAAAAATGAATAAATTATGCCCCTGAGAATCCAGTGGGGAGAAGGAAACCAATTACATTACAATGCTACACACAAGAAACAGAAAAGTAGAAGCTCATCCTGTAGGATGAAGAGGATACAATCTCATAGACATGTAGCCATATCTGCAAACCTCCAGAGATAAAAGTGTTTGTCAAGCAACAAAGAGAAAGGCACCCTTTCCTCTCATAGGGTACAAACCTAAGAAACCAAACCTGGGGTGCCTGGGTGGCTCAGTTAAGCGTCTGACTTCAGCTCAGGTCATGATCTCGAGGTTTGTGGGTTCGAGCCCCACGTCGGGCTCTGTGGTGACAGCTCAGAGCCTGGAGGCTGCTTCAGATTCTGTGTCTCCCTCTCTCTCTGGCCCTCCCCTGCTTGTGCTCTGTCTCTCACTGTCTTTCAATAATAAATAAATGTTAAAAGAAATTAAAAAAAAAAAACCCAAACCTGTATTTTATACATAGAAGACTCTTCCCTAGGAGGTCAAATGAATTCACTGCTGCAGTAAGTGTGTCACTGAGTAATTCCTTTGACAAAGGAACAGAAACAGCAGCAGCAGCAGCAGCAAGTTCTTCACAGAAGGTACAGCGGCGATGGCTCAGAGCTCCTCTGGCAATTATCGGTTCTGCTGTCAACGTTGAAAAGAGAGAGGGGCGCCTGGCAGGCTCAGGTGGTCAGCATCTCACCATGAGCTCACGGTTGTCGGTGCCAAACCAATATCCCAACATTGGGCTCATTGTGGTCAGCACGGAGCCTGCTTCGGATCCTCTGTCCCCCTGTGCTGCTCCTCCCCTGCTTGTGCGCATGCTCGCTCTCTCTCTCAACAATAAAACATTTTAAATAGAAGGCATGGAGATCTGAGGATCAAATAAATAGGAGACATTGAAAGCAACACAGTATTACAAACACTAGCAAAAGAAAAAATAGAAGGGGGAGGGAAAGGAAAGGGGAGGGGAGGGGAAAGGAAGGGAAGAGACGAGAGAGAGGGAATGGAAGGGAGGGGAAGGGAGGGGAAATGGAGGGGAAGGGAAAAGAAAAAAGGGAGGGAAGCAGAGAAGGGAGGGGGAAAGAAAAGGAAAGGAAAGGAAAGAAAGAAAAGAAAGAAAAGAAAAGAAAAGAAAAAAAAGAAAAGAAGAGAAGAGAAGAGAAGAGAAAAGAAAAGAAAAGAAAAGAAAAGAAAAGAAAAGAAAGAAGAAAAGAAGAGAAAAGAAAAGAAAAGAAAAGAAAAAAGAAAAGAAGAGAAAAGAAGAGAAAAGAAAAGAAAAAAGAAAAGAAAAGAAAAGAAAAAGAAAGAAAAGAAAAGGAAAGAAAAGAAAAGAAAAGAAAAAAGAAAAGGAAAGGAAAGAAAGGGGGAGGGGAGAATATTAAGCTTCAGTGACTATGAACACAGGACTGTATTACCTTTTAAATTATGTGGGGATTTACTATTCCAAAACTCAACACACATCAAAGATGAAAGCTTTTCTGTTTGAATTTTTTTTTGGGGGGGGACAAAATATTTTCTTTTAATTTCATTTTCAGATCAAATTAATCTCTCTTACCATACTGTGTGTTTCCTAATACTAACGATCCTTCCAGGTGTGTGTGGTGTGCTCATAAGGGATAAAAACAGGGCCTCCCTTACTTGTTACCCTACCACCTGTGGTGTCTTGCATTTAAGTGTTAAATTAATCATGGGAGAGTAAATGGCATATATATCCTACACATATTGTCACTGCATAGGTAAATGAGGCTGAACACCTTGCCTATTCAATAATACATCCAGTTTTATTAACTCCTTTGAGACTCAGGTTTTGTTTTGTTTTTTAAATCAGTGAAATGTGGATCATACTGCCTTCCCCATAAAGTAGTAATGAGGGATAAAGTGGGTAAGGCATACAAAAAAAGCTTAATAAAGGACCATAAAATTCTGAACCAGAGCAAACAACAACAACAACAACAACAAACCCAGTTTAGAAAAATCATAAGTCAGACCACAGTGGACTGCAACGGTAAGAACCTCAGGGGTCTTCTCTCACCTTACAGGAAGATCCTTCAGTTTTCTCAGGTTGGGTAAATCTAGGAATTATAAGGAAAAGATACTGTTCTGTCAAGATGTAGATGATGGTTAGGGAAGCAAGGTGGGTGACTGCCAGAAGTCTTCAGTGAAGGTGATGCAAGAGAAATAGGTGGGAATCGCAAATTCCACTTGCCCAAGAGAAAAGGCTATTTTCTTCTCTAAATTAATGGTGTCCCCTCCCATGCCAACAACCCCACAATGATCCTTAGATCCTTACCATTGCTTTTCCCTGTTCAACCCTCTGCCTTTGAATTGCTCACTGAGTCTGAGTGATGTGTGTCTACGTGTATAAGTCAAATTTTAAGGTAAATTTATATACGATTTTGTGTCCTTGCTTATGAATCTACATGGCAACGTGGAAAATTGCTTAATGGTTTAAAACAAACCAAAGTATGTGACTATTCTGCTTATATATATGGTAATGACCAAAATGTATGGAACACTGCATGCCTGGACTTTTGTACGTGCTTCATCTGGATCTCACATTTCCCACAACTCTAAGACATATATATTCTTCTTAGGCCCATCTTACAGAGGAGTAAACTTGAAGATATAGAAGAGTTAAGTAGTCTTTCCAAGGCTATCCATTTAGAAAAAAAAAAAAATGGCACCTGGGATTTGATCCCACTGGACTTTAACTAGGTTACTATAAAGCCATTTGCCTGGATATGTTTTGTTCCCCTCCCACACACTCCTGCCCAGATCCAACCCCCCACCCCCTTCTCCAGCCTGCTCTGTGCCTCTGGAGGCTGACCTCTGAGGACACAGCCAAAGTTTCCCTGGCCCTCTTGGCTTCAGGTTGAGTTCGGAAGCACTTTCAGTTGACTCACATTAGATAACTTCAGAAATTGAAAGGAAAAAATACTCTTTTGTCCAAATGTAGATGATGGTTAGAGAGCGAGGTGGGTGACAGGGAAAAGTCTTCAGGGAAGGTGAGGCACAACAGATAGGAATCCAAGTTTCCACTTGCCTTAAAATAAAAGGATGGGAGGGTGTGCATTTTCCTGGAAAGAGTTCAAGGCAGGAGACAGGGAGAAGGGAAGAGAGCAGGTTAAGATATTTATTGCTGTTTCTCCTTGCCAGGTCACCTGTATCTGATGCCCTCAGCTGAAGGTCATGGCCCTCTCAAGATCTCTCTCCCTTGTGGTTCCAAGAGCACCTGCCTCTCCTACTCCCTTTAGGTCATGGCACAGTAACAGCTCCTAACCTCAGTTCATACAATAGGTTTCTTTGGCTCCATTCCAGTTAGCCCTCAACTTGGTATATAATCCCATTGTAAATAAACTCTTCAACTCAATCTGACTTGAATATGCCATCTGTTTCCTATTCTGATCCGAACTGATACAGCCTTACAAATAGTGCTTCGGTCTAAGAGCACCATGATGCTTCTGTTCTCCAAGTAGCCCAGGCTTTTCTACAACTCTATGCCTGTACACTGCATACTGCTACTAGGTGGAAGGCCTTTCCACTTGTCTCGCCAAGGAACTCCTACTTATCCTTTGTAACTTCTCAAAGCAGCTCTTTTGACCCCACCACTGGCAGAATTAGGGGCTTCTTCTGTGGAACTCTATAGGCATCTACAACTCCGAGAACACATTATATTGTATACAGATGAGGAATAGCCAAGTCTCGACATCTACCAGCAGCTACCCAGTAGATAAAAACAAATCAGCACCGAATACTGGAATGAGTCTATTGCTGTGTTCTCTATGTTCTTTATTCAGTTCCTCCCAACAAATCCATCAAATTAGTGGCATTTAATTTAGCAACATGGAAGACCAGGCATCTCTAAGCAAAGCATGAAATATCGAGAGCTCTGAAACTGAAATCACTGTGGGAAACCAAAATCCAACATAAAGATTTATTTAAAAACACATGAGGAGAGACAAATAAGAGATGCTTTGAATGTAAGCTTGCAAAGTAAGATGTTTTCCTTAATAACTTGATTTACTGAAAAATACATGTTAAAGTTTTGAAAAATAAAGGTATTTTTCAGTAATTCAGTATATAGTTTGGCTTTTAAATTCTAACACACTTCACTTTTCAAAAATAGATCCTCAAACTATGCTTATATAATACATTAAAATAATAACTGACTTTAACTCACCTAAATAGCCTAATGACTCATTAAAACAACTTTCTTTTTTGCTAATAATACAGTTCTTCTTCACACAAAATTCGATTTTCATCTAGTTATTTCCAAAGAAGGCTGCATCACTGTCACAGACCCCCTTCTGTTCTGAGAACTTAGGAGGTCATCTCTTGCAGAGCAAGATGTCTAACATTCACTTGCAGATTTTCAAAGATTTAACATTATTCTTTGTTCTTGAGATCTATTCTTATGATACGGCTGCTCAGAAACTTAACTCCTTGTCCGGAATTTTTAAATGATTTGATTCTTTGGATGTTAAGTGACACAAACTCTCAATTACTGTAACTACAGAACTTTTATTTCCTCTGCTTATGGAAATATATAGCAATAAAATACACCTGATTAACAGCTGAGTTCCTGGAGCATGCAACATTCATAGATGCTAAATACCTCTTTGAAGGATACGTAGTATTTACAAATCATTGTGCCTCCCTTTAATGACCAAAACAGTGGTGTTCTAGATAAAATATATACAATCATATGGCAACTATTTACTTGCCAATGAATGGCTATGGCTTGTCTTCACTTATTTCCAGTTCTGAAAATGAATCAAGAAACCCTACATATCATATTTTGTGTGTGCAGAGCTGAATTTTTGCAAAAAGAAGGAACGGCCTTCAGTTAATATCCCTTAAGCTGAGCACTTTGCATGTGATGTCTCATTTTACCCTACAGACCCTATGAGACCAGGTCAGGAAGGCTAGGACACTAGCTGAAGATCACCCAGTTAACAAGCACATGAGTGCCAGAGATCGAAACTGCACAGGTCATCCCTGATGGCAAGTCCCAGGGAAAAACCTGTGGGAAAAGACTGCAACGCAGTCGGAAGAACCCCCTGAAGAATTCTTCTTCTCTACTTTGTCTGTACTTTTTACTCTCACTTCTGCTGTTAGTCTACTCTAGGGTTAATATGAAACCAGAATCACCCAAAGTTCCCCCCTTCCTCCAAAATGGAATGTACCTAAATATCATGTCCACCTCCTCAATCAGATGTTGTCTAATGAATATTGCAGCAATTAGCAAAATTGGAGACAGTCCGCTATGCATGGGGTCTATAAGAGACCTGGAATTCATTTTTCCTGTAGGAGTCTAATTGCCAGTAAGAATACATATTATGCCAGAAGCAGAGACAAAAACAAGACTTACTAGTTTTGGAGGGCTTTCTCGAAAAAGTGTTAGAGAAATATTTGCCTGCTGACCTCAAGCCTGTAAGGCAACTTATGGATTGTTCTGGCCAAAGAGGGAGATTGGTAAATGCAGAGACCAAATTCTAGTTGATCGACGTAAAACATTTCCATACGCCATCTATGATAAATGTTGACATTGTTCTTTCTTAGTAAGGGGTTGTGAGAGTCTGTTACCTACAACCGCGGGTACAAGTATATCCTGTGTTTGCATGCCCACTGAACTTAAACAATCAAAGGGCACTGTGATCTCATGTATTCTGGCAATATGCTTCACTTATCCTTAGATACCCTGCCATACGTAGTAAAGAATATGTAAAACTTTGTTATGACCACCTGGTTAAATTTTATTGGCTGAAGTGGAAATCATGTACGGTGAAATCACAGTTACCAAGAAAACTTAGAAATGTTAAGTCCTATGACTGTACTCAAAAAATGTAAATTGTTTAAGCATGATTGTTTGGATTTGCTATATAAAAACCCTAAGCTGATAAATAAATTTGAGCAGTCCACCTGAAGAGGCTGGCTCCGTGCCTTCTTTCGCCGATGCCAACCATCACTCTCCGTGCCAACCCTGGCTTGCAGAGGCTAGTCCCCTGCACATGAGTTTCTGACGCTCAGTCTCAGGCTCTCGTCATTACATCATGCTGTCTACACACCACATAGGCTGAGGCCACACATGTCAAGCGAAAATATCCACATGATAGATTCAACTTGCCATTCTTTTTTGCCCCATTATCTTTTCCCTCTAAGGACAGTGAGGGAGGAGAACAGATTTTTGTGTTAGTTCATTATCACTGATCCTCATCATCAAAGAACTACTCTCTATAAATAAACTCACCCTTCCCCCAACAACGCTTAGTAGTAGTAGACCCTGGACTGGTCTCTTAGTTTTCATTCTCAGTGGATCAGGGTTCTTTGAATCATCAATTCCTTTCAATTAAGTCAGGTCCTATTTCTGCCTTGGACGTTCAGCTCCCAGACAAATGGTTTCAATTATCCAGAGTCTCTTTCTCAATCAGTAGCCAATTCCCTGGGATAAAATAGCTTATGTTCCTCAATGTCCCTCAAGAGTATTTTTTGAAAAGATTTCAAACAATATTCCATTTCAGTGAATTGTCTAGGGGAAAAAATGTTTACATTGAAGGGAAATGTTGCTAAGTCTGCTCCTTTCTAAAGACACTGGACATTCTAAGCAAACCCTTATCCTAAAAATCTATGAGAGTCAGGAATAATCCAAACAAACCACAGAATATATAAATTCTCATAGATTATTATCTTGGCCAAAATGCGTTTCATGAATTTTGAAACCATTGATACATTTATTAACAAACTCAACTTGATTTATTGTGCAAAATCATAATCAGCAATTTGAATTTATTATTTCACTGATTATTGAAGTATAAGATTTGTTGTTTTTTAATAGATATATGTATGTATTCTGGATACACTTTTCTTTCTTAGATGTATGTACAACTGTCTCCTTCCAGATAATAGCTAGCTTTTTCATTTTCTTAACCAAGTCTTCTGATAAGCAGAAACTTTTAATTTTAATAAAGTCCAATTTATCGACTTTTTCCTTTTATAATTAGTGGTTGTGTTCACTAAGAAATCGATCCCAAATTTTTCTCCATTTTTTTCTAACAGCTTTACACTTTTAGTTTTTACATTTAAGTCTATGACCCACCTCAAAATAATTTGTAACCTTTTCATTCTTTTTTCTGTTATTTAGCTTGGATAGTTTATATTTATATGGTGTTAAGTGCATTCACCTCTTATTACGCAGCATCTAATTGGCTTTTAATCTCATCTATTATATATTTTTTTTTATCTTAGCCATTGCACTTCTCCCTTATAGCACCTCCAATTTTTTTATAGCCACCATTTCTTAGACAAAATCTCCCATCTGTTCATGCAGTATGTCCAACTTTTCCTTTAAGTTCTTGAACACTGTTAGAGTAGGTATACTAACTCCAATATCTTTTCATCTTGGCAACTGTTTTCAGTGACTGCTTGCCTTTCTGATTGGGTATCACATCTTTCTGCTTCTTATATATCATAATTCCACATGATACGCTGCAAGGTTTCTGGATTATCTTTCCTTCCCATTAGGTATTAAGAATTATTCTGGTTGTTATTAAATTGCTGGCAGATCCTTTTGATCCCGTCAGACTAGTTTTTATGTTCTATTAGAGTAGGTCTATTTGGTTTCATTCTTAGTTCAAAGGATATGACCCTCATTCTAAATTCTTACTCCTAAGGTATGGCTTTTCTATATTCTCAGCTGAGTTTCTGGGCTGTTCAACAAGACCTTTCCACTCTAATAAGGCCAGGGCTGAAACATTTCACAAGGTTTTATGCCTTCCAATATCCCTATTAAGCATTCAGCCCTGCGAAAGCCTTCTTCCAGGTTCTGTAGAGTTCTATCATGCATGTGCAGCACAGCCCTTGGCCAATGACATACAGGGAACCCGCATGAGTCCCAGTGCTGCATTCTGTACCACTTCCTTCTCCCCAGTAGCCTGATCATCAAACTTTAGCAACTTTAGCAGCTCTGAACATCAACCTCAGATGAATACCTTACTTAAGTGAAACCAATGCCCTTTGTTATGGCCTTTCTTCCTTTTATGGATATCAGTAAATATTGTGTTTCCCTCCTTCCAAGGACCATACCTATACCATCTGTCAATGCCTAAAATCAGTTGCCTATATTTTGTCCAGGATTATATGCTGTTTCGTGTGGTATGGTAAGTTGTGTCAGTTATTTTATCACGGTTGAAAAAGAAGCTGATATTCAAGCTCAACATGAAGTTGGTAGGCAAAAGACTAATTATACGTGGCTATCCTTTTTTTTTTTCATAGTTTATTGTCAAGTTGGATTCCATAGAACATTCAGTGCTCATCCCAACAAGTGCCCTCCTCCATGCCACTCACCTCCCTTCCCCTCCCCCCCACCCCCAACAGCCCTCAGTTTGTTCTCAGTATTCAAGAGTCTTATACGTGGCTATTCCAACTGACGGCCTTAGAAAGAATACTGCTGAAGCAAAATCCTAATCAAGGTAACCAATACAAAGACAGGGTCAAGAGTATTTAGTAAATATTTCTATGCCACAGAGAAAAACAGTCAGGATTAACCATGTTGTCAATAATTTATAAACTACATTTAAAATGTGTTTGCAACATATCTGAATTATCCTAATAAAGAAAAGTGTCTGCTATAGCAGTAAGTGATTCACCGTCTGTGTCAGAGAGCTTTGGAACTCTCATTCTTCACACATAGTGTCATCTTTTTTTCATAATATATAAGAAGAAGAGCTATTAGCAAAACTTATGTCATAAGCATTAAGTTTATGAATATATACTTGAATTAACAACATATTTGGCCAAGATTCAAAATGACTTCATGTTTTCTGAGGCCCGGTTCAGTTACAACTTGAGGTCAAACAAAGAAATTAGGTCTAAAAGCTGACATAAAAATAGATTTTCTCTCCACGTTCTTTCAGATACACATTAATATTGTTTGGAGTGCTTTTCTCGTCAAATTCCAAACTCTCTTCCCCAATGAAACAAACTTGTCCCAGGGCTTTTTATATTCACTGAAAATGCCAAGATCAAAATTGCAAGGTCAAACCTCCCCCTAGGTTTAAACATTCACCTTGATATCCACCTTGAACTCAACACGTCCAAAACAGAATTCCTTCTTTTCCCACAAAAGCTGCATCTTCTCATGAACATCCATTCTGGTTGCTCTACACAGCTAGCCACCTGGAAGTGGGTTCCGATCTTTCTTCCCATTAATCCTTTCTTTGCATAATCTCTCACTAGGCCACAGGAGTCCCTGCCCTTAATTATATCTCAATGCTGTCCCCTTGTTTCTATCACTGCTCTAGTGCTAACTTTTTTCATTATTCACTTAATCTATTCCCACAGCCTTTGAAGAGGTCTCCCCTCCAGACTATCCACAACATAGCTCCTGAGTCACCAACTTGAACACATATTTCCTACTGTAAAATCCCACCAAATACTCCCAAACATCCCCAGAATAAAGTTCACACTTCTTTTGCTTCATCTATCTCTTTTACCTCAAGTCCAATGTCTCTTCTTCGATAATTTACCCTACGGCCACACTAAACTCATTGAAGATTGATGGATGATACTGTTTCAGGACTTCAACCTTTTACACAAGTCAAACCATTTGCCTGAGACTAAATCCCTACTTATCCTTGGGACTCATATGAAACACCTCCTCCTCTGAGCTCCTGAGGTACTCAACCTAATTCTTTAAGATTCTACTATGTCTGACTCATTTCTTTTACTACACTACATCTGAAATGACCTGTTGATCCTATACTAGATGGTAGATGCCTTATAGAAAGGAAGTCTAACAAATTTATCTTTACTCAACCATGATCTGGTACAATGCTTCACTCACAGTGCACTTTCACCAAGCTATGGGTAACAGATGAGTTACAGAAAAAAATGTTCACTTTAATTAAAGTACTACAACTACAAGAAATGTAACTTTTAAAGTGTGTGGTGTTGCACTGTGCCTTGATGGAGGCTACTGAAAGCAACATCAATATGACAACTGGCTTGTAAAATACAGAAAAAGTAGCTAGTTATTTTAATGATCAGACACCACCTGCATTTTCCTTCTTTCTTTAAAATATGAATATATCTGACTCCTGATTTCTGTTCAGGTCATAATTTAAAGGTTCATGAGTTCAAGCCCTGCATTGGGCTCTGCACTGACAGCATGGAGCCTGCTTGAGATTCTCTTTCTCTCCCCCTCACTCTTTGCCCCTTTCCCACTTGTGATCTCTCTCTCTCTCAAAAGAAATAAAATATGAATGGATGTGTTTTCAAATTTATGTGATCCTTAGCTCATCACATATATAGTACAGTATGTGCATGCATATATAGGGATGTGTGTGTGTATAGTATATATAATAAGTTGGCCCTTGAACAACACAGGTTTCAACTGTGTGGGTCCACAAATATGTATACTTTTTATACAGATACATTGGAAAATATTTTGGGGATTTGCAATAATTTTAAAAAAGCTCTTTAATGATTGGCAACAATTGGGAAGGTAAACAACTCACAAACCATGCAGCTTAGAAATACTAAAAAACTTAAGCAAAGCAGGTATTCTAAGAATACAGTATGTAATCCATCTATAAAATATGTGTTAATTGACGGTCTATGTTACCAGTATGGCTTTTGGTCAACAGGAGGCTATCAGTATTTAAGTTTTGGGGAAGTCAAAAGTTACATGCAGATTTTCGATTGCGTGGGAGAGGGTCAATGCCCCCATGTTGTTCAGGGGGTCTTCTATATGTGTGTATGACTATATGAAATTGAACACATATATTCTTTAAAAAATCTAGAGACAAGAGGTGTTAGATAATTTTCCTCTCCTTTTGTGATGATCCTTTGGCAAGTAATTTTAGATTTTTCAGTATTTTAAAATATGTGAAATGGCAACCAAAGAGCATGGATCTGCCCAAATGAGTATCTTTAGCAAATCTGAACTTTACACATCATAGTTCATGTCTTACCTCAAGTTTCTCTCTCAGTCTATACTCACTTGATAAAGGAATAAACCAAGGAAGGTATGGTCCTAGTGGACTGCCACCCTGTCCCCTGTTAGTGCAGATCATGTACTAGGGGCCACATGAAGAGCTAAGGGTATCCACACCATTAGGACAGAGACTCTGCAAGGCTTGTGGTCAATGCTCAGTAAATATTTGAATGGTTGATAATCCTATTGATACCAATTTTAGTTATTGCTTAATGAGCACGTACTATATGTGAGGCAGAGTGTTGACCGTTTCAACATATAGGCTCATTTAGTCTCAGAATAACCCTAAGAGGTATGCGTTATTGCTTCTTAATAGAGGAGAGGCAACCTAGATGGGGAGAGGAAGAAAAGGCACAGTGACATGCCACAAAAAAGGCCCAGGCTCTACTCCTGCCCGTGACACTTGCTTCCTGTGCAGAGAATGAGACTACACCATCTCTAATGCCCCTTGCAGCTTTAGTACTGCTGGATTTGAATCAACATAGTATGAGAATCATTTGTGAGAGAAACAGAGGTCGTGCTTTATAATAAAAGCTCTATTAAAAATGCATTTTTTTAGCGTAGTAAAACTTCTCAGAGGAAATGAGGAGGATTAAATCAAAGGAGTCCAATGTAACAAGAAGTACATAGATGGTGCCCTTATCAGTGGCAGTTTCTAACTAAGAAGATACAGCAACTGATATAGGGCCTTTTATTTTTCATTATTATTGGAATGAGAGGCAATAATAATTTCTAATATTAAAGTGATCATTCTTTTTTACAATTTAATTTAGAAAATATAATAAAATTGCAACACTATTTCTGAAATACATTTTAAGAAATACACCCAGGTAGATGAACAGCCCAAAGTTATTTGATGGCCATTTGCAAAGGTGGGAGCACGATGCAGGAGGAAAAGGAGAGGAAGGGCAGTGGTTATTTGAGGACTTAATCCAGATTTGGCGGACTGTTTAACTCAAAATACTTATTCAACAGAGAGGTGAAAGCTAGGATTCTTCATTCCATTAAAATCCTTCTCTCTTTTCACAACAAGATCCTGATGATTGTGTAAAACTGTCAAGGCCCTGCTAGTGATAACTGCTGTATTTTTCTACCATCAGGACTTTGAGCTTATGTGTTGCCAAAATAGGGCCTTTCATAACAAAACTGCTGCCTGGTGGAGATTCAGAAATGGCTCAAATACTTCATCTAACTTTACCCGAATGGTATCTGAAGTGTTGGTAAAGATGGCAGTGTGTGGGACCTGGGCATGCTGTGTTCAGCCCAGCAAGACTGTGAAATGCTAAATAATCTAGTTGTTTCTTTGAAAAGTCAGAAAACTTAAGAGACCTATTAAGCTGTATATAAACCAATCTCCCAAACTTACCTAAACAGAGGCCACCACTCCTTCCCCACCACCTGTTTGTTTCCCTCAAAAATACCTGATAATAACCTGCAAAACTTAGTGGGAGATGAATCTAGGACTGTGGTTATACCCATAACTTAGCTATTTGGAAGATGTAATGTCACGAGTCCCTTTGCTTTTCTCCATCTCATTTTATGTTTTACTTCTCTTCTTTGTCTACTTTCTCTCCTCCACCTCCAGCACATAACCACATTTGGATTCTAAATCGTTGGTAAATTCAGGTCCATCTACTTGAAGGAACAAAGCTACTGACATCCTGACAGCAAAATTATATGAAATTAGTGACTTCTACTTCAATGCACATTAACCTCTTTTTAATAAGATACCTCTTTTATTTTCAGTACTCAATATGATTTAGGATGTCTTTTTTTATTTTTTTTAATATTTTTATTTATTTCTAGGAGAGAGAGAGACAGCTTGAGCAGGGGAGGGTCAGAGAGAGAGGGAGACACAGACTCTGAAACAGGCTCCAGGCTCTGAGCTGGATGTCTTTTATTTCTTCCTTATCTGGGATTCCTACTTCCCCAGGCTTAAAAAAAATGGTGGCTGACAGGATCAGTGCACTTCTTCTAAACTCAGTTTCTTTTGATACTGAGTTCAGTACATTTAGGGTAGAAATCAGATGACTTAGGCTGGTGATAAAGATTTAAGACAAAAGTGAAGAATTTAATTTGCTGCTGTTGGGTTTCATAATCAAATAGAGAAGACCAAATCAAAATTTCAAAATATCTCCAAAATTTTGTTAATTTTATGTATGCAACAAATAGTAGTGCCTTTTATGTGTCAGACACAGCTTTGGGTGCTAAGGATACTACCATAGCCTATCTAAAGCCTGTTCTTGCCTTCAGGAGGTTTTAGTCTAGCAGAGAAGTTAGATATTAATTTTATAATTAAGTTTGTACAGCTCTGATTACAATCATGATCATTGCTGGGACATCGGGGTGGCTCAGTCAGTTAAGAGTTTGACTCTTGGGGGGCGCCTGGGTGGCTTAGTCGGTTAAGCGTCCGACTTGCGCTTAGGTCATGATCTCGCGGTTCGTGGGTTTGAGCCCCGCGTTGGGCTCTGTGCTGACTGCCAGCTCAGAGCCTGGAGCCTGTTTCAGTCTGTGACTCCCTCTCTCTCTGACCCTCCCCTGCTCACGCTGCTCTCTCTCTCTCTCTCGCCTAGAAATAAATTAAAAAAAAAAAAAGAGTTTGACTTTTGGATTTGGCTCAGGTGACCATCTCACAGTTCATAAGTTTGAGCCCCGCATCAGGCTTTGTGCTGGCAACATGGAGCCTGCTTCAAATTCCCTCTCTTTCTCAAAAATAAATAAATAAATAAGTAAACACTAAAAAGAACAGCAACTTCTTTGGTCATGATCGTTTCCATGAGGGAGATATCTGAGGGAGATGATAGTTTGTATGGGGGGAGAGTATGTGAGGATGGAATCAGAGCAAGATCACTTGAGAAAGCAACCTTTAAGATATGACCTCAAAAATGAGGAAGACTGAGTGAGCTTCTAGGCAGAGAAGCATTAAATGAAAAGAAACTTGTCATGACCGAGGAGAGGGTCACCGTGGTCGCAGTACTGAGAATAAGGCGTTGGAGCAACGAGAGAATAAGCAGGCCACCATGCCAGGAGCTCGGAGGTCATCTTCATTTCCAACTTTATGCTGAAAGCAACGGGAAGGCATCAAAGTAGTTTTGCAACTGAAAATACAAAGGCCCTATTTCTTCAACAATACTTAGTCATTTGTGCTTCCACTGATTAAAAATTAACCTCCTCCCCTGCGAATCCTTGTCTGTAAGGTCTAACTCATTTTAACTCTGCTCTGGACTAAAAGCACAAAATGTAGTGATAGCATTTCTTTGATCAAAAACCATGTCCATGTGAGTTATAATAACAGAATCTGGAGACTGAAAGTTATGGTCAGTCGGTTCTCCCATCCCAGCTTTCTCACCCAGCGTGCTACGAAAATGAAAAATTAAACAAACCCACCCACTAGACTTTCTAGAACACAGTCTTGGGCAAACCGATGACACTTATATAAAAGGGATTCCAGCAAGGAACTAAAGAATATGCATAGTGAAGGAATAACTTGATTCCAAAACCCGCAGAACCCTGAGTCAAGACCAAAGAGGGTAATCAATTTTCCTGTAAGCATTTAGGATATTTCCTTAATTTTGTAAAATATTAAGAGAATAGTTGTGAGAATAGTTGTGTGGCAGGTTCTTTTAGAAAACAACTGTTGAAGAGGAGGAAACTCCTACTCGGTGAATCGGTCTTAAATTTTTCTGTGTTGCCCGATAACCAAATAACAGGACTGTATTAAAGGAAAACAAAACAGAAGTCGTAAAGAGGATAAGTCAATGCATGTGACTTAAGAGAGCACTGGTGGGTGGTAGTAAAACCAGGGAGAGACAGACACTAAATGATTTCACCTTACTTTACAAAAGGATTCTTCCTTTGTTCTTTTTTGAAAGAAAAAAAAAAACAAAGATTTTTAAATTTTTTAATTTTTTTAATGTTTTATTTATTTCTAGGAGAGAGAGAGAGACAGCGTGAGCAGGGAGGGTCAGAGAGGGGAGTCACAGACTGAAACAGGCTCCAGGCTCTGAGCTGGCAGTCAGCACAGAGCCCGACGCGGGGCTCGAACCCACGAACCGCGAGATCATGACCTAAGCGAAAGTCGGACGCTTAACCGACTAAGCCACCCAGGCGCCCCAAGATTTTTAAATAATTTTCAATTACTTTAGACATCAGATTAACTTTTCATTGAGTGCAACACAATCCTTACACAGAAGCCCACGAGGACTTGGTTTGTAAGGTTGCAGGAACACTGGGAGTAGAGACTATTGTACCACCTTAAAATAGGCACGTGTGAGGGGCGTCTGGGGGGCTTAGTCGGTTGAGCATCCGACTTTTCGCTTAGGTCATGATCTTGCAGTTTGTGGGTTCGAGCCCCGCATCGGGCTCTGTGCTGACTGCCAGCTCAGAGCCTGGAGCCTGTTTCAGAGTCTGTGACTCCCTCTCTCTCTGACCCTCCCCTGCTCGCGCTGTCTCTCTCTCTCTCCCTCTCTCTCTCTCCTAGAAATAAATAAAAATATTTTTAAAAAATAGGCACGCGTGGAATAGTAGAAAGATCATTCTGTGAACACAACAGCTCAGTTTTAATTCAGGTAACTTCCATATGCTAGAGCTTATCTCATTCAAGATTCTTCTCCCTTCTATCTCTAGTCTTCATTGGGTCACTGCCTGCTCCCATATCATATCTAATCTTAAATAACTATTCTCCAGAGAGATCCTCTCAGAACCTGTAGCTGTAATCCTGTCCAATAGAACCCTCCACAACAAGAGAAGTGTTTTCGATCTGTACTGCCCAGTATGGTTGCCACATGTGACCACTGAGTATTTGAAAGATGACAGTATGACTGAAGGGGTTTTAAATTTTTTTTGGAAATAAAATAAATTGAAATTAAATTGAAAGAGCCACGTGTGGCTAGTGGTTACCATACAAAATTACATCAAGACAAAGCCGCCAGTCTTGTATTTCATTAGTATTCCGTTTCTCTTCTGTAGCTCTTGGTGCATTTGCAGTTATTCAGTGTTTATAATTATTTGTTTAATGACCATCTTCCCCACTAACGTATCAAAACTGTCATGATCCCACTATGATAGTTCATGCTGGAAACACGGGGGCAACTCAAAGAGCTGTTGACTGAGTGACTTACCACTTAAATAAAACCTTTCATTATTTTAATCATATAATATCAGATTTTAATCTGTCAGATATATGAATATTAAAGGCTGATGTAAGAAGACTGGAATACTAGCTGTTTACAAGTTGTGAACTTTCTGGTAAAGTCCAGAAAGTGCTACCAAAAATTATCAAAATCTGTGGGAAATGTGTTTGCCACAGATTTTTCCTCAACACACACATACACACAAGACACACACACAAACACAGCTGCCTTCAGAAAAGAGTCTTCTATTTTGCTCTAAAATCTGTTCTGGCTGTGAAAACGATGACACTCCTCTGCGAAAGAAAAAAAACTCAATGCAAAACAAATTCACAATTTAGCTTAGGATGGAGGGGAAAGTTGACACAAAGAAGCTGTCCCTCCCTAACTTAAATGAACATTTTATCTTTAGATCATGGTAGCTAATTTTCTTCAATCCTTGTAAATATGTTAACTTCTCCAGACATAAATGTGCAATAGTTACTCTTTGTCAATGCTGAAAATGACAGAAAGTAGATTAGCATAATACAGGATGCATTATGGATGTTTTAAAAACGGAGACCATTATTATTAAAATCTAGAGTATCAACCCAAATGAGCTCATTATGAAGAGAGATGGAAAATCATACAATTATAACTTGTGTCACAGTGTTCCTGTTCCAGGGTGTAGCTGTATCTTCAGAAGGCCTACCAGGAAAAGCTTACAAACCAAGACCAGGAAGGCCTGTGGGGCCCCCTCAAGTCTCTTCTCAAAATAGGTATAGATATTGAAATTCATCATCTGGAGGTTGAAATACTAAGAAATTTCTGCCAAGTCCTATTATCATTCAATAGCGATTTAAACAAGGGAAGTATTTGTCAAAAGTACAGAACCACCTATACAGATTGAACATGTCAAACTAATAGATACAATTATTTTCCTATTAAGGTAATTTCATGATGGGTATGACATTTTGCCTCTTTATCTTCTAAAAAATGAAAAATATCTTTGAATATCCTTAGCAATGCCTGACCTTCAGACACACCGACTATGCAAGTAATGCAGAGATCATGGCGATTGTTGTAAAGATCTAGGCCTCAAGGTCCAGGCTGGGAAGTTCATTTCATGATCACAAAATAACCTTAAGGTAGATTCAATGTGGATTCATAAAAATAAAGTACCAACACGAAGGAGAATAGAACCTATTGAAAGCACTACAAATCAAGTAAGTGGTACACATCCCCAATCCTTGGAGAATTGCAAATGTAACCTGGCTAAAACTGGTCTTGCAAAGTGTGACTTCTGTCTGGTTGTACAATGATAAAGAATCCATTTAATCCCACAGCAGTGAAAATGAGAGCATGCTACTGCTTTGGGGTGAGCTGTTAAAGGTTAATTGAGTTTTAGATACTTACCCCTAATTGTTCAAGATTTTATCCTAGTATCAATTTCTGCATTAATGCACAGGCTCCCTGAGTCCATAAGGAATAGATTTCATTTTGAAATTAAATGTGTCCTTCTGCCCAAAACGAAAAGCATTTTTCCCAGATAATTCTTACAATCAGAATCCAACTTCCTAGATGAAATAGGTCAAATTAATCACAACTCCCTAAAACTTCACCTTAAGTAAGTGAATAACTAGAAGAGTTATCTAGTTAATTCAAACACAATAGATACTCAATACAGAAAATTTGGCATACTAATTAAATATGAAAATGCAGGGGCGCCTGGGTGGCTCACCGGTTAAGCGCCTGAATCTTGATTTTGACTCAGGTCATGATTTCATGGTTCGTGGGATCGAGCTTCACATAGGGCTCTGTGCAGGCAGCATGGAGCCTGGTTGGTATTCTCTCGCGCGTGCCTTCTTTCTGCCCCTCCCCTGCTTGCACTCCCTTTCTCTCAAAATAAATAAATAAACACTTAAAAAATAAGTAAATAAATATGAAAATACATAGCATGTAATGTTTCTTAGGGAACTGTAGTTTAACAATACTACTAACACTTCAACTTAAGTTAGAGGTACTATTCTCTTTCTATAATAAGAAAACTGAGTACTGTTGGTTCAACAACAGTAAGGTTGATATGCTTTTATTCCAGCCTTTAGAGCAAGTCATAAATAAGAATTATCATAAGTACTTTTAAGTTATTAGAGCATGATTATGTATAGTTGGACAATATCTTCAAAGATATGCCTACCTATTCTCCCAAGAAACCATCTGGTAAAGAGCCAGCTTTGAGAGGTAGGGATGGGCCAAGCTTTCAGAACACCTGCAGAAGGAAACCCTTAAATTACAAAACAAATGAAATTAAGGGAGATTGATCTGCATTGCCAAAAAATCACCAGGATGGGGGAAGGTAAAGAGAAGGAGAAGGGAGAGGAAGGAAAAAAGAAATACCTACTTTGATATCCCTTTACCAGTAGCATTTCTAGGTCTTTGTATATTTGGATTTATAGTACTGTATCTTATTTAATATATAACTTTTAAGATATACAACAGCAGTAGCATCAAAGACAGTAGCTAAAATTTATGAAGGAATTTTTGTGGTCAACGCACAATACCGAATCTATGCATTTATTATCTCACTTAAGTCTTATAGCACCCCTAAGTGTTAGGTGCTCTCATTATTTTCATTTTACAGTAAGAACACAGAGACTCGGGCAGTTTCTCAAGAGTGTGCAACTTCATTGGAAAAAGGGAATAAATTAAAAATCTTTTTTTTTTTAATTTTAAAAAGGCTTAAGAGAAATGCTGCTATGAATATCTTTAATGCTTTCATACATGTCAAAGTTTGATTGTCTTGCTAGAGAAGTATTTTCCATCTTTGCAGACATGTTAGAAAAATGAACCAAATATCAATGATCATCACTACCAGTTTCCAAGAACTAGGAGTCTTTTGCCCTAATAAGGCAGAGATAGTTGGAGGTTTCTTAGGTGATGTCATTCAACACATGTTATTCACCAGAGAACAGGGGACTGGCAATGGGTCCACACAGGACTAGACACTTTATAAACTCAAAGGCATTTATAAACTTCAGTTTTTTCCCAGAACCACCAATGCCAACAGGATGACACCTACCTATCAAAAGAGCCACAGAGAACAGCTTCTGGTACTTACTGTTACGACCAAGGACCTAGGATCCTTTTGAAATTCCATGATTTATCAGATAACCGAATAGTTCATGAATAATTCCTTACTGTTTAATGTCATACATGAATGAGTCTACACTACCCAAATATTTGGTTCCTGGGATTAGTCCCAAGATTCTTCTCCCATTTAGCAGAGGTGTGTTAAATTGCTTAGCAGAGAATATGAGGGGGAAAAATCATATACACAAAAAAACAAAATCCCATATAGAGCTATTCCACAGCATAGATATAACTTCAAAGCATAGAGAAGAGAGCAGATTTAAAAATATTTGTCTACATGGAGTCCTCTTCTCCCTTTCAGTATCAGAGATACTTCTGTTTAAATATTAGGCCTCTGGAAATGAGACTTCTGTGATCTTAACCCCCTAGGATTGCTCACACACACAACCATTCTTCTTCCTCTGTCGAAGTAATTAGACTAAGGCTTGAGGCTGTGATAATTGTGATAACTATATGGTCTGTTCAAAAGGCCCAGAATGACCACAATCCCAGGTCCAAACAGTGGGTCAGTAAATGTTTCTCAAAGTCAAGAGCTGTGTTGTCCAACATTATACCTGGTAGCTACAAGGGGCTATTGACATTTAACTAAATAAATTATTAAATTTAATCAGTTAAATGTAAACTTCCATTCTGCAGTCATGCTCACCATTGTTCAAGTTTTTAAATGGCTGCATGGAGCCACATTTCATTGGCTACCATAATGGGCAGTGCAGATACAACTCTACTGGACAGCCATGGCCTAAAGTACCATTTCCTAACTTGTAACCTTGACCAGGGTTTAAATCAAGACCGGCCAACGGATTTGAGCTCACATGCCCAAACTGGTCAATTTGAATTGTCTTCCTAGAAAAGAAATAAAATGCAGTACCCAGAATAGCAAAGTCTCTCTGGGCCACAGAAATAAGGAGTGGTAAGACCTTCTACTAACATCAATATCAAACTGCCAAATATCTAAAACTAAAGGGTACCACATCTTAGAAATATCCCAAGTCTTTCCCTGTGCCATTTCAAAAAAGGCATGAAATGAATATTTTCCCCCAGGCACTCAGACTTAAATAAGACTTTGACATCGTCTCTAGTCACATCTAGGTCTTAGTCCAAAACAGACCAGTTTTATTAGTTAAATCAGAAAATACTCTAAAAATCGGTGATACAGATAACACCAAAGCAATTTTTAAAATGCCTATTTACCTACATGAAAACTTATCCTCTGAATATCATTTCTTTTCTTTCTTTTTTTTCTTGTTAAGTAAACAAGTGAGCCACTGTTAATGGCCTCAATCTAGAGTCTATTCTTCCCTGATGGAACTCAATCTAATCAGAGATTTTTCCCTCTCACTTAGAAATGATTTTTGGATACTCTGACTCCAACAGGCCTTTCATAAACCATACAGAACTGTGTACAACATCTCAAATGCAGCATCAGGTCTAGTCTAAATTTCTAAATGACAAGCACATAAAGCACAACATGCATTTGGAATTAGGCAGAGAATGAGAAATCAGGCCTCCAGCTATCATCAGCAATAATCTTCTCCAGATGCTGCCTCTACTCCCTACTATACCAACGTTACCTTCCACAGACCTCTCGCTGATGTCATGATTAGCTTGTCAAATCAAATTCAGCAGGGCACGAGCATGTATAGTGACATTTCTCATTTTGCATTTTTATTCACTAGGAAGAAATGAACTCTACTTAGTAGGCAGATTATCCATTATCTACTGCAATTCTAAATCATTTGAGTTGTATTACTAAAATGCATTGGCACTGAAACAGAGTAATAAGAATGTATATTGATAGAAAAGTAGGTAGGAACAAGGGGTCTCTTCTGTGCTTACTTTCCAGTGAATTCGTAGAGGTTCGATGAGGCCACAGTGATGCAGGTGATTTCAGCTATGACCACTGGGTGAGACCTCAGCCTTAATGGCCTTTATGGCCTAGTGGCAGTAAACCTTAATGACTTGCCAGTCATGGTTGTGACTGATGATAAAAGGAAAAACACTCAAAATTTGATTTAGGTATTCTGTTCCCCAATTTCTAGAGCAGTGTTTCTCAATCCAGGGACAATCTTGCCCCCACTCACCCCTTGGGGTATTTGGCAATGTCTACTCATACTTTCGATTTTCACAATTGGGGTTGAGGATGCCACTGGAATCTAGTGGGTACATATTAGGATGCTGCTAAACATCCTACAATATACAACAAGGAATTATCTAGCCCCAAATGTCAATAATCCCAATGCTGAAAATCAACCCTAAAGCTATGTATGATCGCTATCACTTACTTGATTATTCAAAGACTTAAATTTGCATGGACACGAGCTGCTTAAAAAAAGTAATGTCTTCTGTCCATTCAAAGACTTCAAGCTTAAAAAAGCAGAGAAACGTTTAGAGGGTAAAGAAGTACATCTATGAATAAAAATAATATGTTTCAACATAAGCTATTTT
Source organism: Proteles cristata cristata (assembly GCA_017311185.1). Taxonomy (NCBI): domain Eukaryota; kingdom Metazoa; phylum Chordata; class Mammalia; order Carnivora; family Hyaenidae; genus Proteles; species Proteles cristata. Next base: position 2,484,430 of record JAESUZ010001551.1, on the reverse strand, counting down.
GTTGTTTGTTCAATCCTTATTTATTTAATCCCCTGATTGGGTAATTTTACTTTTGATCCAAATTCACCATTTAAATACTGTGGGATCAAGTTCTGTCAAAAAGATATTAATTGCAAAAAAGTAGAATGTGACCATCTTTACAGGGCTGAGTATTTTCTGGAAAACTCATACATCAAAATGGCCTTACAGTTCTGGAGATAGTTTATTTTATTTTAATTCTATAGATACTATTACTTATTTAATAATAATGACTCTCATAATTCTTAGTTTCCAACAGAAATGATAGCATGTGGTGGAATTAAGTGTCTCTGAGGTAGTAGTGTTGTTTCCTTTCTTTGAGAGAATCAAATTACAATCTAAGGGCTTATCTTTGTGCACATGCAAGGGCATGGCAATGCATTTTTATTCTTTTCTTCTTCTTATTTGAGAGAGAGAGAGAGAAAGAGAGGATGTTCATGCAGGGGTTGGGTAGAGGAGGAGAGAGAGGTAGTATTAAGCAGGATCCACACTCAGCATAGACTCCAATGCAGGGTTTAGTCCTACAGCCCTGGGATCATGAACTGAGCCAAAATCAGGAGTTGGACACTCAACCAACTGACTCACAGTAATAATGCATTTTTCTCTCACACATATTACAGAAATGGAAAAGCAGCACACAGTAATTAAGCACTAATACCTCTAGTGCTTTATTAATATACACATATGCACATAGGATGAGAATCAATATTTCTCATCATTTTCCAACATTAAAGGCAAATTTCAAAACCTGATAAAATACTGTGTCCACCTGTTAGTACCTTCTTTTCCTTAAGTCTTTATTAACAAAAAAGTAGCACCCAACAGAACAAGCAGCCCACACCTTCATTAATGGAGGGTCAACTATGTGAGTCATGCAATAAATGGCCCATGATGAGTTCTTTACATGCACCCAAAGCTCTTTAAAGCAGAACCACCTCCCTATACATAGGAACATGGAGGATTCATGGCAAACAAGCAATGTGTCCAATATCTCATGACTAGTTAGGGTTGAAGGCAGGATTTTAAGTAGGTCTGTTCTAGAAAGTCCATACCTGATAATATTATTTGTCCCCCTTGTTTGAATAAGAATCTCTTATTTTTCAATCTCTTTCACTAGTCTTCACTCTTCCGGGGGAAAGGGACTATGCATTGTTCACCCCTATTTCCATTATACTCCTAATAAAGGGGCACTCAGAATTTCCTGAATAATCCTAATATGAGAGGACAGCACCTAGTACTCAGGAAGCACCTTAGTGCTTATGGAATAAATAGATGCATCCAGATTAGGATTAGAAGTTTTAAAAAGACTCAATTTAACCTAAATCAAGAGCTTTTTGATAAAATGATAGCCTTGAATTCTTAGTTCTCTCTCACCTTCCTTCCCTTTCTTCAGTCTATTTTTCTGTTTCTCTCCTCTCTCCATTTTTGTCTCTGTTCATCTCTATTACATGCCACCACTGTCACTACCAGCCACTGTGGCTACCTCATCAACATGCTATACACATGGTCAACAATCTCATGTGAAACATTCCTAACCACATTTGAGATGAAACACCATCAAGCACACTAATCATACTGGTATGACAAAGAACTCATCTCAACTCTGCCTCAGGTAGCTTTCTGCATAAGGTAATCCTCCTAAACTAAGGGGCCCCAAACCTGACATCTCCATCTCAGAAAACAAGCGGTAACTCTCAACCTCTCACTGACACGTACTTCTGTGGTCTGGATGTGGCCCCACACAATTCCATCCTGGAATCTGGACACCCAGATTTTGATGGTGTTAGAAAGTGAAGCTCTTGACAGGTGATGAGGTCTCAAGGGTGGAGTCCTCATGAAAGGGATTCATGTTCTTATAGAAGAGATTCCCCAGAGCTCCCTGGCCCCATCTACCATGTGAAGAGACAATGAGAAGCTTGCAACCCAGAAGACGGCCCTCATGCAACCGTGATGCCATCTTGATCTCAGAACCCAAGTCTCTGGAAACTGTGAGAAATAAATTGCTGTTGTTTATCAGCTACCTGGTTTGTAATATGGTGCTAGAGCAGCCCAGATAGGCTAAGACATATATGTACTCACATATAATCACTTTCCTTTGGCATATTACTGACATGGCCATATGACAAGATAGCCCTTCCCTACATGCCAACTCTTGAGCTCAAAGTTCTTCACACACCCTTTCCTAGAAGCCCCCAAACAATTCCATGTCATCTGCATTTGACACATGAAGAGGCTGAGGTATAGAGGGGGGTTCAGTAACTTGCTTAAAGTCACAAAGTTGGGAGCCTTCTGGGTGACTCAGTTGGTTAAGTGTCTGACTGTTGATTTTCACGGTTTGTGAATTCGAGCTCTGTCATCAGGCTCCAAGCTTACAGTGTGGAGCCTGCTTGGGATTCTCTCTCTCCCTCTCTCTCTGCTCCTCCCCTGCTCATATGCTCGCTCGCTCTCTCTCTCTCTCTCTCTCTCTCTCTCAAATAAATAAACTTAAAAAAATAAAGTCACAAGGTTACCACATGGAAAAGATTCATTCCTAAAACCCATTAAATACACAGCCCACTTCCCTTGCAGCACTGCTCTGGCTGCTTTCCTTGAGTCTGGCCTTCTCTGTGTGGCAGGAACTTTCTGAGAATTACCCTAAGTTCTCTTGCACCAGAATGGTATCTTACTCATGAAGGCACTCAATTTAGTAATTCATTTGCATTCCCTAATTGGTTTTCTATATAAGCGGTTAGCAAAGTGTGGTCCCATGTTGGAAATGCTCACCCTCAGGCCCTGTCCCAGACCCACTGCATCGTAAACTCTGGGGCTGAGGACCAACTGCCTGGGATCTTAGAAGCCTTCCAGGCAACTCTGATCTATGTTAAAGTTGGAGAATTACCACTCTGATATTTACTGCAAGTTGGAGGTAATGGTCCCTCTGAAGATTCACTGCTGGAAACGAGGACAGAAACTGCATTGTGAGGCATCTTGCTTCGGTAACACCCAAGGGCATATTTTGTCTATAGTGCCTCATACTGTCATCTGTCCTCACACAAAGCTTTAAGTTCATAATTTCCAAATTATAACGATCTAACCACGTCTAAACTGAGTGTCTGGCCTGGCAGATTTTAAAATGCTGGGCAAGGGTCTTTGCTTCCAGATTGCACTTGTCCGATGCAGGGGACCAAAACACTCCCCCTCTGAGAGCAAGTTAATTACCCTTTGACAGACCTATATTTACATGCCCAGTATGGTCTTGAATGAGTTCTTTCCCATGCAACCATATTTCAAGCAATCAGTCACTTAAGTAACCATATTTTAATTACTGTCACTTCTTACATTATGCATTCTCAACATACAATACACTTGTCAGAAGAACATTTCTGGTTTGACAGATTGTCGTCTCCTATTTTTTCCTTGGGTCCTGAGTACACCACCACCACCTCATCAACATCTATTTGTCCCTTAACTCAAGTCAAGCACTGCACACATTTCTGGGGACTTGGAGGCCAGTGGGACGGTTGACCAGCCCGAGTGGTTGGCAGAGTCTCTCGTCTGCTCCTCAGAGATCACTGTTCACAGGTTCTCACAGTATACATGTCTGCAGCAATTAGGGTGTTGCAAAGCTGTTGATGATAGAGTGACATTTGCTCTAAGAATTGTCACTTTCAAGAATATGCACGAAGGAAAATGAAAATCGATGTAATTACAAGTCATCAACTTCAAATTTCACTTACTTGCTTCAAAACGGCCAAATGAAAATAATTTCAGTTTACCTTAAAAACAATATATGGATATTCAATTTTTTTTTTGAAAAGCTTATTTTCATTCTGCATTTCTAATATTAAAAAAAGGGTAAAGCACTCCATCCAATTTTCTCTGGTCAGAGAAGTCGAACTCTTCACAAAAGACTTGCAATTGAGCGGTTGTCTAATAATTTACTATAGTAAGTGTTGAAGTGTGTGTTTTAAGCCAAACACTTTTTAAACTTTTTTGTATTTTTTTAATATATTTTTTTAATTCGAATCACTTTTTGTGACAGAGGGGGCACACAAACAAAGTATCATGTATGATGTGTTCAGTACAATGAATATTTCGATTACATGATATTTATCATTATGTTACTAGCCTCACATTTTCTGTACTAATTATCATGGAGGAAAAAAAAGATTTACAAAAGAGACCACTGAGAGTTTCTTCCAAGCAACTTTGGAAACTCTGAACAAATAAAAAGACTTCCAGGAGATAAATGTGGACAACATACTCCTTAGCAGAAGTCAAAGCCTGGTGGCTACATCCAAACAAATTTTGTTTGTCCCCTGATAATTTTTTTTTTCATTTAATTGTCAGCTTTACAAGTTTATGAGATTGTACTTAAATATTCAGATTCATCTTACCTTTCAAAAAACTGGACCACCTGGCCACAGTGGGCCCTTTATCCCATACGACGATGATGAGCTAGCTTCACTCTCTAAGTTTCCTGAGGGGCTCCTGTGGGCCTGTGAGTGGCACCTCTGTTTTGTATTCTGTGATAGTTAGAGGAAAGTCCTCTCATTACCAGCCTGGAATCAATTCTAAAGGAGGTGAGGCAGAGGGTAAACTATGGAGAATGAACAGGAAAGAAAATAGGGAAGGGACAGTGGGGGTCTCTTAGGATACAGTAATGGTGTAAGTAAAGCTTCAGGAGTGAAGGTGGGGGAGGGATGTGAGGAGAAATAGTATACGGAGCAGCCTGACTGGACAGCGGTGTAGGAATGGGGACATGCGAGAAAGTCTAGAGGAAATTGACTACATTGTAATTGAAGAGAGCACAGAATACCAACTCAAGGAGCCTTCTGGGACATTATGTAGGATGCAGCTTTTAGTTTCCTTTTGAGGAACAAATCAACCCACTTCACATGCAATTTCAGTGTATTTATATGCCCACTTACACTTGAGAAACTTGCCCTATCTCCTAACTCCCAATCCTTTCAGTCAAGGAACTACACTTACTAGTACTGGTGTCATCTGGGAGCAATGGCACCCAAACTCAAGAGGACTGGCATGAGAAGCAAGGGGAGCAATTGGCAAGGAAGAGGACAGGCTACGGAAGCAGGAGAGGGTCATCAAGTATATAAGCACCTGAACCACCCTGGCTGGGTTCCAAGTCTAAGTACCATGGCCTTATGCATGTTGTTTAATGTCTCTGAACCTGAGTTTTTTTTTTTTTCATTTCTGATGGAGGAAACAGAAATCAAAATTCTGTCCAATTCTGTTTGTCAGAATGTCAGAAAGCTGTTGTGAGGATTTGGTAAAGTGATCTATATGATATATGCTCAGAAGAGTTTCTGGCACAAAGTAAGAGCTCAGTAAACATTAGCTATGTTGCTATCATCACGACGACCACCACCACCACTACCACCAACACCACCCCCACCACAGAAACGGCGCTGAGTCCTGAAAGGGGTGTCTCAGATTTGATCTGTAGTCCTAGGCATAGAAACAGAAGTAAACAAACAAAAAGAGGTCATGAGCATATATAGGACTTGGTTATTTTAGAAATGTGAGAAGATAATCTATTCACAAGTATTCAAAGATCGCTGCATAAACCTGAAGGTGGATGATACTTTAAGACAATACAGATGGAGAAGGTCAAAATCAGAATCCGGCCTTCTTAGAAGTCACATTTAAGGTGACAGCAGAACAGAGGAGTGGGACTATTCAGGAACCAGTTGAAAAGGCAGACATAGAATTCAAAAGAAAGATCTGAGACAAGATGCACATTTGAAAACAGTAATATTTGGGGAGATTTAAGTTCTACATGGTAAAGGAATGAGGAGCATAGATAAACTATCTCATCAAGATCATCACCATCAGATAATATTTCCTATGTGTCAGAAACTTTCCTAAGCATTTTACATGGTCTATCTCCTTAAGACCTTAGTATACAACCTCCCCATTTAATAGATGAAGACAATGAGGCTGAGAGGTTAAAATCTTTGTTTAAAGGCACTGAGCTCTCTGTATGGATTAAGAGTAGAATGCAAAGTCCTCACTCTTCATCATTTGCTGTACTCCTTCTGATAAAAGGAAAGAGAAGCCTGTTTTTATAAGCAAAGAGAAAGAGGAAAATAAAATATATCAAGAGATAAAAGTGAATGAGTCATGCCTCTAAAAAAGAGAAAGGTAATGGGTTTATGACCCAGGCAGAGAGCCATCACAAGGCCAAATTGGGCTCAGAACACAGAGAAAAGCATTTTTAAAAATAGGAGGGATTGAAGAGGGGGCTAAAAAGCTAGAATAGATATACCTGATGAGTTGAATACCTGGTAAGAAAGCAAGTCATCCCAAGATCCAGTACCAATTTCAATTATAAAGTAGAACAGGAGGTAAGATTTCATTGCTTAGTTTCAACAAAGAAATGAGCACCAGAATTCTGATTTCAAATTCACTTACAATAGAATTTTGGAATTATCTGTTGTACTTTTTGGCCAGCTTGGGCAGTTATATTTTGCTGGAGAGGTTGCCAGGGTTTTGATTTCATCCTTATAGAGACACTGACTTCGGAGTTACACATCCTGTGGTAGTAAATAATATCAGCTCCCCAACCACACCTCAGTAACCCTCAACCCCCACCATGCCACGGACCACAACAACAGCTAGCATAGGGAGCAGCTAACACAAAGAGCTTCCTACCCAGCAGGCACCACACTAACTGGGGCCAACATCCTATTGCATTTTATTTTCAGAGGTACTCCCCCATGTCATTGGTCCCAACATCAATAACATTCACAGGTGGTGACCTTCGGCTTAGTCTACTCATACAACAGGTAGTCCATCTGTATGAAATAACCAGAATAGAATTCGTAGAGATGGAACACAGATGAATGTTTCTGAAGGGTGGGGATGGTGGGGAGAATGGAGAGAAACTGCTTAATGGGTAAGGGGTTTACTTTGAGACGATGGAAATGTCTTGAAGCGAGGTGGAGATGGACAAGCCACAACACTGTTCACTTAAACATGGTTACTTTATTGTGACTTTGATCTCAATAAATTAGTTTTATTTTTAGTTATTTTTTATTTATTTTTAACATTTATTTAGTGTTGAGTGAGAGAGAGACAGAGCATGAGAAGGGGAGGGGCAGAGAAAGAGGGAGACACAGAATGGAAAGCAGGCTCCAGACTCTGAGCTGTCAGCACAGAGCCCGACATGGGGCTCGAATTCACAGCCTGGGCAATCATGACCTCAGCCGAAGTCGGTCACTTAACCAACTGAGCCACCCATGTGTCCTAATAAATTATTTTAAAAAATTTTTAGGATGTAGACTAACAAAGGGATCTTTCACTTTTTCCTCCAGAACATTAACAACAACGGCAAAATCACTATGAAAGAAGAAAACATTATCATTATTACGTCTGGGTTTAATTTGGAAGGGGGAGGCTTTGTTTTTCTTTTTTTTTTTTCCTCTTTATTTCCCCACAAAACTCACATATGAAAATGTACCACAGCAACAATGAAACTTCTACTCTCTGAGTTATAGTCACTACAGTATAAGGCATGGGAAATGAATGACAAATGAACAAATTTCTTTATGATGAAGATAATTCTTGCCCCCCTCAAAGTATTCAAAGATTCAAAGATGAACATCAGTTAGAGAAAAGAAAAGTAACCTTTAAATTAACTTAGGCACAGGACTTAACGCTTTTTGCGTCAATGCACGTTCTCTCATCAGCAGACCTTGAGTCAGAATTAGTCCTGCAAGATATTTATTGTGGGGGGTATGGGGGGTGCTGAGGGAAGGAAGAGTAACAGGCAGAAAGAGCTGGCTGCCATACCACCCTATAAGTCTGACTTCTCTACAGGAGGGGACAGAAGGCAGTTTCTGGTAGAAGCCATCTTGGGCTCCGGGTAATTCCATGAAAGCTTTGACCAGGACCATAAGGAGACCCTGAGCCAGTCTTCCAAAGAAAGAACAACACACATCACAGGTATGGGTGTGTACTGCTAGCCCACTTGCCTTCATTCATTTGCTACAGGAAGTAAGCCCCTAGCAGGACACAATGGCGGGTCCAAGTCAGCAGCGACTACATTCTTCAGTCAATTATGCTCCAGTGACAAAAGATGTGAGTAGCACATTTTTGAAGAACCACCTGGACGTATTTTCAAAGTCCTCACTGTATGCAGGAAGCTGGCACTCTTCCTGCCCTAATAGTGAGGGACAGGCAATTGGAATCTGCCAACGCTATCCAATTTTATTTTAAGTCAGTGTTTCTGTAACCTCTCCCCCTGCTAAATCTATGAGGTTTATTGCTAGGGAGCGAGGAGAAAGGAAGCCCATAGCAATGACATTTCAAATGTCCACACTTCAAGCAAAAGCCTAGCCAGCAAAGAAACTAACTAAAGGAGCAAGTCAACACCAAAGCTGTAATCTACAAATGGCAAGTCAGATCCTGCACATCAAGTGTGACAATTAATTAACGTTAATTGGAAATGTTAGAAAGAAACACAGATTTTTGTCTGTTTAACCATATGGGGAACAGGGTCACTCACTGGAGTATTCACATAAGTGTTAGCATGTTTCCCCTCCCATGAGTCATAAACCTGTTCTTTTAGACTAATATGAGCCTTTTATGACACATATCCCACAAGCTTTATGTTTATTACTTTTGCCTGAAATCCAATTACTTAGTAAGCTATGTACTTTATTTGTTAAAAATACGAAGGCTAGTGTGTGGCCCAATAAGTCAAATTACATAGGAGGAGTAAGGTACATGGAATCAATCCATGTGGTTTCATTGGTACCAACTAAAAACATTTATATAACACAGAAATAGAAACAAAACCTATGGTTTTGGAAAGAGCAATAAAGTCCAGTTGTGTTACAAGAAGGCTTCAAAAATAATATGAATAATAAAAGCACTTGTATATGTATGTACATTTCTGCCCGGTTATCATTTCCATTAATCTACGATTATTTAGTTTGTGTACTTCAGCAAAATATATACATATAGCTTTAAAATAAGAATTAAAGAGGGAAATTCCCTGGGTAAGAATGAAGCTGTATCCTATTCTGAGAAGCAAATACTATGCTTAGCAGAGAGTTTGGAAAGTGAATGCTAATATTATCTGTTTTGTGCCACATAATCAGCCTCTTTTAGACTACGATGCACTTCCTGTCAGCTTTCCGGTCCCTGAAGCAGCCATCAGCTAACTAAGAACTAAATAAATTATCTTAAAGTTAAAGTACATCTTAAGGTATTTCACTCAAATCTCAGGGAATGTTTCCTCTCACTGTAGTACCAGGGTTATCGAAGAGATTTTGAGTAAAATTTCTCTATTTTTTCCACAATGGCATTTCCCCCCTCTCATTCTAAAGTGAATATACCATTTCCTTCCATCCTGAACCCTCAAGATAGAGGAAGGAGTACCCTCCCACACTTTGGGAGCACAGGCTAATTTCCACAAAAGGTAAACTCAATGAGATGGATGCTGAGAATATCGGCTGCCTATGGCATTCACGATGCCATGATGGCCGCCAGGGGAAGGCCAGCCTGCTAACTGCAATCTGAGGACAGAGTTCTGCCTCTCACCCCACTCTGGGCTGGTTTCACCGGGGGTGTGGAGGACAGATACATGGATTTCGTGATCAGTAGGCAGTGTAACAGTCCCGCACACAATGGAGCAATCAAAAAGGTGAGCAGGTGAATATTCCCCTTCAGAGGATAAATTACCTTTTCCTGGAAAACGATTATTGGCTGACAACAAGGTGGTAATTTACTTCCCTGCAGCCTGTAATAAACAAAAATACAAAGTAGGACACCATTTGCAATAGCTATGTGGGTGATTATAATCACCTTTTAGCCTTGAAACCAACCCCTATCTCATCAGCTATGATAAATAAATATTGTTTTAGATTTTCATGCCTTTTAAAAGAAAGGCTTTTGTGCACTCCTATCTCATCAGTTATGATGCGTTTTTTTTTTTTTTAAATTCTCACTCCTCCTAAAAGAAACGCTTTTATGTGTCTCAGCTTGGCAAGTTGTCCCTAATGCCCCCTATCACCAAACTTTACAGAGCTGGAGATTTCTTTTGAGGTAAACCCTGTTTCGTAATTCAGAGTACGCTCTTACTTCCCACCTTCAGGAAGGGGTCTGAGGCAGGCAGAAGAGGTGTGTTATCTAAGTCAGTAATAACTGAGCCAGTCACTCCACCTGGACAGGAGCATTCTGGGCAGAGTAACAAACGTTCTTTAGTTAAGGCTGCTTCTTTCAGGGTATCTTCTGATCATTTAGGGGCCTAACCTGATGCAGAAGTTGCAACAAAAAGCCCAACAGTAATTGGAATCTACAGCAAAGGGATTTGTGAGTCTAGGTGCTATAGTAAGGCAGGGGACAGGAGAGGAAAGCACAACTTGAGCACCTGGAGAAGAGAGGAAATGGAAGATGCACAGGAGTAGGAAGTGAGGAATGGAGGACCCTGACAGCAGCCTGGGGCTTACAAGCCAAGAGCTTGAGGAGAAGCTCCATCTGAAAGGGTGGCCAAGCCTGTGGCAGGAAGAGGATCCCTTCTTGGTCATAGAATCACCTTCAGCTATGTGTACACCTCCAGATAAAAGCTGTTACAAACAATCGCCTTGGGTTGGTGGTGCTCTGGGGACTGGAGGAGGAGGAGGCAAGAGAGGGCTGCTGGTCACCAAAGGCAAGAGGCTGAGGTGGGGACACCAGCATGCACACACGCAGGAACCCAGGGCAAGAACTGGTAGAACATCACAGAACCTCCCAAACGTTTGGAAGCTCTGGGGATGGGGAGCCCATCTTCCCACAGTAGGTAGGATTATACCATTTTTTTTTTTTTTTGAACATTACACAGAGGAGTTCAAAAGGCCAAAGAACTTAAGGGCCATCAGCTCTTAATGAGAGGAATTTGTTTGTTTCAACTACAGGTCTCTAAAAAGGAAAATGAGTTAGTTATGGACATTTAAAATATAACTGTTTTTTCCCCTAGCTATATGGCATCTCCAGTTAGAGAGAGAGAGACAGAGAGACAGAGACAGCCTGAAAATGTCAGCTTTGAATTCCCAGGCACTTCATAGCAACTGATATCTTCAGAAAGATCAAGGGCTATAGAGCTCATAACACAGCTGACTCCTACCACTCAGACCAGTTCGCTCATTTATACACCCTGTGTCTGGAGGCACCGTATCTGTACACCCTGATAGTACAGGATCCAAGGGGTTGACCCATGACAAATAACATACCCTATGCATTCGCAGTGGTTATTTTTGCCTTGCCCAATTAGTGGCTCAATGTAATTGTGAATTCCTTGGTTGTGTACTGTAAGATGAAAGGCGAGTTAATCTGCTTATAAACATGGGGTCTTCCTCTTGGTTTATGTTAATGAAAGGCATGTGTGCTGGTTATTCTCCATCTGCCCCAGGATCCATGCTGTGCCCTTCCTGTGCTATGTCCTAGCAAGTTCCTTTGTATCTGCCAAACTCACTTCTTCTCTGACTTCTGGTAGGTTTGCCTAATGAGAATCGGGAGCAAATGAGCAGTGTTGTGATGGGAGAGAAGATGGGGTACCTACTCCCTCTAATTCTTATCATGATTCTCTAATCTCCATTGAGTACAGTCATATAGGACCAGCTCTTGGGTGGCTCTCCTACCTACTTGCCCATTCAGGCATAGAGGCGACACCACCTTCCCTCCATTGCTACTCGCTGGTGCTTCTTCAACTCTTTTTATTTCTCTCCACCCAGCTCATACCTTATAAATAGTCCCTTCAGTAAAACCCCCTCCCATTCAATCCTCTGATCATGCCATCTGTTTCCTGCTGGCACTCGACAGATCAGATGTGAACATTCCAAATTCGGGCACAAAAGTAGTTGGACAGGAAAAACAAAAGGAGGTAGAGAAAAAAGGGTAGGTTTCAAATGAGTCTGTAAAAAAACAAAATTGGGCCAGTGCAGTCTTGCAGTTTGGTCTTTCCAAGGCGTACTTGCCTTAATCAGATACTTAAATGGTTGAGTGTTCTGGGTCATCGCTTCTCTGAAGACTTTCATTTCGTGTGTAATTAGAAACACGCCAGTCTGTAATGATGTCAGCCTTCAAAATGGTCAGTCTGTCACTTTCACATCTCTAACTCAAAACACAAATGCCTGCCTGATTACTAAGAGTCTTATTAAGGGGCCATTGTTTTCCCCTTTCTGCCAACTCCTCCCATCTCCTGATCTTTATCATCTTTCATTCTACTTAAAGCAGGGTCAAAAAGAAAAACGATAATCCCATAGACATCCACATCAGACTGTATTCATAACCGAGGTAAAGTGCATCTGGTCTTGTCACTCAGTTTTTGTTTTCCTGTCAAAATCTAAGAAAAACCTGCAGTCAGTTGCAAAACAGGAGGAAGTTTTTCCAAGAAGCACTTGGGTGGCAGAAATTAACCGTGATGGAAATTCCAGTGTCCTGAGTCTGGTTGGATTTCACTGCGGCTGCCAGTGAACTGTACTAACTTTTTTGGTCATGATATTTAGTGTTATTAATTTGAGGTCTAGCTATTATCTTTTGTAAAATGAATTAGATCTGGCAGAAAATGTCCTTTAAAGAGGACACTAATTCTAAAAACTGCTTAGTTTCTCTGTTGGCTGAGATAAAGGAAAATAATCTTTATTTTTACAAGTGATTAATTCTATTCATTTTAAAAAAACCTTTTATTGCAACCTTACGCACCAGATTTCTCACAGACACCTGTTTTCAAATTATCTAAAATTCAGAGAAGCCTCATAGGGGTTTATAAAATACAGTATTTTAGCCATAATAATTTTTATTCATAATAAAGCAGTATCGGCACTGAGGGCTAGAAATAGTCCAGTGGAACAGATCAGATTTTTAGCTCCTGGAAGGTAGAGAGTATCAGTCACTGCAACTTTATTGATGAACACAGCACCTGGTGCATGCTCAATTAATGTTTACTGAATGAAAAGAATGTCTTTGTGTCATCTTGGCAGACTTCACCCACTCTTAGTCCAACACTTAGAACAAGTACCTACTCTCAAGGACCACCTTTTTGCAGCAAGGCTCATACCCAACACACAATTCTGATTTGGCAGTGACATCTCCAGTACCATAGAAGGGTTTCGACGGGTTCTCTGCGTAAGCACACAAAGCCTACACTGTAGCCTACAGAGAGGATAATGAGAGTCAACAGCCCTAGTCTTCCTCAAGTGGCACTTACTTCGTCTGAGAATAAAGCCCAGGGACACAAAGACAGAAAAGGCAGCACTGAAACAACCGGTGCAAGCAAGCAGAAGTGCAGTGACGGAGTCAGGCAAAGAAAGAAGCAATCGGTAGATTGGTCGTAATGCAGCTTTCAAGAGTGCTGGTTGGGGGTGCCTGGCTGGCTCAGTGGGTGGAGCAGGAGACTCCTGATCTGAGGGTCATGAGGTGAAGCCCCACTTCGGGCAGAGAGTTTACTTAAAAATAAAACCCCCCAAAATAGTTCTGGTTGGCGAAACTATCTCAGGAGCTGGTGGTGCTTAGGTTTCTTTTCCATGGACTTTGACCTAACAGTGTTTAACCACCTCTCTGGAGAACTCACTAGCCAGGAATACCTGCTGGAGTACAGGTGTCCATCTTTGCCTAGGTCACGGTGCTCAACCACTTGTTCATTCCTAAGCTTTCTTTACTAGCGCAACAAATGCAGTGAAGACAGGGAGCAAAGGAGATGTTTGCAGAACACCCTCCCACCACGAGTGAGGACAAAGGGTGTTGACAGATGTGTTTGGCCGTGTTGAATACTTTAAGAGAAAGTTATACTTGAAAATGTGTATGGAGTATCTACCCCATGAGAGAAGAACATCTATATACCATCAATCATAGTGAATTAAAATGATCTTCCAATAGCCTGATATGCCTCTTAAGAAATAATGGGCCTTTCAGTAAAGATTTCTTCTAATTATATCAGAGATGGAGAGGCTCATTTATGCACTGAGTTTTCTTTAACACCTACATGTCTCTATGTTGTGAACCTCCCTTTGGAAGATGAAGCATTACTTATAGCTCCCTTAACGGCATCTAGAAATCCAGTAGCAGTGAAGCTAAGATAACCCCAGGAGCCAAAAGCCTCTCCGCACACGGTAAACCATCATGGCTGTGAAAAAATGCAAAGTCTTCCCTCTTAAACCTAACACTGTAGAGGTTATTCATCATCTAACAAAACAAGAAAGTGCATTTTAAAGGGAAGCTCACAAAATGAGAATCTATCATTGCAGGCCACAGAGTCTATGGTAGTGGTTGCATCTGGATATGGCAGTAATCACGACCTTCCTTCTGACTTGGGGCAAAACCATTCATTCTTCAGGACAAGGTTGAAAGTCACCTCCTCTGGACATATTCCCTGAGCAGAGCCAGGCACTCCACTCACTGGATTTACAGGTAGCTCCTTGTCCCTCTCTCCAGCAGAGCACTAGGATCGCATCGCCATTCTGTTTCTCCTTAATGAGACGTTAGGCTCCCCAAGAACTGGTACCATGTGTGTCTTCTGAATTCCCAGGATCTGTAACTATGCACGGAAGTCCTTCCATCTATTGAATGTAAGAGGTTTTATTTTTGTTTGTTTGTTCTTAAAGTTCCAGGACCGCGCTTTACATACTCCATCACCAAAGCCTCAATGTTTGCAGAGCTTCAGAGCAAAGAACCCACTTCCTCAGACTCCCATTCAGTGAGATCACAGTCCTAGGACTCAGGCCACACTATGAAAGACTCAGAAAGCCAAAGGAGACACGGGGCACTTGGGTGGCTCTCACTCTTGATTTCAGCTCAGGTCATGATCTTGCTGTTTTGGGGTTCCAGCCCCACATTGGGCTCTGTGCTGATGGTGCAGAGCTTGCTTAAGATATTCTCTTGGAAGGAAGAGAGGGAGGGAGGGAGGGAGGGAGGAGAAAGGAGCCACCACGGAAATCCCATTCCTGAAAGAACGTGACAGAAAGCTATCCAGGCTTCCATCCAGCATTAGCAGAGAGTCTGTAACGTAGCTCTTCTCTCAAACTAGCTACATCAGTAGCTCTCAAGTGTGTGTAATTTTAGGATTTTGCTCCCATTTCCCCTACCTGACCCTAGGGCTTTGGGCAATTTCTGGAGACACCTTAGAGCGCTACTGTCATTTTGTAAGTTAAGGTCAAGGATGGTGCTGAACATAGTACAGGGCACTGAACACACCCCCTCAAAAATGTCGGTAGAGCAGAGGTTTAAAAACTGAGTGAGAATGTTTTTTGTTGTCTGTCACTAAATTACTATCTTTGCCTCTCTAAGCCTCAATTTTCTCATCAGTATCAAGGCAATAATAATCAACTTCCTAAGTGTTAAGTAGTGGGACCTGGCATGTAACAAATGTTTAATTATCATCATCAGATATTTGTAATAATTGTTATTCTAAAAAAGCCAATGTTAATTCTCCACTTATTGTGTGTCAGGTACTATGCTAAATATCTTAAAAATTGGTATTATAATGTCATATCCTTCAATCTTCAAAACATATTTGGAAAAATAATAAATGTAGGAGTGTTTATTAAATGGTTACATATATAAGGCACATACAGAAAACATAAAAGTGTTTATCAAGACACAAAGCTGAAAACAGTAAATTAAATTCCTCTTACTGCATTAAGAATGCTTTCCTCTAAAAAGTTCCTGATCTTAAGAACCAGACAATCTTACACATCGAGACAAAGCTGTTTTATCCTTCCCTTCAGACAAAACACAATCAAAGGAGGCGTGGCTAAAACCTATTACTGCTGGCCGGGCAGACCATTGGAGCCAAGACTGTCACTAATTCTGTCCTGCTATATGCAGGAAAGTGAAAGAGACACACGGCACTTCAAATAAATCAATTTCCTTTATTAGTTTCCTTTCTTTATCGCTTGCTTTTACTGTATGTTTTGTGGATCAAGTTAATCATTTTCATGGAAAGATCAATCTCAATATGTGCTTTCACTTTAAAATTGTTGTCAGATTTCATGGTGAAGCCAAATTCTAGAGAAAGATGGGAAATTATACACTAGACTTCTGTTGTTTCCTATGGCCCAACCTTTCCATTGGTTTTTGACCAAAAAAAGCACCCCAAAATCATCTTCTCTCCTGTTGGCAACTGCTGGTGAAGATGTGCCTTTCCCAAGATTAGCACCTTTCCCAATTTAGGCCAGAATGGATACTCTTTCTTTGAAATCAGAATCTTGATTATGGTAACCAAAAATTGCCCCCCTCCCAATAGAAATTGTTCCTTGCAATGGTGGAGTTCTCAGAAGACTGCTAAGTAGCACTTGCTGTTTCTAACCCCAAATCTAAGCTGCATCCTGTTCGTTCCCGAGTGTGATTCTCTCATCTCCTATAATCTGTACAGTAAACTCAAGAGACTGACAATAAATTCCTTTTTTTTTTTTTGCTTGTACTAACTAGAATTACCTGTTTCCTTATAACTAAGACAACACTAACTGTTACTGATAAAGATATTGGACTACTGAGGATACTACAAAACTCTAATGATATGAATAAACCTGCAGTAAGGAAATAATATTTCTGTTCTTCCTCTACTTAATCTCTTACACACCTCATGCCTCAGTTCATAAGTGTATGGGGAAAAATTGTTGAGGAAGTCTTATAATCAAGGACGCTTAGTAAGCCACAAGAGTTGTCTATAGATCTGGTTACCAGAAAACGTAAGCAAGTGATCCTATCTTTTTGCATCTCTTGAAATTTATCTAGATCACCCACTTATTAAAGACAATTCAGGCAACTTTTGAGTTAGAAGACTATTCAAGATTACACAATATTCAAGGGTGATGTACATATGTAAGCATTTGTCTATATGTATAAATAAATATCCACATATTTATTTTCATAATACCTCTAAATTCCTTTTTCCTTTGACAAATTATTGATCCATAATGAGAAGACTTTCATGTAACTATTACCAGGACCTGCAGAAGTCACTAACAGCAAAGGCTGCATTTCAATTTTCATGTATCAGTGACACACTAAATAAAAGTGCTACTAATGACAGTGCATGCCTCATTTTAAGGTATCTAAGAGGGCTTTCTTCAAGTTTCTTGCCTCAACACCTATTAGGTAACCTTTTGAAAATAGCCAAGTTTGTACATGCCCATGTATGGATACACACACAGGCATATTTATTATTCAACAAACTAGCCTACATTTTGTTCTACATAAAGCTCATCCTGGGTGCCTTCCCATAACTCTCAACCCATGTTTGCCTACTGGGCATCTTCTAGACTACCAACATCTGTAACACTGAAAAGAATATAGCTCTCCCAGTTTACTACATGGAATCATGGCAAGAAATTGCAGTCAAAAGAAGTGAACAAAATGAATGAGATTTGCAGAACTTTACAGACAGATAACAGAAAAAGGTGAAAGCAAGAAGATGATGAAATAGTCATGGGAAGACTGAAATGAGGGAGATGAATAAAGATAAACCAGAGAGAAAAAAGAACGGCAAGGGTTGAGACTAGGAATAACTGACAATCAAAACTGAAGGTCAGTAATTTGGATCAGTGTATCATTTATTTATCAGTTTGGTACTTCCTAGGATCTAATGGAAACTGGAAAAACAGGACTTCAATATTGATTCAGTCCTATGCTGGCACCAGATTTCAAAGGAAAGATCAATTTCTATTATTGGAGATGGACTATTTTTTTATGATCCCAAATGACTTTGCTGAGAGTATTTAGAAGACTTACTTTCCATAGATTAAAGAATGCATATCCCTTAGCTGATGACAACAAGGAGTTTCATAGACAAGACTGAGGCCATGGCTCTCCAAGTCTGATGGCAGATTCCCAGGGCTCAAAAGTCAGCACTGCAGCTTATTTAAAAATTAGGTGGCTTCTGCCAAATCCCTACTAGGTCCCTGAGGTTCAGTTTCCGTCTTCATAAAACAGGGTAATACCTACTTCACTGGATTCTTATTAAGTTTAAATAGGATAATGTACATTGTAAAATTAAATCATAAGCCCCAAGTTTTTTTTTGCTTGCCTTAATTAAAATTATAATAAAATCATTGGCCATTGATTTCAGAGCAGTTAGTGAAAAGCTTGTAGGTAAAAAAAAAATTGTTGACCCAAAGTCTATTGCAAATTTAAGTCTTGGACTAATCATAACCTTTTGTTTATAAAGAAAGAAATCAAAGACAAGTCAAATTTAAGAAAAAATTATCATTTTCAAGTTCTTATAAAATTGAATATTTGCTTAATTTAATTAATCCAAGGTGACAATGCCCTACGTACAAATTAAACCGCTTGCTTTAATAAAAAACAGCAGTTGGTCCATAAACTTGGAAGGTGGATATTGATGAGAAACCCCATTTAATGGAATGCTTGTTTTATCTCTTTTTTGTCACAGAGTTTTGTTATTTAATCTGTAATAACCACTAAGACCACAACGGTCTAGTTGTTATTTACTCAAGCTGCATGACAATCAGAACATTTTCTTGCTGTTAGTAAAACATCTAACGTCATCCTTCCTTGGAGTAACACATAATTTTGCAGTAAAATAAATAATAAAGGAACAGATTATCATCAAAACAATGCAAGCTCCCTCCCCTTTTTCACAATAATGGAATTTATTTAATAATCCTGAATAGTCCTATAGAACACTAAACTATTATAGGTTTTCAGTTGAATGTATCTTTGGAGAAGTATAAGAAAGATGTACCAGGTTTGAAAAAACAAATGCATATGGATCCGATATGGGGATGGGCACTCTAAACAAAGTTGAAATAGCTTTCAAGTTTAATAATAAAAGCATTTAACTTTAAACAATGGGAAAATTGAGCCAAAACAGCACCTTATAAAAATGCCATTTTAAATGTTTAGAATGTTTAAAATTTCTGTCAATAAATGTTAATTTCAGCGGACCGAAGCAAACATAAGATAATTCAGAATACTAAGAATCTGTTACTGTTTAGCTCAAAGCTTACGTATAATTAAAAATGATCATGTCAGGCTCCTCAATCAAGATGTGAAATTTTGATACTGCTGCTCACCAGCTGCATCTAGAGAGAAAAGCAAGTAGATTTTGGGCATTTCTTTTTTTTTTTTTAATGTTTTATTTATTTCTAGGAGAGAGAGAGAGACAGCGTGAGCAGGGGAGGGTCAGAGAGAAAGGAAGTCATAGACTGAAACAGGCTCCAGGCTCTGAGCTGGCAGTCAGCACAGAGCCCGACGCGGGGCTCGAACCCACGAACCGCGAGATCATGACCTAAGCGAAAGTCGGACGCTTAACCGACTAAGCCACCCAGGCGCCCCAGATTTTGGGCATTTCTGTCCAATTTATGTGAGGTTACTCACCACTGATAAGAAACAGGAATAAATGGTTACCCAGAGAATACTAAATGGCAGCTAATTTTGGATAATTTGTAAGCCTCTCTGGAGTTCAACCAAATACTGAAGAAGAGAAAGTCTACATCAAAAGACGTAAAAAGAAAACACAACAGCTGGTCACACTGGGCCCTTTTAGTTAGAATTCTGATGCAGGTTAATTGCATTCTCACCAAGAAATTATTAATGGATTCTCACAAGGTCTTACTATGGACAAAAGTACTAAAATAATTATTTAAAATATGTTTACTGACAAAAGACAAATTCACAGAGTTCAAATCAGTGTTCTTATTTTAAAAATAATTTACATTAGCAGATAATACCTTATGGATGACTACTTAAAATGCATACAAGTTACTTTTCACAAAATTGTATTAGAAGGCACAGTTGAATTCCATATGCAGGATAAATAGTATATCCTTCATTTCATTTTAAAAACTCAACCAAGTTAATAAATGATTTTCCTCAAAACTGTTGAATAGGACAGAAGATTCAAGGTCCTAAGTTTAATTTTTCAAACATTATTTAAGAGGTTTATATAACTGAAGTCAATAATACACTGAAAAGATTATACACTATGATTAAGTATGCTTTATTCTAAGGATGCAAGGGTAGTTTGATAACCACAAATTCATCATTGTGAAACCCCACATTAAAAAACTAAGAATAAAAATCAAATGATCATTCTAATACATGCAGAAAAAGCATTTCACAAAATTCAGCATCCAGTTGTGATTAAAAAAAAAAAAAAAACAACACCTCTCAACAAAGCACATATAGAAGAAACAAGCCTAAGCATAATAAAGGCCATGTATAAGCCCACAGGTAACAATGAAAAGCTGAAAGATTTTCCTCTAACATCAGGAACAAGATAAGGATGCCAATTCTTGCCACTTGTATTCAACACAATACTGGAAGTCCTAGCTGGAGCAATTAGGCAAGAAAAAGAAATCAATGACATCCAAACTGGAAAGGAAAAAATTAAGCTGTCATTCTTTGCAGATGACATGAAGAAAACTCTAAAGACTACATCAAAAAAACTGTTAAAACAAATGCCATAAAGTTGCAGAATACAAAACAATATGCAAAAATATGTTGCATCTCTATACACTAATAACAAAGTACCAGAAAGAGAAATTAAGAAAACAGTCCCATTTATGTTTACATCAAAAAAGAATAAAATACCTAGAAATATATATAACCAACCAGGCAAAATACTTGTATATTGAAAACAGTAAGGCATTAATAAAGGAAACTGAAAAAGACATAAATTAATGGAAAGAGTTTCAAATCATATATTCAATAAGGGGCTAAGATTAAAGTATATAAAGAATTCCTACAATTTCAAAAGCAAATACTCCAAATTAAAAAATGGGCAGAACATCTGAATAGGTATTTTTCCAAAGGAAATAGACAGATGGCTCACAGGTACATGAAAAGATGCTTAACATCATTAATCATCAGAGAAATGGAAGTCAAAACACAAGGACAGAGCATTTCACACCTGTTAGAATGGCTATTATTGAAAAGAAAAAAGTATTTGCAAGGATGTGGAGGAAAGGGAACCCTTTTGCTATGTGAATGACAATGTTAGTTGGTGCAGCCACTTTGGAAAACAATATGGGAAATCCTCAAAAAATTAAAATAGAACCACCATATGACCCAAGTATTTCACTTCTGTGTACTTATTCCAAGAAAACAAAAACACTTACTTGAAATGATATATACACCTCCATGTTTATTATAGCATTGTCTACTGTAGCCAGGATACAAAAACCATCTAAGTGTCCCTTGAAGGATGAATGGATAAAGAAGATGTGGTGTACATACATACATTCATATCTATCTATACACACACACACACACACACACACACACACACACACACATAATGGAATATATATACATATATATATAGTGGAATGTGTGTACATACATACATTCATATCTACATATCTATCCACACACACATACACACACATGATGGAATATATATATATAGTGGAATATTATTCAGCCATTAAAAATGAGGGAATCCTACCATTTCTGACAACATAAATGAATTTTAAGGGCATTGTGCTAAGTCGGACAAATAAAGATTAATACCCCATGATCTCTCGTATATATGGCATCTAAAAATAAAAACAAGCTCATAGATACAGAGAACAGACAGCTGACTGCAAGTGGCTGGCAAGGGTGAGGTAGTGGTAAAGAGCTCAAAAAGTAAAAATATAAGAATAAATAAAAATAAAAACAAAAAATAAAAAAGAGGCTCATATACATAGGTGAGCTTCTCTTATACCCATTCTGCTTATTTAGTGATTCTGTCTAAATACACACACTGCAACCCAAGATCTTTCTTTTTCCTGTGTGAAGCAAAAAGAAAAAATTAGTTTTAGAAAAATACAGCTATGTTCCTGTCAACTGATGATTCTGGGAGCATAAGGCAGGCAGGAAAACTTGGGTAGTGCGCCGAAGGTCTGTGGAAGGGAGAACCATTTGAGAGAAGGTGAGGAAGCATTCACTCCTCATCCGTATACCTAAGATGTTATGCTACCTATATATGTGTAATAGATTTCTATAAGGATCTAAGTTCCAAAGCACTCTGAATTACAAGATACAGATGCCACCATTCTTTACAAATCAGAAAAGTCTGAAACTAGTTCTTAAATCTGATTAATTGGTTTTCCCTGGTGTATTCAATAAGTCATTTTGCCTCCTGTTAAGAAGAAAAGCTGTTCTTATTTCAACTTGGAAATTATCAAAGAAACCAGCATCTGCTACAGGGAGAGGGAAAATAGCACATTATTTTTCATGACTTCGCCTCCTCTGACTAACAAAATAATCCACTTAATGTGTCCAGAAGGACAATAATCCTACTAACAATACTGGGGGAGTACAGATCCCCAGGAACAGAGCCATTTACAAAAACTCTGAGCAAGTGCCAAATACAGTAGGGTTCACACAGCCACTGCTAATTACCATGTGTATTGTATTCCTGGGCCTAATGGTGATCCACTGGCTGAACTTTGGGGATTATGTCCCTCCAGCTGAATGCTGTTGATTTGCCACATAATGCAAATGACAGGGAGGAGGCTGGTCTATTTTGTGATTGGTAAGGGAAGAACTTAAAAGCACATTTTAGATCAGGTCAGGAAAAAAAATGTGTCAGATGGGATTACAAAAAAAAAAAATGCTTCCAACAATCCTTATACATTGTACAATTTGGGATAAAACACAGAAGATCTAAATGTCCAGCCATTGATATATTTGAGCTGGATCCACCCAATGATGCTAAAATCTCTAGTGGAAGTAGTTTCCAAGGAGGTGTTAATATGATTTTTCCCTCTGGGAAATTGCAGGCTGGCTACGTAGGAGAGCCACACTGGAACATGTTTTAAACATTTTAAACATAAAAAAGCATGTTTATATTTATTATTTGGGAAGGGGACTTTTTCACCTGAATTACATTCAATTACAGGATTTTAGCCTGGAATGATTATCAAAATCAGACAACCAAAGTTTATTATCATTTATTTAAGAAGAATCTGAAGGAGCGGGTAAAGGATATGTTTTTGATTGCATTCCTCTTACTCTATTAACAGGTTCTTTTCTCAGCACTGAACAAGGACAAAAAAATACCAGTCTCACATTTAGTTCCCTAAAAGACCCAGTCTCCAATGCCCTTCTTTCTGTCAAGGTTTAAATTTGATTTAAAATTTTTTTTTCAAATGTTTAATTTATTTCTGAGAGAGAGAGAGACAGACAGACAGACAGCGTGGGCAGGGGAGGGTCAGAGAGAGAGGGAGACACAGAATCTGAAACAGGCTCCAGGCTCTGAGCTATCACCACAGAGCCTGATGAGGGGCTCAAACCCACGAACATGAGATCATGACCTGAGCTGAAGTCGGACGCTTAACCGACTGAGCCACCCAGGTGCCCCTAAATTTGATTTTTAACGTGGCCTCTGGTACAAATCTCTCTCCCTCTGCCACCTTCCTAGTCTCTCCAGAGTTCATGGGAGCTGCGCCTGATATTTGTCACCTGTTAAGTGCCATGCACCGAGCACCAGGGAGGAACACAGTCCTCTGCAAATCTCACTCACAGTCAGGCCACAAGGTAGCCATGATCTCCACTTTACAGATGGGCAAACTCGGGCCCAGGAAGGAGTTCTCTCACCTAAGAAGCAGCTGAGTACAGATTCAAATCCCCTATCTAACCTCTCAAACCCATGTTCCTGCTGCTAATGATGAAAGGAAAACAAGTTGATTTTTAGTAAACAGGTAGCCCTTGTACCTACAGGAAGCAAATAATTTCACCACCTCTTAAAGGATTATCTGAAGACAAATCAGGAGAAATACCTACTGAATAGAAGAGACTGCCATCAAAGAGTTAATAAATGCAGAAACCATTCAAGTGAGCCAAGCATTGGAGAGAGGGTAAGACATAGGGCTGGGAGGCAAGGGGGATGGGGGAGAAATTCCGAGGAAGACAAAGGCAGCTTATGGAACAACTTCTCGGAGTTCATCTATAGCAAGGAGTATAGCTCTGAATACTGCAGTTAGTAGGTCAATAGAGCTAAAGGTCTAGATCAAGAAGTACCAGGTCAACTCCATGCCTAGCTGTCAGAACGTAATGTTCTACATGTTAAGTCCTTCCTGAGTACATGTTAAGTGAACTGAACACTGTCTCTTTCTGAAATTGAAATATCTATAATGGTAAACATAATGCCACTGGATTTGGAAGCTTGCAGAGCAAGTTGACTACACGAGTGTGTGTGTGTGTGTGTGTGTGTGTGTGTGTGTGTGTGTGTGTGTGTTATTCGTATAAACTGTTTACACATTAGTTATGAAACTGATAGTGTATGGTTGTCTACATCAATAATAGAAAAGCAAACAAGCAGAAACATAAAGCAGATCAGAAGAAATATAACCTCAGTCATTTCCTATTAACTGATCATTCACTCATCCATTTGCTTAAATATTTATTTAACATCTACCACATGCCAGGTCCTGTGCTACGGGCTGGGAGATATATACTGGTGAATAAAATAGGTATGGCTTTAGCAATTACAAAGTTTATGATCTACTTAAGAAAACAGAAATAAATATACAACTACAAACGGTGGTAGAGTATGAAGGGAACAAACTGGGTACAGTGACAGACGAGAAAGACAGGTGAGGGGACCACGGGGGGAGATCTTCAGATAAGGTGGTCAGGAAAAACTTAGGAGTTGGAACTCCAGCATCCAGCTGGTTCACGAATGAGCATGCATCAGATTCACACAAAAGCCTTGTTCAACAGATTGCTGAGCCTCGCCCCAAAATTTCTGATTCAATAGCTCTGAAGTGATGCAGAGAATTTGTGCATTTCTAACGAATTCCCAGATGTTGCTGATGCAGATGCCACTACACTGGGAAATATACTTTGAAAACTCATCCAGAGCATGGCACGCGAAGGTAAGTTACATGAAACGAGATTGGAAGGTAAGGCAAGGAAGCTGTGGATGTCCTCACAGATGATTAGTGACAGTACCAGTGCCAAAATCAAAACTGTCTAGGACTTAGAGTCAGACTGAGGACTATTTTTCTTCCTAAGGGAAGAACCTCTACTACCCTCCTCTAAGCTAAGAACCTGTAAGAAATTCCATCAAGGAATACGTAGTACCAACTTCAAAATCAAACAATGTATTTTACAAGGCATTCCTAAATTAACACAGTATCTATCATCCAAAGAACTTGATGTTATCACAGAATATTTAATAGAGAAGATAAAAGAGTCCACATGGTGACAGCTGCCTTTAAATATGCGACATTGTAACAATCATGGCAAAGAAGGCATTCCTCTTAACAGAGAGGATATGAGCTTATGATTACCATAAAAGGAATTTCAATTATATATAAGGAAAATATACTTGACCTTACATGGTTTTAAATATTTTACTGGCTTCAAAAAAACAAAGAGACATTCTTTGCTAGTATTTATAATAGAAAGCTATCAGAATTTTGAGGGTTTGGTGGTTGATTCTCAGATTTTGCCCCAAAATCACCTGGGAATTTGCTGGAGGGGAGATTTCCAGAACAACCGTCCAGTGCTTCTGACTAATTCATAGGACGTGAAGCCCAAGAATCTGCATTTTGGCAGACATTCCCCAGGCATCCTGCCATTGGTGGAATAAGGATTACAGTTTGAGAAAAGTACAGGTAAGAGCTGGTTCCCTATAAAGGGCAAAATTATCTCAAAATAATCCCTTATGCATTTGATAGAGATACAACTGTTATTGAAGGACTTTTACACTCCAGGCACTCTGCTGGGCATGTCTTAAAAGCACTTCCTTTGGGGCGCCCGGGTGGCTCAGTCAGTAAAGCGTCCGACTTCAGCTCATGTCATGGTCCCACAGTCTGTGAGTTCAAGCCCTGCATCGGGCTCTGTGATGACAGCTTGGAGCCTGGAGCTGGCTTTGGATTCTGTTTCTCATCTCTTTCTACCTCTCTTCAAATCACACTGTGTGTGTGTCTCTTTCAAAACTAAATAAACACTAAATTTGGTTTTTAAAAAGCACCTCCTTTAACCTTGAGCAATACTGTGATTCATATTTAAGCAACGAGAAAAGTGGGACTTAGCAAGGCAAAAAAAATTCAGCCAAAGCCATGTGGCAACTAAGTCCAAGAGCCAGAATATGAACTGAAGGCTTTGCCTCCATTAATAGATCTGCTCTGAGTACACTGAGCTCATGATTGCCAGCCCCTGGGAAACCACAACAATCATTAAGTGATTTGGCAATCACAGGTTCTCCGAAAGTATTAAGTGATACAGACTTCCAAATCAAAGAGAAGCAACATTTAACTATGTCTTCAGACTTTGAAGGACCCTTTGGCTACCTGAAAATACTAACAGGTGCTGTACAAGTAAAGACATAGACAGAAAACAAAGTTCCCAGCTTAAAGTTTTTTCCACTAATAGTATGCTTGACAGTGTTATCCTACTACTCAAAGAAACAGAGATGAAACACCTGCATTAAAAAAAAAAAAAAACACACAACTGGGCCTATCATAGAGGAAGTGTGTGAAAGTGGGAAAGTAATTAACCTCTCTGAGCCTCATTTTGCTCATCTAGAAAACAAGATGATATTAATAGTTACCTCAGGGGCTACTGCAGTGCTCGTATCAAATAGCATCTATGAAACTCAGCCTAGTACCTAGTACAGCGATGTTCTGTAAACGGTATTCTTACTTCTTATTTATTAGGTTAGAGCTTTGAAGAAGCATGTGATGGAGTTAAAAAAATAGAGAAGACCCACAGAGGACCAAGAAATATGAAAAGATGAAACCAAAGACATTAGAGGTAGGAAAAGACAAAAATTAACTAGAACAACAAAATGCCATTTTCCCTCACAAGAGCGTGGAAGAGGCAACTTTGATAATATATTTATTTTTAATGGTAACGAGGTAGAGAAATAAGTATTGTCTCCTACACACTGCAAATTTACAACCACAAAGAAGCACTTGGCAGTTTACTAAATTTTAATGCTGTGATATAGAAATTCTCTTTCTTCTTATTGACCTTACAACAGAAGTCAGCAAACAGTTTCTGAAAAGGGAAAAGTAACAAATATGTTAGGCTTTGCAAGCCTTCCAGTCTCTGTGGAAACAGCTCAAGTGAGTCCTTATAAGTAGAAAAGCAGCACAGAAGATATGTAAATCAATGGGCATGACAGTGTTTTATTTAAAAACCCTGATATTTCGGGGTGCCTGGGTGGCTTAGTCAGTTAAGAGTCCGACTTTCGCTTAGGTCATGATCTCTCGGTTCGTGGATTCGAGCCCCGCGTCGGGCTCTGTGCTGAGTGTCAGCTCAGAGCCTGGAGCCTGTTTCAGTCTGTGACTCCCTCTCTCTCTGACCCTCCCCTGCTCACGCTGTCTCTCTCTCTCTCTCCTAGAAATAAATAAAACATTTAAAAAAAAAACCCTGATATTTCAATTTCATATAATTTTCCCATATCAAAAAATAATATTCATCTTTTTATTTTTTTCAACCATTTAAAAAATGTAAAAACAATTGTTAGCTTGTGGTCCACACAAAAACAGCAGTAGCGGGCTTGGACTGACCGGCTGGTCTAGCCAGCCGTAAGGTCATGAACAGGGAATTGGCAAAACTGGTTTATCTGTAGTCTGAAATGCAATGCTAGTAAAAAAAAAAAAAAAAAAAGAAAAGAAAAAAAAAGAAAAAAATAATTGTAGGGATATTAATATAAAAGACCAACTATTCATTGAAAAAGGTACAGCTCCAAAGTATGATTCTATTAGCTAAGAACAAGGGCAAAAACAATCCAATTTAGCAAAGTTCTATGTTTTCCACTGAAAATTCTCCTGGCATGCAAATACAGTAAAAACCTTGGTTTGTGAGCATAATTTATTCTGGAAACATGCTTGTAATCAAAAGCACTTGTATATCAAAGTGAATGTCCCCATAAGAAAAAAATGGAAACTCAGATGATTCGATCCACAACCCAAAAATATTCATCTAAAAATGATTACAGGACTGTAATAGAATACAAAACAATAAAGAAAATACAAAAGAAAAAGTAAAAGAAATTAACCTGAACTTACCTTTGAGAACGTTCATGGCTGGTGTGAGGGAAACAAGAAAGGAAGTTTACTGTGTAGGACAACTTAAACTATCACTAACAGAATCACTGCTATTGGCTCAATGGAATCTTTTTATTTATTTGCAACTTTAACAAGGAACCTATCCAATGACCTAGAATGAAGCAAAGCATTCCTATGCTTGCTTTTGTATGGAAAAGCAAAGGACTGTCCATAGGTGCTTTGAAGTGACAGAAAATACACTAGTGTCAGTTGTAGGCATCCTTCTAACATTCTGAAAAATCAGTGATTTCTGCCAAACACCATGGCCTGAGACTGAGCATCCGAGCATGAGACATGATCACCCACAATCCCACAGTGAGAGAGAGAGGGAGAGAGGGGGAGAGGGGGAGGAGAGAGAGAGATAACCACCATTGGCTCATTTGTGATCATATCACCTTCAGGGTCACATTCTACTCGTAATGCAAGACATCACTAGTTTATCAATTTTATCAAGTTAAAATTTATTACAAATGTTTGTTTATCTGTGGAATACTTGCAGAACATGTACTCACAATCCAAGGCTTTACTGTAGATTTCTTTGAAAAGTTGGGAAGAAATAACACAAACTGATTGCAAGAGCAGGGGAAGGAAGGAGGGGCCGGGGTGAGGGGGAGGGGTGTAAAAGGATACATTTTATCTGTATAATTTCCATTTTGTTCCCAGAGACTGGACTCATGGGAAAACAGTGAAAAGAGCTGAAAGGAGACTCAGCCCCAGGTTTTCAGCCTTACTCTGCTGCAGCACTGAGGACCTGTGTAAAAGGAGGAGCTGAGTCACTTTTGATCTGATGCTTTATGACCCAGAGACAGAAGTAGCCTCTTTGCTGAGATGGAGTTACCTGCCATTCAGAAAAGTTTAGATTTGTCTCTCAATAACGGACAGATCAATCAGAAACAGGCTTGACTAGAAAAAGAGGCAAAGAAAATAGAATAAAGCCAAGGAACATGCATTCATTACGAGCACTCCTGGGGACTTTCAGACAGATTCCTTGTGCGTTTTTTATTGGGAATGCCACCATCCTCAATGATCAAGAGACTGATGACAGCACTGAGAAAATACAAGGCCGAGTCACATTTCAGAGGGTGAGCATCGGCTCCGATGGCATTAGCTCACCCAGCCAAAGCAGAGAAGAAAGTGGTCACAGCAGATACCTTGTCTCAGTTCATTTCGGAACACCTGTTAAACATGATTAACAGCCCCGGCTAATTATGTGTTAAGAGCATCTCAGGCTGTAATGGATCCCAGAGGTCTGTAAAGTTGACTTCATTTTCATGTTAGTCTCCTTCCACAGGTCTCAAACATCGCCAAAATCTATGGAGTATTTTATGAACTCCCTCGTGAATCACTCAAAACTTCAAATACACCAGCATGTACCCAGGATGTACATTTGTTCAATAAATAAAGCAGGCAAGGTTTGTATTTTATAGGGTGCAAATGGGCCTCTTGCTGCAATTAGTATTTTAAGTCTGCTGACCTGTGTGCATTAATCACTACATTTTGTGATCCTAGCTGAGAGACAGAAAGCAACCAAAGCTTCCTCTATCTCATGTTAAATAAGGCCAGACTGCAAAAATCAGAAACCAAGAAGACTTTAAGATCTTTTATTTAATATATTAAACTATTAGTATGTTAAGTTAGAAAATTATATGATACGTACTATATGTAACATGTCATATTAGATTAATATATATTCAGTATTAAATGCACCCATACACATATCTCACGGACCATTACCACAGTTACCAGGGTATATTTCTTACTTCTCTTAAGTGGTATTGAAACTAGATAATTTTGAACCCTACCCAGAGTTCATTAAAAGTCAACTAATTAACCCTCCCCCTTTTCTGGCAGGGCCAGAGTTGGGGGCAGAAATTAATTCCTTCTTCATTTCTATTTGCTTAGTCCAGCAAAATTATGAACAAGAAGTAATTCCATCTACAATTGGGCATGATGGAATACTACATTGCCGTTAAAAACACTGGGGAAGATCTATATGTACTGACAGAGAAGGTGGACCAAGGAACACCAAGTTCAAAAGAGTAAGGTGCTGAACAAAGAGCATACGGCCATATAAATTTTGTAAAACTAACAGCCGAAGTTAGATTTGTATGCACACAGGAAAGGGTCTGAAAACATACACAAATACAAGATCTTAAAAACAAATTAACTCTGTCTCCCTGAGCCCCAGTGGAAAGTAGGAGTCCCAAATGGCCTGCATGGCTTTCACTACTAGAAAGGAATGGTTTGTTTGTTTTTCATGGTCACTTTTTACCCAGCAACCACAGAGCACAGCCCTTTAGATCATGTGCCCCAGAGTCAGGCAGCCGAAGCACTAATCTCACATCTACCACTTACTAGCCAGGTCATCTTGGACAAGTTAGTACATTTTCCTCTGTGCCATTTCTTCACGTGCACAGCGCAGCTAATGGTGCCTACCTCATCCAATTGTTGTGAGGGTAAATGATTTAATAACGGTAGAGCAGCACTGGGTTTAGCAAGTGCTTTGAAAAGCCCCCTCTCTATCATCAATAGCTCAGATCCTCATGTTGTCTCAGCCATAATGTGAACTTCCCTTATTCACTGCCCTTCCTAATTCACCAAATGTGAAACAGGAGCAAGAAACCGCATAGCCTCCCTGCCCCCTCCCCCAGCCTCCTCCCCTTCCCCCACCACACGGAGCCTCAAATACAATCTTTGGTTTCTACATTCCTGAAACCTTTTTGCCCTGTTACAGATCAAGGATCAAGGTCATCCAACACTGCCTTCTTTCTAACTTGAGTTAATTCTCAGCCTGTGGCCTGAAGGTGACAGGGGTGAGGTGGGGTTTTCCTGGTGGCTGACAGTTCCATTAGCACATTTGTGGTTTGTTTTTTCACTTCAATATTCTTTTTGTTGAAATTCTTCCTTCTCTAATTTTTTGGTTGTAATAGTCTTTCCATATTGTCTATAAATTTCTGTCACATCTCCACTGAGCATCGGGATCTCGGGAGAAGTACGGTTGTTACTAGGGAGGGTTAGCTTTCTTATGGGTAAGAGAGAGAAAATAGCACTATTTTCCATTCCATTATTTCCATAATGTTTTTCCATTAGTTTTGAAATACATTTGATTTTTTCCAATTATAGAATTCATGCCATTTTATTGAACAATGGTAAAAAAATAAGTAACAGAGGATAATTAAACCATCCATAATCCCACTATCAGTCTTAAAAGTCTGTTATATTTCCTTTGAATCCTTAGAATGTATACATCTAAAGGTTTGGGATCAAGTGGTTTAGAGAATTCTGAACCTTAAATTTTTTAAAATTTTTTATTCTCTCTTCTCAGACCACTTTTAATGTTAACTTTCAGTCTGATATGTTTAACTGACCTTTCATTGTGCCTACATATATACCCATAATTACAAATATAAAGGCTTTGTTTTGTTTTTAACCCAAAAAAAGGCATCATGCTTTACAGATTACCTGTAATTTGCTTTGCTAATTTTAAATCACGTGCAATCCTCCCTATCAAATATATACTTTCATTTTTAATCTCATAATAATCCACAGTACAGACATGTCACAGTCTATTCAATTCATCTCCTACTGATCAAAATTCATTTTGTTTCAATTTTTGCCGCTATGGACAATGTTGCAATGAATAATCTTGTGATTTTATTTATACAGAATAAATTTTAAAAGATAAGACTGTTGTGTCAAAGGCACACTATATTTTTAATTTAAAATAATATGGCCAGGGTGCCTGGGTGGCTCAGTCAGTTATCTACCTCTTGACTTCAGCTCAGGTTATGAGCTCATGTTTCGTAGATTCAAGCCCCACATCATGGTCTGAGCTGACAGTGTGGAGCCTGCTTGGAAATCTCTGTCTGCCCCTCTCCCTGCTCATGTGCTCTGTTTCTTTCTCTCTCAGAATAGATAAATATAGAACTCCCCTATGACCCAGCAATAGCACTGCTAGGAATTTACCCAAGGGATACAGAAATGCTGATGTATAGGAGCACATGTATCCCAATGTTCATAGCAGCACTCTCAACAATAGCTAAAACATGGAAAGAGCCTAGGTGTCCATCCACGGACGAATGGATCAAGAAGATGTGGTTTATCTATACCATGGAATACTACATGGCAATGAGAAACAATGAAATCTGGCCATGTGTATCAACATGGATGGACCTTGAGGGTGTTATGCTGAGTGAAATAAGTCAGGCAGGGAAGGACAAATATCATATGTTTGCACGTATAGGAGGATTAGGAGGAACTTAACTGAGGACCATGGGGGAGAAGAAGGAGGGAAATGGTGGGGGAAAGGGAGAGAGGCAAACCATGAGAGACTCTTGAATGCTGAGAAACAAACTGAGGACTGATGGATGTGGAGGGTAGGGGGGTGATGGGCATGGAGGAGGGCACTTGTGGGGAAGAGCACTGGGTGTTATATGGAAACAAACTTGAAAATAAACTATTTGTAAGAAAATAAATAAATAAAATAGATAAATATACTTCAAAAATAAAAATAAAAAAAATAAAATGACATGGCCACAATGTATACTGCCCCCAATATTTCTTTGCATACTAACATGAGATGTTATTTAGTTTTACCCAAATTGTTGGTAAAAATCTTGTTATTTTATTTAGCAATTCTAAGATCAATCCCTCCCTTTTTTTACTGGCCATCTAAATTTTTCTCTTCTCAAACTACCCATCATATTCATTGCCCATTTCATCTGGGTGACTTTTTAAAAATAATTTCTTATGAAGGATCTTGACATTTAAGTGGCTTAACTATTGGTCTGGAGTGATACATTTTTTTTTTTAAACCTGGGTTACTGGTTGCATTTGCACGTGGACGACCACATACATTGGAAGGCTGCTGAGGGGATCATGTGCCTTGATACATGTCTGTTTCCAACTCGCCTTACAATGCCCTGCTTTGCACATCAGGGTTAACCCCTCCACCCCAACGTTGTATTACAATCATCTCTCTTCCCTGCCCCTCCCGTTCTGGAAGTTCTATCTTTCTTTTCTCCATTTACTGTTCTCCTGCCATCACTATTACCTCCATAAAGAACTAAATTTTCTCCCCCGCCACAGCTCCCCCCCGCCTTTTTTTTTTTTCCAAAGGGAGAATAAAGCTTTGGCCAATGACAGTTTTGATGAGATGCCTAGAAAAACTGCTTTCCTTCATTGGCATTTACAAAATATTGCTCAGTGGTTTGGGACCCATTTGTTTCTACCACCTCCATCTATCTTTGCTTTATGGCTTTTGACTTTTGCTGCTTTAACTCCACATTCTGTTTTGCTCTACTTCCAGTGGTTAGCTGCCAGGTTTAATCTGGTCTCACTGATTTACTGGATCTTGCTTCATTCCTGCTCTGGATTCTGAATCCCATCCTAGAAAGGCTGCTTCTAGCTCCTAGATTCACTCACCTATTGACTGAAGTTTAGGTCAATCAATAAACATTTTAGCCTAAGTGAGTTCAATTCCAATAGCATAGATGTTTCCTGATAGTTTCAGAAGGTGAAACCCAGAAATTTTAATTATTTTTGCAAAACACTATTAAATAGTGACTTAGTCAATTTCATCCTGTGAACTAGAAGCATTTCAACTTGGGAGAAAAATCACGATACAAATACATGTAATTGTGTAATAAAGCATTCTTTATGTTTTATGTTAAATATTCTATTACTATAGAAAATGTATACCATTTATGACTTTCTTTTCCAACATAATTAATGTACAGTGTTATTACTATTGAAACATTTTTAAATTTTTTTAAAGTTTATTTGACAGAGACAGAGTGTGAGTGGGGGAGGGGCAGAAAAAGAGGGAGGCACAGATTCTGAAGGGGGCTCCAGGCTCTGAGCTGTCAGCACAGAGCCCGATGGGACCTCAAACCCACAAACCATGAGATAATGACCTGAGTGGAAGTCAGATGCTTAATCGACTGAGCCACCCAGGAGCCCTTTTCCTGAATCATTATTAAAATAAAATACCACACTAGCCCAGAAAATCAAGGTTTTGAATTTACCTTTCTCTAATTTTTTCCCATTAGTATCAAATCACTCCATTTCGCTTACTTGGGAGCTAGCACAAAAAAAATTTTTTTTTCAAATAGTAAAGGTGAATAACTAGAGCTGGAGAACGTTCTGCTAAATTACCGCCCCCTCTTCAAGAATTGGGGAAGTACCACTTTTGTTCTCTATGGGGCAAATCCCAGGAGAAGGTGAGAAACTAGTTCAGTAGCTGTGGCAAAACTTCACTGGTAAGGTGCGTTCAGCCAGGAGCGATGTAGTAGAAATAAGAGATCAGAGGTCCATTTTAAAGTGTGTACTCAACAGGCTTTGCTGGAGAGTTTTTAAGCAGCACAAACCATATTTTAACATCTTAAAAGCTTCTGCATTTTAACATTTCTGATCAATTGTCAGTTTTGCCCATTGAAATTGAAGCCTCTTTATCCCTGCTTATATGTGGTATATCATATTACTTTCACTTGAGTGCCCAAATCCAACTCCAATTTTCTACTTTCAAGTTCTTCTCCTCTATCACATGTCCCAAAGTCTAAACACTGGTCGTGTGAAAATATCCCAAAGATGTTAAGTGCTGAAGCCTGACATATGAGGAGAGAACAGTCAATAGATTTGTTAACCCCGAGTGTTTTGCAAAAGAATCAATTTTGTAAGCCGGCAGTGCAGTGCTCAGGATCAAGCAGTTTTCAGAGAAGATGTCTGCGTGTCCCCCTACACAACACCTCCTTTAAAGCTGTTCCCTTTCATAACTGTCCTACAGTTTTTGAAGCTCTTCTCATATCTTATCACATTTTAAATATCTAAAAGGATCAATATTTGTTCTTTACAACATTCTAATTTTTTGTTGTTGCTATTGTGGAAGGACAATCAATTGTGATTTGCATAAACTCAAGGGCAATTTAAACTGCGATCACAATAACTAAGATTTAAACTGGCATGTCTTTCCCTGGTGAGGTGTTAGACATGGAAATGGCTTTCATCTCCTAACAGAAGACTCACGTCTACAGAACACAGTTGTCTTCTCGTCTCACATTTTCCCCAAACAGCATGGGTGCTGTGTGTGTGTGTGTGTGTGTGTGTGTGTGTGTGTGTGTGTGTGTAATGAAAATCCCAATCCCATCATGTGATTCAACATGTTGAACCGTATCCATGGTTTTTCATCATGCTATGGATGCCATCCAAATTCCTCAACATCGCTTACAAGAATCCACATCAGGGCTCTCCCAAAGAGAGCAGACCCAGCCCTTTTTTTTTTTATTCTGAGAGAGAGAGAGGGAGAGGGAGAGAAAAACAGAGAGACAATGTGAGGTGGGAGGGGAAGAGCGATCCCAAGCAGGACCCACCCTGCCAGTGCAGAGCCCCACACAGGGCTCCATCCCACAAATGGTGAGATCATGATCTGAGCCAAAATCAACAGTAGGACACTTACCCAACTGAGCCACCCTTACACCCCTCAATTTTTAAAACAAATATTGTGTGATGCCCTCTTTCATCCTTTGGAATAAGATCTACCAGTAAAATGATTTACCTACACTCCTTAGGTAGTATCATAACTTTATAGCCATTATAATGCCTCAACTTTAATATAAAGGAGAAATCTTAGAACGGAATAGTGTGTTCACAGCTTATTTCCCTGAACATAAATAAGAAGACGTGCAGCCACAATGAGCCCTAGCATGCGACCCGCATATAGGAGACAAGCCAGCGTGAAAGGAGGCAAACACAGAAGCTGGGGCAGCAGAGACACAGAGAACCTAGGTGCATGGTGACTTCACCGAGCCGTCTAATCAACCTGGCCCGAAGCCCATCCTTTGTTCAGATTTATCAATGATCTGAAACAATACATTCCTTTGCAGTTAAACTTTCTGCATTGGGTTTTCTGCCTATGACATAAAACACCATCACCAATACATCCAACCAACCAGAGCATGAGGAACAGTGCCAACCCTCTCTCATCAGATGGTCTAAAGCGTGCTTATGTGATCACGCCAAGAAAATATGAAAATTAGTGTTTTTCTCTGCCTTATGGACTTCATAGAAATGATGTGTCATTCAGGCACAGTCTAATTTAGGGGTTTCGGAACACGTATCCACCTGATTATCCCTAAAGATTAAGATCCAACTTTCCTGATTTCTTAAGTGCTTTAACTTAATGTATAACATAAGTCTCAAGTTCTTAAGGCAATGCTATCAATATTAATCAAAAGTTATTAGAGGGGCACCTGGGTGGCTCAGTTGGTTAAGTGTCTGACTCTTGATTTTGGCTAAGGTCATGATCTCACTGTTCATGTGATCGAGCCCCACATCGGGCTCCACGCCGACAACACAGAGCCGGCTCTCAAAATATAAATAAACATTTTTAAAACCTTAAAAAAAAAAAAAGGTTATGAGAGCTCATTACCCCTACCTCCTCCTGCCCATGCAGCTAACACAGCTGACCGTCAGCATATCTGGAGTCCCACAGTAATGTGGATTTTCAAGGGCAAGGTGAGAAAACTAAAAGCCCACTTCTTACAAGTGAATACTTTTATCCTTTTTTAAGTGTAATTTCCTTAAAATCCTAAGAAAATCATTTCCTCCATCCTTTTCTCCTTACTCTTTCCAGAAAGGAAAATAGTTACTAAAATAAACTGACAATGTTACCATTTATGTTGTATTTCGCCCTGCTTTTCCCCTAGACTAGAACTGTATTACAATAATGTAACAGCAAAAGCTACCACATATACAGAACAGTCCCCATACCAGGCTTCTAAACACTTTAAAAATACTAACTCCTTTAGGGGCGCCTGGGTGGCTTAGTCGGTTAAGAGTCCGACTTTCGCTTAGGTCATGCTCTCGCGGTTCGTGGGTTCGAGCCCCGCGTCGGGCTCTGTGCTGACTGCCAGCTCAGAGCCTGGAGCCTGTTTCAGTCTGTGACTCCCTCTCTCTCTGATCCTCCCCTGCTCACACTGTCTCTCTCTCTCCTAGAAATAAATAAAACATTTTTAAAAAAATACTAACTCCTTTAATCCTATAATAACCCTAGGAGCATAAGTACTATTTTTTACTACTATTTTACTAATGACAACATTGAAGCACAGAGTGGTTAAGTCACTTGGTCAAAGTCACATAGCTAATAAGCCAAGATTGGACCAGAAGGTCAGTGCTCTTCCTCATTAGTCTCTCCATGCCAGACATGCCAGGAAAAAAAGACTGATACTGGAAAACATGTGCTGAAAATATTAGAAAATGAATCTGCAGGAATCTCAAAACTTTCAGATACAGGGAGATAAACACTATTTTAGAAAGAGAAGTAAAGTAAACAGAAAGTATTTCTTGAAGAGCTTGCAGGGTTCGAGTGAGAAACTCATCGCTCTCCATTCCATCTGGCCATCGTTAAGCTTCCACATCCTGAAGCTCTGCTTTCAGATCAGTCACAATCTCTTGCTCTCTGAGGCACTTACCCTTTCCACACCCACATGTGTGCCGGTGCATATGCACACCACTCACACACAAGCACAACAAAACACATGGGAGGAAAATCAGATAAAATCAATGAGACCAATCACTTCCCTTTGTTGATCAAATGTAGCTGCAGCACCAGCAGGGGATAAATATCTTGATGCTGACTTCATGCCCAAGTGCTTTGAAGAACATCACGGAGAAGTAAAGTTTTATGTACCATTCTGGAGGGGGGCAGAGGGAGAGGCTGTAAAATCCAGCCCCCTGGTGAGTGTCATTTCTAGCAGTGAGTTTTGTTTTTGTTTTTTATTAGTTAATGCATTTAGCTGATCAAACCAAAAATATCTGATCCACAGGTTCTGAAGTTTTCATTAGTAATCACCTTTTGCCTTCATAAATAAATCAAAAAGCAACTTGAATCCTATCTTCCCTCTAACTCCTAACATCATAGCAAATATTTTCTGTAATCGACAATGGGAAAGTGAGAGGACCTTCTCAGATGGGAAGCGAGGACGGAGCCACCTAGCTGAATTTGCCTGCCTCTGTGGCAGAAGCACGTAGATTAAGTCAGAATGATCTTTGCACATCTCTAACAGGGTCAATGGCAGCTATCTGAAGCACCCATGTACACGAGGGGATGGAAAATTCTGTCCTGCACGAGAGTTAAATACAGGGCTGAGCCTGGAGGCGAACATGGTCATTAAGCTCAATTATGAATAGTGACTGGCACTAATAGAAAAGGAACTTTTTCTTAATTCCTTACTAGCAGAAAATACTAGAAGGATAAAATAACATCGAGTCCTATGCCAAAGATAAGTGGTCTTCCTCTCCAAGGCTCAGTCACATCAACTCAACCCCACGATGCTCTCCCACGCTGTGCCTCCATCACTCAGAGATTAGAACACAATCCAAGAAGCCAACAGGCAATCATTTTTTTCTGTTGCTGAAAGCAGTTCTCAGAACTGTAATATATTCATTCCCTCTTTTTTTTAATTAGGTGAAATCTAATAAAGCAAGAAAGTCCTCAAAGAGGTCACAGATTTATCATGATGCTAAAAGTCATAAAATTATAGTTTTAGGCTAAGTAGTTAAATCCAAATTACACACCACCCCATTAATTTTATAATCAATAGAGATTAAAGGAAATGAGGAAGCAAATGATAGAATCTTAGCTTAAACCAAATCAATGCATACTTATTCGTGTCTATTACGTTTAACATGCCATGAGGAAGGCGGGACCAGAGTCCGGTCTGTGCCTTCAAGGAACTTACTGTCTGGCTCAGGAATCCATAGGCAACATGCACACAGTTTCCCTGGACAGCAGTAACAGTGCAAGGATCTCATAAGACCCCATACAAGGAGTGACTGACAGACTCATGCAGAAAAGTGCTTGCAATGGTTCCGAGGTTAAGAGCATGGGCCCCAGAGCCAGACGTCCTGGGTTTGTCAAGCTCATTGACCTTGAACAAAGTAATGAGTCTTTCAGTACCTCAGTTTCCAGAAACGAAGAGAAGACAGTACCTACCACCCATACTGCTGGTAAAAATTAAGTGAGTCCATACGTGCCAAGTGCTTACAAAGTCAGGCCTTTGTCAGGAGCAAGTGCTAACATAATGGTTAAATAAGTGAAATACTGCTGGGAGAAGCAAAAGATCTTCATTCTAAAGTTTCTTAAAGTGCTCATAGAATTTAAATGGGGAGGAAGCATATCATGTTAATTTTCTCCTTCCCACTGATTTCCTCCCCACGGCTACAAACATCCTAAAGTTGAAATCGTTCCAAAGCCTAAAACTGATGACTCGTCTTCTACTTCGTTAACCCCCTGTCAAAATCTCTGCTCTCGTTCCCCTAATAAACATTGTGAGATGTGGCTACCCATGCACCTATTACTTGTTCATGATCATTCATTCTTCTTCCACTCAATACCAGCCTCTAGCCCTTGCCGTTCCCCCCAGAGGATAATAAATAGCCTAATGCTTAAGCCCGATGTCCCCTTTTGATCAGTCACCCTCCTCCAATCTATCAAGAACATTAAAAATTATTCACCATTCCCTTATCCCAGTTTTCTCCTTTGTAGGCTCCGTCACCACCATTAGAATGTTGACTTCCAGAAAGAAGGCACTTTCTTCCTCACATCCACATCTCCTGCTACCTAGGAGTATATCACAACCTAAATTTTTCTGCTAGTCTTCTCTCCACCAATGTGGTAGAGACTTCTGAGATGGCCCCCAAGATTTCTGCACAAGACAGTCCTGGATAGGATTTTGATATGAGAACCACACCCACAAATTAGGTGACTTTGAGTTCATCAATGGGGAGGTTATCTTAAGTGGACCTGATCTAATCAGGTAAGTTCTTAAACTTGGCCTTTCCGGAGAAAAGTGGCTCAAAACCTAAAAAAATGCTGCTGGAGCCCAAGAATAAGTAAGTTGCCAGGGCACGAGAGGGCTTACGGAGGAGGCCATATAGCAAGGACCTGAGCATATCTTATAGGAACTAAAAGTGGTCACTGTTCAACAGTTAACAAGGTAACGGGGATGTCAACCCTACAACCCCAAGGAAATAAACTATGCCAACAGGAGGGAGTTTGGAAGTGCATCTTTCCCCTGTTATTCCTCCAGATAAGAATACAGACAGGTGATGGGGCACCTGGGTGGCTTAGTCGGTTAAGCGTCCGACTTTCGCTTAGGTCATGATCTCGCGGTTCGTGGGTTCAAGCCCCGCATCGGGCTCTGTGCTGACTGTCATCTCAGAGCCTGGAGCCTGTTTCGGAGTCTGTGATTCCTTCTCTCTCTGACCCTCTCCTGCTCACGCTGTCCCTCTCTCTCTCTCTCTCTCTCCTAGAAATAAATAAAGCATTAAAAAAAAAAAAAGAATACAGACAGGTGACACTTTGATTTCAACCCTGAGCAGTACTTAGGAGAGAACCCAGGTAAGATATGTCAGATTCCAGCCCAAGGAAAGGGAGAAAATACATTTGCTTTTGTTTTTAAGCTACAATATTCTTCCCTCATCCAAAGGTGATATGTTCTCAGACCCCCAGTGGACGCCTGAAACCATACATCATACTGTACCCTGTGTATGCTATTTTCCCTCTACGTACCTCTAATAAACTTTAATGTACAAATTAAGGACAGTAAGAAAGTAAATACAATAAGCATATTATAATAAAAGTTAGGTGAATGTGCACTCTTTCTCTCTCTCCAGTTACACTGTAATATACCCACCCTTCTTATGATGATGATGTGAAATGATAAAATGCCTCTGTGATGAGAGGAAGTGAGGTGACCATCACGGGCATCATGACAAGAGTGTTAGACTACTAGCAACCTACAGATGATACAGAAGAAGGGGGGTAACCTGCTTATGGACCAGGGTGGACTGTGAGAACTAACGCCATGGAAAGGAATGCTGCAGACAGGGGGTCTACCTTGCTAAGTGGGTGCTGATCTGTGACACAGCAATAGAAATGTAACATACCACCTCCCCTCTTCCCCACTGTCTTCCGTAGCATTTTCTGGCTCCGCTGTCCTCACCTTATGCTTCAGTGTATGTTGTTTTCCCTTTGTGTCAGTCCGTTCCAAACTGATTAAGTCTATTTGAGGCTTATTTAAGTCTATTTTTTAAGTTGTTTAAATTTATTTTTGAGAGTCAGAGAGAGACAGCGTGAGCAGGGAAGG
The DNA here is from genome assembly GCA_017311185.1 of Proteles cristata cristata. Classification (NCBI taxonomy): domain Eukaryota; kingdom Metazoa; phylum Chordata; class Mammalia; order Carnivora; family Hyaenidae; genus Proteles; species Proteles cristata. Next base: position 2,443,272 of record JAESUZ010001551.1, on the reverse strand, counting down.
GTCAGAGAGAGAGGGAGACACAGAATCCAAAGACAGGCTCCAGGCTCTGAGCTGTCAGCACAGAGCCCAATGCAGGTCTTGAACCCAGGAACAGTGAGATCATGACCTGAGCTGAAGTTGGATGCTTAACCAACTGAGCCACCAGGCGTCCCATATTTGAAGCACTTTAATAAACATTCTGCATGTGGCTTTCTCTGTACCTCTCTGCTCTTCTTCTCACTTAAGCCCATGTTTTGGTTTTCCTATAGATTAACGGTGCACTGCATCTGAGTACCGAACTCCTCATTTGACGAGTACAAAATATATCCTTCTTTTTGCCCCCTTTACCTTGTGCTCTGAGAAGCTGCTCATTCTACTTGGGCCAGTCCTATTCATGGCATCTCCATTTTCCCAGCATTTCGTCTGTAGGCATACACTAGGATGCCTTCCCTTCTCTATGATTACAACCAACAACTGGTCAAACCCTGTTGGCTGTTAACAATACCATTCACATTCAACCCTCTTTTCTACTGCCAATGGAATTGAGATCCTTATTACCAATGGTCTGGGCTTTTCCTGAATTTATCAAAAACCTACTTTACAGGGCACCTGGGTGGCTTAGCTGGTTGAGCCTACTTCAGCGCAGGTCATGATTCCATGGTTCATGAGTTCAAGTCCCACATTGGGCTCACTGCTCTCGGTGGAGAGCTCGCTTCAGATCTCCCCCTCTCCCACCCTGCTCCTTCCCCTCCTGAGCTCTTCAAAAATAAATAAAACATTTTTTTAAAAAGCTTACTATAAAATCTATGTGTTTACAAGTAGATCTTACAAAAGGCAGTAAAACTAACATCACTTCAAATGGGCCCCCAAAGTCTAATTTCAAATCTTAGCTGTGCCACTTAATTGAAATGGCCTCATAATATGTATCTGTTAATGTCTCTGGGCCTCCGTTTCCTATATGATTATTGGGGAGGGTGACTTCTACCTCACAGAGTTAACATGAGGATTACATGAAAAGGAATCCAATACAGAGTTGCTGACCTCATCACTCCCTGGAATACTGGCAACAGAACCAGTTTCCTTGCTAATCAGCTGGAAAGCTTACCAAGCTCTCTTATCCTTCTGTCTCTATCCAGTTCCTGAGTCACTAGAATGATCTTGACCAATGTCTTGCATGGCAAGTTCATCAGAGCATGTTCTGAGTCTCCGTTCAGCACGTAAACTCTAGGGAACATTAACATTGCTTGTTTATCTTTGTTGGCCTGAACATTGGCTACCAAATCTATGATACACAATGAAGAAGAAATTGAGACGTGGCTCAGGGGAAACTTAGTAGAAGGAGAAAAGGCAGAGAAGACGGTGAAAGTGGTAAATGTGGCAGGCAAGCTTCATCTCGCCTACATTCAAATGAAGCAAGGATGCCCCTGCGTGCAGAGGTTACTCTTAATGAGCAGTCCCTCTTGGGACACATGTTCCCCACGGGAGGAGGGAGGCAGACTCAACTCATACCACGCAGCCCAGAGACAACCTCCAGCATCAACAGAACTTTGTCATGAAAGGAAAGAATTAAGTAATTGGATATGCTTGACAATTTTTGGTTAGCTCATTTGCCCCAAAGGTATAAAGAGTTGAAAACCTTATTCCTTCTGCAGCTCAAAATCTCTCTGTAGAGTGGGAAAACTTCAAGCCATGTTACCAAAGACATGACAGGACTGAGGTCTGGAGATGGCATCTCTCGTAAACCCAGTGGGCTGTTACCCTGAGTACGTAACAGTGACACAACTTTATTTTCTGCCAAACACTGGGGACACAAAATTCATAAATACTGTGGTTCTCATTTATGACAAATAAACCAGAAGGCATCAGTTTAAAATTTTATAAATACCTTCTTTTAAGAGGCTTCAAAAGCTTTCACTGATTTCTTCCAACCATCATTGTCAGAGAATCAGAAAAAGAAAAAATAAAAAAGCTCTAAAAGTAGATACGTTCTGGTCCACATTTGAAGGGGTAAGAACTTACAAAATGGTGCAGGAGGGGAGACTCAGGAGGAGGAGGAACTGAATACGCTGATAAAATGCAAGAAAACACAAGCAGGAAGGAGGTAAGGAGTCAGGAGAACTGTGACAAACAGGTGTGACAGCCTCAGGACCTACAGGGCATGCGAAAATGAGAGAAGTGAAGGTTCTAGGCGCTCTGCCAGATACACCAAGCAGAGAAGAGAACAAGCGAGGCCATCTCCTTGCAGCAGATGGAGAATGCTGTGGTAATGTTGCCCAGAGTGGTGGGGAGGGCCAGGGGGAACCCACACACACGTGCTGGGTATGAGCCTGCGACAGTGAAGAAGAGGATAAAAGCATTACTATTTTATTGAGAACATTTACATGCGATTTTACCCACAGGAGCCCCACAACTAAGGGAACCATCATTAAACCCCACTGCACAGGTATGGAAATAGATATAGGCACCAAGAGGCTAAGTGAGAAAGTAGGTTACCCTGGAGCAAGCATTCCCTTCCTTTACCCAACATTCGTGGGAGAAGAATCAATTCCTCTCTTTGCCTGTGAGGTTAGCCATGGCCACGTGACTTACACTGGATGAATGGAAGATAGGGTGGCTGTCTAGGCCTACGCCTTAACAAGTTTCTGCCTAGTCCCTCTGGGAGCTTCTGACTACCCTGAGACCATGCTCCAGGTAACCGTAAAGCTTCCATCCTGGGCACCAACACAATAGAGTGGAGCCACTGCCCCCTCCCCCCCACCTGCAGGCTACAGCCACTGCCCCCTCCCCCCCCTGCAGGCTACAGCCACTGCCCCCTCCCCCACCTGCAGGCTCCAGCCACTGCCCCCTCCCCCCCCTGCAGGCACAGCCACTGCCCCCTCCCCCTGCAGGCTCAGCCACTGCCCCTCCCCACCTGCGGCTCCAGCCACTGCCTCCCTCCCCCTGCAGGCTGAGCCACTGCCCCTCCCCACCTGCAGGCTACAGCCACTGCCCCCCCCCACCTGCAGTCAGCCCTGCCCTCCCCCTGCAGGCTACAGCCACTGCCCCCTCCCCCCACCTGCAGGCTACCAGCCACTGCCCCCTCCCCACCTGCAGGCTCCAGCCACTGCCCCTCCCCCCACCTGCAGGCTCCAGCCACTGCCCCTCCCCACCTGCAGGCTCAGCCACTGCCCTCCCCCACCTGCAGGCTACAGCCACTGCCCCCTCCCCCACCTGCAGGCTACAGCCACTGCAGCAGCTACAGCCCTGCCCCCCTCACCTGCAGGCTACAGCCACTGCCCCCCTCCCCCCACCTGCAGGCTCAGCCACTGCCCTCCCCCCAGGCTCTGCCCCCTCCCCACCTGCGGCTCCAGCCACTGCCCCTCCCCCACCTGCAGGCTCCAGCCACTGCCCCCTCCCCCACCTGCAGGCTACAGCCACTGCCCCCTCCCCCTACCTGCAGGCTACAGCCACTGCCCCTCCCCACCTGCAGGCTCCAGCCACTGCCCCTCCCCACCTGCAGGCTACAGCCACTGCCCCCTCCCCCTACAGCAGGCTACAGCCACTGCCCTCTCCCACCTGCAGGCTCCAGCCACTGCCCCCTCCCCCCACCTGCAGGCTCCAGCCACTGCCCCCTCCCCCCACCTGCAGGCTACACCACTGCCCCGAGCCCCACTGCCCCCTCCCACCTGCAGGCTCCAGCCACTGCCCCCTCCCCCACCTGCAGGCTCCAGCCACTGCCCCTCCCCCCACCTGCAGGCTACAGCCACTGCCCCCTCCCCCCACCTGCAGGCTACAGCCACTGCCCCTCCCCACCTGCAGGCTCCAGCCACTGCCCCCTCCCCCCTGCAGGCTCCACTGCCAGCCCCTGCCCCCTCCCCCCTGCGCAGGCTCACAGCCACTGCCCCCTCCCCCCACCTGCAGGCTACAGCCACTGCCCCCTCCCCCACCTGCAGGCTCCAGCCACTGCCCCCTCCCCCTACCTGCAGGCTACAGCCACTGCCCCCTCCCCCACCTGCAGGCTCCAGCCACTGCCCCCTCCCCCCACCTGCAGGCTACAGCCACTGCCCCCTCCCCCTACCTGCAGGCTACAGCCACTGCCCCCTCCCCCACCTGCAGGCTCCAGCCACTGCCCCCTCCCCCCTGCAGGCTAGCAGAACAAAAAAGCAGAGCTGTGAGAATAGAATTACAGTGTTGCATCCCACTAATACAGTAAGGAACCAATTTACTGAGGTTTTTAAAAACTTTTTTTTTTTTCAATAATTGCTGCTTATTAGCCCTAGGCCCCATGGGCCTTGAAACACAGAAGCCATTTTCTAAACAAATGTTAGTTTTCTTGCTAGGAAAGGAAGAGTGGGTGGAGTTTAATATAGAAACATATTTTCTGATTTCCACCTCACAAATTCTAAATTTTTTTAAATGTTTTATTTATTTCTGAGAAAGAGAGAAAGACAGCGTGAACAGGGGAGGGTCAGAGAGAGAGGGAGACAAAGGATCTGAGGCAGGCTCCAGGCTTTGAGCTAGCTGTCAGCACAGGGCCTGATGTGGGGCTCGAACCCACAAACCATGAGATTATGACCGGAGCCGAAGTTGGGCACTTAACTGACTGAGCCACCCAGGCTCCCCCCACCTCACAAATTCTAAATATGGCCCATTTCGTACGTGGTGTGTCTTACTCTGTGTAAACTTGATTCTTGCAGAGTGTAACTCATTTTGCTCTGTTTTCCTGTGGCTCTAGGACAGGCTGAGTTCTGGCCTTCACCCCCTCCCCACCCTTAAGCTGCCTTCTTGCATGTTATTTTTACAAACACGCTAACTAAAAAGATTGCATTTTATTCTTTTACATCATTATCTCCCCCAACAGAGCACTTTGCTCATCACCGTATTTTTGTATATCTCATCTGGTAGTTTTTATGTTTCTGCTTCCTGCACTTATCTCCATCAAGTTTAGATAATAGTCACGGGCTCTTTGATGACTTGAAGCTTTTACTGAATATTGTGGGGTAACATCCATGAAAGGTTTGATATACTCTGCTAATCCAAGATCTCTTTTCTACGACTTCTAACAGAAGTTTTCAGCCTTTGAGATGAAACCGATAGTTTCAAGAGTTTCAGGACAACGATAATCCTTGACTACTCTAAGGTAAGGTTGTTCCTTTGTCTCAGAATTGGTTTTCCTGGATATATTTACAAAAAAGAAAAAAATTACCATTCACTTTATTCTGCCCCTGCATCCAATTCTTGCTTCATGATTTCCTTTTATGATGCGGGCCTGAAAATTTAGTATTTTAAGTTTTAACAATGAACAAATTATTAACAATAAACATATTATAAAAGGGTGGATGGAAGCTTTCTCAAATTTGAGACCTCTGCTGACTCCCTCTTAACTACTGAGTGGGTTGGGAATGCCTGAACGTGGCACATATATTTTTTTAAAGAAGTTTTTTCTTTTTTAATTTATTTATTTATCTTGAGAGAGAGTGAGAGCAGGGAAAGGGTAGAGAGATTGAGAGAGACAGAGAGAGAGAATGGGAATCTCATGCAGGCTCCGCACTCGAGCCTGAAATTCATGAACCGGGTGTTCATGACCTGAACCAAAATCACGAGTCGGATGCTCAGCCGACTGAACCACCCAGATGTCCCTCCACAAACACATTTTTAAAAATGAACTAACACCTATGCTTTCAGTACACATTTTAATTATATCTATTTATTATTTGGCCAGTGAAGGAAGAAGCTTCAACCCAATCAAATATCCTGAGGCGACCCACGTAACCAGGGGCAGGGCAGTCAAACAAAGTCCCTCCCTCGGCCCTGTCTCCTAAGCACTCTGCTCCCACCCGGTGCCTGTGCTGACTTGGTTCCCTCTGTCTTACCCGCTCCTTGCAAACTCACTCTCAGCGTGAGCACTTACTGACTCTCATGTCAACTCAGCTTTCTCTGGCTACCTTTTCATAGCCGGCCTGAGATAAAATTAACTGTGGCTCCAGTTAACAACTGTTACCTGTTAACAACTGTTGCTGTTCTTGTATCTCTGGCCCCTTGCCTAATTTTATTAGGGAAGAAATAAAACATTACATCCATACTGCTGTGTACTCCATTGCCATCTAGCTCCCTGAAGGCAGGGCCTCATTTTTAATTCTCAGAGCTGAGCTCCAACACACTGCAGGCGCCCCAAAAATGAGTGTTGAACCTAATCTAGATAACAGAGGAAAATCAGGAGAGCTATTATGATTACCTGAGAACAGGAAAGAGTGGGCGGAAACGTGGGTGAATATGTATCCACATTGGCATGTAATACAGATGGGCTATCTACAATAATACAGGCTAATAGGGTGTTACAGATAACCCGGAAGGATTATCCACAATCTGCTGATGGAATAATGATAAAAACTGAGTGCCAGATAGTGGCTGAATATCTCCCTATGGAATTTTTATCTACACAGCCACTCTTTTAAAAGCCTTTGAGGATATCTTATCAATACTTCATAAGCAGGAGACAATCAGAGTAAGGTCCCTTTCCAAATAAAGATAACTTCTTGTTTTCACAGCAAAACAACTGAAAAGGGTCATGAGATCCTTAAGAAATGTCTTTTGAAGAACAAGAGTTCTTAAAACTCACATAATATTATCAGGAGTGGCCCTTAGACCAGCAATAAAGTTAATATAAGGTGCCTCTTGGATTTTGCCACCCCACTAATACTGCCTTACAGATAATCATTCATATTCGAGGACTTAAAAAAACATGTCTCACATCTGTTTTTTACTTATATGACAAGGTCAAGAGAGATCAAAACACTGGAAGAGTTGTCAACCATGGCGGCTGGCGGTTACCATCCACCTCATCGGTACCCTCTATCCCTCTCAATATTTGCCCTTCCCTTTGAGAATCTTTCAAAGCTGCATCCCACTGTCTAACTCTCAGCATTTGGATACTTAGTCTTCCAAATCGCTAGGGACGGCAAAGTCCCAAAGAAAATCTCTATGCTATGGTCACTTTGAAAGAAGGGGCAAATTAAATACTCGGCAAGAATGAAAGGTCCCCGTGAGTAGGTCTTTGTCTTTCAGGCATATTTTCTTCCCTGCCTCCTCCTCCACCCTGTGGGGTGAGGGACACTGCTGGTGCATATGGCATAATTCAAGGCACATCAATCTGACCCACAAGGGTCAGAGTAATCATGCCATCCTCATCTTCCAAGGACCTTTGGAGTAACACTGTCGCATTTCTTTGCCACTGAAAATGCTGCCTCGTGTACATTACCTTGTCTCCATTTCAGGTTTTAATAATAAATTCAAACTGTCTTTTCAAGCCATTTTCTTTAATGCCCTGACAGACTTATACTAGCACTACTCTAGATAAATGCTTCCTTCATCCCAAAGAGATATCAGAAAGAATAATTTCTCTTCAATTTATTCCTGCAATTTGCTTCTTAATTATTTTGAATCATTTTTGCAGGAGATGGCTCAGTCCCATTAAATAAAAAAATCCCTCTTAAATTTCTTAACCACTCCCACCAACCCCCCTCCCCAATCACACTTTTTACACTTTGTGGTGTCATTTTTTGAAGTAACATTTTACTAACTACAACATTCAGAGTGAAACCAAAGAAAAGAGGTATCATTTGTTACAATGTTTTTCTCATCTGTAACATAGATCAAAGGTTTTCTTTTTCTGTTTATTTTACATTGCCTCCAAACAAATAAATCTGGGGGGAAAACAGTTTCCCTTGCTTTCTAGGCTATGCCATGTAAAAGGTAATATACGCAGTGCATGACTAAACTGTACTGACTGGACAGCATCGATGGCACAGAAGGTGATGGCACAGTGATGCATCACAGGACCACCCCTTATCCATCAGTCGGCAGCAAGGATGACTGTTTGCGTGCCAGCGGCAAACCATCAGCAGGCACGTGTTTTCCTCTGTGACTTGTGCTGAAGCAAAGGCTGTCCTGTGCATACCAGTCTTTGGCTAAAGCCTGTAGGAAATAACTGCAAACCATAAACTTGCAGTCTTGAAAACATTCTTCATGTATAAAGTATGCAAATACAGCCACCAACACTTCCAGAGACTCTAACTGATAAATGGCTATGTGTTATTGGAGTTGATTTTTAAATGAAAAATTCAGATGTGATGGCAAGGCAGTTTTTCACAGTCCCCCCATGTGATCCGGGAGTTGATGTCGTATTGAGGAATTATATACTTCATGATGTAATAAAAAAAAAAAAACACGAATTTTTTTTTTTTTACCACCAACTACGCTTATGAAGAATGGTGGACGTGCCTGCTGAAATATCAAAGTAAACATCTCATTTGCACAGGTGAAGCATCAAGACTAACGCCTCGTGAGCAGGCACCTGAAAACCTACACCTTCTTTCAGTTTCTTTACCGAGTAAAAATGCCAGACTGCATCACTGCCATTCAAAAATCTAATCAACAAGTCTGTGTTATAGACCTACCATATGCCAGGCACTGTCCTAGGTCCTGGAAACCCAGAAGTGAATAAAAAAGACCAAATAACTGCACCCTCCTGGAGTCCAGTCTAGTCTATGCACTTTTGCTCATCTTCGCAGATGAGTTCTTTTGAGCCAAAAGAGGTGTATTTTCACTTCTGAAATATTTCATGTTGAAATTAACCCAGTTTGAATTTTATTCATTTTCCTAGAGGGTATGGGTTTTAAAAAGCTGGTCATCTGTAGAGGATATTACCCTGATGTCTAGGAAAGGGGTTTTTAATCTGAGATTCTTTTAACTACTCATCTATCTCCCAGTCATGATGCTGTGAATGAAACTGCATGGACTACAGGAAAGGTGGAAGTTGTTTTCTGAGTAGAAATGAAGAACATCTAAAGCATAACTCCTATATCATGTGTGTGTGTGTGTGTGTGTGTGTGTGTGTGTGTGTATCTGGCTCAGTTCACAGATGAGACCCACTAAAACCTTTAGTTCAGTACAGCTTTCTTGAAAATCTTCAAAGTGGCAAACAAATTGAGGAGAACATCTACTTTAAAAACCCATCACTGATGCTCTTGATCAATAGCTGGCATCAATAAATCTTAGATAGACATGTGGCCAAGACTGTCGGAGTCAGGCAAGGATTTTTCTTAATATGGATACTGAAGTCATTTAGGCAGAGAGAAGCTGGGCAGTTTTGCAATAAAAGGGTAGTGATTATATAATACATCCAAACCATAAATAAACACTCCATTAAGTTATAAAATTCTATATTTCCTTAGGAGGGCTTTCTGAGAGCCACTTAACTTAAAAAAAAAAAAAAAAAAAGGAAAGCTCTATGAATCATTCATTTGACCAAAACCTACTGAATCCTTGCTCTATAGGATAATGCACAGCACAGCATTATCACCACCGCCACCACCACCACCATATTGGGTTTCTTGTGGACCAGATACCGAGCTGGTTGATTACATATGCCTCATATCATTTAATGAGTGAGCAGCCCTGTAACTTGGGTGTAATATATATCCTCATTTTAGGTGAACAGAGGAAGTAGATGATACCAAAGACGTTAGGTTATCTGCTTGTGATCACAGCAAAGTAAATAATCAGTTGCCAACTGAGGGTCTGTCAATGTCCTGGGACCACGGTCTTTTACTGCCTCCTGCCCCAACTTTGAGATATAGTTAACACATAGCAATGGGTAAATGTAAGGTATAATAAAGTGTGTTGATATGATACACTTATATACTGCACAACTATTACCACAATAGCTTTAACTAACGTCTTTACCACTTCATATAATAACCACTTCTTTTTTGTGAAGAGAACGCTTAAGATCTACTCTTAGCATCTTTCAAATACATAATAAAGTGTTATCCACTATAAGCCATAGCTGTACATTAGAGTCTAACATATTCATCATCTTACTGGAAGTGTGTACTCCTGGGCCAACATCTCCCATTTCCCCCCACCCCAGCCCATGGCAATCACCATTATCGTCTCAGTTTCTAGGAGTATAGCTTTGTTAGATTCCAAACATAATTAATACACAGCATTTGGTTTTCTCTGAGTTATTTCACTTAGCATAAGGCCCTCAAGATCCATCGATGCAGTCTCAAATAAGAAGATTTCCTTCTTTCTCATGGATGACTAAGATTTCACTGTGTATGCACACATCTAACTATACCCCCCACCTTCTCTATTCTTTCAGCCACTGACTAATAATTAACTTGGCTTCATAGCTTGGTTACTGTGAATAACATGGAAATGAACATGGGCATGTAGACATTCCTTGAGATTCTGTTTTAATTTCCTTTGGTATATTTCCAAAAGTGAGATTTCTGGATTCTATAGCTCTTCTCTAAAAAAACAAACAAACAAAAAAACTTGAGAAATTTGCATAGTCTTTTCCACAGTAGCTCCATCAATTTACATCCCCACTAACAGGTGCCCAAGGTTTCCCTTTACTCCATATCCTCACTTACTGTCTCTGTTTTTTTTCCTTTTTTTTTAGTCATTCTGACAGGTATGAACTAAGATCTCATTGCAGTTTTGATTTGCATTCCCTGAGGATGAGTGAAGTCAAGTACCTTTTCATTACTGGCCATGTGTATGTTTTCTTTGGAAAAGTGTCTCTTCAGTTCATTTGCTCATTTTTTTAACTGGATTTTTTTCCTATTGAGTTCTAGGAGTTCTTTATTTTAAATATTTATCTCTTACCAGATATATAATTACAAATACTTTCTCTCATTCTGTAGGTTGTCTTTTTATTTTGGTGATGATTTCCCTTGCTGTACAGAAGCTTTTTAGCATGACATAATCCCACTTCTTGATTTTTTCTTTTGTTTGCACTTTTGGTGTCAAATCCAGAAAAAACATTGCCAAAACTTATCAAGGGGCTTATCTTCTATGTTTGCTTCTAAGAGTACTGTGGTTTCAGGTCTTATGTTCAAGTCTTTGATCCCTTTGAGGTGATATTTGTATATGGTATAAGATGGGGTTAAGCCCATGGTCTTAACTACTCTATTTTATTGTTCCCAAATCAGTTGCTCTATTTGGATTCATTTGCATCATTAGCCTAGTATGTGAATTGAAAAGGATGTTAGACATTAGCTAATGAATGATAAACTTCAGAAGTTAGTCCATTTCCCATGATCACGTAACTTGTTTGAGCCAGAGATGAAACTAGAATTCAAGTTCTAATACAAGCTTGATTCTACTATTCCATATATAATTGTGAATAAACCATAATAATAACGATAACAGCAGCTAACATTTGTGGAATCTAGTTTATTTCAAAACTTTAGACACTATAAATATAAAAACTTGTTTACTCTTCACAATGTATGAAATGGATCTCACACCCCCATATAACAGGTGAACACTGTGACACAGAAAAGTATCTTTTCCACGGGCACATAGCTACTCAGTGGTGGATCCAAGAACTAAATCCAAATCTGTACAGCTCTCAAGCCAACCTTTTATCTACTATATTCTTCTGCTTCTTGAGAGAAAACAAAAACAATTTTTTCAGTGCATCAAACTTTAAAGAGAAAAAACCCTCCGTTCCTATATGATGCTCCTTCAGTTACCCCAGTCCAAATTTATAACCCGTGCTTTGAGATGCTGACTCCTATCAGCCTGATTCTGTGAATTCATAGACCGCCTCCCAGCACATCACTGCTTCTGGGACCAAGGATAGTGTCTTTAATTCTGTTCTTCTTCCCAGTATCTAATTCTCACAGTTCACTGACAGTAGTAGACAGTCAGAAAAAAGTTTCAGAACTAGACATAAAATATGTAGCAGGTGCTGAAAAATATAGTTTAAATCCATGTTACTAAATTTGGCAGAGGGCTGCTCATGCAAAACAAATTCATATCCAAATTCAAGGAAAATCAACATCTTAAAATATTTCACAAACAAGTAGTTAACTAATAGGTATTCACCTGATTTAATTTAAGCTATTTCCTACCTTGTGCACCAATATCATGACTAGTCACTTGAATTAATAAATACCCACATACTTCAAGTTCAACAATAGCTGACTAGAATGGTGTATCATGATATTTAAGAAATTTTTAAAAAGATTAAGACCCAACATAATTATATAGGCTAACTATATACTAATTTAAGGAACTCTACAATTTAAATATAAAAGAAATTATTCTTGTTTATTCATCAATTCCCTTCTATTAAGACAGTAGGACAATAGAGACATTGTTGCTGATAACCAACTAATCACATCACTGGATCAACCCAAGTTCTCCATCTCCTTTTCAATTGTAATGAGTGATGTCCTTGTGCCCAGAATACCGAAGTCACCTAAGCTACTTCTCCTAGCACACTATACAATCTACTTCTATCAACTCAGTTGTATTTGTAACCAGGAATCTATAAACCCATTCTCAAGCTCATCATACCTGGGGTTTTATTTACATGATTATAAGCATAACATAAACTGATGAAACACGAGTGCAGAAGAGAGATCTGTTGCTTTCATCAATTCCTTGGGAAGGTAAATCCAACCAATGAGAATAATTGGCCTTATACTATATACAGCCAACTTTACGTGAGAAAAAACATGGTAAAATCCCAAGACAACTGTACCCTAGATTGCTTTGCAAGTGTCCATGTTTTTGTTCCGCTCTGAAGAAACTCTAGCATTGCATCATGATTATCATTTTCATAAAAAGGTAGAGGTGAAACTCTAAATAGCAAATTCCTATTTAAATAGGGTCTGGATTCAACAAAGGATTGGCAAACAAATGTACATTTCAATGTCCTAAGTTAAAATAAAGTCTGTATGTAACATTTTTATTATTTATTCATTTTTTAAAGCAATTTTTGCTGCTTTAACCAAATGTTTCAATCAACCAACCAAGGAGAAGTCATAACCGATCTGAGTCAAAGAGCTTCTATGGTACTATATGCCATGGGTGGCTAGAGGGAAGACAGGCTCTGGTCTTGGGTTTGGCTTCCACAATCATCCTTATTCTGTACATTCGTAGCCTATTTTCACCTGTGCTAGCTCTGAGAGCCTCACAGCACATCCTCATGTCCTGTTATAGCTTCTTATGCACAAGTTCCTTCTCCCCCAAGTTCTTCCTGTGAGGCCCCCAAGCATTATGAATGGCCATTCCTTCCTGCACTTGCCCTTCACTCCATCTCTTCTCCACTCGGTTACAGACATCATCTCCTCCCCTTTCCCTGATCCTTTGCTTTTATTCACACCACCTCTGTTCTCCCTTATGACCTGATACGTGCTGGCCCCATTTTATGTTTTACTTAGCTGTGTTCATCCTTGGCTGTAAGCAACATGAGAAGAACCATGTTATGTTACTTCATTAACTCTAGGATCCCAGCACCCAGCACTTTGCCAGGCAGAAAATAAGCACTCAGATACTTCATCACTTTGTGGATATACTAATGAATGAACTAATTTAGATCACTGTATTTCCAAGATTTCCAAAGATAGAAATTCTTCACTTATATTTTCTATATGGCACCCTGCATAAAGCCATGTAGAGCTATTTCCTTATGCTGAAAGATTAGAAGTAGGATCTTTTGTATCTACTTCCAAACTCTGCTCTTTATGTTTTGGACATGGACCTCTACGGATCAATGTTAGCTGACAGGCGCCCAGAGGGGTACCACTTTGAGTCACACAGTCTGAGTGATGTCCCTGGGAGCATCTTCTGTTAGTCCTAACTACCAGAGCCACAACAAGAATCCCAGTAAGATGACAAATGGCATTCTCTCCTCTCAAGGCGTCATGTAGCTCCTGACCCATGAATGTCAAAAATGTCTTCTTTAAAATTCTTGGACTCCTAGAAGGGTTGAAGGACATATATTGTCTTTTAGAATGGAAAGAGTGTCACAGAGAGAATATCCCTGAAAAAACTGGCTGTTCCAGAGACAACAGGGTTTACTCAAATACTCCCCCTCTCCCATTGCGTTGTGAGCAAGAGATCCACATGCTGGTCTTCATGCACAAAATCCATGTTCATATTCACACTGCCTGTTTTCACATTGTATTCTTCCCCATCACTCACTAAGGTACTCACATTCATGCTTTACTACCTGCAGCCCCACCACCGTTCATACTCAGTCACGGTTGCGAGAGCTCCAACTTGACCTTGCCCCTTGAAGAGTCTCATTTTATAGAAGCAACAGAGGTAAGAGCATTATCCATTTACAAGTAAAAATTTCTTAAATAACCAAATGGTTCCTAAGTTTCTCTGACTTGTCCAGCAACAACTCACTGCCCTGGGTCTGTTTCTCCTCCCCCCCTTTCAAATTCCAGGCTAGGAATTTCCATCTACCCAGCCATTGGCTCCCAAGACTGGGTGTTCTATCAATCAGGGGGAAATTGGGCTTGCTTCATTTCTAAGTCATTCCATTCTAAATGTCCTGCTGCCTATCTCTAATTGAAAGATGACATATAAATGCAATCATCTATATAACTGCAATTCTATTTTCTAGAAGAAATTTTAGACACATATAATTCAACATTATAATCACATAGCAAATAAGAAAATTCCCTAAATAATCACAGAGAAATATTGTGCATTTACTATGTACCAAGTCCTGTACCTAGAACTTTCCCTACAGTATCATTTGATTCAGCAATCCTATGACGAATGTACTACCGCTATCCCCTCGCAAGAAAGCTAAGCAGAAAAAACTGGCCCACAGTCATAGGGAAGGTAAATTCATTTTTGTCAAATTCCTAGTTCAAACTTCACAGCTCAAAGGATCTCCAGATACAACTGAACAAATAAAATGTATACAGGTCTTTAGTTCTTCTCTGGTTGTTCTTACTTTTCTTTGTAACAACATTCGATGAAGCAACAAATCTCTAGGATTTCTCATTTCAGGATATCTTCACTAAAGCTGGCTCTCTCACACAAACACTGTCTGGCATTGCTCTCCAGTCACTCAACTTGGAACTGAGCTTAAGTACAAATAATGTAGGACAATACTGTATATTATATTTAGGATTTAAAGTGCTTTGGTGTTTTTGCTTGGATACTATTCCGTTACTTTAATAAATTGCAACCTAGCAAAAGCAATGTTTTGTGAGCCTCTTAGAAAGCCATCCTTCCTTGAAAATGTGAGAGTTCATTTCTTCTGATTCTGTTGTTTTCTTCTCAGAATGCTTTCAAAGCCCAAAAAGGTCGGAGCATATGGAATCACTCACCGTCTTTACCTGATGGAGCAGGCCAAAGAGTGGGGTTTGGGGGGGTGGGGGGTGATTTTACTAACAAAGAACCTAACTGGATGTTTCACTAATGTTTGATGAATGTGATATAGCTTTTCCCTCCTTGGATTCCTTCTTTATTGTGCTACTAATAAGTTTGACCAAGTCACCTGCCTGTTAGTAAAATGTCAACAGAGGGCGTATATTCACAAAACTGTACCAAAGTTACCAAAAATGACCAGCAATTATAGAATAGTAAATACAGATACTCTTCTTAAAGGTATTTTCTTGGGAACAAGAGAATTCACTTCACCAAATCATGTAAAGAGTGGGCCGAAGAAAACAAGATCTTTAAAACCATTTATCATCTCAGACTTCTCCTTGAACAACTGTTTCATGTTTTCAACCTTACAGAATAGACATAGGGAAAAAAAAATCTAACCGATGGAGATCAGAACACAGATGCTTTTTTCTAATATAGCCACATACAAACTGGTTGATATAACCAAATCACTGTCAAGTGCTTGCTGGAAGTCCTAGACCAGGAATTTCTGTAAAAGTTAGTATTTGAGGGATGTCTGGGTAGCTCAGCAATTAAGCATCTGACTTTTGATTTTGGCTCAGGTCATGATCTCATGGTTCATGAGATATCAGGCTCTGGGCTGACAGCATGGAGCCTGCTTGGATTTTCTCTTTCCCTCTCCTCTGCATATGTGTACACAGGCACACATTCTCTCACAAAATAATTTTTAAAACTTTTTACAAAGAGTTAATATTTGAATACATATATATGATTATACTAAATTTAAAAAATAATTTTATGATCACACAGAGACGCCTTTATAAGTTCAACTTTCTGTTCCACGTATCTATCCACTGTCCTTCTGAAAGTTGCTTCTTTTCTCCAAGCACCATTATTCTTGTCTGTCATTTTAGGTCATTTTTCCTTCCAGTCACTCTTACAGGGATATGATATTTTATTTGTTCGAAGAGAAGGGATTTTTTCTCAATGCCTGATTGCTTTATCATCTAGCTGATTCATCTTCTAATTAACAAAGACCTTTTACACAGGATCAAAAGAACTTCTGGTGATAGATGGACGAAAGGTCTATAGAAAAGGCACGATCTTACCAACTGTCTTAAAAAAAAAATCTCTCTAACAGACAAGAT
The DNA here is from genome assembly GCA_017311185.1 of Proteles cristata cristata. Lineage (NCBI taxonomy): Eukaryota > Metazoa > Chordata > Mammalia > Carnivora > Hyaenidae > Proteles > Proteles cristata. The sequence continues at coordinate 2,426,989 of JAESUZ010001551.1, read as the reverse complement.
ATATCATGATTTTCTGGCCAAGGAGAGAATGCCCAAAGACCCTAACCACATTAGATTCAAAGACAGATAAATGAACAGTGCAGTGTTTTCTTGTTATGGCTCCAAGAGCCTCACCACAGGCATGGCTTAGATAGCTCAGCACTGCCTGGTGACTTTATATGAATTACCATCATATGGTAGAGCAGTGGTTCTCAAACACTAATGTACTTAGATATCACTTAGACAGCTTGTTAAAACATGATTTCCTGGGCCCCACCCTCCAGAGATTCTAATTCACTAGTGGGGATGGGGGACATGCATTTGCATTGCTAACAAGTTTATAGGTGATGCCAAATGCCAGTCTGAGAACCACACTCTGAATATCACTCTAGAGCTCCGTGATTCCAAAGCATCCGGGGTAAATTGCATCACTCTCTCTGCATCTAAAATTCTGCACTTGGATTATCTTCGTTTGCAGCCTTAAGCACTTGGTCTTCAAAGAAATCAAATGGCTACTATAGGAGGTTGTCCTCTTTTGTTAAATAAAAAAAAAAGAAGAAGAAGAAAGAAAGTTAAGGTAATGGCTCTTCACTTGGAACAGAGAGCAAGTTGACTCTGGTTTACAAAGTCCTATCTCATTCCTGATCCTTTGTCATTTGAGAGAGATGCGAGCAGTCTATGTCAAAAAATGCACACTGAGCATTCCCAGGAAGCCACTCACATGGCCAACTGTAATTTTATTTAAGCCTGTCTGAACTTGCTTTTCTTATTTTTCCCCTGTAGGCACTCATGAGTATCTTTTTTTCCTTTGCAAGAAAGAACTCAAAGACAAAGACACAGATATGACTTCAACAAAAACTAGCCAACTTTTAAGCAAAAAATAAGTAAGAATCAAGCATTTCGGTTTATAACAAGATTCACCCTACAACCACACTACTCATCCTCCTATAAAAAAAGAAAACCTAAGACCACAATAGCCACTCTTCAAAAATGATTAAATAAAAATCAACCAAAAGTCAGATTACTGGGAACATGACAAAGTCTTTCATGCGCAAATCCGTATGTTGGTGGTTGAAACACCGAACATCTAAGGAAAAACCAGACACACTCTTTACTATAAAGCAGAGTTGCAAATCCAAATGCCTACAGCATAAGTAATGCAATTTAATGTTTGAAGCCAGGAGTAAGGGAAGAGAGTAGGAGGCAAAAAGGAGAACCTGAGTGTCCTGGCCTTATCAGCTGCTCCTAATTAGCTGAGGTCCAAGTCTGATAACATCAGAAATACATTTTCTGTTTTTCTTCCAGTCCTACTTCTTGGTGTGCCCAAGGATTTCAGGTTGAATTATAAATTCAGTGTACGAAAAATCACAGGGAAACTGGATGAAGGTAACTTCCTCAAAAAAAGGTTCATCTTAGGCTGTGGTAAGCAGCCTGGGATGGGACAGCTCGCCCTTATCCAATTCAAGATTGAGCTGACTCAAAGTTGCCTGACATTTTGAAACATTCAGTCTGCCTCTTTTGCTCACATTCTTGGATATAGTTTGAAAGCCTCTGATGTTTACCAGTCTCCCTGGTCGTTCGTGGGTATTGAACTCCCAACTGGTTATACTCTTAGCACTGGGAGACTGGCACAGTGAGTGCTTTGCCTTTTCAGTGATTTGCTTCTTATCTTCCTAGCTTCACACTCAACCAACAACAAAAATTGGGCAAATGTCTCCAGATATTATCTAGCTCCTATCTTCTTGCTGAGGTATCATCTCCTCAAGTCTCAGCTGCTTTAGCTGGGCATTTCTCTCTTCTGCCTGTGAGACTGCCAAAACATCTTCTGCCTTCTCTGCTCCCAGGCATAATCTTTCACTTACATTCCAAAACAAAAATTAGAGAGATTCCTTAAGCAAAAAGCAGCTTGTGGAATGCTGGCTCACTACATTATAGTTCCCTATGCTCTAGGAATCTTGGTTTTCCTGGCAGCTCTCTAATGTCTTCAGATTAGGTACATTTTAGATTTTAATTTGGCTCTACTATGGTCTTTGAAGTAGTGTTGGTTTTCCATAGACCACCGCAATTTAGCCAGAGGCAAAAGTCCCCAGGTTGGTTGGTTGATTTTTTTTTTTTTAAGACAACAACTAACACATACTTTATTTTACTTGGTTGAAAGCCTGATGGTGTACATACAAGGTATAAAAGAGTTGACCTTGGTTTTGTTCACACTGACTCTAGTGAGTTGTATTTGGGTTTACTATGCTTGAGACTGCTTAACAGCTTCTGTTGCCAGGGGCTTGTTTTCTTTCAGGATCAAGGTGGGTACTTTCATATGAAATCCGATTTTTCATTCCTTCTCTGGCAATTCTTCCCTGGATTCTTAGTTTTGCATAATTATATCTACAATAGAACCTGGATCCTCAAGTTACCAACATAAATTCTCCTACTCCAAAAATCCCATGATCTTCCCATTCTACTAGTTAACAAAAATCCCATGATCTTCCCAGCCACAACAGATCCACTGCCATCCAACAACGAATCCCATACAAAGGCAATGTTTTTGATGTCTAAAATTCCTAGGAGTTTAAAGAGCTTCCCCATGGCAGGTTTGCTGGGCTCTGGTGTGGTATCCATGGGTTCCAGGCCCAGGTTAACATGATACAGTAATATAACATCAGGAAATATTGTACTTATCCTGAAATTTGGTGGTTAATTTCAAATTTAAACATTAATCCACAAGAGCTATGCAGGAATTATTTTGGTAAAAATGGACTATAAATGCAGTTACACACACATACACACACCATTTCAAACAAGGCACCCAACTAATACTTTTGGTTCTGTGATCTCTTTTAAGACAGATATGTCAAGCAATTTTTGTATTTTGTCGGCAGCCTTAAAAGAAATTTCAAATAACCACAAATCATTGTTACAGTTTAGAGTACTTGAGACACTCCAGATAAATATTTGATGATAGATGGACAGTAGGTGGAGAAATGGCTTCATCTAATACGTAATAGAAGAGAGTGATAAGACACCCTCATGCTTATCAGGGAACAAGACGAGAATGCTTCTGACAGAATATCACTCTTGTAGCTGCCAGTAATTGGCCCCACTTGAAGCAAAGAGGAATTCAAATGGGGACACCATCTGACTTAAGCCTTTCTGTATAATGCAGTGGCCTGGGTAAAAACGGACACAGGGTGCATGATAAAATAGCCAAATTTTTCCCATTCCCATGTGCCAGCTCCAACTGTGGCTTCCTGGGAATTCATCCACAGAACTGCAACAACAAATTCTCTTTATCAAAAATGTTGATGGTTCTTTGGATCATTGGCCTGTTAGTGGGTAAGGAGCTCTCCACCATGCAGGTAGCTTGAGGATGTCGCAGTGACCTCAGTAAAGGATTGTTCACAGTCAACGCGGACTTCAGTTCCTCTAGGACTGTAACTGATCCCATGGCAGGTCCCTGCTGAGAGAGTTCTAGTCGCTTCTGTAACATGCCTATATATTAAGAGCAAATACCCAGGCATCCAGCTGATGGGGATACAGATAGACATCAGGACATGGCACATATCCTAAACTAACTGCTTGATTTTCACAATTATCTAATTATTTTAAGACTGAGTGTTAAACACATACATACATAAATACCTTAGGCCTATAAACAAACAAAAAGTAAATCAAAATGACTAACGTGATGTATATAGTATAAGAAGCTATCAACTACTGGCAAACAACAACAGAAAGCCTTATGTGTATGTGGCGGGCACCGTGCCAAGGATATTACATGAAATCTGTTCATCTTCGTGACCACTCTTCAGGGTAAATACTCCCATAATCCTCATTTTGATAGATGAGAAAAATGAAGCACATAGTGGTTTAGGAATTTGCTCGAGCTGATAAGTGGTAGAGAGTCAACCTGCAACTCGGTCTCAGGATGCCACATCATAAACCCTTAACCACAGTGCTTTACAGATCTCCTGACTGCACTGATCATCTTCATGTCAAGTTGCGCATTCCCTATCCTTTAATAATGTGACTATGGATTATGGACATGTGTCTTTCCTAGCTGTCCTTAAATTCTGAGCTAAATATAAAATTAATGACATCTTGGGAGCTGTGATTCTTCCCTAACACATTATGCTAAGAACATGGCTTATGAAATCTTTATATCTAGTTGAAATGTGTTGACTAAGTTTTGCCAGGAAGTTCATTCTAGGGGGATATTACACATGGGTAATGTAAATTGCTGTAAGGGCTAAGAAGCCTTCCTTCCAACTAGGTTTTTGCTGCCAAGTAATAAGTAATTTAGTAGATTTGGAAAATAACCACCTGGTCTATCCCCTTTCACAAGTGACTCGGCTGCATAAAGATCAGTTACTTTATACAAACAGAGCTTAAAAATTCCATATCTGCTCTGCGGAGCTTACCTCCCTCAATGCTGTTGCAAACTACACATTAGTGTTTACACCAAGTATCTTTGAGGAGGCACAAACCTGTTCAGAGGGCCTAGAAACACCCCACTGCAAATCTACGTTTCAACGAGCATTTACTAGCACCAGAGGAAGGAGAGCTGGTGCACCAATCAGCAGCCAGTACCCTGTTCCGGGCTTTCCTGTCTCAGAGCTATGCAACCACAAGTAAGTCGCACTATAAGCTTCTGTTTCCTCCTCAACAAAAGATGCCAACCTGTCTCACGATGTTCTTGTAACGGTGGTACCTGTGAAGGCACTTCGGCAAAGTACTCACACATAAGATCACATACGTGACATATATACAAATAAATACATACGCCTGTCACCAAGGGCTGAGGTGTGCACATTATCCAGATGCCAATGGCAGTATGGTCAACAAGAAGATAGGAGTCCACTAAGACACCCTCCGGAGGAGGTGAGCCTGTGAGGAGATGCCCGGTGTCCACGGTGATGAGACAGTGCCGTCCAGGCAAAGGGACGGGGAGAGAGAGGAGGACACAGACTGGCTACAGACATAAGTCCTATAAGCTCCCCTAATGAGCACTGGGTAAGTGTGGAATTCTGGAAAGAAACAAGCAGGCAAGTACTCACTCATCAACAGAAAATAACCTGATATAGAAGGGCTGTATGCCGGGTACCAAACATTAAAAATATTAACATGCAGGATCCTGCTTGATCCCAACAACAAGACGGTGAAGGTATGCCCTTATTTACTGATTAGGTATCAGAGGCTTTGAGTGATTTATTCATTGTCAGGTCCATATGGAGAGTAAGTGGCAGAGGCCAGGTTCCAATAGGAATCTGCTGGACAGACTTGACCACCTTGCTATGCTGCCTCTCTAAAACCACTGTCAGGATACAAACCCGCACATCTATCAAGATATATTTCTGGAAAATCAATAGGGGTTTAAATACATGGGCAGGGGGGTGGTGGCTGGGTGATTCAGTCAGTTAAGCATCTGACTTCTCATGGTTCATGGGTTCGGGCCTCACATTGGGCTCTACGCTGACAGCATGGAGTCTGCTTGGGATTCTCCCTTTTTCCCTTTCTCTGCCCACCACCCGCCCCCTCCACTCATGCTTTCTCTCTCTTGAAAAATAAACTTAAAAAAAAAAATAAATACATACATAGGAAAATAGGTCAGGTATAGTATATACTCAAATGTTCACAGCATTCTTTCTGGGCAGTGAGATCACAGGTGATTTTCTCAATGCCCTTAATTATCATCTGACTTTTGTAATAAAAAAAAAGCAATTAAAGAATTAAGATGCATCTTTGTTCTTACTTAAGGACAACTTATTTCCAAATGTTTTAACCACCTGTGTAAAAAATAATAGAAATAAGGAAGCCAAAAGGACAGCTCGTTAAGGCTTAAATATTATCAATTTGATTTTCTATAGTTTATCTGTGGGATACCAGGAAGCCACTGCAAACATTGGAGTGATCTTAATTTAGTGAGAGAGTTTGGGGTTGAGGTTCCTTATGGCAGGGGCGGGGCACCCTTACAATGATGGGGGTCAGTGTAGAGAGTGCTCTACAAACTGATTAGTCCCCACTCCAAGACCTTCAGAGAGAACTCTGGAAAGAATCACCAGTATAGGATCCCCTATGCTGGGGGGAATATGCAGTTGCACCTTAATATGTTGGTCGGGAGAAAGGCTAAGAATCACTGATCCACCAAGAGATTACGAGGGGAGAGCTATGCAATTAAATAAGACAGTATAGGGAGAAGATCAAAGAAAAGCAAAAAGGCAAGACAGAAGTAAGCTCCCTACTTGGAGACTAAAGACAAGATAAAGGGAAATGAAGGGGAGGCAGGGTGGGAGGGATAATAAGCAGAGGTGTGGGGTGCAGGTTATAAATAAGAATACTCTAAAAAATGTTTATTTCTTAGAAGAAAGCTATAAAATGTAAAACTATTGGTTTCAAAAGAACATTTTCATACAATATGTAAATCTTTACCCAGCTTAACACAGAAAATGAAGAAGCTGGTTTCCATTTAGTATTTAATATGTGGAACGTTTCAGTCTTTTATATTATTGGGAGGAGACCACATGGGTGATTGCCATGAGATTTATAAGCAGCTAAAACCTCTTTCAAATTAACTGTGTCCAACAGAGTTAAAATGGGTATTTGTGACTTATATAAAGAAAACTTACTTCTAGGAGTTCTTAAGCCAACTAAGAAAGCAATCACAATATTGAAATATTTTGAATTAAACATGAGCAAAAGAACAATTAATGAAAAGTCCAGTAACCCTTTATTATTGTTCAAAAAATCATTTCCACAGTTTTATCTATCTGACAATGTTGAACTTAATCTGAACCCTGTGCTCCCAGGAAATAGCCCAGTCAAGGAATTCTTATTCTTTGTGTTTGGGGGAAATACCCAGATAAACAAGGACTGGTCTGCCCTTGGATATTCTGAAATCCACATCCACCCTTCATCCTGACTCCCTTGTTGCATAAAGCTCAGATTTTTACCTCATCTTTGACAATAGCTGCAAGGGAAACAAGACATTGTAAGCCATAATGGACATAAACTGACCTCTATTGTTGGTCATATAAAATGTTTCCAACTTTTCACAACTACAAAGCTACATTAGATATCTTTGTACAAACAACCCACCCACCCCAACTTTTCTCATCCTTCTTTGAGACTTTCCTCATTAATAAACATCCCCCCTACTGTAAAAGCCTGGATAAAAATCATCTGCTTAATTGTCTGGTACATCTTGCCTTTGATGTATTCCACTATTAAGAGTTTTCCAGAAAAATACAGGAAATAAATGAGACTGTATCACACAAACTTTCTCCATAGCCTTATTCAGAAAACATATAAATGCAAAACAAAAAAATTCACAAAGCATATTTATTATCAATTGATAATGCTGGTACAAGGATTCCAAGAAAGCAAAAGAGATTCAATGAAAAATCTCACTTTGCCTCAAAATACACTACTACAACTGAAAAATATTTCAAATTTTTTATTTGAATGGCAAGGAAAAAAATATTAAACAAGGAAGCCTGACTTACCACAATTGGGAAAGACTCTCAACTTAGCAAAGCACATAGGTAGCACGGAGAATTTCACAAGGGCCAAGATGTTTGCCCAATTCTAGCAAGGAAATTCCCACTTTGGCCAAGGAACAAGGTCCTAACAGTGACAATGACTTAAAGACACAGACATCAGGGGCGCCTAAGTGGCTCAGTCAGGAATTCCAACTCACCTCAGGCTCTTGCTGACAGCTCAGAGTCAGAGCCTGGAGCCTGCTTCGGATTCTGTGTCTCCCCCTCTCTCTCCAACACTCTCCCACTCGCACTCGTGTGTGTGTGTGTGTGTGTGTGTGTGTGTGTGTGTGTGTGTGTGTGTGTGTGTGAAAAGTAAATAAACATTTTTTTAAGTAATAAATAAATAAATAAAGACACAGACTTCAGGCCCATGTGGGATTCAGGAACCACTTAGTTCCAAATTTCAACAGGTGATTGAATCACAATTCCCAGGCACAATTTGGGGCGGCAAGTCCAACTAATGTTTCAAAACATGTGATTTCCTACAAGTTTATCTTGCTTGGAGGAAAATCATTAAATACATCACATTTTATTTCTACACTTCTGTGAGACTTCTTGTGTAAATAAGAGCCCCAAATTGAAGAAAGGGGTGTGGAATATTCTAACCGTAAGTAGTTTTAGGTTTGGCAGAAGTCAAACGATGCTGGGATTCTAAGGGAGGAACTTAGCATCAGAAGCAGCTTCACTTGGTACCAAAGCTGCACTAATTTGGACAAAGAATTAGCAATCTATTTCCTGAGCCCGCAGCAAATGATGCGTATACTCTACCCTATTTAGGTCTTGGGGAAACTCTCTAAGTTTGTATTTGACAGATGCAAAGGTGAGACATGGAGAGGCTCTATTGTGTGCCTGGGATAACAAAGTTGGTGGAAAGTGGTAAATAATGATTATTCAGGAAGGATTCCACATGCAGCATTGTTAGCAGAGTCAAGGATATTCAGATTTATAGGAGACCAATAGAATGTGGCCAAATAAAAGTATTTAATGAATTCAAAGCAATGATTAGTAATTAACACATCAATCTTATGAATGTCAATAGATAGTTCTAAACTGCTGGGGAAATTTGTTACTTTTTTTTTTCTGTTTTAATAGCGCTGGAGGAGCTTGCTTCTAAAGTTTCTTCTCTTGAGTTGATTAAATATTCACTCCAAAATCTTGTTTACATTATTAATTTGCTCAGCAACCCCTGTCTTCAGAGAAGAGTAAATTTCTACCTGGTCCCTGAAGAGTTAGCACATATTTTTAATTAAAATGGTCTTGAATAAATTGAGCTGTTATTCTTACAGGCTAGATAACTAATAGTATTAACTCCAAATAAGAGAGAATGTTAAAAAACAAGGTACATTAAAAGTATGCAAATATAGATCCCTTGAAGAGTGAAAGATTTATCTAAATTTAGTAAAAGGATCTGAGTCCAAATTATGAAAAAGGGACAGCGAGTCACTTCTATAGCTTTCATGAATGATTCACAATAATAAAGAATGTAAAGACGTGTCAAAAGTTTACAAGTTCAAAGTACAGAGTGCTTCCTTTAGGAAAGTCTAAGACAAAATTAAACACCATGAGAAAGACTGTGACACTTTTCTTACTTATGATCTAAATGATAATAACAGAGTTATGTGCATAATGATACAATTATATGCTGTCATGAGCAATTTAATTATTATATGCCCGAGATTTTTTTCCTTAAAAAATTAAGTGCCCTGTAGAACTTCCACATCTGAATGCTTTTGATCTAGCTTTGTCATTCTTTCACTATACTCAATTTTCTATTGACACAGAGGAGTGGTCTGTACCTTAAAGTGATGCTATTAAAATTCTTTCACTTTACTTTTAAGCTCTTAAAGGCTAGGTACTGATGAAGTTTTGGTGTGATTGGGGGGTGGGGGGTGTCATAGGGTCCAGAGCTGAGAGCTAAGAAAGAATTCTTGAAGACATCTTTGGTGAAAAAAGTTGATTTTATTAAAGCACAGGGACAAGACCCGTGGGCAGGAAGAGCTGCACTGGGGTCCTGACGGGTAACTCATTATATACCCTCAGGTTGGGAGGGGGTCAGGGATAGAGTATATCTCTAAGGAATTTTGGAATCAAGGTTTCCAGGACCTTTAGGGGCTAGCAGTTGCTAGGCAAACACCATGTATTACCACTTAATGAACCTTAGTCGGGAGACCCTTCAGATGCCTATCAGGGGGCCATAAGCTTGGGGTATGATTGTCAGCATAGATCCTGGGGCAGTTGAGATAAATGAATTAGACTTACAGGATCCTTGAGGTAGAGATAATGTTAAGATAAGATTCTCTCTTGGTCTTAACAAAGTGTCATCATAGAAGCAGCTGAGTTCCTAAAGGGAGGTCACTCTGCCAGTGTCAAGGAAGTGTCAATGGGCTGTAGGTAGTAAGGGAATTTAATTTTCCATTTGCCCTAGTTTCTCACATCACCATGGCAAGCACTTAAACCCCTTTCCTTTGTTCTGCGGTAGCCAGGAGTGTCTGAGGAATATCACACATATTCACCCTGGGGGGGTTGGGGTGGGTGTGAGCTCCTGTTTTTCCCTTAGCCTGCCTCATGCACCCTCATCAGGTACCATTTTGTCAGCACCCACCACGCAGAGGGGCTGAACTCATTCATTGTTTCCACTGCTTGAATGCCTCTATGCCATGTACCACGTTGGGATAGGAGATAAATGCAGGAGGCCATGGGATCTTACTGACAAACGAGAAGACTGGAAACAAGTGAGGATCTGTACCACAGAGAGGCAGCTTTGGACCAGTGGTGTCTATGCACTCAAGATGCCCTGAGTCAGACCTGGTTTGAATCCTGGATGTGACTTTAGGTATATCACTCAAGGTCTCTAACTCAACCTCATCCTCATCTGAAAAATGGAAGCAATGGAAGCCACTACCTCACAGATTTGTGAGAATTAAAGAAGATGATGCCAAGTTCTCAATGTAATTCCATGGCACATAGTAAGTGCTCAATGAAAATTAGCTGCCATAAGGATATTATATTATTATCATTTTTTGCATTATAACAAGTGCCATGAGAAGCTATGTTAAGGATGCTAATAAGAACACCATGAAGAACAATAAATCCTCCAGGGTAGTTCAGTATGAACAGACAGGCTACAGAGGAGAGAATGTCAAGTAACCAGGCTTCGGTACCTATGAGGGGAAAAAAACCACAAACTGAGTGTGGCTCAAGAAAAACTTTCAAGAGAAGATGTCACTTTCATTTAAGTGAATATTTCATCTTAAGAAAGCAGTCTTCAGCCTCTGATCAAAACAGAACCCTAGCCATGCTGATGATTATTATCATCATCATCCATAAATTCATTTGCTGCATCACATCTTGGCATGTGAATGCTCATTTGTTACAATTATCCCTTCAGTTTGACATGGAGAGAAAGCAACCATAAAGCAACTTCTATTACCCTGGGAGGCTCCTCCACATAATTAAAATTCTGAAGCACTCCTCAAGCTGGAAGCACATCAGCCCCACACTGAGGGCACGTTGTATTAAATAAGCAGGCGCATGTTTGTTGTTCCTGCAACCCAAGTGCTTGAGCTCACAAATCCCACAGCACCAGAAGTCATTAGTTTTAACCTAATTTTTTACGTCCCCAAGTCTATCTTTGAAAAAAAGGCCACCATTTCTTATACTGGCCTGGAGCACTTTCCAGATGCTTGTCACTGGGCTAAGGTTGTAACATACATGACCTCACCTTCCATAGCCTTCCTAGGGAGACGCTACTATTCCTCAGTTTTAAAAGAAACTGAGGCATAGAGGGTTTCGAATACTCGCCCAAGCTGCATTAGCTCAAACATATTAGAGCTGTGATTTGAACCCAACTTTTAAGTCAACGTCCATAGCCATTCTATTACCACATGCTCACCTTGAGAATGTATTTTTTTTTTTATTTCTTACAGCAATAGTTACATTCAAATACAAATGAAGGTAGGGTGGGAGGAGGGTGTGTTGACTACGTGGGGAAAGAAGGTAAACTACCCAGCCACTGCAGGTGGATGTTAAATTAGACTTCATATACAGTCCTAGTGAGGTTGAGTTTTTGTGAAGATCACACAGGACTCTCTTTTTCACTAAAGACTGAATGCACTTTAAGTCAGTGCCTTAGACAAGGGCCACTCATTTCCTATGAGACTTTGAGGACTCAATTTTCCCCATTATCGGGCTTCAGATGTGCTGTCTTCTCATGGGCCTTTACAAGGTGACTGGCGAGTCTTCCTCATGAAATGGGATGACAGCAACTTTACCTACACGCAAGTCTCTAGATCCAACAATTGAACCAATTGCAGATAAATACAGGATTGTTTTAAGCATTAATTAAAATGAGCTAACAATTTGTTTACCACAGTGCCAGGCACACAGTACGCATATAATATATGTTTTCTCCCTTACTAATAACTTTTATGAGTATTACCAGGGTTCCTAAGAGTCCTTTAACTAGGATGGGAGCAATATCCTATGCCACATGCCCTTCTCTCAAGTGGATGCAACCTGACAGAAATAAGTAAAACAAATGATAACTTCTGCAAATGGGGAATCCATCAAATGACTGCCCTGTTTGACTTGTAACAGCCACATGCTCAACTGGAGGAAAAATGTATGTTGATAACTGCTTGTCAATAGGGAAGAAATGGTCTAGAATCAGGCCGACAACAGAAAAAGCAAATCCATACAAAGGAAAAAATAATTTTATTTTAAAGGATCAAAACCCACTATTAGACAAACCTGCTTACTAAACACAATTTAAATTAAATACCGTTAACAAATGGGTAAACTGAGTCCAGCAGCGGCTGTAATCATATAATGAAGTGATTAATTTAACTGGTCAATGAATCCAAAAAATGTCCATCCTTTGTGAATAAAGACCCTGCAGTGTGCTAGACTAATGGAATGAGTTGGCATATAAATGACCACCAGACTCAATTAATTCACGTTTGATCAGATGCCTGGATAATGTTGGCTTACAGCTGGATTTATACTACAGAAAATACACAGAGTTGCATTTAAATATTAATAAGTATAAATATTTGAACAGGTGTATCTTTTTTACTTATCATACAGGCCAGGGGGAAAAGGAAGGTTGCACAGTTTCTGCATACCTCACATGAGGGAGGTTCTCAGTCTTCACTCAAGTTCAAGAGCATTTACTTTACACCTGTTCTGTCACACTCACCCCGGCTCATCTCCCAAGATCAGACCGGACTCGCTACTTTCCTTCCATGATGACTTAAGACGTAACTATCAGTTTTGCAAAGTCGCACACCATGGGGAACACTACGTACCTTCTTAAAGATAACACTAATTAAAGAACTAGCCTATTTAATCTCTTGCCCCAAAGATTTCAGTGTTTAACTCAACGTGCCCATAATTCACTGCATGTGGCAATTACATTAATGGAGGCAGCGGTAGCAGCATGGAATCCTTTAAAACCCCTATGGGCTTGTTCCTTTGATTAGACCAGCTCAAGGAAGCTGCAGCTATTTGCAGGCAGATTAGAGGGGCTCCATTTTTTTTATTGCCATCAGGGCTGACGATTGAAAGGTCAGGTGTGTTGACATCTTACTCATAGCCATCTGTGACAGTTTACATTCAGGTTATTCTTAAAGAAGTTTTTAAATGCAGTAAGAGGACCATATGGATCAGGAGGAATGAGGGACCCTCACACATTTCGACCAAAGGTACCAAGTGGATTTATGCATATCAGCTTTCTCAACACACCCTGACTGCCACCTCCAGGTGCCAATAATGGATGCAGGAAATCAGCATCCTGATGATCTGGGAGATACAATGGAGGCCTTCAGGGTCATACAACATTTAATTATGCTCAAATTATGGTTTGGGAACTATGCCCTGTAGATTAGGCTGAACATCATGGCTCAGTGAGAATTAAAAGCTGCATTAGTTAATAATTTACTTAATTCAAAGGTACAATCAATTCACTAATAACTTTCTTGGAATTAAAGAAGAAAAAGGAAGATGTGAAGATTGTCAACTGTATCCCAGTTTCAGAAATGTTAAAATGTACTGGGCTAAGCAGAAGAATCCATGTGTCCAAGCGCACATAAAGTCCTCCTGAGCCATAATCAGCAACAGGAGATCCTACAAAATATTCTAGAGTCAAATAGTCTGGAAATCACTGCCTACCATTACCCTCCTCTCCCTACCCTTTTTTTCATAGATTCAAGATGCATATTCACATATTAAAATATCTGAAAGTTGAGAAGTCTTTCAACAGATACACCAATAGAACTTGGCCTAAACTTTTCTACTTACCCTTTGGGGGATACACTTCATCAGTACACATTTTGAGAAATATTAAAATCAAGCAAAGTGTCTTTGCTACAGTAATGATAAAGATCTTTGTCCAAACAGCTTGTCTTATCAGAACACGGGGTCTACGGGAAAAGAAGCCCCATGTTTTTAGGCTAGCCACAGGATTCTAAGCTTCCTTCCAGGGATAATAAGACCCTTTTCTTGTTATTTATTAGACTGTAAAAAATGAACCACGAGAAAACCAGGAGAGCCATTTCTTTTTCTGAGCAAACTTACCAGTCAAGAACATTACTGAGCATTCATATTGCATGATAATTTGACAAAAAGACATTTTTACAGTTTGTAATTATCCCACTGATAAGATTAAAAATCTAAAAACTGTTTATTCAGATCCATCTTGGTAAAATAACTACATTCAATAAATACAGGATAGAGACAGCTTTAATTTTACATGTGGGCCAGGAGGATCCGTTTCTCCCAAAACATGCATCATCCCATATGTGCTGCGATTTACAATCCCCAAAGCATTAAAGTTTGAATTGTCAATTTTCTGTTTGGGATTCATTAGAATTCTGATCCTATAGTCACATTAAAATAGAAACAGGCTAAAAGAAAAGCCTCCACATTTTAAAGCCAGATGGCCTATATAATCTAAATATTTTTTTCATTGCTTGTTCAGAAGAAAATTCATGTTGCAAGTAGTGAATTAATTTAAGTAGACATGAATTTAAGGTTTCCTTAGTCATCAGTCACAAACTTAGGACTCTATTTAAAGAAAATGTATTTTTTAATTAAGTTTAAAAAATACCAAGAAAAGAATATATAGAACAACCCTGGCACAGAAAACTTTTCTTAAAAAACATCCTCTAATGTTAAGGAAAAGAACTACAATAATTCTCTGTTCCATGGTGTGACCAAATAATTTTTTTTCTTCAAACTGGAAAGTGAGATCTTTATTTGAACTATTTCTGGCACCACCAAAAAAGGTCTGATTATTTCAAATTGTCTGGTAGCACATATGTTACTGAAGAGAAAGCCTTAATCATGATTTTCCTTTAAAAAAATTTGCCAACAAATCCAATTCTACCATTCTAATCTTAGACAGGTAGAAACTCAAGACTTGGACTGTGTTATGCAACATTCTTAAACTTGCCTCTTGGGATCTCTCTTCTATTGATACAAACATATAGAAATATACATCGAAAGACTCTTCAACAGTCCCGGGAGTCATTACCATACTGAGCTATTTGGCTAAATGAAAACAAGAAACTAATAAAAAGTGCCGCAACTTTCTTCTCTTCATCATATTTAACATCTCTGTTCCATAAGATGAAAGGGGGCAGCAATACCATAGCCTTCAAAATGTCAGTGGAATCTTCTCCGGGACAGTCAAAAATCCATTATAACTTTTGACTCCCCCGAAACTTATTGACTAGAAGCCTAAATATAAACCGTCAATTAACACTTATTTTATGTACATATACTGTATTCTTACAATAAAGAGAGAGAAAAAAATGTTAAGAAATTCATAAAAGAAAATATATTTATAGCTCTGTACTGAGTTTACTGAAAAACAGTTTCATGTGTAGGGTTGCCTGGCTGGATCAATCTGTAGAGCATGTGATGCCTGATCTTGAGGTTGTGAGTTTGAGTCCCATGCTGGGTGTAGAGATTACTTAAAAACAAAATCTTTAAAAAAAAAAAAAAAAAAGATGTATAAGTGGACATGCACAGTTCAAAGCCATGTATTCCCCACTTGGGGTAAAAAGGTTGGAAGCTTTTGCCTGTTAAGCATTCAGTCTCTCACCAGACCATTATTTTGAGGCAAAGGTCTTCAAAAGTGGCCAGAGGTAGGCTAACAATGGGAGGCCCTAAACAAGCCCTGTTCTGCCCCAACTAAAGCGCCTCCAGTGGAATCTGTTGGATAAAGTGAGTTTCCACCAAAGATTCTAAGTAACTTAATAAAAGGAATGTGCAGTTTAAAAATAAGAATCTGAAAATCCCTGGTCAAGTGGGAGTGGAACACACATGCAAGGTAAGACTCACCTTGAATTAGGGTCAGGACCTGCCTAGGATGCCCTGTTTGCTGAGGCAGTCCTTGGACCCAAAGGCCTAGAGCATTACAGAAAGTGCCCGGCCTGCCGGGGACAAACTAGCAACATCTGTGTGCCAAAAGCTCATCTCTAAACCCTCTTACTGACTCAAGTTGTGATTCAAATAGAGGTTGAAGCATTCACAATCAGCCTAAAGCAGGGCCCGTCCACAGCAAGCATGCCTGCGCACGCACATGCACACACACACACACACACACACACACACACTGAAAGGGTGCCTACCACGGGCCAGGTATCCTTCTGGAAGCAGGAGGAAATCATGGAACACAGATAGCACAACCCCTGCTACCTAGAGGTCAAGTCTAACGGAAGAATGGTCATTAATCAAAAATTAAATAGAACTGCAAGATGAACTCTGAGAATAGAAATATTGAAAAATGATGCTACTGTCTTCAAAATCTTTTCTTCATTTATAGGCGATAGAAGGAGACAGATACCATATCACATTATTGAATACCATGGGACATTTGTTCACACTTGAAAGTAGTTAACTGTTATTTCATGTAAATGCTGAGAAGAAAAAAAAATCCTGGTTTTCTTATTCCTTGGGAATCAAATTCAATTCCTTCCCCCCCAAAAAATTGCAAACTGACAGAAAATGATGTATCTGTACTTATTTCTCTGAAGAGAGACAAATTTTTCTTATTTTGGTATATATGGATTTAATCACATTTATAAGGATTTTTATTGCATAAGGACAATCATGGAAGCCTGACCAAGGACAAGACTGTGAAATTCAGTTGTCCAATCACAACTACTCACCCTACAAGTATAATCCCACTGACAGAGTTTAAATACCACCACTTTGTTTTCCCCCCGCATTTTCTTCTATTCTTCCCTGACTGAAGAGGGTAGGAAACTTCTACTAAAACCAACATTAATTAGGGGGAAAATGCATAAAATTCTGAATCCTAATAGTCATGATCTCGCCAAGCCATCCATGCAGGAAAGGTTAAAGCAGGTTCAGAGGGACGGTCGTGGTTATGGAAATAGCTTTAATCCAAAAAATCTGGACTCTGCCAAGGCTCTGGTTTTGAGTTCTTTCTCGGCTTAAGCATCCACATCTGTCCAACACATAAGGTAACAATACCAACTTTACACTTTTATGGTAAGATTAAATATTCAGCACAGTACCTAGCATAATAAAGGGGAGTGACCACACACACACACACACACACACACACACACACACCAGCGTAACTTTACCTAAGAAGATAACATCCATGTTGCATTGGACCCATGTCCTTACCAGGGAGACTGTTGCAAAGTGTCAGAAGTTTCTCTTGTGGGAGAACATATCATGAGCCCTTTATCTACGGATTGTGGGTATATCACCAGACATAATTTCCCCTTAAATCCTCTGAAAGTGTAGAAGGAAACAGGGGCAAAACTACCTATTTAATATGCAACACTGTGGCAGAACCGAGCCCACTAAAAGACCCTCTCTCGTCTCTTGCTCAAAAAGGCATCACCCAAGGAGCACAAAGAGATGTTTACAGGTTCTCCTGCCCTTTACATCAAGAGTCCTATGCTCCACACCCTGAGCCAGACAGGCTCCCCCCCCCCCACCCCACCCCGCAACATTCTTGACCTGACTGAGGAGGGCACTTGTGGGGATGAGCACTGGGGTGTTGTATGGAAACCAACATGACAATAAACTATTAAAAAAATAAAAATAAAAAAACAAAACCTCAGGTTAAGTCCATGCTATCAAATCTTCCCTGGTCCTTTGAGTCATGTTTTAAATAAAGGGGATAATTTGGGACTAAACCAGTATTTCCTAACTTACTAACCAATTTTATACCAAGATGTAATCATAAGACTTCACCTTTTAAACAGTTACTTCTTAGGCCATTTATTTCTTCAAAGCAGGTTCTTTCCATGCTGCTAAGTTTTGTAAATGCTCTGCTTTAAAAGCAGTCTAGTCTTTGCTCCCTTTCAACTGTATGTTCTTTATTTTCTCAGAGGGAATGGAAAAACACTCACCATCCCTCAAGAAACTTCTGACAGGATAGTAAAATGCCTGATGAGTCCAAAAGCCCCCAATCCCCAAGACACAGAAAAGAAGTTGGGGGAAATTTTTTAAATACCAGTAATTATCCTATCTCAAATTGCAAGAAAAACAAATGCCTCAAATACCATTATTCATTTAAGTTTTCTGACAACTCGACATTTATCTCCTTTGGTCTTATATTATAGAGATTTCTTTTATTATATTCATTTTACAGAGACTGAGTACTTTTAATACTAATGAGATGCATGCCCAAAGTTGATGCTTTTCTTTAAAAAAAAAAAAAAAAGTTGAAGAAGCTAAAGCTGCTATCTTGATTGCACACTAAAGTGAGTTACTGTAAATGATGCAAAGGAAATTTAACAAGCAGGCAAATGCACTTGAGAGTGGTACATCTTGACTCTCAAGGTACTGGTCATAAGGTATGCACCAACGTGAAAAAAAAATCCAACCCCACAGAGACAGCGAGTCTCTTTGGTAAAATTCAACTGATATCCAACAACAATTAAGGCCCTTAATTTGTATGAGCACTGTTCCAAGATTAACTAAAGGGCTGAGGGGAGTGGGAGGCAGGGAGATCAATTAAGAACCCATTAAAACATTCTGGGGAGAGAGGGAAAGAGAGAGAGACTGTGACAGTTCTGAGCTTGGGATACATAAGCGGAAATAGAAAGGAGGGATGTGAGAGACATTTGTGTGAGAGAATGAACAGAATGTGGAGGAGAATATTTCAAGGCTTACAAAATGTGACAGTGGGAAGACCATGACCTGACAGTACAAGTGGAAGATGAAGAGGTTTGGTGGGAAAATACTGTCTCTGGAAATGCTGAATTGGAGGTATATGTACGTGAAACCTAACCTCCCCGAGAATTGTGGGAAACAACACTGGAGCCATATCAGAAGGAGACACATTATTTCAAGAGATGGCGATGAAACCTTATACTCAGAACAGGAAAAAGTCATCTCCATAAATTCCAGTGCATTTTTCTCCCTAATACCAGCAGTGACACAACTGGACAGGCACCGCGTCTACTTACCGAGCTGTCAAGAGAAAGGAAATAGAGAAGGCTGGCAGGGCAGAGAGGGTCAATCCTGACCATACCAACACCAAAGACAAGACTTTCTTCTGGTAGAGGAAGCCTAAATAATTTTTTTTCATCCAGGTAAAAATGAACATGTGTTCACATGATAATAATTTTGAAAAACTCAAAATTAATGAAAAAGTTAGCCTCAGAATCTAATCAGTGGAATACAGCAACCAAGGATGGCTCAAGCCCCAAAGGGCTTCTGATACACTCATACATAATAAAAAACACCGGTCATGTTTATAAACCAATATTATGAATAGTTGTAGAGTGTTCTGTGGAAATTCCACAATATTCCTTTTTGTATTACAAGTTTTGCATTTATTAAGGATAAGAAAGTCATGAACTATGTCTCCAAAATAGTACAAGGCAGGCACAGGAGCCCCCATTTCACATGGGCAACATTCCCAACAAAATGCAGCTCTACTTTTTAAATAGCATTATTGGAATAGCAAACACAGAGCTAACTGTTACAATGAGCTGAATTATCCGTCACTTCCCACCTCTAGAACTTGGCTCGCATTGGACAAAGACACTATACTTCTTTGATATAAACCAATCAGGGGAAAAGGAAAATAACTGCAGTAATGCCAGCAGCAAGAGAAGAGGACTCTACCGTGTATGCCAGGCACTGGTCCAGGGGCTCTGTGTTCATTATCTTTTCAAACATAACAGTATCTCTGTCAATTAGGTATTTTGTGGCACCCATTAAACAGATGAAGAAATCAAAGGTCACGGAAGGTTAATTAAGACAGTTACCTAAGTATATCCCCCTTGGCTAAAATGACATATGCCGTAGAGTCTGAAAACCATTGTTTTCCTAATCATTTATTCACATGCAAAATAACAAATAAACATTAAAGTCAACATCAAGAGAGAACAGATTTAACATGGTGGTTACTGCTTTGAAATCACAGCTACAGCCTCACTGGAAATCCACACCAGCAAAATACCCAAGGGCCAAGGAGTTGGAGAAGCAATTGTATGCTCAGAACCCAGCACGCAGTGAAGGAACTGGTTGGGCTGTATCCAGCAACCTGTGTGGTCAGTAAATAAGGGCGAGGTGAAGGGTACCAGTCTTGTGGTCATTTACATCCCAACGTCATGCACTTGTACCCAATAGTTAATCTGCCCAAACCTCATGTTCCTCTAGTGTAAACAAAATGGGAGTGTTAATGGCATCAGCCTCCCTGCTCTGTGATCAGCATTCCATAGGAAGCTACACCCCAAGCACTTAGCACAAGAACTAGCATGCAATTTGCTCAACAGCACAGTTGTCACCGTCATCACTATTTGTGGTAGTAACCATGACCTCAAGGAGTTCACAGCGACAGGAGCAGTAAAAAAACAGAGCCATGAAGTCAATTACAGTAGTCTTCAAAGTCCAAGTTTCACCTTTAGGGGGTATGGCACCATTTGAAAAGTTATGTAATGTACCTGAACTTTATTGTTGCTAGGGGTAAAATATAAATGAAAATGCTCCCCTCATAGGGAACAAAGAAATAGAGCTGATGTGTCAAGAATACCATACATACGTAGACCCTGGAACTCGGGAAGTTCTACTATTGCTAGTATGAAGATGCTTTAAATACTAAAATGAGGCAACAGTTACAGGCAACGGAGGGAATAAATGCAAGTGTTAAATAGAAACAAACTCAGGCTTAGGTAAAGAGACTTTGTTTGAAAAGATGATCGCAATACGCAGAGGAGGACTATTTTAATAGGAAGACTACAGCAGTGGGGAGAGAGTGCTTGTCTCTAAAGTGAGGCAGAAAGGAATTTTCTTTTCTAGGGAGAGGCCAACAAAGCCATGAAGACCTAGGTTTAAGGAAATGGGATAAACAAGCAGCATGACTGGACAACTGACCAGGTCAAGAGTTTCCCTGAGGTCAGCCTTTTCTCAGGAGCTGTTCCACCTTCCAATGATCCAGGATAAGGCAGAGTTCCTGAGCCTGGGAGAAGAGGAGAAGCTTGGCAACAGTTTGGTCATCTGTTCAAGTCAGCAAGTCCTTGGACAGAGGGTACAAACATTTTAGGCAAAGGCAAAGGAAGAGAATGTAGGAGGGGACTGTGTCTGGCACCCTTGCCATAGGTACCCACGAGGGGCACCCATTCGTCTTATGTAAGCCATATGACCATCAGTGGTTCTTTGCAAGCCTTTTTCTGAACACAAGGCCAGCTAATTCCTTTATCTATTGCAGTTTCCCAGGAGCACAGGGTTCGGGTAAAGATTAACATTACCCAAAACAAAACTATACCTATACAGTTTAGGGCTTTTGAGGAAAGAATCTATAGTGATATCAAATTCAAATGATCACCTTCCTTTTTCCTATAAAAATAAGAAATATGAAGAAAGTTAAAAGAAAGTCTGTCATTAGCCCATAAAGGCGAGGGGGGATCAATTTTAATTTCTTGAGGATTTTACTTTTTTTTTTTTTTCAGTTTTTTGAATGCAATTTCACTGATTAGAGTGTTTCACATGCAATCTCAAATATAACAAATAATCAGAAAAAATGGCTGGTGCACAAAATGAAGACTAAGAGAGCTAGCAAATATTCCGCTCCTTTCCCACTATGACCCACTCCTTTGCTTTAAAGGGAAATGCAGAGAGGGAATTTGAGTGTTAATGTTCATCTTTGAGTTTCTAAGGGAGTTGGGTTTTCTATTAAATCTTTGATATCATAAGCTGATGCATACTGATATATACTACACTTGCCAGATACCACACTAACTACACTATGTACTAGAGGTCTCTGCATAGCCCAATGAGGGCAGTACCATTGTTAAAATATTTCCTAAAAATTTTGCCATCTAGAACTAATGCCAAGAATCCTACATTATTATTCTGATATGTAGATTCTATGCCAAAGATTAACTGAAGTTTTTATCTACAATAATCAATACAGCCATGTAAATATAAACACAAATAGAATATAGAGTTATATGTTTTAGGGATCAGTGAGAGGACATATTAATCATTTTTATCTCAGTGGGCAGGAGGCTCACAGTTGGATTTAATGAGCAGTCTAGAACCTACGATGATTTCATCCAAACTTCTCTAACAAGAGTAAAACACAACATCCTTCTATCCTGTTGATGATATGAATGTAGGTGAATTATCTTGGCTGGGTTTGAGTTCGGTACACTCATGTCAAAAAGAAGAAAGTGTAAACAACACACAGAGGGTCAGAGGTTCTTGGTCAGGTAACAAGTAGGAATTTGGTCCTTGTTGTAGAAATAAGAACAGCAACAAAAGTGGTAACAAATAATAGTAACAGTAACAATTAGCACAACAATAAAAATTATGGCCTTGATGTACTGTTTATGACCTGCCAGGCCCTGGATGAGCTACTTGTTTTATTATCAAATTTCATCCTTCCAACAAGCATTTATCTTAAGATCCCCATTGAGAGACGAAGAAATGAAATGGAAAGTGAAATTTACATAACTACCAAGAATTGGAACCAGGAATTGACCCCAGGCAGGATGAAGGCAGAGCCAGTGTCATTCACAATAATTGGG
This sequence comes from Proteles cristata cristata, assembly GCA_017311185.1. Lineage (NCBI taxonomy): Eukaryota > Metazoa > Chordata > Mammalia > Carnivora > Hyaenidae > Proteles > Proteles cristata. Next base: position 2,404,449 of record JAESUZ010001551.1, on the reverse strand, counting down.
TTTAATGGCCTGGGTCCCCTCCTGTACAGTGTATCAGAGAATAATCTTAGTCAACAAATTCAAGACTAAGGGAGTCAAACAGATTAGAATGAACTCCATTTTTAAAAATTTTATGCTTTTATATAACACCCTCACCTCCAAATCATGACACCTAACCGTGATTATCTCTGTTCTCAGTACTGCTTTTAGCAAAGAAATCATACCCTATAAACAATACAATGAGATCTGGTAAAAGTCTTAGAAGGATGATCATGATGATGATCATAGTTACAGAAGCAGCAGCATCAACCAGAATGCCATTAAAACCACCACCATTTATATACCAGACCCTAAGCAATTACATGTAAAGCAAACAAAACGTATTATATATAGACTTTTCTCCCTATTATGTTCAATACCCTTCACTTACCTGCAAAATATTTTACAGATAACAGACATTGAAGCTTTTTTGCATTAGCAAATAAAAGAAACAGAGTACATTGAAGTTATAGAGAAATTATTCATAAGTCATGCTCAAAATTCCCAATGACACAGAATATAATCACACCATATATCAAATCCAAGCCACATGCCATAGAGTGTGCCACTGAAATAAAATGTAATGTAACTATTGTTTTGGGAAGAGCACACAGGATCCAGTAAAAGATACTATATTAATTATATTGTTTTCCATGGACTTTTCTAAGGTTTCCCAGGACAAGAAGACTGTAGAACATTCATGATGAAACTGTCAAAGAGGGCTGCACTTGAGGGACCTTTGGGAGAAAAGAGATTTGAAAATAATGTACTGCCTGCCCATGGTTCAGACGTGCCTGTCTCTGTAAGTATGACCACATTATTGATTCTCCAAGGAAGAAAGGAAATATGACTTTGTCCCTTAACTGACATCAAAGTTATAGTGCTATGCAATAGTTCCTGAAAGCATTTGCAAATATTTTTATTCAGATACAAAGCCTAAGTGTCCTAGAAGACATAAAGCTAATTGATCCAAAATGCAGTGGTCAGGAGCCAATGAAAATCTATGGCAGAATTGGGTAGTGGGACATGGAGGCAAGGGTGTAGTAAATATTTGAAATAGACAAGAATTTGAGGCCTTGAAATTCTCTGAATAAAATGAGGGACTCACGGATATTTTACATTTTCATATGCAGATCCCAAACTGGTCAGTAATGGCAGTGAGACAACAGGAAAAAAAATAAGAAGTCTGTCTTGGGGCATCTGAGTGGCTCAGTCTGTTGAGCATCTGACTTCAGCTCAGGTCATGATTTCACAGTTCGTGGGTTTGAGACCCGCATCAGGCTCTGTGCTAACAGCTAGCTGAGAGCCTGGAGCCTGCTTAAGATTCTGTATCTCCCTCTCTCTCTGAACCTCCCCTGCTCATGCTGTCTCTCTCTCTCTCTCAGAAATAAATAAAACATTAAGAAAATTGTAAAAAAGGGTCCTTTTAAAATAAGAAGTCTGTCTCCAAGCTGAAGATATAACTATTTCAAGGACAGTTTTCCTACTAGTCATTTGTCTAAGACTTTGTTGACCAGCATGAAGTAGCAAAGCAGAAGACATGTTTTTGCAAACCCATTCGAAAGCATTCTCATTATGATGCCTATCTCTACAAATATATGCTGTCAACTCTAATGGGAACTGAAAAAGGTACAATTTCTCAAACATGGTAGAAGGTACACTGAATATTTACAGAGTACTTAAAATGAGAGGGTAGAAAACCAAAAATAAAAAGTAGATGACTTAAAGCTGGAATTTCCAATAGGAAACTTTATTTTGTTTTGTAATTAGAAGAAGAAAGATCAAGCCATATGTCAGATGCAGTTTAGTTTTTCAAAGCATAATCTAATCATAAAAGAGAGGGCCACAAAGAGTTAGAGATGAACAGATCATAAAAAGCATATATTTCTGTGCACTACAAATAACCACAATCCCTTCAATAATTCCTCCAAAGCTGCCTAACATCAAATATCAGTTCTTTTAGAATCCATCAGCAAATTTAGGATGCCTCCAAAGGGGTCTGACAGGTTAGGCAAAAAAAGCACTGTACACCATCAGTTCTTTCAGTGATGACTAAAGATCTATAGGTCAGAGAGGGGCAGGCTCTGATGTTTCCTCCATTAATTATTTAAGGTAATATTCTGGATGCTAGTAAATCCTAACAACTTCAAATATAAACCCTTTTATGCTTCAAAGATGAGCTTTCAATGAACAAAAACACTTCTCAAAAAAAAAAAAAAAGAATATCTGATGGCACACATTTTTCTCCCAATGGATAAGCTTTCACCAATAAATTTGGAATGAATCATATTCTTTGGGTCAACATACAGCAAGTGGGAGCCTTTCTCTCATTTATTGCACACACACACTATCCCTGTCACCCATCAGCCAAGATGTGTATGCTGACTGCCTGATGATAGCTGATGTAGAGCTTTTAATGAGTATGTTCACCATCACTAGTAATAATGACTGGGTTTAAAGCTCCTTTAACCTAGATTTGGTTATTTTATTTTTACTTTGGTGACCTTCAAACTTATACAGAAATCAACCAGTTAAATCAATCCTGACAGACCTACCACCTTGCAGAAAGGACCAAATCCTGCCCAATCTTGTGCCATGGCCAGTCTTCCCCTAACATACTCCTCAATCTCATTTGGAAGCAACTCCCCATCATCACAGAATTTCCACTTAAATATTTCTGTATATATGACACTAAGCACAAGGACTTAAAAAATTAACAGTGACAAGATACTACAACTTCTCAAAAAAGGTGACTTAAATGTGTGTTAATCGGAATCACTGTTCTATTGCTCTTTCAGACAGCTCAGAAACTTCAAGTATGGACTGTCAGGTTCCAGAAACACTAGAATAGACCTGATAGAGACGAGTCATTTCTAACCAAATAACTGCATCACAAGCAAATTGGGTCACCATAAACCCCACTATATGACACATGGATTAATATTTCCTAAGGACTTTGTGTGCCAGATCCTTTTTTTTTTTAATTTTTTTACAAATAGTTCATTGTCAACTTGGTTTCCATATAACACCCAGTGCTCATCCCCACAAGTGCCCTCCTCCATGCCCATATCTCCCCTCCCTCCCACCCATCAGTCCTCAGTTTGTTCTCAGTATTCAAGAGTCTTTGTGTGCCAGATCCTTAACCAATACTCTTTCAATTCTATTTCACTGAATCCTCATGACACACCCTGGGAAGGTTTGATGACTTGAACAAGGACACACAGCCAGTAAGGGGCTGAGTAAGGCATTTAATGAGACAAGTCATACCACCCAACTTCCTGTCACTGACACACTACCCATCCCTTGGGACACAAATGTGAGAGCTCCATGAAGGAAGGCAAAAGCAGGAAGAACATTCTGAACAGGTTGCAGAAGCTACTTAAAGCAGAATGAGAAAATGACTCACTAGCTGTTACAATTTTGTAATTAATTTTTTAAGTTTAATTGCTGCTCAAAGTCAGAAACATAAAAGGTGAAATACTATGCAAGTGGGGGATCCATGTAACAAACAGCGGTGAAGAATCTAAGTGCTGCTCACCTCCCACGTCACATTCCTTGGAGAGGGTTTTGAAGACAATGCAGATCTGAAGTGTTACAATTAATAACTACAGTCACATACTTCTATAGGCTACAGGTAATCTATTTTGAATTCACTTCTCAATTACTTCACACCTAGCGTTTTCTGTGATGCCTGGCTATCTCAAACCTGCTAATGGAGAGAAGGAAGCCCATCATAACTTCATCATCACATTTTAGAGTACAAAATGGTGAGTCCCAAGTTTAACTCATTCTCTGACAACTCAGAGACAATAAAGTCTTAACGCCAAGCCACTGATACAGCAATCTTGACTCCTGTTCCCATCTCTCCTTTTCCATTATCCCAAAGATATAATCAGGTAACAAAGTTCATTACCCAGAAAATCTATTTCTCCAGCCAAAGCAAAATATATTTGGATGGACATTCAAAGTGCCTGTTCAAAATATCAAGTGATTAGAGGTTCTTTACTTTACAAAACCCTTTGCGGAACCAACAGTCTGTAATCCAGATGCAAATGCTCTGTCAAGAAAGGGAAGCCTAGAAAGAAAACCCACACAAGGTCCCTGGAGCTTTTCAAAGCATAAAGATGAGTGTGAGGTTCATTTAATATAAAGCTCTTCTAAGTGATCACAAAACCAAATCAATGTTGGGGGGTGGGGAGGGCTTGCTGAATGCTCACTTAGATCCAATGATTGAACTAAAATGTTGTATTTAAGATGCTCAGTCTATCAACATACTATATATAGCCCCATTATAGGCACGGCACCTGTGTCCTAGCCCTCGGACGTGCTTGGCTGTTATTTGTTTTCTTTCACTTGTGCAGTTTAGGGAACCTCATAGCAAGGTTTGAAGATACTTTCCACTTATTCAACTTTCATTGGAGGACCATTCAAAGGTAACATTTATTACAAGGTAGGGTGCATCTAGAACCTTGCCATGTTGGGAGAAGGGGGTTGTGGAGGCTCTCTGTGGAACAAGGTGTTAATTTGGTGATTGCTGAATCACAGGAAGGTCTAGAAGATGACCCAGGACAGCTAGAATAACAGGGTTGAGAGCATTCCAGAGAAATCAGGGCAACAACTGCATACAACAGAAACATTTTCATATTTTAATAACAACTATGGCTACATCAGCATTTATGACTTAACAGAATCTAAGTAGCCCTGTGTTGTTTAGTACTATATAGATAAGCAAGTCCAAGTGCCGCGGTCCAGCAACCTTTTCAACAATATGGCATATGACAAATAAGTATCATGTAAGTTTTACATAAACAGAAAAGAACAGCTTATCTTGGACTTCTGAAAAGGTTTTATTGAAAATGTAGCAAATAGCTAATGCGTACAGATTCTAGATAAAAACATTTCCAATTTACTGTCTCCAGTTCAACAAGCATTATTATTCCATATATGATGGTCATTTTATTGGTCCCAAATACCTAACAATATTTAACTCTCTTAAGTTCAAAAGATCAAAAGATGTAAAGAAAGAGCAGGAAGAAGAGCTAGAAGTAAAATCGAGATAGAAACTTTATGTCAACTTTTTAGGTAAAACATGAAACTATTAAGATTTTCTGAAGAATTTGAGTGACCGCAAATAAAGTTAATCTACCTTCAGTAGTCCCTCCATGTTAACTCATGAATCCCACACTTCCTGCTACACAGAGGATTTCCGTGGTGGATCGAGGGTTGGACTAAATGATATCAAGTGGCTTGGGATTTCCGAGAGAAGGCAAGCACAGTGCTGAGAAGGGTTAGGAAAAAATGATAAACATGTTGTCATGATGCAGAATATACAACAAATAACACTGGCTAGAAAAACAGAATCTTATAATCTTCCATAAGTAAATATCATTATTAATCATTTCCCTCCAGAACAGGTACAGAGCTCTAACACAATGCTTTCTATTCATGTCCACTTCTTTGTCTCATAGGTATGGGTCCTGACTGGAACATCTGAAAAAATCAAGCTCAAGATACCACTGAGCTAGGTAGCAAATTACCCTGAGAAGGCATAGAAAAACACATATGATCTCATTAGAAAGTGTGTTGTAGTACTTTCCATTTCTTAGAAAGCAATCAAACCCCTGGCTTCCAACACTGTCTAATTTAATGGGGCATTAGTTAAACTCTCTTTATCAGTGTTTGAGTTTAAAAAACACACTGAATTAAACAAGGGCACCAAGACTATGATCAAACTGGAGTTTTCTTGAATCTAGCTTTCCACCCTTTTGGCCCAGACAAGATGTAGCACTGACCTCACATACATTAACTGAAGCCACCTGTGCCCACTCACTAATCACTCACACCTGCTTCTACCATTCTGCTAAGATATTGACCAGAACATCTGCTCATTTCAGATAAAGATTCTGCGCACAACTAAATTACATAACGGGCTTTTAAACTATTATTGCAAAAGGAGAGGCAGTCAATATGCTAATCTGTGAGGCTTTCTGTCTAATTTTCATTAGCTTATCCTAATTTCTTGTCCATCTTTGGAAAAAGGGCCTGCGCTTATGTTCACCACTGAAAGATGGCCATGCTCACAGACAGCCAGAAAGGATGACAATTCCTTCTACTTCAAATTTCCCAGGCACAAAACAAGGAACATCAAACTGAAATCATCTGGAGTTTTTATGTATGTAGGTGTAGATACATAATATATATAGATAGATATGTATAGGGCCTCAGTGTTCTTCAAATTTAAATAAGGGGTGGAAAGTAACCCATCCAGCTTTCACATAGAGTAAATTTACTTTTGACCAAAATGGGCAATGAATTTCAAAAGATAAACATGGCCAGGCTCTCAAACTCTGAAACAAATCAACACAAAGGACAATATTCTACTAGCAATTAGGTAATCACAGGCTAAGATGATCAATGTTCATAATGCTTTTGTGAACATTGATATGGTTTCAGTCAATCTTACTTGGTTGTATGTATAAAGTCCTCTGAAAATGCTAAGTGGCTATTTTCATCATGTCTAGTAGTTAAAGGGAGCAAATTGTTCCATGAAAGGGAGCCAATTGTTACATGAGACACCACTACTGTACCCACCCCAAATATACTTCACTTTAATCAGGTAACAAAAATGTGACGTAGGTACTATAACATGAGGTAGTAACTACTGAACTCAAACTGTGTGCCACATGTGTATTTTACTTTCAAATAAAAAGTGACATTTATCCCTAACAACTCATCACTAATTTACCATAATTATCACCATTTTAGAAAAATAGAAACTGAGACTTAGAGAGCTGAATTATTTTCCCAAGGTCAAAACCACAAATACTCAAGCCCAGAATATTCAAAACCTCTCATTGTCAACAGACTTGAGAAGGGGAGGAATTTAGGCAGTGATTTCAATCACATCTCACTTGATTTGCATACAGAAAAATGTGATTCAATTTTCACCTCTTCTTAATATGGGTATTAACAACAACTAGCATTTGCTGAGCACTTTTTCTGCTCTAAGCCCTTCACATGATTTAACTACTTCTAAAAACAACCCAATAAGGAGGATATTATCATTACACTATTTTATAGGTGAGGCTATAGTTACCAAGATATTAAGTAACTTGCACAAGTAGCAATTTCAGGCCTCTAGCCAAGGCATTCTGGTCCCAGGGCTCATGCTTTGACTCCTGTGCTACATTAACCTCAACCTCTGAAAATAAAAGATAACTGCAAAGCACAGGAAAAGAAATAAGAGATGGTAAGAAGCAATAAGCTAGGTATGCTAACCTGAAAAGTACACCTTGTACGTAAGCCTTCCTTGCATTTCCAAAATCAGAATCCCCTAATGATTTCTAAGTGGAAAGTAATCTGGTGAGGCAACAGTAAGTGGACAAAATCAAATGGTGTCAAGTTGTTCCCTAGAAACATGTTAAAAGACATATTAAGAACTCAGAGGGGTGCCTGGGTGGCTCAGTGGGTTAAGTGTCCGACTTTGGCTTCAGGTCATGATCTCACAGTTCCTGAGTCTGAGCTCTTCATCAGGTTCTGTGCCGAGAGCTTGGAGCCTAGAGCCTGCTTTGGATTGGGTCTCTTTCTCTGTCCCTCCTCTGCTCAAGCTCTTGGTCTCTCTCTCAAAATAAATAAACAAACATTAAAAAAATCAGCTCAGTTCTGAAAGGTAAACAACAGCCTACTGAAATACGATCTTAAAATTAAGCAACAACAAAATAGAGTGAATTTACCTTCCAAGAAAGGAATGGAAATAATTCATTAATGAAATGAAACCGAGTCAGCCAAATTGGCACCCAGTTTCTTGCCTCTCCTTATACACTTCCCTCTCCTCCCTCAATGAGAAGCCCTATGGAAAGCAAGATTATAACAGAAATAAATGCTGACACAACCGACCTTATAATGTTTTAAACCCAAAGCTATAATTATATTTTCTAATTGTATACTGGCCGAAAGAAATGCCAACCAGAACAAAAACATAACTAGCTAGAAACAGTCTATCAGAATTCTCAGATTACAGAAAATGCAGAGGAAAGACTATTATCTTCAGCCACAGCCAGAAGATGTCAGACAATCAATTCATATAACATGCCAGCTTAATAAAATATGCATACAAAATTTATGAATGCAGTAATATTCCTTTTTATCACAAGTTATTAATGGTCAATTTAATGAACATCTACAGCTGGAATGCTTTGGTTCTGTATGATACTTTAATCATCTTTAGCCATGGATTTAAATGCATTTCATTTTATAACCATCAGCTATTCAAGATAAGAAAGCCTTTACGTAAGTACTGAGATATTTTGGGGTCTGTTACAAATTTCAAGTTTATCATTCTTGATTTCCTTAATTTTTTTCTAAAAAGAAACAAAACGAAATGTTCTGTTACAATAATACTTGCTTTAATGTCTATGTTAGAACGCAAAAGTTTTCCTGAAGTTGTACTACACTCTCAGGTACTTTAAAACCTTCCATTCCCTTTCCAATAAAGAACTTTGCAATCTCGTTTACACAAAACAACCTTCCTCAAAGCCATTTGGAATTTAGAAGATTAGAGGAAAGAGGTCTTTTTAGGTAAATGAGATAACATGGAATTTTGACATAAGGATAAAAAGTACCTAGCATGTGAATTTTAGACTTAAAATACTGACTTTCAACAATACATACATCTGTAGATGGTAGGCATTTTTCCAAACTTCTCTAATAAGATATGCATATATCCATGAAGATCATGACTCATTACATTTCATTTTAAGCTTCTTGAATCTGCCTAAATTTTTCTCATCTTATCAGACAAGCCAATATATGCTTATACTGTGAGGTTAAAGCAATGAACTTATGAAGAGAACCTGTCAAATCAAATTATCAACAAGCAATAGTCCCACTATTGGGGAGTATCTAAGCTTCAATGTCAATTTTAGAGAAGTGTGCTTACATCTGCATCTTAATTAGATCACATCTTCAACATCACACTAATTTTTGATTTAATGCTCTATTTTATTACCATTTCCGAAATGACATTTTTAAATGTGGGTAGCAAGAAAAAGCCCCTACTTTTATTTTGACAAAACTCATAAATATTGAACTTCAAATAGTATGAGAAGGGATATGATTGTGTCTAAAATTCTAAATATTTAAAACTGGATTTAAAAAAACCTCGCAAAACAAATTCTTCAAGTCTTATTTAAGAGCATAATGGAAAGTTGGATGGAATATGAAATTTAGGTTCTTCTGAGCGACCAAACGCTAAACACCCATGCCTTTAAGAAAAAAAGAAAAAGAAAAGGTTGTTTTGGTTGACTTGCAATATAATTCAGACATAATCTGCATTGGTTATTTGCAGGAAGTGGGAGGAAGAGACAAAATTTTAAGTTTATTTATTTATTTTGAGAGAGAGAGAGAGAGAGAGAGACGGTATACAAGTGAGGGTGGGTGATGGGGGGAGACACACACACACACACACACAGAGAGAGAGAGAGACAGACAGACAGACAGAGACAGAGAGAGAGAGAGAGACAGAGAGAGAGAGACAGAGAGAGAGAGAGAGAGAGAAAATCCCAAAGAGGCTCCTCACTGTTGATGTGGAGCCTGATGTACAGCTTGACCCGTGAGATCATGAAATGAGCTTAAATCAAGAGTCAGATGATTAACCAACTAAGCCACCCCGGTACCCCAGAACTAGACCCATGTTTAACTACGATAAAATTCCTCAACTTAATCTTTCTGAAGTGTAAAATCCAATGTTATTTAGTACATTCATGATGTTGTGTCATCTTCACTACGTTTCAAGAATGTTTTCATCGTCTGAAAAGGAAACCTAGTACCCATTAAGCAGCCATTCTACCTCTACCACCAGCCCCAGGAAATAATTAATCTCCTTTCTAGCTCCATAAATTTTCCTGTCCTGGATATTTTATATAAACACAATCATAAAATATGTAGTCTTTAGTGCCTGGCTTCTTTCACTTAGCATATGGGGTCACATATATTTAAGTACAAATACTGGGAAAGAAGAAATAACTAAGTTCTTCATCTCTAAATTTTTTTCCACTTTTCTTATTCCAAAATTATTCCAAAATGTGTTTGAGGCTTTGTGCTTATTTTTCATGAGATAAAGAAATATAAATTTCCATATCCTAATTTTTCTAAGCTAAAAAGCCAATGACAAATATCCATTTAAATTAAAAATTCAACCCATGATTGACATCAGAATTAGATTCCTTTAAAGCACAAAAGAAAACCTAAAAATTTGGAGATCTACATTGTCTTCATGGGTAGGGAAACCCAATATCATCAATATGTCAAATTTCCCTAAGTTAATGTACTTATTTAGTCTCAATGGGGTTTTCCATACAATTTGAAAATATGGAGGAAAAAGATCACTTGAAAAACTCAAGAGCAAAAATTAGCCATAAAAGGGATGAAAAGGAAGGAATGACTCACCTTTCTAGACACAAAAATACCCTTTTTAACCATAGTACTTAGAGCACTATCTAACTGAACTCAAAGAAAACAACTAAACTTGGACAGCCAAGAAAGAAGGCACCCACACATATATGTCAAGAAAGAACAGATTGGAACACTGGCTATTCATATATGGAAAAGTGGGTACATAATTCATACCACATACAAAATATCTTGATGATATCAAGGCATTTATGAAAAAGAAACAAAACCAATTTTAGATAAAAATTATAAGAAAATACTGCTATGACCTCAGAGCTGGGTAAGATTCCTTGAACTAAATCCAAATGCATGGGTCATAAATGAAAATATAATTAAATTTAACTACGTCTAAAATTTTTTGATTATCAAAAGATATGCATACACTCCCACTAGAGATTCAAACCAAAATTCAGAATATATCTTGAATGCAGGTCATCACAAAGAAATTGAACCTAGAACATATTTTAAAAATTAAGTTAGTAAAAACAACGACCCAGTGAAAACAGTAGGCAAAGCAAGAACATAGGTGAATGACAAAAAGGACCTTCAGAAAACAAATGAAAAAGTGAGGGAAATGACAATTAAAATAATTAAGACCACATGAGTGGTTCAGGCAGTTAAGCATCTGACTCTTGAGTTTGGCTCCATGGCCATGAGACAGAGAGACCCACTCGATCACTGTCAGTGCAGAGACTGCCTGGGATTCTCTCTCTTCCCCTCCCCCCGCTCACACACACTCTCAAAATAAACATTAGAAAAACAATAATTAGGTAATATTTTATACCTACCAAAGCAGAAGACACTTAAGAAGTATACTAACACTATGAAAATGAGAATTCTCACACCTTCCACTCCTTCGTATGGGGTGTCGTATGCGGTGTTTACTGATAAAATCACCTATTTTTTTTTAATGTTTTATTTATTTCTAGGAGAGAGAGAGAGACAGTGTGAGCAGGAGAGGGTCAGAGAGAGAGGGAGTCACAGACTGAAACAGGCTCCAGGCTCTGAGCTGGCAGTCAGCACAGAGCCCGACGCGGGGCTCGAACCCACGAACCGCGAGATCATGACCTAAGCGAAAGTCGGATGCTTAACCGACTAATTGGGAATGCAAAACTGTTCTCCACAAGTTGAAGAAATGCATTCTTCCCAACATGGGAGTAGCACTGCTAGGTAAATATTCTACAGAGATCCACCTGCCAATGTACCAGGAAATACATGCAAGGATATTCATTTTACATTGTCTTAATGGAAAAAAAAAATAGCAACACTCTAAATTAAAGGAATAGGAGATTAGCTTGTCATATATTTACAGAATGGAATACAACACAGTAAGCAGAAGAATTACATCTTCATTCATCAGTGTGACTATATCTCAAAAACAATGCTGAATGGAGGAAATGAAGGATGTACAGAAGGGTATGGTCTCTAAAAACATTAAACTATACTCTTTGATTTGTAGAGACACAGACACACATAAGAAACACATAAACCTCAGCAGGTAGGAGACACAGCATCATGAGGTTAGTAGATACTTCTAAAGCAGTAAGTCTCAAAAGGCGATGATGTTGCCTCTCAAGCATATTAGGCAACATGTGGAGACATTTTGACTGTCACAAGTAGGAAAAGGTGTGCTACCGGATGGAGCAGGCAGAGGCCAGACCTGCAGCCAAATATCCTATAAAGCACACGACAGCCCTCCTGAAAAAAGAAGTATCTGGCATCAGGACTAAAAAGCCCAACTCTAAAGAGAGAGAAGGAGAATAAGATGAGAGTTAGGGACGTGGGGTATAGCTTTTTACTTGGGGAGGAAAAGATCTGAAGCACATATGCAAATATGTTAATTTAAAAAAATCTGTGTAGCACTTTATTCCCTGTACATTTTTATGTATTAAAATGTATTAATTTAAATTAAAATTAAATTTAAAAAAATTAAATTAAAAAAAAATTAAAAAAATTAAATTAAAAAAAATGAGTAATTCAACAAATAGGCAATTTCTACATTTGATGGGGTTTACATATTTGTTTCATTGACGTATTTCTGGATATGTATTTTTGGAAAAATATTCTCACACTCATTAAATTAAATTTAAAAAAAATTAATTAAAAAAAAATGAGTAATTCAACAAATAGGCAATTTCTACATTTGATGGGGTTTACATATTTGTTTCATTGACGTATTTCTGGATATGTATTTTTGGAAAAATATTCTCACACTCATGACCAAATTTTATTCGCACATTTTCCCCCCTGGTGTTTGTTCTATACAAAGCTATGTAAGTAAGGTGGTAGGAGATTTATCTATTCTATCACAGTTTCAGGCAAGAACATTCTAAAACCATACCAGAGAGAGCTAATTTAGTCCTTTCCTTTTTACAACAGACTGTAACGATTCCAGTCATTTTTCTGAAGAAGCTGAGGGTCTAATAGGTGGGCCTGTATCACACTGGCCACCACACTTCCTTAATTATGTGGGTCCTGGTGCGAATTTCTCCCCACCTTAGGAATTCTGGGAGTTCCTTGAAACTGCTTTGAGATCAGCACCATTTTATTTTTTCATGTATTTTCTTAGTGCAAGGGTTGGCAAACATTTTCTGTAAAGGACCAGATAGTAAATGTTTCAGGCTCTGCGGGCCATATGGTCTTTGTCACAACTACTCAACTCGGTTCTGCAGTACAGAACAGCTACCAACACTCATAAAGGAAGGAGTGTGGCTACGTTCCAAGAAAACTTTAGTGACAGAAACAGGGGATGGGATTTGGCTCCAGGCCATGGTTTGTGCATACCTGGAGGGTCAGCAAAAATGATACTACTTTAAAATGTTACTTTAAATTGAAGGCTTCTCTAGAATCTTCTCTGGAAATATAATCTTGCATCTATTTTAATTGTTATAGAAATTTTACTTAATTAAAAATGAATTAATAAATATGAAACCTCATAAATGGCCAAGAAAATGTTCATTTTTTAGATTCGCAGGGTGTATTTTCTTTCTGGAATTATGCTTTATGATCTGATTTACTCAATTACTAATTATAATTGGCTCCATTTGTTTAAATTACGCTATTAATGATTCTTTGTGGTAAAATAAATACATATATCTTATCTTCAATTTGACGACAGGGTTGGAATGACAAGGACAGTAAAACTATACTCACTGCACAAATAATAGCTTTCTATTAGGTTTGCCATTTCACCTGAATAATTCCTTATAATCATGAATAATGATGTTATTCAACAACCTAATGATATCATGGTATGTAGCTTCAATCCATCTGTCTTTGTCAAGAAGGTCAAATATTTGTATTCCACTGCACAAGGCAAAGTTGAACCAACAGTTAAACAATATCATGCCCCTTAATTATTTCTCCAAATGAAACCTGCAAGTACCATTTTACAGTCTAGGGTCTATGCACTACACATCTGCTTCAAAGAAATTTAACACCTACTCATTTTTTCACAAAGTTTAAGCTCAACCTAAAAAAAATGGTTTCAATTCAAGGAAAAATCCCCAAGATTGTCTAAGGATCATCTTAATTGGTTGTTGCTAGAAACTTACTCTGCAAATAGAGGTCTGTAACCATCAAAATATTCCAGGAAATTTCATATTACACAGGAATCTGAAATATGCAGTGTGATACCTTGAAATTGATATTGAAGGTAAGAACAAAGCAAAACAAAACAAAAACAAAACCAAAAAAGCAACACATGACAGATCTGAGCTATAGCATCAATCAAGAAATCTTTGCTAGTGTTTGCCTTGAAGAATCTATAAATAACTTCTGGAAAACAATGCAACATGACTAATACAGATGACCATGCCCCATTCACAGGCTCAGATCGGAGCCCTTGAAGGTAGAGGTTGGTGACCACAGCAAGGTATAATGTGGGGACACTAACCAACACCACGGCAAAATCCAGGTACAGGCCATCTTCCTTCTTTACATTTCACCAAAGACGTCCCAATGCTTTAAAATCAAGTCACTATAGGCTCCATTAATCTGCTTCCAGGCTCCCTGGATTTTCCCTCTACCTCGCCAGGCATCACTCTCACAGGCTCTCTTTCTGTTTTTTAAACATTCTCAGGCATGCAAACTCGTTTCTGCCCCCGGGTTTTTGTTCTTGTTTCCCTTCATCTGAAATTCTCCGTCACTATTCTTCATGGAGCTCCTGTCCCCTTGTTAGTTCCTAGATCACATGTCACTTCCACAGAAAAGCCTTCCATGACCACGTTGTGTGGGTAGTCTGTTCTATTTTATTTATAATATAAACTAATGTTGTTTATGATTCTTGTGTTTATGGCTATGGGTTTCATCTTCTATTGTCAACCTCTGTACACAAGAATAAAATTAGGGCCCTTGATCTATTCATGTTCATATATCCAGGGCCAGGCGCATAATAAAAAACCAAATAATTATTACACAATAAATGAATATACTCACTCATTCACAGTAGATAGCAATGTATCTAATGTGAGGTCTGCAAAAATATGGCCCAAGGGCCAAACCAGCCTGGACCTGTGTTGGTAAATAGTTTTATTGGAATACAGCAATATTCATTCATTTATCTATTGTTTATGACAGCTTTCAAACTACAACACAGTTGACTAACTGCAACGAAGACTGTGTAGCCCCAAAAATATTTACTATATGCTCCTTTATGAAAAAAGAGTGCTGACTCCTGGTCTAGCGTGCAATATATTATGTTTAAACGTGTTAGAGTCCATTGCATATTTTTATTCCAAAATTCTTGAATTAAAATCCTATAGCCAAAAAGAAACCTCCTTCAAAGATGTAATTGTCAGCTATCAAGAGCTTTATTTGATGATCTACCCAGTAGGTCAGCTGGCTGAAGCTTCGGCAAGAAGGACCCCAAATCAGGTCTGGAACAGGTCAATGAAAGCAGTGATGTAAAGACTGATCTACAGCTTCACTATTCAACACAGTTGCCACTAGGATCTGTTGCCATTTAAATGAATAAAATCAAGTTACAAATTCCATTCCTCAGTCACAGTAGCCACATCCCAAGTACTCAGGAGCCACATGTGGCCACTGTATTGGATGAAGCCGATCTATAGGATTTATTCATCATCACAGAAAGTTCTAGTGGACAGAGCTCATCTAAAAGTTCAAAAAATGTCCATCCAACATGTCCAGAGATCATATGGACACATCTTCTAAGGAAATGACCCCTGAACAGTACAAATCAAAACTAAACTATGTTTAAAAAAGGGGAAAAAATAGTATTCTGAATAGTACTGAATAGTACATTCTGCTTTCCATCTAGTCCCTTATTTGTAAGATGGGAACAATGACAAAAAAAGGACTTGTCTGTTTGTTTTTTGAAGACTTAATATAAATAAAGTACTAATCTGGCCCCTAGGAAGTACTGTACAATCACTGGCTTTTTTTTCTTTTAACATCATCTCTAGCAGTTAGCACAGGACTTGGCACATAGCAGGTAACATTCAACATCTACTGAACTGAAAAGGAATTAAAGTGAACTAGACTCTTTGAGCCAGAGGTTCTAACAAGCCAATTTGTGGAATTAGCAGGCAGAAAATGGACTCACTTACCTAGGAATAAGCCATTCTGGGAAACAGGCTGATCCCTGAGAAACCATTTCTTATCACCCTTTACAAGGGATAACAAACTAATATGATCCAAGGAGCCAGATTTCAATATACATTTAATATTTTCTGATAACTTGTTATAGACAGCCACGGTATATCTTATTTGAGTTATAAAGATTTGTAAACAGAAAATTTAAACAATTCAAGATAAAGTCTTCCAGATGCCATACTATCCTATAACACTCAGTTCTATAAATATTTCTTTTTAAGAAATTCCAAGTAACCCACATGGTTACACCTCTCTTGACCATGATTAACGCCTGCATTTTGGTTCACTAAACATCAAGTGCCCAGGTCAATGGCCAACCACAGGGCTCACGGATGTGCATCACAAGTGTCAGGGATGATCTGTTTGCTTTAAATCCCAATTCCTGGATTTACATTCAACTTTCTCGATAAAGCTAGAGGATTCAGGGCATAGTCTGGAAATCTGCTTTTTAACCAACACTTCAAGTGAATTTTAGTCCTGGAATCTCTGTTATTTTAGATCAAGATTGGATTTACCTGTAATAAGTAGAAACACAAAGCAGCTAAATACTTTTGGAATCACTGTTGGTTTTTTTTTTTTATTTTTTGGAAAGGCAAGAAAACAATAATATACACTTTACTCACATTTATCCATATGGCTGTAAATTACCTGGATACAACACATCACACTTGTAGGTACAAAGGATTCAAAGAAATCTAAGATGGAGCTTCTTTGCCATCAAGAGGCTTCTTGGATAAAGTGTGTACCCATAAATGATGTAAACAAATGTTACGATGATACATGATTGAGAGCTCGGTGAGTAGAGGGTAATAAGATTTCAGAGGAAAAAGCAATCAAGCCAGTCTGGGTTGCCAGTAATGTAAAAAATGGCTGCCTTTGGATGAGGCAGAAAAATAAAAGTAATAGTAGATGTTAAACTCAGTGGGTTTCCCAAGACCTTGTTCTTCTCTCAAAAGCTTCAATTTTAGAACATAAAAAGGTAAAAGCAACAACTACAGCCTTTCTAGGTATTAGCCCAAGCAGTCTCACAAGGTAGCCAGAAATCCAGGTGACCCTTGAGCAACACAAGTCCATTTATACCCAGGTTTTTTTATATTATAGTACTGAAAATGGATTTTCTCTTCCTTACAACTTTCTTAATAAAATTTTCTCTAGCTTACTTTATTGTAAGAATACAGTATATAATACTTATAACATTTAAAATATGGGTTAATCAATTGTTTATGTTACTGGTAAAGCTTCCAGTCAACAATAGGCTATTAGTTATTTTGGGAGGAATCAAAAGCTCTACACAGATTTTCAATTATGTAGGGAGGGTGGGTACTCCTAACCCCCACATTATTCAAAGGTCAACTGTAGGAATGTCTGAGTGGTCACTGAGGAATGACACTACGGGCACCATGAACTGAGCCAGCATGCAGCCCCCACAACTAAGAAGCTGTCCTGGAAGACCTTGCACAGGGCTGTATGCACTTATCTTCCCCTGGCATCAGTAATGAAAACCAACTGACTGGTCTCCTGGCTTGACATCTAATCAGATGCTTCATCCTGAAATTACTTTTCTCATGGGTTAGGTCTTACTCCTCCAATGACCCTGTAAAGTTCTGGAAAGAAGGGTATGTGTCATGGAGCACCTGGGTGGCTCAGTCAGTTAAGTGTCCAACTTCAGCTCAGGTCATGATCTCACAGTTCGTGGGTTCGAGCCCCACACTAGGTTCTGTGCCGACAGCCAGCTAGGAGCCTGGAGCCTGTTTCAGATTCTGTGTCTGACTCTCTCTCTGACCCTCCCCTGTTCACGCTCTCTCTCTCTGGCTCTCTCTCTCAGAAATAAATTTAAAAAATTTACAAATTAAAAAAAAAAGAAGGGTATGTGTCTTATTTCTTGGCAAGGCCCTGGAAGCCTAGTACAATAATGTCATGAACCAAAAAGAAAAAAAAAAAGCTCTTGGACTGACCATTTAGAAAATTCTTATGTAGCACCCACTACATACCAAAAACTACTAGGCACTCAACAGAACAGACAGCTAGGTCAATGCCAGTGGTACTAGCATAAGTCTGTGCTCATGATAGCTGAAAACAGCCCTGGGATATAGGAAAAACCATAATTGTATACTTTGAATTAGTGAATTATAGAGCATGTGAATTATTTATCAGTCAAGTTATGATAAAAAAAAAAATAACAGAAAAGCATGGCCACTGCTTGGAAGCCCATTGAGTCCAAGTTGAGAAAAAATACATGCAGAATTTAACTGTTCCTATTTAGACGGATTGTGACACAATACTTGGTGGAAATGAACCTAAATATTAAGGAAAATGGAGCGCTTCTAGGAGGTTACAACAAAATTAAGTTTATACAATATTATACACAGGCATTAGAATCAGAAAAGCATATGGTCAATCCTTGGTTCTCCTCCTTAGTTGTAGGATTTCGATCAAATTACTTAGCCTTGTTCAGTAAAGCCGCTGAGTAAGTAATTTGAAGTTCTTTATTATCCTAACCCAAACATTTCACATCACAGCCATTTGTTAATTATAAAATAATTACATAATGCAGTTAATAAAAGAACTGCCAAAGACAATATCGATCCAAGGAGTCTCCTAAAGCTTTCAGAGCTTCGGGGATAGTACATGATCTCCGTACTCAATCGCTACTCCAAATGTGAAAGTAATTAACAAAATCATGAAGAAAATTAATTCAAAAGAGGAAATATGCTTTAGAAACATTCTTCTTAAGACAATTTGTGAAAAAAATGAAACTGTTCCCTAAAATCATACAACTGTTAGCTACAGGGCCAGATAGACATTTTGCCTTGTGGTAAACCCAATCGTGGAAATCAAATCTAGCAGTGATTTAATTTACAATTATTTTTCAAAGTTTGAAGAAAAGAACATAACTGCATTATGTTCAATGGGCTGAACAAATTTTAGACTTTGAGTTCAGGGTAGATATCAAAGTGTTGTATGCCAGGATGACTTCATGCGGATAAGCCAACAGATATCTAGGGGTCTGTCTGGGAGAAGAGCTGGCCTCCCTACTCCCCATCACCCCAAGAACTTTGCAGCTCTAGTAACCCTGGATATTCATCAAAGCTATTTTCTCCCTATTTATATCATGGGCTATATAAACTAGGGAGAGAAGAAAGGGAAAGAGAGACAGAGACTTTATTTTTAAGTAAATAAATAAAAGGGTAAACCAGGTCAGCTACCTAGAACCAAGCTTGTTGCAGGCCTGTGATATGGCCAAGTGGTTAAGGAAATTATTTAGCAATCTGAATGGTCTCATTCTTATCAAAACTCCACTACTGGGGCACCTGGGTTGCTCAGTCAGTGAACGTTCAACTTCGGCTCAGGTCATGATCTCACAGTTTGTGGGTTCGAGCCACGCATCGGGCTCTGTGCTGACAACTCAGAGCACAGAAGCTGCTTTGGATTCTGTGTGTGTGTGTGTCTCTCTCTGCCCTTGCCCTGTTTATTCGTTCTCTCTCTCTCTCTCAAAAATAAATAAATGTAAAAAAAAAAAAAAAAGAAAAAAAAAAGAACCCTCCACTACTTACTAGCTGGGTGAATCTGGACCAGTTACTTTACTAATGCTAGTTTTCTTTTTTCCCTGAATGTATGTAAAGTCTAGTTAACTAAATAAGTCAGCTTGCAATAAGTGGTACCATTACAATTACTGAATATAAAGTTTCATAGAAAAGATATGTCATTAAGTGTTAGTTATTAGGGATAAAAATGTCCCTAAAATCCATTTTTAAATATTTTACATCGAAGTTGCGAAAAACCTTTTTGGCTGCTTCTAACTAGTCTAGGTCCACATTCTCTCTTAGGTTTATACTTTTCATCTTCTATTCTCTTCCCAACGAGTTCATCTCTCAAGGTTTCCTCCAGCTCTTTCATTCTAGGACAATCAGACTGGATGGGGAAAACATATTATCCAGGCTCTGGTTTTGATTGCTATTTTTCCTGTCGTAAATCTCAGAGAGCTACCCAAATCCCCTGCTGATTGTCCTGGCCAAGATAGTGATAAACTGAGATTTCTGCCATCCAGCGGCATACACCTTCATGGACAAAGGGCTCTTTTCAAATTATGGAAACTTCTACATCATCTTCTTTTTTCTAACATTAATAAACTTTAATTTGGTTATATTAACCCCAAGGTTACCAAGTGTGGCTCCTTCTTGCCAACCCATGTCAGTTTTTATAGAATAGGCCATTAGGCCATTTGCTAAAGTCAGGTTTGATTACTTCTCATTTTCAGCCAATTTCATAACTATGACCAACTTCAACTTTCATCTTATTTTCTTAGTATTAATCCATAAGGCCATGAGACAAATGTGAAAGCTTGATGGTATTTTCTAAAAATATTCTACATAGTTAATAGAATTGAGCTTTACATACCATTTTACAGCTTTTTATATAGTGAGTGCTAAATAAGTAGTCCCTAAATACTTGTTACATGACACAATGACTGATGTCTCTTTTTCCCCCATGATACTTTGTTCGGCATGGTAGGTGAGTGGGAAGGGATGGATGTATTCGAGGGGATTTGGAGCAACAAGTCTAAAGCTCATTTTACTTTGTATATTTCAACTCTTCAACATTGGTCATCTAGGAGAAATGATGATATGTCTCCTGTATCAGAGGTGTTCTTTGTGTTGGGCAAATCCATGGCTTTAGAGTCAAAACTGGAGGCAGATATTCTTTTGTCTTCAAGTCTTATTACACTATTTATTTACCATCTATGGTAGATGATAGTATTTACAAGTACTCATTCTCTCTTCCTTACACACTATGGAGGGAGTACACTTCTCTGCTCCATTTGTAATTTTATGGCCAGGTGAATTGTTTTGGTCAATGGAACATGAGAGGGTGTAACATACAGCTGTTCTCAGCAAAAGTGTTAAATATGTACACATAGTCTGAGTTGACCTCTTAAGCTCTCACCTTCAACCACAAGAGTGACATGCCCCAGATAGTGGCTCCTTCATCAGCTGGACAGAAAGAATAATATGACAGGTGGAACAGGCCAGACCTAGCCAAGGCCAACCAAGCCTAGCAGAGCCACAGCTAATCTACAGAACTGTGAGCAAAACATTAATGACAATATTGTTGTCAGCCACCAAGATTCCAGAGTTGCTTGCTACTCTATAAAAGCTGACTGATAAACTATCCCTAAATCTTAATTACTTCATTTAGTAAGTAATTATTGAGGGCTTACAATGAATGCAAAACACCAAGCTAAGATTACCATGATGAGAAAAGAACTGTCCCTGCTCTCATAGCCTAGAGGAAGCAGATGGAAATTACCTGATCATCCCAGCATATGTATAATCACAAACAGGTAAATACTATGAAACAAAGGAACATGGTGTCATTAGAGTTATACTAAAGTTATACTAAAGTTATGGTGTGCCAGAACAGCCTGTCTAGAAGAAGGGATACATGAGTTGTTCCTAGCTGGACAAACAAGTGTTATCAAGGGGAAGAGTCAGTGGAAGAACATTCCAGTCAAGGATGAGAGAAAAGGTGTAAAGGCCTCTTGGTTGAAGGAAACATGATTTGGTAGAGGAGGAGAAGAGGCTGGTATGGCTGGAGTTCAAAGGTACAGGGAGGGCTGATATGAGGGGAGATTAGGGATAAAGACAGAAGCAGAACCAGAGACCTTTGGAGGTCGTGTTTAAAAAGTAAGTGGCGTTTTTAATCCTGAGTGCAAACAAGAAGCCATGCACAGCTGTTCAATGGGAGATGAGGTAGGGGATTGTGTGACCAGATTCAGTTCTTGCAAAGCTCTAATACATCATGAACAAACTCTACTGAGAAGGTAGAGTGAATGCAAAAGCACAGTCCAGGTGAGAAATGCTGATAGCTTTGTTACAGTGCTGGCGTTGAAAATTAGAGAAACAGATTTTTGAAATTTAGGAAGTAAAGCCAGCAAGATCGGCCCTGTAAAAAACAGTATTGGATGTGAGTGGAGAGACAGTCTCTAACATCATTATCTATGAAGAGATACATCCTACCATAAAGAGGAAATAGAAGAAATAATGTCTGCGGATTTCGAGTCTGATTTAGTTTATCAATTAATTTTGATTACTTTAAAATATCCCATAAGGGCAGGCAAATTAAACTCCTTGCCACCACAGTTACAGATGGAAAATTTTATTACCAGCATACACATAAATCACATTTGTGATACTTGTCAATCTCAGGAAGGAACTTGGGATAAGAAGATGAATTTCAATATAGATTAGTTTAGGAATTCAATCTGAGTTTTCTCCTTTCACAGAACTTGGATCAGTTTTTGTTTTTGTTTTTGTTTTTTTTAGAAAACAAACTATAAAATTATAACAATCATCTCAATAGTACTATAAAGTACCTCAAAGACTAACAGGAGTAGAATTAAGTCAGCTCAAAGTCTACCCCTATTATGTCAGATTTGGAAAATAATTATGAGGCTGTTTTCTTGAAGTTCAAAGAGGAGTTCCAGCAGTGTTTGCTGTAGTGGCTGGTTCATGGAAACACAATTTAATTTCTGAAATAGAAAACCATAAAGCACACCTGTCACCTGCCATCCAGCCTAAATTCTATACATTTGGGGGTTTTTTTTGTTTTAATTTCTAATTCCACAAATGGATCTGAAAGTTGTGAAGGACATCATGCTACAGCAAGCCCACGCACACAAACACCAGCAGTTCAAGTTTCCCTCCCCAGACCCACAGCACAGACATCTGCATTGTTCACAGCTAAGCTTATATTCCCACCCGAATTCTTCTAGGATACCCGTCCTCACCCAGAGCAAGCTGTCCTGGTAGGCTGTCAAACAAAGTACCCCACCTGCCCCCGGCAAGAGACCTAGGCGAAGCCGAGCAGATGGCCCGCTCTGGGAATTTAACTCTTGGCAGTTCCACAGGACACAGGGACACACAAGGCGGGGGCTTCATCGTTTCAGGGGCACGATCCCAAGGAGACTGTCATCTCTGCAACCAAGACACCCAGAACTGCCCTAATTTCATTTATTTCTGAGGCCTGCTGCTTTTCAGCTTCCTCTTTTCATTCTGTGACCTGATTCCCATAGCTTTTCCAAAAACACTGCTTTCACACAAGTGAAAGGTGATTCAGAGAAAGGACGACTAAATTGCGCAAAGTCACACAGGTGAGAAATGGCTGTGTTTGGACTCACAATTCTGTTGCTCTGATGCCACATCCATGAACTCATACCTTCGCGATACTGCTTCATCCATGTGAAACATGGATTTGGAAAACCTAATGTTTATTTGTTAGGACATACAATAGAACATAAATTCCACCTGCAATTTTGCTATTTGCAAATGACAGATGACTTAAAAAGCATGTCCGCTTTAACTAGTCCTTGAAACACATTAACATTTTCCAATTACCTTCAGATGGCTTATCTGTGGCTGTTCTACTAATCCAGATTGAACTTTCATCATCCCTTGACAATGATCAGTTTCATCTTCAGAGAACACTGCCCAACATGCCCCTTTAACATTTGGATGGAGCTTTCCTTTGGAGACAGAGGTGGAGATGTTTTGTTTGTTTCATTTTCTCACAGATTCTTCTTTCATTGAATATTCCACATGCCTGGTTAGGAGACCTTGCTGCCAATTCAACCCTTACCTACATTACCATTCAGAGAGAGAGAGAGAGATGCCAGTGAGTGAGACCAACCCCAACAGCTTCAGGCTACAGCTTGGTAAAATTGGTGACAAAGAGCCCTCAGCTTCAGAGTCACGAGTACTCTTATTCTATCCCTTTTACACCTTTGTCTCCTGACAATGAATGCAATGACAGGCCTGGTAGCAAACATGTTGTGGAACTCATAAAACCGAGGCCAGGAATGAAGAGTACAAAAGACTGAGGGTAGCAAAGGGAAACCAGATGCCCAAGCAGGCATCCTCTGGGGGAGAGGGGAAAACTGAGGCAGCACTAAAAACCACAGTTAAGCCAGGATTTATGGGTAATGCCTGAAATACATAATTCATCTGGAACACAAATCCCATTTCACATATTTTCCAAGCACAAAGTACTCCAAATGTCGTGAAGTTTCTAGAAGAGTTTAATTAAAATAGCCATGCTTCATTTTTGGTCTCCCTACAGGGATTTCAGGACTCCAAGGAAAACATACTTCTTTTCTACATATAATTTTTATTCCCTGAATTTGGATAGAGTATCTGCTCAGTGTAATTGCACGGTTTTGGCCTTTTACTTCTCTCACTTTTTGTAAAGCCAGTCAAATACTCACCCTTCCAGTAGGGTCAGTACCAGTGATCTGGACTGGGAAGAATTAAACACACACACACACACACACACACACACACACACACACACACACACACACAAGATCTCATGGGAGACCAAGACACCTGCAATCAAATATCAGCTCTAGTATTTACTAGCTGAAAGGCTTTCGGCAGTCATATTACTTTTCTGAATGTGTTTCTCTCACAACACGGATAGTAATACTTACTGAGAATGATTGCTTTAAGAATTCAAAATAATACATTAAAGGTTGTAGCACAATGGCCCACGGGAATCATGACTCTATTGCCATTACTAATAACTCAGTGAGTCCATTTATGTACCGTGTACTGTATGTTTGCTGTAGATTCAACAGTGAAACAAATCGTGACCTCTAACCTCTCAGTTCTTACATTTAATGTGAAAGACACAATGAAAAGTGATTCTAATAAGGGATGAAAAATGAAAAATCATCTGGTAGAAAAATTAAAGGTTGCTACAAGTAACTGTTTTTTATTATTCATTTTTAAAAACTTATGTAGAATACAGAGGTTAAGAATCTGAACTCTATCATTAGACTGTCTGGGTTGGAGACCCAGGTCTGCGCATTACTATCAGTGTGACTTTACATGAGATTTTTCATCAGTGAAATGAGAGAGATAATAACAACTTAAAGCATTTCCATGAGAATTAACAGAGAAAATATGCAAAGTATTTAGAATAGTGCTGGACACATAGTAATCCTTCAATAAATTTTAGCTATAATTACTAGCACTACCACAATTCCATCAGTACTGAGCTTTATAGAAATGGTTACAACCCTTCAGAATGTCTTCTTCTGAGCACATAAACATTGTTTTGTGTGTTTTGAGCCAATCATGCTGTAACTACAGCAAAACCTAAGGTAGCTCTAAAAATGCTTTCAATTCATACCACTCAACTTTGGATCAGAAATATACAAATAGTGGTATTGCAATTCTGAAATTATTTTGCGTGTATTATAGGATTGCAGAGTAAATGAGGGGGACTGGAAATACAAATATGAAATGGAGGAATGTAAGGAAGAACCCCCATACTGAATTTTCATGGAGGCACGGAATATATGATTTAAATTATACGCATACGTATATACACATTTTCTAGTCCTTTCCACAAAAAGGATCTAGTAGCAATGTTATCCCAGTAGCGATGAACACACCTAATGCCTAGACCTTAATATCATTCTCTCCTAAAATGAGCCACGGCTCCTTGGAAATAGCTAATTCCAGGACTGAAGGAAGGAAAACATAAAATGAACTTGGAACATTTTGTGGCAGAAAATAAGAAACTGCTCAAAGACTAAGAGTCATGACGAAAAGACATGGGAAATTGTTTGAGGGGCATTTACTGCCAAACTCGGCAACCTTGCACACAATTCTATAATAGTAACAGATTACAACACTCTGAAATAAAAATAATCTATGAGTCAACTAGATGAGAGACTAAGATAGACAGAAGGAGTTAACAAAAAAGTCAAGTTCTTCTTTATAGAAGAATGCCCAGTAATAAATGTAGAAAAACCTGACAGAATTAGATAGCCAAGATTTTATAAGCCGCATATTGTAAGTGACTCAGGCCAAGACCAGAAATAGATACTAAAACTGAACACTGGACTGGGAGACATTTTACTGGGGAACAAGATATTCAGATGAGAATTAAAGTTGCCATAAGCCTAAGAAAGATTATTCTATAGTCATAATAACAAGTGGCCTCTAAAAACACACTTAAGCCCATTCAATCGACAATCATTTGCTAGTCAATATGGGACAACACATTGTTGCTTAATGCCAGCCAGTTAGTAGCAAACTCAGCCTATCTCCAAGTACCAATGAATCAAACTGACCAGTGCAATTCTCTCTTATAATAAACTTATCTTTGTCTGTTTTTTCAGATGAGTGAAGAAAAAAATTACAACAAGATAATCTGACCGTCACCATCTAACCAAGCCTGGAAGTGCCAGGAGCACTTCAGATGGCCGACATTACATGCCCTGGCATGAGGCAATGGCCAGTAGACATCGTCATCTATTTGGTGACCATGCCAAAAATGTCTGACCACATCTGAATCATGAGAAAATAGTTGGATGGATCAAGGAAATGCAAAGTTACCTGCGACAACTGACCTGGAATCTTTAAATGACTTAATGCCATGAAGAACCAAGGGAAGTGGGAAAGTGTTACAGCTTAGAGACATCAAGGGTGTTTAATAACCGATTAAAATGTATGGGCTTTGACAAGAGGAAAGTGTGAGCTTTGTATCATGGAGAAAAGAAGCCATGTGAGAAAATCTAGGCACGGAAACTACAAAGAGATCACTAAACTGATACGAATTTTCTTGGATGCACGAACAGTGATGCCATTGTGTAGGAGAATACCCTTATTCTTGGAAGCTGCATGCTGAATTATTTAATAGTGGAATGTCTTGATGTCTACACTAGTATACTGTTGGCTGGTTTGGCAAAAGGGAAAAGTCAATGGATTAACATGGTGTGGGTAGATCAAGAAGTTAAAGCTGATGAATCTTGGTGAGAGATAAACAGGTGATCACTGAACTTTTCAACTTTTCTGTGAGTTTGCAATCATTTTATTTTTATTTGGAAAACCACATTAATACAGTGCATTTGGAATATGCCAGATATTTTCTCTCTGCTCCAGTTTCTCAGTTACATTCAAAAATCTGTCACACTGTAAGTATTTTTGTAAGTCAGCTCCTATCTTTGTGGCAGGAAAGAATGGCCCAAGTAAGCAAATGAAGTTCAAAATATTTAATTTGCAAAATGATTTTTTCTCCCATCTATGAAAAAAGAGATAAATGTTTTTTCAGTTAAGAATACCCAAGATAAGATTCCCTTTGGAGTTTAAAAATCCTCCAGTCTTTATCGCAAGGTATTTTATCTCCATTGTCAATAAGGCAGCCCAGAAGTCGGTGAGAGGAGAAGAATCTTCCCGGCTCCATCAGGAGAAATGGCGGCTGTCTCAATGCATTCATAAAGTCACAGCACGACGCTAAGGGCATCAGTGCACTCGGAGCATTCTACCCATCTCCCACACTGACATTAGTCTTTGGCATGTCATCTGAGGAGTCCCTCATGGGAAGACAGGCCTTAATCTGTCAGAAGAGCATGTGAACAGAGGGCGCCTGGCTGGATACAATGCAGCTGGTTACCACGTCCCCATGGGGACAGCACATTGCTGCAGACAAGGTGAAACAAGGCAGACAAGAGGGTGGGCTAGACATGAATAGCAGATCAGTGGTGCCTGCAGGAAGACCTCTGAGCTAGTGCAGAGGATTGCAGCTCGAGAAACACCATTAGGCAAGGGTAATACGATCCTAGTGTACCCAGCGGAAACAGTGAAGGGAACGGACATGGTCTCTGGGGCAGGAGGCACATCCACCATGGCTGGCGGTAGGGCTGCAGAGCCTCTGGCACATACAGGAGGCCCCATCTGGTCCCTAGAACAGAATACAAACAGCGACCCTTGACAACGGTGGGGAGGGCAAGAAGGAAAATCTATACATTTACGGGACATGAATTGCAAGCAATTGAGGGAATTCAGTGAGGGAGGAGGGATGATAGCTTTAGTATTTATGGATTTACAGGAAGAGAAATGCATTATGATAGCCAGCAACCCCAGCCCAAAGGGAACTAGCCACACACACACACACACACACACACACACACACACACACACACACACACAGTCTACATTCAAGGACCTGGCCTTGCAAAGGGAAAACAAGCTGAAAAAGGAAATTGGGGCTTTAATAATACAAATGTTCACAAAGAGCAGGAGAGAAAATTCAATAAGATGTGTGGAACACAGAATCCCATTTGACACCTCTAGACTCCTGTAACTGCACAGAAACTTAACAATATAGCTAATCTTCAACCCCTTCATATGAGCCAGGGACAGCCTATGCATTTTACATCTGTTCACTCCCATGGTGCTCACAATGATCCCATGATGTAGACACCATTACCCCACTTTAAGCATGAGGCAACTAAGGGAAAGACAGATGAAATAAGCCCTGGGGTCTGCTCCTAGCTAGGATGCATGCCCAGGCATGGACTGCCAAGGGGATAGCCCTCGGCCCCAAGTCTACTGCTTCCCACGGTTCCAAATCACCTTCGCCTTCAGGAAATAAAGCCCACATCTTTGCTCTCTTTCTGAGTGAGGATTAAAGCTTAAATAGTGGAGAAGAAGGGAAGAGCCATAGCTGAGGCACAGGAGTGGGAAAGCACAATTAGAGGATTCAGAGGAACAGTGCACAAAATGTTGGTCTTCATACCCCTTTCACTGTTGAAAAGTTTTGATATTATAAAATAGTTAGGTCATAGGAATGAAAGGTATAGGGAATATAGGCAGTAATACTGTAATAACCCTGCATGGTAACAGACGGTAACCACTTATTGTGGTGAGCATAGTATAATGTACAGAATTTTCAGTTCACTATGGTATACACCTGAAACTAATATAACATTGTATTACATGTCAACCATACTTCCATGTTAATAAAAAAAGTATTGATGACACCAAATAGCTCGTGTATATGTGAATTTTATCTACCGATACCTCGTTAGGAATTAGAACTGAGAAAATTTTAAATATTTAATGGCCTACTTAAAAAAACAAACCTACAGCATGTTAATATAAATCATGTTTTACAATAATCATGTTTTTTGAAACAAAATATATTACTGTAAAGACTGGCAGTGTTTAAAAGTTTTTCAAAGCTCTCATGAATGGCTTCATGAAAGACAAATGCATCCTCATTTCTAGCTCTGCTATCCATCTGCCTTCTGGTCTAAGCATAGGAATAAAAGTTGGTCTCATACAGATAATGTATTAAAGAAGGAAAGACCTCAGAGGTTCCCTGAAAGGCCTCAGGAACATGGGTGGCCCCAGGACCACTGGTTTAGAGCATGGACGCTGGAGTTACAACATATGGGTTTGAAACCTGGCTTTGCCACTCACTACATGCTTGATCTGAATTAATGAAGCTCTGAATATCGTATTCCTTTATCTGTCAAACAGGGCACTCACAGTACCTGCCTCATAGAATTGCTGAGTATTAACATTTTTCAAAGGGCTTAGAAAATTTTTCAGGGCATTTATCAATGTTACTTGAGTAATATTAAAAAGTACTAAAATAATCACTTGGTTTTACAAGCAAAAATGGACAGTTATTTTAAGTGAGCCATTTGGCATACTCTTGGCAATAGTTTGGCATCTTTATACTGAACTTTATCTTCCCACAGTCGGAACAACAACAAGGATTTCTTTAGCAGGTGCAAACATTCATGGAGTAACATCCATATTATAATAGGAATCCCAGTAAATAGAGAATGGAGCTCAGATAGACACTTTGACACCTGAGAAGGAAAAAAAAAAAAACCAGAAAACCAATGGAATCTCCACTTTCAGAGGATGACAGCATCCTACCTTCAAAATTGTACCACGTTCCAAGTCATGCCAGACAGTCGAAACTCTTTCAGGTAATGGATGTTCAGTTTTGTCTATTACAATATGTAAGGAAGGCACCTGATTGGCTCAGTTGGTTGAGCATCCAACTTCCACTCAGGTTACGATCTCACGGTTTGGGAGTTCGAGCCCTACATTGGGCTTGGTGCTGTCAGCCTGTCACACAAAGCCTGCTTCAGATCCTGTCTCCTTCTCTCTCTGCCCCTCCCCCACTTGCACTCTAACATTAAAAAAAAAAAAACATGAAAAAAATAGAAAATAAAAAACATGCCAGGAAGTCATTAGCTGACACATTCAGACATCTTTTAATGACAAAAAAGTAGGCAAACAGTTAAGAACAAGCAAGAGTTAATACTACAGAGAGATCTTAAAAGTTATCATAGGAAAAAACAGTAACTGTGTGGTGAAGGATGTTCATTAAACTTATGTGGTAATCATTCTGTAATATATCCATATATCAAATCATTATGTTCTACACCTAAAACTAACAGTGTTATATGTCAACTATATTTCTACTTAAAGGCCAATAATTATATGTCTAGTTTAGATCAAATATATTTCTATGTGGACAGATTTCTATTACTTTTATTCCTAAAAACTGATAAAGGTCATTCAGGAGGTGGTCTAAGAACTGAAAACAGAATCAATAATTTATTATGGATACCTTTTCCTACGTGTATCACTTCTCTACCTGATATAATTTTGACTAAATATATAGTTCTTCCATTTGATCCCATCAAACCTCCCACATAGTCTTAGATTTTGCCGTTTCCTTCATTAAACATCCTGTTTCATTTCAAAAACCACCAGAATCCTAGAAAATGGGCTATTTCCCCTCCCTCCCTACATTTACCTCCCTAAGGCCACAGGCAGATGACCTATGTGTATGGCTATATATTTTTGTGTTTCATCAAGAGTCAAAGGATGGTCTTCAGCTTCATGAAATAATCTGGCTGACTCGGAATTGCCATGTATGATTTACCATTTCCAAGGAATTGCAGTATTATAGAATGCATTCCATATAATTATATCAAGCATAATCTAGAACACAAAACAACACTGTAATATATTGAAGATATCTGATGACCCAGGAGACACATGTCAAATGTACCACATTCCCCAAGATCTAGCTTTTAGATATTACCTTCAGGCAGGCAAATTTTAACTTTGTTAAAAGTTTAACAAAGAAATATATATGTATTATTACTTTAAGAGTGCAATGGGGCGCCTGGGTGGCTCAGTCAGTTAAGCATCCGGCTTTGGCTCAGGTCATGATCTCATGGTTCGTGGGTTCAAGCCCCAGGTTGGGCTTTGTGCTGACAGCCAGCTCAGAGCCGAGCCTGCTTTGGATTCTGTGTCTCCCTCTCTTTCCGACCCTCTCCTGTTCACGCTGTCTGTCTGTCTTTCTCTCTCAGAAATAAATAAAAAATTTTAAAAAAAGAATGCAAAAACACATCTCTGCTTCCAGAACAATCACCCTCCAGTCTCTTCACTTATCATTTGAGAAAAGTACTCTCTGCCGCCTTCAAAGTGATGCCAGGAAGATAAAGTGAATTTTTTAAAGCATGTCTATGAAGTGCTATGAGCTTGGTGACAGCTGACTAAAGAAAAAGAAAAACCTTAAAAAAATATTTAACTGATATCAGGATAGAAAGACTTTGTAAGCATAGAAGAACTGGAAAAACTCACAGATGATAAAGCGGAGAAACTAAACTGTGAAAAAAGATTAAAATGTTTGTATATCAATAACATCATAAGCAAACTAAAAAAGAGATCAAAGTAGGAGTAATATTTGCAACAAATATGACAGGCAAAGGGTTAATTCCTAGAAGACCTCAAACGCCAAGAGAAAAAGGAGCAGACTATTAACAAATAATTGATGAAAATAATTCATAAATACATTTAAAAGTTCACCCTACTATTGATTAGGTGGAAACAATGACACAGATAAATCTATAACTTGGCAATGATGAGAACAAATGATAAAATCTTAAATGTTTAAAGCTGATGAGCTTATATAGTCAGATGTATGTTGCTTTAGTATTGTTGATGTAAAACAAATTTGAAAATATTAGTCAATTTAAACAATGCCCAACATTTTATCAAATGATTCCAGTTTAAGAAATTTATCAGGAATAAGACCAAAGATCTTTTCTCAAAATATTCATGATATAGTTTGAATAGTGAATACTAAATTATAGTAGATCCATATGGTATAATATTACTCCACCACTAGAACTCCCAGGGTAAGATAGTTTTAAAAATCAGAAAATGTCAACAATAGGTAAAAAAAAGAATCAGGTTATAAAATCTTTCTCTTTTCTAGAGAAACAGATAAACTCAGAAAAAAATTAGAAATAAATTGAAATTTTAGCAGGCATTACTTCTGGCTAATGTAATTATAGATGGTTTCTATTTTATATAATGGGCAAATATTCTTATAATTATAAAAAACAAATCCAAGATTTAAAAACTTGTTACACTTGATCTAAACTAGATTGCCTTTACATAGACATCATTTAGACAAAACATTTATTTAGTCAAGCAATTCATTAGCCGGTTACTAAAAGATTACATTAAGAATACCAGATGCTTTGAACATAAGCAACTCCTCTTCTTTGTAACATTTTGGTAGTATTAGAACTACATCAGTGCTGAGTACCTACTGTATACTGATTATATCAGGAGGTGAAGATGTGGGAGGAAAAAGAGATGATGAAAGGCTGGGGAGTGTGGGGTGGGGAGGAATAGCTTCACTTGAAATTGAATAAAAGAGAAGCGTGCGGTCCAGAAAGCCAGTCAGCCCAGGCCCAAAGCTTCCCAGCATGTATAGGTCAAGCACTGCAAAATGAAGGCCTATTGCTTATCAGCAAATTGTTATCAATCTCACCACCCTGAAGATTGCACAGAGATGCTACACTTAAAAGAAAAAAATCCATTAAAATTAGTTCAAAGATCAAGATACAAAGGTGGTATGAGAGGGCCATTTTTCAGTGCTATGTGTGGAGCAAAGAGACCTGTACAGTAACTCCCATTACAGTCAATGAGCACTGAGAATCCAGACTGATTGAAACCCCCTGAGAATTTAATTTAAAACCACCATGGCAAGGCAACTCTCAACCATGAGTGAACCCCAGCTTCCTAGGCACCAAACACAGTAGAAGATTATATGTATTTTTCATCACACCACACAGAAAAAAGTAAAAAGGCTCACGGAACATCAAATTCCCATCAATGTAAAGGTTTATTTTTAATCCTGGGTACTATTTTAATGCCATTTTTAATTAGGTAGTTTAAAATTAGGTCTGGGTTATTTCAGTTGCTATGTGATATTCTTATACCCAGGAATCCAGAAAGTTTCTTTCAGTTTAAACTTCAGTTGACAAATTTAGGGCCACCATGAAGTGATATCCTTTACCCAAATCCAAGCCCCAGGGCCATCCTTCAAGTAACAGGATAATGGTCAGTGGAAAAAGTATGATTATCACTATGCCATGCTCCCATAAGCCAAATCCATTCATTCATTCTCCTGCCTTGCACATCATCTCAATTTAGTCTTGAACACAGTCCAGGAGGTGGGTAAGAGTAGTATGTTTACTTTCACATCAAGAAACAAAACAAGAGGCACCTGAGTGGCTGTCGGTTAAGTGTCCAACATGAGCTCAGGTCATGATCTCACGGTTCATGGGTTCGAGCTCAGAGCCTGGAGCCTGCTTCGGATTCTGTGCCTCCCACTCCCTCTGTTCCTTCCTGCTTGTGCTCTGTTTCTGTCTCTCAAAAATAAGTAAATGCTAAATTTAAAAAAAAAAAAAAAGAACAAACAGTTGAAATGACTTGACTAGGTTTCCCCAAATTGAACTAAAATCCAGTTCTCCAAATCCTCATGCAAGGCCGGCTGATAGTTTTTACAAATAGAAAAAGCTCTGCACTCAAAGAGGGTAAACAAAGGAAGCAACGTACACAGGGGTAGAACTCCTTCTCGAACATGTTCAATGCCAGAGACAGGACAAGAGCCTTGCTAATCGCTAGTTACGGTTTCCACACCTGGAGCTCCGTGGCAGGTCAGGGAAGGTCTGCGTGTGGAGGTGAGGCCACCGGAACTGGAATGAGAAACAGGAGAGCCGAGGAGGCACCTGAAGGTCAGAGGGAGATACGCTCCTGACGGAGACAAAGACCTGGAGCAGCAGCAGCAGGAGGCAGAGGTGAAGACTGGAGGCTTTATTCTAACTGAATGAAACAACCACTGGAAGTTCTTAAAACAACAACCTGGGCTAAGGCCTATATTTAAAAGGCCATGCGTGCCGCTACATGATGTTAAAGGGCAAGGGAGGGAAATGGGTGGAAAGCTTTGTGACAAGGTAACGAGACAATTGCCGTCCAGTCAAGATTCGGCAGATGTGGAGATGGTGAGTGGTAGATTCGGGCCATATTTCCAAGGGAGAGCTTCCATGTGCACTGGAAGGATGTTGTGAGAACGCTGTCAATTACATATCCCAGCATCATCTCCTTGAGGAAGGATCTGGAGAAAATAGGACTTTCATCTCTGGTGTTGCTCATGTTTCCACATTTCCTGAGCAATCAGCCTATTTTTATCTCAAGGACGGATGCTCTTTCGTTCCTTTAGGCTGGTGCCAGAAAGCTGAGGGCCGACTTTGTGACCCATCTGTAACAAGTATGTGGACAATTGTCACCTGTTTCATCCACTAATTTCACTTTTGGCTTCATCTTACTTTCCTTATTTTCTTCCTGACTTTGGTTTGCTCCTATTTTTAAAGTCCTTCATCTTGCTATACTTGATTAGTCACCTGATGTCATTTTTCAAACATTTCAAGAAATAAGCAGACAATGTAGCTTGAGGATGTGTTGGTTGCTATACACAAAATCAGAAACATAAAGGTTTCCTCAAAGGGATTCATCAGAGATTTATAAATAAGTACATGTGTAAGGAAAGCTGTGTGTGTGAAGCCAGGATGACAGGCTCGTAAAAACTTGACTGAAGGAAAAAGGAAATTGCATTCCGACCTGCTCTACACCCAGAGAAGGCAACACGGTAACAAAATGCTGGAAATCAAAGCTTACCAGCTGATGAGATACCAAATCCTATGTTAATTCCTGACATTTAGGAGAATACAAAATACCGCCTCAGACAGAGGGCTCAGCCAAGAAAGAACGGATTTTATCAGCCTGGCTGGAATCCACATGGAAATCTAGAAAAACTGTGCCAGGGGCGGGGGTGGGCAGGGGGAAGTAGCTGGGATATTTTTTCATGCTCAAACCACCTGTTACTTCTCTCTCTTCCAGTGCAGGCCACTTTGGAATGATAAATGTTAACTATGCATCCAAATGTGAGTGTGTACGTGTGTGCAAGTGAGTATACAATCCAGGTCAACACCTTAACTACTATATAGCTTTGCCTGGTGTGAGAATTTATCAAATTGGTCTACTTGTTAAATGAGAATTCTGGTCCCTCTTTCTCCCACTCCTCCCCCCCCCTTTTTTTTTTCTTCATTAGCTTTACAGCTAAAAATTCTAAATAATCTATAATCAGAGTTACTCGATTTAACAAATATTTACTGACTGCCTGCCATGCACCAGGGACAGTCCTCGGCTGTGAGGATGCAGTCTTGAACAAACCAGACAGCAACGCCTGCCTACCCTTGTGGATGTCCCATTTCCAGTCAGCCTGTAACACCAATGATAAGTTATATGGAAAGGTGCAATATTAATGCCACAAAAAAAAAAAAAAAAAGAGCCAGAGAGGTGTTGCAATTTTAAATAAGAGCAAAGGGAACACAGTCCTGAGAAGGCGATGTTTGCATCCAACTTGAATAAAGGTCTGAAGGAGATGAAAGAGCATGGCATCAGGGCGAATAGCACTGCAAGAACAGCTGGTTCAAGCGCTGTGAGGCAGGACTGTGCTTAGAATGTTCAACGAACAACACGGAAGTGGCTATGGAAGGAGCAGAGTGAGTGTGGAAAGTAGATCAGTCTCCTGCATCCCTGCTGTAACAAATGACCACAAACTGGTAGCTTGAAACAACAGAAACTGACTCGCTCTTTTGAAAGTCAGAAGTCTGAAATCATGGCGTTGGCAGCTCTGAGAGAGAACCTGTTCTTCACCTCTCCCAGCTCCTGGGGGCCACCAACATCCCTTGATTTCTATCACACTACTCTTCTCTCTGCTTCCCTGGCCACGTTAATGCTTCCTCTGTTCTGTGTAATCCTCACCCTTGTGTCACTATGGATGCATGCCACTGGATTTAGGGCATGTGCCACCTACAGAGGATCTCACTTCAAGTTTCTTAACTGAATTTCCCCTGCATGGACCCTTTTCCAAGTAAGGTAATATTCACTGGTTTTAGAGATTAAGACAGACATCATTTGGAGGTTACCATTCAAGTCACTAAAGGATGAAGACAGCAGATGAAATCAAAGAATAATGGTTGGTGGGATAGGAAACAGATGGAAGAGTTTATGGAAGAATCTTGTAGATCATTGTATAACTAACTTTAGTTGGAAGCAAACAGGAAGCCATAAGCAGAGAAGTGATATGGACTCTGTATGTTTAATAGATAGGCTCATCCTGGCTCTTGTCATATAAAAAAGTCCAATAGCTTTCAACCCTTACATTAGTACTTTGACTCAAGAGTATGACATATTAAGATGACGACTGAAAAATGGGAGGGACAGAACTTGGCATGTAGCAGGCCTTCAGTGGCTAATTCAGAGCGTTCTGAAAATCCCCTACCCATCCCATCAGACACATCTGTTAAGTCACTGAGTGTTCTTTTACCTAGCCAATCTGTTTTGAAACAAAATTAATGTTACCCATAAATATTTCTTAACCATCTACTATACTCAAGATTGTTTTCCTAGGAATTAAGGCAGTCAGCAGTCAACAGATCACATACTACTATCTAACATGGTGATTAAGTGAAAAATCACTTTTTTAAGGATTTCTGTTACCACTTTACTTGTGTCAACAGTGAACCTCAACTAGGGTGGGGGGGGGGGAGGAAAAGACACGTTGCATCCATTTTCTTTCCTATTGCTTTGCTAGTCATGCCACATAGAATCTGTGGCCAGGCCCTTAGCAACATTTTGGCAGAATCTGTAACTCTGCATTCACTTTTCTTAATTAAAAGTATCTGTCCAGTCTCGGTTTAAGGACAGGCTTGAGCACTGGCTGGAGATGGCAACCTTGACTACTTGAGTTCTCGTCCAACTTCTTCCCCATCTGGGGGCTAAGCTACTCTGACTTTAGAGACAGCATGGTCTTAGGGAACTGGTCATCTATCAGCAGATAAAAGGCTGGTATCGCTGGTCTAGCTCCAGTTCCATCTGGTGGAAGCTTTTCCAAATATATTGGTCTCAGCATAGTTCAAAGCTGATGAATTTTTTTTTTTCTCGAAAGGTATTCAAGTTCTGCCGTCACTCTATCTGCTTCTGAGGGTCCGTTCACAAAGACAGCCATGTCTGTCTCCCTCAAACTCTGTCAGTGGTATATGACCAAATCCCATTTCTGGCTAGGCCAGTGCCTCAGTTATGCCGAAATCTACCTGAGCTGCTTTGTGGCACTTTCCCACTACTTTGACATTCATGGTTCTGTGCAGGACCAAGGGACCTGTGAATTGCTTATAGGTTTCCTCCAAGGGCTCCAGACAAGGAGGATGTGGTAGAAAAGCTGTCCCCATCTTCTTCTCAGGAATATTACTCCTCAGTCCCCTATTGCCCTGCTACTACAGACCATTCCAAAAAGCCTCTTCCCATCCTTGCTCCATTCAGAAGCAAATGAGTGTGCTCAAGTGTATTCCCAAACTCTACAGAGTGAATGGGAAGCCCTCCTAAGGAGCCTGTCCCGTACCCATACCAGACTCCCATCCCATAGCAGTTGTCTCTATAGCCTGCAGGTTCCACAGCTCAGCATCCAGCCAGGGAACAAGAGGGAAGCACCCTTGTGTTGAAATCATCCAGCTGACAACTTTGAACTACATTCTGCTCATGACTTTCATGGGCAGGAAGAGTAATCTCTTCAGAAAGAGGGAGGAGAGTCCTTTGGAATTCTTCATTCCCTCTGGCTGTATCTTTCCCCTCACTTATTCTCCTAATATGCAGTCTGGGAGCGTGGAAGTATGGTTCGCCATGGCAGGTCTCGCTCTGCTGCTGCCCCTTAGTAAAGTGAATGTGGCTTTCTATCATATACGGGTAGCTCTCTGGGAAGACTGTCAGCCTTTCTGCTTGGGTCCTAGGTGTTCATATTCTAGGGCAATGTAAAAAGTCTCAGCGAGTGTCTGTTCTACTCCTGAATTTCAATGACTTTACTGAAGACACAGCTCCATAAGAATACAGCTTCTAGGGGTCACTTGGTCTCTAAGCAGAATAGAAAATGCTAACTAGTATTCTACACATCTACATGAGAAACACTCTGAAGAATGTAATGTAACTTCTGTTGATTTATTTTATCCTGACATATCTTATTTAACAAATTTTAAAGCAATCATCTTTGGTGAATGGAAAGGGACCGTGGTTTACTGTTAAAGTATTAGCACTCAACAAATAATTCTTAGTTCGTACAAATCTGTTGAACTGGAAATAAATCTTAAAGATGAAAAGATCTCTTGATAACTACAGCCATTTCAAAAGTGATTAGAAAACAAAAATTAGAGACCCAGATGAATTCTGTTCCTCCAGGACTCATTTTACCTGGGAGCAAAATTCAGCTAGACAAGCTAGACCGCCTGTCCCCCCACACCAGCACCACGGGAGTCACCAAGGTTAGTCCTATTCTTAAATGATAATAATGATTACACCTCAACGACAAAGCCACCAAAATGCCAGTGAGAACTATAATTGGCAGAGCATATACTCACAACAATATGGCCCTGGAAAGGAGGGATAATAGGGAAGGTTTTAGACTCTGGGGAAAATAACCCCTTAGAACACCTAACCAATGATACAGAAAGGTTTGCTGCTCATGGGCTGGCAGCTAAAGGGGCAGGAGAGAAGGATGGAATGAGGATCAAGAGTCCCGGGTGAAGTCCTGACTTCCATGGAGTAGGACCACCATGGGCCTGAGACTCAACCTTCCCATTTCACCTGCTCATGGGTCAACCAGAACAAAAAAAGTAGCAACTCCAAAAATGCATTACTCATCATAAGATATTATTTAAATTTAATTAATTTCCAAAATATTTTTTTTAAAAAGATACTATGAAATTGTATATGTATATATACTCCGCTCACGCCTGCTACAAATGCACACAGGAGAAAGAGACCACTACCTCAGTCTCCTCTTGCTGTAGTTAAGCTTTCCCCCAAATTGTTCTTAGCAGTCGGTTCATGTAAGGAAAGTGGTCACTTGAAATAAATAACTGTTTTCTTGTTTTGTTTTTAGAATAGTTTTTTTTTCAGTGTTTATTTCTTTACTTCCGATGTTTGATTCATTTTTTGAGAGAGGCAGGCAGAGCATGAGCAGGGGTGAGGGGGGCAGAGAGAGAGAGAGAGAGACACAAAATCCAAAGCAGACTCCAGGCTCTGAGCTGTCAGCACAGAACGCTACACAGGGCTCAAACTCATAATCTGTCAGATCATGACCTGAGCCCAAGTCAGACGTTTAACCGACTGAGCCACCCAAGTGCCCCTTATTTATTTGTTTTTGAGGAGGAGAGAGTGCATGTTCAAGTGGGGTAGGAGCAGAGAGAGGGAAAGAGAATCCCAACCAGGCTCTGAGCTGTCAGTGCAGAGCCGAACGGGGCTCAATCTCACAAACTGTGAGATCATAACCTGAGCCAAACAAAATCAAGAGTTGGAAGCTCAGATGACTGAGCTACCCAGATGCCCCCGAATTCTGTTGTTCTGAATTCATTGGTAAATCTGTTATTCTGCTAGACTAAATGGTACTGAAGAACAAGTACCAGGTCTGAGCCAAAGGGTCTAACAGGCAGCTTCCTCCCATCAGTCTTCATCTCCCTACAACTGAGGCTGCACAGACACATGTCCACTAGTGTGGCCATTCCTACTAAACTATCAAAACACTTCTGTGCATACTGCCCCCTACACTGCTGCTCTTTCCTCTTTGCCTCCTCCCCTGGGGCTCCCCGGACCTCTCCACAATACAGAAATTGATAGGCTGATGTCTGACACAGCAGAGAGTTTCCAAGAACTACCCTGACATGGCTCTGTGCCATGTGTCATACTAATTGTTTGCATATGAAAGTAATACCTCTGCCTAAGACATATCCACCCACATTCTGAGCCCCAACTGTGGGTACACAGAAGCTAAACCAAGACTCCTGAAGCACATTTAAAGCCTACAGGAGAAAGCCCAGGAAATAATTTAGAATACAAAACTAGTTACGAGATGTAGTATTGTAGAGAGTTCTTAGGATAAGGCCCATTTAGAATTTATGCCCAAAAGCTATTTGCAAATTTATAGTTATTTTTTTCAGTCAATTAGTCTGAGAAAAGCAATGGAAGCTAAGTAAATTAGATCATTAATTTGCAATAAATATAAATTATGCTAATTTGAAAAATTGAACATATATACAAACTATATATATATATATATAAATGAGGAATATACCTAAGACCCTATTAGCAAAATAAAGCTATCTTGACTTATTGTGCTGTGGAAAATCCATGTTTATTCATTCAATAGATTTTAACAGTTTTGATGTGTATGAAAATATAGGATAAACATTAACTGCCTACTGATGTTTCAACAAATCTATTTTCATTCCAAATGGAAATTAGAATATATTTTGCATTATTTTAATTACATGACATTTCTTATGAATAATGATGTATTATTTCATTCATTACTTCTAATTATGTTCCGTTAAAAGTGCGAGGCCGGCAACATCATGGCCAGCCTTTCCCTGTTCCTCACACTCTGATGACCTGCATGGGAAGCAGGTCAAAAATCTGCCCGGAATATAATGAACACAGTTCAGTAATTGTTAACCGTGACAATTTAAAATTACCTGAGGAAAGTTTCACACAGAAACAAATAGAAACGGAAATGGCTCACCCTGTTATAGGATATTCATTTTTGCAACTAATATGAGAAGTAGTCAAAGTGTTATTTTAATACCTATAATTATCATCCTACCATTTGCTACAGCTGGAGAGAGAGCGCCCCTCATACTGTCCTCCCCCCCCCATACTCACATACCAACAGAGTTCTATTTTATATCGACAGGCAGATTGTAAAGATATTTTTTTCTGGTTGTGAAAGTGATTCTATAGTCTGTGTGCAATTTGGAGAGAATGCAGCAACCTCCTAGAAGCTCTACTCAAAAAGCCAGTTACATTTCCCTCCATTAATGCATCACCATGGTCGGACGTGCCCATCTCACCCCATCCACAGCAGGGCCTGAAGCTAGAAGGTAAATCCTATTATGAAGAAGAGGTCAAGGTGAAGGGAAATCAGTCAGAACAGGGGCCAAGTGAACCCCAAGGCCACCGCATGCATATCCTCATTAGCCAGCAC
Organism: Proteles cristata cristata; assembly: GCA_017311185.1. Lineage (NCBI taxonomy): Eukaryota > Metazoa > Chordata > Mammalia > Carnivora > Hyaenidae > Proteles > Proteles cristata. The sequence continues at coordinate 2,363,097 of JAESUZ010001551.1, read as the reverse complement.
TCAGCGAGGAGCTGGGGAGACCATGGACAGTAGCAAGAGGCCAGGATGAGGTCTAGACATCAATGTGCACACGGCTTTACATCCACCATCTCAGGGGTGAGTCACCTTTGTTTGAATGGGCCAGGACAAAGGGTTTAAAATCCACACATTGTTCTCCATCCGATTGCAAACATTCCCTGCACACATACAAAGCACCTATTAATTCCTCAGTGTCAGGTGCCAACAATCCATCACTGTGTCTACAATATAAACAAAGATGCCATGCTCAGCTCCAGGAACAAAACAAACAAACAAACAAACAAACAAACAAAAAACCCTGGGAGAGGAAGAGCCTGGCAAGGAGGGTTCCTCTCTTTCTCCTCTGGTACCCATGACAGTTACTCCCCACTGAGCCTGCAGGCAGCCTCAGAATAATCCTTAACACTGGGAGCTAATTACCAACTAAAGAAGTGGTATCTGAGATAAAACGTATTTGCTCTTTATGCAGTAATTCCTCAAATGACAAGTCAAGATGGATGAGGGTCACACAAGGTTTGTCCTGCAATGAGGTTGCCAGGAGCATCTGTGGCGGGTTCTAGACGCTGAAAAAAGAGGTCAGTTAACTTTAATGAATGATAAAACCATGCAAGAGTTTCCTTTGTCCCTGCTGACCAATGCCATCAAAAACTGTTTCTAGCTACCCTCCCAAAGGTAGGTAAACGTTTGTAGAGGAACCCTTACCACAGAAACAGAATTGTTCTAACTGAACAATCACTGCTACATGCAGAACGCTTGAACACGATAACCTGCCAAATAAAGTGAAGAAAAATATGACTGTAAGAAAATCAACTTGTCCCACTGCAGCTCAGGACAAAGGACAGCAAGACTGCCCTTGAACATCTCCCCGAGAGTATTTTAAGCTAGCTAATAGATGGCAGGCATGCACAGGGTGGAGGGGAAAGACACACTGAGGGAAATTTTAAGAAAGGAAAAACTATCTTTAGTAATAAGGATATTAAAATAGTGCCTGTGCTCATTTTATTTGCACAGGAAGGTTTAAAAAGAAACTCTTTTGAGAAATGAAAGATCATCAGATCGCTAATAACTGCAGTTTCCTGAACAATTAAAGAAATTCACAAGATTACAACCTACTCAGGAAATGACAAATATTTCTGATTTTTATGGAAGAACTCAAAGGGCACTTTTATCTATAGCATCCATTCCGTAAGAAGCACTGTTAAGTAATGAGGCTATTTTTATTATTTGTTCATTTGCTTCAGGAGAACTGAACACGGTAATGGTCTAAAAACAGACAACTTCACATCACTTGCTTGGAAAGGTAAAACCATATATTAAAAGACATTTGCCAGAGTTCTCTTTTTCATCTATTCAAGTTGGACCTTAGAGAGCAATTTCCATTGTGCCAAACTTCTGTTTCTAATATTCAGCAGAACTATCTTTCAAAGGACATAGTCTAATTCTTCACAAATGCACTTTATAAGGCTGTCCTCAATGCATCATCCTAACGCTGTCTGGGCTTGATAACATTCGGTGTGAGATGCTCCTGTTGGGAAAAACCTGCTCTTTTTAATAACTGATCCAATAAACTGTTGACAAATGATTTGTATAATAGAGTACGGCCGGCAAGCCAGGTTTATCTCTGTCATTACACACCGCATTCAACCTGCTCACAAACGTTGCTGTGCTCCCCTTTCATTACGGCCCCTTCTGCCATTCTGAATAGCAATCCGAAGATCGATACACAGTCTGCTGAAAACAACAGGACATAACAAATGAATAATTTTATTTACCATAAAAGCCCCAGTCTCTAAATGGATTCCACTAATACTCAAATTCATTTTTCATGCTCAAGATGGGAGGGAGATGGAGCACAATGCAAGGGAACGGGGTGCGGAGAAGTATTAACCATACCGGCTCAAGTTTACTTAAGCCATGAACAATAGCTGGACTGCACGGAAGTCCGTGAAAAAATGTTCACTGCAGAATTCTGAAGATGCAATCTCCAAAATGCTTCTGTTCTCTCACCAAGACACTCTGAAAAGCATTTTCCAGGAATAAGAAATTAATGGATTAAAGACATTCTGACATATCCTTCTAGAGCATTGCACCACAGAGGCCAAAGCCTATTCAATCAGCTTTAAACACTGTTTGTGATGAACAGAAGTATTTGCTTTCGGTGGGGCCAAGAAGGGATTCAAGTGGGTCTTTTGAGAAGGAAGCAAATAGTCTTGCTTCAAAAGCTTATCTTTGGCCCCTGATCTGACAGTTCTTTTCCTCCTCTGAAAGGTATGAAAAAGTCAGTGAGCAAAATCCTAAGAAAAAAGGGTTGGAGAGAGGGAGCAAAATGTTAGAGAGGACACAAGCTCAAAGATGACATTTACAAGTCCCGTGAATGGCACATTCCCCAAAGGCCACCTAAATACTCTTTTTAAAGAGAAATTATCACAAATACAAAATAATAACTTCCCATTCACATCAAGATGCAATATACTGCCCTTAAAATACAGACGTATCCATTGAAACTTGACATGCCAAAAAAAAAAAAAATCTTTTCCCATCTGCTATCAATTCATTCACCACTTCTAGACTTAACTCCGTACTTAAAACACTGACATGTAAACAGGACGGCAACTGTCCAAGCAGAGGAAAACTGAAAAAAAAAAAAAATATATAGCTTGAATAGGATACTAAAAGTTCTGGAACGAAATGGGAAGGAGATCTGGCTGGTGATTGGGCATACTGAAAATGCAGGATTTCCATGGACCCTCACTGCCCTTACTCCATACACAGAAATGATCCATATGCTTCTGATGTTTATAGCTTCACTTTGAATTCAGTCAGGATAGTACGTCTGATGCTGAGGAAAAATAGATGTGCGAGAGCTCCTCCCCTACCCCTTTCTAGGAACGAAAGACTCAGCACAGAGTCAAACAAGAATGCACATAGTACTGAGGCAGACTGGCTAAGTGTTGGGCCCATGGCCTGCCACAGAGTAGGAGCTCCATGATAAACTGCTGCATGAATCAACATGCAAATAAGGAGTCGAGAGTCAAAGAAAGGAGTGAACATTTACTTCCTGAGAGGGCAAGGCAGGTATCAAAACCTTTTTTTTTAATGTTTTATTTATTTCTAGGAGTGAGAGAGAGAGACAGCGTGACCAGGGGAGGGTCAGAGAGAGAGGGAGTCACAGACTGAAACAGGCTCCAGGCTCTGAGCTGGCAGTCAGCACAGAGCCTGACGTGGGGCTCGAACCCACGAACCGCGAGATCATGACCTAAGTGAAAGTCGGACGCTTAACTGGCTAAGCCACCCAGGAGCCCCCAAAACATTTTAGTGGAAACAATAAAGGATGGGTAGGATCTCACTTCAAAGAGAAAGGCAGGGTTAAAGGTGGCCAGAGGTGGGGAACCTGCCGAAGGGAAAAGCAACAGCTGTTTAGGAAATAGTTGTAAAGGGGGAAGGTTGAGTCAAGAAAGTGAAAATCTCTGAGGGGCGCCTGGGAGACTCAGTCGGTTAAGCGTCTGACTTCGGCTCAGGTCATGATCTTGCAGTTTGTGAGTTGGAGGCCCCTGTCAGGCTCTGTGCTAACAGCTCAGAGCCTAGAGCCTGCTTCGGATTCTGCATCTCCCTCTTTCGCACTGCCCCTCCACCGCTCGGGCTCTGTCTCTCTCTCAATCTCTCTCAAAAATAAAGAAAACGTCGGGGCGCCTGGGTGGCTTAGTCGGTTAAGCGTCCAACTTTCGCTTAGGTCATGATCTCGCGGTTCGTGGGTTCGAGCCCCACGTCGGGCTCTGTGCTGACTGCCAGCTCAGAGCCTGGAGCCTGCTTCAGTCTGTGACTCCCTCCCTCTCTGACCCTCCCCTGCTCACGCTGTCTCTCTCTCTCTCTCTCTCTCTCCTAGAAATAAATAAAAATTTAAAAAGAAAAATAAAGAAAACGTTAAAATATACAGTGAAAATCTTTTAAAACTATGCTAAGGAGTCTGGACCTTCTCTCAAAAGAAAATGTTCATGATATTCATTAGTGGCTTGTTTGCAAGGGACTAGGAAGGAGAAAGACAGAATGGAAACTGTGGTCTAGAATGAGGGTGGGCTGCAGAGAAGACCAGGAGCAGGGAGGATGCAAGATGCTGTAAAGACTTAGAAGACCCACACCAAGGGGCTCGCATAGCAGACAGAACACAACACTGGGGGAAGAGGAGAGCCCACTGCAGGCATCTCTCCATTTATTTTATGAAATGTTAGTGGGCAGAGCTATCTACAGCTTCAATTTCTAAATCACAAGACAAAAGAATATCGCTTTCTGCAGCCGAAGGAGTAACGTATTAAGATTCTTCTCACAGTTGTCACCTAGCCAAGTTTACAAAGGTAAAATTAAAAATAAAACCACAAAATCATCATATAAAAAGGATTGTCTGAATACATTATCTACTGGCCCCGAGACCCCTTTCAACCTGGCAGATATGAAATGCCTTACACAGTATACAGATTATAAAAGCATCTGTTCTGTTATCCTCAGAGAGGGTCGGCTCGTTCTTGCTCCCTTCCCAGCAAACTGAGGTTTCTTCCTTTTAATGCGACATCGCTCGTATCCCTGGCATTTACTCAAAGATACGAGACCCGACCAGGATCCATTTCTAAAATGGCAACTCCAAAGCCATCGGGAAAAAGACTAGTCATCATTCACTAACTGCTCACTGTTGGGTACATGCGTTTTCCTAGAAGCAGACACCTCAACTTTTCTCAAGTACAAGCATGCTTATGACCTAGGTCTTGCATCGCACCTGCCAAATTGGTTAAAAAGACCATGAAGGGGCGCCTGCGTGGCTCAATCGGTTAAGTGTCTGAGTTCAGCTCAGGTCATGATCTGACAGTTCATGGGTTGGAGCCCCACATCGGGCTCTGTGTTGACAGCTAGCTCTGAGCCGGGAGCCTCTTTCAGATTCTGGGTCTCCCTCTCTCTCTGACCCTGCCTTGCTCATGCTGTATCTCTCTCTCAGAAATAAATAAAAAATATTTAAAAACTTTTTTAAAAGACCATGAAAATCAAGTGTCCTACTATCAAGATATGAGTAAAAAAATAAAATCATAAAGCTAAAGTCATTCCATTATTAACCACTAAAAAAGCAGTAAAACTCTGCAACCTCATATTCTTCCAGGCCAAGGTATTAAAATTTGTTCATCTACAATCACATTTTCATCCCAGGTACCCTCTTTGATAGAAGATAAAAGTCAATTAAGGCTGGCACTCAAAGAGATATGGCATTTCAACCATATTCTTTTGACACCAGAGTGCTCAACCATTTAAAAAAAAATCCACAGAGGAAAACGACAACCACAAACTTGCAGCAAAATGAAATGAAAAACTAAAGTGCTTCTGTTATTTTAAGAACTTCAAAGTCTCTTAGAAGAACTCAAAAGAAAACTGACATGCAGCTTTAAAATTGTTCTTTTTTATAGGACTTTCCTGAATCATTCTAGTTTTTTTTCTACTTCAATAGACAAAAAATAATATTTTTAAATATTTACTATTTATAATTTAGACTTTTTTTATAAGCTTAAAGAGTTAAATAAGAAGTAATTTACATACCATTTAGCAGTTAACTGCTGTGATTATTAGTTTTATAAATTTACAGAATTTATTTAGTCAAAATTAAATTCAAGGAATCTGGGTGTCTAACAGAACATCACAATTATCTTTTGGTGCTTTTTTCTTATTTGTGTTTTTTTCCCCAATGTTACATCAGTTTTATGGTCAAGAAGGAAATTATTCGTGAAGTTCTCACACACTTTGAAAATTCCCATAGGAAAAAAAAAAGAAAGATATATGTAAAACTTACACTGGAAATAAAAATCTTGATGTATTTTTATAGATTCAAAATTACAGAGACATTTATTTCAAAGTAAAATCACATCTTAGTGTGGAAAATGTTTATTACCTTAAAATACGAAATTCTGTACTTTGTTGCCCTCTGCATAGTAAATTAAATCAGGGGGAAAAGAGAAAAAAATAATTCTAAAGAGTCAGTACAAAAGTCGCTTGACACAGTCATGAGTGATACTTTCAGCAACATAAAAATAACCCCACAACATTTCACCAATTCCTGTTGCTCCCATGGCAAAGAATAAAGCTACTGAAGTCAGTAACAGGAAAGACTACAAATCAATGGTCAGAGAGAAATAAAACTCTACCACCAATGATAGTGAATGATGATCCAGAAACTGGGATGCTCTCCAAGAAAAAAAGAAAAATGCTATTTCAGATCCTAAAATGAAAAAAAAACAAAACTATTTTTATGTATATTGAGGTGTATGAATTTGCTAGAATGATCCCTAAAGGTAAAGACACCCAGTCAGTCCCAAATCCTTAGGGAATACCTTATTTCTACACCATGAAAATGCCACCCAACCTCTCTTTTAAGATTCGTTACTGATAACTTCTGAAAACAGAGCACCTATGGTATTCATTGGGCCCACTTTAGGAGCACCTATTTATTTACACAGCTACTATATTGAAAAGGTCAAGTAAAAATTCACCTCCAAAGCCACAGTTGCTAAGCAACTCTTTTCAGAAAGTTCTGCAACATTGATCAAGCATATTACTGGTGCCACCAACTGGATTTGGAATAAATGCAACGTCTTACCTGGTTTCTCCAAAGGGGGAGGAAGGCGGAGCCCTTGTTTTCTTTTTCAGACCGACACTGGAGGCCAAGGCTGTAATCCTTTGGTCTGTTAAGTTCAGACGCTTTTTATTTTTCCTCTCTTAAAACAAAACAAAAGGATACGTCCCGGTACCACAGGTTTCCTGTTCACAAGAGCAAAGGACAGTTCCGTTTTGAGAAAAACCACAGAGGGCTTGATGAGGTGTTGGCCAAATCTGAATGACATTTCTTCACAGCTGAAGCCTGAAAGAGAAGATTTAGGAAATGAGCATATATAAAATTGACATGAGAAACTCAGATTATATGCAACCCTAAAGAAAGCAAATTGCAATACTACAGATTCTTAGTTGCAAAGTAGTAATCATTGAAGCTGTTCCCCATTTCATGTCTACTAAGAAGGATTCTTGGCAAGTCCTCCTCAAATAGGCTCTTCTCCTTATCCAGTGTTGCCTTGACTGTTTTTAAGCAGTACCTTGCACATGGACAACAAAGTCTTCTTAAATCCCTCTGTACATCAAGTTGTCCCCTTAACCCAAATTTACTAGGTTCCACCTGTCAGGTTATTTCCATCCATTCATTTCCTCGTCTTTGCTAAGCTGAAGTTTTTAATTGATAAGCATGGACTACAAACCAGTTAATTCTTTTTTTTTTTTTTAATATTTTCTTTATTTCTAGGAGAGAGAGAGAGACAGCGTGAGCAGGGGAGGGTCAGAGAGAGAGGAGTCACAGACTCTGAAACAGGCTCCAGGCTCTGAGCTGGCAGTCAGCACAGAGCCCGACGCGGGGCCCGAACCCACGAACCGCGAGATCATGACCTAAGCGAAAGTTGGACGCTTAACCGACTAAGCCACCCAGGCGCCCCTAAACCAGTTAATTCTTAAATGCTTTTCTTAAATGGTTTTATCTCTATTTACGTAAAAGCAATTTACACAAAGTACAAACACCATTTGACCTCACCTACAACTACAAAAACAGGAGCACTTCCAAAGAACTCTTCTGGTAAGAATTCCAAAATTGAAGGGGAAATTTCTGAGAAAAAAGAAACGGCAAAACAGAGTGCAAGATGAGAACGACTCCCGGTTAATGCAGGTGTGAAATGTTTCCTATTTTCTTTTGAGGGGAAAGCCAAGAGAGTGAAAGACGAATGAATCAGTATTTGGCACTTGGCATTTGGGTACCAAGTAATGATTCTCCATCAGTCCTATAAGTATGCATCGCAGCGTTCCTTTCTGAGTACCTAAGACCCTCTTTGGGAAACCACTCATTTTCCAATTCAGAAACTACCCACTATAAATCTGTGAGAATAGATCAGCCCATGGGAAACCAGAAAGAAGATCACAAAAAGACAATGTCAGTATATGGTTGACGATTTTGCAAAGTATATCAACAAATGTACAAGTGTTTAATGATCCTCATGTTCTCAAGGATTCAAAGGATATAGAGGGCCATGCAAATATCATCTACTGTCATATAGAAATACCCATATAGCCAGAACCAAACACATTTCAGGGACAAAGACACAAAATGGAAGGTTTGTCTCAAAGATATAAATACCGGTTTTCAGAACATTTACAACCAGCTAATAAAAATGAAAGGCCAGTAAGGATATTTAAAATCAAGGTACCCACTGGTTCTCAGGGTGTGTTTCCTGGACCAGCAATACCTGGAGACTAATTAGAAATATAAATTCTGAATTCCTACTCTGGACCCACCAAACTAGGAACTCTGGGTGGGAAAGCACCTAGCAATCTATGCTTGAATAACCTGTCCAAAGGATTGAGAACCATGATCAAACCCAACTATTCTCCCAATCCTTGGGTCCTTGCCTACAGAATCGGGGCCAACTGACTGGCTAGCCTATGCTTGAATATACCCAGTGATGGGAAGTTCACTATTCATTGCTTCTAAGACAATCAATTCCAGCCATTACATAGCTGTCCTTCCTACCAACTCTATTTGTTTGCCATGAATTTATGCCTTGGGGCCAGATGAAAGAAGTATCATGCAAGAGGCAGTACTTCAGATATTTAGAGTTAACCTTTTTCCATTTCTCCTGGGTTTTCTAACACAAACATGGCAATTCACTTCAGTCATTCTGCAAACAGCATTGATTCAACTCCACTGCAGCTCTTCGTGTCTTATCATCATTATTCTTACTTGGTTTATGGTTGGAAGAGGGGGCGGGCATGGGGTTGCCTGTCCAGCATCTACTGTCTATTTCTGGCCATACCACCCTAATTTTTATTTGGGTAATAGCCCACTATATTCTGTTTGTGGGGTTATTCCCACTGCCTGACTCTCCAGGGACAGGAAAATGATGCAGGCATCCTTGGGCTTCTGTCACATGGCTGGTTCAAAAGTGGACAGAGGACAAAAAAATGAGCCACTGAAAGAAAGGAGATCCACAAGAAGATTACTGCTGATGCTACAGGGAAAGAACTTTCTTTCTGCTGAGTTGCCAGTCTGCTACCCCATGAACCCAAACAACTAGAAGTTATACTAAAAAGAGTCCACCTGACATACAGAGAGGTGGGCAGAGCCAAGACAGAGAGACCTATGCCTGGTGACATTGTTTGAGAAGCTGGATCTAACAATGCTGTAAGGAGTAATGAACTCAGAATTTGTAAAGGACGATTGTCCAGAATTGGCTTCAGCACAGGTTCTAGTTGATGAGCCCCTACTAGGAGTCCCTGAAAGGCTCTTCATCTGGTTTTCAGTTTTCTCATCATTTCTTCTTTATCCTCTATGCTCAGCTCCATTCTTTCAACCATAGAGCTTCACTTTTTCATTATTAATATATTGTTTATAATCCTTATACATCATTTATATTTCAATTATAACATGTACATAATATATATTGTATTTTACATATGTGTATTTTTACATATGTACATTGTCATGTCAAATATACATAGGGCTCCTGCATGTTTTTTTCTATCTTGTATGTAAATCCTATCATGCTTTAAATGTCATTCTGCCTTTTTTTTCCTCAACACTGTTTTAGAGACTCATTCATGTTCTATGTTGATGGAATTCACTCTTTCCCATTAGTTACTCCCTCTCACTGGATTACACTATAATTTTCCTTATTTGTCCCTCTAATGCTGAAGAACTAGATTTTCTCCAATCTTGAACCCCAAATATCACAGATGACCACCCTTACATAGATTTCCCTGGGTATCTGGGCTAGAGTCCCATTATTTGGTTTTAATATTTAGATTTTCTAAAATAGAGGCACCAGTTTACATTCCCAGAAGCAATATGTGCAGACTTCTATTTACTCACATCCTTGCCAGCACTGGAGAGTATCCGATTAGCTAGCTTTTACTGGTATGATAGGCAAAATGGAATCCCTTAATTTTACTTTGTCTCCAGGGTGATATGTGTAAGTGCATATTTCTCCTTCTTGAATTGCCAATCCATACTTGGCCCTTTTGTAGTGGTTTTCTCCCTTCTATTTTCTGATTTTTCAGAGTCTCCTGTATATTTAAATATTGATCCTACTTAGTCTATCAAACATGGCAATTATATTTTCACCATCTGTTAGTTTTCTTATCATTTGATCCATTAAATAAAAAAGGATTCATTTTGATGTACTCATCCATTTTCTTTTCATGGCTTGTGCCCTGTCAATCTTATGTAACAAACCCATCTCCACTATAAGATTCCCAAAACATATTAAGTTTTTGTCTATTAGCTTTATAGGTTCACTCTTAACAGTTAGGTATTTAATCCACTTGGAACTTTGCTTCTGGTATGAAATATGGAAATGTTTTAATTCTTTCCTCTTGTGAAACAATTTCCTAGCACCAATTGCTGGGAATGGTTACACCAAATTCCCTTATGTGCAAAGGAAAGAGTCTGCAGTCACGATATTCTGATTCTATGCCAGATGCTAAAAAACAGGGGTGCCAAATTTTTTCTCTAAAGGGCTAGATTCAGTGCAGCCCCTCTGGAAAACAGTGTGGAGGTTCCTCAAAAAATTAACAATAGAACTCCTCTATGACCCAGCAATAGCACTTCTAGGAATTTACCCAAGGGATACAGGAGTGCTGATGCATAGGGACACATGGACCCCAATGTTCATAGCAGCACTCTCAACCACAGTCAAAACATGCAAAGAGCGTAAGTGCCCATTAACTGATGAATAGATCAAGAAGATGTGGTTTATTTATACAATGGGATACTACATGGTAATGAGAAAGAATGAAATCTGGCCATGTGTAGCAACATGGATGCAACTTGAGGGTGTTATGCTGAGCAAAATAAGCCAGGCAGAGAAGGACAGATATTCTATGTTTGCACATTAGGTGGATTAGGAGGAACTTAATGGAGGACAATGCAGGAGGAGAAGGGGAAAATAGTTGGAGAGAGGGAGGGAGGCAAACCATGAGAGACTCTTGAATGCCAAGAACAAATTGACGGCTGATGGGGGTGGGGGAGAGAAAAAGGGGGGGTGATGGGCATGGAGGAGGGCACTTGTTGGGATGAGCACTGGGTATTATATGGAAACCAACCTGATAAGATATTAAAGGAAAAATAAATAAATAAAAGGTCAGATTCAGCCAGTCACACATTCTGTTCTAACCACTCAACCCTGTTATAGCAGTATAAAAGCAGTCAAAGATAATACAGAATAAATGGATGTGGCTGTGTCCCAATAAAACTTTATTCATAAGAAGAGGCAGTAGCCTGGACTAGGCTTGTGGGCTGTAGTTTGCCAACTTCTGTTGTATAAAGTTAATGCCTTGTAAAGAAAAAAAAATTAAAAAAGGATCCTTCTTTATCTTTATTCTCCCATATAAATTTTAGACTCAAGTCTGCCCCATGAAGAAAATTATTTCTCAGATGTTGATTGGAATTACACTGAATTTAAATTTTAATGGAGGAAATGCAACACCTTCATAATATTCAATCAATCCATTTATGAATGCTGCTTTTATATTCTATAATACCATAATAAAACTCATGTAATAGGGTTTTAAATTTCCCTTAGATGTTTTATGAATTCTTTCTGAGATTTATTCCTAGATAGCTTTTAGTTTATGTCACTATTATAAATGATATCTTCTCATCATCATAGTTTATAATTGGTTATTCCCAATACAGAGGAAAGCTATTGATTTTTATATGTTGCTTTTCTAAGCTGGAAATCTAGCTGAACCCTTGTATTGCTACTAATAATTTCTGCTGATTCTTTTTGGTTTCCTATATAAATGATTTTCCTTAGAAATAATGACAATTACCTCCCTCGCTTCAATCTTTCTATTTTTGTGCTTATTGTCTTTTTTGTTTTTTTTTTTAATCTTGCTGCACTGGTTTGGTATCCGTGATGTGTTGAAAGGCAGAAGTAACACAGTCATCCTGGACTTATTCACAACCTTAAAAGGCATGAGTTTAAATCTTTGAGTATAAATCCACTAGGAATTATTTCTGGCATACATTTTTAGTACAAAGGCTTTATAAAGCTAAAAAACATATGTATCTATTTTAAGTCGGCTAAGGGCTAATTCCAATTAGAAAAGAAAAACAAACTTAGATTTATTAACTTTTTCCTTTGTCATTGACCACACAACAATGTCATTGCCATTAACATGATAAATTACAGTAACACTTTAAAATGCTAAAACATCCTTTCACCTTTATGAAAACTTAAGCTTAGTCACAATTACTTTTTAATATGCTGCTGGATTTGAATCTTAGTGTTTTTAATGTCCTATGTAGAGTTAGCCAGTATTTTCTAACCTGATTTTTGTCTAAAAAAGGAATCAAACTTATAGGTTGGCTTTTCTCTGTTCGTTAAGAAGTTTTATAAACAAGCGTTTTCTGTTCCTTGAGACTTAAATAGAACTACCTGTCAAACTGTCTAGACCTATTTTAATATCACAGGAAAGACTGTTTTGATATGCATTACAATTTATTTAATGGTTACTGATTACAGGGTTTATTTCTTGCATCAAATTTTTTAAGCTAAATTTAGCCTACATTATTTTTTTCACCTAAAATGATTTTTATTGGTAAAAACCCACATTCTTTTTAACAGATTGAAATGTAATTCATAATCATTTACCTTACCTATTCATGATGTATATATATTTTTATCAGTCGTCCTAAAACTATATCTAACCGATTAAGTTTCAAAGAACTTGTTTTTGGGTTTTCTTTTGTTTTTTGGTTTTTTGTTTTTTGGGGGGTTTTTTTGTTTTGTTTTGTTTTTTTTTTTTTTTTGGTTCTTTGCTTTTATTATCTCTATTACTGCTTATTTTCTGCACTTATGTTTGTTTCCTCTTTGGTTTTTCCCTTTCCTTGTTTCTTCAGATTTACCATGACAGTCTTCCCAATCACTTCAACCAAACATTGAGCTTGTGGGGATCCCCGTATCATTAAACTGTGTCTTTTTAAATGTACTTATAAATAATATAGTATTTTGTTTCCATCCAAGGAACAACCTGCCTTGATTAGTTTAGCCCTCGTGCATTTATGCTAATTATTCTTTGAGCTTATGTGGAACATCCTATTTCACTTTTGTTTTCATCTTCTCTTTGCTTCACTTTATTCTCCTCCCCACCTTCCACTGACTCTATCAAAATTTTTCTTGTGGATATAAAAATTATACATCCTATTTCATTTCAGAGGTTATTCTTTTTAAATTTTAAAAATTTTAATATAAATTATTGTCATGTTGGCTAACATACAGTGTTGTATTCAGTGTGCTCTTAATTTCAGCTCTGATTCCCGTGATTCATCACTTACATGCAACACCCAGTGCTCATCCCAACAAATGCCCTTCTCAATGCCCATCGTCCATTTCCCCCTCCCCTACCTCAGTTCATTCTGAACAAAACAGTCTCTATTGACTAATCACATTTAATTTTGTGACTGAGTGGATTTGATCAGCCATTGTCTGATAGGGCTAGATAGGGAGCCTAATTCACAGTGAAATAAGGTTCAACGGGCACAAAAGCAAAAGCTCTAAAATGTTAAATTTCCCAACCATTAGCAACGGGGGAGGACAACAGCTCACTTCAGGGTAGATGACACTTTTTTCCTGGTTTGCTTTTAAATTTGATGTTAATGTCCAACTAAAATAACTACCATATGCTTTTAACCTTGTCCCCCAAAAGAAAAATCAATTCTAGAATTTGAGGCAGAAAAGGTCCTCAGATCACTTGGATCCAGTCCCCCCATTTTGGAGATATTGAGTAAGGTGGCAAGTCAAGTGGCTTACTCAAATTCACCGTGAACCTCAGAGGGTTTCCTTTAGAGGAAATTATTTGGAGAAGACACCATTTAAGGATTTATCAACCTTGGGAATTTAGCACTTCAGAGACCGTACTTTCAGAATCCCTCAATCAAAGGTAACTGTTTTAATAGGGAAGGAATCCTTTGGTGCCCAAACCACATGGAAGTACTCTTGCAAGACGGTCATCTGGAATACATGCCTACGTACATTATTTTCTCAAATACAAAATATAAATTCCCTTTTGAGAATGGGGAGATTCTTCAAAACCCAACAACGCAAGTTTAAGAAACTAAGGACTTTAGCAAAGGCACCTACCAGACCATGTTCATTAGGATGCAAAATCTTAACCAACAGACTACCAGGACCCCACTCGATGATTACTGTCTTTGTTTTCCCTATAGCAAATGATTTCTTTGGGACAAATATAAAGTCTTCCCATTTTCCCAAGCACTACAAGAGGGTGTTTACTCAAAATGTGGCCTGAGGACCAAAAAGGTCTGCATCACCTGAGAGATGTTAGAAATGCAGATTCCCAAGCTCTCCCCCCACCCAAACCTACTATATGGTTCTGTAGTTACACAAGATCCCAAGTGGTGCTGTCCATGCCTCAAAGATTGAGAAGCACTTTCCTAGAGCACTCACTCCAATTAAAATCATTTGGGGAGCTTTTCGAAAAGAATAGATTCTTAAGCTCCTCACCCAACCTCAGCAAAACCCATGGAATAATAAAGTTATGAACACAACTCTGAGTGCAGGCTGTGAAATGGGGGAGAACAGTCCCTTCTTCTCAAGGACACACAGAAAGCACTTAGGACATATTTTATAAAGCTAGTCATCATACTATTGTTGGTATTCTATACTGTCAAAGAATCATGCCACATTTCATTCAACAAATAATCTTTAACTGCCAGCTAACACATAATATTGCCAAGTTGCTTAGAAAACCGCTTTCATATGTATGGTATAGAACTGTCAAACTACAATACAAGTAAAACCATGTATTTGGCACTGTATTACCATTAGGTGACTGCAATTTTCTCTATATTAGAGGCAGAGAATTGACAGTTAAAAAATAGCACCTGAGAAGCACCTGGGTGGCTTAGTTGGTTAAGGGTCCAACTTTCGCTTAGGTCATGATCTCGCGGTTCGTGGGTTCGGGCCCCGTGTCGGGCTCTGTTCTGACTGCCAGCTCGGAACCTGGAGCCTGTTTCAGTCTGTGACTCCCTCTCTCTCTGACCCTCCCCTGCTCACGCTGTCTCTCTCTCTCTCTCTCTCTCTCTCTGTGTCCTAGAAATGAATAAAACATTTAAAAAAAATAGCACCTGATTAAATAGAAATAACAGCTAATATCATACTCCACATTCTTTTTTTTACAAATAGTTTATTGTCAAATTAGTTTCCACATAACACTCAGTGCTCATCCCCACAAGTGTCCTCCTCCATGACCATCCCCCCTCCCCCCACATCCATCAGTCCTCAGTTTTTGTCAGCATTCAAGAGTCTCTCATGATTTGCCTCTCTCCCCTTCCCCCACCATTTCCCCTCTTCTTCTCTCCCTTGTTCCTCAGTTAAGTTCCTCCTAATCCTCCTATACGTGCACACATATGATATTTGTCCTTCTCTGCCTGACTTATTTCGCTCAGCATAACACCCTCAAGGTCCATCCATGTTGCTGCACATGGCCAGATTTCATTGTTTCTCATTGCCATGTAGTATTCCATGGTATAGATAAACCACATCTTCTTGATCCATTCGTCCGTTGATGGACACTTAGGCTCTTTCCATGTTTTAGCTATTGTTGAGAGTGCTGCTATGTACATTGGGGTACATGTGCTCCTATGCATCAACATTTCTGTATCCCTTGGGTAAATTCCTAGCAGTGCTATTGCTGGGTCCTAGGGGAGTTCTATTGTTAGTTTCCTGAGGAACCTCCACACTGTTTTCCAGAGGGGCTGCACCAGTTTACATTCCCACCAACAGTGTAGGAGGGTGCCCGTTTCTCCACATCCTCGCCAGCATCTAGAGTTCTCTGATGTGCTCATTTTAGCCACTCTGACTGGCGTCAGGTGGTATCTCAGTGTGGTTCTGATTTGTATTTCCCTGATGAGGAGGGATGCTGAGCATGATTTCATGTGTCTGTTGCCATCTGGATGTCCTCTTTGGAGAAGTGTCTGTTCATGTCTTCTGCCCATTTCTTCATTGGGTTGTTTGTTTTTCGGGTGTGGAGTTTGGTGAGTTCCTTATAGATTCTGGATATTAACCCTTTATCTGATATGTCATTTGCAACTATCTTTTCCCATTCCGTCGGTTGCCTATTAGTTTTATGGATTGTTTCCTTTGCCGTGCAGAAGCTTTTCATCTTGATGAGGTCCCAATAGTTAATTTTTGCTCTTGATTCCCTTGCTTTTGGGGATGTGTCAAGTAAGAAGTTGCTGCAGTCGAGGTCAAGGAGGTTGTTTCCTGCTTTCTCCTCTAGGGTGTTGATAGTTTCCTATCTCACGTTCAGGTCCTTTATCCATCTTGAGTTTCTTTTTGTGCATGGTGTGAAAAAAATGATCTAGTTTCATTCTTCTGCATGTTGCTGTCCAGTTCTCCCAACACCATCTGTTAAAGGAGCTGTCTTTTTTCCATTGGATATCCTTTCCTCCTTTGTCAAAGATTAGTTGGCTGTATACTTTTGGGTCCACTTCTGAGTTCTCAATTCTGTTCCATTGGTCTATATGTCTGTTTTTGTGCCAACACCATACTGACTTGATGATGACAGCTTTGTAGTAGAGGCTAAAGCCTGGGATGGTGATCCCTCCCGTTTTGGTTTTATTTTTCAGTATTCCTTTGGCTATTCGGGGTCTTTTGTGGTTCCATACACATTTTTGGATAGTTTGTTCTAGTTTTGAGAAGTATGCTGGCGCTATTTTGATTGGAATTGCATTGAATGTGTAGAGTGCTTTGGGTAGTAAGGACATCTTAACTATATTTATTCTTCCTATCCATGAGCATGGAATGTTTTTCCATTTCTTTGTGTCTTCTTCAATTTCCTTCATAAGTTTTCTATAGGTTTCATCATACAGATCTCTTGTATCCTTGGTTAGGTTTATTCCGAGGTATTTTATGTTTTTTTGTGCAATTGTGAATGGATCAGTTTCTTGATTTCTCTTTCTGTTGCTTAATGCAACCGATTTCTGTACGTTGATTTTGTACCCTGCAACTTGGCTGAATTCTTGGATCAGTTCTAGTAGGCTTCTGGTGGAGTCTGTCGGGTTTTCAATGTAGAGTATCATGTCATCTGCGAAGAGGGAAAGTTTGACTTCCTCTTTGCCAATTCTGATGCCTTTGATTTCCTTTTGGTGTCCGATGGCTGATGCTAGGACTTCCAGCACTATGTTAAACAACAGTGGTGAGAGTGGACATCCCTGTCGTGTTCCTGATCTCAGGGGGAAAGCTCTCAGGTTTTCCCCGTTGAAGATGATGTTAGCTGAGGGCTTCTCATAGATGGCTTTGATGATGTTTTAAGTAGGTTCCTTCTATCCCGACTTTCTCTAGAGTCTTTATTAAGAAGGGATGCTGTATTTTGTCAAATGCTTTTTCTGCATCTATTGACAGGATCATATGGTTTTTATCTTTTCTTTTGTTGAGGTGATGTATCACATTGTGAGCTGGCTTAGTGGTGACAAATTCTTTCAATTTCTGTTTATGTGGAAAGATTTTTATCTCTCCTTCTATTGTGAATGACAGGCTTGCTGGATAGAGGATTCTTGGCTGCATACTTTTACTGTTCATCACATTGAAGATCTCCTGCCATTCCTTTCTGTCCTGCCATGTTTCAGTAGATAGGTCTGTCACCCCTCTGATAGGTTTCCCTTTGTATGTGAGGGCCCTTTTCTCCCTAGCTGCTTTGAAAATTCTCTTTGCCCTTGTATTTTGCCATTTTTACTATGATATGTCATGCACAAGATCGATTCAAGTTACGTCTGAGGGGAGTCCTCTGAGCCTCTTGTATTACCACATTTACTTCCTTCCCCAGGTCAGGGAAGTTCTCTGCTATAATTTGTTCCAGGACTCCTTCAGCACCTTTCCCTCTCTCTTCCTTTTCTGGAATTCCTAGGATATGGATATTGTTGCGTTTGTCCGTATAGCTGAGCTCTCAAATTCTTCTTTCCTGTTCTTGGATCAGTTTGTCTCTTTTTTTGTCAGCTTCTTGTTTTTCTATAATGGTGTCTTCTAAATCACTTATTCTCCTTTCTGCCTCTTCAATCCGTGCATTGGAGGCCTCTAAATTATTATGTATCTCATTTATCACATTTTTTAATTCTTCATGCCTATTTTTATTTTCCATTCTGTCTGTAGCCAGTTTCTTTGATGTCCCCTATGTTTTTTTCAAGCCCAGCTATTAATTTTACCATTATTATTCTAAAATCTTGTTCAGTTATGCTGATATTTGTTTTGAGCAGTTAATTAACTGTCATTTCTTCTTGGAGTTTCTTTGGAGGAGAGCTCTTTCCTTTCGTCTTTTTAGTTAGCTTTCCGGCTCTTGTTGGTTTTAGAGACCTGTTAATGCTCTCTGTATCTATGAGCGCTGCTGTATCCAAGAAGACTCTTTGTCCAGGGCCTATCCTTTCAGAGAGTGTTTTTTGAATGGTATTTCTTGGTCTCTCTTTTTGGGACCTTGGTTATTTTATTTTCCTTTTCATAGTGATATTTAGGACTCTCCACCTGTGTACTCTGGCTTGTTTCTTGAGGTAGCCCTGGAAAAGAAAATAGACACACAGGGAGCAGGAGCACACAAACGCACAGGCTAATTCAACTAACATGCATAGCAAGTGGGAAAACGAAAAAGTTAAGGGAAAAGACGGAAGAGAGAGGGCGAATAATAGGGAGTATAAAATACATAAAAGGGTCAAAAAGGAGAAAAGAAAATGAAAAAAGAAAACTGATGGACAAAGAATGGTTTAAAGCATATAACCGGATTTCCCAGCTACAGTTAAATAGCCATGTGTATACAGTGCTGGTTGAAGAGCATAGAGAAAGAGAGAGAAGACAGGGCGGGATGAGGCAAAATTGGAAATAGAATGCACAGGCAGAAGGGATAAGAAGCTTTTTTCAAAGAGGGAAAGGGTAGAATATGGTTGGATAGGTGAGAGAAGGATGCTGGAATTATCCATAGAAACTATAGTCTAATCTCTCCTGAGAGAAAGAGATGAAGATGTCGGTAGGTGTAGAATTTACATCTACAGAATGGACTCATTTTGATTGTTTAAGCAAGCCGGTGACCGGAGTTAATCCAGTCAGTGTTCTGGGGAAAAAAGAGAGAAAAGAGAAAGAAGAAGGAAAAAAGAAGAGGGAAAAAAAAGGGGGGGGGAGGGCAGCTCTCAGGCAGGGATGGGCGTGGCGTGATCCAATGCCTCAGGCGGGAGCTCTGCCTTGGCGGTTGTGGGGAGGCGAGTGGCGGGGCTCCAGTCCCTTCTTGAACCAAGCTCTGCACCTCACTTTTTTTGGCATGTAAACTCCCCATACCGGGGGCGCAGCCAAAGTTGGTTGCACGCTTCATCTCAGGCTGGTCCCAATCTCCAAATCCTAGTCCACACGCCCCGCTGAAATTGCCTTAGACACAGCTTCCCAGGCAACCCCCTCGAGGCAATTCCAGGCCCCCTGCTGAGCTCTAGGGGTGGAGTCAGAATCGCTGCTTCCTTCTCTGGGTCTGGCCGGAGAGCATGGGCGGGGGCTTGCCCGCCAGGTGCGCCGAGCCCGCTGGAGTGAGGAAAACCAGGTCCTTCTATGGCTCATCACCCGAAACACGAACTCACCCGCAAATTTCCCAGTTTTTAGCTCTTTGCCTTCCCTCTTGAGTTCCAGGCCCCCAGGAGCGCAGACGCCCAGTGTCCGTGTGGCTCTTTCAGGGGCCCCAGCCGCCCGGGAGCTACAATGGCGGTAGGCGCGCCGCTGGTCTGAAGTCCCGCCACCAGGAGCAGCACAAAGAAGCAGTTTGTGTGCTCAGCCCCCCCCCAGGACCATTTGGCGCGAGGAGACCTGGCGTGCAGGTATTTGGCAAGTACGGTCTTTCTGTGCACCGAGTGAGGTTTCCCCGCCCTGAGTGGAGGTTTTTTCTGTTTCAGACTCTCTCCTTTTCCCCTCTCACTCCCCGTAGAGGGTAGAGGGGGATCGCCTCCCACCCTGGAGTCTCCGATCCCGGCCAGATTTTATCTTCCCCGGTTCGCACTCACGTTAGAAGGCTCTCTCAGTGGATTCTGTGTCCTTTGTCTCCCAGTCTCTCAGGTTCTGTAAGGTTTCCAATGGCTTCAGATCTTTTCCGCGTGATGTATGGGTGTAAGTGCAAGTACGGAGCACCTTACTTCTCTCCCATCTTGACCCCTCCTCCTCCACATTCTCATTTTCATTCTAACCAATTTCTACATCAACACTTATTTAACCCTCCTGACAATGCTATGTGGAATGTGTGCCATACATCAATATTTGTCTATCTCTTTGAGCTCTATTCCTAGATTTGAGAATCACTGTGTTCAAAGGATCATGAACCTTCAAAGCTATTGGCATGTACTGCTAAATATCTCTCACAAAAGGCTTACAAAAATTCACATTTCAAATAAAGGTAAAAGGCCTATTTCCCCATAACTTTGTCAGCACTAGGTATTCTTCAATTCTCCAAATCTCTAATAAAAATTTGTTCTTCCTCAGGAATATAATATAGGAGGGAATGACTATCTTAGTTAAAAGGATCTGTGATTAAGTCTGCCATGAAAACCAAAGTCTCCTAGGCATCCAAGAGGTCTGATGCTTTGAAAAAGACATCCTGTCTTTTTGGTTAAAGGAATGAAAAAGTTGTATTTTACCTTGAAAAATAAATAAATAAATAAATAAAATGACCAAGTGTGTCATTCCATTATGGTTGGGAGTGATAAAATTTATTTTTTTACATCTTTGTAACATTTATTTTTTAGAGAGACAGAGAAATCATTAGGGGAAGGAGAGAGAGAGAGGGAGACACAGAATCTGCAACAGGCTCCAGGCTCGAACTCACAAAACATGGTATCATGACCTGAGCCAAAGTTGGATGCCCAACTGACTGAGCCACTCATGCGCACTCAAAAGATTTAGTTTTAAAATAATTTGCTCTTTTTATATCCTGATAAGACTTCACAAATGGCAGGAACTGAGACCATCCCTAGAAGGCATGATCAACTCTGAGAATCATCAGGAAAAACCACACTGCAAATAACTCCAGGTTCTTCTACCAACTGGTAAACACATTTTCATTCCAACTCACTTTATTTAAAAACCGGAGACTCAAAGGTTAACCAAAAATGTAAATGAGCTCAAAAAGCTGCTGGTTAACGAATCCTAAGAGCCACCTTCCCAGGAAAGATGACCTGTCAGCATGCTGAGAAACAGTGTATTTTCAGCTGGCTCGGCTCTCACATACATTTTATTGGGGAGTTGGAAAACAATCAAGGTACATAAATGGATAGCTGGAGACATAATTTAGGTTTAGGGGACTTATAAAACCTTCTCAACTTACAGGCATAGGTCAAAATTCCACAGGAGACAGTAGATGAATATCCCACAAGAAAACGACAAGAACACAGAGAAAGAGAAGACAGCCTGAAGTGTCTCAGAATGCAAGCAAATAAAAGTGTAGCTGTAACATGTTTAAACAAAGAAAAAACAATTTTTAGTAAAGTAGATTAAGTCATCAACCTACGGTGTCAGTAAAAAAAAAATTCAATTGTTAACAAGTTAAAAACCAACAACAACTTGAAGCTCAGCTATTTATAAACAGAAAACACATAGGCATTTCAAAATGCCAACCACTTTTTCAAGCTCTCACTTCATCAGCAGCCTCTGCCCCTCACTCTCCCCTGTCACTTTCATGTGTTGCCACCAACTCTGATCTCTCTCCTCTGGTTCCTTCCCCTTCTACTCCAAAGGTGTTCAGGGACTGCCTACACTCAGGGAGTCTTTCCTTAGATTGGTTCCTCATTAAACTAATAGCATAGTCATTTAGCCAACAAGTATTTATTATATGTCTATCTTCTAAATACTCTTCTAGCAGTGAACATGCCAGACCAGACCCCTATTCTCATGGAGCATTGTAAGTGCAAGGTGAGAAGGATCAGTGAGCAGTGGGCACCAAAGCCATCTGCTAGCTGAAATATTTCTGATTGTGATCTGAAGGAAATAATCAAGGTGCAAAAGTAGGTAGTGACTCAGAGGCGGCTGAAATAACAGGCTTAGTAGAAAGGGAAGTAAACATTTGAAGGAGGCAGAGCCCATTACATGCGATCACTTGGGGACAGAGTATCCCTTGCAAAGGAAACTGGTGCCAAGGCATGAATGAGCATCAAATCTTCCAGAAACAGAAGGAAAAGAGAGACAGTAGGGAGAACAGAATCTAAGAACAGAGAGCAAAACAGAAAGGTGAGGAGACAAATTTAAAAGGTAGATAGGGACCAGTTATCCAAGGCCTTGTTTGAGAATTCGAGCAGTGAGTGATAACAAAGGTTTAAGCTACAGAGTACTCAGGTTTCAAATTCCAGTCTTAAAGCAGATCTTCACTCTTCTATGTGAAAGTCATCTTAGGATCCTTTTTTTTTTTAATGCCCCCATGCCCTAAGATTTTTTAAAAACTGAGCTACAACTCATGCATCATAACATTCACCTCTTTAAACGTACAAGCCAATGGTGTATAATCACAGAGTTGTGCAAGGATCACAGATATTTTCTTCACTCCAAAAAGAAACACCACACCCGTGAGCAATTACTTCACATCTCCCTCTCTCCACAGCCCTTGGCAAGCACTAATCTATGTGCTGTCTCTACCTATTTGCCTAGTCTGGACATTTCCTATAACAAGGGATTTTATAACATGTAGCCTTTGTGTCTGGCTTCTTTCACTTAGCATAATGTTTCAATGTTCATCCATGTTGTAGCAGGGGTCCCATTCCTTTTAAAGGAGGACTCATATCCCATTGTATATGTGTACCACATTTTTTAAAACCATTCATCAGTTGGTGGACATTTGCATTCTTTCTCCTTTTGGGCTGTGATGAATAGTGTTGCTATGAACACTCAGGTACAAGCTTTTGTGTTAGCCTATGTTCTCAGTTCTCTTGGGTATATGTCTAAGCGGGGAATTGTTGGGTCATATGCAAACTCTGTATTTAACTTTTTGAGAAACTGCCAAACTGTTTTCCTTACAGACTCTACCATTTTACATTACCACCATCAATGAAGGTAGGTTCCACTTTGTCAACATCCTCACCAACTGCCCACTCCCACATTTTAATTTAACAGGCCTGGCTTATACCTGGGTATTCTGGGGGTTGTTCTGAGAAGTTCTCATGGTAATGCTAATGTGCAGTGAGGGCCAACATCCTGACAAGTATTTATACTTACTGCCTGTACTCTGTCCCAGAACTCTGCATCTGCTACATTCTCACCACTACCCTCCACTCAATAATGACATCTGCTTTGCAGCTGATTCATCCAGTGAGAGAATAAAATATAAATAAGGTATAATCTTATATTTATGATATATATAACCTTGTATGTATGGAATTATAACATATGACCCTGTATTTAAATAATTATATATAAACTTATATATTATTACATGACCTTATACTTCTATAAATTATATGTAACCTTTTATAACATAAATAGTCATTTACTTTCAGAGTACAAGTAAACAAAATGTTTAAATCATTTGTGTGTGTACACACCGTAGGGAAAATCTAGAAATTAAGGATGATTTTCCTGTGACAAAATGGGCTTGAAATAATTTTATTGTCTTCTCTGTATACTTTTATTTTTGCCCATGACCATGCACAGGAGAAGTTCTCCAAGGAATTATTTTCAAATATCCTTGGGTAATGTGAATTATCATCCCCCCCACCTCCGTCTCTCACTGACCCACCAGAGACCCATTATTCAAAAAGAACCTATCTGTAATAAGGAATTGCTCCTAAAGTTCTTCTCCTCTAGTAAAGAAAGGTAAGTAGAATGAGTAAATGACTTTTATGTGTTTTCCACTTCAGTCTGATCTTGAGTATTAAACACAGTACCATATGTGCAAAAATGTATAAAAAAATTATTTATGTCACTTAAAAACCATTTCCTGCCAAGCCAAACACAGGTGGTGGAGGTCTAGAACACCAGTATTAAGGCCTGGAGTCATTTAGAAAATCAACAGCCTATGTTTGTAGATGACCATCTCAAGAGGGAAAGACAGAAGGTTGCATAAAAAGGAAGCATATTTCTAAACTGAAGGACAAAGTACAGCAGTACTTCTAGGTCTGACGGAGGCTGAGGGTCATCTCGGCAGTAAAAATAACCCAAACTGTACCTTCATACAGACTTCAACAGCAGAGGGGAACAGCAGAGGTTAGGATATTAACACAATGTTTTATGATGACAGATGGTAGCTACACTTGTGGCCAGTATAAAGTTAACACATAGGCTGGTGGAATCATGTTGCATACCTGAAACTGATGGAACACTGTGTGTCAACATACTCAAAACCATGTTTTTTATTTATTCTTGACAGAGACAGAGAGCAAGCAGAGGAGGGGCAGAGAGAGAGGGAGACACCGAAACCAAAGCAGAATCCAGGCTCTGAGCTGTCAGCACAGAGCCAACACGGGGCTTGAAGTCACAAATCAGGAGATCATGACCTAAGCCAGAGCTGGATGCCCAACCGACTGAGCCATCCTCGTAACCCCCAACCCCTCCACTGCCATTGCAAAAAAAAATTTTTTTTGTTAATACTCAAGAGAATTTGAAGTTGAAAAAAAAAAATTCACTTAATGTCATGTATCCTGGAACAATCAAATTTTCCACTGCATTTCCATCCCTACTATACCCTTCATATTAATCCCACAAGATTCCTAAGAGTTCATTTCCACAGGCTGGATAGTTATGAGAAGACACCAACTCCAAACTGGTGCCAAAAGTTTGTATAGTACATTTAAGCCAACTGTGGTCTTCTGGGAGCACCTGTGTTAACATCCTTTTCAGTGCATAGGTCTCTAAGAGGTTGAGACACCCAAGGCTCTAATTCTTTTTAAGGTTTCTGGCATGTGGAAAAAACCTGAAATACCAACACAAAAATTGCCCAAATCGTTTTATATTTTAAACATTAACACTGAACAGATTGATGCTCCCAATGCAAAGGAAGACAAGGATTATCATTGCACATAAAAAACATGATTCTACCACTTTTTTAACAAAATATCTGAAATTCTGTGATGAAGCAATGCCATTCACAGGTTTTTGCTAAAACGGAGTGGTAAAGCTAATTACAGTGTCATTTATAGCTATGTGTCACTCACAATCTATCAATGGATGTACTTCTATTTTAAGTGTTCTACCATAATCAGCTATTTCTGAGTGTGCCATTCAGAATATAATCATGTGACTGATAAGATCCATTACTTAACTTCAGGTGGTATGATCCAGTAAGGGTACACATTCAGAAATGTGTGAAGACCTTCCTTCAGTTCAATAGCATATGGAAAAATCACCTGACAGGAATCTAAATTCAAGGCCTTGAAGCCAAGGCCATCCCAGACTACACTTCCACTGGCTTCTCCCAGAGATCCTCAGATGTGGGGCCAATGAAATCACAAGAAGTCAAACTCTAAGTTTTAGATGATGTCCTCAGTAGGAACATGGTCAGACCTTACTGCAGTGACCAGGGCTCTTGGGTCTTGAGCACAGCTCCCTCCCAACCCCCACTTCTGTTTTGCCATCATAAAATATGAAATAAACCATGGGTTTTCAGTCATTCCAAATCGGACTCTTCCTCCCTATCATGGCTTTTGCAACACAGCATCACAGAAGGTTCCATCCAGGAGCGGTTTCCATTTCAAAGCTTGATAAATGTCCCCATGCCATTAACAAATAGGTATTTCTTAGTATCTCTTCAACAGACAATGGTGTTTTTTGTTTTTTGTTTTTTTTTTTCCTCATCGTCTTACCATGACGGGCACTCGTCAGGGGATCTCCGTTCCTACCCATCTCATTACCTCTTCATTCTATTTGTCACCATTTGGAAATTCAGAACTCTTAATATTAGCTTACTCTGATGAACAGTAATGAGGCTCAGGCAGCCTACTGGGGTGAATCATCCAACACTAACGAGCATGCCCGCCGAGGCCCACACCTGAATCCCATCACGTGGCTCCATTGTTCAGGCTGGGGGGGATGCTTCTGTCCACAGGCACGCTTCTGCAGGCAAGCTGGAGTTCGCAGGGTGGCCATTATGCATTCACTTTGGTCTGATGATTCACACAGCTTTCCTGTGTGGTTGTACTCATTTACATGCTGACTATTACCTCCCTTATAATAATGCTATATACTGTTTCATTCTTCCTTGTGCTCCTCTTCACCTGTTTCAGGACTTACTGGAGCTGAGAATTCTCAAAGAGAAGACTAATTGGTCGTTTTCCTACTGCTCCTTTTGATCTCCTCCAGGTCGCAAAAGGAGAATAAGGCTCTTATCATCATCCAGGTGATCCATCTGTATACAAACCTTCCTTGATGTCTCCCACGGTGTCCAGCATGTTGCCTTAAGTACAAGAGATGCTGGATAAATATTAAGTGGCATCTATACAGTGTTCTGAGTACCTAAGACAGACAGGCTCGGATCTATAAGAAACAGAAAAATCAAGGATGAAGGAGCGGGTCCCCCCTGCAATTATGACGAAGGTGTCTTTTTAGCTCAGGAGGGAAGAGAGAACTGACCCAAAATGCTTCTCTTTCTGGACTTACTATCCTTTCATAGCAGCAAGAACCCTGCACCGGTGACAGCAAAGGAGAACTGAGCAGATACCCCCAGTGTGCCAGGGCCTACATAGGCGCTTGACCTACATTAGCTCACTCAAATCCCAGCAGCCTGTATGGTACATATTGAGAAAAAAAACCCAAACAAGTCCAATGACTTGATCAAGGTTGCCTGTTAGCTAAGAGCTCAAAGCTCCTCTGAGTAAAGGTTACCAAGCACTGCTCAGAAAGAGGCAGGGTGAAAGAGTGGGGTGCATTTGGGGAACAGTGACACCCCGAAGGTGATGGAGGCCAGCATGAGCAGTTAGGAGCAGTGGCCTCACTCTAGCTATGTCCCATGTAGCTGTTTCCTCCTTTCCCCAGTGAACACTATGTTGAACACAGTCTAGAAAGGACTGTGCACAGACATTGGAATGTTTTCACAGCTTTTTAAAGCCAAGAAGAGGCATTTCTAAAAGTATGTGGGGGTCAGCATTTACAAATATGGTACCAGCAAGGTCGCCTCTGATGGATATCCATCATGTAGATACAAAAAACTTGTTCAACAACTTATTTAATATTGGCATTTGTCAGTCATATTAACAATATAAAGAGTCCCACGGCCCTTGCTGTACACCAGGCATCATGCTCAACTCTTAAATATCTCATTAATCCTCTCAATACCCTTGCAAAGTATTTTCATCATTCTGATTTTGCAGAGAAAGCACGGAGTTTTAAATCACTTGCCTAAGACCTCACGACCAATTAAAGGTGGCGCTAAGATCTGTATCCAGGGCGTCCAACACTGGACTCCTCTCTACCTCTTGCAATGCTAAGAAAGATCATCTGCCCACATGTATCACTCACTATGCTTTTAATGTAAACAATCACTGCAGACATCTACATCCAGGTGGGTGAGAACAGGGGATGGGAAGAACACAGAAAGAGGCCAGGAAAGGAATTTTCAAGTGCACAACTGCTGTCTACGGAGTCAGTCTGGTTTTCCACAGGGTGGACAGAGCTTACTCAGAGCTCACAAGGCGGTTGTGCCCAAGATCTAGAGGCCAAACAGACAGGCCAAGCCCTTTGACTCTGCACAGAGCTCTGCCTCATGGGCTCCCCTCAGTTCACCCGTGACATGACAAAGCATGTAGACTTAGGGGCAACTCTATCTCAAGCGTGTGCTGTTGCTAAGGGTAATTTATGGCAACTTTTATTGCCCAGTGGGCTGTGAAACACAACACAATAATTAAAAGGCTGACAAGCAATCACTAATTAAGTGCATCTCCATTGTTGAATGGATTTTGAGTCCTAGGAAAATCATGATGAGTGTTCTCCCAGAGCAACGCCTTTAGAGTTTTAAAATCTTAAAGCCTCTTGCTTTTCAAATAACATTTTGAATGCCAGCTATTACAAACCTATACATTTGGACCTTGGTTTAATGACCAAAATGAGACAGGATCATTGCTTTCCAAAAAAAAAAAAAAAAAAAAAAAACAAAAAAAAAAAAACGAAACAAAAAAACCCAATGGGTTTTTCCTTTTCATTTTCCCCTCAAAAAATTTTTTTGTTTATCTCTGCTTCAAATGATTTTGTTTAGATGAGCCTTACTCCAACAGTCCTGCCAGAAGAGGGGCCTTATCAGCATAACCTAACTCCTGGAAGTTCTCAGGAGGCCACTACACGAGCTGTTGGAAACCACACACAGAAGTGCTGCCGACAAGGCACAGGCAAGCTTTCTAGACCCTGCCCCTCCTGTGATCCCGACCTGATTCCTTGACTGATGCACAGATGGACACATGAAGTCATTTCATGGTTCAGAGTTTCATTCAGCATGCTCCTTAGAGTTCTAGGGGCCATTATTTATTCCTCCTGTCATTGTGTTTGGAAAGAACACTTTCCCCACTAAAGGCAGATTCCCAAGAACTCTTATCTTCAGTGAGAAGAATAAAAGTTGCCTGGTTCTGTTGATACCAGAAGGGCCCACGCCTGGCCCCAGGCCTTCCTCCTCCAGTACCAATGTCAGACATCACTAATCAACCAAGGCATGTCCTTCTGCACAGTTTTCTTAACAGAACCTTCCAGATAGTCATTACCTATCAATTAGACTTGCTGCATGATGTCCATCACTATTTTTCACTCTAGTTCTAGCTTTCATGGCAGTGCTCAGATGATTCTATTCATTTTGGGCTAAGGAGATGCTAACATGTATAACTCCCAGAATCACAACTCTCTGAATTAGGAACATGAATAATAAACTTCGAGCACTGAAATAACATGTCCTATGGTAATCCTCTGACTAATCACCTTGTTAATAAATATCAAAAGACCACATTTTTCTCTGGGCTTCCAGCTTCCATGGGAACATTCTGACAGTGACATAATTTTTAAATTAGTAGGTTTATTCATAGTTTTACATTAGTAAATGCCAAGCTTCTTACTAATTAGCAAATTCTGTAAATCCACAGTAGTATTAATTTTCAACTCAACAGCAAATTAATGAGGAAAAAAAAAGACAATTAAAATTTCCCTAAGGGGCACTTATTTCTATGAAACTCAACACAAAGCAAGAAAACATTAACCCATTTTGAGGGTGCACTGAGGAAGGAATACAAAAGATGTGTCACCGTCAGTGAGAAGGAGTGAAGTGCACAGTTACCGCGGAGCACTCTTGGTTACAGGTAAATTCTCAGATGACATTTTCTCAGGTTGCTGTGGCTGGGATTTCTCCCCTTGCCTTCGATTTTGTTAAAAGCATTTTTTGGCAGCTTCTCATTGAATAAAATTCTATTATTTTTTTGTTGATGTTTCCACTCAAATTGCTAGTGCTTTTTTTTTTTTCTGGATTTAGATGACAATAAATGGTATAATATTTGATCTTCAAAAACTGCCCCACAAGATGTCTCTTGCTCACCAAGTGCTTGTTAATATCAAGCTCGCTTCCTCCACTGGCTTGTTGAGAGGGTGGAAAACATACCTACGTCTGGGTGGTTGTTTAACCTCCTAGCTCAAGATGAGAGAAAACATCCCTTCTATGGGCACTTATGCCATTTCCTTACAAAGCTGTCCTATAAACACTATTAAACAAATCTGCTTTTTTTTTTTTTTTTTGTCTTTCAAATTCTTCTTCCATTGCTTAAGCCTACTGCAAAGATGTTGGAGTCCTCCTGTGTTGGTGGCCATGGAAACCACCTGTGTGCCTCATGGCATAAAGTCTTCTCTTTGCTTTTCTGGACACACTAGGCTGCTGAAGACAAGCCTGAGTCCTATGCTTGGAGAAGTCAAGTACAGAAGTTTCAGGAATGATGCCCCTCCCCCAAAGGGTTAAGAACACTGTTCATACCAAAACTGAAATGCACCACGGTACGCTCTGATGGGCCATCTGCACGATTTTTAAGTACACAAACTAGACTGCACACCAACAAGTGGAGCTTACATTTGGAGGGTAATTGCCTTTCATTATCATGGCTATTGATGATGCAATCTGTTGCAGGAGAATGAGGTCTTCACCAATTAGGGCATCACATGTGGAAGGGCCTAGCCTCCCACCCTGTGGCACCCTCCAAATCTGACACCCCTCACAAACTGGGACTGTACATTCACATCTGTCTCACCTACTAGATCACGATGTCCTTGAGGGCAGAACTCCCTGCTGACTGAGAAGCCATGTAGGGAGGGAAGAACAGCTTTATGAATGCTGGGCATTTCCCATCAGTCGTTGAATTCTGTAAGCAAAACTTAACAGGTTCAGGCCAGAAGCCAAATAGGTCACACCCCAGGACCCCTGGTCCACAGTGCAAGTCTGACTTGACTTCCTCCCTCAGTCTAAGGTTCAAAATGGTAACTGGGACTACCAAGACCAAGCAGGTATTTTACAGAGACTAATGAATGCACCATTCACTGCTATGGGTAAATCCAACCAAAAGAGGGCAGAGTGTAACACCTTCAAGTGACAAACTTTCCCTCACTAGCATTTAGGCCACAGCCCAGTACATGCCAGCTGTTACAAGGGAGGGCAGTTGCTACTTTTCCTAACAGAGAGAGAGAGAGGGAGGGAGGGAGGGAGGGAGGGAGGGAGGGAGAGGGATGGAGGGAAGGAATAAGCCAGAGACTATAGAGAATTTTCTTCCTAAGAAAAGATTTTCATTTAACATTCCCATACATAGAGCAGCCGGCACAGTGCCTGACAAATGGTCTATACCCAACAAACACTATGTGAATAATGGATTTGTTCAATACAATTTTCAATAGCTCCATCTCTTGTTTAATGTATCCTTACAGAGCCTACTGTTTTAAACCAAACCAATACAGTAACATGCCCTAAAGCACTAACATAGGTATAGGAATTAGACCTCAAATTGCCAACCAGATAGATGCTAAGGCAGGACCTATGTAAAAGCCAGTCCTATTTTGGAAGAACAAAACCAAGCTTTGAATATAGCTATGCTTCCAAAGCACACAGGCCACAAGACACATACAACAAATTTTAGTTCATTCCTTCTCTGTCTCTCCTTCTCTGTTCAATCCAGTTACAGCCAAGCTACAAACGTAGAATCCCCACAAACTGACAGAGTAAGAGCTGGTCAAAGAATGTTTGAGCTATTTTTTCCTGGCTTCAGGTGATGAAATGGGGGAAAAAATACCTCTATCAAGGACGTTGAAATGAGTAGATCTGCAGTAGCCATTTGGGCAGACGACAGGTGAATAGCTCAATTCTCACACAGATGGGGGGGGAAAAGTTCAGACCATTATCCACTGTGACTTGAAAAAGCAGGCAGTGACTGAACTTTTTAGTCCTGATATCACTCAAATAAAAATGAGAGTTGGAGACAGGACAAATGGCTCATTCTCTCTCATGAAAGTTGGTGCCTGTTCTCAGAGGGGCTGGGGGACTAAGGCTTCCTATCAAATTGTACAATCTTTGCAGGCTCTTAATAGAATAGAATCTACCATTTTCAAGTAAAGGCCCATTGCCAACATTCAGGACCATTTTTGATACCAGATACTCCCCACTTTTTATTGCACTGACTACAGGAGGCTAGTAATTAATTTCTTATTTAAAAAAAAAAAAAGGCTGGGAAAGTACAGAGATGAATCTGACTGTCCATAGGTAAAGGAATGCCTGCCAGTTAACCTGACCTACTAATTATTACTCTATAACATGCTTTTCTATTTTTAACCTGAGTTCTCCTTCACTTATTCAAGGTCTATCCTACGTTGCATCCTGTGCTGTGCCTTAACAAGAAGGACATGGTCCCATCATCATTGAACTTACAACCAGTTACAGTGTAACTAGTTATTATTATTTTACTCCATAACAATATGCAGCAAGCACTACCCTTTATGATTATGGGGATAGAATAGTAAACAGAACAAAGGAGCTTCTTTCTCTGACCATGAGAAAACAATGGATAAGTAAAAGAAGATTTTTAGAAAGTTAGGAGAGCTGGAAAATATTGATAAAATAGGATAATGAAGCTCTGAGGGATGGGCAGTGGGATCACTGAGATCAGATGATCAGGTGAGGTCCCCCTGGGAAGGAAAGGCCCATCTGTCACTAGGGTGAGTAAAGAAGACAGTCATCCAGACAGGGTGTCACCAAGGTCTGATTTTCCCCAACCTCAGCTTTCAAAAGGAGGCTGGCACTAAATGCTTTATAAGAATGAGTTAGTTGGCCTAATTGTGTGGTTCAATACCAACCAGCCCTTCCTGGAGAAGAGCTATACCAGCATCACCTGGGAGCTTGTTAGAAATTCACATTCTTGGGCTCTGGGGCAGCTCAGTCAGTTAAGCATCTCTTATTTTGGCTCAGGTCATGATCTCATGATATGCAGCCACCATCAGGCTCTGTACTGGGTGCAAAGGTTCTTAGGATTCTCGCTCTTCTTCTCCCATGCTCACTCACTTGCCCATGCACTCTCAAAAACCAAAAACAGGGGCACCTGGGTGGCTCAGTTGGTTGGGTGTCCGACCTCAGCTCAGGTCATGATCTCACCGTTTGTGGGTCTGAGCCCCGCATCGGGCTCTGTGCTGATGGCTCAGAGCCTGGTTCAGATTCTTTGTGTCTCCCTCTCTCTCTCTCTGCCCCTTCCCCAATCATTCTCTCTCAAAAACTGAATGCTAAAAAATTAAAAAAAAGAGAGAGAGAAATCAAAGTAATATACATTCTTAGCTCTAGTCCAGTCATACTTGATCAGAATCTGCTTTTAATCTTGACTCTAAACAATTCATATGTGTATTAAGACTTTGAGAATTCCCGGGGAGCCTGAGTGGTTCAGCTGGTTCAAGTCCAACATCAGCTCAGGTCATGATCTCACAGCTGGTGAGTTCAAGCCCCATGTTGGGCTCTGTGCTGATAGCTCAGAGCCTGGAGCCTGCTTCAGATTCTCTGTCTCCCTCCCTTTCCATCCATGTCTGTCTGTCTGTGTGTGTCTTTCTCTCCCTCCTCCCCCAGTAGTAAATAAACATTAAAAAGTTTTAAAAAGACAATGAGAATTTCTAAGCTAATATCTCAAGCCATGTCCATCAAGCCTAGTATCGATAAGCCATTCCTTTGTTTTACATTTTACTGGACAAATTTGGGAACAAGAGCAAGAAAGAGGGCTCATTGGGGCCCTCAAGATCTTCTCATTAAAGAGTAATTCCAAAGGCTGCTAGGTGGGCAAAGTTGAATTATGAATGAATTTTTAAAAAGTTGGCTAAGATGGCTGGAGCCTGGCAATGCAGGGAACATGACCTTGGATTAAGACAGATAAGGATGACACACAACATGCATTGCCAGGCTAAGCCATCTAAGTTTTATTCTTACTGAAATGGGTAGCCTACTGAGGTTCTCAAGCAAGGTTGTAGTATGATCTAATTAAATTTTAAGGAGCTTACTCTGGATACTGTGTGGAGAATGACAAGAAAAGAAGTAGACCATACAGTTAAGAGGCTACCCAAGCCAGGGGACAAAAGGCTCGGGCTTGAATTAGTGAGGCAGCCATGGTACACAAAGTTCTCATATTCTGGACATCATTTTGGAGAAGATCTAATAGTGCTTACTGATGGGTGCAAAGGTGGAAGATGAGTTAAAAAATGGGGTGGGACTGGGGGGTCACAGTAGCTCTGAGCACCATGGTGAGGCATGCACATGGACCTACTATCCCGGCTGCCTAGAGACTCCCCCACCCACTGTAGACCACATGGAGACTCAACTGGGCTAATCCCAGGCAAAGAGTGAGAGAATCCAGACACACTAAAAGTTTCTCAGCTGATCAAGAAGGCCCCACCCCCAGTTCCTACACTGGTCCCCATCATTGGATTCTAACGGCACTAACTCCTTCCTTGAAAAATAGCCAAGCAGATTT
Organism: Proteles cristata cristata; assembly: GCA_017311185.1. Classification (NCBI taxonomy): domain Eukaryota; kingdom Metazoa; phylum Chordata; class Mammalia; order Carnivora; family Hyaenidae; genus Proteles; species Proteles cristata. Next base: position 2,329,070 of record JAESUZ010001551.1, on the reverse strand, counting down.
CATGGATTTAAAAAAAAAAAAAGGGAGATTAATAGTAATTTAAACATAAAATTAACACTAATTGAAGGTATTTCTTCATGCAAGTACAAAGCCAAGTTAAAAAAAAAAAACCTGAATATTTAAATTAACTCTCCTACACTTAATGTCTGGCAATAAGAAAGGAACTGCACATTGCTAAACTTCTCAACACTTTAGCAGACACTTGGCACCCAACTACTACAGCAACGAACTAAGCCCACTCCTGGAACTCAACCTTTTATCCTCCTGAAAGGCCATTTTTAATGAGTTCCCTTTCAGCTCTATGCTGCGCTCTCTTTGAACTCCATCTTTATTCAAAAAGCACACACATAGGTAAAGAAGCAGCAGCCATTAAGGGGTCAGAAGTGATCATCTTTACATAGAAGAGACAAAGCATTCCTCTCCAAAAAGTCACCGTGCTGCTCTGGGGACCTACACCTTCAGTATTCTTTCCAACATAATACTTCTATGACAATTGATAATGACACAGATTCATTCTTCAATTTCAAAAGTATTCTCACTTATATGTTTTCCTGGTACTGGCAAAAAAAAAAAAAAAAAACCCACAAAAAACAAAAACAAAAACAAAAAAAAACAGGCTTTCCCATCAGGCTTGCCTTCTTATTCCCTATCTGCAACCCAAACATTTCTCCTACAGATGCACTATTTTTTTATACATATGTACATTTAATACCCAAATTCAGTAGAAGGTTGACAAGGTAACATTCCAGGCAGTATCTTTTAAATAGAATTCTATTTTCAAGTTCCACGATGTGGAGCAGTTGGTTTTGAATTTGTGACTTTGATACCAGCGTGTCCCTTTTTAAATGTGCTTCTAAGGATGCCTCCTGGTCACCAAAGAAGGCTGGCTCAGGCTATTTGAATACTGAGATAAAGGGGATGAGAGTTTTATTCCCAAGGGGGCTAATTCTTTTATCATGTCCTAAAGCCAATTATTTTGCAAATTTGATCCACTGGTTACATAACAGGACACATAGAAAATATGTGGATGGGTGGGTCATATGCACTAGTACTTCTCCAACCAAGGGTGTTGAATCATAGGTTAGTAGACTCAACCTCAAAATTTGACTAGGATGGTGTAGTTATGAATATGAACTCTCATCTCAGACTGTTTCCTTATTCCACCCTGGCTAAGAGAGTTTGGGCAAGTTCCCTGGTTTCTCTAGGTATCAATTTCCCCATTTATGATGATTCCCAAATTATTCACCTAGGATTTTTTTAAATGTAGGAGTTCAATTGGGATATGATTTGTATACAAGTCACCCATCTAAATCGTATAATTCAGTAGTTTTTAATCTGTTGAGTTGTACATTCATCACCACAGTCAATTCTAGACCATTTTCATCACCACCTGGGGATGGATTTGGGATTTTTTTTAAGCCCAAATCCCAGGCTATGGCCCTGATAAATTAAACCAAAGTCTCGAAGGCTGGGGACACAGGCATCATCCATGAAGCTCCCCCAGTGATTCAAAAGTGTAGACAAGTTTGGGAAGATATGGTTCATTGAGTCACTGTCGGGATTTCATGGAAAATGAAGACCTAGATGGAGAAATGGGAGATTGTTGGCACAGACGCTGACCTACAATGAGCACTACACAGGTTGTGGGAATAATCACACAGGGGAAGAAGAGAATGGGGAGGACTAGTCCAATACTTATACTGAGGCTTCTACCACCTGGACTGCAGTGGTGAACTTGTACTTGGAGTACATTTGACAGAAATGCACTTCCACGTATAGCCTATTCTTAGAGAGACTCTAACTTGGGAACGAGAATTCTGGACCATGAAGGGATGGCAGTCTACAACTTATCGACCACAACTGAAGCAGTCATCGAGCTTCCTGGCCTTTTCAGAAGCTGCTGCTTCGCCTTCAGGACAATATTAAAGTGCTACCCCTCTGTGAAACATTTTCCCACTGACTTCACTCCCTTTTTGGCTTTATCATTCTGCACACCACATAATACAGCACTTACCACCCTGTGTGGGTCCATTTAGAAGTTAGTCTCCCTTACCGACGGGTGACCACTTTATAGGCAGGAACACTACCTAATACATTTTAAAAAGTCATCCCTAGAGCCTAGCACATGTTTTGACATGGTGCATACACGGTTGTTGGATTGAAGCACAGAGAATTCTTATCAAACAGTGCCAGCTCAGGAATGAAGGAAAGGGTGTACTCATTCTAACGTTCTCAAGATACTTAGTGGCCATTGTAGCTCACAGAAGACTGGCGAGCAAGACCTGCAATTTTGCTCTTTAAGACGCGTCCTGAGGAGCACTGCTTTGAGTACTTAAGAAGTCCAGTGAATAAATGGTACAATCATAAGCTGTTATCAAGAACACTGAATTATGTGTTACCAACACGGAGATCAAGGGAGGGAAAAAACAGAAAGAGATTAATTAATATCAATTCATTTTCTTTCATAATAGGTTATGCAGAAGTCTTTTGGCTTCTGAGGAGAATTTCAGAAAATTTTATAGCACACAGGAATTTGTACATACTCCAGGAGCAAAAAGCAGGTACCCACATCGGATAACAGGGTAATACTCAAGATGAAGAACAAAAGACAGTGGCATTTTTGTAAGTGTAGAGTCATGGGAGGTAGGTGGAAATAAAAGGCAGGCAGGATGTACAAGGCACAGAAAAAGCTTGTGGATTCAAAAGAAATAAAATTGTCATTACAATAGTACTTACACAATAAGCAATACTATTCACTACCCTCTCTGGAAAGAGTGTTCTTTGAAAACCCTAAAGCAGTTAGTTAGCAAAAGCCATTAGGTAAAGTCCATCGGGGCAAGAATCTTTTTCACTAGCATCTTCCTTCAAGGGCAAGATAATCATGTTTGATTTGTAGCAGGGAAACAGAACACGCGAAATTGACCAGATAGTAAACGTGGGCATATCATCTCTTTGGCCTTTGCTTTTCATTTCTAAGATGAAGCCTGGGATCAAGATAGGGCTCCTCCAAGTTTGTTCTGGAAGATTTAAGAGGCATTATTTGAAGAAAATGTTTCATGTTCAAATAAATTTGGGGAAAGCTTGGATAATCCAACTACACAGGTTTCTTCCGTTCAGGGCTTGGCCAAAGGTTATCTGTTAGTGCTGGTTCTGAGAGGGGGCGCTAATCTGCAGTATTTCCCCAATCACACAATTCTTTGGGGACAGACTTTAGTAACTCACTAGTGTTTCACTGACCGCATGTTAGAAGTTTCTGGATTATAAAGATCTTGCCGTTCCTTTTCTGGATTAAAAGTCTATGAATTCCAAATTGTCATCACTTCAAATCACCACAAGATCATCCATCAATAGCCAACTAAGATAACAGTATTTGGGCAGAAATTAGATACAAAATCTCCAAATGCAAAGCAGTACAAAGAAGGGGTAACTGGGGGGTGGGGGGCAGACTGGGTGGCTGAGTCGGTTAGGCATCCTACTTTGGCCTAAGTCATGACCCCAGGGTTCGTGGGTTGGAGCCCCACATCAGGCTGTCTGCTGAGAGTTCAGAGTCTGGAGCCTGCCTCAGATTCTGTGTCTCCCTCTCTCTCTCTTTCTCTGCCCCTCCTCCCACTCCCTCTTTATCTCTTTCTCTCTCAAAAATAGACATTAAAAAAAAAAAAGCATTAACTGGTATTCTTCTCAGTACATATATAGAGAATTCCTTTGTTTTATTTTAATTACCCTAAACTGAGCATTGGTGGGCTGGATTCACACTGTATTTCTTAATATCTATTCTATTTATCAAACATATCCATCATATCCTAGCTTCTAGACATGTTTACAAATAACACAGGGGGAAAAAAATCAGACTGTTGATAACATAATGGCTTAAAACTCCACAGTCAACATTTTCTAGGAGATCCCTCTCCCTCTGCCTCCTTCTACAACCAATTGTGAGGTCCAGCAGTATTCTCTGTGTTAGCCATGCCCTGTGGTCTCTCTTCCTGTCCCCTGCACAACTCCTACCATGCCGAGTTCCAGAACATATGTGACAAAATGCATGGTCTATGGAAAGAAAGGACAGAAACCTTGAAATGGGAGAAAAGGCCAAATTCACCAAAACATTTCTTTTGACTGGAGTCAAAAATCCTTTCAATAACCTCCTGTAGGTGGGGGGGGTGGGTGGGGGAGATGGTGCACCTGAAAGGCTCAGGCAGTAAAGCATCAGACTTTGGCTCAGGTCATGATCTTGTGGTGCCCGAGAGGTGCCAGCACAGAGCCTGGAGCCTGCTTCAGATTCTGTGTCTCCTCCGTCCTCTCTCTCTCTCTGCCCCTTTTCCACTCACACTCTGTCTTTCTTAAAAATAAACATTGGGGCGCCTGGGTGGCTTAGTCGGTTAAGCGTCCGACTTTCGCTTAGGTCATGATCTCGCGGTTCGTGGGTTCGAGCCCCGCGTCGGCTCTGTGCTGACTGCCAGCTCAGAGCTTGGAGCCTATTTCAGAGTCTGTATCTCCCTCTCTCTCTGACCCTCCCCTGCTCACACTGTCTCTCTCTCTCTCTCCTAGAAATAAAACATTTTTAAAAAAGATAAATATTGGGGCGCCTGAATGACTCAGTCGGTTAAGCATCTGACTTTGGCTCAGGTTGTGATCTCATGGTTTGTGGGTTCGAGCCCCACATCAGGCTCTGTGCTGATGGCTAGCTAAGAGCCTGGAGCCTGCTTTGGATTCTGTGTCTCCCTCTCTCTCTGACCCTCCCCTGCTCATGCTGTCTCTCTCAGAAATAAACAAAAAACATTAAAATTTTTTTAAAACTTAAAAAAACAAACATTAAAAACATCTTTTAAAAAAAAACAGTCTAAGGCTGGCTGTGAAAACAACAACAACAACAGAAAATGGAAAAATGGTAGTTGGGGAGAGGTCTGGTGCCCGTTGTTTAGCAACCAGGGCACTTACTCCAATGCTACTACCAATCTGTTTCACATGCAGCATTCCATTTCATCCCCCTGGCATCCTCACAAAGTCGCCATATTGTTCCTATTTGGTTTATAAAACAGAGGCTCCAAGAAATTGAAATCAATTGCCCAAGTCCTCACCTCAAGCTACTAAGCCACAGACCCAGGACCTGCACTCAGGTCCATCCGATGCCAAAGTACAAGCTCTTCCCCAGAAATGCCTGCTTTTATGCCAGAAAATGTGGACTTAGGAAGCTTTCTCCCTCAGTTGCACTGAACTTCCAGGTGACAGAGATGGATTCAAATCCTGTGGTTACCACTGTGTGTGGGCCAGAATGATGACCATTTCCCTCGGACACTGGTCTTTCAGTACAGAAGTGTCCATCTCTTGCTGGATTTGAATTTTGATAGAAAAGCAGATATATGCCCACAAATGTTCCAGCCACAAGCTTGTCCATTTGCACTTTTTCTGCCCACCTCAGATCCCAAACTAGATATCCACAATGAGAAAAGAAAGGAAAAGCTGGAAGACCTGGGCCCCTCCCAACACCCTCCAGTGTGCACTCTCATTCCCTAAAAATCTGTACCCACTCTTTCTGAGCCAAGGTCTGACCTGCAGCATCTACAGCAGCTCCAGGAAGCAGGGGAAGATGCAACACATACTCGGCTCTTGCTGGGCTTTCCGGAACAGGAAGCAAAGGGCAGCTGCCTTCAGTTAAAGGCTGGAGTGGGGGAGGGGTCAAAAAGCTCTCATCACCTGGATTCTGACCTTTCTCCCACTGGAGACAGAACTGAAGATCCTCCCCTTGGTGATAATTCACTGTGTCTTCATATATGTTTTGCACACTTCTTGCTACTGTGTTCAACTTCCCAATTAAAACTGGTCCCAGTAGCTGGGAGGGTGAGAAATGTCAAGGAGTCTGGGAGCTCTTCAAGACTTCGAAGGCTTTCCTTTTCTCCTGCCTTCTGCTTTCTCACTTTCCACCTCTCCTTAAAGAGCAACAAGGGGAGCTTCTCCAGCAAAGCCACATAAGCCTGAGATTTAGCTCACAAATTGTCAGCTGCATCCTTGTATCTCTTTCTCCATCTGTGCTTTCCACTTGGGCACCTTTTTTTTTTTTTAACTGTAACTCTTCCTATTGACTTTGAGTGTTAGCTCAGAGTAACACCAACCGGTGCTACATTAGCAGAAAACAGTACTTCCTGGGCATCAGCTGGGAATGGGGCACAGCTGAAGAAGGCACGGAGCTCTCAGAAAAGTCCCTAGCCATTGCTGCTAACAATGTACTAGGGAGCTTCTGTGAGTTCTACGCCCTCCTTCTAACCCCTCCAGAATCGGAGCCTGGGAATGGAAGCAGCTGCCAGACTGTGGAGAGTCCATTCCCTGGACAACAGTCCCAACCCTGACTACACTATAGCCCAATTGATCACTTCAGAGCAAACGGATTACTTAAACATGTAGCCCTGGACACCCCTTGATCCTGAGTTTAAAAAAATGCTCCATCAGTTGTTGACTTAAACAGCATCCCTTGCTCATCTCCACTCACCCCTCCCGCCGGTCAGGGTAAGACAACCCAGGAAGACATGCCAGGATTCCCAGAACTCCCTCCTGCCTCCTGAGACAATGAGCCTCTGCCACGTCTATGTTTTATCATGGCCCTCTTCACACTAGGCCCCTCTTCCTTCTTTCCTTTATAAAATTTTACTTAAATTCTATCTAGTTGACACAGACCGCAATATTGGTTTCAAGAGTAGAATTCAGTGACTCATCATTGACATATATCTGGGGCTTCTTCCTTATGTGCTGGTCTCCCCAGTTGCCTGTGAATGTCTTCAGGTTAAGAACACGGTGGTCTTGGGGTACCTGGGTGGCTCAGTTGGTTGAGTGTCCGACTTCGGCTCAGATCATGATCTCACGGTTCGTGGGCTCAAGCCCCGCGTCGGGCTCTGTGCTGACAGCTCAGAGCCTGTTTCGGATCCTGTGTTTCCCTCTCTCTCTGCCCCTCCTGTGCTCATGCTCTGTCTCTCTGTCTCAAAAATAAATAAATATTAAAAAAAAAAAAAAAAGAACACTGCGGTCTCATCCTGATAGCCCCAAGAACAGAGATGACAGACAAAAGTGTTTGAAGGCATAAGGAGGCCATAAATGAATGTGGAATAAATGTTTTTAAAATGTAGTCTCCAAAAAATGTATCTCCTAGTAGGTAAGTTGAAACGTACAGTAAAATACATGAGACACAACAGTAAGTGATCAAGATCAGAATAAGAAGCACAGGGGGCGCCTGGGTGGCTTAGTCGGTTAAGCGTCCGATTTTTCGCTTAGGTCATGATCTCGCAGTTCGTGGGTTCGGGCCCCGCGTCGGGCTCTGTGCTGACTGCCAGCTCAGAGCCTGGAGCCAATTTCAGAGTCTGTGTCTCCCTCTCTCTCTGACCCTCCCCTGCTCATGCGGTCTCTCTCTCTCTCCTAGAAATAAATAAAAAATATTAGAAAAAAAAAAGAATAAGAAGTACAGGAGGAAGGGCCCTTTGGACTTGCCTAAAAAGGTAGATGGCAAGCTTGTTAGGAACATGAGTACGAATCAGATGCGTACAGGTGCAGGTGCGTAAACAGAGAAGAGAAAGTTCACTTTGTGGGGAGGATTGTCTAGGTTCAGGGTCTGCTGAGTTCCAGATGCCCAAAGACCTTCAATACCAAACAAAATACTTTTTTGTGTGTGAACACGCGAGAGGGACACACAAGGAATATTAATCTGGTGGACAAGGTGGACTGGAACTGGTATCAACAAGTCCCATGAGATGCAGAAATGGGTTTACGCAGCAGCATAGGAAACCCTTACCAGGTACTCATTTTAACCAAACAAGATTTGTATTTGAAAGAATAAGAGAGTGAAGAGGCCCACTGCGCAGACAATAAGAATTAACATTAACGGAGAACAAATGGTCTCAGAGACAGAATTTATGAGTCAGACCAGGAACTTGCAAATATAAATTCTAATCAAATTCTCAGAGAGATTCAGGAACATTCCTCACCTATAAGAACAGGTTGTTTACCCATCAGGAAACAGATTCCATTCCTGATGGTCATGTGAAGAGTCGTGATTAAAGGCGTGGGCGATGTTAAACAATCAAGCAAAGGAGCAAATGATGGTTGGTGGGGCACCAGAGATTAGCGACAAGGAGGAGCCATGACCCCCACTGCAGAAGAGACAAAGGGAGCAATCTGGTCACATAAGTGACCAGCCAGTGCTGCCTGTGGAGGCCAAGCTGGCCCGAGGGAGCTGCGGGAACAGAAGCACACAGATGAGGCTACAAGGCAAAAGAGGGAGGTAAGAAATATTCCAAATATCCCGACTTCATTCTCTGCTCACACTGCCCATGTGTACAATGCCTCCCACTGGGCAAACCAACATCCAAGTGGAGGGATACAGAGCAGGGAATAGTGGGGAATCGGCTTTGGTAAAACAAAGCTTCACCAACAGAAGAAGCCATAAAAAAAGAAAACTCAAGACTACGAGGGGCAAGAGGCTCATGGGAATCGAAGAATATGACTGATAAAACTAAAATTTTTAAAAAATGTGGAAGGCAAGGGACAGAACATTTCATAAGGTAAAAAAATAAGGAGATGGAAAATGTGAGAGAAAAGTCAGGAAGCATCGAAGAGGGGTCCCAGAGAGAGCTCTAGCTTACTAAACGCCAAGGGTACCGTGTCAGAGGATGCTTTGGGAGAAAACACAAGCAAAGGGGAAGAAATGAACCCTGATCATTCTTTAAGAGTCCATAACATGGAGTGATAAAACAGTTGCTTTGCCCCTGAGTCCTTGGAGCATAAAGAAATCTGGGGCAATCTGTTCCTTTACCACATCAGAAAAGCAGCTTTTGTTTCAAAGGTCTATGGTGAGACACCATTCCGTGATGTTAATCAATTTATTTCAATTGAGAGTGAAACCCAAATGAAAGGTCCCCATTTCGGAAAAGGCCATGAAAATGTGAAGACGTTATTATTTCCAAGCTGAGATGAGAAGCAAGATTCTCTGCCTGGCACATTTCAGAAAGGTTCAATCAGCCAGGGCAAGGGAATAGATTTAAAATAGAAAAGTAATGGGAGAAGGGCTTTCCACGTAATGGAGACGGTGACTGATAGAAAACCATCCCTCCAGAGCCAGCTCTATTAATACCCATTTCTTCCAGGCAGTTTGGAAAGTTTGAAAACCTATGTAGCTCTCATTTCCTAAAGCTTCTGAGACTAATTACATATTTTTACCCATGCATAGATTTATATATATTTATATGTGTGTGTGTGTGTGTGTGTGTGTGTATATATATATATATATATATATATATATAATCCAGCGATACAGATAGCTGCATATTCAACTTGTAGATCTCCATCTTTAAATAGAGATCTAAATATGGAAAAACATCTGTATGCTATTTTTCAAAGAAATAAGAAAGAGAATATTGGCCCCAAACCATAATACCCAACTCACTGATTCATTCATTTACGCAACAGGTATTTATTGGGTATTTACCCCACCATGAGCCTAAGACCTAGCGCTTCATGGTTGTAGCCTTCTCTAATGAACACTGAGTCAATTCAGGGAGCAGGCTCTCCTAAAGCAAATTTTGGAGCTACATTTCAGCAGCAATTTGAAAAATCAAATGTATATGCTCCCCAGATATCTAGAAACTACCCAGGTTCCCCTCCCTTTAATTTATCCCCTTACAATTAGGTGCCCTGTGCTCTCTTGTAGGTCAAAAATAACAGGGCAATTTAATGCCTTATGACTGTCCATTAAATATCTAAATTATGCGTATTCAGATGAAAGCTGAATAGTATTTTAATAAAAGCACACAAAATAAGTCAGCTGGTAATAAATCTCTTAATAAAAATGTAGTCAATGGTGCATTTAATTTGATGGCAGGGTCCATTTTCAAATAATCCGAAAATTGGATTTAAAAAAAAAAGATGCAAAGTCCATATCTCTCATGCTGTTTTTAAGAAGTGTATTTGCCCACTTAGAAGACATCAATGTTAAGAGACTTCCTTGCATACTTGAATTTGGATGGAAAGCTTTGTTATTTATTTCAGTTAAATGAATATACATAATTGTCCAGCTACCCCAGGACATTTATGAAAACAAGATGTTCTGTCTTAACAAGGTTAGTTTTAGAGTGACATTCAAATCATCAGATGCCTCATTAGTTGCTATGAAAACAAACTTCAATCTTCTGCTTTCTCTTTTCTACCATTAGGCAATGAGAAAGCAATTGCTTCAGTAACTCCAGCCAAATGCGGTTTCATAGCAAGACCCTCCCAAGGTCAAACAGATCACTGTAAATTCCAAAAGGCTTGAGACTAAGTGTGTTTATATCACTTCGTATGGCTCCATCCCACCATCATGCACTAAAGAGAGGAAGACAATGAAAAAACAGAACAAAATAAAACAAAATTAAAAAGATGTCCAAAAAAATCTGTCTGAACATAAAGACATTTAAGTACACAGAAAGGGACAGAGAATTACAATCTGCTTGAGTATCTAGTGGATAAATATTTACATCATCTGCCCTTTTGTCATTTACCCAATAGTTTAAAATGAAAAGAAAAATCGTATTCTTATAAATTGCCTGCATGATTTCATTTCCTAGAAACCAGCCAATTTAATTTCTATCCTATGTAGAACACACTCTTTCCATGAGGACATTTTAAGACTAATGTAAAAAAAAAAAAAAAAAAAAAACCAAGGTGAAAAGTTAATCTAAAACAAAATAATTGACTCCATAGGGAAAATGGGTCTTACTGATTCTATGTTAATATTCTAGAATGAATAAAAATTTTAATGTGGGGAGGGATACTCCATCAGTGCTAAAGATAGTCAAAAAATGTATATGGATATGCCTGTATTTATTTTTACAGACACAGTTCCAAGTTTCCTTTATGACTACTGAGGAGAGCTAATTCCTAGAATGCATTTCCTAGATATCCTCTTTCATATAGCGTGTCTTTGGACATGAAACTAATTCCAGGCAAAGAAATAAAAAAAAAAAAAAAAAAGGAAGTAGTTTTATGACCTGACCTTTAATGTTATTTTAAGAGACACTGTCATGGACCCTTGGTCCTGGTGTCCATGCATCTGCAATTATCCTTTTACCCCGGTCTCTTGAGGGTCAAACAGATTTGGATATGGAAAATTTCCAAACCATAAAAATGATGTGTGCATTGACTAAGTTAATGCACTGGGGAAAGGATTGTTGTTTCCTGGAAATTTTGAAGCTAATGGCTGTAGGTTGGTTTAAGTAAAATAACATACATATATACATACACATACAGATATGCATAGGTATGCATACATATGTAAATATACATACCTATAGATATATAAATATATAGATTTCTTACATTTTAAGGTCTTACATTACCTAAACTATTATTACAGCTTGATATAAATTTGAAATGTGAAAAATGGGACTCCCTTATTTGACTTTGAGGAGGGGAAATTTTGGCATATTCTCCAGAGTGGAGAAAAAAGCCCCTCTGTGGTAGCCAGACTCTTCTGAAGAATATTAACATCTTGAGATTTCTAGCAAATTAACGGCCCAGGTAACAAAATGCAAGGAACTCTAGCCAGTCGCTTATTCACTCAGTTGGATCTGGCCACTTCTCCATGTATTCCCACCACACTAAATGGAGCATGAGTCATTTGAGTAATGAGTCAGAAAATGTTTAGCAGCCTCAGTGCAACAGCCAACGTGATTCTTAAGATAAATTTCAGAGGTATTAGGATAGTGTTTTTATTTCTGCTCTAGGCAGAAGATATCTGTTGTTGGTGATGAGGCAAATTCTTCCCTCCTTCCCAGGAGACAGAAGCTGGATCATATGCTATTTCAAGGTTCATACCAGCCCTAAGATGTAAAATTTTCTAGCAAAAACTATTGTAGGAGGCAAAGGCAGTGTATCAGTGTGTGCCCACCACAAAATGTGTGGTGAGAAATGCCGTCTAATGAATTCATGGCCATTTTAGTGACGACTTCATCCACAAGTATTACACATCCTTGTTAAAAAGGAAATGCTTGAAGTGAAAAAGCAAAAATTTAAAAAAATGAATTTTGGAATGCAGTGGCATTAATTTATCATCAGAAATTTTTAAAATCACAGAGTCAAGATTATCCAATAGAAATTACCATTTGGGTTTGAGCTTTCATCACGGTAACACTGTTGGCTGATTTTGACTTCTTTCTTTCCAACCCCTGTTTTAATATTGAATGCTATTTTATCCTTCTGATTAATACTAATTTCGTTTTTCACCATCCAGTTGTAGCACAAAGCCAGCTCTACAATAGTCATGTGTTGCTGGACGGCATCATGGAGGCAGTGTAAAATGATGTACTGGTTTAAGGATTAAAAGCCCTAGATTTGAGCACTGTCTTGGCAATTCACTGCTTTTCTAGCTCAAGCAAGTCACCACTTCAGAGCAATAAGTTTCTGCTGCTCTTGGTTTCATGTTACATGACAATTCCTATCAGCCAGTTGAGGGTACCTTGTGTGTGGACAGGATGCTGAGGGATGGAGTGACATGCTTGATGAGTGATACCTGCCAAGGGCGTCCTAAAGGGGTTGGGTGGCGATTTTTCCTTGTGTTTGTCATTCATTGACTAGGGTAGTGCTGCTCAAATGCGCATACAAATCACTGGGGATTTTTTTTTTTTATTGCAGATTCTGATTCAGTAAGCGGTGGGGGAGGGCGCCGCAGGTGGCTGAAATTACACATTCCTGACAAGATCTCAGGTAAACTGATACTGGTGGTTCAGGGACTATACAAGAAGCAGGGTAAGGTCCATTGCAGCTCTGACCGAATATATAATCTACCTCTCCCCAACACACGCACACATTCCTTTCCTATTTTATGTATGTGAAAAGGTGCTTACCGTATGCCAGAAATAGTGACAAGCACATTAAATACATGATTTCCCTTATTTTTCAAACACCTCCCCTTGCTCCCCTAAAAAAGATAGCTCAAAATTTCCAGGTTAAGGAAATGAAGATTTAAAGAGAGTAACTAATATGCCTAACATCACAAAGCTGATAGGTAGTCTAGATGAGATATGAATCCAGGGAAACTAACATAATGAGCACTCTTGTTCTTGACCTCTATTATACGTCATCTCAATATCATTGCAGCATTGGAGTGCTTGCTTAGTGCCAACCACTAGGCTGTTTTACACATATTATCTTGTCCTCTGTTCTTAACAATCCTAGGAGATAGGTCATATCATTATTTTTATTTCAGAGATAACAAAATTAATTAACCTTCCTTCAACTGCGTCAAACTCACTGAAACTATAGCAATTCCTATTTAAGTATAAAAGATTAGATCAATAAAATATCTATAATGAACTAAACACAGGAACAGTATGCTAATGAGAAGAAAATTTGGCAGTACGTATACTCACCAGGCTAAAAAATGCATAAGGCTATCAGTGAATATACAGGAAATTGGCTCTTCTAAATTCATACCATGTAAATGCATTTTTGACACATGAGCCCAAATACTTCTGTAGAGGTTAGCTATGAGGTCATCAAAGTCCAAATGATCAATGGTCCCAAACAAAACCCATCAGTGGGATTTACAGTTGGAGAAGTAGCAAAGATTCGGTCCTTATCACCCTCTTTCACTACCTACAAGATCCTTCTTCATTAACAAGCTAATGAAATAAGATTGTATCAGTAAATTTCCCTGGAGATGAGACTCCAATACAAGCAGTAGACAATGGATGCTGCTCTTATGCATGCTTAAGAAGAGCAAATACTATAGAAACATGAGAACAGGATTTTTGCTTTATTTTGTTTAAGAACAAATTGAAAACCTAAAGGTTAAAAGTGTGATTCTCAACCTTGGCTATAGGCTACATTTTGTAATCTAGTGAAGAGAAAAAAAAAAAATGCTAGTGTCTAGATCCCATCTTCAAAAACTCGGATCTAGTTGGGCTGAGGAGTAAACTAGGAATAAGGTATTTTATAGCTTCGTAGTTTTCTACTGTATTACCTAGATTGAAAATGCCTTGATTAAACCAATGCCTGCACTGTGGCTGGGGCAGGGGAGTGGTGGTGAGTGCAAATAGCTGTCAAAGAAATGAATGTCTCATTGGTGAATGTCATCACTAGAGCAGACTGTGCAGGTATTGGGATATTAGGAGCCATTCTTCCCTGAAGGTATGCTTAAATTTAATAAGCAGATATATTGTAACAGAAGAGAATTTCACAAAACATCTGTTACTCTTCAACCACCAAAATTATTTTCCCCCCTTACCAGAATAGTTTCCATTAGAGGGCAGTCTCTTCTTGGGAAGAAATGAATGGGAATATTTAACCTTCTCAAGAGACCAAAGTGTAAAATGCTGGCTGAGACTATAACAGTTGCATGAGTTTTTGGGGTTTTTTTTCCTCAAGACAATTTCTAGGAGATGAAGTATGTGGGGTGAAAAAAAAATTTATATTATATGTCAAGATACTGCCAAATTAAATATTTATTTCTGTCTGCAAAAACTGAAAGGAAAAAAAAGCTTACCCCAAAAGATAAATATGTGCAGGCATGGAATGCCCTGAGGTATACAAACACAATAATAATAATAAACAAATAAAAGTAACATTTATTATGTGCTTCCTATGTGTCAAACTCCTGGGCTATGGAATTTAAATATTTTACTTGATTCTCAGAACAATTCTATATTTTATTTGTGAGAAAACTGAAGATGTGAGCTATTAAATTTGTCCAAGACCATATATCAAATAAGTGGCTGAGCCAAGGTTTGAACCCCATTTGTCTGACTCCAAATCCAGTTCTGTGACCACCAATGATAATCCTTTACTGAATGAGAAGCAACAAGGTCCTTGTGTATCAGGAGACCATGCAACATAGAACACATCAGCACAAGAAAGCATGAACCTCTTCAGATTAGTTTATAAAAGAAACTGCAGAAAAGGCAATTTGGGCAAAGTGAGAAATTCCTCATTTTCCTTACTGGTTTTCATGTTTTATGAATTTTCACAAGCTGTTTATGGTTCCTTTCATTTTTTTATTGCAGCTCCTTTCAATACCATTAAGAATGAGATGGGCATTCCTAGTGGTATCTCTTCCATCACTGTACAGAACCTGGAATTAGCTGGTCACATTTCCTCAGAGACTTACTTCCTAGATCAAGGGCTGGCAAATGTTTTCTGTAAAGGGCTAGATGGTAAATATTTCAGGCTCTGCAGGCCCCATCGTCTCTACTGCAACCACTCCACTCTGCTGGCATGGCATGAAAGCAGCCAGAGATGACATGATGATGTCAATGATGGATGACATGAATGAAAGGGCAAGGCTGTGTTCCAGGAGAACTTTATTTATGGTCACTGAAACTATCATTTTCATGTGTCACAAAGTCTTCTTCTTTTGATTTTTTTCAACCATTCAAAAATGTAAGAACCATCCTTAGCCCACAGGCTACACAAAAACACGCAGTGGGCTGGATTCTGCTGATGAGGTGTCCTTTGTTAAAGGCACTTGCTGTAATGCAATGTTCAAACTGCAATGTTTGTCATGTTCGAAAGTGGCAATGGCTGCATGCTTAAAGAGCAAAAGTATCCGTAGGTGCTGGCATGTCAGAATCATTTGCCTTCCCTAAAACCACTGTGAATACTCTCTGCATGTTCTCTCTGTACCCAACATACCCCAGCTGAATCACCAGCTCGCTAGGAACCAGCCACAACAAATAACATCAATATCAACTTTTGAAAAGTCCATCACCCACTATTATAATGTACTCTCGAGAAAGAGTTATAGACTCTTGGCTCTCAAAGGGATTTTAAAGAGCAGAGACCAGGAGTTTTCAAAAGCCATTCTCCAGAGCCTTCAGGGGCCTGATGGATATCAGTGGAAACAGCCCCACAAAATGACCCTGGGTAAGGAATCTAGCATTTGCCACAACATGGATGGATCTAGAGGGTATAATGCTAAGTGAAATAAGTCAAGCAGGGGAAGACAAATACCATAGGATTCCACTTATATGTAGAATCTAAAGAATAAAATAAAACAAGCAAACAGATGAAAAATAGAAAGACCCATGAAATCAGAACAAACCAGTGGCTGCTAGAGGGTGGGTGGGTGGACAAAATGAAGGGGAGAGGGAGATACAAGCTTCCAGTTATGGAATGAAGAAGTCATGGGAATAAAAGGTATAATAAAAGGGAATATAGTCAGTGGTAGTATAATAGCACTGCATGGTGACAGATGGTAGCTACACTTGTGGTAAGCATATCTTAACATACAGAGTTTGTCCAATCTCTGTGTCGCATGCCTGAAACTCATGTAACAGTGGCAACTATCCTTCAACAAGAAGGAAGGAAGGAAGGGAGGGGAGGGAAGGGAAGGGAAGGGAAGGGAAGGGAAGGGAAGGGAAGGGAAGGAAGGGAAGGAAGGAAGGAAGCAAGGAAGGAAAGAAAAAGAAAATGAAGGAAGGAAGGAAGGAAGCAAGGAAGGAAAGAAGGAAGGAAGGAAGGAAATCTAGCAGAAGTATGCTAGATTCAGCTCCCACCAACTCATGAGGACTTCTTACTAAATTTTCAGGATTTTGTGAGCCAGCTGACATCAGATTGATAACCTGAAACTGGCCAGGGTGGGAGGTTTTACATCACAGAAATCCTCAAATCTGCCAATGATGCATGTCAAAATTATGTTTTTGCTTTTCCTGTGAGACCCAGTTGTTAAACATTTAGCAGCACACCACTGCCCATTTACCCCCTTCCAATAAAGAGCCTCCAGCTAGATCTGTTACATTCTCTCTCTCTCTCCCTCAATCTCTCTCATTAATGCACAGTGAGTCCAGAGGAAAGTAGGGGTTGCCCCAAACCATAAACAAGTAGATATAGAATCAATCACTGTTTACTATCATCCTTAAATCACTGTTCCCTTTGTATCCCCTAATGCATTCTCATTTTATATTAAATATTGTCAACTGAAAACTAAAGAATTCAAACATTCTTCCTAGGACCAAAAATGTATTAGAAACTGTCGCCCCTCGAAACAGAGGCAAGACGGCGGAGAAGTAGGGTGCTCCGTGCATTGCACTCTCCCCCATATCTCACACGGAAAAGATCTGAAGCCACAGGAAACCTTACAGAACCCAAGAGATTGAGAGAGAAAGGATGCAGAATCCACTGAGAAAGCCTTCAAATGTGAGTGCGAACTGGGGAAGATAAAATCGGGCCGCGATCGGAGACTGGAGGGACAGGGGCGATCCCCCTCTGCAGGGAGTGAGAGGGGAAAAAAAGAGTCCGAAACTACTCAAGATACGGTCCCTGCCACTGGGAAACAGAAAAACTTTCGCTCAGGGCATAGGACAGGGTGCGCCAAATCCCCGCGTGTGAAATCATCCCGGAGCAGCTGCGCGCTCCCAGGCACCGCTCCTTTGTTCCTTTGTTTTCCCAGCGCGGCTGGATTGCTGGAGGAGCCGTGCGCATACCTCCGTGCTCGGAGCTGGCTGGAACTTTAGACGGAAGGCAAAGGGATTAAAACTGGGAGATTTGGGGGCACCTGGGTGGCTCAGTCGGTTAAGCGTCCGACTTCGGCTCAGGTCATGATCTCACAGTTCGTGGGTTCGAGCCCCACATCGGGCTCTGTGCTGACAGCTGAGAGCCTCGACCCTGTTTCAGATGCTGTGTCTCCCTCTCTCTCTGACCCTCCCCTACTCATGCTGTCTCTCTCTATCTCTCAGAAATTAAAAAAATATGTATATATAAAAACTGGGAGATTTGCCCGCGAGTTCGTGTTTCAAGTGACGAGACACAGAGGGACCTGGTTTCCCTCTCTCCAGCGGGCCAGACGCGCCCCACAGGCAAACCCCCACCCATGCTCGCCAACCCAAGGAGGAGGAAGGGGAGCAGGGACTCTGGCTCCACCCCCAGGACTAGGCAAGAGGCTTGGAATTGCCCCGAGCGAATCTCCTGTAAGGGTGTGTCTACACAATTTCGGTCCACCACGAGGACTGCACTTGCAAATTAGCCTGGCCTGGGTTAAAGAGCACAACCCACCGGGCACGGGAAGTTTACACACCCAGAAAAGCGAGGTGCAGCGCTTGGTTCAAGAAGAGACTGGAGCACCATCACTCTCTTCCCCACAACCACTAAGGCAGAGCTCCCGCCTGAGGCATTGGATCACGCCATGCCCATCACTGCTGGAGAGCTGCCTTCCTCCTTTTTTCTTTTTTCCCCTCTCTTTCTTTTTTTTTTTTCCTCTCTCACTTTTTTTTTTCCTCTCTTTTTCCCGGAAAACTGACCTGATTAACTCAGGTCACCGGCTTGCTTAGACAGTCACAACTAGTCCATTCTGTAGGTGTAAATCCGACATCTACCGACCATATCATCTCTTTCTCTCAGGAGTAATTAGACCATATAGTTTCTCTGGATAATTCCAGCATCCTTCTCTCACATATCCAACCATATTCCACGTTTAGCTCTTTGAAAAAAGCTTCTTATCCCTTCTGCCTGTTCATGCTATTTCCAATTTTGCCTCATCCCCACCCTGTCTTCTCTCTCTTTCTGTATGCTGCTCAACCAGCACTACACACACCCAGCTATTTAACTGTAGCTGGGAAATCTGGCTATATGCTTTAAACCATTCTGTGTCCATCGGTTTTCTTCTTTTTTCTTTTTCTTTTCTTCTTTCTGATCCTTTCATATATTTTTTATTCTCTATTATTCCCCTTCCCTCCTCAGTCTTTTCTCTTAACTTTTTCGTTTTCCCTCTCAGATTGCATGTTAGTTAGATTTGTCTGTGTGTTTGTGTGCTCCTGCCCCCTGTGTGTTTGTCTGTCTGTTTTCTTTTCTTTTCTTTTTTTTTATGTTTTTTTTTTTAAATTTATTTCTAGGAGAGAGAGAGAGAGACAGCATGAGCAGGGGAGGGTCAGAGAGAGAGGGAGTCACAGACTGAAACAGGCTCCAGGCTCTGAGGTGGCAGTCAGCACAGAGCCCGACGCGGAGCCCGAACTCACGAACCGCGAGAACGTGACCTAAGCGAAAGTCGGACGCTTAACCGACTAAGCCACCCGGCGCCCCTGTCTGTCTGTTTTCTTCTCCAGGGCTACCTCAAGAAACAAGCCAGAGTACACAAGGTGGAGAATCCCAAATATCACGACGAGTAGGAAAATAAAATAACCAAGGTCTCAACAAGAGAGACCAAGAGATACCATTCAAAAAACACTCTTTGAAAGGATAGGCCCTGGACAGTCGAAGTGTCTTCTTGGGTACACCAGCGCTCACAGGTGCAGAGAGCATAACAAGTCTTTAAAACTAACAAGGCCAGAAAGCTAACTAAAATGACGAAAAGAAAGAGCTCTCCTCCAAAGAAACTCCAAGAAGAATTGACAGCTAATGAACTGCTCAAAACAGATATAAGCAGCATATCTGAACAAGATTTATTTTAGAATAATAATCATAAAATTAATAGCTGGGCTTGAAAAAAGCATAGGGGACATCAAAGAAACTATGGCTATAGGCAAAATGGAAAATAAAAATAGGCATGATGAATTAAAAACTGCGATAAATGAGATACATAATAAATTAGAGGCTTCCAATGCACGGATTGAAGAGGCAGAAAGGAGAATAAGTGATTTAGAAGACACCATTATAGAAAAACAAGAAGCTGACAAAAAAACAGACAAACTGATTCAGAGAACATGAAAGAAGAGTTTGAGAGCTCAGCAATACAGTCAAACACAACAATATCGTATCATAGGAATCCTAGAAGAAGAAGAGAGAGGGAACGGTGCTGAAGGAGTCCTGGAACAAATTATAGCAGAGGATTCCCCAACCTGGAGAAGGAAATAAACGTTGAAATACAAGAGGCTCAGAGGAACCCCCTCAGATGTAATTTGAATCGATCTTCGGCATGGCATATCATAGTAAAACTGGCAAAATACAAGGACAAAGAGAGAATTTTGAAAGCAGCTAGGGAGAAAAGGGCCCTAACATACAAAGGGAAACCTATCAGAGGGGTGACAGACCTATCTACTGAAACGTGGCAGGCCAGAAAGGAGTGCCAGGAGATCTTCAATGTGATGAACAGTAAAAGTATGCAGCCAAGAATCCTCTATCCAGAAAGCCTGTCATTCACAATAGAAGGAGAGATAAAAATCTTTCCACATAAACAGAAATTGAAAGAATTTGTCACCACGAAGCCAGCCCACAAGAAATCCTGAGGGGGATGCTCTGAAGGAAAGGTTGCAAGGAACAAAGATACCAGAGACACCACCACAAACATGAAACCTACAAAGGATACAAAGACTCTAAACCCACATATTTCAATAATAATACTGATGTAAATGGGCTGAATGCTACAATCAAAAGACATAGGGTTGCAGAATGGATAAAAAAAACAAAATCCATCTATATGCTGTCTACAAGAAACTCATTTTAGACGGGAAGATACCTTCAGATTAAAAGTAAGGGGATGGAGAAATATATACCATGCTATGCGAAATCAGAAGAAAGCCAGAGTACCTATACTTACATCAGACAAACTGGATTTTAAATTAAAGACAATAGCAAGAGATGAAGAAGGGCATTACATAATAATTACAGGGTCCATCCATCAGGAAGAACTAACAATCATAAATGTCTACGCACTGAATATGGAAGCACCTAAATATTTAAAACAATTAATCACAAACAGAAACAAGCTTATAGATAAGAATGTGCTAATAGCAGGGGACTTTAATATTCCACTTACAGCAATGGATAGATCAACCCGACAGAAAATCACTAAAGAAATAATGGACTTGAAAGACACATTGGACCAGATGGATCTGATGGGTATATTTAGAACTTTACATCCTGAAGCCAGGGAATTTACTTTCTTATCAAGTGTGCATGGCACATTCTCCAAAATAGATCTCATACTGGGACATAAAGCAGTTCTCAATAAATATAAAAGAAGTGATATCATACCATGCACAATCTCAGATCATAATGCTCTTAAACTTGAAATCAATCACAGGAAGAAGTCTGGAAAACCTCCAAAAACATGGAGGTTAAAGAACACCCTACTAAAGAATGAATGAGCCAATCAGACAACTAGAGAGGAAATTTAAAAATATGTGGAAACAAATGAAAATGAAAACACAACAATCCAAAATCTATGGGATGCGGCAAAGTCAGTCCTAATAGGAAAGTACATTGCACTCGAGGCCTATTTCAAGAGATTGGAAAAAGCACAAATCCAAAATCTAACAGCTCACCTAAAGTAACTAGAGGCAGAGCAACAAGAACGCCCTAAACCCAGTAGAAGAAGAGAAACAGTAAAAATTAGAGCAGAAATAAACAACATAGGGACCAGAGAAACAATTGAACATATCAATGAAACCAAGAGTTGGCTTTTTGAAAAAATAAACAAAATTGACAAGCCTCTAGCCAGACTTACCAAAAAGAAAAGAGAGAGCACCCAAATAGACAAAATTATGAATGAAAATGGGCTTATTACAACCAACCCCTCAGAAATACAAGCAATTATCAGAGAATACTATGAAAAATTATATGCCAACAAATTGGACAACTTAGAAGAAATGGACAAATTCTTATACACACACTCACTACCAAAATTCACACGGGAAGAAAGAGAAAATCTGAACAGACCGATAACGAGTGAAGAAATCGAATCAGTAATCAAAAATCTCCCAACAAATAAGAGCCCTGGACCTGATGGCCTCCCTGGGGAATTCTACCAGACATTTAAAACAGAATTAATCCTAATACTTCTCAAGCTATTCCAAAAAATAGAAAGCGAAGGAAAACTCCCGGACTCATTTTATGAGGCCAGTATCACTCTGATCACCAAGCTAGACAGAGATTCAGCAAAAAAAGAGAACTGCAGGCCAATATCCTTGATGAATACAGATGCAAAAATCCTCAACAAGATCCTTGCAAATCGAATCCAACAGCACATAAAAAGAATCATCCACCAAGATCAAGTGGGATTCATTCCTGGGTTACAGGGCTGGTTCAACATTTGCAAATCAATCCATGTGATACATTACCTCAACAAAAGAAAAGATAAAAACCATATGATCCTGTCGATAGATGCAGAAAAAGCATTTGAAAAATACAGCATCCGTTCTTAATAAAGACTCTAGAGAAAATTGGGATAGAAGGAACCTACTTAAACATCATAAGCCATCTATGAGAAGCCTTCAGCTAACATCATCCTCAATGGGGAAAACCTGAAAGCTTTCCCCCTGAGATCAGGAACACGACAGGGATGTCCACTCTCACCACTGTTGTTTAACATAGTGATGGAAGTCCTAGCATCAGCCATCGGACACCAAAAGGAAATCAAAGGCATCAGAATTGGCAAAGAGGAAGTCAAACTGTCCCTCTTCGCAGATGACATGACACTCTACATCGAAAACCCAACAGACTCCACCAGAAGCCTACTATAACTGATTCAAGAATTCAGCCAAGTTGCAGGGTTCAAAATCAACGTACAGAAATCGGTTGCATTCTTATACACCAATAATGAAGCAACAGAAAGAGAAATCAAGAAGCTGATCCCATTCACAATTGCACAAAAAAACCTAAAATACCTAGAAATAAACCTAACCAAGAATATAAGAGATCTGTGTGATGAAAACTATAGAAAACTTATGAAGGAAATTGAAAAAGAAATAAAGAAATGGAAAAATATTCCATGCTCATGGATAGGAAGAATAAATATAGTTAAGATGTCATTAGTACCCAAAACACTCTACACATTCAATGCAAACCCAATCAAAATTGCACCAGCATTCTTCTCAAAACTAGAACAAACTATCCTAAAATGTGTATGGAACCACAAAAGACCCCGAATAGTCAAAGTAATACTGAAAAAGAAAACCAAAATGGGAGGGATCACCATCCCAGACTTTAGCCTCTACTACAAAGCTGTCATCATCAAGAACGCATGGTATTGGCACAAAAACAGACACATAGACCAATGGAATAGAATTGAAAACTTAGAGCTGGACCCAAAGGTATACAGCCAACTAATCTTTGACAAAGCAGGAAAGAAATATCCAATGGAAAAAAGACAGCCTCTTTAACAGATGGTGTTGGGAGAACTGGACAGCAACATGCAGAAGAATGAAACTAGATCAATTTCTCACACCACACACAAAAATAAACTCGAAATGGATAAAGGACCTGAATGTAAGACAGGAAACCATCAAAACCCTAGAGGAGAAAGCAGGAAACAACCTCTTTGACCTCCACCGCAGCAACTTCTTACTTGACACATCCCCCAAAGCAAAGGAATCAAGAGCAAAAATAAATGATTGGGACCTCATCAAGATCAAAAGCTTCGGCACAGCCAAGGAAACAACCCACAAAACTAATAGGCAACCAACAGAATGGGAAAAGATAGTTGCATATGACCTATCAGATACAGGGTTAATATCCAAAATCTGTAAGGAACTCACCAAACTCCACACCCAAAAAACAAACAACCGAGTGAAGAAATGGGCAGAAGATATGAACAGACACTTCTCCAAAGAGGACATCCAGATGGCCAACAGACACATGAAACGATGCTCAGCATCCCTCCTCATCAGGGAAATACAAATCAAAACCACACTGAGATACCACCTGACGCCAGTCAGAGTGGCTAAAATGAGCAAATCAGAGAACTCTAGGTGCTGACGAGGATGTGGAGAAATGGGCACCCTCCTACACTGTTGGTGGGAATGTAACCTGGTACAGCCCCTCTGGAAAACAGTGTGGAGGTTCCTCAGGAAAGTAACAATAGAACTCCCCTAGGACCCAGCAATAGCACTGCTAGGAATTTACCCAAGGGATACAGAAATGCTGATGCATAGGAGCACATGTACCCCAATGTTCATATCAACACTCTCAACAATAGCTAAAACATAGAGAGAGCCTAAGTGTCCATCAACAGACGAATGGATCAAGAAGATGTGGTTTATCTAAACCATGGAATACTACATGACAATGAGAAACAATGAAATCTGGCCATGTGTAGCAACATGGATGGACCTTGAGGGTGTTATGCTGAGCGAAATAAGTCAGGCAGAGAAGGACAAATATCATATGTTTGCACGTATAGGAGGATTAGGAGGAACTTAACAGAGGACCATGGGGGAGAAGAAGGGGAGAAATGGTGGGGCAGAGGGAGAGAGGCAAACCATGGGAGACTCTTGAATGCTGAGAACAAACTGAGGACTGATTGATGCAGGGGGGAGAGGGAAGATGGGCATGGAGAGGGCACTTGTGGGGATGAGCACTGGTTGTTATATGGAAACCAACTTGACAATAAACTATTTGTAAAAATTAATTAATTAATTAATTAATTAATTAAAAAAAGAAACTGTCACCCCTCTAATTATATGTGCTCTTCTAATATGGAAATAAAAGAAAGAAATGACACGGCTCCACACTCCATTCTACAACTGCAATTCAAAAAGCAGCATTTCCACTCCCGCATAAATGCTAGCTGGTTACCCACATCTCCAGCCCATCTCCTTGTTTCCTTACTTTTGGTACTGCAGAATGATCCTTACAGTGTGATATCTAGCGATGCCCTAAAGTTCCTGCATGTGTTCGTTTTTAGGATGGAGGTTTTCTGATTATTCTGGGGTCCCAGTCTCACTCCGCTAAACTACTTGTGCCCATAAACCTAATCTAAACAAATCATTTTGAATTTATTTTTTCTACATTTGCTCCCTTCATCTTAGTTTTGCATCACTTCAAGCATCAACAAAGCCATTTCAGTACAGCCCTTTCCCTTTAACTGTGCAAGATTAGAAAATAAAAAGGAACATTTACAACTGCCAGTTGAGCTGGAATATCTAAAAGGGGACTATGTCCCTATTTGTCAGTAAATATGAAAACAGTTCATATACGAGTAAACTGAAGCTGAGTGGTCTCTACCTAATTCTGGAACACATTTCTCTCTAAGGTTTGGAAAAGAATTCCCAGGACTCAAATGTTCCTGAGACTTTGCAACAACACACTCATGCATAATCAGAAATGTGCAGACTTTAATAAATCTACCTCTCCAATCTTCAGAAAGCAATTTTTGGAGCGAGACACAGATGTATTTTGTTAGACTTCAATTGGAACTCTTTACATTATATGGCCATGGTGAAATAACCTGGGGTTATTCATATACAATTTTAATTATTTATTTATGGACTCACACGGTGTTGTTTTTCATTCAGATCCACAGCGAGTTACACATTCTGCAGCAAAATATTTAAATGAAATTCTGAGACTCACAAAATCTTATAGTGAAAGCAAGAAAGATCTATCAATAGTCTGTGAGTCAACAGCACGCACTCACAAATTAAACTGGGCTTGATACTCAAATGCACATCTCAACATCAAGTTAATACTTCAATACATAAATTCTAACTCCAGTTGCTTTTCAAGACAAACCTTCAAGAAACCTATTTTTTCTCCTTCTCCAATCAGTTCACAAGTAATAGAGCAGAATCAATTACCTAGAGCCCTTTCATAGTCTATAAAAATATTTCCCAGTCTGAGTTCTGTGGAACACTATTCAGAGAGATATTACAGTCGTGTTACCATCTTTTTAAAAGTTCCAAATATGAGTAAGTCTAGGAGGCACTGAGTTTAACCAGTTTTCTTTCCTTGGGAGGTCTAGGAGCCTTCATATGCTAATATTCCTTGGAAATCTCCAAGGAGGACATTATAATGTACAGAGTTTTCCATGCATTTTAAACCAAATTTTAAACCTTCTTCCCATGGAACACCTCAAGAAACAAGTGTCCCATGAAACTGGCTTTGAAGAATGCTGGTTCAAAGAACACAGCTGGGATTTAAACATGAGTACCAAAATGAAAGCAAGAAACAGAGGAGAGAATCATCTGAAGTCCCTTTACCAGGAGCACACCAGCAGCAGTCAGATGACCCAACAGAGACAGATGAGTTCTTCCTCACTCATTTCCAGATCCTATCAAGAAGTAAACACCCTAAGAGGCTCAGGATGGGAGATTAGCAAACCTGTGAGATAAATTCCCCCCAACCTACTTGCTACCTCCCATGACTTACCATTTGCTACTCAATGAAAGAGTCAGATGTGTTCTAATGCATTGAACTTCAAATTTAAGAATTTTAAACCAGGGGCGCCTCGGTGGCTCAGTCAGTTAAGCGGCCGACTTTTGTTCAAGTCATGATCTTGCGGTTCATTAGTTTGAGCCCCACACCGGGCTCTGGGCTTACAGCTTGGAGCCAGAAGCCTGCTTCAGATTCTGTGTGTGCCTCTCTCTCTGCCCTCCCCTGCTAATGCTCTGTCTCTGTCTCTCAAAAATAAATAAATGTTAAAAAAATTTTTTTTTAAATTTAAAAACAGACTGAACTTCACGTGCACCTAATGTGAGTCAACTGGATGGGAAGAAATGCAAACATTCTGCCTAGGATGACAAATCGAGAGAAAAGACTTCATTTCATCTAAGCTCAATACAAGAAAAGTAATTACCTGATATTCATTGGGATAAAGAAAGGGATTTTAAGAAATGTTTTATTTTGTCCCTTGAGTTTTGAGGTAAAACAACAGGTCCATAGAAGCCACGTAGTTCAACTTTCTCATTTCACAGATGGGAAAACTGAGGCTCAAGGCATTTAATGGTTTGACTGAAGTCAAGCAAAACATTAGCTAGTGGCAGATTTGGGAGTGCCACTGAGATCTCTTGACCAATGGGTCCATTGAGCTAAAGAAGTAGCTGACATGTGATTATCTCTCTGTTTTCTGCTCCTTTATTAAAGTCTTTTGCCGCCATCTTCTGAGCTTCTGATAAATGCAGGCACTGTTAAAGTGTATATAAATACTCTCTCCCTTTATCATCGGACCATGGTAATATGGTCAGTTTTATCCTTATTTCACAGTCATGACACAGAGAAATTCCATACCATGTCCAACATCACACAGCTTATCAGGAGTAGAAAGCCTAGGAGGAGGCAAGCCAGCTTGACTTCAAAACTCATGCACAACTCAGACAACTTCACTTGACTTTCTCTTTTTTCCATTCCACACTTCCCCTGCCATTCCTTCTCTTTCCTATTTCCATTTAAAACCAGTTGTGATTAAAATCAAAGATCAGCTGCCCATAACTTAACTCAAATGTTCCTTCTTCCTTGATTTTGGAGACATATGACTATCTTCCATCATCCACATAGACCAAGAAGGATTTAGGCTGAGATGAGTATGCATAAAACAACCTGAGTGTCATTACAAGTCAGGCACTTTGGTGGGATGGGCAGTCATTCTCTTTGCCATTATGGAAGCTAAACTTGGTCATAATTCCTTTTTGTCTATTGAAGAAGATCAACTGATACAGAATGGATGAAGTTGCTGAAAAACATTTCTAAATTCCTCAGATAGAAGGGGCATACAGATCATTTGCATCTGAATCCCCTGAAGCTAGAGCTTCCTGAATCCATCAGAGCCTAGGTAAATCAGAGTCTCTGGGATGGGATCCAGGACTCTGCATTTGAACAAGCTCTCCTGGTGATTATAATTTACACCAAAGTCAACCTAACCTAAGAAGTGACATCTAAGTGTGTGGCTTATGGGACTCATATGTTTCCCAAATTTTTCTCAAGAAACCAGAGTCCAGCTACAGGAAGAACTGCTCATAAATATAATGATGACATCACATACTGGAGACAATGTGTGTGTGAGTTCAACAAAAAGTGATGAAAACATTTACTGGGAGAGTGTGCTGTCTGGAGCAGGTGGGATTTGCCTAGCAGGTGATCCTGGCAGATCGTTAGAATGATGCTATGCAACAAAGAGTATCTTCCTTGGTTCTAATTTTAAACTTAACAAAAGTCAACAGGAAACTATTTGAATGTTTTAGCTCTTTTCTTTTTCATAAAACCTAATACATGCAAGCACAGGGTAACACATTCAAATAGATGCAAAGCATTTCTAGTGAAAAATGAGTCTTCCTCCCATCTAGTCCTTCTAGGGATGATCACTGTTTTCCTGCATTTCAGAAACACACTTTGCAGAGTACCACATATATGTGGATATTCCATTCTGTTAATACCACAGGAAGAAGCCCATTGTACACACAGTTCTGTATCTTTCATTTCCCCGTCAATAACATATCTTGAAAACCATCCTCCACATTACATATACATTACATAATTCATTCTAACAGCATCATAGCTTCCCATTATATAGATAAACCATAGATCTGACCAGTTCACTTTTCATAGATACTATGTTTCTTCCATTCCTTGAGTGGTATTACATGGAGTACTCTTACTCATATGTCTTTGCCTATCTGTGAAGATTTATCTTTAGGATAAATTTTTAGAAGCAAAACTGCAAGGGCAAAGGATACATGCATTTTTATTGGAGATGTTGCCAAATTTTCCTCCAATGAGGTTGTAGCAATTTACACTTCTGTTAATAGTATATGATACTGCGTTTTCCCCTAAACTCTTACCAATACAGTGTATTTTTTATTGTAATTTAATTTGCCACTGAGACTTCTCACTGGAGAAAGTGCTGACCAGATAACATGAACAGAACTTGGCAGCTATATTTCTTCTGGAGAATGAACACATTGGCATTCTAATTTATCATCTTCTTATGAGTTAGGTAAGTATGAGTCCCCGGCCTTGACCCTCCTCAACTCTAGATAAATGTAGAAACTTGAGTCTCTGGACTTGCAGACCCAGGTAAACAGTGATGCATGAAGAAACTACACATCTACAAGGCTATTGAAAGGAGTCTTCTGTTAATATGCGCTTTACACATTTGGACATAAATCACAAAAATAGAATATCTCTTCTAATCAGTCAATCATTTAAGATTTAAGTAAGTTCAGAACATTTTTTAAGTGACTAGGAATGAAGTTTCATTGCCAAAATCTGCAAGAGGGGAGGTACCCTGTTGGATGCTTTGGACCAAACCTCCTCATCAGACAAGAAGAATCTAATTCAAACGCAATCTACCCACAGACTCAGTGTTTTGCCCCATGGGTTGAATGTAAATAAAAATTCATACGATTGATGTTTGTCACTATTGTCACCACAGAAAATCAGAAGCTCTCTTCACCCATCATCTCTATACTTCACCTTCAGGGAGTAACAGACAACATGCTGTTTCTTCCAGTAATTCTCAGGATGGTATCGACTTATTATTTTTCACAGAGTCCATGCACTTAGGAGGAAACAGAATGTAGTATATATGCACTTTCAGAAAACTGCTTTAATGTTGTAAATAATATCCCGAACCATTAATGAGCCTCTCAGAGGTGTCTGCTTTGCAATACAGAATGACTTAAGCACTGGAAATCCAACCTACAAATATTTATTTTGCACCTTCTATGCACATGCCTGAAATTTTTATCCCATATGTAAAATAAGTCCCTCTGGAAAAATACATTAATTCAACACATATTTGCTGAGCATTCACTCTATGCCAGGCACTGAGCTGGCACCATAGTTCCCAAAGGGAGGAAGGCAAAGACCCTGCCCTCCAGTTAGAAACATCCAGATGGAAGATATAGCCACATTGACAGATTGCTGAGAGTGTAGGAGCAGAGAAAGAGGGCTGCTAATCAAGCCTGAGGGGACCAGGGAAGGCTTCCAGGAGGAGGCAATCTGATATGACTTCTAATTAGGATTTGGCCAAGGGAAAGAACAGATAGAATCAGGGAAATACTATCACTTGACCACATAAAGTCCATGACAATGGAACAATACCCATTTGAAGTATCATGAGCCAGGGTTAGAATATGTGCAGACCTCATATATAAAACAAATATCTAAAAAGTTTTCTGAAAGTCTAAGGCCCCCAAGAAGAATAAAAGAAAAGCTTATACCACACACTAACTCAAACAAAAGCACACTCTTCCATTACACATACTATATGTTTTCACCAACTCTGAAAAAATCAAATGGACATTTTATGAACTCTAGAAGGATCTGTTCCCTAATTCTCTCCTTAAATTGCAGCATGACCTCTGGTTTTGAGGCCCACCTTCTCTGCACTTAAAACTTTCAAGACCTAGAGGCAACTGGGTCATGATCGCATGGTCCATGAGCTGAAGCCCCACATTGGGCTCCATGCTCGCAGTGTGGAGCCTGTTTGGAATTCTCTCTCACTCCTTCTCTCTCTGTCCCTCCCCAATCATGTGTGCACTCTCTCTCTTTCCCTCTCTATCTCAAAAACATTTTTTTTTAAATTTTTTAATGTTTTATTTATTTCTAGGAGACAGAGAGAGAGACAGCGTGAGCAGGGGAGGGTCAGAGAGAGAAGGAGTCACAGACTGAAACAGGCTCCAGGCTCTGAGCTGGCAGTCAGCACAGAGCCCGATGCGGGGCCCGAACCCACAAATCGCAAGATCATGACCTAAGTGAAGTTCAGACACTTAACAGACTAAGCCATCCAGGCGCCCCTCAAAAATATTTTTTTTAAAAAAGTTAAAAAAAAACTTTCGAAACCTAATGAGAGATAGTCATAGAGAAAGAAGATGGGCTTGATGGACTTAGACATATTTTCCTTCCCTGGTATATATATTATTTTGACAGTAAGGAAGCCTGAAATTGGAACTGGTTCCAAGAAAACTCCCCTAAGAATATCAACGAGGAAGAACAGCCACTGAGCTGAACAAATCCACTTGCAACAAACTCATACACACATATGAAGTAGTATATGAAGTTTAGTCCTTACAGGAAAACAATTCAAAACCCAGGTACACTTCTCTGCCGCCCCCTGCCCCCACCATCATGGAGTACTAGCAGTAGTAGCTCTTCAATGTGCTATTCTAGGAAGCAAGATGAAAATGGCAAACAGGAAAATAAAATGAGACTTCTGAGGTTCATTCTTTAGTCTGTTCATTCAAGTACACTGCAGAAGGGGATGTTCCATAAAGAAATTACTCAATTTTGAACACTCTCACCTGTGCTGTTTGGAGAAGAACTGCCTGACTCACTCTAATGAGGACATTTCCAAGGGCCCCAAATCATGTGGCTTTGGGAGAAGAGAGAGGTTGGGGTGGCTGAAAACAGGAACATTTTACGGCTACCGTATCGAAGTGATTTAAGAGGAATCAATCTGAGTTGCTACAGTCACCCTGGTTATGTGGTCTATGTGGCAATCAGAATACCTTCTAATGTGCTCTTTTCAAAATTTAAGGGGAAAAAGAGGAAAGGAAAATTAGATTTCAAATCTGCCCTTTAATGAAAGGTTGTTAAAATGATTTATCTTAACTAAGTGACCTTCAAATTAGAAGCTGTATGCATTCTTACAACATTCTGAACTCTACATAACTTATCAAAATCAGATAGAAAAATATTTTACACATATAAAAATATATTTAATTTCACATATCTTACATATACACCATGTATTTGTGACACAATAATCTATTGAGAGGCTGAAGGTAACACAAAGAAAATATGTGTGTGTGTGTGTGTGTTTGTGTGTGTGTATAGCCTATTAGCTACAAATCAAGTAGAACTATATATATAGAACTATATGTATATATATTTATATATGTATAAATATATACATGCATATATGTGTACATATATATAGAACTATAAACACACAGAGAGACACCTCAAAAGAACAGTGACTTAAGCAGACACAGTTTCATACTCCCACCTGAGCCTGAGAACCAGAAGACCAGAACTGGTCTGGCCACTAGCTCTGCAGTCATGTAAAATCTAGGCTACTTTCAGATTTCTGTCCTGTCACCCCTAGAGTATGGTCTTTATTCTCATGGTTCAAGATGGCACTCCAGCCATCCTATCCACTGTCTAGACAGCAGGATAGGGGCAGGACGGGCCTCCAATCTTTAAGGGCATATTCTAATTTTTGCATATAATCCTTTTCTTCGTTCCCATTGGCCAAAATTTAGTTACACATCTAAGAAGAAAGGAAGAGCCCACCACTCTTCATTCTAGTCAGGCAGGTGGGCTTACAGAAGCAATAAAGCCAGATTATTTAAGAAAGGAAAGCATCACATGGAGAAGGGGAATGGTCTGAATCTGATGAGGGTGAGGAAAGGTTTCCTAAGGGGGACTCCCAGCAATCACAGCCCTCAGTGTGGTCCCCGTATACGTACCTGAGGTTCAGTGTCACCCTGGCGGCTACAGCAAATGTCCCAGTGGCTGTGTGTGGTATGAAAGAAGTAAACTATAGCATTAGCAAAGCCTGACTCTGAATTGATGGTTCCATTCAGACTAGGACAATGAGCAGCTTGTCTGTCACCTGGGTGTCCTCATGACCAGAGCATTTCTCCAAGTTCTGGGGGGCATGTAAGCATTCAACAAGTGGGCAGTGTCTGTATGTTTTCATTTTACCTAGGACACACACTTGAATTGTTCTTCTAGATGTAATCTACAGTCGATTAAATGTAGGCATACTCACTCTCCACCCTTGAGACCGAAAGCAAGACTGTTCTTTTTTTTTTTTTTTTAATATTTTTTATTTATTTCTAGAGAGAGAGAGAGACAGCATGAGCAGGGGAGGGTCAGAGAGAGAGGGAGTCACAGACTGAAACAGGCTCCAGGCTCTGAGCTGGCAGTCAGCACAGAGCCCGACGCGGGGCTCGAACCCACGAACCGCGAGATCATGACCTAGAAAGCAAGACTGTTCTTGATCAGAAATAGGGACATGAAACCATATTTTGTCCTCATGATGCCAACTTACACAAGGAAAGTATTTCTTTGGATTGATATTAACATTACAATATTATAAACAGCAGCATTAACCCAGGTGATGTGACACTGCTCTATAATAATTTTCCCTAGCACATTAATTTACACATGCACGCCGATTACTGAAGAAAAGTGTTGGGAGTTTCCACCAGGATAACAGACCTGAAATTAGTGCTGAAAACCATTCACAGCCAGGATTTCACTCCCCACCCCCTGGTTATCTATTTTAGCTTTCTACATTGGCAACTTTTAATTTTTGCTACTCAATGAAAATAATGAATAGCTTAGTGATTTTAAAAAATACTCTTGAAATCCAATACCACTCGCTGTTAACTGAAAATGAATGTCGTCTCCAATTGTCTGACACACTATGTGACTTTCTGTTACTCCATCCTACTGACATCTCCTATGAACAAAGCAGAGGGATATGCAAGCGTATCTCTCTTAGAGGCAGGCTGCCCTTTCTGTGAGCTGACATCTCTCTAGAATGAACGACTCACAGCAAGCCAATGTGAAAAACACTTCTCCCTGGTGCCACATTCTTAGGTGGGTCAGAAAGTCAATCAAATTCTACTTCACAAATAAAACTAATTCCTATAATATGAGATGGGAGGCTGCATTAATATTTCTAAGGCCAAATATTCTCCCTCAAGTAATATAAATTTATAGCTATGACTTTTCCCAGTGCTCTATCGACTGCTCATGGTATATGAAAGTAATTAGGCTTCTCTGAAAGCCATAGCTGCATTGAGAACTATATTTGAGTAAACACAAAAGAAAAGCATTCTGAGTGTTACTTTTAACATTTCCATAAAAGTTAACATCTATAAAAATATTTCTTCCATTGTCTGTATAGAAGCCAGCCCCCTTAGTGACTGAATGGGAACTGTGGAAACACAGTACGCTGGCATACCGCCATGTGGAATAGCGCAGAATTGTGTTATAACTCAGATCTGGCCAAGCCACACGTCAAAGCGTGTCCTGCAAAACATGGTACTTACAGACAGGGAAAACGACCTCTGTAACTCTAGTTCATGAGAGACTGAATACACAAGGGACGGTGGCCAGATCACATACAAAAAATAGAACTCTGACCCACAATCTCCAGCAACCAGTCCAAGAAGCCAAACCACAATCTCTGTAGCAATTGGTCTCAAATGGTCAGTACTTAATCAATAACTGCCAATTTCCCCCATTTTTGCCCCTAGCTCTTTGGAGCAACCAAAGCTAAACAAGCTCCCCCAACCAACTACATATGATGTCCTGCGTCCAGTTGGCCTGACTCCAGCTTTCCCATGCCAACAACCTCTAGAAAACCAGAAGTCTTGCCATTTTGCCTCTCTAAGGCTGCCACTCCCATGATTACCTTTGAGTCTCTGCCAAATGCAAGCAATGGTGGCTGACTCTCTTTGCTTTTGAAAGCTCTGAATAAATATATTTTGCATTTTCTCATTCAGGTAGCTTTAGTTTATTTGCACAGCCGTTTCCCCCCATGGCATCTCTGCCTGCCTAGACACCCTCGGCTTTCTCTCCCCATTGTCCATTGTTCAGATTCCTCACTCTTCCCTGCTGCCTTGGGGAGACTTTCTGGAGATGAAGTGCTTTTCTTCTGTTCTTCCAACTGTATTCTTTTTCAGTGTCTCTCCTGTTCTTCTTCGACCTTCTGTTGAAATCTGTCATGCCCTTTGTTCCACACACACCACCAGGACAGCAGCAGAACAGTCACGGGACATCCGCTGGGCTAAGCAGAGTGAGGCTACTATAAGGACAGGATATGAAAAATCAAGACCTTGGCCTAGCCAAGAAAAGGGATCATTACAGATTGATTTACCTGCCTTAAATTTTGAGCCGAAACTGGGCAGCTAATAAATAACTGGAAGCTAAGACCACAAAGAAAAAACCCAGAAGCCAAGAGCAACCAACTGAGGGGTCAAAAGTGGCCAGCATCAAGAAAGTGGACAAAGGTAAGCAAAGAGGAGAGGAATCGGAGAAAGTGAATCCTCAGTAGAGAGACTAAGCCAAGGATACCATGTTAACCAGTGTTTTCTTTATAGTGAGGTCTGGCAAGCCTCAGCAAGTCACGCCTTCAAGGAAAATAATGTGGAAGGTCACCAAGCATTTCTGTCCAAATGCATGTTCCTTTGCAACATCTATAGTTAAGCATTTGAATTCCACATGAGGTATAATAAAACACTTCTCACCAGCTTCCTCTTTTATGGTTCAGAAAAAACTCTCTTCTTTCCCATTTGTCTTTAATCTCCTCTTTGCTACTGATTCCTCTACTAATTCTTACATTTCATTCTCACAAATAAAAGTCTGCTCAACCATGTTACACTCTCAAATTACCAAATTCTTTTTCTCCTGTCATTAACCACAAAAGCTCTTGAAATAATCTTCTGAACACCCAGTCTCTGCTATCTCCTTGGCCAAATACTAAGTTGGTTTCTTCCCTCTGCCATTCCAATAGAATGGCTGGCCAAGGTCACTAGTGACAGCCTCAGGCAAAACCTGAGTTTGCCTTCAGTCCTCACATGCCACCTGCTCTCCTGGCCCATCTTGACTTTCTGCAACCTTGGCTTTTCTGGCACTGCACTCTTCTTCAGGACCACCCTGCTTCAGCTCAGCTATTAGTTTGGCAGGATTGCCCATGCCCCTTTCTCCCATCCCTCAGTCTCCTCTGCTATGGAAATTTGACCTTGTCTCCAAAATCCACACCAGTTTTCTCACTGGTGAGAAAATCACTGAGGAAACAGCCAAGATTCAGACATCTTTTGCCGTTCTTGGTCTTGGTATTTGAATTACTCTGGCAGCAGCTTCCTGTGCAGTTTCACAGTAAGGTCATCTAAGTGTTCTACTTCTCCTTTAGTCTGTAAGCTCTTTGAAGGCAAACATTCCATCTTCTCTATCTTTGTATTTCCAGATCTAAGAATAAAACTGGCCGTATAACAGGTATGGGCTCTGGAGTCTGGCCACCTATAGAGTGAGTGTGAGAAGGGTTTCGACCCCACAGCACAATGCCCAGCATGCTGACTGTTACCACCGTCATCAAGAAATGAGAGTTAAATTCGACTAAAGCTAATAATATAAAGGCAGTTGTGAGTATTATTCCCCTCTGAATTTTCTGCCGTATTTGATTTCAGGTATTTCAGTTAAAAAAAAAAAAGGTGCTTTTAATTATCTGGAAGATATCAGAAATCAAACGTATCAGATATGTCTGATGTTCTCAGTTTTGTCCAAGCATACGTTTTCTTAAATTATTTTACACAGCCCCACTTCTACCCCATTTCCTGTAGAACCACAGTACTCTATGTATTCTGCAAGGAAAGGGGAAGAAATACTAAGGAAATGAGAGGAAAATAGGGGCAAGTGCACAGAAATTAAAGTCAACTGCAGACAACATTGATGTGGGGGAAAGGATGGGGCAAGATTTGTCTCACAGCCCTGTATCCCAGAGCCCCACACACCTTCACTGACTTCCAATAACAATGGCAATAACTCCTGTTATAAAATTATCTTTATGGCAGCTAAGAGGCTTTCAATGTTTAATCATTATAACATATACAGGAGAGTGTTACTATTATTTTGTAGGCAAGAAACTTGGGCTCATAGACGTCCAATAGCTTAATGAACTTTTTGTATTCAGAAAGCAGCAAAACCGGCATCTGAACTCTGGTCTTTCAAACTCAAGAGCCTTTACCCACTTTTAATCATATCTACACTACCTCTCAAAAGAACGACATGAGGGAATAATTAATCACTGCCCAAAGAAATTATTCAGCTTTTCCTCCATGACAAATGTGCAGTTGGATTGTAGGAAGATCCAGGCAAAGTGTAAGCCTGAGTCCTCAGTTTCCAACACCAAAGAAAGGGCAGGGAATTAAGACCATTAAGAATTCGCATTTAAGGGTAACTCTTAGGTCCCTTTGCCAGGGGAGTCTGAATGGAAGCTAGCCAAAACTGAGGTTATCAACTAATATGGCCCCTATCTCGACGTCTTGAAGGATCAAGCTATGCAATTTGTGTGTGAAGAAGTTAAAACAGCCAAGAGACATTAAGCAAAGAGCCCTAGCCTTGCAGCAGAGAGAGAGGCAATACTCACAATACTGGTTTGCCAGATACCCAGAAAGAAGGAATACGAAAGAGGTTCAGTACAAAAGAGTGTTCAAAGGTTTTGCTATTGGGGCGGCTTCATAGAGAAATTGGCATCAGAGCTCAGGAAGTTTAGATCATAACCTTTCATCTTAAAATAGTACAAAGGCCTGAAAAAAATGTACCATGATAAGTACCTCCCATCCAACGTATATTGCATAAATGTAATTCCAGCATTCATACTGCAGAACACACAGAAACTTAATATTCAGAAACAATTAGATGATTTTTAAACAAATTAAAGAAAGGACATTTTCCAGATTAATGGATAGCAATTGAGTAGAAGTGTTCTTTGCTTAGAAATCCCAGAAATAATGATCAGCATGAAAGGTAACCATGAAGCAAAATGTCGACCATTTTTCAAGTTGTCTTTTCCTCCTGTCTCAAAGTTATTAATAAACTTACCACATTTTGGTTAAAATATTCATTCACAGGGAATATTAATTTACCCAACATGAATAGGATTATAATATTTAAACATGTATTTTGCCAACAGAAATTAATTTAGGTTGAGGTTTTTAGTACACACAATTCCACTGGGCAACGAAAGTCACTTAATCTTCCATCTTGTCACAAGAGCAAAGAAAAGCAACTGTATTTTAAATGTTTAATTAGAAGCAAAATCAAGTTTATATCATGATATACCCACACTGCTAGCAAGTAATAAAGATAAACATCTTTGTACATTATCAACATTGAGAAACACTGTCAAATATCACTTTGCTTACAGATGGCAGAAAGAAACTTCTACGGTATGAAATGGCTTTCCAGATACCACTTCTGAGTTTGCTGTTGTTGTTTCTCCCCAAGAACTTGGAGTTGGGATAATTTGAGGCATTAGAGTTTTGACAGTGACATTTCCTTGTAATTGAGAGACGTTTGTGAAGTTCAGACATGATTGTGTTTGCCTTTAGCAAACACACCGTTCACATTTGGAGAAAAACTGCTGATGTAGTCCAAATGAAACTGTTTCAGCCTTGCCAAATCACCGACAGATGTGCTTGTCTGCCAAGGGATTTCCCTGGGAATGTTCTAATTTTCTTCTATCTGTTTAGAGAAAGTTCATTTAAAATCTGTTAAAATGTATTAATGTGCAGTGTTGCATCATAGCTTGCTGGGGGCATACTGGCGAAAGAGAAGTTACACGCAGACTGGCACTGGGGCATCTCCCAAAAACTTAAGAGATGCACGCAAAACAGAAGCCTTCCCTGTCCCCTGCCTTCCAGAAGGGGAGCCCCATCCAGTCCACAGAGCCTACGCTGCATAATTTCACAGAAAGGGTTCCTCCACACCCATTTAAAAATATGTCTGCTGCCGCCCCTGCCTTCTCGGGAGATTAGGTGACTTGTCCACAATCACAAGGTCTGTTGTCCAGTGACCCTGTAAATACCAGTTTAAGAAAACAAAAGGCAGTTTTTGCCTGTTAGTTTTGTACAAACTATGAGGCTCAATGATAAGCTCCTTTGAACATGGAGCTAAAACTTTTATTTATTGCCAAATCAATGTTTTCTCCGGCTCCTATGGTGACTATAGAGGAATCTAATTTTGGAAACTAAATTCGTTAGAGTTACAAACTTAACCATTAAGGGGAGGATTAACGCAGCTTCCTTTAGTGAATTAAAATTGACTTGTGGGTGTTGGTGCAAGCGTAAGTAAGACAGTATCACAATGACCGTACCTCTAAGAAATAAAATGTCTAATTCTTCAGTGAAAAAAGCCCAGTATTTTTCTCTTTTTTTTAAAGGAATGCAATACTCAAGTCTGAATGAAACTGGTTCACACACCCATTCCTGGGTCACTGGGAATGCCCATCTACCGACTAAGAAGTATCATGAAAAACTATTATTCTCGCCTATCTAAACTCCCTGCCTTTAGGGCAGGATTTCTCCCCCTCAAATGCTATTGACATTTGGATCAGATACATCTTTGTTGTGGAGTGTTGCCTGTTCGTTGCAGACAGTTATGTCTTCTACCCACTAGATGCCAGTAGTATCCCCTCCCCAGTTATGACAACCACAATGTCTCCAGACATTGCTAATGGTCTCCTGGTGATGGTGGGGAGGACAAACCACCCCCTATTGAGAACCGCTGCTCTAAGAGCCCTTTCCTGCTGCCTCCGGGGGCTGCCATTCACATCATGGACCCAGCACATGCTCAGAGCGCAGTAACTTCACAGCCAGCACCCTCCCAATGTCCACCAATCTGTCCTGCTGACGGCACCAGTAGCCCTTCTACCCCAGGATTTATTCTTTCATTCCATATACTACCCGGCATCCTCTCAAATCTCGCTTTTTCCCCCTGTCTAAGTTGTTCAAAATACACAACAGCCTACCCCTCAGGAAATCTACCTGATCTATCTTTCTGCTAAGCAGAAAATGGTCATCACAAGAATCCAACCTCCTTTTATTCTCTTCTCTCTTTTCTTTTTATTGTTCTATATGAGAATATGGATATTAGCTGAAACTACTATGGTAATCATTTCACAATATATGTAAATCAAACCATCATGCTGAATACCTTAAACGTATACAGTCACATATGTCAATTATTTCAATAAAACTGGAAACTTATTAAATGCAAAATAATATTATGTTCATTCTTGGTAAAAAAAAAAAACCTTTAATGCATTTGTTATATATTAATAGTACAATGAGGCAGAAGTTTAGAATCACACACCCCTAGTAACTCACAAAAAAAATGGCAAGGAAATGACAAGCATTTTTTAAAGTTTATTTATTTATTTTAATTTTTTTAATGTTTTATCTATTTTTGAGAGAGACAGAGAGAGAGACAGTGTGAGCAGGAGAGGGTCAGAGAGAGAGAGGGAGACACAGTATCCAGAGGCAGGCTCCAAGCTCTGAGCTGTCAGCACAGAGCCCGACGCAGGGCTCGAACCCACAAACCGTGAGATCATGACCTGAGCTGGCGTAGGATGCTTAACCGACCGAGCCACCTAGAAGCCCCACCATGATAAGCATTTTTGAAGACTAAAATGTTGCCACCATTTATAAAACCAGCAAAGTAGTAGGTGCTTTTGCTAAAAAAATTTTAAACTACAAGAAAATGAACATTCTAGTAAAGTCAACCTCAACAACTCTCCCTACCCCACTCCTACTCATACCCAGAAGTAGCATTAAAGAAAGAAAGGAAGTAGAAACAATGTTTAGAATTGTCAAACCGACTCTAAAACTTGTGAAGGTGGGGACTGAGGAAGGGGGAGCAGTTAGAGAAGCTTGGACAAATTCAAGGACTACAGCTTTATTACAGGAGCCCCTTCATATTTTTTAAAGACCCTGCCAGTTACGTACTACAGATGTTCCTTGTGAAAAGACCAGATTTAGAAATGGCATCCTCTCCTCTGGGCTGAAGCAGCCCTGCCCAGGCACATATTTTTTTTAATGTTTTCTTTATTTTTAGGAGAGAGAGAGAGAGACAGCGTGAGTAGGGAAGGGTCAGAGAGAGGGAGTCACAGACTGAAACAGGCTCCAGGCTCTGAGCTGGCAGTCAGCACAGAGCCCGACGCGGGGCTCAAACCCACGAACAGCGAGATCATGACCCAAGCGAAAGTCGGACGCTTAACCGACTAAGCCACCCAGGCGCCCCCATATTTTTTTGTGGGCAGAATGCAGACTGGTTTGGAGTCCCCACTCAAGCTCCTGCAGCCAGCTGCCGCTGGGCAGGGACAAGATGCACACAGCTTGTCGGAAAGGGCCGTCAGAGCTTGCTGATTTCTACAGCAACATGCCAAGTGAAGAAGTGGTCTAGAGCTTGCTGAGGAAAG
Organism: Proteles cristata cristata; assembly: GCA_017311185.1. Taxonomy (NCBI): domain Eukaryota; kingdom Metazoa; phylum Chordata; class Mammalia; order Carnivora; family Hyaenidae; genus Proteles; species Proteles cristata. The sequence goes on along the minus strand of JAESUZ010001551.1, from coordinate 2,288,482 downwards.
AATGGGCCCAGGATATTTAACAGGATCTCAGAAGAGACAGCAGGGTCAGGATATAGAAGAGTCTCAGAAGACAGAGCAGGTCCCCAAACATGGGCTATGCCCTGCTTCACCACACCTTTCCATTCCCACATCTGCACAGTGTTTACTGTAGTGGCTTTCAAACCTTAAGATACACCAGAATCATCTGCAAAGCATATGAAAACTAAAAGCTAGTGACAGATCACTGGGCCCCATGTCCAGAGTTTCAGACTTGATAAGGTTGAGGCGGGGCCCAAGAATTTCCTTTATGTATTGATGCTGGTCCCAGGACCACACTTTGAGAAGCAGTAATCTTTAGAAAAGTACGTAGAAAGCAATGGTCAGTTCTCAAACTTAGGGCTCAGAATCCAGAAGACAAAGTTGCCACAAATAATCTGAGAAAAGACCACAGAAGATCCATTTGCATCAGTTCAGAAATAAACATAAACACCCATCTTACTAGTAAGCGGGATACGAAGAGCAAGCATGCTTTTCTAGTAGGCAGAGAAGTCGGGGACGGAAAAGTGAGAGGAGGAGTGGATCATCACGCAAAGGATAGATGAAGAGCTCAGCTGGAAGCAAATATGACCCAAGGAAAAGATACAAATTCCCCATGAGTGCTTGCAATATTAAAGAACTTAATAAGAACATTCAATAAGAGCTCAGAGTTGAGAAGATAAAAGGAAATTCCAGAGCTAAGCAAACACTCTGAAAAATATTATGTGCCACTGAAAATCTAATGAATAAATTAATTAGAAACAGCAATGGAAGAAAGTGAAAGCTAAAAAAACAAATTAACAGAATGATGAAAAAACTCAATATAATGAATACATAAGGAAAAGGCAAGGGACTTGTTGAAGCAAAAAGAAAGAAAAGCTTTAATCTGAAAGACAGGTAAAGTACCCCAAAAAAGAACAATTGATGTTCCCTGAAAACAGTGGGCAAGGAAAAAAAGCACTGGAAAAGGAACACTGAGTTATCACTCAGAAACATTTCCCTAAAGGAAGAAGAACTGAATCCACAGGTAGAAATGATATATCATATTGAGGAAAAAAAAGTAACAATCAGCATTAAGACATGGTAATTAATGATGAGAGTTATTTAGGCATCAGGAAGAAGGAATTATATCAGCTTCAACAGAAAAAAAAAAATCAGCCTGGCCTCACACTTTAACAACATTCAATCTCTGAAGATCACGTAGTAAAGTCACGTAGTAAGCTTCAGCAGCAAAGAAAAGGCAACCCAAGAATATTGTATCAGCCAAGTTGTTATTCAAGAATAAAGGCAGTATGTACATGTTTTCAGAAGCAAAAAATCCCAGCACCTGGGTGGCTCAGTTGATTGAGTGTCCAACTCTTGATTTGAGCTCAGGTCATGATCCCAGGGTTGTGGGATTGAGCCCCACATTGGGCTCCAAACAGCCTGGAGCCTCCTTAAGATTCTCTCTCTCTCTCTCTCTCTCTCTCTCTCATCTGCCCTTCACCCCCACTCTTACACACTCTGTCTCTAAAACAAAAAAAAGTGAAAAAAATCTCAGAAAATGTAACTTATATGAGACTTTCCTGGGGAAGAAACCCAAAACCTTGATGATGAAAGCTATACAACCAAAAATAAGTCAAAATAAATACCCCTGGGATGTACAAGCTGTCCTGGGGTATGAAAGGACTGATAATGAATGGTGGGTCCAAATGAAAACAGAACCAGAACTAAACAAACAAGAGGATTACATTTGCAGGAGACAATGACGATGCCATGAACCTACCAGAGCTTATGTAATGCAAGCAACAAACTTGGAAGGTAATGAGAAAAAACTTGAAAGAAATGAGAGAAACCCATCATGTCGTCTTTTCTAGTAAATGACATTGTCTAAAACTGATGTATGAGAAACTCTCAAGGACTCCAACTTTTTAATTACTTCAGGTTTTCTTCATAACCTTTAGATGGTCTTTCAGAAACAGAAAAGATCTGAAGTTTAGCAATTCCTTTATTTTCAGTTTATTTTTCTTTTCCTCAATTCAAATAAAATTAAATGTAATGCCTCTATTTACAAAGTATGTATATCATGGTCTCTGAGTTAGTCCCATCTTTATAAGCTTAATACTTGCTATTTTCTATCTTTGTATCTGTACATGTGCAGTAAGAGATGTTCTTCAAATGGTTCAGAGTGGATACTTTTGAGTGATGGGATTTAGATGATGTGTTGCTTCCTTCTTAATAATTTTCTTTACTTGTTACTTTTTTTTTATTAAAGTATAACTAACATATAGTGTAATATTAGTTTCAGGTATATAATATAGCAATTCAACAATTCTATACATTACTCAATGCTCATCAAGATAAGTGTGCTCTTAGCGAGCACCTGGGTAGCTCATTCCGTTAAGCATCTCACTTCGGCTCAGGTCACGATCTCACGGTTTGTGAGTTCCAGCCCTGCATTGGGCTCTGTGCTGACAGCTTAGAGCCTGGAACCTGCTTTGGATTCTGTGTCTCTCACTCTGCTCATCCTTTAAAAAGGAGGAAATTATCAAAATATTCATATTTAATTAATATTTAAAAATATTTAATATTTAAAAAACTTAATATTTACCAAGTGCCTATGATGTTCCAGGCAATCTGTTAACATTATATATATATACATATATATATATAATTATATATATATATATATATATACCACATTTTCTGCTCCTTTTCTCAAACTCTGCCTCCCTCTCTCAAAAATAAACATCAAAAAATGTTTTTAAAAAGATAAGTGTATTCTTAATCCCCTTCACCTATTTCACCCATTCCCCCCAACCACTTTCCCTCTGGTAACCACCAGTTTGTCCTATATATTTGAATCTGGGTTTTGTTTTTTTGTTTGTCTCTTTTTTCTTTATTTCTTTCTTAAATTCCACATAAGAGTGAAATAACACGGTACTTGTCTTTCTCTAACTGACTTACTTCACTTGGCATCAAAACCTCTAGATCCATCCACATTGCTGCTGCAAGTGGCAAGATTTCATTCCGTTTTATGGATGAGTAATATTCCGTCATACATACATATATATATGTATACATACACACACACACACACACACATATATATACACACACCATATATATATATATATATATACCACATTTTCCTTCTCAATTCTCGATGGACACTTGGGCTGCTTCCATTATTTGGCTACTGTAAATAATGCTGCAAGATACATATTATTTCAAATTAGCAGTTTTGTTTTCTTGGATAAATAGTAGTGGAATTACTGCATCAAATGGTAATTCTATTTTTAATTTTTTGAGGAACTTTCATACTGTTTTCCACAATAGTTGCATCGGGGCTCATTCTCAACAGTGCACTTACATTTTAAATTGATGAGTGTAAGTCACTGGTAACCAACATACAATTATTACTCCAAAATGAATATATAAAATATGACACAACTTTTCTGATTTAGTAACTGAGTATAAATGAAATTTTTTGGTGGCCAAATACCTTGAATTACCTCCATATGAAGTATCGTTCTAAAAACACATCCTCCTTAGAAAGTATGCTAAAAGGGGATGGAATATAACAATGAGCAGAATGCAGCCAAGGCAAATGTCCTGGAAGGTGCTGTGTTTCCTAAATAAGTCTCTGGCTTCTGCTCTTTTAATTAACAGTACTTAATATTTACCGAGTGCCTACGATGTTCCAGGCAATCTGTTCACATACTTTATAAGTATTTTATTATTTAGCCCTCAAAAAAAGTATAAGGTGATACTAGTAATTATGATAATGGTGATAGTAATTGCAGCTCAGATTTACTGAGTGCCTACTATGTGCTAACCTCTGGTACAAGGGATCAGTATGGGCAATAACACTTCTCAGTGGGAAGTCCTAATCACAATGGAAATCCATTGTGTGGTACAAAAGAAAGCCATCAAGGTTAGCTTTCAGAAATACAGGATTTATATTAGTATATTTAGAGCAAGTGCACAGCTAAGCCTGACGTTGTGTGGAGATACGCAAGGAAAAAAGCTGGCAGAATCATGGAACTAATTGAGTAATTCAGGCCACAAAAGTGAGAGGAATTGGCCAACTCCTGGTCATCCTGGAAACAGGATTCCAGCATTATACTGAGATAAAATCACAAGGTAAAAAGGAAAACAGTAATCAGAGTTGCAGCCACACACAGAGCCTAACTCCATCTTGGGAGATGATCTAGGAGGAGCTTCAGATGTATTTCTGCCGCAAAGAATTAAATCCTGAAGGGGAAGGATTTGGTTTACTTATGAAAGAGTCAGTGTGAAATGGCGTGCTCAAGAGCAGTGGTATTCTGACTGTTGCTTCTCCTGGCAACCCTGACCACGTCAGTGGAGGGAGCGAATTATGCAGGTGTGTATAGCCGGATTCCACTCACCAGTTCCTCTTCTATGTAGGAAATGCGTGAAGAAGGAACAAAACAGTACATCCTCTTGATGTCCTATGTGATTACCATTGTATTGAAGAGATCTCTGTTCCCTCCCCCCACCTCTTCTCCAAGTGCCTGGGCAGTCTGGATCCTTGCAGAGTGGAGAGTGACCAAGAATCATCGAGTTCATAGATGATCACAACTTTGTGGAAAATATTCTGCTTTTATCATGTTCATTTCCTAAATTCCACATCTGCCAAGAGGAATTACATTCAGAGGATAAGTAACTCATCCACCGTCTATCTGACACAAGACCTTCGTGACTTCATTCAGACTCCCTTCTCTTTGCTTGTGATTTCACTCTTCTCTAAAACATTTTAGTTGGGAATTTTTTTAATGATTTGTAAGCTTGTGTATATACCTTTGTTCATATCTAAATTAAGGATTCTGTGCTCAAGCGTGCACACACACACACACACACACACACACACATTATAAATAAGAAAGGAAGATAATTTCCCCTAAAAATACTGTCCGCGAATTGACAACATGGGCTATCGCTTCATATGGTTTGGTTTGGTGCAGTTCTATAGAGCTAGCTTTGTAAATGAAAGGTGTGATCCCTTGAAATCACTGTGATAAAAGTGATTTGAAATCATACTACTGACAGTCATAATAGAAACAAATGCCTACTTACCACTCATAGCTCAGCTGTGGTGAGAACAAATCAACAGAGTAAAATGCTTTCAGCTTCTTAGAGAAAGGTTCCACCTGACAGATACTAGGAGATCAAATATTCACACTGCTTAGGACCAAGAAGCTTATGGATTAGGACCTATTTGAGAAGGCAGTTAGAGGATAGAATCCCACCCTGTGGGGCCTTTGGTCACTTTCCTTTATTTATCTCTCCATTGGTTCATCTTCTTGTCTCTGTTCTGCGAGTTAAAAGCACAGCAATAAAAGACGCATTTCCTGCATCAAGGAGTTCACAGCCCAGTGGTGCAAACAATTAATACATGATTTTGAACTATGTTCTCCTAGAGATGTGCACAGGGTGTGCTATGGGAACATAATGAAGGGGTACCTATTTTTGCCTAAGGGGGCTTTGTAGAAGTTGCCAGAAGTAGCCCTCAGAAACAGATTACAGGGGATGGAAGAGGAGAAGAGAGAAAGCAACAAGGACCTCCAGGACTTTGGGCATGCGAATTTTTTTTGTGATATAGCATTTGGTCACTCTATCATAGAGAAAGACATTCCAGGGGAAGTCCATCCTACATACCCTTTAGAAACCAGAGGATATTATTACCCAAATTTACCTGGCTACTTTTAAGAAGGCCCACGTTCTAATTTGTCAAGGATGATATTCTTCTTGTCCATGCTTGTTTCTAGAGCCAGAGGTACCATGTCTTTCTACCTAATTTCCTGATCAATGAAGAGTTCTCCTTTATGACATTCCTAATAGAGTTTCAGCCCATTTCTGTAGTAAACATTGCTTGTTAAATTTTGCCTCCTCAGCCCCTATTCCCTTTTTGTTACTGCCTCCTACTTTTTTTTTTGGAAAATCCCTCCCTATTGCAGGCAGTCTTTGAAGTATAGTAAACTGAGTACCCTACCTTTTAACTACAGGCTCTGAAGAGATTCCCAGAGACCTCTGGTAGATGTTCTGTTGTCCCTACTCTACATGAACACAGAATAAACATGTAACCTAAGCTCAGCCAACCAGCCCTTCTCTTCCAGAACTTTAAATATTAAGTGTGGTGACACAACACACATTCACCTATTATTACAATGACATCCCATTGTGTTTCCTGTTTCTGAGCCTGGTCTTACGGCATGCATCTTTTCCTTGAAATTCCATGATAACGTTCTAATAAATTCCACTTTAACTTATGTTAGCTTAAGTTCCAATTTAACTTATGTTAGCATCTGTTACATGCTGTCAAAGTACTTTAATTCTACTTGAATCCTTCCACTCATGGGAATATCACTACTTTGTGAGGCTGATTATCCCACTGGTATACCTCTGAATTTGCTACCATTATTAATTCAAGCTAAAATCAGCTTCCCTGTTACTAGGGTCTGTCATTGGGAATGAGAAAAGCTAAATTTTAGTCTTTCTAGAGAATAACCACTTCAGTATATAAGGACAGCAAGTAATCACAATAACCACACCACAAATGCCAATTTACCCCTTTCTCAAGTTGGAAACCACCAGTTTCATTCCTAACATGATGTAAATTCCCACACCATAGAAATAGAAGAGTTGGATTGTTGATGGTCATCTTAACTTTATTTTCACGGTGTCCCAGAGAAGTAAGAAGACACTTCCTCAACAAGTCTCTTTGAATGAGAGCACTTTCATGTTTATTTTCTGTCAGGTGGTGCATGGTAGAATTCATTGATAGGATGCGGAAGCCCTTCTTATCATATAACTATTAGGTTTCTCTGTATTCCTCTCCAGTCTGCCCCCAATTAACAGTATATTATCTTCTCTACTGAAGTCGGGATAATTGGTGGCTATTTTCAGAGCAACTCATCACGATGATAGAGATTGATTACTTTTAATTGAGGTAGTAGAGGTGGTGAACATTCATTAGGCACTGAATAAATGTTACTAGGATTTCCCAAACCACCTGTCTCATAAACATCATGTCAACAACATTTGCAAACCAAAGTCATTCCTCCCCCATTCAAGTGTTCCACCTTCTCACTCCTCACATCCAGTCTAACTACAAGTTTATGTTCTCTATTCATTTTACTACTTCAGAAAAACATTTGCCTGTAAAAATGTATCTATTCTTGAGCAGTAGCAGGTCAGACACTTGGGTTTTCATGACAATCAGAGGAGAAACAGAAGGAATGAACAGTCCAGAGAGAAAGGAGCCCCACTTAGAGTACCATGTTTCCTTGTGACAGAGCTTTCAGAGGAGCATAGGGTAATGTCCATCTTCTCTCTTGCCTGTTCATGCAGAGGATGACTATCCCTCTTCTCCCTAGCCCTCACCTCCCATGCCCTACTTTGCCCTCCCCTCCCCTCTCCTCTCCTCTCCTTTCCTCTTTAGTTCAATGGACGCCAGCACCACCTGAGGCTAATGTCGCAGCCCGAGAAGACCTGAGGCAAGTAGCCTGGACCAGCACCAACCAGCACAGAACAGACTGTCTCCTACTCTGGCTCTGGTTCCTCTAGTGCCAAGGGTGTTTCCTGCTGGCTGTGCCTCCCACTGCTCAGGTGAGATTTGATACTCAATTAGGGCTGAGGAGAAATAGACTCTTCTGAGCCCAGGCCACTGCAGCTACTTTAATACAGGTAAAACCACTCACCAAATGTTCACCCCAAGTCACCATGGTTCTCCTAGGGGATATAGGGACTCAGGGCAGGCTGCCCCTAGATGGGATGTTTTGGAATAAGCTTATTTTGAGATAAAACTAATTGAAACACACCAGATGCAGGAAAAGCTCTAGCCTCCCCCTCAAATGCTTAAATTTACATTGGAAAGAAGAGTCTAAAACAGGAAGAGAGCTATTCACACAAAGTCCCTTTTACCTAAAGAACCTATCTGCATAATAGGGCAACCTAGTTTTTCCAAATCTCCTCTCAGCTTCTTGTTAATAATCTTCCTCCGCTTTGAATCCTCAAATCCTATCCATCTCCTTTGCTCATATACACTTCACGTTGCCTCATTGTCTTTGGAATCTCTTGTCTATGTGGATTCTCCATACATACATCTATTAAATTTTATTTTCTCCTGTTAATCTATCTCAGGTTGATCTGATTCTAAGTCCAGCTAGAAGGAACCATATTGTAGAGGATGGGCTTCCTCCCAACTAATAGCAAAGGATGTCTTAGCTTTCCTTTGGCCTCCTGCGTGCCTGTGTGTGTGTGCGTGTGTGTTTTCCAGAAAGATATGAAGTTGGACCAAAGAAATACTGGGCCCCAATCATCATAATGATATCACAAGCTCACATTCTATCCTGATGGTACATACTAGATTTATATTTTTGATGAAAAAATATATCATACAAAAGAAAAAAAATCCTAATTGGTGCACTTCCTTGTTTGGCTTTGCAATTCAGACAGAATCACATAAACAGAGAGACATATAAATAGAAGATACTCTAAAAAATAGGATGGTGTTAAAGTAGTAAAAACCATGGCATAAAATTTTGTGTTTTCTTATTTCTAAAATAACCACTTTTCTTCACATTTTACTATTTCTTTAAATGAGAGTTCTTGCAAGTGATGCATAGTTAATGCAGGGTTCGGTTGTTTTTTTTTAATTCTTCAATAACTCTTTTTACATTGCTGGTGTCTTTTATAATTCATATTATCTTGGAACTTTGAGAATTTAGTAAATTCAATCCTTTGACGTCTAGACCAGACACTCATATGGCATAAATCCATCCAGGGAAGTCCTCATAGGTTTCAAATATTTTTCCTGATCCTGCTGAAATTTTCTCCCATGTGGGTTTTAGAAGGTGTTCCTCATGCCCTGTGAGGGACAGAAATATTCTGACTAACAATACAGTAGATAAGGTACTTTGGAGTCTTTCACCTTATCCCCTCACTTAAAAATTGAGGGCTAGGGGGCGCCTGGGTGGCTTAGTCGGTTAAGCGTCCGACTTTCGCTTAGGTCATGATCTCGCGGTTCGTGGGTTCGAGCCCCGCGTCGGGCTCTGTGCTGACTGCCAGCTCAGAGCCTGGAGCCTGTTTCAGTCTGTGACTCCCTCTCTCTCTGACCCTCCCCTGTTCACGCTGTCTCTCTCTCTCCTAGAAATAAAAATAAAATATTAAAAAAAAAAAAAAATTGAGGGCTCAAGGCCCCTGGGTGGCTAGTTGACTGAGCTTATGATTCTTGATTTCAGATCACGTCAGGATCTCATGGTTCATGAGTTTGACCCCCACCACATCAGGCTCTGCACTGATGGTATGGAACCTGCTTGGGATTCTGTCTCTCCCTCTCTCTCTGCTCCTTCCCTGCCTGTTCTCTCTCTCTCTCTCTCTGTCTGTCTCAAAATAAGTCAATAAACATAAAAAAAATTGTGGGTGTGTAAGGACACAAGTCTAAATGTCTAAACCAAACTGACTCCATGACAGGCTTTAAGTTTCCCCTCTAAACTAGAAGGCCTGAGTTTCAGCTTCCCGGAAACTGAAACTGACAGGTAGTTACACATTGCCCAAGGCAGGAGTAACCACCCTTGCAACACCCAATCAGGAAAGGCCAGCGACCACCCTCCACATTGTTAAGGGAGAGGCCTGGAGATAGAAACTATAGATAGGACCCTGTTACATAATGTTAAAGTTAACCCGTTAGTCACCGAGTAAGACCCTAGGCTCACTCTGTGATTGGTTAAATTTAAAGGTACTCTGAACGTTGTAATTGGTCCCGCCAAAAGTAACTGAATACTCTAGACGATGTGTATGGTCAAACCCGCTGTCAATGATGTTGTACAATTATGATTGGATCACTGTTCCCATGTCACAACTTCTGTAACTCCCCCATCACAAACCCCATAAAAACCCTACTCCGCCCTTGTTCGGGGCTCTCAGCACGGATCCACGGTGCTGGTGAGGTCTGTGAGCCCGAGCTCGAGCCCGTAATAAAGCCCTTTGCCTTTGCATGCGTGACTCGGTCTCCCCGGTGGTCTCTGGTTGGTGGGGATACTGTGATCTGGGCATAACAGGTGCACTCCAGCAGGGTTTGAGCTTCTGTCTGCAAGCAAAACAATGTCCTCTGCAGAGGAAGAAAGGAGTAAGGGGACTGACACCCTAATATTCACCCTGAGAATTAAACAGACTCACCCACCCAGCATCTCCCCTGGAGTAGGTATTTTCTTGTATCATCTTCAAAGATTCCCAATGAGAAGATAAAAGGCTAAGCGGAGGTAAAAACTAGACACAACTAGTGAACAGTAGGCTTCAAACAGGAGCCTTGGGGCGCCTGGGTGGTTCAGTCAGTTAAATGTCTGATTCTTTTTTTTTTTTAATATTTTATTTATTTTTGAGAGAGAGATAGAGACAGCATGAGCAGGGGAGGGTCAGAGAGAGAGGGAGACACAGAATCTGAAACAGGCTCCAGGCTCTGAGCTAGTTGTCAGCACAGAGCCCCATGTGTGGCTCGAACCCACGAACCATGAGATCATGACATGAGCTGAAGTCAGACCCTTAACCGACTGAGCCACCCAGGTGCCCCTAAGTGTCTGATTCTTAATTTCCACTCATCATGATCTCACTGTTCTGAGTTTGAGCCCCGCATCAGGTGCTGCCCAGAGCCTGCTTGGGATTCTCTCTCTCCCTCTCTCTCTGTCCCCATCCTCTCTCTCTTTCTCTCTCTCTCAAAATAAAAATAAGTAAATAAAAAAAAAAAAAAAAAACAAGAGCCGTGCTCTCCTACCACCAGATCAGAGCAGCTTATCATGGACAGCTGGTTCCTACAGGTGGGGCACACACCATGGGGACACGCAGATGACAAAAACACAGAGGTGGTGAAAAACAACACCAAATCAAAAGTGTATTTATTTATATTCCTGTTCAGTCCTTCTTTATTATGTCAAGGAGAAAGCCTCAATGTGGTGCCACGTGTCTTAATCAGCTGTAGAACACTTGGGAATCTCCCCTTTTAACAAAGGGAGAAGAGGCCTCAGGTTCAGAGCCATTATCAGGAAACAGCATCTACCTTGAATTAATTTGTGATAATTTACTTTTACTGAGTATTTTCATGTTTCCTTTCTCGTTGTGATAGGTGGCATGGTTTCCCATTTAAAATAGTGGCAGGGTTTCCTTTCAAAGCATGTTTTAAAAGTGAGTTAATTTGGGGGCACCTGGGTGGGCTCAGTCAGTTAAGCATCTGACTTAGGTTCAGGGCATGATCTAGCAGTTCAGGAGTTCGAGCCCAGCATGGGGCTCTGCACTGACACCACAGAGCCTACTTGGGATTCTGTCTCCCTCTCTCTCTGCCCCACCTCTGCTTGCTCTCTATCTCGCTCAAATCAAATAAAAATAAACTTTCAAAAAAGTGAATTAATTTAAAGAAATATTAAATATATATGTTAATATAGTAAATATATCAATGCCATATACAGGCTGTTTACAGATACGGCAAAAACTGTATATGGGGCACATGGATGACTCATGCCACTTTGGGGACTGACGAACCATTAGATACTATTCCTTTCCAAACTCCTCGAAAGGGAGTAGCATTCCACCTGACAGGTGTGCAGACTCAAGCCTTTCCCATGTGTGGGAGCCTAGGTAATCCAAAAAATCCACCAACACCGTTTTTATCCTGGCAGGGCCTGGAGCTCCCTATTTCCTTCGACATGAAGTGTTGCTTTTGATGAGAAAGCATTTTTCACAATTCCATCCACTCAGCTCAGGCAGATATCTCCCTGCCCCGCATAGAGTAGACCCATTCACTTCTACTTGTTCACCCTCCTTTCTGTTGTACCCACCACCCCCCAAAAAACTTCCTGCTGGAATGTGCTTCAAAGGTCTCGTGTCTTAGGTGCCATGCAGGAAAAACCTTCCTCCCTCACCTTTATCCAGCCCAGAGATCTCGCTACCACATCAACATGCTGCATGCTAAAGTATGTGTATGTAATAAAGAGCTTTATTCCAAGATTTTGCAGAAGGAGAGTGATTAAAGACATTGTTCGACACTGATTTTAATTGTCGCTATAATCTGATCAGTCTCTAACCAGCTAATCGTTATTTAATCGGTTGCTTTAATTGTATTACAAAGCAGTAGAATGCAGCTGTGGGTAGACACCACACAAATAAATAAAATGCATTATTATTCTTATTATATTTATGCATATGAGTTTTATTTTACTTTTGTCAAAACTATACTCACTTCCACTCCACTAGTAATTTGTTTGTATTAAACAGTATTATGCATTTGCATGGTGAAAACAGTTAGAAACGTCTATCCATTGCCAAGTTTAAGTTATATAATATGTTGCTAGACACACCCACCTTCATTTGCCAAATAATCGTGATTCATTTAAATATTTGTACAGTGCTTCAATTATGGATATTATTTCTATTAATTAGTGAAACTAGGATTTGGTTCTAAGGAATAAATAAATATAAAAGTTGAAATAACAGAACAAGTTCATGCATACAAAAGGAATCTGAACTGATCACCCTGAAATATAATTCCATGTGTTTCCACACAGTTCCCCCAGAAGGTAAAGCCCGGCAGCATTAATAAGATTCTGACTGGTTTAGATTTGAACATGGGTACAATAGGTTCCAAAGCCCTATGTAAGTATTTGAACAACTTGACCTTATTTCAGCCTCTTGAGGGAATTATCAGGGACAACTATAGAATCAACATGAAGAATTATTAAGGACCCACGTGGTGCCTGCCTGAAAGGGCTCAGGTAACGAACTAACTACCACAAAGCTAAAAAAGTATTAGTAATAAAATCACAACATCTCAAGGTTGCTCTTTCGACCTCTGACTAACTTGCTGCATGACTTCCAGGCTACTTACTCTTAAGTCTCAATTTTTTGATCTGTAAAATGGCAGTCACAGCTGGTGCTCAGACATTAATGTGAGGATGAAATAATAATAATAATAGTTGTCCAAGTTTAGGCAACTGTGCCCATCCTCCCCTTGTAGCTAAGGTACTTGGGACTTATTCCCCATGCAGCACAGCATAGAGAGGACTCAAGGGACAGAGGCCAGTGGGGTTCCCGGATGCTACAAAGCAGAGGAGAGGGCAGGCCACCTGAGGGAAGGAAGCAGTGAAATAGTAAGAAGACACAGAGAGGGTGTGTGCATGTCCGTAAATGGGATCAACAAAGCCCCAAACAGTGTCACAGTAAAGTGAGGACATCACCAAGAGAGTAGAAAACAGTATCAGGCAGGGAGTAATGGCAGCTGAAAAAAAGAGAGGGAAATAGGAGGCAAGCAAGGAAAACAGCAGCATTAATAAGCATCCAGGAAACTGACCTGGAGGATAAAGGTCAACAAGGAGGTGCACACAGAAGGTAGAAAGCAAAAACCAATGTGACAAACTATGGCTTTGGAAGACTGGGTACACAGAAACAGAGATGTGCTGATCACATGGCACATGAGGAAGTTGGTACACATTTCTTGTTTTATTTTAATTTTTTATCTTAATACCACTTTGGAAACAGATTTGTTCTGAGATTTAAACATAACTCATATCAATTTGGGAGCCATGATAAAACCAAATGCCCATTCTAACTTGACTATAATGTGCACAGACAGCACAGAAATTCCTGGTTAAACCCACCCAATCGGGCCTGAAGGTCAACCCCATCATAATAGGGTGCCTCAGAGAGTCATTCTTCCTAACTAGTTATCGATTTATAAAAAATCATGAGTGTCTTATATCAAATGACTGCTCCTGAATTGTTACCTTGGATCAACAGAGAGTAAATATTGGCATTTTCATATGGCAATCTGCTATTTGGGAATAATCTAGCCTTCCTAGAGGGACAGAAATAAAGCACATAACAGTCATTTACCAATCATATAATATTAGACACCAGTAATTTGTCATTCACTGCAGTCTTCTAGAATCATTAGAGGAGACATTCAACTGCTCTCAGACATGCAAGGTATGATCATATAGGCAACGTGATTCTGCAGGCTGAACGTACCAGGGCTGCGCTAACGTTTCGTGACTCTGGACCGAAAGTTAATGACCAGTGCAACCAACCAGGCTACTACAGTAAAGGAGCAGCAGTAAAAAGGACCTAATAAATCAAAAATTTAAATGGGATATTCATTTAAGTTACCATCATTAGAGCAAAGTGATGGTCCAATTTACTTAAACAGTGACTTACATTGATTATAATAGCAGTATTTTAAGTGATATTGCCCATTAGTTAATTAAGCAAATATTTGATTAGTACCTACTACGTGCATAATGCTCTGCCAGATGATGTGAGGCACATTCAGACTTTATAAAAGAGATCATCTCGGGGCACCTGGGTGGCTTGTTGGTTGAGCATCTGACTTTGGCCCAGGTCATAATCTCATGGTTCATGAGTTTGAACCCATGTCAGGCTCTGTGCTGACAGCTTGGAACCTGGAGCCTCCTTCGGATTCTGTGTGTCTCTCTTTCTCTGTCCCTCCCCAGCTCTCTCTCTCTCTCTGTCAAAAATAAATAAAAACTTTAAAAATAAATAAATATGTAAATAAGATTATCTCTCTACCTTTGAAAGGCTTATTATCCAATAGGGAAAGAAGACCTCTTGCAGAACTCTTGTACAAAGGTAAATACGACTACATAATATAAGAGATATACAAAGAACATGCTTCAAGACTGTAAAAAGTGAAATGACTTATCTAGTCACTTTATAGGGAAAGCCAGGTAAAGTTGTATATAAAAAATCATTGGCACACATATTAAAGAGAAAGAACAGACTTTGGAGAAGCCAAAATTGCAGGGAAAGGATGTCTAGTCATTAAAAACAAGTGACATAGATGTGCTGAGTGATCTACTGTCAACTGAGAATCACCAACTCCTGTGCAATTTACCTTGCAAAGCTTAGGGTGGGGATTACATTTCCTAGAATAATACCCTTCCCTGACTCATTGGAGTTAACCAATGAGAAAACAGTGAGGTGTGGAAAGCAAAGAGATGGAGAAATTATCCTCAGAAGTCACATAAGTGTGTGCAAATGAGATCTTTTTCACTGTTGTACACTAAGAGTGGGTTAGAGTGGAGTGGTTAATTCAACATGGCCCTGCTTTCTGTATTGAAACGGTAATGTATCTCTGAGTTACTAACACCCCTGTCACTGAGTAACAATTATGGAAACTGCCATTGCCTAGATTCTTCTTTTCCCACGCATGTTAGTTGAATTAAATATGTATATAACATATTATCACCTGTTTGAACATCTATAGGACCTATTAACATCACATATCTCTTATAAACTCACCTCAGATGTGTTGGTGTTTGCTCTTTGTAATTCATTATATGGAATATGTGCATTTTCAAATATAAATAAAAGCAATTCTAAGCCACACGGCAAATTCACAAAAGCCACACCAGGTGTCAAAATATTTCATCACAGTTAACAATTATAATGTGTATAAGTATGCTGAATCACTTTCTCCTCCATCCGTTTTGATTTTTTTTAATTATACAAGCAATATTCTCTTAAAAGTAGTAAGTGATTGTAGCAGAGGTACAGGATTTGAGATTAAATACACAATACCATTTATATTAATATCAAATAACGCAATACTAGGTATAAATTAAATATGTCCAAGATACTTATGAGAAAAACTAGGAAACTCTAATTCTGAAAGAAATCAAAGAAGATTAAGAGAGAGAAAGAGACTGAGAGAGGGAAAGTGAGAGATTCCATGTAAATTGATAGGAACACTCAATATTGTCAAGATGACAGTTCTTCCCAACTTAACGTACGGATTCAGTGCAAACCCAATAAAAATCCCAGCAAGCTATCTTGTGGATACCAACAAACTGAATTTAAAGTTTATATGAAAAGGTGAAAGATCAAGAATATCCAACACAATATCAAAGAAGAATAGCAAAGTCAAAAGACTGACACTACTGAACTTCAAGACTTAACTACAAATCTACAATAACCAAGACAGTGTGGTATTGGCAAAAGAACAGACAAATAGATCAGTGGGGGACAGCTGAGAGTCCAGAAACAGAACCACAGAAATAGAGTCAAGTGATCTTTGACAAAGGAGCAAAGGCAGTAAAACTATAAAACTCCTATAAATAACATAGAGGAAAAGCTAGATGATCTTGGGTATGGTGATGACTTTTTAGACAGAACACCAAAGGCATGATCCATGAAGGACATCATTGATAAGCTGGACTTCATTAAAATGAAAAATTCCTATTCTATGAAAGTCACTGGCAAGAAAATGAGAAGACAAGCTACAGATTGGAACAAAACATTTGCAAAAGACATATCTGATAAAGAACTGTTATCCAAAATATACAAAGAACTCTTAAAATTCAACAATAAGAAAATGAATTACCCAACTAAAAAAAATGGACAAAAGACTTGAACAGACACCTCACCAAAGAACAGACAGCAAATATGCATATGAATACGTGACATCAGAAGTCATATGAATATATGACATCAGAAGTCATTCACGACTTGCAAGTTAAAATAACAATTTTATTTTATACCATTATACATTTATTAAAATGGTGAGAATCCAAAACACCAACACTACCAAGACCTGGAGAGCACGTGGAGCAAGAGGAACTCTCATTTATTGCTAGTTAGAATGCTAAATGCTATAGCCACTTTGGAAGAGAGTCTGGCGGTTTCTTTCAAACTAAACATATTCTTACTAAGTGATCCAACAACATACTCCTTGATATTTATCCAAATGAGTTGAATACTTACATATATTCAAAACCTACAAACAAATGTTTAAAGCAGCTTTAAATTGTTAAACTCATAATTGCTAAAGCTCATAATTCATAATTGCTAAAACTTAGAAGCAACTAAGATATCCTTCAGTAGCTAAATGGATAAACAAACTGGTACCTCCAGACAAGAGAATATTATTCAGTGCTAAAAGAAATGAGCTATAAAGCCATGAAAAGACATGGGGGAACCTTAAACGCATATGACTAAGTGAAAGAAACCAATCTGAAAAGCCTACACAATGTATGATTCCAACTATATGACATTTTGGAAAAGGAAAAACTATGGAGACAGTGATGGCTAGGGTTCAGGGGAAGGAAAGGAAGGAGAAATTGATGGGGCACAGGAAATTTTTCGGGAAATGAAACTACTCTGTGTGGCACTGTAGTGTTGGATACATGGCATTAAACATTTGTCAAAATCCACAGAATATGCAATACCAAGAGTGGATCCTAATGTAAATGACACATGTTAGTGAATAATAATGAATCAAAATTGGCTTATCATTTGTAATAAATGTACCTCTCACATGAACATAATGACAGGGGAAAGTGAAGACAGTGAAGAAAACTCTGTACTGTTGGCTCAATTTTTCTGTAAATCTAAAACTGCTTTAAAGAGTCTTTTAATTTTGGGGCGCCCAGGTGGCTCAGTTGGTTAAATATCCAACTCTTGATTTCAGCTCAGGTCATGATCTCACGGTTCACGAGATGGAGCCCCACCTCAGGCTCCCGGCTGACAGTGCAGAGCCTGCTTGGGATTCTCTCTCTCCCTGCCCCTCCCCAACTTGCATGCAGTCTTTAAAAAAGACTTTAAAAAATCAAAGTAATAAAAACCACATATTCTTGTTGTGAGAAACCATTCAGAGCCTACAGACTAAAACATTTAAGTCCCATTTGATTCTTTCATACTAATCCCTCTTTCATATAAAGAGGTAAATGTTCTTAATGATTCTGTATGCATACTTCCAGTCTTTTTTTTCCAGTTTGCTTTTTAATATACTTACTTACATATGGGTGCATTTCTGCTAAGTTATTTTTTAACATATATGGGTCATTTCATACATATCTCTCTGAAATGTGCGGTTTCTGAAAGGACCCAATAGTGATCATGCTGAACATCATAGGAAAACATATTCCAGAAGATACATTTCCATGGCTGGTACTCTATAATCTGAAACTTCTTTTGTTTCCCAGGGAACTATACAGTGATAAGCAGGTAGCAGGAACTCTGGAAATGTATATGGATTGGTGGGCAACTGACTAAGTCAAGATGAAAAAGAATTAGACCATTAAAATACAGCTACAAAGGGGCGCCTGGGGGGCTCACTTGGTTAAGCATCTGACTTCGGCCCAGGTCATGATCTCACAGCTTGTGAGTTTGAGGCCTGCGTCAGGCTCTGTGCTCACAGCGCAGAGCCTGGAGACTGCTTCAGATTCTGCATCTCCCTCTCTCTCTGCCCCTCCCCTGCTCAATCTCTGTCTCTCTCAAAAATACATAAACATTAAAAAAAAAAAAGAGAGAGCTACATGGTCTGAAAGTTAAAATTTAGAGAGAATAGACCCTTTGACTATACGGCCTGTGTGAAGTGTCTATTGTATATGGTGAATAACCCTTTTCATATTTACTAATGATTTTAACCCTTGGGGCAATACACAATGTAGGGAT
Source organism: Proteles cristata cristata (assembly GCA_017311185.1). Taxonomy (NCBI): domain Eukaryota; kingdom Metazoa; phylum Chordata; class Mammalia; order Carnivora; family Hyaenidae; genus Proteles; species Proteles cristata. The sequence continues at coordinate 2,270,008 of JAESUZ010001551.1, read as the reverse complement.
TGTTAACTCCAATTCAGAGGCAAGAAAACTGAGGTTCAGGGAGGTTCAATAACTTGCTCAAAATAATCTGAATCACTGGAAATGGAGCTGAAATTCAAAACCCAGTCAAGCCTCCAAATCTCATGTTACCATCCCAAAGTACCTTCAACAGTTAAGAAGCACCCATTGGACTTTTATCATGGTCCCAATAACCCAAAAACACCATTTGCATCCAGCAAGGACAAGATCATATCCATATCTTACTCAATATTAGGACTCCATCTTTCCCTTTCCTTAAGGCGAACCTCATTTAATCACATGGATTGCTTAAAGGTAAAATTGTAGACAGGGTTTTTACACAATGTGGTGCTCAGTTGCTTAGGAAACTGCTTTTGTCATTAGGTGGGCAGGGCTGACACACTGTTAAGTGAGAGAAAGGCAAAGGGGAATATATAGTAAATCCAGTGTTTATGTGAATTTCATCCACAGGGAGTAGAGCGAAATAATCACAATTCAATGGAAAAAGGAGATTTTGAGTGGGTTGTGAAATAAGCTATTAAGTCATGCAAATAAATCCAATGTCAACACCTCAGCCTGGGCTGATTGGATTCATGCAATGGAACTCATACTTCATGAGGATTTAAGACCCCTGATGTTCTCAGGGGCTTATTCTATTGTTGTTCATTTGGGTTTCTGGGTTTTCTTTTGCAGGGGAGTGGATAATAAGGAAGACATGCCTGCTTTAAGGTAGGAAGCTCATGAGAAGGGGGAGGCTGTGTGCTGCAAGGGCTGAAAAAGTATATTATCCCCAGATTTTATCAATAGTTTCCACCTTTACCACTTCTGAGCTCTGTGCTCTAAAGAAGCATCCTCTCTTCTGCCATGCAACCTACCCATCTAACTGTCCCATGAGACACACCTGCCCAACCAGGCAGAGACCCAACAGTCAAATAATTCAGAGAGGATCCTCACACATGAGTTGGAGATGTTGTTGTCAGCATAGATGTTAACCTGTGAGTGGCTGGAAGTAGCCTTTCCCCTAGGCAGCCCATCCAGGAGCACTGCAAGGCTTTGCCTATCTTGTGCAATGACACATCTACAGTGCCTAATCCAGCACCTGGTGCACATGGTAGACACCCAACAAATACTCACTAATCTGTTACAGGAGCAAAAACTAACCTTCTATTCTGTTATTCAGTTGCATAGCTGGATCTATTTGATACCAAAGTTTAGCCTCCTCCGACCAATGGGCCATTCTTGTATTCCCAGTACCAAGGAAAAGTCCTCCTGGCTTGAAAACCAATTGTGTTAAGTAGCATGCTCATTTAATTCTATGTAACACCTATGTAAATATATATTCTCATTTTACAGATGAGAAATTGGGACTTCGGAGAAATTAAGTTATCTAGCTACAGTCCCAAAGCTAATCGAGGTCAAAACCAGGGTTTAGATCCCACTCCATTGTAGCTGCAAACTGTATGTCCTTTTCATCTGTGTTCTGCCCTAAAATGGAGTATTGTATGCATGCATCACTCAATTGCAGACACCAATGTTTAAATCCAGAACCTTTCATGGGGCGCCTGGGTGTCTCAGTCGGTTAAGCGTCCGACTTCAGCTCAGGTCATGATCTCATGGTTCGTGGGTTTGAGCCCCACATTGGGCTCTGTGCTGATGGCTAGCTCAGAACCTGGGGCCTGCTTCAGATTCTGTGTCTCCCTCTCTCTCTGACCCTCCCTTGCTCACGCTGTCTCTCTCTCTCTCTCAGAAATAAATAAAACATTAATATTTTTTTTAAATAAATAAATCCAGAACCTTTCTTACTTATGAAGGACTATATGCGAAAGACATCAGAAGCTTCATACATTCAGTTTACTTAGAACAGAAAGAACGAGCATGATATAACAATACTGGTGAAATATGAATGGAATGGTAGTGAGAAATGGATCCTCATGGTGGTAAAATTCTGAAAAGAGCAAGAAAGTCTTCCTTCTGGAGTGTCTTCAGGAGAACACTGCCTACCTAACTATCTGTCTCACTTGATTTGGTCTTAACTTGCCTAAAGCCAGGTGGAGGGAATGGAAGGCTTCTCTCAGGCTCAATGTCTCCTTCTCTGCCTCCGCTCTTCCTTCACTATCTCCTATACACCAGGTCGTGTGTTGCAAACTAATGAATAAGACAGTTGTTGTTGTTGTTGTTTTAATCCAACAACACATAGCGAATAGTTGGGCCAAAACATGGTTAAGGCAGTTCAGGTAATGGTGAAAGAAACTCAGCAACAGCACGGTCTGAAGAGCTGTCTCAGCTAAGCCTTAGTGTAGTTAGGAGTCTGGATACGCAGAGAACTTCATACAGTTCAGTACTGCCAGAACATAAAGCAAGCAGCAAGGAGTGGTGAGAGATGAGCAGTTTGACAAGCTTGGGTGTCATCTTGACAGTGATGGATGAAGATCTGGAGAGCTCAGGCAGAGGACTGACAAAGTTTAGAAAAATTCTTACAGCTGCTACATACTTGAGTGGAATTGGACAGAAGGCCAGGGGGCCAAGTTAGGAAGCTGGTACAAAGTCTCAAGAAAATGTAGGAACCTGAATGGAGAACCAGGATTGATTTGACTATGATTCGTAAAGTTAAACATTTTAGGAGGATGGGACAGGAGTTTATCCTGGAGAAAAATAATAAACTAATAAAACGGCAGAACAATAATTGGGCATATAGATTATTAAGGAAGTTACTAAGTAATGTTGACAATTTTAAGTATGCCCATGATATACATGACTAGGGCTTTCTATGGTCCAATGTGTGGTCAGTTTTGATGAGCTTCTCTGTCTGAATATAATGTTTTCAAGGTTCATCTATGTTGTAGTATGCATCAGTGTTTAATTTCTCTTTATTGACAAATAATATTCCATTAATAGGATATACCACAGTTTATTTACATACTCATCAGTTGATGAATACTTCAGTTGTTTCTACTTTTCGGCAAGTATACTGTTATGACAATTCACATGCAAGTTTTTGTATGTGTGCATATTTTCATATCTTTGGATATATATCTAGGAGTGGAACTATTAAATTATATGATATCACTGTTTAACCTCTTTAGTAACTGTTTTCCAAGGTTTCTGCACCAATTTACATTCCCATCAGCAGTGTATAAGGGTTCCAATTTCTCTACATCCTCCTTTTGATTATAACCATTCAAGTGAGTGTGATGTGGTGACTCACTGTGGTTTTGATTTGCATTTCCTTGATAGCTAATGACTTTAAGCATCTTCCCATGGGCTTATTGAGAATTTATATATCCTTTCTCAATAAATATCTACTCAGGTCCATGGATCATTTTTCACTGGGTTGTCCCTAAATTATTATATATATTCAACATTTCATAGTTTTCATATAAATGTATACTATATATATGTTATCTATATAATAATACATATATATCACATTATATATTTAGATATAACTCCCTTATCAGATATATGATGTATAAGTATTCTCTCTCATTCTATGGATAGTCTTTTCACTCTTCTGTTGGAATCTTCCAAAGCAGAGAAGTTTTAATTTCAATGATATTCAATTTATCTATTTTTTCTTTTGTTGCTAATGCTTTTAACATATCAAAAAAAAAAAAATCATTGCCTGATACAAAGTCAAGAAGATTCATGGTTATGTTTTCTCCTAAGAGTTTTACAGCTTTAGCTTTTACTTTTAGGTCTTTGATCAGTTTCGAGGTAATTTTTGAATATGGCATGAGGTAGGGCTCCAACTTTACTCTTTAATGTGGACATCCACTTGTCCATATTATTTCTTCATAATAGTATTCTTTCTCTATTGAGCTGTTTGGCAGACTAGCTGATAATCATTCACAGTAAACATGAGGGTTTATTTCCGGAATCTCATTTCCACTCCATTGAACTATATGTCTATCCTTATGCCAGTAACATGCTATCTTGATTACTACAGATCTGCGAGTTTTGAAATCAAGAGGTCCTCTATCATTACTTTGGTCAATTCTGCCAAGAATTGCCTAGTCAGCTAGGACTCTGATAGGGACTACATTCATTTGGTAGATCATTTCAGGGACTATTGCCATTTCAACACTGTTATTTCCAATACATGATTCTTCAACAATGTTATGTAGATTCAGATAAAAATTTTACACTTATTTCATTAAATTTATCCCTAAGTATTTTATTCTTTTTGATATCACAGTAAATATTTTTTCTTAATTCTCCCCCTTATTGTTCACTGCTCGAGTACAGAAATACAATTGTTTTGTATAGTGATATTGTATCCTGTGAATTTGCTGAACTTGTTTATTATTACTAATAGTTCTTTAGTGGATACTTAGGAATGATACATACAAGATCATGTCATCTGCAAATAAGAAATAGCTTTTCTTCTTCATTCCAAATCTGGATGCTTTTATTTCTTTTTCTTGCATAACTGCCCTGGCTATAACCACCAGTTATAATCGAAGTGGTGAGAGCAAATATCTTTGTCTCCTTCCTGATCTTAGAGGAAATGCATTCAGTCTTCCACCATTAATTATGATGTTAACTGTTAGGTTTTAGCATATGCTCTTTATCAGGCTAAGGAAGTTCCCTACTATCATAGTTTATTGAGTGTTGTTATTATAAAGAAGTATCGGGTTTTTTTCAAATATTTTTCTCTGCATCTATTCATATGATAATGTGCCTTCTTTTATTCTACTGATACAGTGTATTACACTAATTGATTTTCAGATATTTAACCAAACTTGCTTTCCTGCATTAAATCCCACGTGGCCATGATGTATTGTTCATTTTAGATGTTAATGAATTTGAGTTGCTACTATTTTGTTTAGGATTTTTGTGTCTATATTCCTTAGAGATATTGGAATGTAGATTTCTTTCCTTGTCATATCTTCCTACTGGCCCCATGGAATGCAGAGAAAGTGCTCTTTCTCATTTTTTGGAAAGTTTATGAAGAATTGGTATCTTTTTAAATGTTTGGTAGAGTCACTAGTAAAGCTTTCTGGGCCTGAGCTTTTCTTGTTGTGTCATTTTTAAGTTACTAATTCAATCTCTTTATTTGTGATGAGTTTATTCATATTTCCTATTTCTCCTTGAGTCAGTTTTAGCAGTTTTTATCTTTCTAGCAATTTTGTGCATTGCATCTAATTTGTTGGCATACATCTGTTCATATTACCTTATAATCCTTGTCTCTCTCTATAAGGCCAGTAGTAATGTCCTCTCTTTCATGCCTGATTTTGGTAATGTGAGTATTCTCTCTTTCCTGCTTGGTCAGTTGAGAAAAAGGTTTGTCATTTTTGCTTATCTTTTCAAAGACACAACCTTTGCTTATTTGATTTTTTATTTTATTGATGTCTACTCTAATCTTTATTTCTATCCTTCTGTTTGCTTGGGGTTCATTTTGCTTTTCTTTCTGCAGTTTCTTAAGGTGAAAGAATAGATTACTGATTTGAGGTCTTTTCTTTTTAATGCAAGTGTTTAGAGCTATCTACATTCTCTTTAAACATTTGGTGATATTCCATATGCTTTGGTAGGCTATGTCTTCATCTTTATTTATCAAAAAAGGTTTTGGGGTGCCTGGGTGGCTTAGTTGGTTAAGCGTCCGACTTTCGCTTGGGTCATGATCTCGTGGTTCATGGGTTCGAGCCCCACCTTGGGCTCTGCACTGACTGCCAGCTCAGAGCCTGGAGCCGGTTTCAGTCTGTGACTCCCTCTCTCTCTGATCCTCCCCTGCTCACGCTGTCTCTCTCACTCTCTCCTAGAAATAAATAAAACATTTAAAAAAAAAAAAAGGTTTTGTATGTTTGTTTACTTGTTTGTTTGTTTTTGTAATTTCTCTTGTGATTTCTTCTTTGGCTCATTGGCTTTTTAGGAGTGTATTGTTTAATCTCCATTTATTTATGAGCTTCAGAAATTTCTCTTATCGTTTTGTAATTCTACACTATTGTGGCCAAAGAACATGCTTTATATGACTTAAAGCATTTTAAATTTTGGGGGGCTTATTTTATGATGTATGTGGAGAACATTCCATGTACACTGGAGAAGACTGTACATTCAAGGTTCTTTTTTACTTTTTTCCCTCATCTGTTTCTCTTTTCCCCTGATCTAATAAACTGTCTGCATCATTTACTATCACATCCCACTGTTAGATTTCACTAATTTCCAGCTTCTTGTTCTAGTGAGTTTGGGCAGGGCATAAATTGCTCCACAGTTTGATCCAATTAAATTCAGACTCTTATGCTGGGGGTGGGGGAGCACTTTTGAGACCAGCTTTGCTGGGTTTTACGTTTTTAAAATTTTTTTCTGAATTCAGGAGGACAGATCTTCCCTGAAAATATCTGGTAAACTAAGTGAGCTATGCCTAGGCTACAGCTATCACAGAGCTACCAACCTCCTCTTAATTGCTTCTCACCACAGTCTCTACTGGTTTGGAGAGCACCTTAGACTTAAAATTCCCCATACTCTGTTTCATATCAATTGAGTTTCTTTGGCTAGAGTTTTAGAACTCTCTTTTCTTTTAGCCTCTCTAAAAAATCTGAGTCGCTGCTCTGGAGCTGAGGAATGGAGAGACACCCTTGCTTTGTGAGCATGGTACTGGTTAGGGGTGGTCATTTTTTGGTATTCTTGAGTTGCCTCTCCCAGAATGGAACCTCTCTGATGCCAGCCAGCTAAGCAAGGGTAATCTGTATCTCAGTACTCTCAGCTGGCACACTTGGGGTAGTCTCCACTCCATGTGTGTGGGCTGGGTGGAAGAAGGTGGTCTCTAACTTGTTAGCTTCATTCACCAAGAATTTAGCTTCTGTATCTCAGATCTGGATGGTATGAGACATGCTGGTGGCCTGCCTCTTTTAATGAGACAACACATTCCTTGACTGAGAGCTAAAGTGAAAGTAAGCTCCATTGTCTTGGCACCATCTGCCCAAAGATGAGCTTCCATAAGGATTAAATGGGGTTGGGATGAGGAGGAACAAGTCATAGCTCAAATGTCATAGACCCTTGCTGCTCTTACCAAGATTTAGTATATTTTCTTAAATATTTCTTTATTTGCTGCATACAGTTAGACAATAGACATAGACAATTCCAGAGACCTTAAAAGGTCGAGTTTCTTTTCTATCATTTTCACTAGTTATGGTTGTTTTGCTGGGGAATAGGTCTGTGGAGCACCTCACACTGGGGCCATTTCAGAAATGGAACTCTGATAAACTTCTCCTTAAGCCTTGGTGACTTAGAAGTTGCTTATTATCAAAGCAGAGCTTAGCTTAGCATGACCAAATTCATGCCCAATATTAAAGCAGAATGTTTTTCCCTCAAAGGGAAAAATAATTAAACTAATGATTAGCCAAATCTATCTTTCTCTGATAAGTTCTTGTTCCTTAAAGCTGAGTAATTTTCATTGGTCAGATTCCAAAATAATGCCTTTCCTATTTTTCCTTTGTCCTTTCTGTTGCCTCTGCTGGATACTATAATGTGTCTATGAAGACTGCACCCCTCTGATGAGAAGTCCAAAGTTACTTCAGGCTCCTTGCATTCTTTACAGCACAAAACCTATTTAAAGATGACAATATGGCCATCAATGAAGGCAGGAATGCTATATATTTTATTCACCAAGTATTCTCAGATCTTAAAACAGTACATGGATGCTTCATAGCTGCTCTTGAAACATATTTTTCAAAGGAATCATAGTATCAGTAATCTGCTCTTTTTCCTTTGTCATATTGGCTGCCCTAGGGATGGAAGTGATGAGAGAAGAGTTTGTCTTATGGTAGATTTCTGGAAGTATCCTCCCACAGAGTGGTTCAAACTGGGACCCTGACACCCATATTAAAGGATTCTGTGTAATGATAAAACAACCCAAAAGTCTTCTCGCCAGGAGGTCTAGGCTCCTTTTCAAAGTTATCTCAGGAAACCCAAGGGGTATATTCTGGCATGTGTAGCTGACACCATAGAACAGACTGTGGTACATTAGTTATGTGAATGAAAAGCAGTGTGAGGAAGCTGGTTCCAAAGGAAGATGCTGTTGAAAAGAAAGCAAATGGTTCTGAAAAATCACCCCACATCTGGCACTGAGGGAGACTCAAATGCCTAGCAACACCCTGGGTGCTCAGAAGATGCAGGCTTGCCCTCTTACTTTGATCTGAGAGAATCAAATCTCTTTCCAAAGCCATCAGAGCCCTGCCATTAGATGACTGGGTCTAGAAGCCCTAGAAAATTCCTGAAATAATGATAAAAAGGTAGCATTGAACCACCACAAGAAGCCTCTTTGGAAACTGTGTGTTCTGTATTTCTAAGGTTTTGGCTCAGTGTCTCTCTTATGTATTAAAGTCCATCTACTTAGCAAGCCCCACCCCAGCCCTGCCTACAGACCCGGCCAGGCCTCTTACTCAGGCACCCAACACCATCAGTTGAGCTTTGCCAAGAACATCACCTCCTCTAGATCTCTGGCTTTCTGATCTTTCTAGTCACCTACAACCTACCACCCCCAACCCCAACCCCATCCTATCTTGATCTCATTCTGCTTTGCACAGAGTAATTACTGGATTGGTTAATTGGTAGATGCAATTAATTCACCAATCTCCTGCTAGAGTCTCTGTTGGGATTCTGTGACTGTGTGTCTTTAACCTTATTGGAAAGCGGCCACTCCTTAGATCTTACCCTCACTTCTTCCCAGTTCATAAAAAAAAGAAAAAAAGGCAGCCCAGCAAGAAGTGGGTAAAAAACAGCTCTCGATCTTTGCCCTCTTGGTATCAGCTTTGAGACACCTGGCCAAGTACAGCCTGTGCTAAGTTTCAAAGAAAAGGCAGATAACTTTGTAGATTTTATTTCACAGGGACAAAAGATAAAAGTCTCTGTCGAGTTGTCATTAGATGCTTAATGCTGTTCGTGGTGGGGAGCTGGGGCTCCCCTCCTCCTCCATGGACCTCTAGCAGATTAGGTTTGAGAGCCTTAATTCGAGGAAGGATTTGCAGCTGTGAAAAGGTATAATATCATTTTGATTTGGGTTGTACTAGCTGGGGAAGCCAGATTACATTTGTATGAAACTGTATTAGAAGATATGACTGAAGCCACCAAAATCAAATAAAGGGAAAATTTTTCAGAGAGCCTAAAAGTAGGGGCCTGTCTTTCCAACACCCCTACACTGTTTCATCATTATCCTGATTTACACCAGGAGGATCGAAGCAGAAACACAGAAGGTAGATGGCAAAAATGCTTATGCTTGCCTGACCTGTCCATCCATCAGTCTGTCATAAACCTAACCCAGAGACGGGTTCCATGGATAAAGAAGAAAAATTAATTAACCCTTGGAGATGTGTGGAAGTTAGCAGGGGAGAACAACTTATGAATAATGCCCTGCTTTCATTTCCTGAGGTACTGTCTAATTTAGAGTCTCAGAGAAATCCATCAAATGGTCTCTGAAGTTCTGCTGGGACCCAGTCCATCCACCACCACCATATGCCACCACTTGCGTGTGTCACACAGCACTCCCCAGATAATGACTTACGTAGAGAGTGTGCCTTTCCTTCAGAAGAATCTTAAAACTATTTTAGAACCTGACTCTCCTCATTTGCGGCAAACGGTGAATCACATTGTGTACCACAAAAACACAGCTTCCTCTGTGAGGAAGCACGGAAAACTAGTAGCTCTTGCTTGGAATTGTTTGTGCTATGCAGACCTGGGCAAATCAACAGCTTCTTCTAGCAGGACCGAGAGATGCATAAACTGAACACCATGGGTAGAGCTTCTAAAATTGAAAGTACTGTGCCCAAGCCTTTAGATTCAACCAGAATATGTTGATCACGGTTGGGGGGAACTGGGAGAAAGAGGGCTGTTTTTTATCATCAGGGAAAAACCGTGAACTTCCCAGCAATGGGGGGAAATCACGCTGACAGCCACGAGCATCTGCAAGGGGCTCCTAATTCTCAAACTGCTGGTTCCTCTAAGAACAGCTAGTAGCCACAGAACATGACGTGTGAGGATGAGTTCTCTGGTTTCTGGCAGGAGTTCTGATCTCCCAAGTACCACAGAAGATGGAAAGACCATTTTTCCTCACAGGAACCACTTTCAGCACACGGTTTTTACACCTGCACATCTCCTCAGACAGCAAAAATGTAGCAACTGCCTCAGCTCCAAAGTTAAAGTTGCACCGGGCCTGTCACCAGAGGACTCAAAGTCTTTGACTTTGGCACATGCAGATGTCTGGATTAGCCTGAATAAAGAGGTGTTGGTGTAAGAAGGCACCTCTTCTCCAAATGTGGGGCTAAAACATGGTTTCCTCAAGGTCAGAAAGTAGTGACAAAGGTACAAAATGTAGGTTCTGACTTCCAGATGTGGTTTACAAATAAGATTAATATGATGAAAAATACATCCGAAGTCTCTCAGCTTGCTCAAAAGAAATCCCTGGCGATAATTTCTATTTATTAATATATTAATTTACATAATTTATTTATAGCATATCTACAACACACTAATGCCTATACAAGATAATATTCTCAAATTGTTACACACCTCAGCGTAAATAAGCCTTGTTTCTAATATTCTCTGTATCTAGGAAGAAGTTAAAAAGAAAGTCCTCTTTCTTTCAGGCACCTGTTCATTCCCTCACCATCATCTCAGACACTATAAGAGAGGTTCCTCTGAGACCCTGAGAAAGCAAAGAACCATAGCTTCTGTAGCCTTGGAACACTAAGCAAGTTATCAATAACACAGAACCTTGAAATTTGACCTTGAACTCTGTCTCTCTGAGTAGTAGATACCCTGTGAGCAAAAGAGAAGAGAAGATGGAGTGGGTAAAAAGCCCTGGCCATTGTGCTGACATGCTAGTTCTCTGAGGTTTCATTTTCCCCCTCTGGAAAATGCTAAGTATAGATTAAGACAAACCTAAAATGAAAGTCAATCTCTCTGATTAAAAACAAACAAAAAAAAGTAAATAAAATGGCCTTTAACTGGTAGGCAGAAAATGTGCTCAAAACAATGTCACAGATAGTTTATGAACCTGCACTCAGAAGGCAGGGTAGTATGTATGGCGGTTAGGAACACGAGGTATGAGTCATACCACCTGATTCCACATGCTGATCACATCCTTAACTAGCTGTGCAATCTTGGCCAGATTACTTAAACTCCCTGAGTGTCAGTTTTTTTATCTGTATAAGAAAAATAATAAAAGTTGCTCTATCACAGAACTATTACATCTAATAATGTATGTAAAGCTGTTAGGATAATACCTACCCCCACAGTCAGTACACAGTCAACCTTAGTTACCATTAGAAATACAATTCATAGTGGTGCTGGGGGGATCAGGTCATGATCTCAGAGTTCACGAAATTGAGCCCCATGTCAGGCTCTTCTGTGCTGGCAGCTCAGAGCCTGGAGCCTGCTTCAGATTCTGTGTCTCCCTCTCTCTCTCTGCCCCTTCCCAGCTTGTACTCTCTCTCTCTCAATGATAAATAAAACTTTTTAAAAAAGGAATACAATTAATAATAATTCTACTTAAGGATAAAAAGGAGTAATATTTACATACTTGCAATCCTCTTGACCTGAGAAACTATAAAATCAAGGATCGAAACAGAACTATGAGAGAGATGGCATTGTGTCATGCCCTTCAGATTAAAAGTTGCGGATAAAGCAATCCAAATTTAGAAAAATCTTTCAAGCTATTTTGCAGTAGCTACCTCTGCCCTCGCTTGGGAAAGGGAGATGAACGCTCCTCGCGTTCTGGAGAGCTACTCAGAAAAGCTAGGTGACCCCTGGCAAACCTTTGGCTTCCCTGGGAACAAAGTTAGGAAGCTTAATTTGAGCGAGAGAGGGGGAAGCATGAGCCCACTCCCATTCGCGGGCCGGGCTCCATCTGCGTGATTCCACCTGGGGCCACAGCTCGCCTCTGCGGACACCGAGCCCAGCTGCCAGGGAAAGGTTTCCGGCCCGGAGTGGTGCCCCAACAATTTCCGGTTCAGTGGGAAGCTGGGGAACACTTGGTCCCCCGGCACACGATTTCCTCATATTTCATCACTTTCCAGACTTTAAACAATTGTAACCTTCCCTCTGGATGGGCACAGACACAGCTGTGCTCTAAGTGGAAACACCAGACTCGGAGGAGCGCCAGTCGATTTCTCCCCCTCCACTGGGCATCCAGTTAGTATTGTGACGGTGGCCAAGTCCTAAATTCTCCGAGCTTCACTTTCCTCGTCTGTAAAATGGGCAAAAGCTGGCGCTGGGGGCTGTGAGGAGATGTGCACGGGCCACACGAATGCGTAGGTACTGTTACTAATTTTCAAGGCTCCACTTATTTTCTGGACTGAAAAAGGTTGTCAAGCTTCTCTCATAGCCCTCTCTAAAAACAAAACTCCAAACAGGGAAACATTTCTTTCTTTCTTTTTTTTTAAATATTTTTATTTATTTCTAGGAGAGAGGGAGAGAGGGAGAGAGAGAGAGAGAGAGCGTGAGCAGGGGAGGGCCTGAGAGAGAGCGAGTCACAGACTGAAACAGGCTCCAGGCTCTGAGCTGGCAGTCAGCACAGAGCCCGACGCGGGGCTCGAACCCACGAACCGCGAGATCATGACCTAAGCGAAAGTCGGACCCTTAACCGACTAAGCCACCCAGGCGCCCCACAGGGAAACATTTCTAAAAGCTAACACATTTGAGAAGGAGACGAATGAAAATTCATCGCCACATGAACCGGTCAGGGCCAAAGCAACAAGCGGCTTGGGCGAAGCAGTCGGTGTCCACAATTTATTCTTTAATAACTTCTACTGTAATGTTGCTGGGGCACATCAAAGGACAACATCAGCCCGATGTTGGTAATCCCTCTCACATATAAAAACTTTCATTACAGGGTGTTAAAGGCATCGCTCTGTCTGAGAAATGGGAATCAATAGGAGTTGGCTGCTTTTTTCTCCCAGTCCTTTCCCAGGGAAACGACACTGGCTTTTTCTTCCCAGAGAGACCACTCTGTGGGGCCAGCGTTTCTTCTGATGGCTGTGGATGATCAACAAGATGAAAACATCTCTGTAATGAATGGAAAAGGGGAAAAGAATTTCAGGAGAACACTCTCTGTGCCAGAAGCGGAGAGCAGTCCATCCGAATCAGCCCTAAAGGCTGCTTGTAAACGCTGGCTTTGATGTATCTTGAAAAGTCACTGGGATTTGTTCGGACTTGGTCATTTTTGTGCTCTCGATCCTAAAAGATCTTAATTCTAAAAAGTGTTGTTAATGACCCCCCCAACAGAAGGACAATTTGGGGACAGTGCAGCAGAGTTCAGTAATACAACCTACAGAAGTACTTGGTAGGCAGCCATTAGTTTCCCCCTATTATCTGTAATGCGATTTATTAAGAGTCGGAAATACAAAATTCTTTAGAAATGTTTTTAAATTCAGCCTGACTATAGGATCCACTTCCTTTAAAGCATGATTTTGGATTCTTTAAAAAGCCAGAATCACCATGTATGTTCCCTTTATTATGAATTTCTAAAGATCGAAGGCAACTCATAACATGTCCCTAGTAAAGGTCATCAACAAACCACATCTTGCCAAAGCCAGTGGCCAATTTCAGGCCTCCCTTCATTTAACCATTTATTTAGCAGCATTTGACAGTTGGCCACCCCCTCCTTCTTGAACCATTTTATTCTACACACAACCACCTCCACAACTACTCCTTCCCTCCATTGCTCCCCTGCTCTATCTATCTTTATGGTTTTATCAGGATTTGAGACCATCTCACTGATTTTTGTGTGTGTTTGTTATCTGACTTCATCCCTTGTGCTTCAGAAGGAAGTTCCTGGAACATCATGGACACTCCATAAATGTATGGTATCTGACTGACACTTGGCATTTTCTTGCGACAGATTAAAGACTAAAGTTCAGAGGAGTAAAGCAACTTGTCTAGGATTGCAGAGTAATCTGCCAAGGCGAGATTTGAACCCAAGGTCTCCAAACACAAAACCCATACTCCGGACCATTATACCATGCATGGGCTGCCTTATGGTAAATACCATGAGAGCGCCAGTTGGTAAACTTTTAGGGGACAGATTGCAAATACCTTTGGGTTTTTGTTTTGGTCCTGGAACCCTGTGCAGAATCAGTTGGGATTTGTGGAATAAATGAATTTTACCTGTGCCCTCTAAACAACAAGAACTTTGAGGGTAAAGACAAGATGCAGGGCACCTTTTACAGCTCAAACAGACTGCTGGCCACAACAGGGGGTTGGATTACTTCCTATGGATTGGTCTACTTACCAAGAGGAGGCAGAAGTCTGGGCAATTGTAACTCAGCCAGAAAAGAAGCAAAGAACCAGGAATGGCAAGACGTTGAAAAATCTGTTATTTCTTTTCCAATTAAGAGACTCTCTCCATATGGAGAAAGTAAGCATCACCCTAAGTATGAGAGGAGAATAACTTTCTCACCTTGCTGACTTCCTGCGCTCCTACCCTGCTGAGACAGTCTTTGGGCCACTGCACAAAGAGCCAAAAAGTGACTCCTTCACAGCATGAGAACACTTTTAGCTGTAGGCCAGGAAGAGGTTTTCCCTTGGTCTTTTATTCAGTTCACGGAAGGGGACATCCTGTGACCTCATTTTCTGAAGTAAAAGAGAGAGCCAAGTGGCTTCCCACTTCGGGGTTCTGTACAAACTCCCCCTTTGATGGCACCTTTCCATTCCTCTGAGGCAAGTCACAGAGAGGGGAAGAGCACTTTTCCATTTCAAGGAGGGTGGAGTTCCTTGGGAATCAGCTCTGAATGGGAATACCGGTAGCGCCGGGGAAAGGAAAACAGAAGGAAGGACCAGTTTCAATCCTCTGAACCACAGCCAAGGACACCTTCATTAAAAACAATTCTCATCAGGGGAAAGATGCTTAGGAAAAAAATTAGTGGCTCAGCAACATGAACGGGACACTTGGACAAAAGACATTTCAATATGGTTGCTTTGATAGCACTGTTGTGAGCCAGTCGTTGTGATGGTGGCATGAAACTATTTGGAATTTTTGTCCTTAACCTGGGGAAATACCTATGTGCGTAATTTTGGATCAATAAGAATAGTTTTTATTTGCCAGTTTACTTGTTGTTTTGTCTTTCTCCTGGAAGACAATGACTATACCTTTCTTAGTTGTCACTGTATCCCTAGTGCCCAGCCTGGTACCTCACACATAATTACTTATTGAAGAAAACTCAAAGACTACTATAGGTATGAGATCTCCTCCTCCTACTACCATTACTTCTACTGTTTATGCCCAGTGTTATACATATTAGGTGCATAATTATCTGTTGCAAACAATGAACTGCCACCATCACTACTACCATTATGGCCCTATCAATACTACCACTACTGCCACCAACAATGAGTGATCCTGTTGGCTCTTCATTAAAAAAACCATTACAAGGATTATGCCTGGGCATTCGATTATCATTGCCATTTTACAGAAGGGATCACAGGCACAGGGAAGGAAAGCATCCTAAGACAAACATACGATATGTGGTAGAACCGGAATAATAATTCCAGTTGTTGTTGTTATTGCTCTTGGCCAAGTAAACTGGGAAATATGAGGAAAAGGCTGAGGGTTAAGGATAGGATTGTACTTAGTGCCTCTATTTTGGTCTCTAAGCAATTCCTTTCACTGAAATGAACCAGGGATCCTTGGAGAAATGGTAGATTGTAGATCTGGCACAGGAAATGGACACAATGAACAAGGAAAGTTTGTCATCAAAAGCTATCAAAGCCTACTAGAGTCAGGTCAAAGGACTTGGAGCCAACCTGAAAGGGGCTCCCACTGGCCAAAGATGAATCAATTTCAACATTAAAAGAACTTTAAATGTGGTAGAATGAAACAGATCTAATGAATAAAAATCCATGAGTTCCATAATGATATGAAAAAAATATCATTGGTCACCTTTATAAGTTGTTAGGGTACCAACTCATAATTAAGAAAATATATAAATAAAAGGGAATGGTTAGGCATTTATCCTAACTTTCCTGTACAGACTGCATATCAAGGAAATGAAACAGGAATTGAAAGTCCCATATAAAGGAATCACATTAATATGAGGATGAGGAATGACAACTAGAAAATCACCATCTGTAACTCTTAATGACATAATGGTTCTAGGCAACCACCATCAATGGCTCCTAAAACATTAGCTTAAAGCTTGATGGGGATCTTGTTATTGAAGGGATCAGAGTGACAACACTTGAATCTGTGAGTCAATCCTAAACTAACTAAAAGTGGGATGACCAGACATTACATCAGTGTTTCCCAAACTTTGCTGCACATTAACATCACCTGACCAGAGAAGGCGGCAGGGTCAACTCTTAAAAATCCCAATGTTCAGCTCACGTTCCATATCGATTAAATCATAATGTCTGGGATAGTAATCAAGCATCAGGGGTTTTTTTTTCTTCTTTTATTTAAAGATTTATCAGATGATTGTAATGTGAGGCCAAGTTTGGGAACCACCGTATTTTATGGTTCATGGAGTGAATGCAGTGGCAGATACACAGTGTCCCCTATGATATGTTACTACCTAACAACCTCTGCATCTAACCAAATACCTATTACCAAGATGAGGAATAAAGAAACATTCAAACAATGGCACTACAAAGAAATAATCAGCAATCCAAAGTGCAGGGTTTTCAACGAAGGAAAAAAAGGCCTAGGGTTCTTTTTCAACAAATGGCATCTTTAAAAATGGTGGTGTGAAGTGCCTTTCTTAAACTATAGCTGGAAGAGTTATATCTCTGGCTCTGAAGGAGCAACTTTTATCTGACTAATCCTCCAACAGAAAACAATTATAATGGTGCATGGAATACAAAATAAGACTGTTTGAAAGCACTGCAGAACCACCAAGGCAAGCAGGCTTTAGCAGGAAATGAAAGCTCATTGAAGTCGGCCCCATATTTACAGCAGCTTTTTTTTTTGTCCTAAGGGCACCTGTTAATTTGCATTGTGGGGATATTCACCAAGTAGAGAGTAGCAACCTTTAACTTGCAGCAGCTTCTGTGTGTTGAAGAGATAAAACTTGAAATTAAGGGCTATAGAGGCAGCAGCTAGGACTTGAGGGGCTAAGACTTTTGAGAAAGGGGGACCACAGAGAAGTGACTTCAACATTCCCAGTTCAAATTCCCCCTCCAGATGTGCACATTCCTCAGCTACAAGTGTGTGGAGTGGGAGTGGAGGGCAAAAAGCTGAGCAAAAATCAGTTGCTAAGACACTAAACAGCTAAGGAATGATTTTGTCAATCCAGGAATGATTGGAAGACAAACACTGGATTTAGAACCTGCTAAGGACAAAGGGCCATGGCAAACATCCCAGACGCACAGCTAAGTAACTCTGAGGACTTGAGTTGTTAGAACAAATGGGAAATAGGGGCGCCTGGGTGGCTTAGTCGGTTAAGCGTCTGACTTTCGCTTGGGTCATGATCTCGTGGTTCGTGGGTTCGAGCCCCGCGTCGGGCTCTGTGCTGACTGCCAGCTCGGAGCCTGGAGCCTGTTTCAGTCTGTGACTCCCTCTCTCTCTGACCCTCCCTGCTCACGCTGTCTCTCTCTCTCTCTCTCCTAGAAATAAATAAAAATATTAAAAAAAAAAAAAGAACAAATGGGAAATAAACCAGACACAACTTTGAAGAATCTCATTTCTTGATTAGATCAAGAACATGATCCATTCACACCATATCCACCTGACAGAAAATTAACACCTCTCTGGAAGAAGATAAAATCTACTTGAAAGGGAATACTAAGAGGAAGTAGATGGAGTTATTTAGGCAGAAGAAAACATTCCCAGATGAAAGCACAGAATGTGGAATTCAGTGAAGAGTACCAGTGTGGGGTAAATATGTGGGGAAGTGCTAAATAAATAAGATTGTTGAAATTAAAAATGTCTTGGGGTGGGATTGAATTACATGGCAACAATAACACAGAAGAGGAGACAGCATAGGTGGCAAATGATGAATTATAGGTTTCCTAAAACCAAAATAAAAACTTAAGAGACAGATTGTAAGACTGGATTAATACACATAAAAGACAAACCTTAAGTAAACACCAGAAAGAAAGTTAAACTGTCTTTGCTTACAGATGACATGACCATGTATGTAGAAAAGCTTAAACAACTGCAAAAAGACTAATAAAACTAATAAATGAATCTAACAGGTCAAAAGATATGAAGGCAACATACAAAAACCAACAGTATTTTTAACATAAGCAATGAATAATGGGAAAATAAAACAAAAAGTATAATTCAATTTCCTATGCCACCCCATGAAATCCATGCAAGACCTTTGTACTAAAATCTATAAAACATTGTAAAAAGAAATTATAGAACTAAATAAATGGAAAGATTTAACATATTCCTAGACTGAAAGATTCAATATTGTCAAAATGGCATTTCTCTCAAAATTCGATCTAAGGATTCAATGCAATTCCAATCAAAATTCAAAATGACAACATGACTTTTCATAGAAACTGACAAACTGATTATAATTTATATGAAATGCAAATGAACTAAAACAAAGGCTATTTTATTTTTAAATGTTTTATTTATTTCTAGGAGAGAGAGACAGCGTGAGCAGGGGAGGGTCAGAGAGAGAGGGAGTCACAGACTGAAACAGGCTCCAGGCTCTGAGCTGGCAGTCAGCACAGAGCCCAACGTGGGGCTCGAACCCACAAACAGAGAGATCATGACCCAAGCGAAAGTCGGACGCTTAACTGACTAAGCCACCCAGGCACCCCCCAAACAAAGGCAATTTTAATATGTAAGTACAGAATTGGAGAACTCAAACTACTTGATTTTAAGACTATGAAGCCACACTAACCAAAACAGTGTGTTATTAGTGAAAGAATAGATAAATTAATCAAGTAAACAGACGGGTAGTCTAGAAATAGACTCACATACAAATGGTTAATTGATTTTTGACAAAGATGTCAGGGCAATTCGATGATGGAATAGAATCTTTTTGGTAAACAGTGCTAAAACAACTAGATATTCATACTGGGTGGGAAGGCCAGAGGAAATAATACTGACTCTTACCTTATACCATACGCAAATATTACCTCAAAATAGATCGCAGACCACACATTTAGAAGAAATCATGGGAAAAAATATTTGCATGCTTGGAGTAGAGTCAGATTCCTTAGAAAGGATCAGAAAACATAACAGACCAAAACTTAAAACTTCTGTGTTTTAAAAGTCACTGCCCTGCAATAGAAGAAAGTATCTATAACATACATATGTGACAAAGGACTTGTATCCAGAATATATAAAGAACTCCTGTAACTCAACAAGAAAGGAGAAAAAAAAAAGCCAGAGATTTGAAAACACTGGACGAAAGAAATTATACCAATGGCAAATACGCACATGAAGAGGTGTTCAATATCATCAAGAATCACAAACAAAAACCACAACAAGGTAACTGTACATACCCATTAGAACAACTAAAATTTAAAAGACTGACCTTGCCAAAGGTTTGCAAGAATGTAGAGCAACTGGAATGCTCATAAAGTGATCGTGTGAATTTTTAAAAAATGGTACAACCACTTTAAAAACTGTTAGTTTCCTTAAAATCTTACATCCATAACATCCATAATATATAATTCAGACACTTCACTCTAAACTTTTTATTTATCCAGAGAAATGAAAGTATGTCCACATGAATATTTGTGTACAAAGATTCATTCAATAAATGAATATCGAATGAAAGCAATTTCATTCAAATGATAGCAGTTTCATTCAAAATAATCCAAACCTATAAACAACCCATAGGTAAACCAATAACAAATGAATATAAAGAATGAATGAATGAATGAATGAATGAATGAATGAATGAATAACACAAAATGTAAAATGCCCATATAATGGAATACTATTGAGCAATAAAAGGAAACAAACTATTAATACTTGCAACCACCTGCATGATTCTCCAAATCATTATGGTCAATGAAACCAGACATAAAAGAGGATATACTGTATAATTCAACTTATTAAAAATTCTAGAAAATTAAAAATAATCTCTAGTGATAGTAAACACATCAGTTGTTGCCTGAAGGCTGAGACCAGTGGGAAGGAATAACTGTAATCTGACGGGAGTGAATTTTTCATGGCAAGAGAAATGTTCTATATCTTGATGGCACTGGTAGTGTCATGGGTGCATACTTCTTTTAAAATCCATTGAACTATAAACACTATAAATGGGTACAATCACTTACATACAAATTATATCTCAGTAAATTGATTTTTTAAAAAGTGGTTGAACTTCTCCCCAAAGTAGCCACACCAAAAAGATGAAATGTTATGTAATTGCACTTATATAATGTGAAAAAAATGGCAAAATCAATCTCTGACAACAGGACAATGGCTATGTTGGAAAGCAGGTGTACATGTAATGATTGAAAACATCTAGGTGTTAGTGATGTTCTGTATCTTTGTCTAAGTAGTAATTACAAGGGCTGTTCATTTTTAAGCATTCATTGAGCACTTAGTGTGTACACTTCTAGTGTTTTGTTGTAGTAAAAAAAAAATAAAAGTAAGGGAATCCTAAAAATTAAAAAAACTTAAGAGACACAGCTACTATATTCGATATGAAGATGTTTTATGGCTTGTGATTTGAAAATCTCAATTGAAAAAGAATTTTGAGGGGTACCTGGGTGGCTCAGTTGGTTGAGCGTCCGACTTCAGCTCAGGTTATGATCTCATGGTTTGTGGGTTCGAGTCCCACATTCATCTCTGTGCTGACAGCTCAGAGTCTGGAGCCTGTTTCAGATTCTGTATCTCTCTCTCTCTCATTAAAAAAATAGTAAAAGAATTTTGAGGGAATGGAGAAAAACTGAACATGGATTATTAGATATTAAAGAATCATTGTTCACTTCATTGCATGTGTGCTACAGTTACTTTTGAAGTCCTTATTTGTTAAAGAAACACAAAAGTGTATTTATAAGTGAAATTATATGATGAACAAGATTCACTATAAAATATTACAGAGAATAATACGCATGTGTGCTCAGTGATGGGATACTGACCATCATGGAAACTGGATGACTGGCTCATGGCAGTTCATTATACTATTCTCTCGGCTTTTACACATATATAATATACATATATGATGTATTATATTATATAATAATATTCACATATATTTTATGAAATACTCATATATTTTGAAGAGTAAAAATCAATTATGAAAATATTCATGCATATTTTAAAAAGTAAAGATAAATTAAAAGCAAGGGTGAGGTTCAGGTACAGGGTCAGAGTGTGTGAAGATGTCTACTGTGCCTGTGACCAAAATCCTCTTCTTTGTACTCTAAAGATCAAAATATGTACAGCATCAAAATGCCCTGTTTCAGTACACACATGGCAAGAAAATTCTCAGGGGTCCAAAAACATGACAAGTAGGAATAGAATGAAATTTAAGAGAGCCCAATTAGGTCCTGAATGACAGCCAGGCAGATATATGATGACAAACACTGCCGTTCCTTCCTCCAGGGACTGATCTATTTTGAGTCCAAAATGAAGAAAGTGTGTGCATTTTGTCCAGAGGATTTCACCAGTGTTCTTCTCATCCTTAGTTATCTAAACCCAAAGCCAACCCAGGTATTGGAAAGGGAAGAATATCACAGGTAACCAAAAACCAGATTATGATGGTATCAGTTGAAATCCCAACAGGAAGAGGTCACAATCATCTTTGCAGAGAATTAAATGAAGGAACTACTCTCAGAGGTACAGAGAAGGCTCTACGTTAAGGACACCGAGAGCCCCAGGACTAGCTGCAGCAGGCTGAAAAGGACAAAGGGAAAGACAGTGTTACCAGAACCTGATGAGGTAAGAGGGATGGGGACTACCACCATGAGGCGGATCCATGCTGGGATGTTGACCTCAGCACCTTCTCACTTCTCTCTCCTCTCATTACCTCATGTCTCTCCAGGCTCTCCACTGACTAAACTCAACTGAACCAAGCAATAGCCATGGGAGTCCGGGTGATGTAGTCCATAGAGGCCAGACTTGTGGTGAGTCCTCTCACCCAAACAGAGCAAAGACAGTTGCCCAATAGACTATGGGGATGGGCTGGAGAATAACCAGCATATTCCTCCAACGGAGGATTTACATAACACTGGAATACTTAGGGTCTTCAAATCTGAGGGCCTTTTGGCGAAATCTCAAATTCGGTCAGACCTATGGTTTCAGAACAATATATGGTTTCACAATATACACACGGGGCATTGGGTTAAGGAACTACTCCTGCTCTAAGACTTGGACTTATAAAATTACATAAAATTCCTTCTGTATTAAACATTTCCGAAATAAATGCACAGAATAGTATAGAAGGTGGGTTGCACCTTCCATAGAGGTTTAACCATCACTCTATGAAAGAGCAAAGTTACCACAAGTAGAAAGGCAACTCCAAGCACAGAGGAGGAGGGACATCACCTGCTCTGGCCCATTAGGCCCCCGTGGACCGGCCTTTGCCTGCCTTCCCCTGGGCCTCTCCCAGCACTCTCCAGGCGCGTGGGAGCCTGTCCTTGTTGGTGATGCCAGCGCTGCTCTCCCCACCGTGGGCTTTGCATCTGCTGCCTCCTCTGCCCTCAGTATGCTTTCCTCCCTTCCCTTCTTATTAACTCCTACCTCAGCTCAACTGTCACTTCCCAAGGGAAGCTTTCTCAACTTTCTGACACATACTTCCATAGCTTCTGGAACTTTCCTCCATGGAATCATTTCTACATATTTTGGTATGACTGCTTGATAGCCTGTCTACCCAACTAAAGTGTTAGTTCCGCATGGCAAATACCATGTGTGCCTTAGGCGCCATGACATTTTCAGGGCCTCACGTAATGTCTGGAGGCACTCAGTTCTTGTTAAATAAATGAGTGCTCAGTACAAGAGAACATTTTTTCCATTCAAGAGACAGTCTGAGCTTTTCAATTGTTTTTTTTTTTTTTTTTTTTAACCTACAACACAATTTTGTAGGGGGGTTTTCCCCAGAATTAAATTACTGGCAACTCTCAATGATCTGATTGTCCCCCTCCCCTTTTTTTCTTAGACCTCTTATAAGAAAATGATCTTTAATGAGGATTTTTTAAGACAACATACAAAGTATGCTTAGTATTCATATACATCCAACTTGATCTCATAGTCCAGTCTTTGTAGTTCTGCTCTAAGATGCTGCTTACAGGCACTCCAAGGAAGAAAGACTTAATCACATCCTCTGGATTCCATTTAAAATGCAAGAAGTAGGGGCGCCTGGGTGGCTCAATTGGTTGAGTGGCCACCTTCAGCTTAGATCATGATCTCACGGTCTGTGAGTTCGAGCCCCATGTTGGGCTCTGTGCTAACAGCTCAGAGCCTGGAACCTGCTTCTAATTCTGTGTCCCCCCGCCCCCACCCACCCTTCCCCTGCTTGCACTCGCTCTCTCTCTCCCCAAAACAATAAACATTTAATAAAATAAAAATAAAAAAATAAAATGCAAGAGGTAGCCACATAATTCTTTAGGGGCTTTCAACAAGGGTTAAAACTCAAAGGACTTCAGAAACCTTAATTATCTAGAATGATTGGCTATATTCTTAACTGAACTTTTATTGGAACTCACGTCCAGTTAAAAAAAAAGAAAACGTTCTTTATTGATTCTCAGGGTAAGCAACACACCGTTCAATATCCTCTTGTCTAGGTGCTTAAATACCTTTTCATGGTTAATAAAATTGGTCAAATTTCTTTTTCTTTTTAATCTGTAATTCTTTTTGAGAGACGGAGCTCGAGTGGGGGAGGGGCCAAGAAAGAGAGGCGGGGACAGAGGATCCAAAGCAGGCTCTGCACTGACAGCAGAGGGCCCGATGCAGGGCTCCAACTCACAAACCGTGAGATCATGACCTGAACCAAAATCAAGAGTCGGCGCTTAACTGACTGAGCCACACAGGCACCCCCAAACTAGTCAAATTTCAACTTCATTTTTTTATCCAGTTCAAAATCTATTTGTCGCTTGTGTCAGGTGCTGCTTCTATGTGTGTTCTTTCCAGGCTTTCTTTATCCTTGAAGCCTGTACAGCTTAGCTCAGAGAGCCATACTTGCAGTCACTCAAAGAAGGTAGGTTGACTGGGCACAAACATCTGTTGAACAGTCAGCATGTAGTAGCTACTGGGCAAGGAGTTTCAATAGTAACAAGAACAATGACCAACATCTAGAGAGGATATTATGTGGCAGGTGGTGTGCTAATGCACTAACTGTACATCCTCTCATGATCCTCCCAATAAGCTAATGAGATGAGTTATTCTGCTCAGACAAAAGAGACATAAGGAATTTTTTGAGCGCTACACCACCAGAGCTGGGATTCATTTCCAAGCTTTGAACAGTTGCCTTCCTCCTTGCTCCTTCTGATCTACTTCATTTAATCATGACTGTCCAAGAAGCAGGAAAATGGTCTTCAAAACTTTTACACATAAACCATGCTATCAGTGAAATGCTATGAGCCTAATATCAGGTAGAAAGAAGAGAGGCTGCTCTGAGCTTATCAGGAGTGAAGACAGAGGAATCCCATCTAAACACCCCAAGTTCTACTGTTGTACCCGAAGGAGTTCTAACAATCTCTGCAGCAAAATTTGAGAAATGCTGTTATAAATTAAGAAAATGGAGTTGAAGTACCATGAAATCTGCCACGGTTTATTCATCAAATAAATAACAGAGCAGTAATTTAAACCGTGATTAGCTTGACTCCGGCATTCACTTCTACACATGGACAGATGGATGTTGCCAGAATAGTTATTTCTTAAAACATATTAAAACTAACCCCAAATTCTGGTTGTAACTGAACCATTTCCAATGCAAGGAAAGGTTTAGAAGTTCACACAGTTAGTATTCCAAATTACCCAAGACAAAATACACCAGACAACACCACTTATTTCATAAAGAAACACTAAAGTACATCCTAATGGTACTAAGCTAAATCCTACATCCAGGATCACAAATGCAGAAAGGCATTTTAATAAAACTAAGTCACTTGTGCTCTTAATGTCCATGCATATGCTGTGAATTTATATCCTTGTGGATAGATTTTTAAATATACCCATATTTTCCTCTGCCACAAAATCAACAATGACCACCTTAGTTCTTCAGCATCTTCACTCCATTACACTCATTTCATACATCAATGGTAACAGCATCTGCAATAAGTCATCCAAACCAGAAAGAATAAATTGACTGGCAGGATATATTTCCCTCCTCTGTAAAAAGCCCTTACCAATCATCACTCAAATCCTCTGATAACTTTAAGATTTAGAATCTATATTCTTTTTTTTTAATGTTTATTTTTGAGAGGTGGATGGAGGGTCAGAGAGAGAGGGGGAGACATAATCTGAAGCAGGCTCCAGGCTCTGAGCTGTCAGCACAGAGCCTGACACTAGTCTCAAACTCACGAGCCACAAGATCATGACCTGAGCCAAAGTCAGATGTTTAACCAAAAGAGTCACCCAGGCGCCCCTAGAATCTATATTCTGTTTGTTCTTGTGAGAATATCTATCAAATTTGGACCAATCCACCAGGACTCTTATTTTTTTAACATTCTAATTTTTGTTTTTTAATTATTTTTAATTTTTTAAAATTTTATCTTTGAGAGAGAGAGAGAGAGAGAGAGAGAGGCTGTGAGCAGGGCAGGGTCAAAGAGAGAGGGAGACCCAGAATCCAAAGACAGGCTCCAGGCTCTGAGCTGTCAGCACAGAGCCCGACGCAGGGCTCAAACTCATGAAATGTGAGATCATGACCTGAGCCGAAGTCGGACGCTTAACCAACTGAGCCACCCAAGACTCTTAAAGGTATGTTTCCAAAGCATGGCCCTCACCAAAACAATACTCTGTGATCAAACATGTTTGGACAATGCCGTATACTATATACCCACTTTGGAAATTTACAATATACATACACTAAGGAGTCTGAGAAGATCCCAGGGAAGGTAAGACTTGGTAAATGGACATAAATTTCCAAAGCATATTTCACTAGGAACCAATTTTATTTCAAATAATTCCTATTGCTATCCTGGGGACCGTATTAGGAAGTGCTATACTGGAGGAAAGGTGTTCTAGAATAGATAGGTTTGGGGAGATTGAAAAAGACAAATTTGAACCGTTCTCTCTCTGACAACCCCATTATATCCATCTCTTTTCTTCAAGGCTGTCTGCTCCTCCCTAATGTTTTTTTGTTTTCTGTTTACTTTAAACCTTAAAATGGGAGAAAATAGAAAAAATGAGAAAAATAATTTATAACAACTTACTTTATAGTCTGAAGTACCGACATACTGAAATACATTTACTAATATCAGTTCCAAAGTCAAATTATTTTACTGAAAAAATGATTCAGTTAGTCCAAATAGATACTTATATTTATTGATATATGTTAAATACATGGGTATGTACTTAGGAGCTCTCTGTATCATTTCTACTTAAAATGAACATACAGATACACCTTTATGTAACAAGTATGCTGAACAAGCATAATTTGTAACATAAAACTTTTATTTTCTTTGTCACTGTCCCTTTAAACTTGATTAGGTGTTAATGAACTTCCTTTGCCCTTGGTTAAAAAAACTCTAGCAGGCCCTGGAGTTTGATTTTCACAGGTGATAGACAGTTGTAGAACCACTTAAAGTTATAAACAGAAATGCCATGACAATGTACTACGCAAACATCTCTCCTTGGTTTTATGTTGACTCTCCCCTTCCCAGGCTGACCCTGCTTCAGTCTGGAAGTCTATGGTAGGGTGATGGTCATGGCGATTTTCTCCTTTTCCCCATACTGCCCCTGCCGTTCCCTCACCCTACTAGCTAATGTTCTGACTCTTCCAAGGTTGAAGAATTTAAGGACAGGAGAGCTCTTCCTTGTGCTGGTTCTGTTGTACGTTGGCTTTGCTCTCTCTGGGCTTGTAATGCATGGATATGTTTAAGGACTTGTCTGTATGTCTGGAAAATTGTTAGTCCTGATGCTGAGCTTTCTTGGAGAGTTTTCATGGGCTATACAGAGGGTCCCTGCAGGGTCCTTCTCTCAGACAGTTCATTGGACCTAGACTCTTCTCTGGGCTGTTCTTTGTGAACTCCTTCCTGAGTCCCAAGGGTCTAGCAATCTGCCTTGAACCTCATATGTGTGGTCTATCCCCTGACTCTTCCAATCACCAGACTTGACCAGATTCAAAACAATTCCTCACTGGCTCTGTCCTCTGCAGTCTGGATCTGGTCCCTGAGAACCACTCACATATCTCATGCTCTGACAAAGACTGGAAACGCAGGCTGATTCTCAAGCACCAGCACACTTGTCCTACCATTCACATAGTGAACCAGCCTGCCTTTGCTTTCCCTTCTAGATTTCCTAGGAGTCACATACTGATGCATGGGCCACTCTATATTTCTGAGGCCTGATGCAGGTCCTCTAACTGCAAAAAAACATAATTCAGAGCTCCCTGATTAGTTCTCTTGATGATGCCTCTTTGGGCTTGGGGTTAGAAAACGGTACTCACCACGGTTTCTCTCAGCAGCGTGATGACAACTCACGGCATGACCACAGCTTTTTTTCCAAAGAAGTTTCTTCTCTAACCAACCCCCTGTTGACTTTTAAATATGCAAGAGCCATAAAGCAGACTCATGACATTCTGCAAAGGGGATAGTCGTGCCTTTTGACGCCGCTCTTATAGGTGCCTGAGTGAAAACGGAGACAAGAGGAGACCCCTTCTAACATCCTGCACATCCTACATGTATATGTGTGTTTATATTTTATATGTTGTTTCTCTAACAGCTTCAAATATTTAAGAATGATATTAGAGCCTCAGGACTCCCTAAATTCAACAGTAATCTCCAGTTCTCACTGATCACTGCTGATTTGGGTGGATGGTCATCATTATAAAAGACTTATATTATAACCAACAGCTTACCTTGAGAATTTTCCAATTCATATGTTTCCAGATTAGAATAAATAAAACCTACTTGAAATATGTGGACTTAAAATAGCCTTTCAACATATTCCTCGCATATTAAATTACTCTCAAATTACTAGCTATTAGTGACATTCCTGATAGTGCCCTAGATTTTTCAACTTTTCCAACAGCCCAGATGGTCAGAAAGAACTTTACCAAACTTGGATCATCATTTTTGATGGAATGGTTTTAAATATTCTTTTAACAACCAGCTCAGAGTTATATTGAAATAAAACTACTTATCAGTATTTGCAACTAAGATAATAACTACCTGAATAAACTGGCAAATTCCTAGTGCTTATAGTCTAAATAAAAAATAATATAGGGCCAAGGATGTAAAAATCATACATATGTATTTTAATATTTTTAAATCACAAATTGGAAAAGTGATATAAATCTAGTTGCTTCTGTCCACATCCATTTGAAAGAATTTCATAAATTCCCTGAGACTAAAACATTCTCTAATAGTTAAGTCAGATGTCTAATAATAATCCTTATCTTGGGCTGTCAAAAAATAAAGCATTTTAGATCTATAAAACATTTTCAGATTCAATTCCTTATAAGATTTTTTCATCTCTTTATGTTTAAGGATCTACAAATACTAAATTAATCAGCCAAAAAGTACACTTGAAGATTCTCTAACTAAGGGAGTTTTACAAAACTACAAACATGATTATATTTGGATGGAAACTTTCTTTAACAGAGAGGGAGTTGGGAAAAACGAAATCAGAAAAAAAAAAGATTTAGAGTGTGTTTTGTGTTTGTTTAAGAAAAGAACATCACCAATGATCTTAGAAGATAGGGTATGAAATTACTTACTCAGAGTAATTAAAGCTGTCAGGGTAAAGGTGGAGGGGGGGAACCCCATAAAATAGCTGATCACTTCACTCTCTTCACCTGGCCTAAATTCAAATCAGAACACCTTCTGCCCTGCATGACTCCATTACCAGGAAAGAAAAAAATAGAGAAAAATGTGTATTCCTGAAGTAACCCAGATACACATAGTACATGGCAAAAACTACAATGTTATCATTTAGCAATTATGATGCTCTAGTTTATTTTTTTTTTAAGTAGCTTCCAATTGCACATGGTCATAACGTGGTCCTGGATACAGCAAGAGCTCTCCCTTTAATGCAGTGCACATTTTCCCCCAGAGCTTCCCTGCCACCTCATGTCTTTCTTCCATAACCCTGTATGGTGCTCCCCAGAAATTGCCCTTAGCTAAGAATACCCAGGAAAACATACCTGTGTGGAAAGGCAAGGAAAAGAGTCCACTGTCTTTACTTTCTGCAGAAAGAGGCAAGAAATACTCCTTTCGGGGTAGTCATCCAATACCGGAGTTTTTTTTTTTTTTTTCTTTTTTTTTTAAGAGAAAACGAGTGCATGCAGGGGAGAGGCAGAGAAGGGGACAGAGGAGTGAACTGGCTCTGTGCTGACAGCATTGAGCCCCATGTGGGGCTTGAACTCACAAACAGCGAGATCATGACCTGAGCCCAAGTAGGCAGCTCAACCGACTTAGCCACCCAGGTGCCCACTGAGTTTTTTTTCTTTTTAATGTTTATTTATTTTTGAGAGAGACAGACTGTGAGTGGGGAAGGGACAGAGAAAGAGCAAGACACAGAATCTGAAGCAGGCTCCAGGCTCTGAGCTGTCAGCACAGAGCCCAATGTGGGGCTCGAACTCATGAACCTTGAATTCATGACCTGAGCCGAAGTCAGAAACTCAACCTACTGAGCCGCCCAGGAGCACCCTTACCTCCCTGAGTATTTTTAATACCCCTAGCAGGTAGTTTTGTTTGTTTTTAGGGAAGATGAAAGTTTAAAGGAACACAGGGAGTAGTAAGGAGTCTGAGGCGACAACTTTCTCCAAAGTTAGCGTCTTTTGATATGAACTCCCAAAGTTAGGAAGGACCTCAGCAATAAGGAAATCATGGTGCAAAAGAGTGGTGACAAGCATCCCAGATGAGAAGGGGTCTGCCTCAGGCCTCCTAGAAGGAAGAGACTGGCTCTGGTTCCCTATGCCCTCAGTGGAGGACTCTTTCTACTACCCTGCTTTCTCCTTCGCCCTCTCCTTCTGCCCCTTGAACCCTCTGACAAATGCATAAAGCCTCACTTACAATAGCCCATTACTGAAAATAACAAGGGCTTCCCAAAAGAAGAAAAAGTTTGGGAAACAGATTCCAATTAACTGCCTCTGACTGCTGGATAACTCAAGCCATCCAGAAACTGATTCCAGCAGTATGTGTTATTTATTTATATCCAACCCTTGTTCCCAAAATAACTTGATACATTTTGTAGAAATACATAAAATACAACCAGCTAAAAATATATACAATGGAGAAATTATCTCAAGGGGGCAAAAAAAAAAAAAAAAAAAAAAAGATAGGAAAATCTAATCTATTAAAAGTGCCTATACTAGGAAAGGTGGAGGAAGTATCAATATTCCGTAAGTTCCCTCCTAGAGAAATTGTCATATACCACGAAAGCAATCTATATAACTGGTGGCTTACCAGCCAATATTGCAGGCAGTGCAATCAAAATGACCCATCAGAATAAGTTGGGGATTCAAATGAAATGTTAATAGGAGTTTATAGGGAGGGAGAAGGCTTGAAATTTATTTTAAGGTCTTAGTATGCACGATTTGATTTTTCAAGCAACTCATTCCTAAGCCTTGGAGGTTTGGGAAGGGAAAGAAAAAGCAACACAGGAAGGACGAGGAAAGAGAGAGAGGCAGAGAAGGAGCCAGAGACAACCACCGACAGCTTGCTGTCGACCTAGGCTTCATTTATTAAAGAACTGAAAATAATTCATTGCATAATTGGAGGCTCAAAGCCACACATTGCCTGGACTCAATTGCACTTTTGTTATGTTATAATGCAATATAGTGCAAATCAATTGGCTCAGAATTGAAAATTAGAGCCCAATTACCTGTGGAAGGGAATCATAAATCCAACTTGCATTTTTCTAACAGGGTTAACAACTCATGATGCCAGCTTAGACTCGGGAAAATAAATTTTCTGGGCTTAAGAACAATTGTGCACAGTATTTTATCACTTTGGTCTAGCGCACCAGGTTGAAAGACTGGAGGTGTTGGGGTGCAGTGTTTGGGGGAGAATAGAAGCCTAACGCAAAAACAAAACAAAATGAAACAAAAACAAAATTACAAAAAAAAAAAAAAAAAAAACCACAGAGCACCAAGTTGATGCTGAGAAAAGCAACTACATCCCGGGAAGTCAGAACCGGAGCACTTCTGGTAACAGGCAGTCAAAACCTGGCACCTGCTATTTAGTGAAGTAGTAAAGGCAAAGCACCCCAAGGCTTTTCTTGTTCAGAAATAAAAATATCCCCTGGCACTAGAAGTGAGATGAAATGCTAAGGAAGAGGAGAAACTCGAACTCCACTAACAGCTCACCAAAACCAGACCTGCCTGAATGAGGCCACACCAGCACTGAAGCAGAGACTCCTTCCCCAGGCACAGTTTGCTGACTTTCTCTTCAAATGGAAACATCTGGGGGAACACTCAGGGGAGAGGGTGGGCGTGTAAAACTGTGGCAATGACGGCGTTCGTATAAACTGGTACAGACTTTGTGGAGAACATTGTAACACTGCATGGACCTATATATACACACATATCATACGTTTTTGACATTGGAATTCCATGTTCATAAAATTTGCTTAAGACGTAATTGAACAAGGGTGCAAAGCTACACATACGAGGTTCCTTCTAACAGCACTGTTTCTAAGAGCCAAAGTTGGAAGCAAACAAAATCCATCAACGGGGATGATTTAGTATACAGAGTAACACTATGCAAGAATTATAGATGATTACGGAAAATTCTATGGACATGGCACATTGTAAGATAAAATAACAGCAGTATTGGAGGTGTCAAATTTGTATATGCATGTATTTGTGTGTGAGTGTGTGTGAGTGTGCATGCACACACAGATGAAGAAGAGAGTGTGAGACAAAATACCCCCACATATTAATCGAGGTTAACATTGTGTGGCAAGATGATAGGTGATATTTAATTTTTAAAAATAAAAATAGGGGCAGCTCAGCGGCTCAGTTGATTGACTTCAGCTCAGGTCACCATCTCATGGCTGTGAGATCGAGCTCTGCATTGGGCTCTACACGGATAGTGCAGACCCTGCTTGGGATTCTCTCTTTTTCTTTCTCTTTCTCTCCCTCTCTCCCTCTCTCCCTCTCTTTCTCCCCCTCTGTCCCTCCCCAGCTTGCACTGTCTCTGTCTGCCTCAAAATAAATAACCTTAAAACAAATAAAATAAATAAAAATATTATTTCCGTGGTGTTGGATTTTGAATTTTAATTTTATAAAATAGACAGGTATTCCTTTTACAGTCTGGAAAAATAAAGCAGTTTCTGCCCTGGGTCTTTTTTAAAGTCAGGACAATAAGAGGAAGAGCAGCAAATGAAAGAAGTGCAGGGCCCTGGTGGCTTTCACTGTTGGTTTCACAAAGCAACAGCATCTAGCCCAAAACGGTTGTGTTTTCACACAAAATTCCACTGACCGGTACATTTTATCAAGGAGGGGAAACAAACTGCACCAAAACAGATCATTTGTTCACCTCACCTTGTGTTCTGTGGGTCAAAAACACTCAGTCCATATGATGCTTCTGAGAGCAAATAACATACCTTCCAGACCTAAAATACAGCAAGAAGCCTCAGAAATGGCACCTTCTTCACTGGGCTTCCCGTTGTCTCTGTTTTCTCATCTTCCAAACGAATGTGTGAAACTGTTACTTCACAAAGCCAATTTCCCTTTTTCAAGCAAAGAAAGTGCCAAAGAAGTACGCTCTGAGAACACATGCTTCTCACAGACTCATTTCTGTACCTCGGTTTTCACCCATGCCAGGGCCAGACATCTGCAAAGTGCGAGCAAGGGACCCGGAAGCAGGGGGAGATCATCCCATTCAGGGTCCTCAGTTTTTTCCTTCCCAGGTGAGCCAGCCAGGACTAAAGCAGAGTCTCTCAGTCCACCATTTACAACTTTGTCTCAAATTCCATTCGTAATGCAACTGTAGCTTCCCCGTTCTAGAAAGTCTGAATATTTCTTTAGCTGATGTTCACATAAATCAGACTTTGGAGTCAGGTAGGAGATACAGAGAGAAACAGAGAGCAAAAAGCAGCAAATCTAACATAATACACCCGTTAGCTTTTCCAGGTGCATCTGAGAGATTCTTTCAGTAATGGAAAACACCTCCAGCATTATTTTTAGACAGGACACTCTTGATTCTGTGATAGAAAATGCTAAAAGTTCAGTGGGTGGGGGGAGCCAGATGGGTCATTCGGTGACATTTTTTTAAAATTTTACTTTCAGAAGCACATACTTTAAAGAGTTTTTTTCTTATTTCTATTAAAACCTGACATATTCACTATAAGACATTTGGAAAATAAAATGTTAATAAGCAAAAAAGGATAACATACAATTCAACCAAGAGGCAACCACACTTAAAATTTTAGTATAGTTCCTTTTGGTTTCTTTTCCTTTTTGAATGCTTGAGATCTTAATACATCCACTGTTGCTAGGTTATCTTTTCCCCTACATTATACGTAAGCATTTTACCAGGACATTATCAACTATTTATACATTTCAGTTTAAAGTAAAATCAGTATTCCATGGTATGGATATGCCAAATTTTTATTCTAAAATATATTTTTATATAGTGTATATTTTTATATAGTATATTCTTTAGATACTAATGCATGTTTTTATACAATGTATATTGTACATTTTCGATAATGTATATTATCTAGGGTTTTTTTATTTTACACTAATGCTATGATGAACATTTTGACAAATGAGCCTTGACCTTAAATTCTGATTATTTTCTTCAATTTCCTAAAATGGGGAATCACTAAGTAAAATAAACATTTTCAATTACTTGAAAGATTCTACCAAATTTTGTTGTTCCTTAAAAAAGCATATAAAGGTATAAAGGTGTTGGGGGATTTTTTTTCAGTCATTAAACCATATATCAAAAACTTTGTAAATCTGTAGATGACACAGACACCAGTTTTAATGTGAATCTCTTTTCACTGAGTAGTTTCATGAATTCATTGTTTCTCCTTAGGCATACCTACTCTTAGGGTCTGTGCCCATTTATCTACTGAGGAGGAACACATTCTAATTGATGGCACATCTTGATCAATGACAACCAATCATGTTTTCTCAAATAAACAAAATAAAAATAGGGTTTCTTTCAAACTGAAGTACAGTTGACGCATAATGTTACATTAGTTTCAAGTGCATAACACACTTGAGGAGCCTGAAATTAAGTCCCCCATTAGAAACAACCTCAGGCTGCACCTAGTCTCAGTTCCAGGAAAAGCCTCAGCTGAAGCCCCCCTCGGACCACCCTCAGATCTGCCAATCAAAAGAAATGTGTAACATTCCTGTAGTCTTGGAGACCAGTCAGGGCTGGGAACTGCAGGTAGTTACTTTGTCAAAATAGCCAATCATTCACCGCTTGCATAAGCCCCACGTAGATCCACTGAGCGCATCTCATAACCGGTCATTTTCAAAAGACTCTCAAAGGTCATGATTAGGTCCCACCAAAAGTAACGGAGGCCTCACAGATACTGACTGGTCAAAACTGTTACTATGGGTGTTGTACAATTATGATTGGTGCTTATGTAATGATGCAAAACGTACAACGTGTGCACAGTAACACCCCCACCCTTACCCCATAAAAACCCTGCTCGCCACTGTGTGGGGCTCCACTTCGCTGCCGCTGTGCCAGGAGATGGGTGAGCCCCTGCTCGAGCTTGTAATAAAAACCCTTTTGTACTTGCATTGGTGCCAGCTCCTTGAAGGTCTCTGGGGACTCGCGATTCGGGCATAACACAGTGATAAAAAATAGAACATTTTTTAGACATTTTTAAAATTTACTTATTATTTATTTTTGAGAGAGACAGTGTGTGTGAGCTGGGGAAGGGCAAAAAGAGACAGCGAGAGATCGAGAGAGAGAGAGAATCCCAAGCACAGAGCCTCACACAGGGCTCAATCCCACAAACTATGAGACCATGACCAGAGCCAAAATCAAGAGTTGGACACTTACAACGGAGTCACCCAGATGCCCCAAAATTAGACTTTTAAATAAGTTATACAACCTTGCTGAATTGCCAAAAGTGGAAGAAAACATAAATTCCTGGCATGATCAGTTACAGGGTGTAGAGAAAATAGCAGAACATACTGTTTTCGCGAGTATATTTTGTATGGGCTCCATTTGGTTAATGAAATGTTTGTGCAACTTCCTGGGACTGTTGATTCCAAGTATCAGATTAACAAACTGTTGAAAATAAAATGAAGAGCCTCATGGTATTTCCCTGGCATGTGGCATACGAAAATCACGAACTGTCTTTTTAAAAAAGAGTGTGTCTGCTTCACATTGGTAGGCTGAGCAAACCCATTTACCTCCTTTCTCACTCAAAGCACTTTCTAAATGATACTAAAGGAGAACAAAGGTGTAAACCCATAACCACAAAAAGAATGAGAAGCCATGAGAAGATGAGTGATTTCAAGAAAATCTGTTGACTTCTGTATCGCAGCAAAGGAAACCCCAGCCTTAAAGGGGATTTCAGCAAAGGAGAGAACAGACCTTCCCAGAAAGACCCAGGTTTCAGAAACAGCAGGTACAACAGAAGGTAGAGTGGAGGTGGCTGGAAAGAGGGCATTGCCTTCAGGTCAGTGTATGTAACACCAGCCACCCTCCCTCCTGCCTCTCTAAGTGGATTGGACTGAAGCCAAGCACTAGCTTCAAGGCAATTTAAAAAAAAAAAAGTGTCTGGGGCACCTGGGTGGCTCAATTGGTTAAACGTCCAACTCTTGAATTTGGCTCAGACCATGATCTTCCAGTTTGTCAGATCAATCCCCACCTGGGGCTCCATGCTAATAGCAGAGAGTCTGCTTGGATTCTCCCTCTCCTTCTGTCTCCGCCCCTCCCCCCACCAAAGAAATAAAAGTAAACTTAGAGAAAAAAAAAAGAAAATACAAAGATCTTTAAGAAAGTGTCTGGGGAGAACTAGGGCACTTATCATGGGTATTTAAACCTCACTCTGGTGGAGCACCTGGGTGGCTCAGCAGTTGAGTGTCTGACGTCGGTTCAGGTCATGACATCATGGTTTGTGAGTTCGAGCACCACATCGGGCTCTGTGCTGACAGCTCAAAGCCTGGAGCCTGCTTCAGATTCTGTGTCTCCCTCACTCTCTGCCCCTCCCCTGCTCACACTTTGTGTCTTTCTCTCTCAAAAATAAATAAACGTTTAAAAAACAAAACCCTCACTCTGGCAACTGGAATCCCCTTCATTACCATTTACAGGCTCTAAGCTTCAACCCTTTAGGCAGGCCATTTACACAACCCATCCACTTAAACGTAGCTCTCAAACAGCCTTTCTATGGCCTCTTTCTTTTACACACAACCCCAGATCACCCGGAATCTAATATTACAAGAAAGGCCACCACAAAAAAGAGCATAAGCAAATGAAACAAAACAAAATATGACATTGAGAAAACAGTATAAAGATACAACTTTTAAAGAAAGTCTATTTAATATCCTCAAGAATGATTTGAAGAGATTTGGTAACTCCACAACAAAAAAATTTAAATTATATTTTAAAGGAGCAATCAGATAACAAGGAAGATCTCCAAGGAATGTTACAATTTTTTTAAAAAAGTTCCATACAAAGTTTGATGGCAAAGTTGGAGAAATCTTCTAGAATATAGACTACATACACGAATATGTGAGGGGAAAAAAATGAGATATATAGATGATCAAACCAGGAGTTCTAAGAATGCACTAACAGGGGCGCCTGGGTGGCTCAGTCAGCTAAGCATCTGACTTCAGTTCAGGTCATGATCTCACGGTTCGTGGGTTTGAGCTCCATGTCGAGCTCTGTGCTGACAGCTCAGAGCCTGGAGCCTGCTTCAGATTCTGTGTCTCCCTCTTTCTCTGACCCTCCCCTGCTCATAAAGTCTCTCTCTCTCTCAGAAATAAATAAAACATTAAAAATTGTTTTAGATAAATAAGAAGGGACTAACATGAGTTTCAGAATGAGCAAAAAGAAACTGAAGTGGAAAAAATTATAAAAGAAATTATATTAGAAAATTTCCCAGAGCAAAACGGAGACATGAATCTTCAAAGGACAGGAATCTACTCAGTACAAAGGAAATGAAGTACCAGAAAACTGAGGTTAAAGAGAAATTCCTAATAGCCTTGTAAAAGGAAAAGACAACAAACAAACACAAAGGTAGCCTATGAAATAAGTAAGGATCAGAATAACATCAGATTTATCAGCAGCAGAGTTGGATGCTAAAAGGCAGTGGTAAAAATGATTTTTAAGTCTATACCCAAATTATCAATCCTGTTTGGGAGCGAACCTTAAAATTCACAAACCTGCAAGGGCTCCGAAAACTCATCTCCTATTCACCCTTTCTTGGAAAATTACAAGCAAAATTTTAAAGTAAGTAAAAACAAAAACAAACAAACAAACAAACACAGAAAGCCCATCAGATCCAGCAAACAGTGAATCCTACCCTGGAGAGCACTGGGTGAACCTCAAGCTAATTCTATACAGCGTGTCTACGGAACATCCTGTGGAAATCAGACAAATGGAGAGCTACTAGAAAGAGACAAATAATAGAACAAAGAGTGCATTATGAGCTTTGAAACATTGAAGACGATGGAGACTGACTCTGGGCACAGTCTCTTTTGAGTATCACAGGAGATTTGACACTGTAACCGTAGAGAACACTCAGGTCTGCAGTAAACAATTTCACAAAGTCCTAATTATGTAAATCCTTTTCATTATTTTCAACTTTGGAAAAATCACAAAGACCATGCTGGTGACAGGATATGTAAATTAAACTTGGCAATGCAAAAAGAATGGTAGAGCTGCCGGAGAATAGAAAGTGGCAAGCGGAAGAATATTGAAGAAAAGGGTATGAGTGCTTGTAAGTCATATGCCCCCGAGGAGGTAAGAGATCCTGACCAGATTGATGACCAATAAGTGGAGGTTTAAATTCAATTTATTTATTTATTTTTATTATTATTATTTTTTAAGGTTTATTTATTTTGAGAGAGACAGACAGAATGTGAGCAGGGGACGGGCAGAGAGAGAGGGAGACCCAGAATCCCAAGCAGGCTCCTGGCTCTGAACTGTCAGCACAGAGCCTGACGCGGGGCTCAAACCCATGAGCGAAATTATAACCTGAGCTGAAGTTGGACGCTCAACTGACTGAGCCATGCAGGCACCCCTAAATTCGATTTAGAAGTGGTGAGAACAATGGGAGTTGAAAATAATGTCACAGTATAGTGGGAGAATGTGAAAAGGTGACTGTAAGTAAGCGAAATCCTTCTCTTTCTTAGAAGAAAAATAGTAATAATGGATAAAATGGATAAAATAACAACTTGTTATAATGAGCTAAAACCAGGAATGAGTTACAGCCTTGCATTTAGTGGGTGCAACTAGAGGGGGAAAAGGTGGAGTTGGGAGCCGTTACTTTTCACTTTAAGTATTTCTAAATTATTTGATTCGTAACTATGTGTGGTTATTGTTTTCAATTAAAAAAAAGAAA
This sequence comes from Proteles cristata cristata, assembly GCA_017311185.1. NCBI lineage: Eukaryota > Metazoa > Chordata > Mammalia > Carnivora > Hyaenidae > Proteles > Proteles cristata. The sequence goes on along the minus strand of JAESUZ010001551.1, from coordinate 2,231,517 downwards.
ATTATAAAAAAAAAAAGCAAGTGCATTGTGAGCCCTCTTTTACTAGAAGCAAAAATAAACACTTCAGCCTGGATAAAATGTGGTCTTCTGAGTCTCTGCACAACTCTGGAGGAATAGTAAATTTGGTACAGCTGGGTTTATTTTAATAAGAAAGGAGCAAACGCAGTGCACGGAAACGAGACACATCATTTTTTCCCAACAGAACAATTAAGCTTTCATTAGGACTTAATAACAGGATGACATTCTAGGGTTTAGAAGGTAAGCACATCCCCTTCATTAGCAAATCAAAGAATATCCAGTATTAAGAGGCACTTGTTTCTTTATCTGGGTTTATGTGGATTCGGCCCCCACACAACCACCCTGCAAGCCCTTCATGACCCCAGATAAAGATGGAAGTCAAAAGTTCCCCAGTGCTAACTGCATGTGCTCTCATTTCCTCAAGATTGCCGCCTCCTAGCCATTTCATATTAATATCACCCAACACGGACAGCAGGTGGACATTGAAATACTCATCTAGGTACGTTTCCCAGAGTGTAATTTTGAATGGGCTGGTGGTTGGAGGTTGGCAAGATACTAGTGAATCATGTTTGGACTCCCATGCCCATCTGTCCAGAAGGCCTGACGTTCATGTTATTTAGAAGAGCCTGGATAAACTTACTATCTCACTCTGTGTTTACAGAGAAGGTTGGTTCTGAGTTCAATTACGATCCCTAGCAGTTTCAATGATAGCTGCTGTGCTATAATCTAAAATAAATTGCTTTTCGCGAGAAGCCATGTAAGCTTTTGCACTGCAACTTAGCAGAGCTGCTAGTTTTATCTCATCTGAAATTCAAGCAGAGTAGAAAAGCTGGGCCCCTGAACACCTGTGTTTACCTGGGATGGCATTCCTCTACACTTTGCAGGCTTTCCATTTACCCACCATCCCTATCCTGGAACTAGATTCCCAGGAAAGCAACACCATGTTTCCACTTTTTTTTTTTTTTTAATGCAAGTCATCGTCTGTTTTTGTTATTGTTTCCTCCATGCAAGCCTTACACTTAGCCCTGGCTCTGTTGGAAGAACTGTATTGCATGGGGGTAAGATCTGTTGTCCCTGTTCTCATAGCTAGGAAGCTATCCACCACCATAGGCCAAGACAATGAGTGTACAGACATAAGCATTCAAATGAACCTGACCACCACTGAGACTCTGAATTCACCTCCTTCCCCTCTCTTTACTGAGAAAGGATAAAAAGGAAAGAAAACTGGCCAGTTTTCAAAACCTAAAATGGAGGGGCGCCTGGGTAGCTCCATCAGTTAAACGTCTGACTTCCACTCAGGTTATGATCTATGATCTCACAGTTCGTGGGTTCGAGCCCCATATTGGGCTCTGCTGACAGCTCAGTCTATCCTGCTTCCTATTCTGTGTATCCCTCTCTCTCTCTCTCTGCCTCTCTCCCGCTGGTACTTGGTCTCTTTCAAAACTAAATAAACATTAAAAAAAAATTTTTTTTAACCCTGAAGTGGAAATTCTACTTTCCCACACCCCTTACCTTCCTGTGTGTTTTCCCCAGAGGCCCCATAGGTTGGAGCTCACAGCCAGACCCAGTGCCTTAGGAAGGGCGCAGCTGCCTCAGTGCTTCGCTGATGGAGATGGTTTCTGATCCCTTAGATGCCTTTCCACAAAGGCAATTGAAAGGTTTCCAACGTTCACTGCGTTCTTTCAGATTTAACAAGGCAACATAATTAACGCTGCCATTTTTCCACCACTCAGCAAGAGAAAATTGCCCTTCCAAAAGATTTTTCACATGTACAAAAATAATCCATTAATACTTTTCCTTTTCAGATATTTTTTTTTTTTTTATTGAGATTGAGAGCAATTGGTTTGGGGTGTGCTTTATGGTGCTATGCGCTCAGCATTTCTCTGAAAGGGGAAACTTCTTTATGCCTACCAAAAAGCACAGCCAGAAAAACAACAACAAAAAAGCAAAATGAACATTTTAGACCAATTCAAATTCAAACTTAGAGCCACTGTGAGAGCAAGGAAGTTCGATTCCTTTGTATCACAAGCATGCAGCCAAGGCAAGGGAGAACATGAAATGCTCTGTTTAAGTCATGTGAATCCTGCAGTCCTGTTGCATGAATTCTGTGATAACCAGAGAGAGACAAACTGCCCTGGTTTTGACCAGGGTTCTTAGGGAAAACTAGGAAATGCCCTAGTGATGGAGTTGGGAGGGGGGGGGGGCGGAAGTCACAGGACAACATGTAGAGAACATTCTAAATGTTGCTAAAAGTTCTGCAGTGTGTTATCTCTGCACAACAGAGAATTGTCCGTCCCAGGATGCCATCAGATCCTCCTTGGGAAACACTGACCTCATTTGAAAGAAAGTCAATGATGCAATAAAATAAAATAAGCTCATTGCCCTGGGTCCTTCATTTTCTCATTTTGCAAATGCTAGGCTGTTGGAAGATAGTCAGTTACTAAAGGAATCATTTAGTGGTTTAAAGAAGGTGAGCCACTTACTATTTTTTAAGGTTTATTTGTTTATTTTGAGAGCGAGCACGAGTCAGGGAGAAGCAGTGAGAGAGAATTCCAAGCAGGCTCTATGCTACTGCCCCAGAGCCCAGTGCGGGCCCGAACACATGAACCTCAAGATCATGACCCAAGCCAAAGTTAAGAGCCATAAGCTTAACCAACTGACCTACCCAGGTGCCCCAAAGGTAAGTCACTTATTAATTCAGGAAATATGTATTAAGTTCTCCCTATGTACAGTATAATTAATGTTCTACATATATCGCATCATAATCTTTCCTTTTAGGAAACTTAAAATGTCATTTTATCCATAAAGTTCTTCCTAATGCACTCACTTATAAGTAATCTGTAGGTAAACAGAGAGAATAGCCTAGTAGTTAGGGCTGTGGATACTGGAGCCAAAGATTCTTGGGTTCTAATCCAAGTTCTGCCACTTATTAGGCTTGTGGCTTTAGACTTGATACTTAATCTCACTGGGTCTTGCTTTTCTCGTTGCAAAGTGGCGATAATATTGCTGCTCACCTCTTAAGATTATTTAGAGGATTGAATAGAGTTATTAGCATAAAGTCATTAGAGGGGTGCCTGGGTGGCTCAGTCAGTAAAGCATCAGACTTCAGCTCAGGTCATGATCTCACAGCTCGTGAGTTCAAGCCCTGCATTGGGCTCTGTGCTGACAGCTCAAACCCTGCAGCCTTCTTCTCTGGAGGCCTCTCTCTCTCTGCCCCTTCCCCACTCCCACTCTGCCTCTCTTTCTCAAAAATAAATAAACATTTCTATATGTATATAAAGTCATTAGAACAGTGCATAGCACATAATAAGTGTGTGCTTATATAAAACAATATATATGTATATATACATAATATATATCTTTATAAAGTGTTTAATACATAGAATTTTTATTGAAATCATTATTGAGATAATTATAGATTCACATGAATTTGTAAGATATAATACAGAAAGATCCCATGTACACTTTATCCAGTTTCACCTGGTGGTAACACTCAGCAAAACCATATTATAATAGCACAATGAGGATACTGACATTGACACAATATACCACTCTTACTCAGAAATCCCCCAAATCCCAATTTTACTTGTATTCATTTCAGTATGTGTGTGTGTATTAGTTTTATAGAATTTATAAGTTGTGTAGGGCTGTCGCTTTTATCACTATGAGGATGTGCTTTTATTTACCATCCCCACCTTTCTCTTGTTCCCCCACCACCACCACCATCCTTAAATTCTGGCAATCACTCTAATCTATGCTCCATTTCTAACACTTGTCATTTCAAAATTGGCTTTTATCACTCAACCTAATTCTCTGGAGAATCACCTAAGTTGTTGATTGTACCAATTGTTCATTCCTTTTGATTGCTAAGTAGAATTCCATGGGCACCACAGTTTACCTAACTATGTATCTGTTAAAAACATTTGGGCTATTTCTAGATTTTGGCTGTTATGAGTAAAGTTACTATGAGTATTTATGTACAAGTTTTTATGGGAACATGAATTTTCATTTCTCTGAGATAAACGCTCAAGAGTGTAATTGCTCGCTCATATGGTACTTACATGTTAAGTTTTATTTTTAAAAAAAACCTGCTAGACTGTTTTCAGAGTGGCTGGGTCATTTTCTATTCTCACTAACACTATGAATGATCAGTTTCTCTGCATACTAATAACTGGTGTTGTCATTATGTTTTTTTTATTTTAGCCACTCTGATAGATGAGTGCTGATAGTACCGTTTTTATTTGCAATTCTCTGGTGGCTAATGATGTGGAACATCTTTCAGTTTGCTTATTCGCCATCTGTATGTCTTCTTTGATAAAATACCTGTCCATGTCTTCTAGTGCCCATTTTCTAATTGGATTGTTTGTGTCTTTTACTGTTAAGTTTTAGGAGTTCTTGATACGTTCTAGATAATAGTCCTTTGTAAAATAGGAGGTTTTCAAATATCTTCTTCCAGCCTGTAGACTGTCGTTTCATTTTCTTCACATGAGTTTTCATAGAGAAGAAGTCTTAATTTTAACAAGGTCCAATCTATCAGTTGTTCCTTTCATGGATTTGTGTTTCTCTGGTCAAGTCTAAAAACTCCTTATCTAGACTTAGATCCCAACAATTTTTTTCTTTGTTTATTTTTCTAAAATTTTTACAATTTTATAGTTAACTCTATAACCATTTTGAATGACTAATTTTGAAATAAGGTATATGGTTTGTTTCAGGTGTTTTTTTGTTTTTTTGCTAGTGCTATTGTCTAATTTTCCACTACCACTTGTTGAAAAGCTGGGCTTCCTTCGTTGAATGGTTTTTGTACCTTTGCAAAACGTCATTTGAGCATGTGTATAAGGGTCTATTTCTGGGTCCTTTATTCTGTTCCATTGTGTCCCCTGGCACTACCACATTGGCTTGACTAATACAGCTATATAGTCGGGTTTAATATTAGGTAGAGTGATTCTTCTCATCTTACTTCTCTACGCAATGATTGTTTCAGCTACTATAAAGCCTGAGCCTTTACATATAAATTTTAGAATAAGCTTGCTGGAGTTTTGTTAGAAATTGCATTAGAACTACGGATCATTTTGTGGATAACTGACATCTTTACCATGTTGAGACTTTTAGTCTCTTAATTTATTTAGCTCTTTCTTCTTTGATTTCTTCCACCACTTATTTGTAACTTTAATAATACAAATCTTGTACATGTTTTGCTAGGTGTATATCTAACTATTTCATTTTCTTTAGAACCTTTGTAAATGGTACTGCATTTTAAATTTGGGTTTCTACATATAGAAACATTAGCATTTATACATGCAATTGATTTTTGTGTGTGTCTTGTGCCCTTGCCAAACTCACTTACTTAGCTTGTGGATATGGTAGATTATTCACTTTAAAGTATTAAGCCATCCTTGCATATTTGGAATAAATCCCATTTGGGATTCTTTTTAAACATTGTTGGACTTGATTTGCTAGTATTTTGTTGAGTATTTCTGTGTCAAAGCTCACAAGAAATACTGGGGTAGAATAAATCTTCCTTTCTTCTTTCTTTCCTTCCTTCCTTTTTTTCTTTTTTGTGTTCTTTATCTTGTTTCGTCAATCAGGATAATACTAGCATCATAAAATAAGTTAGGAAATGTTTCTGCCTTTTCTAGTTTCTAGAAAAGATTGTGTAAAACTGATGTTGATTCCTTATTTAAACACTTAGTAGACCTATAAATGAAACCATGTAATCCTGGAGTTTGGGGGAAAAGCTTTAAGTACTAATTTAATTTCTTTAATGGCTGACAGGGCTATTCAAGTTGTCCATTTCACCCTACCTGAGTTTAGGTAGTTTGTGTTTATTTCTTTATTTTTTTTAAGTTTATGTATTATTTTGAGAGAGAGAGAGAGAGAGAGAGAGAAAGCAAACAGGGGAGGGGCAGAGGGAGAGGGAAAGAGAAAATCCCAAGCAGGCTCTGCACCATCAACACACAGCCCATCGCGGGGCTCAAATTCACAAACCATGAGTTCATGACCTGAGCTGAAACCAAGTCAAGCACTTAACCAACTGAGCCACGCAGGCGCCCTAGTAGTATATGATTTTTGAAAAAATGATTTATTTCTTCTAAGTAGTTGAATATATGAATATGAAATTGTTCATGGTATAACTGTATTATCTCTTAATGACTGTAGGATTTGTATTCTCTATTTCTTTCCTGACATTGGTAATTTTGTTATCGTCAGCTTTGCCAGTCATTTATCAATTTTATTTTTAGAATAACTTTCTTTTCGTTTCATTGACTTTACCTTTTTCCTATATCACTGATTTCTGCTTTTACCTTTATCATTTCTTTCTGTTTGCTTGCTTTTAGCTTACAGTAAGACCTTGGATTCCAAGTAACTTGTTTTGCAAGTGTTCCACAAGACAAGCAAACATTTCTAATAAATGTTAACTTGATAAACAAGCAATGTCTTGCAATATAAGTAGTACGTGACACCAAACGTCACATGAACACAACTGAGCCAATGATTCGCCTCTCTCTCACTGCAGGATTGTGGGTGATCATCTCCGCTGCTCAGATGCTTGGTCTCAGGCCACAGTGTTTGGAAGAAATCAGTGATCTTCCAGAATCTTCCAGAATGCCAGATCTTCCAGAATGCCAGAAGGTGCCCCCAACTGGCATTAGTGTACTTTTTGTCACTTCAAAGAACCTATGGACAGTGCTTTGCTTCTCCATACAAGAGTAAGCTTAGGAATGCTTTACTCCATTCTAGGTTAGGATGCCTGCATATATAGACCCTTTCCTCTGTTAACTTATAGCCAATTACATTACATACAGTATATGACAAGAGTTTATTAATACGTTACTGTAGTCAACATCTGTGTGAGTGTATAAAATGGACCCCATGCAGGAAAAGATTCCATTGAGCCAATAGATAGCAGTGACTCTGTTAGTGGTAGTGAAAGTCATCCTGTATAATAACCCTCCTGTCTCCTATCTCCCTCACACCAGTCATGAATGTTTTCAATGGTATGTGCAAGTTAATTTGTTTATTTTTCTTTATTTTTTTGTATTTTCTTTATTATTTTGTATTATATTACAGTATTATAATCATTTTTATATGAATATTTTTGGGTTGTGGAACGAATCATCTGATTTTCTATTATCTCTTATGGGGAAATTCATTTTGATACACAAGTGCGTTGGATTACAAGCATGTTTTCAGGATGAATTATGCTTGCAAACCAAAGTTTTACTGTATTTTTCTTTCTTTTTTTACTTACTTCAGGTGGGAACTTGGGTTATTAATCTAAAACTTTTGTCATTTCTAATGTAAGTATTTAATGGAAGAAATTTCTTCTCAGCACTGCTTTAGGTGCAGCCTACATGTTTTGATATTTTGTGTTTTCATTTTCACTGAGTTCTTTGCATTTTTAAATTTCCTTTAAGACTTCCTCTTTAACTTGTAGATACTATAGGAGTATGTTGCTTAATTTTCACACATTTAGAGTTTTTCTGTTGTATTTTCATAATTGATTGCAAGTTCAATTTTATTACAGAGACACATTCTACATGCTTTCAACTTTTAAAATTCGTGTGTGTGTGTGTGTGTGTCCCAAGAAATGTCTATTTTAGCGAATGTTGAATGAGTTCTTGAAAAAAATATGTATTCTGCTATTGTTAGATAGAGTGTTCTACATGTCCATTAGGCACTACTAGCTGATTGTATAGTTCAGATCGTCTAGATTCTTGTTGATTTTCTATATGGTAATTGTATTTATTGTTGACAGGTGACACTGAAGTTTCCAATTATAATTGCCAAAGTCTCTATTTCTCCTTTAACTCTATTAGTTTTTGTTTCCTGTATTGTTTGATGTGCACACATTTAAGATCATTAAGTCATCAGGATGGATTGATGCTTTTCATTACATAATGTCTCTCTTTGTTTCTAAACATTTTCTTTGCTCTGAAGACTACTTTTATACATATTAATATAGCCACTCTTGCTTTGTAGCAAATTAATATTTCAATTTCTCTAATCTTTGACTTTGAACAGTGAGTTGCTCATATGTGGCATATATTAGATTGTTTGTTTATCCACTTTGTCAATCTCTATCTTTTTGATAGGTGATGTTAGGTAATTTAAATTTAAGATCATTATTGATATGTTAGCATTGCAGTCCACCATCTTATTACTTGTTTTCTATTTCTTTCCTCTACTTCTCATTCTTTTCTTGCCTTCCTGTGGATTACTTGAGCATTTTTTAAGGATTCCATCATTATATGTAGTGGCTTTGGATGCATTTCTTTGTATAGTTTTCATAGTGGTTGTTCTAAACACTCTTATCTAAGATGTTATGTATTACAGTCTACTATTATCAATATTTTATGACTTTGACTAAAATATTAAAACCTCACTTCCATTTAAGTCCTTTACCTTTCCCACTTTTGAAGAAAAATGTTTATTTATTTATTTTGAGTGAGAGAGTTGGGAAGGGGTGGAGAGAGAGAATCCCAAGCAGGCTCCATGCTAAGCATGGAGGGGCTTAAACCCACAACCGCAAAATTACAACCTGAGCTATCATCAAGAGTCAGATGCTCAACACATTGAGCTACCCAGGTACCCCACCTTTACCACTTTTAAAGACCACTGACTTGAGTGTTAAAATTTTTGTTTTGTTCATCAAATACAATTTATAAAACTCATCAAGAAGGAATAGTTTACTATATGCATCCATAAATCTCTTTCCATTATTCCCTCTTCCTTCATCATTCTCCAATATTTCATTTATTGTCTTTTCCTGTCAGTTTGAGGAACCTTCTTTAGCCAGTCTTTAAGAGTCAGTCTGCTAATAACTTCTTTTAGTTTTCCTTCATCCAAGCATGTTTTTATTTCTCCTTCATTCATAAAGGACAGTTTTGCTGGATATAGAGTTCACAGTTGACAGTTCTTTCAGTACGTTAAAAATGTTGTGGCACTTCCTTCTGGTCTAGATTACATAAAATGAGCAATCAGCTGTCATTTGAACTGGTATTTCTCTATAGGTAATAGGTTCTTTTCCTCTGACTTCTTTCAAAATTTTTGCCTCTTTGGATTTTAGTTTTAAGAGTTTAAAAGAAACCCATGCTTTGGTATCATGTTTGGGTTCCAGTGAGCTTCTAGATCTATATATTTGTGTATTTCCCAAAATTTAGGAAAGTTTTTAGCCATTATTTCTTCAAACACTCTTTCAGGACCCTTTCTTCTGGACTCCAATCATACGGATGTTGGATCTTTCATTATTGTCCACAGGTCCCTGAGGTGCTATTCACTTTTTCAATCTATTTCCTCTCTATAGTTTGCATTGAGTAAATTCTCTTGTTCTTTTCTTTATTTAATAATACTATCATCTCTCATCTCCACTCTATTAAGAGTATTCAGCAATTTTTAAAAAATTTCTGCCATTGTAATTTTGAGTTCTATAATTTCCATTTGCTTCTGTCTTATAATTTCTATTTATTTTCTGAGATTTCCTATTTTTTAAATTTGTATCAGAAGAATTTGTAATTGAGGTGAATTATTCACATGACAGCTGATTTTAAATCTTTGTCAAATAATTCTAACATCTGATTCATCTTGGTATAGGTGTCAGTTGACAGTCTTTTCTCATTCAATTTGTGATTTTCTTGGCTCTTGGAATGACGGATAATTTTAACATTATATCCTGGTTATTTTTTTTATTATTATTATGCTAGATGACTCTGGGTTCTAATTGAGTTCTTTATTTTAGCAGGCACCCCCCTGTAAAATTAATCATGTGGCTACTTTTACAAGCTGTAGTTTAACTGGCATTCTAATGTTCACACTGTTTGAGATGTTATTTTGGTCTGCTTTATTTAACTAATGTCACTAGGACTCCTAATGTCCCTTCACCCATCTCACTGCCTCAGTGGTGGAAGAGGTTTCACAGGACTGGGCCTTATGTGTTTCTCAGTGGAAGAGGGATATGGTGAGAATCTTGTATTGGTACCCCCAGCTGCCTTGGGTTCTCTCAGCAAGATAAGACAAGACCATTTTAGGCCAAGAGGCTTTCTGGTTGGCCATTTATTGTGGCCGATCCCCCTTGCAGTTATCCCTACTTGCTGTAATGTCTCTGGGAAGGTGAGAGGTATCTGAAGTCTGCAGAAAAATTGACCTTCTGGATTAGTCCATTTGCTGTAGTGTTAGGCCACAAGTCTAAACGTCTAAACCAAACTGACTCCATGACAGGCTTTAAGTTTCCCCTGTAAACTAGAAGGCCTGAGTTTCAGCTTCCCTGAAACTATCAGGTAGTTACAGATTGCCCAAGGCAGGAGTAAACACCCTTGCAACACCCAATCAAGAAAGGCCAGCGACCACCCTCCACATTGTTAAGGGAGAGGCCTGGAGATAGAAACTATAGATAGGACCCTGTTACCTAATGCTAAAGTTAACCTGTTAGTCGCGGAACAAGACCCTAGGCTCACTCTGTGATTGGTTGAATTTAAAGATACTCTAAATGTTGTAATTGAATCCCGCCAAAAGTAACAAATACTCTAGACAATGTGTATGGTCAAACCCGCTGTCAGTGATGTTGAAAAATTATGATTGGATCACTGTTCCCATGTCACACCTTCTGTAACTTCCCCCACCTGAAACCCCATAAAAACCCTACTCTGCCCTTGTTCGGGGCTCTCAGCACAGATCCATACGCTGGTGAAGTCTGGGAGCCCGAGCTCGAGCCTGTAATAAAGCCCTTTGCCTTTGCATGCGTGACTCGGTCTCCCCGGTGGTCTCTGGTCAGTGAGGATACTGCAATCTGGGTATAACAGTAGCTGGGTCTCTCCTACTGTTTTGCTGCCAGCCTCAGTATCTCGTGGTGGAAAGGAGAGTCTCACATTTAATGGGGAAGGTCAGTATTTCTTCTGGCCAATTATTTTTGGCAGAGTTTGATTAACCCCTTGCTGGTGGTGTCAGACTTGTTTGATGTTGCCACAGAGACACCCATGCAATCAGGGAAAGAATCATTTTCTCTCTGCTTCCTCCTGTCACTAGGTTGGGCACTGGGAAATACCTGGTCTGTGTGGCTTCCTCTGTGCGGAGAGAGGACTCTAGACACCCTACTGCTGTGCTGTTCTTCTAGTCCTGGGGTCTCAAACCAACTCACCTTCTTCTCATCACCTTTCAGTGCTCTTATTTGGTTGTCTCTGGCTTCATTTCTAGAATTCATAATTGTGACTTATGATAGAGAAAAATAGGTCTATATCATTGTTGCTAGGTCAGAAGTCTCTGTTTACTATATTTTCAATTGTATATTTCCTTTCAAGTTTTCTATGACACTTAACCCTTTCTGTATACACACACACACACACACACACACACACACACTTCAATCGTTCAATCTTTCATGAAAGATAGTAAGTCAAAAAGGAGAAAGTGTCAGATTTTCTTTCTAAAAATGAAACCACCACATCTCCAATAAAAGATGTGTATGAAACACTGATGCCCAATAACAAATGGTACAAAACAATATTGCCAGGAAACTCCAAGTTTTTAGAACTCATAGAAACATCACTGAAGATTGCATGTAAGAGATAGAGGGCCCCAGGCAAAGAATGCAATAAAATGTAAGGCCAGCCCCCTGCTGGAGCTCAGAAGTAGGAGTGATGGAATAGCAAGCAACAGAGACCCTGGGCAACTGAACTCTCCAACTGAGCGGGAAAGGATTGGAAATGAGGGCTTTCAAATGGAAATGGCCTGATGCTTGACCTCCCACTTAACTACTGGAATCATGCATTGTTATCAATTGGTATGAGCTCTTGGTCTTTTCCTTTAAGATCCCCTGGCATTCATCCCTCATATTTGCTGCACATACTTTTCTCCAGTTTGGTTTTTTGTTTTTGACAAGCATTTTACTTTTTAATGAAGTCAAATCTACTGCTCTTTTATGATCTTTTCTTTTTGCCTTTAAGTTTATAAGATCCTCTCTCACTGTAGTTGGGATGCTCATTTCTATTTTGATTTTCCAATGATTGATTTTATACATTTATTGCTTTTAATTAAGCTATGATTAATTTTAGGGTATGGTGAGAGACAGACTAAATTCTTCCAACTTGAATGAATTCTTGATAAGTAACAAATAAGAACAGGAAACTCAGCTTAGACACATGCTGCTCAGCTCTCTAAGCAGGAATGGAATGAGTGGAATGGAATACTTTTATTAAACACTGGAAACTTCATTGTGTTTCAGTGGTGACTTAAAACAACTTTTCTTCTTTATTTCTTAGTGCCTTTTGTCCTTTTGGTAGGGTGGGGGACACAGATATCATCCACGGTATCCCCAAGGATAAGGTAATTTCTTAAGTTCATCAAGTCTTCTGAGCACATTCTGTGTAGAAGATTTTCCATTACTGATTACACTGCATAGAAAGAGCCCTTCCAGAGAATGTGACCAGTAGAAATAATACTTTCACAAACATGAAATGATCTATCAAAGGCTTCCCTCTTTTAGGAATGGTCTCAGAAGAAAAATAAGTCTTCGTATTTAGGACATATTAGATGTCCTCTTCAAATTTTATCTGTTTAATTTAAAAGCAAGCAATGCTTCAGTGTTGGCATTTCTGAGTTAGGGGATGTCAGTACAGTATAAGTTGGATTCAGCAGGGGGAATTAACACCCTTGTTCTATTTAATAAATGGTCTTGGGGAATTCTGAAGGTAAGATAGTCTCATTATTAATTGTAATATATAATTAACATAGCTGACAGCCAAGTTGTATCATATTCCCACAGGTGGGTCCATAAAATACAATATTCTTCAGAATATACAGCTTGTCCACCTGTATTCATCCTACAAGGTACAGTGACTTCTTGCTCTGGGTCTGGACCTGAAGGGAATTCACAATAAAGAATGGCCCTTGTCCTCACAAAAAAACACCCCAAATGCGTACACCCACTCAGAGTTATCAAAAAACGCATTGTCTAATTTCTGGATTATGCTAAACTAGATTGGGAGGGTAGAGTCCTCTCATAATGCCCTTGGATGGAAGCTATCAAAATCTTTATTTTGGCCATAAAACTATATCATCAGGTTAAATCTAAACAAAAGCCCAACATATAAAATAGAACAAATGACAAAAGTATAAATTCCCTGGTCAAATGAGGAGCAGTCCTAGAATATGCCCTCCTCTAAAACTCACACATGTATGCATGTTCCCTAGAGCTTCACAGAGCAGTTCCAAACCACAGTACTTGATAAACTGATGGAGAAACAAATAGAACTGTGATGAAGCAAGCATAGTAGGATGTTAATGGCAGCCTTCAGGCGTGGGTGTACAGGGAGCTCATTGTAAAATGTTTTCAGTTTTACTGTATGTTGAATTATTTTAGAATATAATGTTGGGGGAAATAAAACCTGCCCTTGCTTCCTATACTTTGACCTCTGTTATTAGTTACACTAACATTTAATTATTATTATATGTCCTTGACGAATTTAACCCTTTATCATTATGAAATGTCCCTTTTTTTTTTTTTTTTTTGGTAAATCTTCTTGTCCCGGAAGGCTTACTTTGAAGTTTACTTTGATTAATTAAGTCACATTGACTTTCTAAAACTTAATGTTTACATGGTGTATATTTTTCACTCTTTTTATTGTTAACTCTTTGTGTCTTTATATCTAAAGTACGTGTGTTGCAGTCAGCATATAGGTCTTATATTTGAATTCATCTGACTTTTAATTGGGGTGTTAAGTCCGTTAACATTTAATGTAATGATATGATTGTGCTTTGAATTTATTATATGGCTCTTCATTTAATATTTGTGTCATCCATTTGCTCCTATTCTATCTTGACTTCCTTCTTCTTTCTGTTAAAATGAATATCTTTTTACATTTGCATATTATTGCCACTGTAGCCTTTTTAATTATACCTCTTTGTAGTGTGTATGTGTGTTTGCCTTAGGCCTAACAACCTGCCAGACTCTACCTAAAATTAATATAATACCATTTCACATAAAATATAAGAAACTTTGAACAGTGTAGGTGCATTTACTACTTCTGTGAGGATTGTGCTATTGCTTGTCACATGTTTTACTTCTATGTATATTATAAACCCCATGGTACAAGGTTATTACCATTGCTTCAAACATTAAGTCATCCTTTAAGAAATTTTAAAAAGATAAAAACGGTGTTTTAAAAAATATTTATTAATTCATATATTTGCCATTTCTAATGTTCATTATTCCCTATAGATCCAAGTTTCCATTTGGTATCAACTGCCTTTAGCCTAAATAACTTCCTTTAGCATTCTTTGTAGTGCAAGTTGGCTAGTAGTACATTTTTTTAGATTTTGTTTATCTGAAAAGCATCTTCATTTCATGTTCATTTTTGAAGTACAGTTAATCCTTCAACAGCATGGGTTAGAACTGTGTGTAATCACTTATATGTGGACTTACTTTCAATAAACACAGTATAGGACTGTCAATGTATTTTCTCTTCCTTATAATTTTCTTAATAACATTTTCTTTCCTCTAGCTTACTTTATTGTAAGAATATAGCATATAATACATGAAACATACAAAATATGTGTTAATCTACTATTTATGTTATTGGTAAGGCTTCTGGCCAATAGTAGGCTCTCAGTAGTAATTTTGGGGGAGATAAAAATTATTTGTGGATTTTCAACTACAGTGGGGCCAACACCCCTAATCCTTTCAATGTTCAAAAGTCAACTGTAATTCTACATTCACAGTACACAGAAATCTAGGTTGACTTATCGTTTTATCCTGCATTACTTTTTGTATATCATTCCATTGTCTTCTGGTTTTAATAGTTTTTCTTTAGAAGACTAAAATAATTCTTACTATTGTCTCTTGTATAGAATGTGCGTTTTTTTCCCCCTCCTCTGACAACTTTTCTCTTTACCTTTAAATTTTACAGTTTGACTATGACATGCTTGGGTGTGGCTTTCTTTGTATTTATACTGATTTCATTCACTAAACATCTTAAACTTGTAAGTTGATGTTTTTTACCAAAGTTAGGAGACTTCTGGCCATTATTTGTTAAAATATTTCTTTCTGCCACATGTCTCCTGTTTTCTGGGACCCCAATTATACAAATATACCGCTTGCTTTGGTCCCGTATGTCTCTGAAGATTTTTCTTTTTTTCCTCTCTTCTTCAGATTGGATCAGTTTTATTGATCTCTCTTAAGCTTACTGACTCTCCCTATAGGCTGTAATCTGCTATAAAGGCCATTATGAATTTGTCATTTCAGAAATTATCCTTTGCAGTTATAGAATATCCATTTGGTCCTATTTTTAAAATATTTTACACTTATTTATTTGAAATTTCCCATCTTTTCATTCATCTTATGCCTTTCATTTTATGTCTTTTAAATCCTTAAATATATTAATTACAACTCTCTTAAAACCATATCTTCTAATTCTAATATCTAAGTTAATTCAGGGTCCTTTTCTATTGATTGCTATTTCTCTGTTAATGAGACTGCTTCTTCACATGTCTGGTAGTTTTTATTTTATGCTGGACTGAATGATACATTTAGGGTATCTGTATTATACTGTCTTCCTTAAGAGATTTCCTCTGGCAGGCAACTATACTACTAAGGGATCGTCTTTATCCTTTCATTGTGAGGGTCTGTCTATTGTGATTCCCTCATTGGCCCTAAAACATGGCTTTCCTCTAAAGCACGGCTCTCACTCGTAAGGCTGTCCTTTCTGGGGTCTCAGTTGAATGCCCAAATGCTCAGTGAAGTCCCTCATCTCAGGCTACAATAGAATTCCAACATCTCCCAGCTCCAGTATCTTTTCTTGACTCTTGGTCCCATGGCATCCAACCTCTGCTTGGCCTCAAAGAGCCTTGCCCTGCTTATGCACACCAAGTCCTCACACAATGACCAAGAAGGAACCTCCATGCACACTTCTAGGTACCTTCTCCCATTCATCTCGTTTTTCTTCAGTACTCTGCCCTGCTAATTCTGGCTACCCGAAAGCCTCAAACTACAAACCCTGCCTCCTCAGTTCACTAAAACCATTACCTAATGCTTGGCTCCACCTCCTTAGTCTCTAGGCCAGTAAATGCACCTCTAGGTAGAAAACCAAGGTGAATGCAAGGCCTATCTCAAGTGCTTATCATCCCTCAAGGATCAAAGTCCTACATTGTCTCTTGGCCAGTTTCTCTAAATAGTGGCCTCATACATTTTATCTAATTGTATAGTTCCTCTTGAAAGGATGTCAAGACTAATAATGGATGCCTCATTGCAGCTGATGGCAGAAATCCTTAATTTTCTAAAATTACTGACCTTGGAAACTAAAGTGTTGTAACATCTTCCTTCCCTCATCACCTCATCAACACCTGAACTTTACAAATGATTCTATTTCTCTTCCCACATATTACTGTATACTGCACGTGAATAAAGGGTGATATTTATCAAGTGAGCTGTCCACGCTCCTTGTTTTTTCCCCTCTCCTCATGTTCTTAGATAGCCAATGGACAGCTAATGTCTGTGCCTCAGGAGCAGAGGAGGCTAGATGAGGAGAAAGGGGAAGCTCAATGTATTGCACATACTTTGTTTTCAAACGTTGTGAAGATCATTTGGGAAGGAGAACAGTTTTGCAGTGAGGTTTGGGGATTACAAGAAAACTTCAGTTGGTCTAACTCACTAGTTTCCAGCAGCATCACCATGACTAGACCTTCAAAAAGGTTATCTATGTATTTGTTGTACCTTATCCCTAAGCAGTGGTTTACACTCTTTTACAATGAACTTCATCTGTCTCTGTGATAGAATGTAACTTCAGATCATCAAAGAGCTTATCTAGACCAACAGCAGTTAGTAACAACACTGACTTCCAGTTTGTAATAAATTTCCTTTGTATGATTTTTAGCTTCTACACGTTCTACACGTTTGAATAAACCAGAGTTAAATGAACTCTCAGAAAGAAATCTCTAATAAGTTAAGATTAAGCAGTGTTCTTTTTTGGAAGTGGGAAAGGGTGTTTGTTTAGGAATGTTCAAGGTTTGGTTTGGTTCTTTTTCAATTTTTTATGTATTGATTTTATCTTAAAGGCAAAACACAATCCCTGGCTAGGGCTTTAAATACAGATCAACAATCTAAACAGGCTGCAGCTAAGTACATCATTCTTCGAAGATGAACTGAGAAAAGAAAAGGTGGCTCTGAACTTGTCATGAGTCAAATACATGTAAGAGAAGCAAATGTAAATAGGAGCTAAAAATGGGGACCAGGAGAGGAAAATTAAAAATTTTTAATGTTTTATTTATTTCTGAGAGAGAGACACATACACACAGTGTGAGCAGGGGAGGGTCAGAGAGAGAGGGAGACACAGAATCCGAAATAGGGTCTAGGCTCTGAGCTAGCTGTCAGCACAGAGCCCGATGTGGGGCTCAAACCCACGAACTGTGAGATCATGACCTGAGCCGAAGTCACACACTCAACTGACTGAGCCACCCAGGTGCCCCAAGAGAGAAAAATTAGATCCAGTAGGTGCTCCCTCTCAACTTTGCCATGATGTTTCTAAATGGTTTATGTTTCTACATGACCAGAGGAGTATAACTTTTAAGGTTCATCAACCCTTCTACACATTAGCACATTATCATTTCACCTCAAGTTAATTTTTACCATGTGTATTTGGCCATCCCGTGGTGATACAGAACTTAAATGGTCACTTTTCAAAGGAAGGAAACAAAGGTGAACATTTCTGATTAGGAAAGCAGTGACTTTGAGAGATGAGTGGGTAAATGGATTGCTGGATAAATGGATTTATAGGACAACCACTGGGTTCATTCATTCATTCGTTATTTATTTGTACAACAGATTTTACTGAGTGCTAACCAGACTAGGGTATCAGAGTGAACAAGTTAGAAGTAGTCTCATGATAGACCTTATAGTCTACCTGGTATAAATGGAGGACTCAAGATAGGCAAAAATGTCTACTGTGTTGTCCCTGGAGAATGTAACCAAAGTCAGTTATCCAACAACATAACTGGCATCTATCTGTAATTATATACATGCCAGGTAAGAAAATACAAGGCCTACAACCTCCTCTGGACATGTTTTGGAGACCAAACAGGTTTTGATCATGACCATTCCCTATAAATCCTGTGTATACCCTTCGAACACAAGAAGAAATCAGGAGGTATGACTATTACAAATCTCCCACCAAGAACCCATTAATCCCATCCAAACAGATAAAACTATGATTGTTTTGGCATTTTTTCCCCCGAGTTGTTTAGAGAAGATTGAAGTCTGATACAATTTCACCATATTTCCCCTCAAGGCTACTTATCATAAAGCCTATCAATGTACATTTTTTGGCATATAAAATCACATTTGCTAAATCTTCTGTCTCTTTTGCAACACATTTCTGTTTTATCTCAGGTATCAATGGCATATTATCATAGATACCAATCTCTTGGGCAAAAAAGAGAAAACACTTACTGCAGAATCACGAGGTGTATCATATGTCACCATTGAGTGGAATGCAAGTATTAGGTCTGCTATTTTGATTGGCCATTCAACTGAAAGATTTTCCTATAAGTTCTCCAAAATACCATCAAAATCTCGAGTTTAACCATCTCTATCCTTTTTAAATTTTTTAAATCTTTATTTATTTTTCAGAGAGAGAAAGAGACAGAATGCAAGTGGGGGAGGAACAAAGAGAGAGGGAGACAGAATCCAAAGCAGGCTCCAGGCCCTGAGCTGTCTGCACAGAGCCCAACGCGGGGCTCGAACTCACAAACCACGAGATCATGACCTGAGTCAAAGTCAGACGCTTAACCAACTGAGCCACCAAGCACCTCAACAATCTCCATCCTTTATCTTGCCCTTCTTGCTTCAAGTTAGACAAAGGGAATCAGTTATTCATAAGAAAAACCAGGGTGCAGAAGTTGGCGATACAGGAACAGGCAAAGGGATAAGATTGTGTTCAGTTGGGAAAAACAACCACAGTCCTCATTAAGACCTACTCATTTTAGAATGAGGCCAATGAAGCTGTTAATTATTGTTATGAAAGCTATATCTGCTCACTGCACCCAATCTGAGAATTACAGCAAATAATTTTTAAAATCACAATTGTTCTATCACTCAGAGACAAACATTGAAAATGTCTTGATATTCTCCAGTCTTATTTATGTGTCTGCACACTTTCTTCTGTTTATTGATTTTTTTTAATGTCAAATACAGATCATATAGCAATAAAGTTTTGTATCTTTTTTCACTGGGAATTATTTCATAAGTATTTTCCCATTAAATATACTTTCTAAAAGGATTTTCAAGTGCTATCTTAGGTACCACAATTTAACAATTCCCCACTTTACTGATAGATGATTTAATGCACTATTTAGTTATTAAATACTGTAATACACAATTATAATAAATAATTTCTGTCTGCATGTCTATTTCCTTCTGAAATATTTCTAGAAATGAAATGGATCAAAAAAATATAAAAGCTCCCCTTCTCCAGGGACGCTGTCTCTACACACAAGTTTGTCTCCAGATCTAAGTAGTAGTAGTAGTAGTAGTAGTAGTAGTATCATTATGTTTAATAACTTGACAACCCGTTGAAATGATTTTGTTTTGTATATTTTATGTTTTTATATAATGATACCATATTGCATTCTTTTGCAACTTGCCTTTAAAAATTTTCATAACATAATATTGAGGTTTATCTCTGCTAACATATGGTATCATTTATTCTTTTTACTTTTCAAAAATCATCTCTTGGACTAATTTTCATAGTTATTCATTAGCTGTTGTGGGAATTTATATTTTCATGAATTACAAAAAAATGCTGTTGTAATTATCTGGTACATATCTCCTTGGGGGTAAGAATCATGGGAGCTATGCATCTTAAACTTTTCTAGATTATGCCAAATTATATTCCACAAGGGCTGTTTGCCCCAAGAATGAGAATCCCTATTGTTCTACCAACATGCTGTATTAGATTTTAAAAATTTATTTTGCCAATCAAATGGATATAAAAAGCTATGGTTTTAGTTTACATTTCCTGATCACTTTTGAGGTTGCCCAGACTTTTAATTAATTAATTGGCCATTTCTGTTACTTCTTCAAATTATGTTTGTTCAAAATCTTCCTCATTTACTATCCATTTCTTTTATTTCTATTTATATTAACTCTTTATGTATGTCATGTTATTTTTCTGCTGTTAAACATTCAGACACTATAGGCATACCTCACAGAATGTTGCCCTGATGAACACTTTTCTGGTAAAAATGCCTGTTGGTTTTTAAAAATCCAAATTTCACAGAATACAAATAAATTTTGCCAATGTTCATATAGCAGAAATTTAGATTTATGACACCAAAACTCAATAGAGAAATTTCTACAAAATAAATACAGAAAAACTGTCAAGAAACTTTCCAAATGCATTTAGTAGAATGTGAGAATCATGTGCAGACATTTTGAAAAGGATGCTGAGTGTCGACACAAGGGATAAGCATTTCAGATACCACCCATGCTAAAAAGCCATGAAGGCATCAGTGTGAGCCACACTCTGCCACTGGGTGCTTGAACTGCAAACACGTCCACACTGCCTTTCACATTTAGCTCTTCTTTTTGCTTCCTGTCAGAGTCCTTCAAGAGTTGAGAACATACTGAAGACAATTATGGAGAAGGAAGCAAAGCAAGTGGAGAAAGTTACTATATACGAAACAAGTATTTAATAACCACCACATTTAACTGTTGGGTGACCAAGAATACAAATTCATAGGATTTTAAATCCTAATATGATAGTTTATTGCTAAGCTATGGGCATTTTACTGTTTTACTTACATTGCAGGAAATTGGTTAGGTGGTTGGGTTAACACATAACACGTTATAGTTTTTGTCATTTAAAATAACGGTTGATTGTCTCCTGTAAGCCAAGATGGGGTGAAACATATGATCATCAAGAATGAATTAGTAACATCAAACAAGGGTGTCTTTCTTTCTTCCTAGCATGTTCCCTATGTGTGACTCTTAGCTTTCTTCTTCCTTTTTCTATTTTTGCACATTTTCTCACTTAGTTGTGGCAACAATCCAAAATAGGTATGACTCTATTTTAGGGATGAGGGCATGAGATTCGGGGAGGTCTATAGTTGGCTGTATTAGTTTCCTGCCTGTGGCTGCTATCACAAATTAACACAGATTCGGTGCTTAAAACAGTAGAAATTTATACTCTCATAGTTCAGAAGGTAGAAGTCCAAAGTCAAAGTACTAGTAGAGCCAGGCTCCCTCCAGACGTTCCAGGAGAGATTCCATTCCTTGCCTTTTTGAGCTTCTGGTGCTTGCTGGTATTCCCTGGATTGAGGCCACATCATTTTAGTGCTTCCTAGGTCATATAAGCTTCTCTCCTCTGTGTCTCCATGTTCGCTCTGCCCTCTCTTATTAGACACTTGTGATAGAGTTTAGGGCTCCCTGAGATAATCCAGGATGACTTCCTCATCTCACGATTCTTAACTAAATCACATCTGCAAGGACCTTCTTTCCAAATAAGGTCACACTCACACGTTCCCAGAATTTGACATGGATACTTTTGCAGGAACCATTTTCAGCCTGACACACTGGCTCAAAATCACAAAGCAGGACACAGTGTCGACAAGTTCAGATGTCAGACTTGCAGGAGCCAGAGTTCATGTTCATTCTGCTCCACGTGCTGCCTTCCATCAGGCTGTGTGACTGGCCTTTCATCTCTGTCCCTCCTCACACCTCAGACTGAAGGAAAGGCGGCCTCACCATAGAGTAGAGTAAGGTCAATATTCTGCTCCCCGTATCCCAGCTCCATGGGCCTTTCCAAGGAGTGTCTGAAAAGGCTGAGCTGCCCACTGACACATTCCATCAGGCACTCTTTGCTTCCTTTCCAACACCTGGTCAGATTCTTGAGCCTAATTCCAAACCACACTAGATCACCAAACACCCTGCTGGTCAAAATTATTGCATCCTTTCCACTCATAGCGGTTTCTCAAAAGTCCCCATTTTGAGAATGAAATGAACATGTAAAAGAAAACGTGCTATGTTTCCCAAACTGTCCTTGAACATTCAACTTGAAGGTTAGTCAAGGCCA
Source organism: Proteles cristata cristata (assembly GCA_017311185.1). Classification (NCBI taxonomy): domain Eukaryota; kingdom Metazoa; phylum Chordata; class Mammalia; order Carnivora; family Hyaenidae; genus Proteles; species Proteles cristata. Next base: position 2,209,447 of record JAESUZ010001551.1, on the reverse strand, counting down.
ATTTGCTGTCTCTCAAGACATTACTTGATGTGGAGTCCATAAATGGTGATATCTCCCCCTGCCTAACATATGGGCCAGTACAAGTCTACAAAGTTCCATTCTGCACAAATACTTTCCCCTTCCTTCTAGGAACCATGATTCCCATCTACATAGATTACCTGGAATTCAATCTATCCTTTCCTTTCAGTCTACCTAGAGTTACTCTTATACCATTTCACATATTTTATGTGAAATATAATTATATAGGTCAATTTACAAACCACTCTCCATTCAAGTTGTCATCTGAATAACATCTATGGGCACAATAAACCCCACAAGATGATGCTATTATTTTTACTTAAATAGACATATACATTTTTAAAAAAAATTAAAAGAAAAAAGTGGGCTTTTATATTTGCCTCACTACTTATGTCTATTGCTCTTCATTCTCACCTGAGGATCCAAGACTTCCATTACTTCCTTTCATCCTGAAGAACCTGTTCTAGCATTTCTTGTAGTACACATTGGTCTGCTGACAATAAATATTTGAGTTTTTCTTTATCTGAAAACAACTTTATTCTGTTTCCATTCTTGAAGTACAGTTTCATTGGATATGGAATTATGGATTGATAGTTTCTTTTCCTTTCAGTACATGAAGGATATTGACCCACTGTCTTCCAGCTTTTATCATTTTTGAAGGTAGGCTGGCATTTTTTTCAAATGTGGTTTCCTAGTTGTATATTATATGTTTTTCTCTGACTGCTTTCAAGATTGTGTCTTAGATTTTCAGCTAGCTCATTATGATGTGCCTCAGCATTTTGAATAAGTAAGGTATCTCTTTCACTAACTTTGGGAAGTCTGGGGTGATTATTTCTTCAAAAGTTTTTTATGCCCCTTCTCCATCTCCTTTCCTTCTGTGATGCTAATTACCAGTATGTTAAAATTTTTGCTATTATCCCACAGGACCCTGAGACACTGGTTGGGGGAATGGGAGGGGTGATTAATCTCCCCCCCCCCTTTGCTCTTCAAAGAGAAAACTTACATTTATCTATCTTCAAATTCCCTTGCTGCTTGTCATCTGTGTGTTCCAAGGGCTAGCCAATGATTTTGGTAGAAGTGATATTAAGAATCTGTAGTTGTCACTTTCTGGCTCTCTCCTTTCTGAGATCACCCCACCACTTTCTAACAGATATAGTCACCTCAAACTCTGTACTCAGGGTCTTCTGGGTAGAAAGACTGTGGGTTTCCCACTGGAGTTTCAGCTACCTATGCAGTACTGACTATAGCTTGACCTCAGGATGGGAAACATAACCCATGCCAATCCCCTCTTTCAGGGGTCACAGAGTCTACCTGCCTTTGTTCACCCTACATATACTTTAGAGAATTGATTCATTTATTTTGTATTTTGGTCGGAGTTTATAGTTGTTTCCTGTAGGAGTTCACTTGGTTGTATGGGAAGCAGATATCACTATTCCTTATGTTTCAACTGTTAAGTTGTCTACATCAGTCCTGATAAGGTAAGTAATGTTTCACAAACAAATAACTACTAGGACTTTAGTGGCTTAAAAAAAAAACACAAAAGTTTTTTTTTTTTTTTTTTCCCCATAACTTATAACACACATTCATTTCCCAGATTAACAAAGGCTCGGGTCATCTTCACTTAAGGACACAAGCAGGTGACCTTCACTATCTACTTATCATCCTATAAAGGGGAAAAGGGGAACATGGTAAATAATGCACTAGTTCTTAATGTTTGTACCCAGAGCCAACCTCTATCACTTCGGTTCACATTTCATTTGTTGACAGCAAAACATGTGACCTCACTTCAATTCAAGTGGGCAAGGAAGTGTGCCCCCATTCTATTCACCCAGAAAAACTAAAATATACATGAATGAACCTGAAAGGCTACCAAGATGTCATGTCATATGGAGTTTTCCACATTCACAAGGTCAAATCAGTCAATTTCTTTCCTCTATGTATTGTGTCTTGTATAAAAAGATCTTCCTCAAGGTCATAAGATTCCAAGGTTATGAGATATCTCTTATATTTTCCTCTGATGTGTTTAAATTACTACTAAAAGCCATTTAACTCTCTAGCATAACTGGAGTGTGTGTGTCTATGTGGTAATATGTATAACACGTTTAGGTGGATAGCCAACTGTCCCATTCACTGAAAGTCCATCCCCTCCTCTATCAATGTAATATTCCAACCTTATCAGTAAAACAATTTTATGTATACTTAGATCTGTTTTTATACTCCTCATTTTAACCAATGATGTATTTATCTGCTATAAAACCCCACAGTATAAATGTTTTAATTTTTTAGTAGGTAAATACCCCATCATGGTTCTTCCTTTAATAAATCTTGTCCATCTATTTTTCAAAAACTATTGTCAAGTATTGTCTTTCCCTTTCAAAATCTACAAGAAAATCACAAGGCCTCTTAAGGAATCCTGTTGGGATTTTGGTTGTGATCGTATAGATTTTTTTTTTAAATATTTTTATTTATTTCTAGGAGAGAGAGAGAGAGAGAGACACAGCGTGAGCAGGGGAGGGTGAAAGAGAGAGGGAGTCACAGACTCTCAAATAGGCTCCAGGCTCTGAGCTGGGAGTCAGCACAGAGCCTGACGCGGGGCTCGAACCCACGAATCGGGAGATCATGACCCAAGCGAAAGTCGGATGCTTAACCGACTAAGCCACCCAGGCACCCCTGTGATCATATAGATTTTAAATAGATTGCGTCTTCCCAGGAGGAAATATGATACTTCTCATCTACTTAGGTTTTCTTTTAAGTTTGTTTGGTAGAGTTCAAAATTGTTATATGGTTATTGTGCAGACCATTTTAGTTCCATTGTGAATCCTACAGTTTTGTAGTCCTTATAAATGCAGAAGAACTCTATTGATATTTTACTGGAAACTTACATATTGTTACCTTACTGAGCTCTCTAAGTGTTAATGTGCTTTTAGTTGAATTTCAAACAGCTAATTATATATATTTTAAACAGTTCTGGTTTATCTGTTCTTTCTAATATTTTATACATCATATTTATCTTATTATCATATGCCCTTAGTTGGATTCATGTTGTATAATGGCTAGCACAATGTTGAAATAGTTACAGCAAGAGCAAACACACTCATTTGTTACAATAAAATGAATATTTCCAATGTTAACATTAAATAATGTACCTTCCTATCTTCTTATAGAAGTCTCTGATATCTTGTAATAATGCTGTGTAAGTTCATCCTATTCCTAACTTATTGAGTGAATAATGCTTGTTTGTTGTGCTGATAGAAAAGGAGACTCTATTTATTAATTCACTACTTTCTTGGCAGGTTGATTTTGTTATTCTCATTTAATAATGAGAGCTCTTGAGGCTATTAATTTTCTGCTAAATACAGCTTTGGCTATTTAAAAGGTGTATACCTAGAGTTGTCTTTTTTTCTAACACTGTTTATGGTAGGTTGGATTTCTTATTTGATCCTATAGTTCTTTAAAAGAAATTCTTGTTTTAAATTGTTGGCATTACAGTTTTTCAAGTTGTTGAGTTATACATTTAAATTGTTATTAATTTCTAGTTTTACTTCACTATAGGCAGAGCATGTACCCTATACATAGTTTATGTTTCATAATACGGTTTTCTTTAAGGTATAAGATATGACCAACTTTTTCTAAATGCTTCATGGCTCCTTAAAGTATGCTTTTTGTTCCTAGAGAACAAAGTTCAGTAAACATTTATTAAATCAGCTTTATTAGGTTACTAAAATATGCCAGGAGTCTGTGTTTATCTCACCCATAAGAGATCAATAAAAGTGTATTAAAATCTCATAGAACAATTCTATTTCTGTCATGTTTTCCTTATATTTATAACAGACTTTGTTTAAAGCATTTTGAGGCTGTAACCATGTCAATGACAATTCAAGGTTGTCTTATCTTCATTGTGAAGTCTATTTGAAGAGAATATAATCTTCTAGATCACATTAAATATTTTCACAGTCTTTGACTCTATTGTGCATAAATATTGTCAAGATTACTTTTTTGTATTATTTTGCTTTTGCCTAATATATCCTGTGCATCTTTTGTTGTTGTTGTTTTAAACATTTTTTAATGTTTATATCTGAGAGAGAGAGAGAGAGAAAGTGGGGGAGGGGCAGAGAGAGAGGGACACACAGAATCTGAAGCAGGCTCCAGGCTCCGAGCTGTTAGCACAGAGCCCAGTGTGGAGCTTGAACCCACAAGCTGTGAGATCATGACCGGAGCCAAAGTCGGACTCAACCAACTGAGCCACCCAGGTGCCCTGTTGTTGTTTTTGTTTGTTTGATTTAGCCAGAGTGAGTTTCTTTGTTTTAGTGTATCTCTTCTCAGTAACCCATCGTTATGTTTTGCTTTTTAGCTGAAAAAGAGAGTCTTTGTATTTTAACAGACAGGTTTAATGATTCTTTTATAATGGTTCAGCTTCAGAGAATGCTTTCACATTCACATTTGTTCTTCACATCATGTAAGGTACATGGAAAATGTCATTCCTGTTTTACACATGAGAATATTTAAAACCAAATAGGTTAAATATATTTGTTACGCTAATTTGGGTAATACGTGGCAGTAGTAAAACTTAACCAAAGAATACTAAAACTAAAACATGGATTTTTGCAAACATAATATACTTTTGTTGAATATCAATGTTCAGATGGACTAACTGATCAAATTATCTGCCTTTTTATTCAAGTAGGTGGGTTTACACTAGGGTTGGTTTAAATGATATGTTTGGCTATACCTCTGCAATCTTCCTTTATGCTTTACGTAGTTTCTGCTTCACTATAAATTTACTTCCTTCATATGCTTTGTGTTCTAGACCAGGCAGCCCCTTCTTTTCTCTCTCGGTTGATTTGGAAGTCATACCTACTTTCAACTTTAATAATGACAACAAGTATACCAAAAAGAATAATTTATTGAATGTGTAGGTAAACGTTAAAACTTTCAATTACTTGAAATCATTGAGTCCACCCCGACTGACATGAAGATTTATTACCATTTTATTTCCAGACTCTGTAAATATAATCTTAGGTTGATCATCTTATATGACATAGTTTGTCTTTCAAAAGTATAGTTTTACAATTGCATTCAATGTTATAATTAAAGTTACAATTGTTTAAGTCTCCCTTTTTGTTTAGTTACATTATTAATAATCAGTCTCTTAATAACATTTACTTGTTACGGAATTCTTAAATTCCATTTCTCTTTCAGCTTTTTGGACTAGTGCTCCTAAATCTTAGCCCATGTAAAAATCTCCTAAAAACACTGTTAATATAGATTGTGGCCCTCCCCCTCCATCTTCAAAGATTTTGCTTCAGGAGGTCTGGAGTGGACCAGAAATCCGTCCTTCTAACTAGTTCCCAGATAACAGTTACTGGACTCAGAACTTCACTTCGAATAGCATTGACCTAGGCTAGATCCCTCAGCCATTTCCCTAGTAAAGAGGTATATGCTTTCTTCTCTCCTGCATATTTGAGAATCTCTTCCTATTACCTTTACAAGTGAAAGACAACTTGAGCATATTTACCTTTCTTCTGTACACTCTCCCAAACTGTTCCAAGTAAATTTTTGTATTTTTATAAGGCAAACTGTTTTTCTTTGCCTGTGTGCTTGAAGAATTTTTTTCTTTATTCTTATAATTTAAAAAAAAATTGCTAAGTTGTAATAGAATGGAACCCTTTTCATTAATGTTGCCTAGAGTATGAAAAGCCTTTGCAATTTGCATACTGAGACTTCTCTGCTTTGGTTTTTGTTTTAGGTCAGAAGAGCTTTTATTAATTTTTGATTACTACATGTTTTCCAATTGTTTCTGTCTCAAGAATATCTATAATTCTTATATTTGGTCCAGTGTTTAAGTCAATCATTTCTGTCTCTATATTTTTAATATCCTCTATCTCATTAATTTAAGTTTATTGTCCTTTTCTCCATTTTGAGAATTATCAATTTTTCTTCTACATTAGTGACATATTTTTAATGGTGAATTCTTTTCAGTTTCTAACGCAGATTTTTAATTGTATACAGAATTCTGGTTTCTTTATCATGTTTGCTTCACTAACCTATCTCTTTTTCCAAACCTACTTTTTTTTAGCCATTCTTTATTCTCTCATTTCTGTTTTTGTTTCCTGAAGTTTCTGAAGATACCAAACTTCTAAATATCTTTTCAAGTTCCTGTGGCAAATCATCCTGAGAGGTCTGTTACTCTGAGTCTCTGAGATACTGTTCTTTTTTTCTTGCCCATCATGATTTTTCAAATTTTCAATTTTATCATGAAAGAGTCAGCTTTGCCAAGAAAGAGATGATGATTGTGTTTACTTATGCGTCACTTAAATCCCCTACAACTGGGTCATAGATTGGTTTCCAGAATTTCTATCCCAATTCCCAATCTCTGGAAGCCATCTTGTAGAGTCCCTTGGGATGATATGAAATCTTCTAGCACCACTGCCTCGATCTATGTCCAATCTGAATGTAAAAAACATAGGGCGCCTGGGTGGCTCAGTCAGTTAAGCATCTAACACTTGAGTTCAGCTCAGGTCATGAGTTCAGAATTGGTGAGATCGAGCCCTGCACCAGGATCCATGCTGACAGCACAAAGCCTGCCTGCTTGGGATTCTCCCTCACCCTCTCCCTTTGCCCCTCGTCCACTCATGCTCTCTCTCTCATTCTCTGTCTCTTTCTCTCTCTCTCTTTCTCAAAACTAAAATCAAAAACAATCCACAGTACCCTCTTTACCTTCAGCATAGTTATACTGTTTTAATTATGACAGATACTGACAAATACACTTCTAAAAATATTACTCTCCCATCTAGTAGGCAGAACAATACCTCTCCCCAAAGATATCTACATCCTAATCCCTAGACTGTACAAATATGTTAGGTTACATGGCAAAGGAGAATTAAGGTGCTAATCACCTAACTTTAAAATAGACAGATTATCCACAAGTACTTAGGCGAATCCAAAGTAATCACTGAAGTCTTATATATATAGAAAGAGAGGTAGAAGAGTGAGAGCTAGAGTAATGTCATAAAAGAAAGACTCAACTCGCCATTTCTTGCTTTGAAAGTGGATGAGGGCCACAAGCCAAGGAATGTGGGCAACTTATGAGATCTGAAAAAGATAAGGAAACAAATTGCCCCATAGAGACTTGAGAAAAAATTCAGCCCAGCTGACACCTTGCTTTTATCCCAGTGAAATCCTTTTCAGACTTTTGATCTCCAGAGCTTTAAAATAATACTTCTGTCTTTTTTTGAGCCACTACATTTGTGGTAACTTATTACAACATCTATAGGAAACTAACAAATGACATGCCAACTACTATTTGTTATCTACATCAATGCAGAGATAGAAGTCTGCATTAATAATAATAAGTGCTTCAAAAAAGTATTTACAGGAGCACCTGGGTGGCTCAGTGGGTTAAGAGGATGACTTTGGCTCAGGTCGTGATCTCACTGTTTGTGGGTTCGAGCCCTGTATCAGGCTCTCGGCAGTCAGCATAAAGCCTCTTTCAGGTCCTCTGTCCCCTTCTCTCTGCCCATCCTCTGTCTGTATGCTCCCTCTTTCTCTCTGTCTCTTTCTCTCTCTCTCTCAAAAATAAACATTTTAAAAAAGGAATCCTTTTTTTAAAAAAAAAAATTAATGTTAATTTACTTTTGAGAGAGACAGAGACAGAGCAAAAACAGGGAAGGGGCAGGCAGAAAAAGCCACAGATTCCGAAGCAGACTCCAGGCTCCAAGCTGTCAGCATACATCCCAATGCAGGGCTTGAACTCACTACCTGTGAGATAACGACCTGAGCCAAATTCGGACACTCAACCAACTGCGCCACCCAGGTGCCCCCCATAAAGGAATTCTTCTTCACTTAATAGGTAGAATCATGGCCTATCTATTTTACTTTTGCACAACACTACTATTCCGTAGGGAAAGAATAAAAGATCACATTTTTAAATGCTTATCTCTATCTGGATACAAGGCTAGTTGGAGCGAGATTTCCATATGTTTTGATTTGCCCAAGTAGGTATTTCTCTACTCGCTGGTCTCTGAAAATCACTGTGTTTACTCAAGATTTAACTCAAGAGGCTAAAGTCATAGGTAAATATTAAAGGGAATTAAGTTTTAAGGAATCAACTTTACTCTCCTAAAAGAAACACATTAGTACAGAGTTGACACAGAACTGCTTTCTGCGTTTCCAGTACTGAAGGCCACACAGCAGCCAACACCCTTCACTTGAACTTGCGCTGCAAAAGTTTTCTGCACAGTAGATAAAGGGCCAGAGCAACACAATGTAATGAGTAGCATAAACCCATTCATCCATATGTACTAGATCTTAGGCCATCAGGTTTCTTACTGCTCCTCTTCTGAGAACCATCTTATGCTTGCATGCAGGACACAGCTGTTCTGGACACACAGGTCTTTATCTGCATCAACACTGAATGGGGAGAAGGGGCCTCTGTAAGTTGTCTGAAATAGGGCCTAACATTTCCCACCACTACAACCATCAAACAAGATAAAGACTTATTACACCTGAGAGGATTAAATCAAAACACAGATGACTGACCTTGGAGATAAACCATTAGTCTTTGTGAGGGAAACAGGAATGCTTGATGGTATTGTTTAACAGAGCTGCAGAGAGTACTGAGGAAATTCAGCAGGCTCACGTGTGAAGGACCAGAAGGCAGATGTGAGAAGGGCATGGGTAGGAGCTAGGACACTAAGATGCTGAATTTTCTCTGAGCGTGATCCCTCCCTGATAGAACTGACTGGAAGGATCCTCAGAATACAGATATTCTCTACAGCATCAGCCAGTGTGAACCCAACATGAAAGAAAATGAAAAGTATCATAATCCTCTAAAAACAAATCAATATTTTTATGTTCATAGGTACCTACGAAACAAGAAGTTAAGAGCATGAGCTCCGAAGTCAACTGTGAAGGTTCAAATCCTGGCCTGGGCTCTCAGAGAAATGTGATGCGACTTCTTTATGCCTCATTTCCTGCATCTGTAAACTGGGGACAAGAGTGGTACCTCACTGGCTACTCTGCAAGCATCAGTTATAATACACGCAAAGCTCCTAACACAGTCATAATCCCTTCTAAGAGGTGACTATAACTGCTGCTCCTGCTAAAGAGAGGCTGCGAAGCATTCTGGGTAAGAACAGGGTCTCTTGAACAGGACTGTCCAGGCTCTGCCATTTAACAGCTGTACGATCTTGGGTAACTTATTTAAATTCTCTGTTACTCTGTCCTCATCTATAAAATGAGAATAATAATAATTATTATACCAGTGTTATCTTGAGGATTAAGTGAGTTACTGTTTGTAAAATATTTAGAAGAGTGCCTGGCACATAAGGTATTTGATAATACATTATTCAGCTCTCTCGGTTTTAAAACGGTGATCAAGAGAAGACAAGGGCTCTACGGTGATACTCTGGGGGTCCGTGTGGTGGAGGGGAGATAAGGAAGGTATGGCCCAGCCTCATTCCTTATTCAAATAGAATAACTCTATCTTAACTATTGAGCTTTTGGGCAAGATTTTTGTTGAGTAAAGGATCCTACTGCTTTAAAAGAAAAAAAAAAAGAAGAAAGGAAGGAAGGAATGGAGGGAAGGGTAAAGGGAGAGGGAGAGAAAGGGAGTTCAGGAGAAAATGAAAGAAGGACACAAACCAGGTTTTTCTACCAATGTGCCCTCATATAACATAACAAGATCAGTCCTGTATTTATAAAACATTGCATATTTTTATATGTGTTATCTAGAGAATTTAACCAGATCGTTTTTATGGTTCCTTTGAGACAGAAAATTCTGTTTCTTAAAAAGTAAATTTTAGTAAATTCAAATTTTAAACACACAACTTCCCAACCTTCTTTAGGGTAAACAAAAATCTCAATAATTCTAGTTTAACATGCAAATCATGAATATTCACTACAGTCAAATGAATAATAAATCATCCCTGACTTCAAGTGCTTGCCATGGAAAATTGCATATTTCCTTAAACACGCAGAAATCTGGTTTTAAATTGTTTTTTATTATTTTTGCTCTTGTGATGGTTACTCTTCAAAGTTGCTTGGAAAATGTGCCATCTTCAGCATTAGGGAGCTAAAGAAGAAATGATGAAAGCAAAATACGGTGTCATTAACAAAAGGAAAGAGAGAGTCCATGGATCAGCAGGCTGGGTTCTGGGACATATTTTTTAAATGTCACCAGATAAAATTTATGACATAAAAGGGAATGTTCCTTAGTCATCCTGAGTATTGTTATCTATATGAATAATAAATCAAAAGGCTCTTTATCCATTTATGGCTGATATTATGACCTTAGACAGGATACTGATGTGATTTACTCCACTGATAGCAATGAAATGAAAACCCGGTGAAAATATCTTTGGATTGGCCTCGTGTTCTAAGAAATTAGTGAGGCTTGGTAGAACAAACATTTTGAAAGGAAAGTGTAAAATTTCAAATATTTATGGTACCATTATATCAGTGAGCTCATTAAGACCTCTTTTAAACAACTCTGCTTCAGTGACTGTTACACAGAAAACCCTACTACTGTTCAAGCTTAAGAAGATTATCTGTTTCATAATTTGATGGATGGACATCACTTGTATTTGCTCCTAAGCTGGACTGAATTATTAATATTTTACCTTTAAAGGTAAATGACTCATTAAGTGTCAATCCCTTACATAAAATTTAAAATATGCAAAAACTATAGTGATTAGAAGTATGCACATCAATGATAAAAACTAAGAAGAAATACAAGGAACTGATTATTGCAAAGGACAGGATAACAACTACCTTTTATGTGGTCAAAGAAAAGATTAAGATCAGGGGCGCCTGGGTGGCTTAGTCGGTTAAGCGTCCGACTTTCGCTCAGGTCATGATCTCATGGTTCGTGGGTTCGAGTCCCGCGTCGGGCTCTGTGCTGACTGCCAGCTCAGAGCCTGGAGCCTGTTTCAGTCTGTGACTCCCTCTCTTCTCTGACCCTCCCCTGCTCACGCTCTCTCTCTCTCTCTCGTAGAAATAAATAAAAAAAAATTAAAAAAAAAAAAAGAAAGGATTAAGATCAGAGGAAGTTTGCAGGGGACTCTTGGGGCACTGGAAATATGATACTGGGTCTTGACCTGGATAAATCTTGACACAGGTTTTCATTTATAATTATTCATTAAACTGCACATAAATGTCTTGTGCACTTGTCTTATATTTATTATATTTCACAATTTTATTTAAAATTCTCAATTCTGAGATGATTCTCCAGTCTCTTGCATAGGTCCTACCTTATACTAAAAAAGTATTATTTATCTGAAATTCAAATTTAACTGGGCATCTCATCCTTCATCCTTACCCCAATCAGAATAGCAAAATTAGATGATAAATACTTAAAAAGAAGGCAAAATAAACCACAGATACAATGCATTCTTAGAAGACTTGGTTATTCCTGCCTTATATCCTATTAATATGATAAATTTGTGTTTCATGGATTATGACACCCCTCAGGTGTCATAGGGACACCCTTGTATCTAGGGACTGTAAACAAAGTAGGCTACATAGATGCAAATTATAATTTGCTTATAGGAAGGCAAAGCAGCTGACCTTTATAAATATAAGCACGCCTAAGAAAAGAGAGCTTCAAGTCAAAATCAAATTGAAAAAAAATTAATTTGTTCTTTTTTTAAAGCAATGATTTTCTTCTTGCTATATGCACTTGTTTGCACAGGAAAGGAAAAGACAATCAACTAGGTAAAATGGGTGCTATATTGCTCCCTTATACACAAAGAATTACATATCTGTCTAATACTAACCGCTCTGAAAGATAATTATGGATCAATGCTTTAAAATATATCCTGAACTGCCTCCAGAAATGGCAAGGAGAATTCAATTAAATTATTTGTAAAAGCCAGTCTTTTTTTCCTATCCATCTGCTACTTGAAATGGGATGACCTTTCAAATAGTGCTTGCGGTTCTTAAAGCAAACTCTAAATAAAGAAGTGGTGTGTGGGTTTTTTTTCCCCCTCCTCTCTACCAGGTTCAGCATACATAGAGCTCTTGTACTCACAATCTACACCACTGAAAAGAATGCAGATTTGGCTTCTAGGAACATACAAGAGGCATTTTAGGAATACTAATCAGGCTCTGCCTCATGTCTTCAGTCATGACATTTGCCTTCTATAAGAAAGGTGTGCTGTTACCAAGATAAGTGTTTGGGAACAAGCAGCGTGAAGCAATGTACTCCCTGGAGGAAAAATGGAAACCCTAAACCCAAACAAATAGGATAAAGTACACAGATTAGTGAAGAATCCCTTGTTTCGCTGCCCATGTCAGGAGAAATAATTCAAAAAAGGCAGATATTTAAGTAACAATAGACTCAAAGCAGACCTTCCAAAGGCCTCTCCATAGGCCTTATATTACCAACTAACAGCTGGTCCTATGAGACTATTAACAGCAATACTTTCTTCACCAAGTCTATATATATGATTTTTTCCCTGTTCTGTTGTACCCCTGTCACTCTTAATTTTTGAAACACTTCCAATTTGGTCTTTTGTATCATTTTTTAATCCAAATTTTTAAAAAACAACCAATGTATCTCTCTTGATAAAAGTACAGCAAGCACTTTTCAAACAGTTCTGAAAAATATGAAAACTACCTGTTATCATATCATCCACAGAAGACCACTGCAGTCTGGTGAGTCTACTTCCATTCATTTTAATGAATGAATATATCACAAAATTGAGTCATAGTATGTACCATCTGGAATCTAACACACTAATCAAATGTGTTATACATATCTTTCTATGTCATCAGTGAAAATTCACATCATCATATATAAACTTTAATTATAACATTGTAATTGTGTACGTGTATCTGTATGTATATAAAGTTGTAATATAACTTATAAGTGAATTTAATTACACATTCAGGGGCGCCTGGGTGGCTCAGTTGCTTAAGCGTCCGACTTCAGCTCAGGTCATGATCTCCTGGTTTGTGGGTTCGAGCCCCGTGTCGGGCTCTGTGCTGACAGCTAGCTCAGAGCCTGGAGCCTGTTTCAGATTCTGTATCTCCCTCTCTCTCTGACCCTCCCCTGCTCACGCTCTCTCTCTCTCTCTCTCTCTCTAAGAAATAAATAAAACACTAAAAAATTAATTACGCATTCAACTATTTATAAATATAGAGACTTAGCTTTTTTCACTATTAGATACAAAGTTGTAATGAAATATACACCTTTGCAATTATTTCCTTAGCATTACTTTCTAGAAGTAGTATGGCTGACCAGGAAAGTATTATGACAGTGGATATTATCAAAGTTTTTAAGTTAATATGGCCAAGCTGACCTCCAGCAAGTTTAAAAAATTATGTCCATACTCTGGACAATACTGTACACTCTGCATAATATTGAGAAGTATCAAATTTTGTGGACAATTGTCAGTCTGAGCAAAAAAACCATTATTGCTCTAATTATCTTTGCTTCAATAACCAACAAGCTGCAAGTTTTACTGGTGTTTTATTTCACCTCCTTCGTAAACTCCCATTTAAATATTTTGCCCAGTTTTTAATGTGGTAAAAGCAGGGTCTTAAAACTCAATACTGTAATGATTTCTATAATGTTTTTTAATTTATCATTTTGAGAGAAAGAGAGAGTGTGTGTGCACACAAGTGGTGGAGGTACAGAGACAGAGGGAGAGAGAGAGAGAGAGAGAGAGAGAGAGACAGAATCCCAAGAAGGCTCTGCATTGTCTCTGCATTGTCAGTGTGAAGACCAATGCAGAGCTTCAACTCACAAAATGTGAGGTCATGCATGACCTGAGTTGAAGTTGAATGCTTAACTGACTGAGCCACTCAGGTGCCCCTACAATACTGTAAGGATTTAGCACATATACATATGAAATCAGAAAAGCATGCTACAGATAATAAATAATTATTTTAATTGTAAAAAATAGCATAATAAATGAAAACACACACATATGTATGAACACATATGTTTTTGTTTAATAAATTAAACAAACAGATACACAAATATAAAATAAACTAGTGCTTTTCCCTTGCCCTATGACCAATCCCATTTTCCCATTGTAATAAAAAGAAGTACTTGTTTACACTTCCATAGCTTTCTCTAGCTCTATCCAAATATATACAAACACAGAATTGTATATAGAGCCATTCTTTCCTTTCTCATTTAAAGGAGCTCAGTATTTTCCCAACTGCTCCAATCAAAAGGTTACTTACCAGCTGCATCATGGATATATTGGACATCACATGTAGATCTACCTATTTTTATTCATTTCATATTATTCCACTGTATAATTATAGTATAAATATGGTCAACAATGTCCCAATTAATGAGCTTCTTGATTGGTTTCTCTCGCTCGTTTTGTTTTTGTCTCTAAAACAATGCAGCACATATCTTTGAATATATATTGTTATACAACAGATTAAAGATTCCCAACAGGTACAGTGTCAAAGAACAGGTATACCATTGATTCTGATAGGTAATACCAGATTTATCAGAATATGACAATGTTCTACTTTCTCATTATGATTTGCTTTGTATTTCTATGACTGCTAATGAGGTTGAGCAGATTTTCATTGTGAATTACCAATTAGTATCTTTAGCCGTTGTTTCAAATATGATGTAAAACTTTACCTCATTGGCATATAGGATTTCTTAGTTTTCTAATATTTCTATTGCTTATATCTTTAATTTATCTAAAATTTATCTTTTAAAATTTTATGGTGAGAAATAAGGGTCTATCATTCATAGCTTACATATCGAAAGTCAGCTTTAATCTCATTTTTTAACGGAAACATACATTTCCCACTGAAATAAAAAGCCACTTTTACTATATATTTAGCTAATTATTATATATACTTGGATCTGCTTCTGACTTTTTCTATTCCATTGTTAATTTTTCTCATGGCCAATAACATGCTGTGTTAAAGCAGCAGCTTTACACTAAGGTTTCATGTTTATAAAAAAAAAGAGTAAAAATAAAAATATTTTGCAATTGTGACTGGGATCATTAACATATGCATTATTTTAGAAACGAATGGCATTTTATTTTTTATTTTTAAAAATATTTTTAATGTTTTACTTATTTCTAAGAGAGAGAGAAAGAGAAAGACAGCATGAGCAGGAGAGGGTCAGAGAAAGAGGAAGACACAGAATCTGAAACAGGCTCCAGGCTCTGAGCTGGCTGTCAGCATAGAGCCTGACACAGGGCTTGAACCCATGAACCTGAGATCATGACCTGAGCCGATATCAGACACCTAACAGACTGAGCCACCCATGCGCCCCAGGAATGGCATTTTAGAAGAGGAAACTTTAGCATGTATAGTTTGATGATTTCCTTTCCTAATAAATGTATTACTAAAGATTTTATATTTTTGATTTACATAAATGAAATTTTTCTAATTCTTTGTAACTGGTTATTAAAGGTATAAATAAGCTTTAGTTTTAATATACATACCTCGTGGCCAGTTTACATGTTTTCTTAGTCTATAACAGAGTCTTAAGTTTCTTTAGAAATGTAATCATATCATCTGAAAATGAAGATAACTCTGTTTAACATTTTCCAATATTTATGTTCCCTAATTTATTGGTTAATTATATCATGTAGAACCTGCAACATAGGGCTAAGTAACAGTGTTCACAGTAAATATTCCTCTGCAATTTTCCTGGTTTTAATAGGAATGGCTTTTATATTTCACTGATTAATGTTATGGTTTGGCAATGTTTGGTTTGGTAATGTTACAGTTTCACTGTAATATAATGTTATGGTAGGTTTTTGTGAATCCATTTTATTATGTTTAATAAGCTTGCTTCAATGCCCATCTTATTTTTAAAGCTATTCAAAATTTCTAATAAATTCTATCAACCTCTTTTTTGGTATGTGTACTGGGATGGAATTTATGGCCACCTGGAATCTCAGATGACTTCATTTTGAAACGGGGTCTTGGCAGATGTACTTACTTAAGATGAGGCCATACTGGATTAGTGTGGGCCCTGATATGTGGGCTGCTATCCTCAGAAGAAGAGAAAATAGAGGCACAAACAGACACACAGGGAGAATTCCATGTGATGACAAAGGCAGAAATTGAAGTGATACATCTATATGCCAAGGAACACCAAGGAGTGACAGCAGCCACTTGAAATTAGGAAGGGACAAGGAAAGATCATCCCTTACAATGTTTAAAGAGAACAGAGTCCTGTTGGCCCTTGATTTTGGACCCTTAGCATCTAGAACTGTGACTACAAAAAATTTCTGTTGATTTAAGCTACTCAGTTTGGTGATTTGTTATAGGAGCCCTAAGAAACTAACAGAACAATGTATTAATATAATCATATATTTTATCTTTTAATTTGCCGATGTGGTGAATGGTGTGAATAAATTTCCAATTTTGAACCAGTAAAAGGTGAAAGATTTATATGATCTGAAGAGAAACCAGAGTATCCAATTCTGAACCAGTTTGTAATTTTTGAATAAACCTTATTTCATATATTTTATGATATTTTCAAAAGCAGATGGATTTAAGTTGCTACTTTTAAAATTATATAATTATACATACAAAAATGAAATTGGTATAAAATATATATTGAGTTGTTAATATCAGGTTCTGATATAAAGTTATGTTTAGATTTGTACAATTACTTGAGGCACCTTCCCTCTTTCTCTGTAGTCTTTAACTGTTTGAGAACCATAAGGAGTATCTGTTTTAAAGCTTAAATTTAAGTTAGCTGTAAAACCATCTGGGCCTGGGGCCTTTTTTAGTGGGACATCTTTAATAATCTTCCACTTTTTTCTCTGATTATTGTTATCAAAATATTTTAACTTTTCTTATGTTAATATTGATCATATATTTGTTTCTAAAGAATCACCATTTCTTCCAGATTTTCAAATAAATGTTTATAAAAAAATTTTTTTTAAACATATGGTAGTACCAGTATTGACTAGTGAGCTGGACCAGGAAGCTAGGAGGATATATACACCCTTTTCCTCCTATACTACTACATGAGGACTGAGTCAAAAGGGGAAAATCCTCAAAGAAAGAAAAGAATCATTCAGTCAAACATGTAGAAATAGCTCTCTTCACTGGTAAGAACTTCTAAACAAACCCATAGAAAACATTTACACTTGAATCATGAGATGTGTATCACAATAAAATTTAGATAGCTGGTCCTCAAGTTATTTGATACTTTCCTGGAGTCTTAGCAAAGCTATGAAGAAGTTTTCTTGACATTTACATTAAGCTACAATAAAGTTTCCATTTTTTGAAACACTTGACAAAATAAAAAGAGAATTATTCTTCCCTCACACCTGCACACATTTAAAAATATCTCCAACTTATCAAAGAAACAATTTTCTCTACAACTCTCCTAGACTTCATACTCATATCCTTTTATTCATAGCAGATGGAGCAAATTAGAGTAACATATTTGCTCTAAAATGATTAGTGTTCCTTCAGCACTTCCAATCTAAAATAGCACTTCAAGGGGTTATTGTTACGTAGATTAAGAGTTTGCTCTAGGCACAATGAAACAAAAAACAATTTGAAACTTTTTTTTGCAATAAGTTTTTGAATTTTAATTTCTTCAACATCTTTCTAGTTAAATTTTAAACACAAATCAAGTGGGAAGACAGAGTACCCTGATTCAGTCATGGATCATACTTTGCTCACTGGCCAGTCCTCTGACAAATCATGATAGCTCCTTCTGGAAAGCAGTATTCTCAAAACTGACCACCAACTGCTGGGTAGTCTAGAAGACTGGGAATATATTTATTTTTACATCTCAGATATCAGCTTGCTCCTTCGCCTCCTGAAGTGTCTAAAAGGAAACGAGGTAGTGAGCATCAGATGACAGCCATCCTACCCAAGATCTAAAGAATCCCTAGCTTAAGAATGAACCAATCTGGGGCACCTGGGTGGCTCAGCTGGTTAAGCGCTCAACTCTTGATTTTGACTCAGGCCACGCATGATCTCATGGTTCGTGAGATTGAACCTCATGCTGAGCCCAGTGCTAACTGCATAGAGCCTGCTTTGGATTCTCTCTCTTTGCCCCTCCCCTGCTCATTCCCTCTCTCAAAATAAATAAACAATCTTTTTATCTTAAAAAAAAAAAAAAAAAGAATGAACCAATCAGCAAATGTTTCTTTAGCATATACTGTATTAAGTCTACCATAAAAAAAATTTTTTTTAAGTTTAAGATACTACACACCTGGAAAATACAATCTTCTGTAGGCATAGGAGCAGTCACAGAGATGATACTAGATATCTCTACAATGCACAACAATTTTCAAGCTCCTTTCACGATATATTTGTAGGTTATCCTCATAAATCTATAATGAATGCAGGCTAAAAGAAGGAGACATGCACATAGAAGTCTAAAGATGAAAATGGCATTGAAGATCATCAATAAACCTCTTTTACAGATAAGAAAATGGAGACCAAAGGGAAATAAGAACCTTCACCTTCTTGTACAGCCACCCTGCAGGGCTAATAAAAGTAAATGCTGGCCACCACAAGAGTTCTGAAAAAGATTCATAAAAATGAGACAAGAAAGAGAAACATGATGGGAGTAAACACACTAATTCTGATTTAACGTATTTTCTTTAAAAAAGAAATCCTATTAAACTAAAGTTGAAGCTTCAATATTCATCTCTAAGGGCCACTTGACTACAATGGTTTTATGCCATTACTAGATCCCTTAGAGAGAAAAGCAATTTTAAAATTCATAGTTTCCAGTAAATATGTGCAAGCCTTGAAAAATATGTTCATGTAGTTGTAAATAGTATCCATACTTCTACACAAAAAAAATGTAAAATTCACTGCATAACTATTAAAAAGAGGCTAAATATTCTATAGTTCAATTAAGAAGTTATTCATGCATTTCCTATATACACACCCTTGACTCACCTCTACTTTCGAACCCCAGCAAGATGTAGTTGATTATCTTAATATCATGACCCTTCTATTATACAATGAACTATTAAAATAATCTTTCCTTTAAATGAAAATATATTAGACGTATGTATTTTCTGTGACAGCATTCTCAAAAATATACCTCAACAATGGATAGGCCAGGGTCCTAATATCTTTTATTCAATAGACAATAGCCATTTTCCACAACCCAATCCAGGATATTTTTTAAAACCTAAATCTAGGATATGATAATTCAAGTAAGACGCTATATTATAGAAAGGTGCAAAAAT
Source organism: Proteles cristata cristata (assembly GCA_017311185.1). NCBI lineage: Eukaryota > Metazoa > Chordata > Mammalia > Carnivora > Hyaenidae > Proteles > Proteles cristata. The sequence continues at coordinate 2,190,254 of JAESUZ010001551.1, read as the reverse complement.
AAAAACATTCACCGTGGAATCATAATTTTAAAAGGAAGAAACTTACAGCAGTGGAAAAAGATCATATCAGGGTTAGAGGACAGATCTCTGTGTTAGAATCAACACTTTATTGTCAGAATGCACAATAATAACCTCGACATTTTCAAGCTGCTTTTAGTCACCTTTTAAACATCTGAGAATAGAGAATGTAAAACACAGTGTCTGGCGTACAATGGAAAGTCTTATGATTCTCCTCAAAAAAAAAGGAAGAACAAACATCTCTATTTCCATCCCGGATCTGCACAATATATGCTTGCCTCCCATTTGCTCTGATTCATTTACATTTTGCTGAATTCCGTTTTTGTCCGTTTTCGTCTTTCAAAACATTTTTAAAAATCAACAACAACAAAAAGCCCTCAAAGGACGCTTTCAGATGAAATCGCAAAGAAAGTAAGTACATGAATTAGTGAAAAGACATCCACGTTTCTACCAATGTGGCAGTTACATCTTTTCTCATGTTGTCCGAGAATTAATTGCACAGCTGAAATTAGAATCAGCACACTCCATGCAGACAGGAGCTCAGGCTGGAAGCTAACTCTGTGAATAATAATACTGCCTCCTGATTGTTCTCACATGGCTACATTTTTGACATTTCCTTCAATATTCTATCCAGTTGCAGCACAACTATGACAACAGATTTGGGAGGCATGACTGGCACATCCATGGTAAGTGGCAGCGAATGGCAACAGCCACCAAGTCCCTTTAGTGGCTCCAAAAAAGCCCACAGGCTTCTGCAAACCTGATGCATACATGCATTAAATAAGGGATATAAAAGATGGAGACTGTGATGACAATTTTAATCACCTGACAGATAATTCTATGACCTGCTAGAACTTTAAAATACCAAAGCCATGGGGCGCCTGGGTGGCTTAGTCGGTTAAGCGTCCGACTTTCCCTCGGGTCATGATCTCGCGGTTCGTGGGTTCGAGCCCCGCGTCGGGCTCTGTGCTGACTGCCAGCTCAGAGCCTGGAGCCTATTTCAGTCTGTGACTCCCTCTCTCTCTGACCCTCCCCTGCTCATGCTGTCTCTCTCTCTCTCCTAGAAATAAAAAAATAAAAATAAATAAATAAAATAAAATAAAATAAAATACCAAAGCCTCTGACACACGAGACCAACAAGATTATATTCTCTCACTGCCTCTCAGTCTCCTTAAATGTTTATATGAGGGTTTTATACTTGGATGGAGAAAACCTTAATATAGTATTTATATTAATCTATCCAAAGACAAATTACAAATGGCTTTCTTGGTTATATTTTTTTAACTTCTTTTTTCTTTAATGTCTTTATTTTATTTTGAGAGACAGAGACAGAGAGCAAGTGGGGGAGGAGCAGACAGGGAAGGAGACACCGAATCAGAAGCAGGCTCCAGGTTCTGAGCTGTCAGCACAGAGCCCGATGCGGGGCTCGAACCCATGGACTGTGAGATCATGACCCAAGCCAAAGTCGGACACTTAACCGACTGAGCCACTCAGGCGCCCCTCTTGGTTATTTTTAATTTGACTCACATCCCCTTTCTGGGCTCTAGAACTTTCTCCCAGATCCCAGGAGATGCCAAATGTCACTAATCGGAGCTAGCCCATCTTGCAGTCAGTGTGGCCCAAAGTTCTTCCTACAGAGTAGCAATTAGAGTGAAGTCTCATCTGGAAATGACAATTACCACTCTTTGTCCCCCATGTTGAATGTCTCCTTAATTTAAGAATGCTGTATCATTTTTACCCCATCAAATTAGAAAATATTTAAAGTAACACTCAGAGCTGTTAACAGTGTGGGGAAAGAAGCATGCCCAAGATGCTGGCAAAAATGTAAAATGGAACAACTTTTATGGAAAATAATCTAACAACATATGTCATGATATTTTTGTCCTATATTCACTGATATTATTTGGGAAACATTATTCCATATCTCTAAACAGTCTTAAAATCAGGCTTTTTGATACCTCTATAGCCTTTTGCTATGTAAGTATACTATAATATACTAGAATTTTTCATTGTTTCCACAGGTATCAACATTTTAATTTTCAATTTCGGTTATTATAAATAATGCTAGAGAGAACATCTTTATAGGTACATTTTTCAACTGCATTCTGTTTTTACCTTAGGATAGGTTTTTAGAAATGGAAATACAGCTTTTAGCAAGTTCACTTTCAAGTATAATTTTGTCCTAACAACTATGGAACTGTAATTAGCAAACCCATTCCTAAACTAGAATCCCAGTGGATCATCATTTACAAGGAGGAAAATACATGGTGATAAAAGTGACCCTGCTTCTTTAAAGAGCCTTGAGAATGGGTAATTTCTCCAAGGAAAGCAAATCAGACAACATGTATGACTGAGGAACCAATAACTCAAAGAGGACAAATCAGGTTCTACAAAAGGACATTCATTTCAATCAAAGGCACAGCCTGCTAAGTTAACTGCCATCTGTCCTAGAGCAAAGATTCCCCTTTCCAAGTTCCTTAGTTTGCAGGCCTCTCTCTCTAAACATATTCTTACCTTCATTGCTTTACGTTAATTTTCCTCTCTTGAAGACTAATAAACAACCCAGGTTCGTAAAACTGAAAAGTCAGAATGTGGTGAAGCATTCTACAGTTGCCAAACGCAGCCTCCCTGACGGTGTAAGGGTTGGGGGAAGTTGTTGGCTAGAAGCTGTTTTAAAGGAAGATATGACTGACCCTTACATAAAAAATCCAGCTTTCAGAGGCCAATAAACAATAACATACCACTGTTTACCCTATCATATTGGAAAATATTTAAAATGATAACATTCATGGTCGGTAAGGGAGCAGTAGTTCCCAAAGCATATCCCTTGGAAACATATTTTCAGGATCATATGAGTTTAGGAAAGACAGAAATGAAGAAAGTTCAAGTTGAGCATTTAATGTGCTGTTACAAACTGCGCATCTCCATAAGGGACTAGAGCAAGCAACATTTCTAAACTTATTTAACTACCAAATTCTTCTTGCTTTATGTTGCCTTTTGTTTTTGGCTGCTGGGTTCCTGGCAAGTCTCTCAGGGGACAACATTCTGTGGAACATCTTTAGTAAAGGTTTCTCCGAGCCGTCAGTTCCCAAACATTTTAGTCTCAAGATTCATTCACACTCCTAAAAATTGTTAAGGGTCCCAAAGAGCTCTGGTGTATGTAGGTCTTACCTACAGATAGTTACCATATTAGAAATTCAAACAAAACTTTTAAGACTCTGCTAATTCATTTTAGAATAACAAGAACAAATCTATTACATATACACATATATGAAAGACTTTCTAAAACAAACAAAGTGGAGTCGCATTACTTCAGAGTATTTAAAGTCTTTCTAATGTTTGGCTTAATGGAAGACCAGTAGATTCTTATATCTGTTTCTGCATTTTGTTGTGATACGCTATTTGGTTGAAGTAGATCAAAATCCATGAGTGTTTTAATAACTTTTTCAAAGAACTATGTACATTTTTCTTGGATACTGGATCAAGACGTGACAATTGGGAGTGACTTCACCAAGATCGCAAAATAGGGTATTCCTGACTTTCCTTCCCCTCATTAGAGAAACAACTAACCTCTATTCAAGAATAAGATACCACTTAAAGAATCTTAGGACCCAGGGGGGCAGAAGCCTGCCATGTACCATAAAGACAAAGACAGAGGGTAAGAAGAGAAGCTACCTGTTACTTGCATTGCCCCTCCCCCCAGCCAGCAGAGCACCATGGGTAGAGAGGTTTCCCCTGAGCCTCTAGTTCTTCCAGAGGGAGAAGACAACATAGGGAAGACAGCCAGCTCCAACCCCTCCCCAGTACTGTGGGTACTTAGTGAGAAGCTCCTACTCTGATCTCACCCTGTGGAAAGTACAGAGGCATCTGCAGGGTCCAATCACTGGAAATCTGACTGTGACAGTTAAGGGGGAGCACATGGCCAAGTTGGGTGTGTCTTCTGACGTGGGAACTCAGTGGGGAACAGATCTGCCTGATTTGGATCCTCAAAACAGTTTTGCCAGCCCTGGAGCCCAGCTCACATTGCCTAGGCAAGGTGCTGAATCATGGCTCCACCCTCTGGTGAGAGTGCATTCGGTCCCCATCTGACCCAAAGTGCTGGTGACAACTCCTGGCAAAGCTGTGTGGTCTAGCAATGCTGTGGCCAGGAGGTGGGAAAACAGAGATCATCCCCAGAGCAAAGTGTCTGCTAGGCATGGAGGTTTCCCATACTTTGCCCAGACAGGGGGATTAAATTGTAGCTAAGGTTGAGGGTAGTTCCCAGCTTCTCCAAAGTTGGGAGCCTGAAAGTTTGGGAAACTGAAAGTAGTTTACTGGGCAGCCCTTCCCTCTGCCACACAGGCTGAGACATAGCCCCACCCACCACGGAGAGTATCTTCCAGCTTCATCTGACCAGAAGGGCTGGTGAAAGTACATGAACGCTGTGGAGCTCAGCAGTATTTGATCCAAGAGAATAGTAGACAGAGTCAATAGTTTGCAATACCAAGCCACCAGTCTGTCTGGCCACAAACTAGGGGTGCCGGTTGGTTTGAGTTAAGACAACAAAGAACTTTAATAGCTTCAGAGTTGCTTCTCCCACTGTATCCAGGCAGGGAATATAATTCACAGTCTAACAATACAGTCTTCTGCCTGTCCAACCAGGGAACCTAACCAGAGCAGACATGAAGCTGTGTAGCCCACTCAACAGCACTATGTCCAAAGGCACTTGAACAGAGAGCACAGCCAGTCGCTTCCCCCATCTGCAGAGTACAACTGGTAGTCTCCCTGACCAGGGAATTCAGCATACACTCAGGCCTGACAAAAACAATAAAATACTTAGACATACGCTTAACTAAAGAGGGGGAAGATTGCTACTCTGAAAACTTGAAGACATTAACAAAACGTTCAAAGGAGACACAAATATATGGAAAAGTATTCCATGTTCATGGACTGAAAAAAACAATATTGCTAAAATGTCAGTACTAACAAAGGTCATCTATAGATACAATGCAATCTCTATCAAGATTTCAATGGCCTTTTTTCAGAAGCAAAAAAAAAAAAAATACTCCTAAAATGTGCTTGGAACCACAAAAGACCCCAAAAAGTCAAAATCCTGAGAAAGAAGAACAAAATAGGAGGTATCACACATCCTGATTTCAAGCTATAGTCATCAAAACATGATATTGTCATGAAAATAAATAGGCCAATGAAAGAGAATCAAGAGCCCTGAAATAAACCTGAGTATAGTCAACTAATACTTGGCAAGACGGCCAAGCATACTCAATGAAGAAGAGATAGTGTCTTCAATAAGTAGTACTGGGATAATTGGGTATTTACATGTAGAAGAACAGAACTGGACCCATTTAATTTACATTAAACCGAAAAGCTTCTGTCCAACAAAAGAAATAATCAATGAAATGAAAAGACAGTATACAGAATGGGAAAAGCATATGTAAACCATAAGGGGTTGATAAGCAAAACATATAAAGAGCTCATACAACTCAACAGCAAGAAGAAGGAGGAGGGGGGCAGGGAGAACAACAATAATAACAAATTAAAAATGGACAAAGGACCTGAATAAACATCTTTTTTCCAGAGAGAGTATACAAATAACCAACAGGTACATGAAAAGATGGAAAAGATGTTTAACATCACTAGTCATTAGGAAAATGCAAATCAAAACCACAAGGAGATATTACCCCATGCCTGTTAGAATGGCCATCATCAAAAAGATAAGAGATAAAAAGTGCTGGTGTGAATGAGGAGGAAAAGGAGCCCTAGTGCAGTGTTGGTGGGATTATAAATTGGTACAGTTACTATGGAAAACAGTGTGGACAATTCTCAAAAAATTAAAAATAGAACTATCGTGTGATCCAGCAATTACACTTTTGGGAATATATCCAAAGGTATCAAAAACACTCACTTGAAAAGATATCTGCACCTGCATGTTTATAACAGCATTATTTACAATAGCCAAGAAATGGAAACAACATAGGTGTCCATCAGTAGATGCATAGATAAGGAAGTCATTGTGTGGGTGTCTATATGTATAGACACACACACACATATATATATACACACACACATACACCCATACACCCATTCATCTATACATCCATATATATACACCCATATATAGAATGAAGTCTATTCATGGACTTCATTCATTCATGCACTCAATAAGCATTTATTGAGAATTCACTGTTGTGTTAGATTCTGGGGGCTTATTGATGAAAAGGACACAACTCTGCTTCAAGGAGCCCCAAGTCATCTTAGAGAGAGATACTGATAATGATAATGAAGTGTAAAGATTCAGTGACAGATAGGGAAGGGCAGTATAGAGCTACAGAGGAGAAAGAAGATCATCAAAATCTGGATTTTAGGAGCTAGAAGTAAAAGATTTGAAGGGTAAATAGACTTCTACTAAAAATAGGAGAGACAATGGCTTTATTGGGAGATGGGAAGTCCTGAGTTATTTTTATGTGTTTGGGTAGCTTTTGACATTCTGTGCCTTGTAATGTCTGTCAAGTTTGAGGTAAGACATGAGGAGTATTTGGGGCGCCTGGGTGGCTTAGTCGGTTAAGCGTCCGACTTTCGCTTGGGTCATGATCTCGCGGTTCGTGGGTTCGAGCCCCGCGTCGGGCTCTGTGCTGACTGCCAGCTCAGAGCCTGAGCCTGTTTCAGTCTGTGACTTCCTCTCTCTGACCCTCCCCTGCTCACGCTGTCTCTCTCTCTCCTAGAAATAAATAAAAAAATATTTAAAAAAAAAAAACAAAAAAAAACAAGACATGAGGAGTATGACAAAAGAAGTTGGTCCAAGAGGAAGCAATTATAATTTTTCTCTGGGTCTCTAGGTTTCTAAGAACTAAGAGAAATTTTCCATCCCTCTATTCCTTCCAAAAATCTCCAGCAATGAGTTCATTGTATTTACGACAACTGACGTCTCCCATGCCAACATGACTTCAACATGCATTCCAATAAATTCTTGCCCAGCAAGACAAGGATCGAACCAATAAGTTCAACGTGTGCTTCAGGAAACTCCTGAAAAGCAATGATATGAGCAAAGACTTTCCTCCTATGGGTAAACAGCCCATGCATAGGCCACTAGATAGTCCACTTGCTCAAATACCTTACTGAACAAAAAACTATTTAGGTATCAAGATTCATTTCAAGACCCTCAGTTCACTGTGTCCACCAACCCCAAAATGTTGCATCATGAATTTAGCCCAATCCCAGTCAGAGCATCACACTGATAGACCTGCCTTAAACCATGAACCCAGATCCAAAAATGCTAGAAAATCTGCTCCTGACCCGAGCTTATAAAGACATTACTGAGCAAAGGTGTTCTCCCTTACTGCAGCAGGCTTAACAAACTTAGCTTTGCTTGATAAGCAAGCCATTTGGTAGGACTTGGGGAGCAGTTCTGAGACAGCTAACATTTAAAGCGTCTAAGAATAAAGTAATAGGAAGAAAGGAAATTCTAAGCTTATCCTTTGGGTCTCTTGTAGTTACAGGTTGGAACAGAGTTGGGAGTGGCCAAATCATTTCTTGATTTCATAGAATTATCCTCCTTAAAGGAGGATAATATAAATAAAGGTACTAATGGTTGTCACAGGAAATAAAGATGTTTGAAATATTTATAACAGGATGCCTAACAGCAAATAATTGAAAGTGCGTCTCAGAGAATAGGTTCACAGTGCTTCTCCAAACATCATGTAACTGCTGCCACTATTTACCTTCCAACTTTATTTGCAAAACAGACAAGTTAATTATTTTTCTTTTCCATTCCCTGTTTTAAGGGAATTTAAGCCACATTCCCTGTGGCTTACACAATGTAATGAATGTCTATTGCGAATATTGATGAAAAATTTGAAAGGTTAAAGAAGATTAATCAAACAGTGTCAAGATTTTCATTCAAAAAATTTACATGCAATTGGAGGTTGTTAAACTTTGGGGAAAACAGCCATTTCTATTTCTGGTCTGACTGAGAAACAAATTACAATTGCCTTTGGTGCTGCTAAACACTTTTTAAAAACTTGATAAATGGGACTATCTTTAATAGTTGCAGGGTTGAATCTAAAACTGTATCAATAAATTTTTTGTGTCCTATTATGTGAACCATCTATGGTCTGCGGTGTACTTTGGATGGACCCTTTCCCCATACAAAATTTCATAGAGGTGTGCATCGTTCTGATAGAAAATATTGGCTCACTGCATTATACAGATCCAAATGTTGACACATTTGGATGAAATGTTGACACATTTCATTATATGACATAAAAAAGGATCATATTTGTTAATACCATCATCAATTTCATCAGAAAAGTCTTTAAGTATGGGAAAGCTGTCAAGCTCATGGTGGCAGATACAAGTTTTCCAAAATTCTAATTTTTGAGTGAAAGCTTGAATTTTATCATTAGCAACAAATACTGTCCACTGGTGTACTTAAAGTCACAGGCTCAGTGTTTGCATTTTTGAGAAACTGTCTGTCAAATACTGAAGTCTGAATACCTGTATTTCATCTGCCCATTGTTCTTTAAAGTAAAAAATGGTGTTTTATATAAAAGCAGTTAGTTCAGCTTACAACAGAAACAGTCCTACAAGTGCTTTTTGTCAAACAACTATGATACCTGAGCATCCAGTAGCACTGCTTTTATGCATGCTTCCTATTTCACTAAAAAAATGATGTATACTTGATAGTCAAAGCTTAAGTAAATTAACAATTTTACTGTTTCATCAAGGGTATTAAGTGAAATTGGCGTAGTTTTTTTTTTTTTTAATTGTAAGTTATGTTGGAAAAAAAAAAGACCAATAGAGTTTGGTGCCATTGCCTTCATTCACACTACACTGCTAGATTCATGCTATAGTTTTATCTACTGTTGCTTTTGTACTATCAGTATAAATGTCAACACAGTTAGGAAGACAAATAACAACTGAGTTTAATGATAATATAGTTATCACCTTGCAGACACCCAGAAGGAATCTCAGGGGCCCCCAGGTGTCCATGAACCATCCTTTGAGAAGTGCTATTCTAGACTCAAAATCTGGGTCTGACGAGAAACAAGAAAGTTCTCAGCACCACTTTATAGCTCATCCCCTGGGCGTGTTAATTCATGAGTGTCAGGTGGAAGATCTGCATTTTCCTGCAATGTTCATTATTCTGCCCTTATTATTGAAATCCACTAGGTCCCCTCTAAGGATCACATTCAGGTACGCAACATCAATGCCACTTCCAAGGAGTCAAAGCTAAGGAGAACCTATGCAAGCTGCTCATAGGCAAAGACTCCGTGTTTTTCTTGGCTCCAGGTCAAGCAGCAGCATGAGAGGAATGCTGTGATGCAGCTACAGCAGAGATGTACAAGAAGATATTTTGAAACTGTAGTCTGTCTGTAGGTTGGGAGTGCCCAAGTCCACATGGCCACATGGAGTCTTTCTGGTAAGGAAGGTATGGCCAACCTAATTTCATCAGCCTGGAACTTTATCTGAATGGGTAGCCTATGGCCTCATTGAACAGATTGTCCATAGAATATATATGTTTTGAATCATGCTTCTACAGCAGTGATTCTAAAAATCTGATTCTTGAATCCCTTGCATCAGAATCATGTAGAGTGCTTGTTTAAAGTACACAATCCTGAAATCTACCGTGGACTCACTAAAGTAGCATATCTGAGGGTTGAGGCTAGGCGACTCGAACAACAGTGCAGGTTGTATACTGCACATCTTGTACAAGGTACACAATTGTTGTAATGTGTGGCTTGGAATTGCATTTTTAAAAGTCTGTGAGAACCTTGGGCATAATAGAACTTGAAAGAATATTCTAGAGCAGTTCTCAAACTTTACCATGCCTCAGAATTTAAAGTCTTAGGGCAGAAAATACAGATTTCTACATGCCATGCTAGACCTTCCTAATCAGAATCTCTTAGGTAAAAGCCTGCACCTACGTATTTTTAAGGAGCTTCATAGGCAGTTCTGATGCCTATCAAAATGTGAAGACAGTTTCCAGACTACAGATGCTATAGCTATCTACAAGAAACCAATTCTGAGAAGCCTGAAGACAATAGACCAGTGGCCGAGGAAACTCTGGTATCATTTACATAGTCTATTCAGTACCTATAAATTCATCTTTTAAAATACCCAATACATTTTTAAAAATACAACTTTCTATCCTCCTCTGTTATTACATGTGTTTTCATTTTTAGTAGGGTATTGAATTTCACCTAACTTCTTATTCCACCAACGTCTTGAAATTTAGTTAGCCAGAATTTTCTAGTTTTATATGAATGCTAATTATACATAGTCTATATTTTAAAATATTTTTTTCATCTTATGCAAGACCCTTAGATCCTTCAGGCAAAAGACAAACTTAATTTACTTTCAAATTACCAAATTAACTCAGATTTTAAAAACCCATTCAAGTTTCATGGTATGTACTTAACATTAAAAAAATGACTCAATGTAAATGTCATATCTGGCAATGATCCTGTTCCTGGGATCTTTCGCATGAAACAGAGTGGGAAGAAAGATCCTATGGCTGCCAAAATAGAACTAAACACACAAAAACAAAGAAAAGAAACAAAAGCACAACCAGCCTCTTCCAGACATTATGGAAGCACACAGATAAGTCAGTGATACTTCTTCCAACCAACTCCTGAAGTAGTTTTAACAGTTATAATGGCACCTGGCTTATGCAAAATCAAAGTAAAAACTAGGCTGTTCTGTTGTCCTAGATGCCCAAACGCCAAATCTTCCAGTCACTCAAGAAAAGAGCACAGGCTCAGGCATGGGATATTGATGCTTTAAAGACTGGTTATCTGTGAGTACAGACTAGTGTTTCATAAACTCCACAATACAGAACTACTGTTTAATGGAATGTCAAGAGGGGAGGGAGAAAGGAATTGAGGTTAATTCTAAGGTCAAATTAGTTTGGAAAACCACTGAGTTATAGGAGTTAAACAGTTTTTTACTCTGGGATTTCTCAGAGCCCTTCTGTGTGGATGTGCATTATCCCTTCCCAAGAAGGAGATAATGCATGTGGCATTTTCCAAAGGTTTGACATTTCTTTTCTTTCTTTCTTTTCCATAGAGTTTCTAAGATAGCAGTTTCTGGGACACATTCAGGAAATACTGAGATAGATCAAGCAGCGAAGGCAAATAAAAGTTCAGGTATGTGCCTAAAAGGTGTCAGGGACCTCTCGATGTCATGGAAATACTAAACATGCCCCTAGGTCAGCCTCACAACACCAAGTCCCTCAGCCTCTCTCCATCGGCTTCTTTAGCTCTGGAAGAAAGATGGCGCTTATTAGTAAAGTGCCCTGGGATGATTGAGCAGGAAACACTAAATAAGGGCCAATTATTACCCTCATTACAGAGTAGAGGATCTAATAAACCATTCCTTACTACTTACAAAGTTCAGACTCCTAGTAGTTTTTTTTAACTGCACTCCAATTTGACCTAAGATATCTATTCCATACCAAAAAGAACAAACAAAATCCTCAAAGGAATACATCCATGAACTGTAATGTGAGCTTTCTGATTGGACCCTTCTCTGCTCACACATTTTCCCAATTGCCTACAGATAAAAATCTCAACTTCTTAGCCTGGTATACAACCCTCCCAGTTGGTCTCCAACCGACTTTTTACACCAACAGATCCATATTTCAGATGCCACAGAGTTTCTGAGTAAGATCATGGGTTTTGGAGGCAGTCAGACATGGCTAAACGCTCAGGCTCCACTCACCACATCTTAAGTAAGTTATGCCACTTCTCTAAGCCCTTGATTCTCAAAGTGTGGTTTGTGAACTCCAAATACACCAAACTCCACACCCGAAAAACAAACAACCCAGTGAAGAAATGGTCAGAAGATATGAACAGACACTTCTCCAAAGAGGACATCCAGATGGCCAACAGACACATGAAACGATGCTCATCATCGCTCCTCATCAGAGAAATACAAATCAAAACCACACTGACATACCACGTCACGCCAGTCAGAGTGGCTAAAATGAGCAAATAGAGAACTCTAGATGCTGGCGAGATGTGGAGAAACAGGCACCCTCCTACACTGTTGGTGGGAATGTAAACTGGTACAGCCCCTCTGGAAAACAGTGTGGAGGTTCCTCAGGAAACTAACAATAGAACTCCAAGACCCAGCAATAGCACTGCTAGGAATTTACCCAAGGGATACAGAAATGCTGATGCATAGGAGCACATGTACCCCAATGTTCATAGCAGCACTCTCCACAATAGCTAAAACATGGAAAGAGCCTAAGTGTCCATCAACAGATGAATGGATCAAGATGATGTGGTTTATCTATACCATGGAATACTACATGGCAATGAGAAACAATGAAAGCTGGCCATGTGTAGCAACATGGATGGACCTTGAGGGTGTTATGCTGAGTGAAATAAGTCAGGCAGAGAAGGACAAATATCACATGTTTGCACATATAGGAGGATTAGGAGGAACTAACGGAGGACCATGGGGGAGAAGAAGTGGGGAAATGGTGGGGGAAATGTAGAGAGGCAAACCATGAGAGACTCTTGAATGCTGAGAAACAAACAGGACTGATGGATGTGGGGGGCAGAGGGGAGATGGGCATGGAGGAGAGCACTTGTGGGGATGAGCACTGGGTGTTATATGGAAACCAATTTGACAATAAACTATTTGTAAAAATAAATAAATAAATAGTAAATAAACAAATATTAAAATCTGCATTTTAACAAGATCCTCAGGTGATCTACACACACATTGAAGCCTGAGAAGCACTACTCTAATTCTCATCAGCTCATGTGAAATTTGAGGTAATGATAGTAAATAACAGTAAAATTGAAATTAAAATTCTCCTGCCCTTTGAATCCATCTTCAAAACCTAAGGATTTCACCATCTAAATATCATTCAGGTATGCTCACCTCTTTTCCTTCACTACCTTAGTCCAGGTCTTCTCATTCTGTCCAGATCTAGTGCAATGGTCACCCATCTCTTTACAATGCACCCACTCGTACCTTCCTCTTATCTGTTTTCCCTACTGCAACCAGAGATGTTCTAGGAAAAGCAAACGATCAGAGCTCCCATTTGGTTTCAAAATAAAGGTCAAAAGACATTACCAGACCTATAACTTCTGCCAAGGAGGCTCTATCCACCTCTGTGTCTTATCTTGCATCATGATCCTGTTGGCTTTCTCTGTTCCAGGAGTACCGGTTTTCTTTCAGTGCCTTGAACTGGCTATCCTCCTTCTCAATACAGTACGTTTGCAACAGACATCCTCTCTGCTTGCAATGCCTTTCCTCCCTCTTCGCCCAGCAACTCCTCCTCAGTCTTTAAATGTCAATTCAAATGTCATCAACCCTGAAAGTATTCTCTGACCCTCCTCCCCAACAACGAAGACTCTCCCTGGCCCATTGCCTATGCCCCATAAGTGTGGAAAAAGTGAATGAATTAATTCATGAATCTTCAATGGTATGATTACAGTGACAATCAAACAGATACCTATAAAGCATTTAGCACAATGCCTGGTAGAGAGCAAGAACATAGTTTGTTATGTATTTTGAATAGTAGCTCTACTAAAAACTAGACACCAAGTCGAGCACAATGTGGCTAACAATTCGAATTGCCCACGAAAATTTTTAACCTTTCAATGGGCAGGCTCTTCCCCAAACCATTTAAATCAGAATCTGTGAGGGTAGAAACCAGATATCTGAGGATTTTAAAGCTCCAAAGGGGCTTCCAATGGGCAGCCATGGGACAGAACAACTGCTTTACCCTTCTTCTTACTGTGGTTTCCCAGCATTTGGAGGAATGCATGCTGAGTAACAAGAAGAATGCTCATTCCTCATGGCATGAGTCCATGGCCTCACTTCTCCACAGAAAGGGACAACAATAAGCAACAATAAGAATCCATGTAGTGACAGTCCAGCAATTCACTTGCCTTGGGCCTCTTGACAGCAGCCAGATGGTAGAAACTCTCCATGTATCACCAAAGCCAAGCTGAAACCCTTCTGGGAAAATCTAAGTTGCCTGAACTACTGCTGGGGGGAAGTGCAGTACCACAGGAAGATGATTCCAGTCCTTAGGGTTAAGTGTTGATTTAATAAAACTCATCAGGATTCCATTAGAAACCTGTCATGATTGTTATGTTGAAGTAATTGCTTTATGGGAGCAATTAATTTCAACTGCTAAAAAAAGGTTAGACCTCCTGAGTGTTCATCCAGACTATAAGAGGCAGGCTGGGAACCACTTGAACTTACCCCGTCTCCTTCACTGTTGAAGTATTTGGCTCATCAACAGATCAGACTATCTTAGTAGTCTTCCTCTTCCCAAAGATCAACTTTCTGTCTATGTAAATATATATTTAAGCACAGACATACTGCACTATGTTCCTCACTCATTTTGAACTTTTCAAAATGTGATGCAAGCAATAAAGAATATTCAAAGAACCTTCATCTTTTTTAAGGCCTTAAAATGTGCGTGCACGCACACACACACACACACACACACACACACACACACACACACACGCACAAATAGCCCAAGCACTATGCAACCCTCAAACAATCTGCGAATGATTTAAAATTAAAACCTACCAAGTCAAAGCTGATTCTAAGTGAACATAAAGGCCACAGAATTGTTATAAAAGGCAAAGGATTGCTCTCTGGAAATAATATCCCAGTGAGCTAAATTTCTCCTCTTATTTCTCCATGCTGGTAAATTGGGAAAAAAAGGAAAGAGAAGAGAAGAGAAGAAAAGAGAAGAGAAGAGAAGAGAGAAAAGAAAAGAAAAGAGAAAAGGAAAAGCTTGATTCATGAAGACAAATTTTTCCTGGCTTTTTAAATCATACACTGGCATATTCATCCTCAAACTTTGCCAAATGAGAATACACAGATAATGACAATTTTACGATAAGTGGTTCCAGGATACAGGCTTTTCAAGATCCCCAAATGAAAGGCACTACAATAAAGAGTATTATTATTATTAGTATGATTATTATTATTTCAGAACCCAGAAAAACGACAATCAATGATTAGCCATAACAATTAGACTAACAATAATACATCTGGAATAAGCTCCGTGGTAATATGTACTTCATGCTTAATAGTTCAAATTAATTCAATCTCCTGGTGTTAGACATACCAGTTAGGAGTTGGAAAGCACCAAAATTCACATTAGCTTCCACTTCGAAAGATATTATGAAAAGATAAGGAAGGAAACGAGGTGATAAACAGCAGAGGTAAATAGGAAGGGCTCATAGATGACATGGTTAGGGAGAACTCTCAGCTCTGGGAATTCAGCATGAAAACGAGAAGGCTGGTATTTCTATCCTCACGCATTCCTACAGAGTCAGTGACTGAGCAACCCAACTGAGGCAACAGATCTGGAACCCTAAGACCAAAGCCATCATAATGAGGGGAGGGAGTGCCTTCTTTCCTCCATCCATAGACTCCTTTACAAGTGGGCACAGAATAGAACAAGAATTTATAATTCTCAGGGCACTGGTCTCAAGAAATAAGCAAGGGGAAGTGGGTTGGAGTGAGCATGAAAGGTGGTGAGCCTCATTATCTTCCTTGTCTTAACTCCATGCTATAAATTTACAGATAACTGCCTTAGGCTCTGCTGTCCGCTATAAATATACTCAAAGGCAGAGTTTTCAACTTTGGCACTGTTGACATTCTGGCCTAAGTAATTCTTTGTTGTGAAGGGCTGTTCTATGCATTGTAAGATGTTTAGCAGCATCTCTAGCTTCTACTCCACGAATGCTAGTAGCATTCCCTTCCAGTTGTAACAACGGAAAATGTCTCTAGGCATGACCAGACATCTCTGAGGAACAAAATCCTTCTGGTTAAGAATCATTATTCTAAGGCTTGAATTCACCTCTTTTGGGCATCCAGGAAGAAAAGTGAATCGAAAGCACAGACGGACCTTCAGACTGTTTTCTCATTAGAGATGACCATTCATTGAGTTGCCAGCTGTGTACAAGGCAACACCCTTCCCAGGGTACACTGATTCCTCCCGCCAGTACTTTTTGCACATATGGGTTTGTTACAGATCATATGCAAATTTAGAATCTGGCTTCCTTCTATTCATTGTGCCGGGCAGAGTTAACATAACAGTCTATTCTTAGAAAGGTCTGCTTGTAAAGTTGGCCTTGGGCTGGCATCTGGGAATTTGGGCTTGTAAACAGCTTCTACACTGATATAAAACTCTCCCAAATGATAGGAGTAGTCACTGTGCCTTCTTTGTACTAATGTAGTTTATGCTGAATGCCTGTTTATCTCCTGGGAGTCTGGAATTCGGGGATGTGCTAGGCAGATCAGCCCCCGGTAGAAACTTAATGCAGAGCCTCTAATGAGCTTCCTTGGTACATGATATCATGCAGCTCACTGCTGGAGGAATGAAGCACATCTTGTGTGACTCCACTGGAGGAAGACTCTCAGAAGTTTGTGCCTGATTTCCTCCATACGTCACACCGTGCACCTTCTCCTCATGCTGATTTACTCTGTATCCTGTCACTGGGGTGAACCATAATCATGAGTGTAACAACTTCTGAGTCCCACTGAGTTCTTGCAGAGAATTAGGGAACCCAGAGTAGTGCTAGGGACCATGAGCATGGTCACAATATTCAACAAATATTTTATTGTGCGCCTCTATTTCTAGATGCAGGATTTCTAGCTGGGCGTGTGTAACTAAGTCTCAGTGCTCACAGAACTTATGTTCTGTAACCAGGGAAGCACTTATGTGGGGATATTTCAATCTTCCTCCACCATAAACAAGCTCTGTGGCTGTCTTTTTTTTTTTTTTTTAATATTTATTTATTCTGAGGCGGTAGAGAGCATGAGCAGGGAAGGGACAGAGAGAGAGGAAGAGAAAATCCTAAGCAGCCTCCATGCTCAGCGCAGAGCCCAATCTTACGACCATGAAATCATGAACTGAGTGCCCCCAGGTGCCCCTTTATGACTTTATAATAGATTCTTTTTCTCAGATGTAATTCACACACCATTCAATTAATCCACTTAAAGTAGACAATTCAGTGGTTTTAAGTATATTCACAAAGTTACACAACCATCACCACTATCAATTTTAGAATGTTTCACCACCCCATAAAGAAACCTCCCACCATTAACAGTTACTATTCACTTCCTCCCAGCCCCCCACCCCGAAGCAACCACTAACCTATTTTCTGTCTCACTGCATTTGTTTATTCTAGAGATTTCATATAAATAGAATCAGACATTATGTGGTCTTTTGTGCCTGGGTTCTTCATTTAGCATAATGTTTTCAAGATTCGTCTACCATGTAACACATTTTCAGTACTTCATTTCTTTTTATTGTTGAATAATACCTCATTGTGTGAATATACCACATTTCGTTTATCTGTTCATCAGTAGACGGACACTTGTGTTATTTCCACGTTGGGGCTGCATGAATAATGCTGCTACAAACATTTGTGTCCAAGTTTTTGTGTGCATATGTGCTTTCATTTCCCATGGATAGATACCTATGAGTAGAATTGCTGAGCCCCATATTTATGCTAAACATCTTAAGAAATTTCCAACTGTTTTCCAAAGCAGCTGTACCGTTTTACTTCCTACTAACAGTTGCAGGAGAGTTTCAGTTTCTGCACATCCTCACTAACCTCTGTTATCTGTCTTTTTGATTACAGCCATTCTAGTCATCTGAGGTGGTTTCCCATTGTGGTTTTGACTTGCATTTCCCTGATGGCTAACAGTGCGGTGCGGCGAATCTTTTCATGGGCTCATTTCCTTTTGTGTATCTTCTTTAAGTAAATGCTATTTGGATCCTTTGCCCCTTTTTACTTGGGCTATTTGTTCTTTTGTTATTGAGCTGTAAGAATTCTTTATATTTCAGAAGTAAGTCCCTCATCAGATATATGATTTGCTAAACAATTTTTCCATTTTGTGAGTTGTCTTTTTATTTTCTTGATGATGTCATTTTGAAGCATGAGAGTTTTAAATTTTTGTGATGTCCAATTTACCTATTTCTTTCTTATGTTGCTGTACTTTTGTATCATATCTATGGAACCATTCATCATGATGTTGGGTTAGGGAATGGTTTCATAGATATGATACCAAAAGTTTTTGTCTAAGAGTTTTATAGTATTAGTTCTTCCATTTAGGTCTTTAAGCACTTTGAATTAATTTTTGCACATGGTGTGAGGTAGGGGTCCATTTTTGGGACCCCAAAAGGGCTTCATTTTTGTATATGTGAATGCCCAGTTATCTTGTGGTATCTTTTGAATCGCTACCACAGGTAGTTTCCTGTAATTTGGGGGTATACAAGTTACTAAACCAGTACACAGAATCTAGATATATGACCAATAGTCTTAAAACCTTTTCTTAAGCTTTTGTATTTGGTCTTTTTTTTTCTACTTTAGCAATATACTTAATATTCTGCTATTTCAGGAAGTAGCACTATTATTAGCCAATTAATAATCCTATTATTAACTCATTTACTACTAATAGTAATAGCAATGGCTAGTTAGTACATACTATGCAACAGACATTATTTTTATATTTAACATGCATTAACTTATCATTTCACATGCTTTACCATATATAATTTTCCCACCAACACCATGAGATAGGTAGAACTCTTACAGATGATACTGAGGGTGAGGCTCATCACCATACAGTAATTTTCCTTAGGTCACACAGCTAGCAGGAAAATGGCTAACAAATTGAGGGAAGAAGAAGCACTGGAAAGTGAGGGCCAAAGGATGTCTGATAACAATGTCTAACAAATATGAGGTAAGCCCATGTGCAAAACACCCAAAAAGAAACAAGCCAAAATCTAGCACCAGTCAATGGTAGTCCCAGTTCTGGCCAAGGAGCTGACTACAAAGGATTGGTTTCTCCTGCCAACCCAACAAAGAGAAGTCTCAAGATTGATTTGATGGCCAAAAAGTTATTATCGACACTCTAAAAATTGCATTAGTGATGAAGTGGTTGATGAAATGAGTCAGTTGGCACTGGATTAGAATTCCAGATATGAAATGTATTACTTCCAATCTGAGAATTAGAAATTCATTAAGCAGTACTTTCACTTTCAAAACTACCCTTTCCCTGTTTGTCTATAGGAAAAAAATGCAAGTAAAAATAGCTTTTGAAAGCCTGAATCTGTAGAGCAACTTGGTCTTGGGAACATTTACACAGATGTCTGAAACTTTTGCTTTCACTCACTCACTGTGTTCCCAGACCTGGATGGCTGGTAGGGAAATCCTGGTCAGTTTTTAGTGGAGAAAATGTGGAGAAAGAAGTGAGTTGACTTTTCCAAGTTAAATAGCTTTATAGCAGAAAATCCAGATTTCCTCACTACAAGTTGAACTCTCTTTCCCTATACCAACTGAGATCTTAATAATAAATACAATGATGATAGCTGCCATTTATTGAGTCTTAACATTATATAGCACTCTAAGCACCAGAAAGAGGGCAACTAATTTATTTAATCCGTATCTTATGAGGTAGACACTATTCGTGTTCCCATTTTGTATAGGAGGGAAGGAGATGATAGATGTTAACTGACCTGCATAAGAAGTGGGGTGAGGCCTTGAACCCTGTGCAGTCTGTCTTCGTCCTCTTAACAGTGTCAACAAAATTGTTTCAGAATAGCAGCGACTGGACATATAAGGGTTAAACGTTGCTAGACCAACTCCAAGTTCAGTCTTTTTTACAGTAGGCAAACTGTCTTCAATACACTTATAATAACTTTATATACGAAATAACATTTTGAAGTTTATTTCCTCCCAACACGGAAGCATCACTGCAACTCCCCTGGGACTTTCACCACTGTCTGTTGCGGAACTGGTCTGGGCTTAGCAAGTATTGCTTTATCATTCTTAAATAAAAAACCATTATAGAGAATGCAGAAAACAATTTCCCTTTCAGTTTCCCCACTTCTACCCATATTGAAAAAGATGGATTCTTAAAGTGCTAAAGGAAAGCTCACAATATAATAAAAACTCAGCATCAGAGATGTTCCAAGTTCCTCTACTCTCTGCCTATATTTAGGAAGCTACAATTTAATATAGGGCTCAGCCCTCCAGAGAATCCAGAGTATCGAACTGTTAATACATTTTTATATATTTTAACTGAGATAAACAAGAAAGAGCTAGAAAAGCCAGAGCAGCAATGTCAAAGACCATAATTACGATAAGACTAATCCAGCTCCCAGCAATAGAGGCAGATAGTGACTCTACTGCAATGCTGTTGTAGAGTCTGTATGGTCAGAAAACCATATCATATAAAATGTCAATGAGGCAGGAGTCTCATCATAGGAAGGCAAAGATAATTTACTCTGTGACTTCAGAAGATAAAGCTCATCCAGGAGATCAAAAAACTATTATTCTATTACTAGAATATCATCCAAATGCATTTGATAATTTGAAAATTGGATCAAACCATTCAATTGATAAAATAGTAATAAAAAGGAGTATACTGTGTTTGTAACCAAATAGACAGGAAGATCTCAATTTTGTTTTCCATGATAGAACTTAAGCCTTGTGGCAAACTTAGAATTCTGTCTATTCTAGATCATTTTAAAATTTTCCCACCGGCCCTAAGTTCACGGTTGTGTCTCCAACTATGTCATGTTTCTACATCTTGACCACAAAAGCACCTTTAGATACATATCCATTGCTGCAATGCACTATTTCTCAAACTTGACTGCAACTTTTACTCCCTGTCAACATAAAAATAAACCTTAAAAAAGAGATTACTCTGGTTACTTCATTGTTGGCAAATTCATTAACTTCTTTCCTCAAATGCTCATTAACCTTTCCATTAACATTACTTTTGACCCTCAATATTCAACACCCAACCTTTAAGACAAGTCACAGCTAAATTCTTCAGTTTGCCATTTAAGCCTTTTCATCAAGTCTTTGCAGGTAACGAATTTTTAAAACAACGGTTTCTATCCCAGGTAGATAGGAATTCTCCACCTTCTCACTAAACACTTTCTGCTCCTTTTGGTGCAGGAGAAACACAAACTCACAGGAGAACCACAAACTCACACACTTATTGCACTGGGATGGAAGACAAATACATGAGGAAATCCACTTCTCTGAAAAACAGACACAAGCATGCTTGATTGCATATTAAACACACTATCTCCCAACCTTCCCAGGCCTTTTCTGTAATAGTCATGTCTTGAAGTTTGTTTTTCATTTTTCAAACCTTGCTTGGAGACATAGGTATAAAGAAATAGTCTCAATGGGGCATGCATGATGCTGGGTCACAACTGACATTTGACATCAGTGTAAGCACTCAGGTAGTAGACAGGCAAGCTCTGTCTACCGTGATGACTGGGACTCACATCTGGCCATTTGTTGCCAAGCAGGAGTTTAGGACTAATGTTGTCAAATCATCCAGTTCTATTAAGGGAAGCAAAAAAACCCTGCATTTCCTGTGAAACCTCCGGATTTTCTGCTCTTTTCAAATTTATGCATGAAATCTTCCAATTTTCCAATATAATCTATTTCTCTATTCTAGCATTGCAGACATCTAGTGGGATGGTAGATTGAGGGTTCTGTGCTACCCTTCAGCCAGAAGCTTCTAGCCTTTTTTGCCACTGTTCCCTCTACTCCAACCATCCATCCTGTCCACCAATCCATGTTCATCACACCCTTTGAGACTTTGCTCAGGAAGATATTTCTCTGCCACAAACTTCCCTGGATCACTCTACCCTTCATTCCTCCTCATCAAAGTGTCTTATTCCTTCAGCCTTTCTATGTACACTTTGAGCTCCCTTTGTGAGTATTCCAGCAACTCCTCCAATACCTATACTCTAAATATCTAAAGCTCAGGACCCTGTCTCCTACCACCTTCACACATTCTAAGGACTTAGTGGAGTGTTACACATCTTACAGAAATTACATGCATACTTTGGTTGGATAAACATTCCATTTGATTAATCTTGTAGAGCTAGCAGTTTTTATTCTTATACTTGGTGCACTTCTAGATCAAAATTGTAAGTCAAAGTCAAATCTCTATACTTAAGGCAATCTTGAGGATTCAAACACTTTGCGTAAAGGCAAGGCAAAACAGTTTATCTGGGCAGTGAAAGAAGAAGCCATCTGTTGATCTGAATCACCAAGGCAACTTGTCCCAATCCTGCAAATATTCAGTGTCAGAACTTACTTTTAAAATCCAAGTAGGGAGGAAAGTCATAGGACACAAGTGCCATCTCTTTCATGTCCTGGGCCTGTGGCAGACATCATTAATTGATCACAGCATATTTTTCTGCTGAGTCTCAATGAAACTTTAGAAATCTTTTTAACAGTACTCTACATGGATTTTGTCTTAGAAATAAAATTGGTATGTGAGTGGAAGATGCTATTATATGGATAAAATACACATCTTTTACAGGTCAAAAAAGAAAAACCAATACATAACCGCTGGCGCCTCTCAACTTCTCTATATTTTAGAAGCTGAATGACTTAGAATGGGGAAAGCTAGGTATCTAAAGTTGAAGAGTTAAGAACCAAAGAAGAAAAAAAAAATATCTCAGTTTTAATGACTATGCCAGGTTTACCTTACCCATTAAATTTTAATCCTGATTTACTATGTGATGAGGCTGCTTTTGTTGCGCCTTGTAAAACAAACTGAAATATAAGAAAGGTAAATGGCTTCACAGGGAGTGCTAATTTAAATAAATAAATAAATAAATAGTTGTATTTATGTTCATATTCAAGGGGCTGTTTCATATCTCAAACACTCAACCAAAGCAATCTGGAACAACTCAGACACAAAATTACAGCAAAAAGCCGATCACCTTCAACTACACGCAACCTTATAAGCACTTATTAAAACAAATGAACCCTCAATAGTGGAGAAAATAAATGGGGGGTGGTTGATTAAACCTTCAGTTGTAAGCCACCAAACACAACTTTTCAGAGTTATTTATTTATTTTAAGAGAGGAGGAGAGAGAAAATCCCAAGGAGACTCTGTAGCGTCAGTGTGGAGCCTGAGGTGGGGCTCAAACTCACAGAATGGTGAGATCCTGACCTGAGTTGAAACCAAGGGTAGGACACTCAATCAACTGAGTCACTAAGGTAACCAAGAGACTCTGTGTCTTTTAAGTTAAATCCAAGACTACATGAAGCCACTAAATCATAAAATCAAGGCCTATGAAAAAGACGGAGTAGCAGAGTAGACATCTATGAGTTTGGCTTGCTACAACATACATTTGTCATTATGGTGGTGTCCATATTCTGGCCTCCTCTGCGGGACCTCCTCTTTCCAACTCTCAAGCCAGATGGTATGGATGGAGCTAACTTCACTCCCTACATCAAGAGTTGGCAAGTGACCCATCAGTGTATTTCATTTGGTGAATGAATCTGGGAGTCAATCATTGAATCAAGTCACTCCCATGCTACTCAATCTTGAGATCTGGGATTAGAACTCTTAAGAAAGAGGACTTAAAAATAAATCTTGCTGGCATGCTAAGCTGGTGAGATATAAACTTTGAGTATCTGGTGGCCATCTAACTGCCGGAAAAAAGAGACACTGCCTATGTATGCATGACATCAACATGATGGAGGCAGAACTAAGAGATGAGAGAAACAGATTTCTGACACCATCTTTGAGCAACTAGATCCATTTATTCCTGAAGGCAAACAGCTCCTAAGTTTTCAGATAGGTAAGCCAAAATCCCCTGACTTTCACTAAGCTATAGTTAGAGCTGAGTTTCTATTACTTGCAAATAAAAAAGTCATAACTAAATGCAAATAGCTTATACTTTATTTCATTCTTAAGTGCTTAACCTTTAAGCTTTTTCGTCAGAGTTAGAAAATGTAAATTCCACTACTGATAGGCTTTTAACTCATGCAGTAAAATTCATATGATCTCACCTCTTTTCAGTGCTTTTGTTTTCTCATTTATAAAATAGAGGTTAAAAAATGGTAGCCTCATTGAGAAGATATACAAATGGCCGTTAAGCACAAGAAAAGATATTTAGTAACATCAGTCAATACAGAAATGCAAATCAATTCTACAGTGAGATACCACTCCATACCCATGTGGACAAACTTGAAACCTCATTTACTGTTGATAGGAATGCAAAATGATGCTTTGAAAAACAATATGGCCGGGTGCCTGGGTGGATCAGTCGGTTAAGTGTCCAACTTTGGCTAAGGTCATTATCTCATGGTTCCTGAGGTCAAGCCCCACATTAGGATCTGCACTAGCAGCTCAGAGCCCACTTCAGATTCTCTGTCCCCCTCTTTCTCTGCTCCTCCTCCACTCATTGTTTTCTCTCTCTCAAAAATAAACACTTATAAATAAATAAAATACTAATTCATTAACTCATTAAAAATTTTCACATTTTATTTTTATTTATTTATTTTGTGAGAGACAAAGAGCAGTAAGGGAGGGGCAGAGAGAGAGGGAGACAGAGGATCTGAAGCAGGCTCTGGGCTGACAGCAGAGAGCTCGACACAGGGCTAGAACTCATGAACCATGGGATCATGACCTGAGCTGAAGTTGGACGCTCAAGAAACTGAGTCACCCAGGCACCCCTGAAATTTTTTTTAAAGAAGAAATTAATATGGCACTTTCTCAGAAGGTTACACAGAATTACCATATGACCCAGCAATTCTACTTCTTGGTGTATATCCCAAAGGGGTGTGTGTGGGGGAATATATATATGGACACAAAAAAATTTGTATACAAATGTTCATAGTGGCATTATTCATAATAGCCAAAAAGTGGAACTAATTCATCTACTGATGAATGGATAAACAAACTGAAATACATCCATATGATGAGATATTATCAGCAATAAAACGTAATGGGATATGGATACACGCTACAGCATGGATGAACCTTGAAAATGCTGTGCTCAGTGAAAGAAGCCAATCACAAAAGACCACGTATTGTCTGATTCCATTTATATGAAATGCCCAGAATAGGCAAATCCATAGCAATAGAAAGTAGATTGGTCACTGCCACAGGCTAGAAGGAGGGGAGTTTGGTAATGGCAGCTAGTGGGTACAGGGTTTCTTCGTGGGGTGATGACAGAGTTCTGGAATTCACAACTTGGGGAATATACTAAAGATACTGAATCGTACACTTTAAGAGGGGCTACTATAGTACAGCAATTGCAGCTCAATTAAAAAATAATAATAATTTGGCAGAAAAAAAATGTTAGCCTGTTGTGATTCTCACAATGACCATTATAAGAAATCCATGATGATAATTATAAAAATGACCATTCTTGGGGAAAACGAAGAGGAAAGAATCCACGCAAATATGAAAGTCTGTTGTTTTAAAAGCTTCAGCAAATGTTAAGGGAATGGGAAAACAAAATTACCAAATGGATTTTCTCAGGTCACTTGGCTTCCTTTGTATCAAGGAATGGTCAACAAATATATAGCAGGCACACATAAAAGCTATTTGGAGACCTCTTGAGGTTAACAGCATGCAACATACTGCCACAGCCCCATCCCGGCCAAGAATATTATTTATGTCACCCTTTCACGGCTGTATCAGTCTCCCATTAAACATTCAGAGCCTTCTTATTAATAAACTACATTATGAGCCGGATGCATTGTCTGGATAAACTGCATTGTCCAAAATGCTGCCCCATTATTACAGAAAAATGCAGAATGTAATTAGTATTCCTCTTTGCATAAGCCACAGCTTCCAAAACTGGGGGCATATTATAAAGCCTTAATTAATAAACAAGAGTTGGGCCATGACCGGTTACACTTATCTGAATTTTATATTGTGAAGAAAGGCCACTGTTCAAATTCCGTTTACAAATATCTAAATTCTGGCTAGCCTACACGAAGACAATCTAAACAGAAAGCCTGAGAATTCTGTGTTGCTAATAGCATTGTGTTGGTACACCAACAATAGCAAGCGATTAAGTGCTGGGACATAAACCATCCTGAGAAATGTTCAGAGTGGGATGATGATAACATTGTATTTCAGCTGTATTATATGGTGCAATTCTTCCATTTGTTCATATGCATTTCCCATTTAATGGATGGAGGAGCCAGGGTGGCTTTTCATATCACCGCAAAGCCCTAAATGTGACAAAAGAACAAAAAATAAAGTGAGAGAGAAGTGTGAGGTGGTGCTGGTTGGGAGCAGGGATACATGATGGAATATAAGTACACAGTACCTTTCTGCATTTCCAGCTGCTCATTATTGATTTTCCCCTAACCTAACCCCAAAGGAGAGACATGTATGGAAGCCATGGGCATTGAACTAATATTTGGGACCATAATATTGAGTAGCCCAGTTTATGGGCCTCAGCTAAAGGAGCATTTGCATTAAACTGCACTCACCTGATTAAAATCTGTCCGTTCTACCATCTTGAGAATTCTACAGCACCTGTTATGCTCAGCTGCAGGCTGTCTGCACACTGAGAGGGACCACAATCACAGGGCAGCAAGGAGGCAGACCGGGAGAGGGAAGGGAGGGGAGAGCATGGGATGTGTGTTGAGCAGCAGATCGCATTAAAGACCGTCAGTGCTCAAATCTGAAAAGAGTCCTAAGCCTTCTGCAAATACAGAGCTGTGTGAACATGATAATTCTCTCAACAGAGTCCATAATAATGGCTTCTAGAGGCACTGTGAAAGCAGGGTGGCTGAGGGAGTGTCACAGCTCAGTGAAGAGGGACTGGCCCAGCAATGGAGTGTGTCATACCCAGGAAGCCCGGGGAAACGGTCCCTGCCTCCGCAGAATCAGCATGTGCCCATGAAGCCCACGCCCGGGGGCTTTCAGCAGCCTGAATGAACTGTCTTAGATCACTGCCCTTTCCATCAGTTCCAGGCACCAGGCACAGGCTCAGAGTCCTATCGGTCTCGGCAGGACCTGCTCACTGTAACCACAAAGATGGCATTTGAATCAGTAATAGGCTGTAAGAGGCCACCTTCATGCATGTGAAGGCCTCTCCCTGAGACCCCAGTTCAAGTGCTAGATCTATGCCATCTGGCTGTATGATCTTGGACAAACAGGCCTGCTCAACTTTCAGTCAGAGGGTGGAGTCAGATAATAACCACACATGACACGAATGCGCGAGTGAATAAATAAGTGAATACAGTCCCTACAGGAGAGTTTTTCAACCTCAGCACCATTAACTTTTAGGACCAGATAATTCTTTGTTGTGGGGGGCTGTCTTATGCATTGCAGGATGTGTAGTAGAGGAAAAATTTCCCTCCCACCCATCTGGGTTCTGTGACTGGTCTAAAAATTGAATTTATAGAAGACAGATAAACAGAAAAAGAAAAAAAAAATTAATGACATACTCATGGAAGCCCCACAAAGACATGAAACTCAAAAGACCAGATGATTGAGGATTATATTCCCTCCAGAGCTAAGGAAAGGTATGGAGGCCTAGGGTTTCAAAGCAGGGAACACAGGGGCACCTGGGTGGCTTAGTCGGTTAAGTGTCTGACTTTCGCTTAGGTCATGATCTCGCGGTTCGTGGGTTCGAGCCCTGCGTCGGGCTCTGTGCTGACTGCCAGCTCAGAGCCTGGAGCCCATTTTGGAGTCTGTGTCTCCCTCTCTCTCTGACCCTCCCCTGCTCACACTGTCTCTCTCTCTCTCTCCTAGAAATAAATAAAAATATTTAAAAAAAACAACAACAACAAAGTGGGGAACACAATCATGAGAAGGTGTGATGAGGAGAGGTTTCATGAAGATGAAGTCTCAGGGGACCAGCTCTCTGCCATGCAGGTAAGTCTCTGGCCAGAGCTCTCTTCCTGGCATGGGCACCCTATCTGATGTAAATCTCCTTGCAAACCTAACTTCTATTCCGTTTCCTGAGCTTCTCCTGTGTCTGCAGTTTCTCAAAATAATTACATCAAAATAATCCAAACGGCAAGCAGCGTGTTTTGGCATGGCACATTCTGTACCCCTGGAGATGCCTGTGGCATTCCCGACCTCCCTTGACCAGATAGGAATAGTACAGAGCCCCTCTCGTTTACGACAACCAAATCAGCCTCCAGCCATTGCCACGTCGCATGGCGGGGGGAGCCAAAATCACTACAGGTTGAAAATCACCTCTAACGTGTCTTCCTGAATTTTAGTGCCCAGGATTTTAGAAAGCATAACTTAATGCACCATACAACTTACATCGTGCCCCCTAATTACTAGGAAAGTGTACGCTGACACCTTCAACATCACTCGAAGCCCATTTCAACAAAATTTTTTATTGGGCACCTACAGTATGCTAAGTATAGGATAAATATGAAGAGGCTTTTCTGGCCTCTGAGGGGCTCAGAACCTAAGTGAAAGGTGGCGGTTCACATTCAAAGAAACAACGGGAATATTCTTTTCGAGGTCAAAGAGATGGGGAATGTTCAGCTCGCCATCTTTCTAATCAATAATAGAATATCCTTTTACATGAGTAGACAGTTGAACTATAAAGGCAGCAAGAAGTCAGAACATGCTTCTCTGCTGTTAAAAGATCTGTGCATATATCAGAGTGGCTGTCATTTGATAAGGTGAATTTTTGGTCATTTTGACTCCTTGTAATTGTTGTTTACTGCTGTTGTCTCCTGGTAGGTGGGGGGCCTCAGACTAAGAAAGGGCCACTTTATGAGGTGGTTTAGCCTGAGCATAAGCCCAGATAAAGAGCTCTTGCATGAGACTGCCCTGACTTGCTGTGTGACTCCTGCAAAGTCATGAACCTCACCAGTCCTAAAGTCTTTTCCTACGCAAAGGAGATAATCACTGCAAAGTGGTTAGCATGGCGCCCATCACAAGATAGAAACTGAAACCAAGAGCCATTATCGTTGTTATGGATGTTGTTAAGGACTGGTTGTTCTTTTTTCTTGTGGTAAAAACGACAGAACATAGAATTTGCCCCTTCAAGCATTTCTAAGTGTACAGATCAGTGGCATTAAGTAGTCACAGTGCCATGCAACTATCACCACCTCCAGAACTGTCTCCAAAACTTTCTTCATCTTCTCAAACTAAAGCTCTCCACACCTCCCCATCCCCCATGATTGTTTTTCTCAACCACCTCTTAGCCCCCAACATACCTTCTGAGGAAATGAGGACCATTTTCTGTCTGAAGTCTCTCTCCCTGCCTAAACTTTGGTGAGGCTCCTCTAATCTCTCTGAGGCCTCAAGTTGGGCTTGTTTATGGGGTCTGCATAGTCCAGTTGTCCCCAAAATCTTGCTTAGTTTAGAAAAAAAATCCACTCTCAATATCTAATCACTTTTGATATCTGACCAAATTTCTCATCCTCTACCTTTGGTATCTGATCACCTTGGCCTGCCTTCAGCAAGAACCCCATTAGGTCAGTTTGGTAGGACTTACCCTACTCTCTCAGAAATTTCCCATTCACTGACTCCTACTCTGATCCACGACTGTAAGTCCTCACCTAGCCATGCTTCTTTAGGAATTGAACCCAATTCTACACTGGGCTTTCTTTTCCTCTATTACAACAGTTCCAGAATGAAATATTTTGTTTGTTTGTTTGGCTCTCTCACTATGGTCAGGCTTGGGTTTTCTTTAACAGCCTATTGGTGTAACTTAAGGAAATTCAAGAACGTGAACAAACCCTAGAAACTGTCCTTAAAATAGCCACTCAGGGTGACGTTGACGAGTTTGGTATGCATCGGCCATCCCCTAGGAGTTCCATGCAAGTGATTCACAGCATCTTGAGACAATGAGGAGAGGATTCCAAACGTCAGCACAATGGCTCCTGACTGTAGGGCCCTCTCACTTACCATGGTACAAGGACTCAGCACACTTCAGCTACAACTGGAACATCTAAGCAATATTGTTCCAGAAGGAACTCCTTGGACATACTATTTGGTAGCCTGGAATTGGTAAGGAAAGACTAGCCGTTGGATTTAAATTATCGAAGGCACTTGCTTTTTCCACAGAAAGTGAACAAACCTCCTTGGTCAAGAATCCACCTGTTTTTGCAAGAGCACTCTTAGGGGGAAAAACTTCCCATTTGCAGCCAACTCCTCAAAATAGCTAGAGTTCATCATTTCACCTCAAACGTTGGCTTCAGCACCTACTGTGTTATGCCAAGTTATTTTCCATCCACTGTCATTTCTGATCCTTTTGCAATGGAGTTTAAGGCATTTGTAGACAAGAACCTTGTCTGAGCTGTCAGCACCCTGCCTGATCATCTTCCAGCCAGTGGTCAGGCAGAAGCACACAGCGAGGGATGCCCTGAAGCAGACAATCAAGGAAACTGGCCAATGAGACTGGCACCTGGTGCTCCACGGCGGAAGCCAATGCTGCTGCATTGTCAGTGGGACCTCGCAAGACCGTCTCCACTTGGACTCAGCTGATAACGTGTATGGTACATCTGTCACCATATGTTCAGGCATGTTGACCTTGTAAGAGTCCCCAGACACCTCAATCCACTGGCAGCCCTGCGACTTCTACCTGTAGATCACTGTCTCAATTCCCTCTCCTCTCCCCCTCTTATCCATAAATTAGAACCTAGCAAAATGTCAGCTCCTTTGAGAAGTCTTTCCCGTAGCCCCCAAGGCAGAAGTGGAGACGGCTATGTTGAAAGGGAAGAAAACAACTACTGAAATCTCCAAACTGAATCTGTACTTTGATTTATTTCAAAAGATGTGGTGTGATACACAGTGTAATGTATGGCAATATTTTCCAAGTCTTAAAATCATCCATCACAGTGAACTGGGAACTTCTGAAAAATGCAGACCCTAGGCTCTTCCCTGGCTGAGATATTAGACACCGGCTCATGGCCCAAGAAGCTGTATTATTTAAAAGCATCCCAAGATATTCTGATGCACAAACATAGTGGAAAGAAGAGCCAGGCATTACTACTGTGTTCACCTGGACCCCTGAAAGTGAGAATGCTCATCTCACAAGGTTTTTGGGAAGAGTAACAGAGGGGATGGGTACAAACCCCCTAACCCATCACCTCACTACATGGAGCTATGATGGTGATTACCATGGATTTCCTTTAAAAACTACTTTCCACTTCTCAGAACCATGGGTCCAGTTTACAAAACCTTCCTCTTTTAGAGAACAAGTTACCAAGAGTAAGAGGGAATCACACCCAGATGATACCAAAACCAAACCAAAACAAACAAACAAACAAAAAGAAACAGTGAGAAGTAGTTCATGTACAAAGAAGGTCATGAGCGTGTAATTTGGTTTTTCTGAAGGCCTATATTCTTCTTTCCTAGTGCCCATTTCTCCTGATTGAAAGAATTCCCCAGCAGCCAAAATCATTAACAAATGTAAGTCCATCCAATGGTAGCTAATGCAGAGAACTACCCCACCTCATAAAATGAGTCAGGCTTTGTATCTTTCGTCGTCCAATACTTTAACATTTTAATACCTGAAATAAAGTATTTGTATCTCAAGAAACATGTGTTTTGTGACCAGCAGGCTCTAACACAGTGTTCTACTTTTAGAAGCCCTGGGTTAATTGCTTTCTCAACTGAGAATGCATCACCACCATCTTGCTTTTAGTTAGGGAAGCCAAACAATGGCTCTACGTACCTGAACTCAGAGTGCTGAGTCCTAGAAAAATGCCCAAATATAGACTGTTTTGTATCACTTCTGGATATCAAACAATAGAATACCATGACAGCCACAACTAATCAAAGTCTCCTGCATGTATTTCCCCATAAAGAGATGGCATTGGGAACGCAGGGACAGTTTTACAGCTCATGAGAAAGGAGAGAAAAAATACGGTGCAGAAGCCGAAGAAAGATGCTTTCCTATCACAGCCACCTTTTCAGATGTCTGCCCTGCAGGTTAAACATGAAGACAGCACACCAGCCCTTCTCAGAAGGGCAAATCCTTACAGGGCTCATCCTGGTTCCCTATGCTGCCAACGCCAGCAGAACAGAGTTTAAGGCAGCACTGAGCAGCCGCTTTATAAATACCAGCGTTTGGAGGCAGTGCAGCCGGAAGCAGAATCCACTCTTTAGCTAAGCAACTGGCTTAGTCACCTCTTTTAGGCTCTGGACTTCTGTCTCTGTTTGGAACAATAAAATTGCAGCTTCTAAGGTCATGGTGCTGATTAAATTTTATGGAGGCCCTTTGTACGTGTTCAATTAGAAAGTTAATACTATTATTGTTGTTGGATTTTATTATTGTTATTAAAATCATGAGAATATCAGCAAGTGTGAGTGTCCTCTGGACGTCAAGCTTGTATCATGCCCGGCCCTGGGGATACAGGTGCAAGTAGCATAGACATCATCTGCACCTCTATGAAGTTCATTGTGTAGCTCAAAGGTACGTGTGTGTGTGTGTGTGTGTGTGTGTGTGTGTGTGTGTGTGTGTGTGTGTGTTTGGCCTGCACCTTGTTTATAAGCAAAACACAGCATTTGGTAAAATATGAAATTGGGTGACTTTACCCCAAAGTCCAGAGCTCTGGCTTCTTTTTGAAAACATCAGAAAAACTAGGAGGATAGGAGATCTCTCTCCACAGGCCAACCTGCTCTGCCAGAGCCCTCACACCCCCAGAGAGTGGCCCACTGGCTTCTCTATTAAGAGAGAACTCCCTCTGGTTACCCCTGACAAGGGCCCCAGGGCAATGAGGAGCAGCATGGAAGCTATGGACTCCGATGTGGAGGACCAGAACAGAAGCTAGGAAGGATAAAAGAAACCTGGCCCTCACTCTCTGGCACAGGGCTTATTTGTCTCTCAGCTCAGCTCGCTTTGTTGGGCTGGACGCAGAAAACCCTAGAGGGAAATTCTAGTTCCAACTTGCTCTTTGCACAGCTAATTATTTGGGGCTCCCCGAAGGTTGGAGAGAACAATGATTTCCCCAGCAGTTGTAGATGAACTAGCTTACTTCCTTTCTTTCACCCCAGAGGTCAGAACCCATGGAAGGAGAGCTATTTGTTCTGGTCTTAAACCAAATCTGCCCAGAGACACAGACAGATGTTCTGACCTGAGACCAGGAAAGCTACTATTTCAATGCCTGGCAAAATTCTCCTCTCCTGCCTTCCCTGGCAGGCTACAGACTGAAAACATGCATTTTCCTTGTTGAAACCATTTACTTTTCTCCCTTGCAAAAACAGAGCAATATTCAGAAGAAAGAAAAAAAAACACACCAGATGCCCTAGAGTTGCATCCTTCCTCGTAAGTGAGACACAGCCTGTTTCCTAGGCACATAGGATAAAGACAAGTGGGGGGATTATGGAATGAGTCAGTGAAACAACCACAACCCTCTGTACACAACTAGGTAATAAGTATCCACAACTTCATTTTAATAAGGAATGCATGACAAGTCCGTTAAAAACAAGGAAACAGGAGGAGCGCCTGGGTGGCCCAGTCAGTTAAGGGTCCGACTTCGGCTCAGGTCATGATCACACAGTTTGGGGGTTTGAGCCCCGCGTCGGGCTCTGTGCTGACTGCCAGCTCAGAGCCTGGAGCCTGTTTCAGAGTCTGTATCTCCCTCTCTCTCTGACCCTCCCCTGCTCATGCTGTTTCTCTCTCTCAGAAATAAACAAAACATTAAAATTTTTTTAAAAAAACAAGGAAACAGAAGAGAAAATATGTCCCATAGCTATAAATCCATTAACAGTAGAAAACTCTCCCAGAGAGAATGTGCCTATGTCTACCTACAACTATTACCATCAGTGGAGTCAATCATTTTAAACAGAAAGAAATGGAAGCAGTTGATTACCATAGGCTGCTCTAGCCTTCCAGTATCTGAGTACATGTTTATGCCTACCTCTTTCAGTAGAGATTCAATTGGATTTTTTGTCAACTAGATAAATGCATCAAAGACAAGGTAAGGCCCATTATCTGATTAAACCTATACTCAAGTTCATTTATTCATCCAATCATGCAATACATATTATTGAGCACTTCCTAAAAGCCAGGCATCGTGCTAGGTGCTGTAGATACCAAGATGAGTCAAAACAAAGACAGGCCCTGCCCTAAAAGAATGCCATATATTCTTCTGAATATCTTCTGAATGTCTTCTTCTGAAAGAAGGCAGATATTAATCAAAAGATCTCAAATATAATAGACCCTTTGTAAGGTGTATAAGGACAGGTACTGAGTGCCAGAGGATCTATAAGAAAGAGATAGTCCAGGGGCATCTGGGTGGGTCAGTCAGTTAAGCGGCTGACTTCGGCTCAGGTCATGATCTCACAGTTCGTGAGTTCGAGCCCCACGTTGGGCTCTGTGCTGACAGCTCAGAGCCTGGAGCCTGTTTCGGATTCTGTGACTCCCTCTCTCTCTGTCCCTCCCCGCTCACACCCTGTCTCTCAAAAATAAATGTTAAAAAAAATTTTTTTTTAAAAGAAAGAGATAGTCCAGTTACAGAGTAGAGGGTTAGAGAAAGTATGTCAGAAATAAAAACTCATGAGCTGAGATGTATAGACTGTAGGAACCAGATGTGCAGAAGTCCTATAGTGAGACCGTGCAGAATGAATATAGGGACTGAAAAAAATGCTGGTGGGATTGGAATGGAGAATCCAAGGGACAGAGTAGTAAGGACAGAGTGTTAGTGGTGACCAGGCAAGGCATTTTGGGCCACTTCAAGGATTAGAAATGAGGGGAAGCCAGTTAGAGGTGTTCAAGCAGAGAAGAGCAGTAGTAGTTGCTATGCTTTGAGAAAAAAAAAAGATTTAGGTAGGGAGGATGCCACATGGGTCAAGGGTAAGCCAGTGAGTCCAGCTTCCCTGGAGCACAGAAATTTTGGTGAGATAGTGATTTAGTCTTGGATGGTATGGTACTTGATGTGACAGAGTAAGGTTGACCCATTCCAACCATATTTGCTGTTGGATCAACTTAATGTGCCAAAGACATCTTAATGGCCCAAGACTGGTGTTAACTGTAAGTCCTGCTTCTGTGAAGCTGAGTAAAGACTTTTAGAAAGACCAAACCAAGCAGAACCTAAGCATGTCTATAGGTTCTTGTCCCCAGCCTCAGGGTACCACTATGCACTCAGAGTCATCACGGCTCTCTATTTGAATTTACAAATTCTGAGAAAGACTCCACAGGAAAACCAATTAAATAGGCAGGGAAGAAAATGGCCACCATTGAGCACTGAAAGGAAAGATGACAGATAACAAGTAGGTTTCAGTGAAAGTAGCTAAAATGTTGAATTTCACTTCCAGTCATTTGCACGGCTCCCGATTTTTTTAAAAAAACATATTTTGATTAATCAGACTATGGGTCAATCAACTGTTCCGGAAGGACAGCTCCTGTGGTCATAAATCTTTCCTATTACCTGCAGCTGACATGGTCTCAGTCCACGGGACAGTAAACAGCAAAAGACAAATGTTTCTCTTCATTTCCCCCAAAGGGAGTTAAGCAATGAGTAATAAAAGGATATAAATTATTCACAGTGCTTTAAAGAGGTTTATGATTCAAGGTTTGGGAGAAATAATGAAAGAAAGGGGTAGAGGAGAGCCATAAAATAGGATCCTGAATGAACAAATTTCTTTTTAAAATGTAAGAGTGAGGGGCATCTGGGGGGCTCAGTCAGCTAAGCATTAGACACTTGATCTCAGCTCAGGTCATGATCTCATGGTTCATGAGTTTGAGCCCCACAATAGGCTCTGTGCTGAGAATGCAGATCCTGCTTGAGATTCTCTCTCTCCCTCTCTATCTGCCCTTCCCCTCTGTGCACTCTCTCTCTCCCAAAAAAATAAGTAAATGTGATAAATCTTAAAAAAGGAAAAAATGAAAATGCATTTCTGAGGAAGGCTCAGCTCACCCACCACACACAGGGCTCCAGAACTGGCAACAGCAGCCTCCATTCTTCTACAGAATGACTCATTCAGTCCTCACATGTGTTTGGACAATCATTATGAACCCACAGTAACCTGCGGAGAGCTCGGTTTCTGCCAATCAGTTTCTTTCAACATTCATGGAAATGGAGAGGGGGGCCAGGATTTCTGCACTGAATGCTCTCCCTCGCTCATCCTGCAGCACTGTCCCCTCAGCCGCTCCTGGCTCATTCCCACCACTCCTCCTCAGTTCAGATGTCACTTCCTCAGAACGCCTTCCTGGATTCTGTGCGGAGCCAAGTGCCCCTGGTCTGGGCTCTCCCCAGGTTTCCCTCAATTAGGTTCAGGTAGCATTTAAAGATAATTAGATAGTGGGCAAGCTTCTTGATGGCAGGGACTAAGTCCTTGTCATTCCTGTCTCCCTAGCCCCTAGTTCACCACAATCCACATACATGCCCAATAAAGCTCTGGTGAATGAATAAAAAAACCACAAAACCTGATGCCCAACTTCAAGGAACTTTCAGTATAGTTAGTGAAGACACAACCTTTTGAAGTGTAACCCAGCACAAGGCAGTATAAAACGAGTGCCTTCTAAGTACTAAAATAGGCATTCAGAGAATGCAGATTATGCTTTTCTGGGACAGTAAGAGCCACAGCAGCAACGGCAATTCCCTGAGTGTCTATGACACCAGCACCATGTTAGTCATCTTCATAAACAGTCCTGCAGCATAATGATTTTACCCTCCTTGACAAATAAGGAACCCAAGATTCAGAGAGGTTAAGTGACTTTTTAAGGTCACAGAACTGGCAGCCAACAACAATAGGATTTGAATTCAGGAGACAAGATTCCATAACTTTGAGAAGGGGGAGCTGGGCATCCACCTATGGAAACAGACAAATATGCAAAGGTGCTCTGTGCAATGCATGTCCTGGGGACTGATATTTTTTTAAAAAGATAAAGTTGGTGGAATGTAGAAAGGCTGGGCACGCCAAGGCTAGGAAGTGGGCTGTGTCTAGACTGCAAGGGCCCTGAGTACCAGGCTAAGGAACCTGCATCGGTCCATGGGCACCTTGGAGCCACTGGTAGCTTAGCAGTAGAGGAAATAGGATCAGAGAGGACCCTCTGAAAGACTAAGTAGTGGGCATAGGCCGGACTGGGAGACAAGAAGGAGGTTCACAGAGAAGGAAACCAATGCAAGCCTAGTGCAACTTTCTGATTCTAAAGGTACTGATTTCTTGGAGGGGAAGGGATGGATACAAGTCAGACTGACAGAAGAAATCATCAGCCCTCGACAGTTGAATTTCTGTGGGTCTGAAAGAGAAAGAAATGAAAAATGACTTGAGTATTAAGCCAAGATACAGGAACACTTATGGCAAAGCCAGCCAGGAGAAGGTACTGGTTTGAGGAGAAAAGTTTTAAACATGCTAAATATGGCACTATAAGGAAAATGTCTAAAATCCAGCTAGAAATCTGGGCCCAAAAGGAAGAGAGAGGAGTGCAAGATATGGAACTTAGGAGTCGTTTGCCTAAAAGTACAAACACAAGCCCTAGGAAAAGTCGATAGACCTTTAGGGCTGAGGAACAGAGGAAGAGGGTTGGAAGATATGCAACAAATCTCAGTAAACACTTACATTTTGACGGCAGGGGTCTGCAGATGAACAAGTAAGAGGGACAAAAGAATGAAGATCTAAATGCCCAATATGAACCAGACACCATTCCAGGAATTTATTTACGCCGCTAAACCTGGAGACTTATCTCTCAGGGAGAGTTGTGGCAGAAGGTCTAAAATTAAGGGGACTATTGTGTGGTACCTTGACATCTGGGGGAAACTGGGGCAGCCTTGAATGGCCTATCTACAAGCTCCTCTTCCCATTCTGCTCCTGAAGTTAAAGTCCCCCAGCCAAACAACTGTCCCTATAATGGGGACCAGGCACAGTTCCCATTATCCCCCAGTAAAGGGTTTCATTTCCTGTCGGTAACTGGAATCATTCAAACAAGCCAAGTACATCTCCTTGCAGAAACGTCTTGATGCTGCAAAGCCTACCTCTCACAGCCCCTGGTTGTTCACTCTTCCCACAAGCAAATGTCCTTGTGGCCTTGGGGTGTGCAACAGTCTCCTCCCCCAGGCTGTGAGTATATGTAACTAATAAAATACTGGCGATCTCGTCTGTCGAGTGTTGGGTATCATGTGTTACGCTGGGCCCATAACCATATGGGGGAATCTTTCCCTTTATCAACTGGGGGAATACAGGTATTAAAACAAAAGAAGATGCCTAAGTGTTCAAGATGAAAGTTACACGAGTGAAACGCTTCAGTTTAGTAAGTACTTGCTTGACTATAAGCAAAGAAATCTGAGAGATGAATGGCTACTCTTTTCTAATTTTATAAATCAGGAAACTGAGGAAGAGAGATGAGATGGCTTCTCTGGGGCCATGTAGCAGGAAGCTCTTCTCTGAGCTGAATGCTGTATTCTTCTCCAAGATTTTCTTGATAGGCTCCTGATGTCCAGATGCTGCACAAGAATCACATGTAACAAGAATTTACAGAAAGCTACTGCAAGCAATAAGAAAAATGCAAAAGCCTAACAGAAAAAAAAACAGGCAAAAATATGAATAGTTAATTCTCAAGAAAAAGAAATAGAAATGGCCAATAATGGGAGAATGTTCAACCTCATTATCAATGAAAGAAATTCAAGCAAAAATCACAGTGAACCATTTTTTCTGTATCTTTCAGGTTGACACAGTTTTAGATTTACACTACCCCATGTTGGTGATGTTATAAGGAATTAAGTACTCTGAGAGGCAGATGACATGAGAAGAAATTCATACCTTTCTGAAAGACAGGGAAACAAGTTGCATAACATTTTTAATGTTATATTTTGTATAACAATTTCATTTCTTGGATTATAGCCCAAGAAAACAACTTGTCAAGTACATAAAGATATATGTATGAGGATGTTTATTCTTTTTCTTAATGTTTATTTATTTATTTAGAGAGAGAGTATGAGAGAGAGAGAGAGCACATGGGAGGGGCAGAGAGAAAGAGGGAGAAACAGAAAATCCCAAGTAGGTTTTGCTGTCAGCGCAGAGCCTGACATGGGGCTTGAACTCACAAAACTGTGAGACCATGACAAGAGCCCAAACTAAGAGTCAGACGCTCAATTGTCTGAGCCACCCTGTCCCCTGCCCCGACTCAGGACTTTTACTCTATTTTTCTTTGTAATACGGAGATATCAGAAACAATCTTACTGTCCACCAGAGGGGATTGACTAAATAAATGTGGGATACCTATCAAATGGAATACAATGCAACTTTTAAAATGATGATGTAGATCCACATTTAGATATTAGGTAAAAAAAAAAAAAACCACTAGGTTAAAAATTACATGTGGAAGAGCATGCATATGACACATAAATGTGTATACTTCTGTATGCATGTACAGGGAGACATTCAAAATGAAATTTACAAAATTTAAATACCTCTGAATATTCAAATTTCAGGTGAGTCTTCCTCTCTTCTTTAGTTTATCCTAAAGACATACCAATAATCCATATCAATAATCTGGGGTGGGGGTTTGGAGCTTTTCTCACATTGGGGGAAAATGCATTGAGTAATGACTATTTCCCTTCAAAAAAGAAAAAGTATACTTCAGAAAGAAAGTACAGAAATTATGCACCATGTTTTGATTTTGTACTTATCCCAACAGACACGCATAAAATCCTAGAAGGGAATGAGCTATGCCCTGGACTGCTCAGACTTCATGATGGGAAGTACATTAAACTGAGGCTTGTGTGCCCTATGGGGAGGCTGTGCATAAAGAGTGAAAACTAGAAGGAACTTGGGTCCAGTAGAAGGAACCTGGGTCCGGTAGGTGTCTCCCAGCCTTCTCTGATTGAAAAGGACACCTGGGTGTCCTAACCAGCGAGAGTCCACTCCCCATTCTCAACAATGGCTACATTTTTGCCTTTGCCTTTGCATGCTCTTCAGACCCATGGCTCTGGATAAATTCCACTCTTAGAGCTTCCACCACCTGAGAAAAATGCCACTGTTTCAAAATCCCATTTGTGCCGATTTGCTGTTAGAAAGCTTTGTGGAGGGCATGCGTGACCTATAAAATATGTGTCTGAAAAATTAAATGCGAGAAATCGGTTCCAGATTTATCTCCCAATTCTGTCCCCCAGAGGAGGGCAAAAGATGACATGACAGAGTCCACAGAGAGTTTAATTCAGAAAGACAGACACTTAATTCGGTTATTTGGAAAAATTACAAACCCTACTATGTCACTTTAGAAATGTCAAAAAAGAGATTTCCATGTATCCCATTAGGCGTCTGTCATGCTCTCAATAATATCACTCTTGACAGTTGTTAAGAGAAGCAATATACATTGGCCTTCTAGCTCTTTCAGAACATACAACTTAATCCATCTGGAAGTAGTTGTGTTGTTGACCCTGGGGTTCTTTTTATTAGAACACATTCAGACACAAACTCTGGAATAGTTCTGGAATATTATATGAGGGTGAATTACAGGCAGTCACACAACCTAGCATTGTCCTTTAAAGCGTATTTATGAGGCAGAGCCAAAGGCTGGCAAAACCCTCCTTCCCCACAGAGGAAATCTAGGCTAAAAAGGAAAATAAGAAGTTTATGAACTATTAAAAAAATAAAGCCTCAGAGTGAGGGAGTTATGGATTAAGTTCCAATCCATTAATTCTTTTATTCCCCGACTGAGCTGGCTGAAGACATGCGGCCCTCTGGTGGGCGACAGAATCAGTCCCATGTAGAATGCACAGGAAAAGGGATGGAATGGCTGGTAAGTTGGGGGGGTGGAGGTGGGGGGGGGTGGAGAGAGCCATTCGTTCAGACGTTAATTTATACGGGAATCTGGAATTCAATAATCTCACATCCCCCAGGTTAGGGAAAGATCTACTCCCCAATTTCATTTGGGAGTTCTATTATATTAAGCAATATTCTGTTTGGCCAGACATGCCATTCTTCTCTTGAAGGAAATTAATTTCTTGATTCTTCCAGCTAATATAATCCCAATTCAGTGCTTAAAGTTTTCTCAGAGCACTACTAGATGAAATGAAGTTCTAAAGTACCTCTTGCGGGAACTTACAAGCTACACATGGAAATGATGGAGGAGGGTCCAGTTGAGAGGGCAAGGCTGGGGAAATCAGGTGTTGACCTGCCCCTCATAAGCCACACTGGTGATTTGTTAAGACTGCTTCATACCCTCGGGGTGCCTGAGTGGCTTGGTCAGTTGAGCCTCTGACTCTTGATTTCGGCTCAGGTCATGATCTCAAAGTTCATGAGATCAAGCCCCATGTTAGGGTCCATGCTGACAGCACAGAACCTGCTTGGGAGTCTCTCTCTGCCCTTCTGAGCTCCCATGAGCTCTCTCTCTGACTCTCAAAATAAATAAATAAACTTAAAAAAAGAGTGTTCTATATTCTTAGCTCTTTACTGAGAAGGGCTCTTTAATGATTTACAGAGGAAATTTATTTTTAAGAATGGAGGGCCTTTGGGGTGCCTGGGTGCTTCAGTTGGTTAAGTGTCCAACTTCGGCTCAGGTCATGATCTCACAGTTAGTGGGATCAAGCCCCATGTTGGGCTCTGTGCTGACAGCTCAGAGCCTGGAGCCTGCTTCATATTCTGTGTGTCTCTTTCTCTGTCCCACCCCTGCTTATGCTCTGTCTCTCAAAAATTAATAAATGTAAAAAAAATTTTAGAAAAAAGAATGGAAAGACTTTGAACAGGATAAATAAAAGATTATAAGAAAAAGAAATACAGTGATCTCCAGTTGCTTAAAAGGCAACTCAACAAGTCTTTACCAGCAAAAGGAAAAGGTCAGAATCAATAAAACGGGCTTTCCTTTGGAAGGAGATCTGTTCTCAGTTTAACACAAATAAATCCTTATGGTGGGCCTTCTGAAGAGCAAGGAAATGTTCAACTATTCAAGGCATCTGGCCTTGCCAGAAAAATTAAACATCTGCATTTGAAATTCCCCAACGATATCAAAACAAAACAAAACAACCCGTAGACACTCTGCCCCCTTCCTCTGCCTGCAGGGCAGAGGTTAGTTACACTGAAAAAATAGAAACAAGTCTTCAAATGTAAAGATTCTACTACTTGTAGATGCAGTTTTGTTCTAAAAGTAGTTTTTGGGGAGTGCCTGCCTAGCTCTTTTGGAGGAGACTGTGAGTGTTGATCTCAGGGTTGTGAGTTCAAGCCCTACATTGTGTGTAGAGATTCACAAGAAAAATAAACTTAAAAAAAATAAGTAAAAGCATTTTGGAGACATCATCTTAAAGGTGATGTTAACTGGGAAAATCCCACATATAAGAAGAGACTGGTTTGGGAATAGTGCAGGATACTGAGTATCACTGATGACAGAACTTTCCCCTTCAAAGGCATCTTGGCCAAATTCACCATCTCTTGTTCTTTTATGTTTATTTATTTATTCTGTGTGTGTGTGTGTGTGTGAGAGAGAGAGAGAGAGAGAGAGAGAGAGAGAGAGAGAATCTTTCTAGTTGTGAGCATAGACCCCAACAAGGGGCTCGATCTCATGACCACAAGATCATGACCTGAGCTGGTATTAAGAGTCAGATGCTTAACTTACTGAGCCACCCAGGCACCCTTCTCTTGTTTTTATAGTACTTGCCTTTGTAAAGTAAGTACTGGCTCAACTACTATCATGTGCAAGATATGCAATGAATGCCATTTTTCTCAGCCTTATTTTCTTTGACAAATCTAATGCTCACTGTCATGGGAGAGCTGTTCTGAACACAGATATTCTCAACACAAACACACAGATACACACACACACACACACACCACATATATACATATACCACATACATACACAGTTTTATTGATGAATTCATAAGCCTGATACTCACCTAATTCTGCAACCTTAGTTACACCCAATTCCTAGCTCTTACTAGCTATACTTTCTCCCCTTTTTCCTTCCTCTCAAGAAAGCATATCAGATTGCAAGCCAGCAAGGGATTAAGAATTTTAACTTTATATCTGCTTTCATTAAAAAAAAAGTAAGTCATCTGTATCCTTAAGCAATTTAAACATTATTAGGGAAAAACTATGGGGAATATATCTCACAAACTATCACAGCCACTGCTGGCATTCAGCATCAGAGTTAGTTTCTTGCCTATAATGGTCCCCCCACCCACATGCAGGCATTTGTAAACACACACACACACACACACACACACACACACACACACACACACCCCTTCAGCTATATAAATCCTACCAGTATCTCAAAGTCCATCCACTCTATAGATGCAAATCCTTCAACCTCCCTTCTCTGGACTCTAGCAGCATTCACAAACTTGAGTTTTCCAGTAGACAGGGGCATTATCTGCATATTGGAAGCCAATTTTCAGACACAAACCTTCAAAGCTGAGCAGTGGAGATAGGGCAACCAGAAAGAGATGTCCCAGCTGAAGGAGCCACGGCTGGTCAGCCCCAGCCCATTGCTGCCGTGTGGGAATGCAGCCCAATGCCACTCAATCTCCCCATGTTTTAAGAGAAGCCAGATATCTGCATTTTATTTTTTTTAAGTTTAGTTATTTATGTTGAGACAGAGACAGTGTGAGGGGAGGGACAGAGAGAGAGAGAGAGAGAGAGAGAGAGAGAGAGAGAGAATCCCAAGCAGGCTCCACGCTGACAGCATGGAGCCTGATGCAGAGCTCGAACCCACAAAGCTGTGCGATCGTGATCTGAGCCAAAAGCCAGAGTCCACACTTAACTGGCTGAGCCACGCAGGCACCCCAAAATATCTGCCTTTTATGGGAAATATCCCAATTTTAAACAGTGGCTCAATTATGAAGGTTAAGAAAACAGCAAATATGTGACCTGTGTTAAACCCATGAAACCACTAACTTGCATCCTCTGGTCCCTACCAAACATGGGAAGCTTAATGATAAAGGACACACGTGTAAATAGCTGTGGTGTATGTGTGCATCTTACATCACCATGTAGATCAGTATATTTCAGAAAGACATATACAAATTTGTGTCATATATAACCTGAAAATAAACCAGGGCTTTACCTCCTGGTCTTCAACTTTAGCTTATTTAAAATTTCAAATAATGAATAAGGATGACCTTAGATATTTATACTTAGAAAAAAAAACGACATGGGTCAAGGAAGTTAAGGAACACTGACCCTGACGATACGGTATACCCTTATCTATTTTATTCAGCTTGTATCAAGAGTATAATCTAAACATCTAGGTTGGAACAGAACTCATTTGAATCTTTTAAGGAACTAG
Organism: Proteles cristata cristata; assembly: GCA_017311185.1. NCBI lineage: Eukaryota > Metazoa > Chordata > Mammalia > Carnivora > Hyaenidae > Proteles > Proteles cristata. Next base: position 2,146,296 of record JAESUZ010001551.1, on the reverse strand, counting down.
ACTCTGGACAACCATTTCATGTGTTAGAAAGTTGATTCTGCCAGATTATACACAGAGTAGCAGTCAATTTCCAACGTGCCAATAAAGCATCCCATACTTTGGTCAGTTCTTAGTAAGAGCTACCTGCACCTTAATATGTTTACTTTATAATGATAATAGTCCTACCCCAATCAAAACAGTAAAGAAAAGCACCTAGCACGGAAAATGAATTCAAAGCATATTAGCTGAAGTTGTCTAAAAAGAAATAAGCAAAAGACAAAATTTCCAGGCATCTTGTCTCTCTGTGGAGAAGCAAGAACGCCCTGTGGCTTGGACTTCCTTTATCAAAAGCATGCCCATACCTTTCTGTCAGATAAACTTATTTGGTTTTTCTTGTGTAATGGGGTGAGTATTGTACAAGGTTTCAATGCCTTTTTTTCCAACTCAAATTGTCCCTCAGAGGCTCAAAGTACTAACAAAGTGCTTTCCTGCATGAAAGTGCTGTCTACATTTGTCTGGCAAATATGACGCCGACTGAAAAGCCTGATAGGTGTGTAATTTGTCACGGGCACAATCGAGCTCCAGGCTGCTTACACCAGAGAGCAAATTCAACTTTATAAAGAGAAGCGTGGACAGGAAAGCCTTCCGGCAGAATTCCCAGTAACCAGAATATGGGCATGAGATCCAAAGACTAATAAAACAGACTGGGGAGAAGGTACTGATGAAGCAGCAGCCTAAGGAGAGAAGAGGGGGGATCTGAGCCAGGCTTTTGTAGTCAAGGACAAGGGATGGAAGATCTCTGGTGTCACCTATAACTCTGTAACAGCTCCAGAGATCAGGCTACATTGTCCTAGTTTCTACAGATGTGAAAACAGGCTCATAAAGGTCTATAGTCTCACGCAGCCACTCAGTGGCTTAACTGGAGTTTGGCCAGGTCTTTCTAGCTCTAAAGCTCAAGGCTAGTCAATACCTAAATGTCACCTTCCAATAAATCACCTAGACAGTCAACTGCAGGTAATTAGCTATGCTGTGAAACTACAGATCGGGGAGAGGGTGGTATTCATCTTTTAGCTTAATTTTATTAAAGACATAATACACCAACCATAGAAAACAATATGCTGAGCTATAGCAAATCAGCGCTGTTGTCAGTAAGTGTGTTTTACTCAAATATATATTTAGCGCTTACTAACACCTTGGAGATCCCCCAGATCCTAGAGAGGTAGAAATTCAAAGCATTCAAGATAAGCTCAGAGGTAACCTTTTTCCCCGCCTCCCCATTACTGCATAAACGGGAAGATATTTTCACTGAAAAGGAAGCTTGTTTACTGAATCACCAAATATTTATTGAGGAACCATCCAGGTCAGAAGTGGCTCTGAATTCTGAGGATGACAGAGTGAACAAGATAGAGAAGTCTGTGCCTAAATGAAACTTGCTTTCCTTTGTTTAGAGACAGACTCAGCAAAGCAAAGGAGGGAGAAGGGGAGGAGTCACTATTGGTCTGCGGTAAATGCTGTGAAGCAAATATTGGGGTACCTGATAAATAATTAACAAAAGACAGCCTTTATAACGGGAGATGGGGGGTGAGCCTCCCTAAGGTGAGGATGTTTAAAGAATGAGATATAAATCAGGACAAGGAGTCCACATTGGAAGGGGATGAGGAAAGGGTGTTTCTGGCAAAGCGACCAGTGAGGACAATGAGCTTCATTTATTCCAAGAAGGGTTAGCCCCGCCCTGTGAGTGGGCACAGCAAGCTGAGGTGTGGGTGCACAGATGTTGAGGGGGGGGGTAAGAACCAGTCCCTCTTACATGCCACTAGAGTGGGTCTGGATTTTATTCTAAGCTCAGTGGAAAGCTGTCAAGTGACTGGGTCTCAAACAGAGGTCCAACACACACAGGCTGAGGGTTTTATGTCAGCCGTTGTATGAAGAATGGGTAAGAGGATCAGCGAACGAGCGGGAGAACCAGCCGCAGTGGGAAGACAGCACTTGGAGGTTCTGCTGGATGCCTGCCATTTGCCCTCGTGATCTACCCTCCACCATTTCCTATCCAGTTGTCTGCCTCAGAGGCTGGCTTCTGTAGGTCACAGCCAAGGCTACCCTTGGCTTCTGACTTCCACTTGGTTTGGCCAATGGGAAGCTCCAGCTGGAGGTTAGAGGAAGGGAGAAGAGAGACTTTGGGGGTGTTGATTCCCTCAGCCCCCCACTTTCTACGCCTCTCCCCTTCCCCAGGGGATCCCAGCCTGGTTGTATCCCTCGATCACAGACTGCTGGATGGTCAAACGGCTTCTGCCAGGTGGTCCATCCTACATCTCCCCTTCAGCATCCTAGTACGCTTCCCTCTCCATGCACCTTCCCTCTCCTCTCCTCTCCTCTCCAGGCCTTGCACAGTACCAGAAAAGACTGCTACTAGGCCTCAGGGCCCTGCACTCTGGCCTTGTGCTTTGAAAATGGTACCTTTATTAAACTCTAGTCAAATTACCTGATTGTAAATGCCATCTGTTTCCTGCTGGGTTCCTTACTGACACAGGAAAGAGAGGATCTGATTTTGAAAGTTCAGTTACTGTGGTCCTTGACTAATACTCTGTTCTGCTGACGCTCTGTGCTTTCTGATGTAAGGGTCACAAACCCAAAAAGATTTCCAAGAAATCATGCACTTCTTTCCTTCTTTAGGAGAACCAACAACCACAAACTGACCAAAGAAATAAAATGTCAAGATCATAGGTGTTCAGAAAACAAAATAAGAATTCGTCATCGCCAGTATTTAATTTCAGGCCAGTTACAAGAGCTCTTGCTTTAATATTTAGATTTATAGTTCTCCTTCAACTTTTCATTTATTTAATCAATGTTAATTAAGTGCTACTACTTGCAAGGCATTATTTGAGGCACTTGGGGATGGGGCAAAGATCAGATCGAAATACCTTCCCCTTTGGTGCTTATACTCTAGAGGACAGTCATAAAATAAACAAATCAGCAATATCTGACGTGCTCATAAAAATTACTTAAGGAGGATAGAGGGTGGGAGATTTCTATAAGAGAATATTACCTTTCTTAAAAGGTAGTATCTGAGCACAGACCAAAAAGACAGGATGAAGTGAGCAATGACAACCCCCCGGGGAAGCATGACCCAGAAGAAACTACGAGAGGCTGAGGCAAGAAGTGCCAGACACTTCCAAGTAACAGTGAAAGGCCAGTGTGGCTGCAGCAGACTAGGTGAGACAAAGCTACCAGCCTTTTGGAGAATTCGGCTGCTATTTTGAAGACAAAAAACTGTTAGGATTTTGAGCAGAGTGGTGACAGGAAGAGACTTAGTTTGGGGAAGATCCTTCTAGCTGCTGCCCTACAGATAAGGTGGCAAAGACGGAAAGGCAAAAAAACACTCCTACAGAAGTCTGGGGCAGAGATGCTAGCGGCATGGACCAGGGCAATAGCACTACGTGTGATGAGCAGAGGTAAGTTAGGCATTGGATACACATGCCAAGTGTGGAGCTGAGCTGGAGACAGAGATTTGGAGAACATCAGGAAATGCCATGAGCCTGAAAGAGACCACCGAGGGGGTGAAGAGAGGAAGCGACAAATTTGAAGGATGGAACCCTGAGGAACTGGAGGCTCACAGGTCAGACGACAAATTTGAAGGATGGAACCCTGAGGAACTGGAGGCTCACAGGTCAGAAAGACAAAGGGAGCCAGAAAAGGACTTTGAAAAGGAAAGGCCAGTAGAGTAGCAGGAAAAGTCAGGAGAGTGCGGTGTCCCAATGCCAACAGAAGAAAGCATGTCAAGAAGGAGGAAGTGATGACAGCGTGTCTGGTTGGCTCAGTTGGTGAAGCATCCGACTCTTGATATTGGCTCGGGTCATGATCTCACGGTTTGAGGGATCAAGCCCTGCATCAGGCTCTGTACTGACAGGTGGAACCTGCCTGGGAGTTTTCCCTCTCTCTCCCCCTCCTCCTCCTCTTCCTCCTCCTCCTCCTCCTCTCTCTTTCAAAATAAATAAATAAACTTTAAAAAGGAGAAGAAGGAAAGGATGTCAGATGGCTCAAGTGAGAAAAGAATGGGGGCAAAAGAATCTGGCCAAAAGGGGCCTCCAAGGACGCCGCAGTGCTTGGAGACGTAGTGGAGATGATGTTCTCTGTTGTCCATGAGGAGCAGACAGATGCTTAGTACGCAAGAGTTAAGGAGGTTTTCTTCTTTCTTTTTTATGCAATGTGGAGACAGTAGAGCATCTTTGAATGCTGCTGGGAATTGTCTAATAGGGAGAGGAAACCAGGGGATGCAGAAGTGAGAGGGGTAAGGCCCAGGGCCCCCTGAAAACCCTGGGTAGGAGAGCAGCATTAGTCCTGTGGGAAAAGCACAGGGTCTATTTGCACACAGGCTGGGGGGAGCCTGTGGGGGTTTCCTCCTGACTGAGCTTTTCTGCTTAAAACAGGAAGCGGGGGCGCCTGGGTGGCTTAGTCCATTAAGCATCCGACTTTCGCTTAGGTCATGATCTCGCAGTTCATGGGTTCGAGCCCCGTGTCACTGACTGCCAGCTCAGAGCCTGGAGCCTATTTCAGTCTGTGACTCCCTCTCTCTCTGACCCTCCCCTGCTCACACTGTCTCTCTCTCTCTCTCTCTCCTAGAAATAAATAAAACATTAAAAAAAAAAAAGAGCAATTACTCATTCAGTAGAGAACGGGGGAGGCGCCCCTGGAGGCCCAAGGAAAGAAGAGTGTGAAATAGTCATCCAGGGCAAGGGGGTAGAGTAGGGGCAGGCAGCAACTTGTCTTTGATGTGAACCCATAAATCCCATTAGTATTAATTTAGGGAGGAGAAAAAAACCAAGATACTCATGTGAAGAATATATGGAAGATCTGGCAATCGGAAGCTAGAGGGAGGAGAATCCCAGTCACCAAAGGGTGCACTTGGTGGTGTTCTCCTCGTTCTGATCCAGGCGAGAGGGATGTGTGGAGCTGCCCCTGTTTCTGAAAGTGCCCTCAAGAGAATGTGGGGATTCCCACTTTCCCCAAGGCTTGTGCGCAATTCAACCAAGGCAGCATTCAAATATATGGAAATGATCTTTATTTTAGGTTCTTTCTCATTTAGCCTTTTAGGTTCTGAGAACTAGCAAAATAAATCCCAAACTCTGCTTTTAAAAGCTTTCTTGTAAATCATCCCTGGTTTGTAAAAGCCAAGGTCCTAAATATAACCAGAGTGGGGAACGAAAAGAAAAAAAAAAAAGACTAATGACCCCTGACATTAGAATTCAAAATGCCCTGCATGCAAATCCACTTTCCCCTCACTCTTTTGTAATGCAATAAACAGTGAGAATTAGAATTGCAAAAATACCAAAAGAGCTACATGAAAATGATACAACAAAGTAGTTTCACAGTGATATTGAGAAAGGAATATGAAATGGATAAAAGATAACACGGAGAGACAGAATCTGGTGTTAGGTATGTATAAGCGAGTGTGTATATGTGCACATGCATGTCTGAGTGAGAGTAAGTGGAAAAGATTATTTATTTCTTTGCTTTATTCTCTCTGAACAAATTTTAAAGAATAGATGCTGCTTTGGTCACCTTTCAACAATGTGACACATGGTTCCTATTTTAGTTCCAAATGATTTTTCATTAAACAGTTTTTGAAATATTTACTTGTTAATATAAAAGATCATTTGAATGTTTTAAAAAAAAAATAACAAAGTCAAGCAATTTTCACGATAGACTTTCCAAAACTCCCTGATGCTATTTTCTTCCAATTATTATGTATCACATTCCTAGGCACCACACAACCCTGATGCTACAGACGTTTCTCTCTGGGCTTCAGTTAAAAACTTGAAATGAGGGGCGCCTGGGTGGCTTAGTCGGTTGAGGGTCCGACTTTCGCTTAGGTCATGATCTCGCGGTTCGTGGGTTCGAGCCCCGCGTCGGGCTCTGTGCTGACTGCCAGCTCGGAGCCTGGAGCCTGTTTCAGTCTGTGACTCCCTCTCTCTCTGACCCTCCCCTGCTCACGCTGTCTCTCTCTCTCTCTCTCCTAGAAATAAATAAAACATAAAAAAAAATTAAAAAAAAAAACTTGAAATGAGACAATGAAAGGGAGGAAGACCGATGCCCTGGAGCCAGAACATATTAAGTACTGCAGTCAAGTTTTGAGAAATCATTTGCCCATATGGATATATCGGCTGCACAGAAATGGACTAGCACTTGCTCCCACCCCATGTCCTTCTTTTCCTTTATGTGTCACTCCCAACGGCAGGATGAAAGAGAAGCTTCTCTAATTGGTCTACAAAGAAACAGAAAAGCACATGTCTAAACATTCCTCCTCACTTGTTTCCTGGCTTCCATCAAATGTAAGTAATTTCATATAGTGCCTGGGCTCACACACCCAAAGAGAACTCCGTGATTAACGCAAAGGGCAGTCAAACCACGGCAGACACCTCCAGGTGGGCAGGCTGGGCAATCTGCTACGACAGGCAAGTCAGTCATGTGGCACTGAAACTTCTGGTGTGGATGACACCATCTACCTACTCAGTATCCACTCTCCCCCTCTTTGTTACCAACAGAACCCTGATTTTTTAATGAACTAAATACTCAGCTTGAGAATTCCTTGCATCTAGGGGTGATCAAAAGGAACAATGAGATGGATAAAAAGGTGCTTGGTGGGGCTTCCAGAAAAGTCTGTTGAAAAGGGAAGGCTCAGATACCATCAACAGGCTGTGAGCTTTAGTTTTTGAGCACCTGTCTCTCCTCTTTGTCCTGCCTGTGATAGCCAGAGATGGAGCGAGCCACCAGGTTTTAGCCATGAGGACGTAAGTCTCCTGACAAGGCAGGACCAGGCAGAAAGACGGAATGATCTGGGTCTTGATGGTCCTCTGAATTTGTCAAAGCACCCCGGGAAACACAAACTCTTTTATGGTCACACCATTTGTGATGTTTAAATTTACATGACAGTATGAATTGGTCACAGTACCTAGATATTTGGCCAAACTTGTCTGGATGTTGCTGTGAAGGTATTTTTTTTTTTAGGTGAGATTCACCTTTAAATCAGTTGACATTGAATAAAGCACATTACCTACCCTCCACAGTATGAGTGGGCCTCATCCAATCAGCCTTAATAAAAAAAGTGACTTCCTCTGAAGAAGAGAGGATTCTGCCAGCAAGCCACCTTTATACAAGAGCAGCAAAATCAACTCTTCTCTGGGTGTCCAGCCTGCCAGCCTTCCCTGCAGACTTTGGACTTACTAGTCTCCACAATCACATTAGTCACTTCCTTAAATCAGTCAATCAATCTCTCCCTCTCTCATATATATATACATGAGATACATACAGTTGACCATTAATGACAGGGCACTGAACTGCCACACAAGAAAGAATATGGGTATAACTTCTGATCCCCACAAAACTTCTTTACGAATAGCCTGCTGTGGACCAGAAGCCTTACTGATAGCATAAACAGTTGATTAACAGCTATCCTGTGTATTTATTATATACTGTATTCTTACAATAAAGTGAGAGAAGAGAAAATGCTATTAAGAAAATCATAAGGAAGAGGGGAGACCAAGTGACTTAGTTGAGCATCCGACTTTGGCTCAGGTCATGATCTCAGGGTCCATGAGTTCAATGCCCTCATTGGGCTCTCTGCTGTCAGGGAAGAGTCTGCTTCTGTCCCCCTCTTTCTCTGTCCCTTCCCCACTCTCTGTCTCAAAAATAAATAAACTTTTTTTGAAAATTGTAAGGAAGGGAAAATAGAGTCCTGTCATGTATTTATCGATACCGTAAGTTTACATCGTCATGTTTACAAGATAAATCACATGTCTGTCAGCACCTACACCAATCTAGTCTTACATGACACAAATTATGCTACATGTTACACGATTACACACACTAGGCACCAAAAATGGAAAGTTAATATAAAGTCCGCATGAGCATAACTTCTGATAACTTTTAACTTTTTATAATAATTTACATATATCTTATGGTAATAAATGACAAAATAGACTAGTATCCACTTATATTTTATGCTGTCATAACATACTCACCTTTTTCTTATTTTTTAAATATCTCTAGGCTACATGGTTTGTGACTTCTTTTGAATTGCCATAAATCTCAGAAAAATTTCCAACATGTTCTTGAAAAAAAATTGCATACATATATGAGAGACAGAGACAGAGACAGAGAGAGATTTCCTCTTACTGGTCTGTTTCTCTGGAGGACCTGCCCATCACACGACTGTAACGGGGTGTCCACTCGCCGCAGCTGAAAGCAATCCTCTCTGGCACCTGAGACCCCCCCCCCACATCCTGAGCTGGGTAACTGTGCACGTGCCCCTGTGACTCCCAGCCTCCAGCTTTGCAGAGTGGGAAAAGGGGCGATCTGGACTCCCTGGGCGGGCTGGAAGCACTGCATGAGACAGCGTGTGTAGGCATGCTGTGCGTTATGCGGCCAACTGGAAATGTCAGGAAGCACCGTCATCACAGGCTCGCTGTGACAATTCACAACCATAATTCTCCATTCATGGCTGCATTCATTTAAAAGAGCAATTACCTTTAAGTCTGACCATCATAAAGTCATTATGTTATATGTCACTTATATCTCAATAAAGCTGGGGCGGAGGCAGAGGCGTTATAGAACATTTGCAAGTTCATTAAAGCACAAGGAAGACAATGTTCAACCATCCTCACCCCATCGCTACTGTCACCTACTAGTACCTAGCATTTATTGAGTTCCAGCTGTGTACCAGGCAGCACATGAAGCACCATAATGCAAAATCTCTACCTTATGGGGCAGAGATAAGTGGGTACCATTTTGGCACCCATTTTGTAGAGACAAAACTAAGAATGAGAGCAGTAAATAACTTGTCCCAGAAGATGCAGCTAGTAAGTGGCAAAACCAGGATTCAAACCCCGAATTCCAGGTCTGAATAATGCCAAAGCCCACACACTTAACCATGGTGTCTGGTTGTGTTGTGTGCTTTAATAACGTCTTTGCTAATGTAACAGCACTACAGCCCGTCGTCAGGGTGACCTTGCTTCAAGTTTCTGTGCTCCTTGCTTGCTGACCTAAGTCCCTTGATCTATAGCAGAAAAAACTGACTTCCCTTGAGATCTGTAGACCACTGCCCTTGAGAAGTGAAGAACCAAACCTCTCCAGAAGATTAGTCCTGACTACATTGGAGAACAGCTGCAACTGATGCCAGTTATACAGGTTCATGTCAACATAAGACTGTCTGCCTGGGCCTCTCGTGTATGTAGCCCCTCCTTATCTTTTAAACATCCCTGCCCCTCACCCCTCCGTTTACTCCCAGACAGAGAAGAGTCTTTGAGATGTTCATCTACCATCTTCCCAGGTTGCTGGCTTCCTGAATAAAGCAACCTACTGGTGAGCAGCTGAACCAGAGTTAGAATAGGCTCTCTGTTCAGTAACACTAATACAGAAATGGGATGTGACTGGGTAACCCTCAGGGGAATGAAAATAGTATATGCAGGTTCCTCAGCATATAAACAAACCTAAATTATTCTATTATGGGGCTGCTAGCTCTCTTGCCCAGGGTGGCGTTTTAATTTGAAATGAAGAAGACTCTTCCATATTAACTAATCCTACTACACTCACCTTTACTTCAGATAAAGATATCCTGTCTGTCAGGCTCCCTGAAGTTTATCTGGAAGGCCAGGTTTATCCATTTCAAACTGCCCATACATCCACAATCTCACTTCATTTTCCCTGCGTCAAGAAGGGCATGTGCTATTACCTCCATTTTCCAGGTGAAAGAACTGACCCCTGGAGAGGTTAAGTAAGTTGTTCAAGGTCACACAGCAAATTAGTGGTACAAGCAGGATTGGAAAGCCTATCTCTCCGATGTCCAACCTGGGACACTTTCCATTGTTCTGTGTTCCCTCTACCTGTCACTTCCTCCACTCCCGAGGGGCTTAGAAGTTGATGGGGCATGCTATCTATTCCTAAGGGTAAAACCACCCTATCTGGGTAGGACACACACACACACACACACACACACACACACACACACACACACACACACAGGATGCACTGTAATTGTATCTGCCAAAATGGTTTTATAACAGTCCAGTTGAGGATGCAGAAAAGTCCAGGCTGCCTTTCAGAAAGAGAGCCCAGAGGGTCAATTTCATCATGAAACAGGATTTCTTCACTCATGGGTGGATGGGTGGGTGGGTGGACGGACGGACTGCATTAACAGCGGCTCAGGGGACTGTGGGATAAAAGCTCATTTAGCTTTCATTGCACTTAGGCAGTGACAACGCAAACTGCAACTGGGAAACAGGCTTGCCCAAGAAAGAACATGGAGAAAGCTGCATCTTAACCCTTCTGTGACTTTCTCCCCATTTCTAAATCATATGGTATTAAAGAGTTCTTGCGAATAACAAGTTACTCTTTTGACTCATTAAAGATGATATTTACAGAAAATAAGGAGCAAGGATGTAATGATTAAGGGAAAAAACTATCCCAGGATGAGATTATGGTCATATTCAGTCTTTTTTCTTTTTTTTTTTTTTTTTTTTTAAAGATAGCAGAAATCCACTTTTATTTTTTTTTTTTATTTCTGGGAGAGAGAGAGACAGTGTGAGCAGGGGAGGGTCAGAGAGAGAGGGAGTCACAGACTGAAACAGGCTCCAGGCTCTGAGCTGGCAGTCAGCACAGAGCCCGACGCGGGGCTCGAACCCACGAACCGCGAGATCATGACCTAAGCGAAAGTCGGACGCTTAACCGACTAAGCCACCCAGGCGCCCCATATTCAGTCTTAACCTGAAACCAAAGAAAGTACAAATGGAGGTAACACACCGCACCGTCTATGTAGGACCAAAGCCAGGAATATCAGGTGGAAATATTTGCCTTTCATCAACAAGGCAACCAGTCAAGCACCTGCTTCAGTGGCACTGGCCTCAACAAAGCAGAAGTTTACTTCTCTCCTCAGGGCAGTTGGATGAGTAGACATAATAAGGCAAAAAAGAGGAACTGCAGAATTTGAAGCTCAAAGAGGAAAGACTGGTATTGGGGATAGAAATTCCTAGGAAACTGAAACAAGGTTTCTAAACATGCTGTCAAATGACCCCTCATCAAGTGAGAAGCAGCACTGAAAGCCCGACCACCTACAATGTTCCCTTTAAAGTCATCAGAAAACTCAAGGGTCTTTTTCTCTGTTACATTAGCAAGAGGAAGTTTGGGAAGTTTAGACTGGGGAGACTGGTCACCCTGTTGAAAACACACTTGCCACAGACTCACAGATGTTCAAATTGTGGACCAAGTTTCCTTTCAAACAACAACAGAAAGTGATTTGAGGCCCACCAGTGTGGGCTGGGGAGTGAGCATAGTGAGAAAAGGTGAGAGAAAAGTCAAGGGGAAAAAAAGCCCATCGGAGGTGCTTTCACTAAAAATGCTGGGATCTGTGTCATCCAGTCATAGTACCATGTCCCAAGGAGAAACACAATCCAGGATCCAGAGACTTTTCACATTTCTACCTAGACACACAACAAAATGTAAACAGGAAGAGCCCATTCTTGATGCACAGGAAACACAAAAATTATTCTCTTCACATTGCTGCCTTTCTCAAAATTCCTCACAAGAGTGACCACAAGCCCATGAACACTCTCCCTCCTGGCCCTTACCCCAGATGCTCCACCCAACCTGGGCAGGCTGAGCTGCTGGCTCACTTTCTCTCTCAACTCTTTACTATGTAGTTCAACACAGCCTCTCAATCTTCTTAGTTTTCTTCCACTTCCATTCTTTTTGAGAGGACCTGGGAGTTTACCAAGGGAGCTCAAATTCTTTGTGTGTAGAAGCTAGGGATGTGGTGAGGATCACGAATATCCATGCGTTAATACTTCACCATCAACACATTATGACATCGTGTCCCTTTGAATTCCATTGTCTTAAACTCAAAAGCTCACACTTTAACAGAGGAGGCTTTTCAAAGGGTAGACCAAGAATTTGACTCTAAGAGGTCCAAGAAACTAAAATCTGACTCCAGAGATCATGGTCTTTCTGTAACATCAAAGATAACAAGAGGAACTAGGGTTGAAAAGAGATCTTTTTTCCCCACCTCATTTTGATCAAGCCAGTAAATGTGACGACATGCCAGGCACTGGGCTAGGTGGTAGGAGTCCTGGTCCTTAAAGAGATCATGATCGGATGCAATGGTTCTCAAACTGTACTCCTCAGAGCACAAGTATTCTTGTGAAAAGGGTTCCATGGCCCAAATACTCTAGGAAATGTGGCTTAGTCGATATCCTTCAGGATATTTTTCAAATCTATCCTAATTCCAAATTAAAGAAACTTTGTTTCTTTACTCCAAGATTTCTGAAATTCAATTCTGGATGGGCCCATTTGCCTTGCAAAACACACACCTAGAGATGAGCCCACAAATGTTAATGTAGAGAGATTCTACCTTTAGCCGAAACAAACAGATGAATAATTGGCACCTTGAAGATGAAATAAGGACAGTGAAAGCATTTTCATACAAAGCACATCGTATTTCAACCCAAAAGGCTAGTGAATTTAAATGTTGTCCAAACAGAGTATCTCTGTCTGCTTGCTGCAATGAGAAAGTGAGCCATGAATAAAAATGGATTGTACAGGGTATCCATTTGCTTGTGTAGGCAGTGGGAGAGCTAACCAGCCTTCCGGAGAAATTGTAGTAAGATCAAATCCTTGGTATCCATAGGAGTTACTGTGAGGAAAACTCTCTGGCACCCAGTGAGTGGATGGTGACAATTCCCTCAATCAGTTCATGCTATAGCTTCAGCTGCAGTGTCAGGGGCTATTTTCTCACCAGGCCAGTTCAGTGTATGATGTGGGAGTTATTCCCGGAAGCTTCGCCTCAAGTCTGTTTCTCTGGGACTCCAAATGATTCTTTGAAATGTCTCATGTCCCTAAATAAATTCCTTTTCTATTTAAACTAGCCAGAGCAGACTCTGATGTTTGGAACTAATACTCCCAGCCATATTTTCTTCCCTCACTTCCAGCACCCGGGCAAATAACAGTTTTAGCCATTCACAATCTAGCATTTCCCCTCGGGAAACTCTAATCTAGTAATACTTTTCTGTGGACTCTCCACTGCCCTCCTTTACCTTCCAGCTCTACATAGTCAATGAAACTGACCCCTAGTTCTAGAATCCCACCTGTATTCCTTGGCAACACAATCTTCTTTCTTAGCCTAAGGCCAGTCTACTTATTGAATGAAATATACTTTTCTGTTGGTCAACATGGCAACATCTTTGGCTAAGTCAAAGCTTAGCTCTTCATTTATCTTTTGAGTAGTAAATATGTCCCTGGATAGCCCAGTGCTTTGAACCCAATATTTATCTCTCAACCTATCCCATGCTTCAACAATCATTTTGCTTTTTTGGGTTATGCTTTGCATAGCTCTTTCAAAGTGTTAAGAAATCTGTCAGAGTAACTTCAAACCAGGAGCTGGGTGGTCTGCGTATTAAAGCAAGCAAGAACGCCAGGAACTGTCCCCATTTCCCAGCTTGGTGACTAGAACTCGGACAAATTAAAGGGGCATCCATAGCACCCCCTCAAAAGAAGGCACTCAACGCCTTCACAGGCTTCCATTCAAGAGCAGAGAGTCAAGGCCAGTGGGAAAGGTTACTTAAAAAGTGCTCCAGGAAAATGTTTAAGTAGTCATCTTAGGGAAGCAAAAAAGCACATTTCTTGATGTAGTGGTTTTAAAAAAGATTTAGATCCAGCATGTGAATTCCCATAGAATCCTAGTTAGTCACCTTATCTATGTAAAAGCAAACTTAGTTTCACATCAATGGTGCTTCTCATTTATCTTAATGCTAAGGATTTATTTCTTATGCAAAATTGTTTATTTTTACCAGCTTGGAACTTAAAAAAAATCACATTCTCTTCTTGAAGAATTTTCATTAAGCCAAGGTGTCATCAAGCTGAAAATCTGCAGACACAATTTTGGCTTACTTTCTCAGGAAACTCAGAGGAGTGCCCGATCCAGGCAACAGAGGATTATCGTAGGCACTGCTGACAGATTCTTAACAGCATTGGGAAAAGAAAAAACATAAGTGGTATATAATGATTTACAAAGATTTCTGTTCTAACCTAAAGTTGAACCAATAAGTTAGTCTAGACTGGCCCATAACTGTCTGTGGCCCGGAAGCTGCATTCTTCAGGGGGAAAAAAATGTTGTAGTTGAAACTCAGAACGGTTTTGTCCCCATGATGTGTACAACAGATCTGGGTTAATGTAATCTGGTACCTGGGATTATGCAGGTTATGACTGAGATAAAAATTAAACATGCAAATGATGGATTACATGGAATGTTTGCAATTCATGTATTTATTCATTTAGGTACCATAGAGTCATAATCACAATGTGAGTAGGTAAAAATCATTAACCAGAACAAAATTATCATATTACCCATGCAGTGTTATAGAAAAATAATGAGAGGATTTCAAGGAAAAAGAGTCAGACTTCAATCAAACATTTCAGGCAGAAAGAGAGACATTAACAGTTACGATGTGCACAGCAATAGTCAAGGAAACGTGGAAACAGTTGAAACCCAACAATTAACCCAAGGTCAAAACCCTGAATATCAATATTTATTAGTGTACTTTCTAGCTCTGTGTCCAATTAAGCTCAAAAATCTCCTTAGACTTAATCCCCCTGATCATATGGGTGTCTAATACCTGTCAATGCAATTTTCTTGTTCGCTAAGGAAACACTCTTTATTCATTTCATTAGTCTTTATCATCACTATATGAAATTATCCTTCCTAGTGTTTTCCCCTGGCTACCATTTGGGTGCCATGACAGCACTTGTTTTCCCAGAGTCTCGGTCCTTGGATGTCAGTGGTGATTCGGTTCCTCTTTTTCCTCACAAATTAAACCATCCCAGCGCCTTGCAAATGACCAGGCAACTGCTTTACTACTCTAACTTGTAACTTGAGCTTCCTACCAAGCTCTTTAATTAAGCCACAATATCATTGCTTCTCTGGTTTACAAGATAATCATCTAATTCCCTTTTGTTAAACTACTGGGCCTTTGGCCTTACGGTTTATTCACTTGGGAACTAGATTACAGCTTCCCAGACTAAAGCTACAGTGGCATTATTGTGACTTGTTACAAGTTTAATTAATGCCAAACAATGGCAGCCTAATTTCTGGCTTAATACCATCTCCTTTCATAGAGCTGCACCCTCGTTTTGCCTTGAATAACCCTCTTGATTAGTATTTTCTCCAAGTAGTCTCAACTCGCTCCTCCTGTGGAATCACAGCATTCCTACTGGAATGTGGAAGCTCAATTTTAAGACATTAAAATTTGGGGTCTGGTTTTGCAGTTATGTATTTGGTGGACCAGCTGAAGGAAGATAAGAAAATGTTAAAATTATCTTCATTGAGGACATCATAATTGCTAGAACAAAGCCTAATTTATGAAACTTTTTCACATACCTTGGCAGACAGTTGGGCAGAGTATATATTACTCTGTCCTTTTTATTGATTGCTGGTTCAACTGTGTCAATGCCTACCAAGCCCATGACTTTGTTCCAAACAACAAAGCTCCTTTTAGGTCCTCTTATTATTATTTTTTTTTAACAGCATAAATAAGACCATTAGTTGAACAAAGGGGATGTTGGCTTTTAAATAAGGAAAGTTTGAAAGCCTCTGTTATCGAAAAAGGAATTAAAAGCTCCACACAGAAGTGAGTTTAGCAGAGTTTACCAAAGTCAAACAGCAAATAATTGAAAAAACAGGGACAACACTGGGGTTTCCCACCTCCGAGGTCCAACATTTATTTCTGATACACTTACAGTCTCTGGTAGGGAGAATGCCAAAAAGAAAAAAAAAATTCATGTGTGAACTCCTTCTCATGAGTTCAGCTTTTGGTTTTTTAAATAGGCTTCTTATTGATTGCAAGACTTCGGCTCTAGACAAGTTAGATATTTCTTACTGATTCATTAAGTCATTCCTTTACCAATAAGTTTACCCTGTGCCAACCACTGTACTACCTTAGGAAGTCAAAAACACACAAAAGAACTGAATACTGTCCCTGCACCAGTCAAGCATACCAGTGGGACATCCATGAAGGAATTAAAGACCCAGAGAAAATCACTGAAAATGTAGGACAAATGACATTACTAAGCCTTAAGGAAAGAAAAACTGGTGAGATTACTACTAAGAGAGGAGAAAGAGAAACAGAGAGAAAGAAAGGATGAATTACAGAAAACAGGGTCAATCATTTTGAAGTTCTTTACCACTTCTCAGCTTACAAACAAGGCAAACTGGTAGCCACTTGACCTCTGTAGGGCTCAATCTTCTCATGTGCAAAGTTCATATAATATTACTTGTTCCCTCTACTCTGCAAAGTCCACTGTGAAAATATCACAAGATAAAATATTTTGATGGCTTTTTAAAAAGCATAAGGTCATCTACAAGTAAAGTAAAAGGAAAGGGTACTGGTTGGCTGAATGATGAAAGATGTAAGGTAGGACAGTATAGGGAGAAAACCACTTCTTATTATTTTGTCCAAAAATTGTTTTATAATATTTTAAAGTCATCATCATTTTTAAAAACTGAGAATACTCACTATAAACCTAGTTGCAAAAAAAGAGTCTCAAAGTTGAAAACTTGGTCAAAGGAAAACCTTAGGATTCTATGCAGAAGGGCTCCATCGCTGGTTCCAACCCTCACACCCCAGGAAATTTAAGTTTAATCACTCAAAATGTATTGCTGGAGAACTTTTTTATGGCATGTTTTATTCTAAGTTGTGGGGAGAGGATGGTGAGCAAGATAGTCTTGGTCCCTGCCCTCATGGGATGTAATTCTACCAGTGGGGAGTAGAGAAAGGGATGGGAAGATACCAGTAAGCAAAGAAATAAATGTGTGACAAGATCACTTTAGTATGTATCAGTATGAAGACCATAAACTAGATGATGTCAGAGATAGTGATTTGCAAAGGGAGCAGGAGAAAGGTGGTCCTTTAGCTCAAGTGATTAGGGAAGGCCTTTCAGGGGAACTAGCATGTGAGTAGAGATTAGAATAACTTAATATAGAAATAGTACAAAATGCTAGGCCAGAGCTGCTGGATAACCTGAGGATAAGGGTGTGAGGCAGGGATCAGATGGAAACCTGACTTGCTAGAGAGGTAAGGGTATTAAAAGAATATGATTACTCATTCAGTTAAGTGTTTGACTTTGGCTCAGGTCATGATCTCGCTGTCCGTGGGTTCGAGCCCTGCATTGGGCTCTGTGCTGACAGCTTGGAGCCTGGAGCCTGTTTCAGATTCTCTGTCTCCCTCTCTCTCTGCCTCTCCTGAGCTTGCACTCTGTCTCTCTCTCAAAAAGTAAATGAACATTTAAAAAAATTGTATGTAAATTTAAAAAAAGAGATTATCATTGTGGTGAGAAAGTTAACCCGATCTTGATGAAGAAAAGCCAACCACAATCTTGATGCTAACCCAGACAACCTCCCATTTATTTACCAAGTTCATTTAGTTTTCGCTGTGTCCACTTAAAAAAGACTAGAGAGGAAATTTTAACCCAAAATACAAAGGGAGACCATGGAGGCACTAGCCACATTTGTTTCTTGTGAGTCCTTCAATAGGTCATTGGAGGGTCAAGGAATACTAACATGGCTTCCTCTATTGAACAATCCCAAGTTAGTGGGGGCTTAATATAGTCTGTAATCCAAAATGGTAGTTGGAGTAAGGTCTTAGAAACTAAAGATGTGTTCTATCAATGAGAAGTCCTGGTAAGAATCTGATGACCTCAAGATAAGGAGCACTGTACAAAGGGTTACTGTTATTCCCATTCTCTGAAGGTTACTGCATACAGAACAAGGTACCTTGTTCTATAGATCTCTCCTTCTTGTTCTTGTAACTGCTTCCTCCTCTCATCCCGTCAGGCCTGGGGGAGGAGACGTGGGTAAGAGCCCTACTAGTACCCAGTTACTGCACTCCCCCCTGTGCTTCTGGCAGGAAGATGGGGATCCGAACAAAGGTCAGAAATGTAGTTGGAATAGTTGAACTTTTGGGTGTTCTCCACACAGAGGTAATCACTGATGCTGGAATTGTAGATGAAATTTCTAGGAAACACATCATCAAGAGACAAGAGCAATGGATTGATGAGTAAACTTTAGTTTACCCAAGTGAGGAAGCAGGAAGAAAAGCTGGGAAATGGGACAGAGAAATAATAGTTGGGAAGAAAAGAAGCAGAGACAGCATTTTTCCCAGAAGCAAAAAGGAGAATCTTAAGAAGAAGGAGAAAGAAGGTCAGAGAGTGATGGAGAATAGCCCTTCAAAGTGACAAATGAGATCGTTGGTGCCAAGTTGAAGGTAAAGATAAGAGTGGTCTGTTGCAGTGATGGAATCTGTATGCCAGCAGAAGTCCATGAGCCCACTTTCTACACCGCAGGCAGAGAGCACACCATTAAACCCCCATGGAGGGAAGTGCCTCCTTGACTCATTCTGCCAACATTCATTCATTCATACATTCCTGAAATGAGCAGAGGGTTGGGGGAGAATTTATTCACTACTGCAGCTTTGCTCACTGCTGAATCTGAAAGCTGACCTTGGTGTGCTCTCAGTTTCACCTCAGAAAGAGGATGGCAATTGAGCAATTCCCCCGGCATAGGAAAACAGAATTTGAGAATGATAGAAAAACAGGATTCTCTTCCTTCTTTGGGCCCCTGAGTTGTGTTGCCGGGCCCTGTAGTTGCAAACGGGGTATGATGGGCAGTAGGGGGTTTCAATTCAATTTAAAGCAATAAGTCTTTGCTGAAAATTTACGTATACTTAGAAAGGAGACAGGTGCTATGGGACACAGAACTAAATGAAAGTTTCCCTACCCTCCAGGAGCAAAGAGTTACATGCTAGAAACAAAACCAATGCCCAGGCAAGAAATAGGGGGAAAAATTACAATGCATTTTTCATGATTAACGAAATGTATGGGATTATCTATGGGAATAAAGACAGAAAAATTCAATGTCTTATTTTTGCTGTTGCTGTTTATGTGTATGTGTTTTCTAACATTTCTACATTTGGCATGAAATTAGTATTAAAATCAGGAAAAAAATGCAATAACTTTTTTTATATAGCTCCCTTCAAAAAAGAAGGAGATATTGATCGTCAAAACTAAGACAGCCATGGGCGAATCCCAGGCATGCTTCTTCCTAACAACTTGACCTTGGGCAATTTCCTTAACCACTAGGTGCCTAAATTTTCTCATCTATAAAATCTGTGGACAGGTGTTTTCTGGTAAGAAACCAGAAAATAAGACCATATCCCACAAGAAACATATAGGAATAAGAAAAAAAATCTTTAAATGTCACAAGCTTCCTTTAGTTGGCATCTTTTTTTTTTTTTCCTAAGAGAGAGAGAGAGAGAGAGATAGCGTGAGCAGGGGAGGGTCAGAGAGAGAGGGAGTCACAGACTGAAACAGGCTCCAGGCTCTGAGCTGGCAGTCAGCACAGAGCCCGACGCGGGGCTCGAACCCACGAACCGCGAGATCATGATCCAAGCGAAAGTCGGACGCTTAACCGACTAAGCCACCCAGGTGCCCCTAGTTGGCATCTTAAAACTAAAATTCGTGAAGTTACTAAGTTACTCATAAGGATTTTAAGAAGAAATGATGCTTAAGAATAGAGATGGCTCAGATTCTAACTCCATGCATTAGTTATCAATAACTGACCTCAAATGAGTTATCTGTTTTGCCTCTCGTAATCTCAGTTACTTCATCGACAAAATGGGAATAATAATAGAAACCATCTCTTAAGGACACCGTGAAGAAAATGCGTGTGAAATGCTATCATGGTACCTGGCAGAGAGTAAGTGCATAATTACTGGTCGTATTTATCATCTGTAATTATCAGTGTAATTATCATCTGTAAAGGCCAGTGCTGTTTCAGACAATTCTGAGAGAAGACAGAAATGAAGAGGGACATGTCCTTTTCATCTTTATAACACCAGTGCCTGACGCAAGACCCTATCACAAGCACAGGACTGATAAAGTTTATGAATGAATGAAAAAAATATATGGGCTGATTTTCCCATTCTGTCAAGGGTCACATCTATATATTACTAAATTGGCCTACACAAATGAAAAAGATACATTTTTAAGTCTTTGAATTCAATTCAACAAGTTTAAAAATTAATTCATTTCATCAAGTTCTCTGAGTTTATTCAGTAAGGGGTAGGAGAAGCCGGAGGTATTTTACAGCTTAAATATACTACCTGGTTATTCAACTTCCAGTGAGAGGCTTAACCCACTGGGAAGAATCAGAGGGTTTCTTTCATCTCTCAGAATCCTAGTAATCATCTTTAAAGGAAAAGCCGGTGTAAGAAAAGGAAGCAGAGAGGAAATGAGGGAGGCGGGCAAGAAACAAGACAAAAAAAAGAAAAAAAAAACCCAGAAGATGGAGAGGAGAAAGGGTCTCTCCATCCAAGAGACATATTTTACTACCCCACGCTGCGTGATGTGCTATTTTGCCAGCATCTTCCAGCTACAGTTCCCAACGAAGGGATAAAGAACAGGCAGCTTCCAAGGAATGACCCATATGGGTGAGATTTTGCTGCAGGTGTAAAGGGAAAAGCTTTCCTATATTGGAAAATACATATTGGTATAAATGTCGCCAGCTCTACCTAAAAGAGAAGAGCAAAGTATCAGAAAATGTGAATTTGAGTAAAATCCCTAGGACAGCTTATTATGCATACGAATATTTTCTTGAATATTTACCCATCCTCTGAGCACGGCTCAAATGTTACTTCATCAGAG
This sequence comes from Proteles cristata cristata, assembly GCA_017311185.1. Taxonomy (NCBI): domain Eukaryota; kingdom Metazoa; phylum Chordata; class Mammalia; order Carnivora; family Hyaenidae; genus Proteles; species Proteles cristata. The sequence continues at coordinate 2,125,584 of JAESUZ010001551.1, read as the reverse complement.
AAGCCTTTCGTCAACACTCAGCCTGGGCTGGGTACTTTGGTTTTTTTTTGTTTGTTTGTTTGTTTGTTTATTTTTTTATATATTTTTTAAATGTTTTATTTATTTCTAGGAGAGAGAGACAGCGTGAGCAGGGGAGGGCCAGAGAGAGAGGGAGTCACAGACTGAAACAGGCTCCAGGCTCCGAGCTGGCAGTCAGCACAGAGCCCGACGCGGGGCTCGAACCCACGAACCGTGAGATCATGACCTGAGCGAAAGTCGGACGCTTAACCGACTAAGCCACCCAGGCACCCCATGGGTACTTTGTTAAGTGCTCTAGCAGCATCTGGTACCCTTCCACTAAGAGCAGGTACCACTGCTAATTAGGTAATTATTTAGGTAATTAATCTTTAATATCTGTGTTTTCTGCAGGATGCATGCCAGGTCTATGTTCCTATCTGCCTGCTCACTCTGAAATCACCAAACTCATATACGGCCTGCAATGAAACCAATAAGCAAATACATACAGATAGAGTTCATTTTCATTATTTGTGAACACTGTATTTGTGAATTTGCCTACTCACTGAATTTAGCTGTAACTCCAAAATCAATGCTTATGGTGCTTTTGCAGCCATTTGTGGACATGCACAGGGTGGGGGAAAATTTCTCCCCAACAAAGTTGGGGGACATTTTGTTCAACAAAATGACACTCTGCCTTCTTGTTCCTCTTTTTTTTTTTTTCCTTAGAGAGAGAGAGTGAAGGAGTGGCAGAGGGAAGAGGGAAAGACAAAGAGAATTTTAAGCAGACTCTATACTCAGCACAGAGCCCAAGGTGGGGCTCAATCCTACGAACCTGGGATCATGACTTGAGCTGAAATCAAGAGTCAGAGGTTCAACGCACTGAACCACCCACATACCCTGACTCTCTGCCTTCTTGTTCTCTCATAATAGAACTGTCTTTTCTAGGGTCTATTTAGTGCCATGCTTTTTCACATTTCTGTGCTTTTTGTTGGTGTTTCCCTGTTTAAAATTACTCTCAGGTGTAGTGCTGCAGGGCTCCAGAACGTTCCTAAGTGCAAGAAGGTGGTATCTAATGGAGAAAATACAAGTCTTCAACAAGTTTCATTTAGGCATGTGTTATAGTGCTCTTGGCCATGTGTTCAGTGTTACAAATTAACAAGAAAAGTTAAGTAAGGTATCTTTAAGCAAAAACAAACATAAAACAAAATTATGTATTAGTCAGTGAACAAAACTGTGGCCAGAGAGTTGAAGGAACCCTGCATTTCCTCTAAGAGCAATGGTTTAGCATTCACCAATTCAATGCTTGTAGCAACTATATAAGACATAAATACTGTGCAAACTGACCTTCAACTGCATGTATATTGAACATATACATGCATAATTAACGTGTGTGTGGGGGGGTGTATGCACATGTGTGTATGTTCAGTAGCTTTCATCCATTTTGGAGTCATACAATCTGTCTTAAAATCTGAGAAAGGTCTGGATACTGAAGGATGAGGGGCAGTGTAGGGGGAAGCATATATATCTATAGGGGCTTATGCTGCTCAGGGGATGGCTGGGGGGTATTAACATTCACAGTATAGTCTAAGGGAATGTTCTCACTCTATAGATTTGTTCACTATGGTGACACTTCACATCAAATACAAACACCCATGTGCACGTGCAATGATTTTGGGCATTCATGGCTTCCTTCAAGGTACCACAGGTCAAAACCTTAACATACAGAGACATCAATATTACGAGAGGGAGGGGTTGGAATAGACAAATACATATATATATATATCCTATATGGCATATTCAATTTTACTTCAAATGGTTTACATTGGTTAAGATTTAAATTATTTGCATTTTACCCAGTAATAACAAACACCAGACAATTCCAAATTTATGTAATCCAAAGAAGAAAGAAAATATTTTATGAAGCACCGGCTTAAGAAATCCCCTAAGTTTGGTGTGCCTGGGTGGCTCAGTTGGTTAAGCGTCCAACTATGGCTCAGGTCATGATCTCATGGTTTGTGGGTTCAAGCCCCGCATCAAGCTCTATGCTGACTGCCAGCTCAGAGCTTGGAGCCTGTTTCAGATTCCGTGTCTCCCTCTCTCTCTGACCCTCTCCTGCTCAGCCCATGCTGTCTCTCTCTCTCTCAGAAATAAATAAAACATTAAAAAAAAAAAAGAAATTCCCTAAGGTGAATGAAACATGGGTAGAAAACCAAGAATTAACTAAATATATATATTTTTTATTTTTAATATATATAAATATATATTTTATTATATTTTATATATTATATATTTTATGTAATATAATATGTATAATTTAACATATATATAAATATAACAATATATAAATATAACAATATGTAACTGTGTGTGTGTGTGTATTGCAGAAAGAATGTTGATGTTAGAGGCACCTGGGTGGCTCAGTCAGTTAAGCATCTTACTCTTGGTTTCAGCTCAGGTCATGATCTTACAGTTTGTGAGCTTGAGCCCCACATCGGGCTCTGCACTGCCGGTGCAGAGCTTGCTTGGGATTCTCTCTCCACACACCCCCTCACTGCCCCCACCCTGCTTGTGCTCTCTCCCTTTGAAAATAAATAAACTGAAAGAAAAACAAGGAAGATAATAGTATTTTTTTAAAAAAAGAATATTGATATTAACCTTTTTCATTTGCTTTCCTAAGATTCTCTGGGTTCTCAGGTCTGAATGGCAGGCAGCAATATGAATTCATATTGCTTTTTTTGACACCGAGGTTCTTTGTAAGTAACTAGTAAGCACCTGATTCTGTATCCCTTGAACAAAAGACTCTATTTCTTAGTGAAGCTTCTAATTAGATTGTTGGTTGAGGATGAAATAGAAAGAAAGAAAGAAATCCCTATAAATGGTTCTGTGGAATCTTCTGGTAGTAACTAGAATAATTATACTGTTAATAATTCAGTGTTGGTTGGAAACTATACAATTGTGAGTGATTTATACAGACCAGAGTTGGCGTATGTTGTACCACAGGTGGATGCGAGGTCACCAAGAAACCACTTCACAGTTTTCTCAGAAGTGTAGAGTCAAAAAGGTCATTTGTGGTAAAAGATCTTTCGGATTAGTCTTTTAAATCAATGCATGAATTAAAGACAATTTACATATAAATAGGCTAATATTCTGGCTTTGAAATTAAATGAATTTTTGAAAGATTTAAGTAACTGCAGAGAAGGTCAGTTAGGCATTAAGTATACATAATGTGATTTCTGAAAACTGCTTGTCTTGTTGGTTTATTAATATTTTGTATTCATTGGCAGTGTCAGTCTAAAAATTGCGTGCATAATTAGCAACACACCAAAGTCAAAGGCCGCCAAAGTAAGGAAACGTATCCCACAAGTCAGTGTTTGGTAGAACAAGTTGAGAATCTGGACATAAAAATAGTCCAAATTAACCTTTGCCCACATGTTTGTGCACATTAGATTCAAACATATCACAACATGTTCTAAACAAGCATGACATCATTCCAGTGAAATTTACCTTGACATTTAGATTCACTGATAAATCACAGCTGTCCCCAAACACAAAAGCTATAGGTAGTCGACTGAGTTATCAGAGAAGGATCATAATCACTATCTGTAATCCCAATTTATGTCTTTGGGAGTATAAACCTATGTGTACTCTCTCTTCCACGTGTGAGAAAGAGGCAGAGCAGAATTTCCATAGTATCAAACCTGACCCCAGCCACCACATCTCTTATGCACATTAGAGTACTTTAAAAAACATTAGACCCCAACATGAATCGGTGAAGCACAGGGCACTTTCAGGGCAGTAACTCTATTCTGCCCAATATTATAATAATAGATACATGACATTACACATTTGTCCAAACACACAGAATGTGTACCACATAGAGAGTAAATCCGAATACAAATTAGGGACTTTAGTTAATAGTAATGTATCAATATGGATTCATTAATTATAAAATGTATGACACCAATGTAAGATGTTAATAACAGGGAAAGCTAGGTAGAGTGAGAGAGGGTACATGGGAACTTTGTCCTTTTTGCTCAGTTTCTCTGAAAACCTAAACCTGCCCTAGAAAAACAAAGTCTATTTTTTTTAAATCGTGGGCGAAATTAATAATATACTCAAGACACTTTCTTTAGGTAGGTGGTTTTCAAGCTATCCTCTAGGGAAGCCTCTCCATCCTAGATAATTTGCTGACCAGCTGGCCTGGGGGTATTTGAGCAGAAGAGAAGAGTGAGCAATTAGAAGGAAGCCATTCAAGCTAACTCCAAACCCCCACCCCCATTTCAGGCAGAGCAACTCTCCTTTCATCTGTTGTACATACTGTTTTCCTCAAACTTCCCACCTGACCATCAATACAGCCTATGACTGAGCTAAGCAGAAACTCAGTGAATACATTGGAGGGAGTCCAGTTGATCAGTACTTACCGAGCATCAACCGTGCACCCAGTACTCCTCTAGGCTACACAACATACTTTGAAGATACGAGTGAAATACAAAGCCGTGCCAGCCCTCAAGAAGCTTATACTATTAAGGAAAGATAAAGCTAATATTCATAATAAAATATGGAAATAGAGGGTGCCTGAGGCCCCCAGCACTCAACGTAATGAGCTAAAACCAGATTTCAGGTCTTCTTTCAGGTATCAACAAATTGCCAGCCGTAAATGGTGTTAGAAGTCCGTACGAAGGAGAATATTCCAATCCCCAGATTCCCTAAATCTTAGTTTCCCTTTAAAAAGGCAAACTGCATGCTAACAAAGTCAGACAGTCAGCAGTGGATGGTGTCTTTATTACAGACATATGTAAAACGGATGTGTAAGCAATGCTTAACTATTTTGTTATCTTCAGTTGCCTACATGCCTCTTTTCCACAGTTCCCAGGATCTTGCAGATGGTGGGCTGGTACCAAACAAAGCCACAGCGGGCTGGAAGATTTGGTGACCTCTCCCAGGGGCTGTTGAGAGGTACGCTGCCCTGACAGCAGCAGAGCAACCTCTAATCAAGGCGGCTTGCTGCCTAAGACCTTCTCACCCTACCCCTGCAGAAATAAACACTTTAGACATTGTTTATCCCTCAAATACCCAGCAGTACACTACAGAGAAAACATTCTGCTGTTTATGACAGGCGCAGGGTCTTTTTTCAAAAGTCTGTATGTGTGTTATGCTATAAATTACCCTGTTTGTGGGTGTGAGAATAAATATCCATGTATATAGATGTGTACACACATACACACACACACACACACACACACACACACACAGAGTGTGTTACAGTTAAAACCATGCTGTCGACAGCCACTCAAATCCAGAGAAATTTATGGCTGTAAATACAGGCACACACTCAGGATAAAGACAGGAGAATTATAAATACTTCGACGATTACCAGAATAAGTAAACAGCCGGAGGAGGATAACCATTTGCAACCTAGCCTTGCCAGTGCACACTGATGACCCTCGGACCTGCTGCAAGTGAGTGAGTGGGAGATCAAACATGACTAAAAAATGCAAAGCCACTGCCGCCAAATGACATGTTTTCTTTGACAACGAACTCTGGACTCGAAGGCAACCTACAAGCAAAGTGCTTTTTGGTAATTCACTTGCACAGTGAGGCCCACTACTGAGGAATCATACTACTGGACTTTCTTAAAGTAGGCAGAGTTATTTACAGCCATTAGCAATTGCACCTTGAGACTATCCTTCAATTACACAATGTCTTTTTTTGTTTGTTTTTTTCACTGAGAATTGATAGTTTGTGTTTTACCAACCTGAGACCCAGAAGTTGTTAGGAACTTGCATAAACATTCATTAGCAATGAGTAGCTGAAGAGTGGGCTTTATGTGCAGGAAAATTAACAGCTGTGCTAACGCTGGTGGGCCAGCGCGCCTGGATGGCTCAGTAGCTTAAGCGTCCAAATTTTGGTTTCTGCTCATAGTTCGTGAGTTTGAGCCCCACACTGGGCTCCACACTATTAGTATGGAGCCTGCTTGGGATTTTCTCTCTCTCCCTCTCTCTGGCCCTTCCCTACTTGTACTCACTCTCTGTGTCCCTCAAAATAAATAAGTAACTTAAAAACATTTTTAAGTAAGTGGGTAGATATCCTTTTACTGAAACTAGAACAGCAAAGACTGAACCAATTAAAAACTGAAAAACCAAAAATAAAAGATTCTAATGTCTATAAAGGTACAGAAGGCTCAAAGGAAGGAAGCCAGTCTTCATTTCCTCAGTCGCAGTATCATTTGATTCTACTGTATGTTACTTCTTCTATTTACATACATAGGCATACATAGCACATTCAAAGACTTCTTTTTAAAAACCTATAACTTAAAAGGAAAGCACACATGTCTTGGGTCTCAGAATCAGATCATGAGCACTTATGTACAAGTGATTTATTAAGGAACAGCTCACAAGAAAAAATGCTGAGTAAGTGGTAAGAAACCACACAAGGGTAGGATTTCGGGTACAGTAGTTTGAAGGGAGTGTTCCCACCTGTGCAAGCGACCTGGGCTTTCATCTTCCCTCACCACTGAGTCACTGGCTAAAGGCTGACTTTCTAGGTGTGGGCAGGCCTGTAGCTCCAGCTAATCCCACAAACATGGGTGCAGGTGCAGTCGCTGAAAGGAAAGTACCCAGAAGCTGAGGCGGCGTTCACAAAGATGGTGAAAGTTACCCGCAACGATTGGAGTAGTTCTCCAGCACCTTCTATTACACAAAGCAACAAATGGCCCGTATTTTCCTGCCATGAAAACTCCTGCTGATTTTTTTTTAATAAAAGCAAGAATAGAATAAAATTAGAGAATTCAAATAGTACAGAAAGTTGGAAAATAGAAGTCTCCCCGCTCTCACCCTTGACCCCACCTTCTTTCCAAAGCTGATCCTTATTTTCTGCTTCCTGTAAATCCTGCTAAGGGAAGGACACACCCCCACACTAGGTATCTTTATAAATATTATTTTTAAAAATACACAGGTTGGACTATGATATACAAATTGTTCTTACTTTCTTTCACATAAGTATACATCTTGAATATATGACTGACAGATAGATAGATACATAGATGATAGATAGATGCATAGATGCATAGATAGATACATAGATGATAGATAGATAGATAGATAGATAGATAGATAGATAGATAGATAGATAGCAAAGAAAAAGGAAGGAAGGGAAAATGGATGGATGGATGGAGGGATGGTGGGACAGATGGATGGATGGATGGATGGACAGACACTGTACTTCACTGATTCTAAGATAGTTTTCCACATTTTAACATTTCTTACATTTGACAGCATTTAGATTTGATAAAATGCAGTAGATACACATAGAAAAATAGTTATGGATAGACAATAGTTGAGCACACGCAGTTCTACCACATGAGAGGCAATACAGAATAGAAGTTAAGACCATATCAATACATTGCCTATTACTGAAACATCATTGCATGGGAACAAGCACCCTATTTCATAGGGCTAATCTCTTATTAATCTGAATTACACTTAGAAACTTTTACTCTAAATCTTCAAAATGAGTCCATGAATGAGATCAATTTACAGTTTCTACTTTGTACTGCCTTTGTCATATTTACCAAAGTCTGTGTTTTTATGGGGCTTCCTAAAAACACATTGGCAGTTTTCCTTCCTGCTGTTATGGATAATTTTATCTTTATAATTCTCTGATTATATAGTATCAAACACAGAAAGTACAAAAGCACATAAATTAAGGGGCGCCTGGGTGGCTCAGTCGGCTAAGCGTCCGACTTCGGCTCTGGTCAAGATCTCACGGTTCGTGGGTTCGAGCCCCGCATTGGGCTCTGTGCTGACAGCTAGATCAGAGCCTGGAGACTGTTTCTGATTCTGTCTCTCTCTCTCTCTCCGAACCTCCCCTGCTCACAAAAAGCACATAAATTAAAAAGTACCTGCCTCTTATCTGTCTTCTAGTTGCCGACTTCCTTTCCCTAAAGGCAACCATTATTCTCAGTTGCTTTTGTCTTCCTTTACAGATATTATACACACATGCACATGCACACACATGAAAATTCTCAAAAGGTGATGTGATGATAGAGGGCTCTGCATCTTGCTGTTCCTCCCCTTCATACATTTTGGAGATTGTCCCATAGCCACACGCAGAACCTCTGCATCCTACCTAATGACCTCACACTATTCCATTATGCAGATATAAATTAATCTTGCCAGTTCCCATTTTAAACAGTATTATCATTACCTGTTCCTTGAAAGTTCCAGATAATTTGCCTCTGAGAGAATAAATACCTAGGGCTTTCTCTTAGATCTTTGATAACTTTCTCAGATTTTTCCAATGCTACTGAAGTTCTTCTTCTTGAGTAAGTTTGGATAACTTATTTACCTATTACAAAAAAAAAATCCATTCCATCAAGGTTTTCAAATACATGCAAAACATTTTGCAAAAGTTCTCCTTTGATTCTTTCAATTTCTTCTTTGATCATGGTTCTTTCCCCCATTTTCACTTCAAATTTTGTTTTTGTGCGCCTTATCTTTTTCTTGATTAGGCTAATGGGTGGATTATTTCATTGCTTAACATAATTTGCAAAGAAACAGCACTTGGTTTTATTCACGAAACTTACTAGGTTTTAGATTAGAAAATTGCATTTTTGACTTTGCATTATTTGGTTCTTTCTGCATTCCTTCTATTTATTTTGCTGTTCTTAAGTCTGATGTTTAATTCCTTTGTGTTATGGACTATGTCCTCCCAAAATTTATATATTGAAACCTAATTCCCAATGTGATGATGTGTGGAGGTGAGAACTTGGCAAAGAAAGGAGGTCATGAGGGCTCTGCTAAATAACAACAACAAAAAAGGACATAATGGGATTAAAGTGCTTATAAAAGAGACCCTGGAGAGCTCTCACCCTTTCTCCATGTGAGAACACAGCAAGAAGATAACCTCTATCAACTAAGAAGTGGGCTCTCACCAGATGCTGAACCTAATGAAGCCTTGATCTTGGACTTCCCAGCCTTCAGAACCAAAGTATGTTAACAAACAAAAATAAGAAAAAAATGACCTTGTTTAAACCACCAAGTTTATTTTACTGAAATGAAATAAGAAAAATGACTTATTTGGAATAAATATGAAATAATTTATGAACATTTCTGCCTTTTTAAAAATGCATCTAAATATCATCTCTAATAATAGAACATGTGAAATAATAATCAAATTCAGTTATTTTTGATATTTTGCCAATTTTCAGTTGTATAAAAATCATAGCTATACTTTCGGGTTTTGTTTTTAAAAAGTTATATTCTCATGGTAGAAGGATACAAACATTTCTTTAACAGTTTATTAGCTACATTTATAATTTTTAAACATTTAGACAGATCAGATGTGGCCTCTTTTTATACTCTTGCATTGGTCCCCACAAACCTCAGGTGTAGGCCTGGATATAACAGTAACCATGAGAGTTAATTCCGGCTGTCTTGAATTACAGTCTAGTAAATTCTAGCTTATATCCATTGACTCTACTCTAGACCAGTTGATCGTTTCTTTTTCCTTCTTTTTTTTTTTTAGTTTATTTATTTATTTTGAGAGAGAGAGAGAGAGAGAGCGTAAGTGGGGTAGGGGCAGAGAAAGAGGGTGAGGGAGAATTCCAAGCAGGCTCCATGCTGGCAGTGCAGACCCAGACACCAGGCTCAATCCCATGAACCATGTGATCATGACCTGAGCCAAAATCAAGTGTGCGACACTTAACCAACTGAGCCACTCGGGCGCCCAGGCCAGTTGATCATTTCTGATGGACTACTGCAATAGTATTTTTACTGTTCTCCCCACTCTTCTTGTCCCCCAACCCAGACTAGTTGTAAACTATCACTCTGTCCTTAAGGCCCTTCAATTGTTTTCCATTGCGTTCGGGATAAAAAAGCATATGATGCCATCTAAAATCCTGCTCATTCCTACAACCCAGCTTTATCTTGTGCATTCCCTTTCTTATCCAGTGCAATACAGTCATGCTGGCCTGTTTTATACCCCTAATATATTGAGGTATTTCTTGCCTCAGGACCTTTGCATATGTCATCCCTCGGGCTGCAGTGTTTCTCTTGCCGCACTTCCTTTGCAGAGCTGACTTTTTTCCATCTTTAGACCTTGCTCAAACATAGTTTTCTGAGGGATGACTTCCCAGTCTGCCTTATCTAACATATGTGACCCTTGTTATTTTCTGTCACTGTGTCTTGTTCATTTCCTTTAGAGCCTTAGGGAAAAACCTGATGTCTACCCCCTGTAATTATACATATTTATCTGTTTACTTATGCCTTTGCTATCCTTCAAGTTCTCTGAGAGCCTGGACAATTTCTATTATGTTTGTCATGTCTAGTTGTTACCATAATGACCGGAAATTATTACCTTTCTTGTGCTTCAAAGACACCAAAGGGTCTGAGAAGCTCTAGCGTGGAAGATGGAGATGCCCAACGCAGCTTAGGCAGGAGCCTTCACATCACAGCTGCCCTAGGCTGGTTTCTACAATGGCCCAAGTACACAAGGAGACCAGAGGACATGAAGTGGGCCACAGAAGTGTTCGCACGGTGCCCCAGATCCTTAGAGAATCTGTCCTATGCCTGCATAGCTGCCCCACCAGGAATTTTCACAGACCTCCAGGTGTCGTTTCCTCCATTCCTCTTACATCTCTTGGACTAACTGCCTAGTAGCCATTTTCAGTTGGGCAGGTCCTGTGGCCTTACAGAGATCAAGATTGGGTAAAAGAAAAATGATATATAATTTATCAATCTCATGGCAGGATCAAGTTATCTGTAGTTTTCTTAGTCACTGGCAGGATGGTATCATTTCATTCTTTGGGAATGATTATGTGGAATACTCCATGGAAAACTTCAGGTACTGTCTTTAATGACAGAAAAAATGAACTCCACCAGGCTCTATATGCCGCTGATGACCATGTGTGCATATATTAAAGCAGTCCCTGAACATCATTTTTAATAGCAAACAGTGATTCCTCCTCTCAAAGAACTGAACAAAAGTGATAAGTTCCCACTTGGAACAAATCTGGAAGATAACACATTTCCTTCAATTCACACAGCATCGTTCATGAGGGTTAGAAGCATATAATATCCAACCTTCCTGTTTAACAGAACCCAGCAAGGACTCAAATACACAGTTCATTAGTGTCATTATGAAAGAACTTCTGCCAACGAATTATAGTCAGGTTACTATCATTCAATCATGTTGCTAATAGGAATAATTTTGTGGTAATTGGCATATTCTAGACAAGAGAAGAACATGAATGGCTGCCAGAATCATTAATGATTTGTGCTGACTTTCATGGTAAAAATGACAATATATTAGTTTACCAGATGCTGGATCAAGCCATGGGCCATTAACAGGAGGGTGTTCTAGGAATGTTTTCAGAACAAATACCAGCTGGTTTATTTTCAGCTTGCAGACATAATCGCATGCATCCCACATCAGATCTACCACAATGCTGTCAGATACATCATAAATTAAAGACTCCATGGGCTCATTATCGACTCTTATTTTTAAAAGCAACACACTGTCCTGCAGAGACCCAAAATATTAAATGAGCATTTAAAGAAATTCCAAAATGCGCTGCCTTCAAAAAATAAAATCACCCCCCTTAAAACTATCTACAGTCCTCAAGTATCCAAAATGCCCTTCATTGTCAATTTCGTTTGTAAAAACGAAACAAACGACAACAAACAAATTCCTGTCTTGTCAGGAGGGCTTTCGGGCCAAGTCTTTTGGAAACAGGGTATGGGTTTATTAGCGAACTTAATATGCTGTCTTCAGAAGAACAGAGATACCAGCAGCAGATAAACAGGTTAAAAATAAAAAGTTTTTAAAAACCCTCCCTCCAAGAGATTTAATGTACACCCCATTACTAAACAGGACGACCCCTATTTCCCAGCACTCTGCTGCTCAAATACATTCACGTGAGAAAAAGCTTCCATCTTTCCTGAATCTTCAGGACAAATGTAAGGCTTCTTTAAATTCCTTGTCTGCCTTGCCTCCTACCAAGCTCCTCTCCCAACGCCCAGGGAACCTATTTGAAGACAGAGCGGGTGTTTGCAAATCAAAACCAAAATAAATAATTAAAGAATGGGACAGCTCCTGTTTTCAACTGTTGATCGCTCCACAGTTGCCGTTTCTCATGATCGGATGATCCCACCTGAAAAGCGTGAGAAAACAAATCTTCGAATGAACCCTCATTGGGCAGAGTGGTGAGTTTCAAGAATCAAAACTTTGATGGGTGGGATCACTCTTAATGTGAAAGGGGGACCATGGTCAGGCGGCCGGGGCCGGTTTGTGTCCTGCACTCTGTCGCCACCGGTTGTGTGTGCAACACGACTCCTCCTCGTAATTAGCGCGTGTATGTACAGTAATTGTTAATTAGCGCATTTGTAGCCAGCCGCCGCCAAAAACAGGGCGGCATTCTTACATCGTGATTAGGGGTTTTGTGAGCACTTTGAGGTGGGGGACACTTTCTCACTGAAGACTCTTCCGCCCCATTCACGCTCATTCAGCTCTTTCTAGGGGAAGTTAAAAGCTGCAGTGATAATCCCTTAAGTATGACTTGGAAGAGTATAAAAGGTGCAGTGTATAAGCAATTGGAAGAGGAAGCCTTTTATGTAGACAGTCACTGAATGGGTGGCTGAGGACAGTGTGAGTGGGGAAAGAGAGGGGCAGACTTTCCTTTCTAAGGTGGTGAGAGAAGTGGGAATATCATGGCAGCTCAGTTCCCTTTAATCACTGGATTACTGCCTCGTCCCTGCCCCTGTTTCACCTTGTCTCTCTGTGCCAAAGAGCTCCTCGCTGCCATTTTGCTCTCAAAGGGGGGAGGCGGGAGCAATGCGATTTTTGGTAGGGACCCAGTTTCTCGCTGAATGCCAACTCGGCCAGCTGGCACCGAACAGGCCAAGCCTTCTTCAGATGGGGTTAGCAAAACCCGAATTAGCATGCCCCATTTTAAAAACTTGCTTTTATTTAAAGACGAATTCATGACAAACAGTGGCTCCCCCACTGAGGTCTGGCGCCCCGGGGGCTGGCACCCAACCAAACACATGCAACTAATTGCCACCCTCGGAGGACACGCAACAAGCTCCATTTTGAGGCAGTAGCTTCACTAAGAATGTAACCCCGGAAGGCAGTGGATGCAGAAAAGCTCCTTTCATAACCCTGTCCTAGGCGATCCATGGCAGCAAAGCGCCTGAAAAACACTTTTGTTTCCCTGTACCAACGATTTATCTCCAAGAATGGATGCAAACGTGGCTAACTTGGAGGAAGGTGGCCAAGGCCACTGCGATTCCCCTTGTGGCTACTGGGGGCAGGGGCTCTGCCCTTCTCTTCGCTCAAGGAAATGGGACAAGTGGCCCATGTTCTCAAAGCTCTGCATCTTGCCCCATCTATCCATACCCAGGACTTCCCCTCATATTTGGGTTTTAGGTCCTCAGGCCTCCTTTCTATAAGCATCAGCTCTGGAGCCAGGAGGCCCAGCCTCAAACCCCAGCTCCATACTTTACTAGTAATTGGCAAGTAATTTAGCCCATCCCCACTTCAGTTTCCCTATCTTCATACTGGGACAGTATTAACACCTATCTTGCAGGAGTTTTATGAGTCTGAAGGAGTTAATGGGATGATGTACATAGGACAGTGCCTGACATATGATCTCTCCTTCATGAAAGAAGCCCTTCGAGCCTGAGATAAGGCAACCTCATGAAGGGAAATTTCCCTTTGCATACTCGGCATTTTAGTCAAAGTGCACATCTCCCATAAATGTGCCTAGGTATCTGGCTCTAAGTCTTTGCTCACAATTCTTTCCCCTGTAGCCCAGTTCTTCATGGCCAAACCCCATCTATCCTCCAAAGCCTCCTTTCAGTGACATCTCCCTCCACCAGGAATCTTCCCCACCATTCCAGATGCGGCAATTCCCTGCACTGGTGGCGTGCCCAGGGCATCCCTGCAAGTCACAGTACTTTATGTGCCTGTGGGCTTTCCTCTTCTAGGCTGACAGCTCCTCCTGAGCATTACCTGTGAGTGGCAGGCACAGAATAGACACTCAATGAATATGTGTTGAATAAGTAGATGGTGGAGTGAAAAAAAAAAAATTGCTCCACATAAATGAGTAGCTTTATAGTCTGGTCACGCTGGACACTGCTTAATGAGAAGGACAGAAGAATAATTTCTACAGGACTTTCATAGATGCTTTGGCCCAAATTAAGAGTTCTAAATAACAAAATAACTTGACGTATGCTTACAAATCAAGCTCACCATGGACATTTGTCAATACTTGTATTAGTCTTCTAGGAGAGCCATAACAAACTACCACAGACTAAATGGCTTAAACAACAGAAATGTATTTCTCAACAGTTCTGGAAGCTCAAAGTCCAAGACTGGATGTCAGCAGATGTGGTTTCTTTTGAGGCCTCCTTCCTTGCACTGCACAAAGCTACCTTTCTCCTGGGTGCTTGGTCTTTTCTCTGTGAGCATGCTTCCCTGGTGTCTTTACATCTTTTTATAAGGACACCAATCTCACCGGATTAGGGCCCCACCCTTCGGTCTTCATTTAACCTTCATCATCTCTTGAAAGGCCCTATCTCCAAATGCAACACAATCCTATGTTGAAACATAGGAATTTTGGAGGGACAAAATCCAGCCATTCACAGTAACATATACAAACACTCAAAACATGAGTATTCTGAAAGTTACTTAAATCCACAGAAGAAAGGTCAGAGTGGGGAGAGAGGAAGGATATTGCTTCTTGAGTAAAGTCATTGCATTCAGGCCCTGATTATATGAGCAAACATCCAGTCAGTGAAAGCAAATCTGGTATTTAAATACACAACTATTTTATTTCAATGAAAATTCTCTGCAGGATTTGTGGGATTCATTTGGGCACTCAGCTACTCCTCCCTTAGACACAGGAGGGCTTCGACACCCTGGCAGCAGCACAATTACACTGGCCCCTATTAAAGCCACACCCTCTCCCAAGAACACGTGGCGACTTCCAGGTAACATTCTGTGCGCTTTCTAGGATGGGCCTCACTTCAGTCCTTCTGGGATTCAGTTGGTCTGAATCCTATCTATTTGTATACACACCTGGAGCTGCATGTAGCCCTAAAACATCTCACCCACGCTCTCATGCAAGCGTTCCCTTCTTAGCCATTTTCTAATCCATTGCCGCCACCCCCACACACTGTTCGTACCAGTCTATTTGACTTTCTCACACTGTTTCAATTCACTAATTCCCAATTGGGCAGGTCCTTCACATCAATCCATCAGCTAATGGCGCCCATAGTATTTGTTTGTAACCCTCTCTTAAGACACTTGAACACTTTTCACCTGGTAGGTAGATGAGCCACTCCTGCCATATTTTTGAACTAGTGAAGGTTAGGATAGTGTTGGATCCAGTATTTTCATTGTGATGTAGCACACACCAGAGTCATGATCATGGTAAGAGTTTCCTAGAGTTCACACGGACTTTGCTAGCAGTGTAACAGCAGCACTAAGCATCAGAAGCAACACATCACAAAGTCACCCGGCTCCATTAGGGGTGAGGACCATAGCGAGAACAAATGTCTCCTTCCATTTTTAATCTGAAGCTTCTATCCAGTTGACCCAGAAACACCCCACACCTCCACCACGACTTACCAATTTGTCTGAAATAATAAAGAGGAAAATGAGAAGGTATTAGCTCCACTTCCATTCTCCAGTCAATCATCATTCTAAATTATTAATCAGTTGACATCCTGCCAAGAAATTTTCAGGCCTCTCTCCAAAAGTATAAAGTAGTCATTTTCAAGTGAACAATTAACCATTTTGTTCCTCTAGAAGTCACAGACTATATAGAAGAGTTGATTGTTATGGCAGTTTTTCTTTTCCTTTTGGATGTTGGAGGAGGTTAAGAGAGGTCTACATGAAACCTACATATATCTTCCTTCCCATCACTCATTCATTAATGACTTGGAGCTATAGAATCCAAAGTTATAAAACGAAGTTTTAAAATATTTCCTGACCAGTTAAGCATTTGTAACTTTGGTCCTAATAGCATGACATTCCTGACTGATCATGGCTGGCAAGGACAAAGTGATCAATTGTCATCATCCTTTCCTCCCCATGATGGATCTAGTAAAGTATGGCCATAACTCATGCTCTCATGGAGCATACATTCTAGGAGAGGAAACAGTCAAAAAGGAAGGTAACTCAACAAATATATAAAACAGCTGTGACAAGTTTTACAAAAGAACCCACAAAGGGGAGGGGTTAAGAAAAGGGGAAGATGTGTCTCAAGCAAGATGTTAGTAGCAGGAATCACCATGAATCAGGAAAATCCTGAAACCAGGGACTTCATATGCAATCAAATCCAAAGACTGCAAACAGAACACTCAAACAAGACATAACTTGGTGCTAGTTATCAACTGACCTCAGGAACTCCAAGTTTACGGTCACAGCTTCTTTTATTTTTAGTCATGTGTTGTTTCACTACTAATACCGCAATTTCTTAGGGGTAATTTGCTGAGCAAGACGTAGAGTGGGCAATGTGCCTGGTCAATCTCATCATTTTATGTAACTGATGTACTTTTAAAGGTAGTGTGATATGTTGCTACAAATATTAATTTTCTTCTTTAGTCTTTTTGGCTTTCTTTTTTTTTAGAGGGAAGATGAGCAATAAAACTGAGTTTCAACCATATCTTTAGAAGTTTGCTAAGGCATAGTTTGACAGCTTGATCAACAAGAATGGAGCCCAGAACAATCAAATATCCTTTAATTTTGAAGTAGATACTGTGGGGTGTCCTTACATGACCCTCCCAGGCCCTAGGCACATTTTCTTTGGGAGGCTCAACCCCATATTGTATCAGATATGTTATACCAAACAGTTGTCAGATGTGAAATCTTAGAAAATGCTGTACTTTCACATTTGAAAGTATTCAGTTACATGTAATTTAGTTTATTTGATTTTAAAATTAGCTAAAATTTCTCAGCAATCATCATGCATTTTCAGAAATTCCTAAGAAGCGAGGAAAGCTTACTCATAAAATGTCTCTAAATGTAGACTTTTTATAATTACTAAATTAATTAATAATAAAAACATAATGTTTTACTTGTCGCCATTTCATTAAATATCTAATGGTTCTGATTTTGCAATTCCTCCATACACTGAAATACATTGAAATTCTTTCTCTTTTAGTTCTCGATATTTTCCTGAGTCCTTGACAAAACTCATTGGCCCTAGTGATCAGGGCCAGGTATCTAAAGAAGCAGTAGAATGTTTGTATATTCCTGGGTCTGATATGGCATTAGATAGTGGGTGTGTCCCCCAAAATAAAACCAATGCTATTATAACCATGCATAATCCCAGTTAGCCCAAATGAATGTATTAAAATCCTTAAGGTTAAAAAAAAACCTGCCCTGATTTTACTGTGATTTGTGAACTTTCATCTGACATCCACTCAGTATCACTTATAAAGATCATCTTGCTTCTCTAGCAAATTCCCAAATAAGGATGACTTAGAACTCCTGTTAAAAATGGAGATCTCAATGCCACATCTCCAAAGAATCTCTTTAATAGATCTAAGTGGATCCCAGAAATCATTTTTAACTTTCTAAAACCCAAAGGGTCTTTAAACCCTGTAGGAAACATTGGTTGATTCAGTGATGTTGATAACTAGCTGAAAGATTATCTTTGCTTTAAATACTGGACATGAGGGAACTTCAGCCAATCCCTCTCAACCTTGGCTCATGTTAGAATCACTGGAGAGTTTTTAGAACCATTACCCCCAAAGATTCTGATTGACCTGATCTGGGGTACAGCCTGGGCTCTGGAATCTTTTTTTTTTTTTTTTTTTGGCTACGATAAAAACAAATCAAGTAACACTGAAAGCCTAAGGGTGTTTATTTGCTCTCAGAACAGATTAACCCATCCACTGAGGTGGTGACAAGGCCCAAACAAACTTCCTACAAGAAAAACACCACAGCAGAGATTTAGCAAACTTAAAACCCACCCCCAGTCTCATCCCCAGTTTGTTTTAGCCCCAGGATACCCAAGTCAGCCTTACAGTAATGGCACAAAGAAACTGAGCCCTTCCCTTTGGTTTCCATCTGCTGGCAGAATGATTTAGTAGCTCTGCTTTAAAAGCAACTCCATTATAATTACAGTGTTGGAATTATAAACAAAAGCAAAAAGATGCAGAAGGAATAGTCCTTTAATCAAAACCGTAAAATGGAACAATCTCTGGCTGCAGTTAAAAGCAAACTCTGAAATATTAAGAGTAAGCTCTCCAGTCCTTTGATTCTTGCTTCTTTCCCATAAGAGCAACACTACACATTTTTTCAATTAAGCAGTTTGACAACCATAAGGAACCCACAGTGCCTGATTTAATGAGCACATACTGTATGCATGGTAATCGGCAGGCTGACAGTTTGCTCATTTCCAACTGACAAGAGAGCACTACACATTAGTAGAAAGGGTTTTTGGGTCTCTTTTCATTAAATAAGCTTTACAGTTGAGGAACATTCCAACTGTATTGGCAAAGCTGTCACTGGTGGTCCCCTGGTGACTTCAGTCTCTGTCACTCTCCAAATCCTCAAGTCTCGACAAAGGAATTACTTTTTGGAAACCAAAGCATAAACATAAAACGTAGATAACAAAAGGTACTCTGATGTTGTCAGGAGTTATGTGGAGCATTCAGAGTCAAGACTCCATTTGTGATTTCACATTACACAAATTCTAGCCAGTTCTTCGCAATGATTGCTTTATCAACTAGAATGATTCTTGGAAAGAATGCCACAACTCTTAAATGAATCAATATTTCAGAAGCAGTGTAGTGTACTGGAAAAAAAGCATGGGCTTTGGTGACAGAGAAATAGAGGTTCAAATTCTAACTAAAATCCTTATGTGTGACCTTCATCAACTGACATCACTTCTCCGGGGCTCAGTTTCCTATTTATGAAATCAAAACAGCACATACTTTGTATGGAGAAAACTGTAAAATGCCTCTCACAGTTGTTGACAACACAGGGGTACTTAAAAGAAATAGACATAGGAGGGGCACCTGGGTGGCTCAGTTGGTTAAGCGTCCGACTTTGGCTCAGGTCATGATCTTACGGTTCGTGGGTTCAAGCCCCGTGTTGGGCTCTGTGCTGACAGCTCTGAGCCTGGAGCCTGCTCCGAATTCTGTCTCCTTCTCTCTCTCTGACCCTCCCCTGCTCACGCTGTCTCTCTCTCTCTCAGAAATAAATAAAAATTTGGGGCACCTGGGTGGCCAGAAGTGTCAGACTTCGGCTCAGGTCATGATCACACAGTTAGTGGGTTTGAGCCCCGCATCAGGCTCTATGCTGACAGCTAGCTCAGAGCCTGGAGCCTACTTCAGATTCTATGTTTCCCTCTCTCTCTGACCCTCCCCTGCTCTCTCTCTCTCTCTCTCAGAAATAAATTTTAAAAAAACATTACATTTTTTTAAAAAAGAAATAAATAAAAATTTAAAAACATTTTTTTAAAAAAGAAGTAGAAATAGGAACTAGATGACCCACAGAAGTTCAGAAAATGGAGTTTTAACAAAGTGAACTATACAGTCTGACTCACCTGAGATTTCTACCAGGAGCATTTATCGGGGCTCTATAAGGACAATAGTAAACTAACATTTATGCACCAATGTGGGCTCAATTCATCCTATCATGATTCTGAAAGGTAGGTATTATGACCCAATTTTATAAAATCTCAAAAACAAGAAGGGAATTTCGAGATCTTATAAGAAAATTCTGGTGGCGCTCAGGTGGCTCTGTCAATTAAACATCAGCTCTTGATTGCAGCTCAGGGCATATCTCACCGACCTGATATTGAGCCCTTCATGAGGCTGCACGCTGGGTGTGGACCCTGCTTACGATTCTCTCTCTCTCTCTCTCTCTCTCTCTCTCTCTCTCTCTCTCTCTCTCTCCCTCTCTCTCTCCCTCTCTCGCGCTCTCTCTCTTTCTCTTTCTCCCTCTCCCTGGCTTGCACATGCTCTCTCTCTCAAAAAAAAAAAAAAAATATGTTTTAACTTCCCTGACAATAAGCATAAGTAAGAAACTTCCAATGTTTCCGATTTTACTCGGCCTGTCAGAAAATTCAGAGAGCATTTTTGTATTCATTGTAAATTTGCAATTCTATTAGCAATATTGGCTAGTGGATTTGTTTCCCGATTTTCTATGTATATTTGGCTAATCTCATTTTAATTGGCTGTAAGCCACTATAAATGAAGTACAGATTTTTTAACTAGTAAGACAGGACTGACCAGGATTCATGTTGCTTGATTCCAGGTTAGGGACTCTCACACGTATTGTGGAAATTACATAAATATTCTCACAAGCAAATACAGTGAAGCTGTAACTTACTGCTCAAGCCCTATGTCATGGAGAGGAGCTAATGTATTACCCTTCTATTTAAAGGGACAGAATATGGAAGTTTTAGTGTCCTTCGTTCTAAAATGGGGACAATATCTATTTCTTATCATTGATGTGAAGATTGAGAGGGAGCATTTGTAAAAGCATGCAGTGTAGTATTTGATACACAGTAACATTTGGAAAGTCTGAAATAGTGGCCCTTTAAGATATAAATGCAGTTCTATTCATCCGAAGTAGTAAAACTCACATGTATAATTTTTTTAAAATATCTTTTTATGTTTATTTATTTTTGAGAGAGAAATAGAGACAGAGCATGATCATGGGAGGGGTAAAGAGAGGAGGAAACACAGAATCGGAAGCAGGATCCAGGCACTGTGCTGTCAGCACAGATCCCAACGTGGGGCTTGAACTCATAAGATCATGACCTGAATTGAAGTTGGATGTTTAACTGACTGGGCCTCCCAGGCATCCCTCAATGTATAACTCTTAAACATCATTTAGAAATCACTTATTGCTCTGAACTCCATGCAATGATGTAAAATTCGGCCTACCACTAGGCCAAGATCCAAAATTGCCACCCTTCCTTCATGTCACAGGGTACACAGAAATCTGGAAAAGTTGTCAACCATCTCTTAAATTAGTACTATAAACAGTGTCTACTGGAAATACAGAACTCTATCAAGAATATACACATATGACATTTTTAGATTTGATAATTCATACATAAGTGTACCTGGAGAACTGAGCCAAGATGCTGGGTCAGTCATGGAAAGTGGCAAGTGTCCCCATGAGTCACAGCCATTGATTTTAACGAGAATGTAGCCAGATAGACCACGAAAATATTCCTTTGTCCCAAAGGGAGTCCAGGAAAGGGAATATAGATCCTCATATGCATACCCTAATGACAATGAATCAATGATGTTTCTTCAGAAGAAATAGGGTGGTGCACTGCATGAAGCTTGGAATCACAAAGACTTGGATTTAAAGGCTGGCTTGGCTGTCTACCAGTAACATGACATTGGGCAACATACTGAAATGCAAGACCATCGATCCTTCCATGGACAAATGGAGGAAATGCTTCTAATTTATGTAAGTATTGTAAGCAGGGGTAATATTCAAAATATTTAACAACTAGTAATGGTGAGGGCACTAAACAGAATGGACTTAATAGATGTTATGATGCATACCAATTAAATATGAACTCTGTTCGAGGGGTTAAATTCCTCTCTTGATCCTAGATCATGGGAGGTGTTCAAACATATAAAATCCATTAAATGAAGAAACACACATGGCATAACAATGTATAATGAAAAAGTGACATGCAATTAGGCATATAGATGGCTATATCCTCCAAATATGCCTTTTTTTTTTCACTTGTCTTGAGCTTTGATCCACAATTTTATTAAATGGTTGTTAGCTTAAAATGATGATACACCTGTGTCTCTTGACTGAAAATAGTCCTCAAAAAATTCTGGACTCCAAAATACTTAGATTGATCTCATGAGAAATTTTATTATGTATGTATATATTCATTTATAATTCTTATGTCAGCTTAATGCAATGACACTTTTATCATTATGAAATATTCTTCTTTATCTCTGTAATACTCTTTATCTTAAGCTTAATTCGTCTGATCTTAATATACCCACTTAGACTTCTTATGCTGACTATTTCCATGTTATCTTTTTTTATCAATTTATTTTAAACGTATCTGTATCTTCATATTTAAAGGTTATCTTGTAACAGAATATAGTTATTCTTGTTTTTTAACCCATTCTGATGATCTCTGCTTTTTAATTATTTGGTCCATTAACATTTAATATAATTACTGATATAGTGGCATTTAGAGCTACAATTTTATTACCTGTTTACTGTTTGCCCCCTTTTGTTTCTTGTCCTCTCTTCTCCCTTTCCTGAATTCTTTTGGAATCATTTAAAAAAAATTTAAGGATTCTAAAATAAATAACAGATAGATAAATACCAGTTTTAGGATCCTATTTTATCTTTCGGATTTTTCGTGATTGGTCTAAGCATTAAAATATACATTCATGACCTTTCACAGTCTATGTAGAGTTAGTTTCCTATCACCTCAAATAAACTTTGAAAACTATGCAAAGGTGTAAGTCTGTTGACTGTGCCCCCTCCCCAATTCTCTATGTTACGGTTGTCATCTGTACTATTCTATACACAGTACATTATAAACACCACAAGGTAGTGTCATAATTTTGGCATAAAATGTCCTATGCACTTTAAAGATATTAAGATGAAAAAATACTCTTGGGGCGCCTGGGCGGCTTAGTCGGTTAAGCATCCGACTTTCGCTTGGGTCATGATCTCGCGGTTCGTGGGTTCGAGCCCCGCGTCGGGCTCTGTGCTGACTGCCAGCTCAGAGCCTGGAGCCTGTTTCAGTCTGTGACTCCCTCTCTCTCTGACCCTCCCCTGCTCACGCTGTCTCTCTCTCTCTCTCTCCGAGAAATAAATAAAACATTAAAAAAAATACTCTTATATTTATAACTCTGATATTCTTCTTGAAGATTTAAGATTCCATCTGGTGTTATCTTACTTCAGCCTGAGTAACTTCTTTTTGTATATTTTGTGGTACAGGTCTGCTGGCAGTGAATGAGTTCCTTTAGTTTACTTTTATCTGACGACGTCTTTAATTTGCCTCTAACCTCAAAGCATATTTTTGGTAGATATCAACTATACATGGACTTCTGTGTTAACAGAGTTTTGCTTTGTATTTTACTTTAAAAATACTATTTTACTTTTTCTAGCCTCTGTAGTTTCTGATGAGAAGTCAGTGCTTATTTGTAATGCTTTATAATGAGAACACTGCTCTCTGGGAGGTAACATGCCATTGTTTGCTGACTACTATCAAGATTTTCCCTTTATTGTCGATGTCCGGCAGTTTGAATAGTGTACCTCGGCATGGTTTTCTTCCAATCTATCCTTTTTGGTGTTTTCTGGGTTTCTTGATCTATAAATTTACTTACGTCACCAAATATGTACATTTTGGCCATTACTTCTTCAAATATTTTTCTGTCCCGTCCCCTTTCTCCTCTCTTGAGACTACAAGTGCACATGTTAGACGTTTTTATTCTTGTCACATAGGTCCCTGAATTTCTGGTGTTTTTGTTTGTTTCCTCTATTCAGTTTTTGTTTTTGTTTTGTTTTTATCTTTTTTCTTCCTGTTCTTCAGAAAGAAAACTTTTATTGCTCTATCTTCAGGTTCAGGGACATCTTCTTCTGTACGTCCAATGAATGTAAGCTAACCCAGTGAATTTTTGTTTCTGATACTGTATTTTTCAGTTCTAGAATTTCCATTTAATTCTTTTTTATAATTTCTATTTACTATGTCCTTTTTCATTGTGAGTATATTTTTCTGTCCTTCAGTAAGTACAGTTATAATGGCTGCTTTAAAATCTTTGCTAATTCCCATACCTGGGTCATCTTAAGTTATTTCAGATGACTGCCTTTTCTCTTCAGAAGGGGGTGACATTTTCTTGATTTTTCATGTGTTACACAATTTGGGGTTGCATTATATGAATGTATGAATGTGAAAGTGATGGTGTGAAGACTCTGAAATTTGTTACAGTTCTTTGAAGAGCGGTGAATTATTTGTTATAGCAGGCAATTAATCTGGTTATACTCAAACTGTAAACTCTCTCTTGGGTGGCAAGTCTAATCTCAGTTCAGTTCTTTGACTGTTAGCTGTGTCTGTTCCATGCATGCATGGTTCAGAAATCAGTTAAAAATTCACGTAGTGTTTATATACAGAACTGGGAGTTTCCCCTGTTTGTCTGTCTCCTTTCCAAGCCTCACTTTTCTAGTAGCTATGGTTGCCTTGAACTCTGTTTGCTGGGTCTTCACACCAAAAAGGCTGTGTTTCCCTACTGGAGTTAGCCACCCCAAATGACATTCACTTCATCATGCCCTCAAGTCTAAAAGTTATAAAATGGGGAACTCACTCTGTACTTGCCCATACTTCCAAGTTTTGAATCTCAATTCCCCTCCAGAATTTGCCTGTTTATTTTCACTCTCTAGGGCCTTCAGGTAAATTTTTCTCCCATATATTATAGTTGCTGTCTGTGAGAATGTCAGATTCAATAAAACTAACTTAGCCAGACTAGAAGTGGAAACAAGTAAAACCAATTAGCAGATATTCCTTTGCATTTCTGAATTTCTCTCCTCAAAACACACTTAACTTCTACTCATTATCTCATCTAGTCATGTTTGGTTTTGGTTTTAA
This sequence comes from Proteles cristata cristata, assembly GCA_017311185.1. Taxonomy (NCBI): domain Eukaryota; kingdom Metazoa; phylum Chordata; class Mammalia; order Carnivora; family Hyaenidae; genus Proteles; species Proteles cristata. The sequence goes on along the minus strand of JAESUZ010001551.1, from coordinate 2,100,980 downwards.
GTAGAATCATAAGCTAGACTCAGAGCTTCCTTGATCATCTTGCCAAGTACATAAGAAGATTTGGAATAAAAGCACAGCATAGAGTAAAATGATAAAATGATAAAACATCAGTCAGGTCTGCTGGCTCAGAGACAGGCAGCATTTAATCTCAAAGCAATGAGGCTTGCACAGGCTCATGAGTACCAAAGACTATCTGCATGGTACTTTGCCACATTATTTATTCTATTTTATATTTTGGGTCTCAGGTATTTCTATAGCCTTCATTTAAAACTGCAATAGGAGACACCCTAAGAGAAACAAAATATTGAAAATATTATCCTTATACACCAACACAGAGTTGGTAAGTATACATTTTCTTCTAGTAATTATTCTTATCACTTCTTCAGAGCCCCTGTATGCAATGCACCTTGCTAATCATTTTACATAGTTCGCCATCTCATGCTTCATAACCATTCGTAACCATCCTTCATAACCTTATTTTATGGAGGAAGAAACCAGAGAGGTTAAGTGAGTTAATGGAGATCACACAGCAAATAGTAGAAATCGGAGTTCTCATAAAGAAAAGAAAAAACTATGAGATGGTATTTGGAATCATGAAACACACACTCTTTACTATTAGGAAAGAAAACTGAACTCTTTTCAAGCAAAGAGTAAAAGAAAATTCGAAAATTTGAAGTCCTAGAAGTTATAAACAAAAAGAGGTTATAATTCTTCTTTCTACTAATTACTGAGAATAAAATGACCCACATTCAGATATATATAATTCATATTGGCAACTTTCGTGTTAAAGAGTCTTGCTCCAGGGCTTAAAAACACCAACTGGAACATTAACACGAGGATCAAATAATTCCGTACAAGGATTCATAGTAAGAGGCACATAGCACCAGTACCTCATTTCATTTCATGTCCTTTCCTAAACCTCCTTTGTTTTCCAGGTAAACTTTCTAGACAGGCAGATGACTCGCCGGAGAGAAGCAGGCACATTAAGGAGTGAAGGTGCCTGCCTCGTTCTACCACAACCTGCATTTGGTGAGTCCTTCTGGAAGACTGTGGCAATGTCTCACAGTCCTACACATGTTAGGAGCAATCTCTCAATTATAAAAATTGCATAAACCTATGAGTTTCAAGTGACTGTGGAATGAGAGAAAAAGGAAGGGCAGGGCCAGAGTTAAGTGGGCAGATAATATAAAGGGAAAATAGGAGACTGGGTCTTGACTAGAAGTGCGCCCGAACAAGAGGGCTATTTGGCGTTACATGTTCTTACACGTGCTAAATTGTTTGCTGAGACCTCAGAACGGGGTAATTGCAGGGAGTAAAAATGAGAGGTGGTGGGAGAAAAAGAGAGAGGTATGAACAGGAGTTGTAGGGAGGGGGTAAATGAACACAGTCCACTGACAACAGGCTGGGAAAATTTTACCAACATTAATACTTTTCTCTTCCTTTACTGCTATTATATTCACCTTTTTTAAAAAATGTTTTTTATTTATTTCTGAGAGAGAGAGAGAGGCAGTGTAAGCAGGGGAGGGTCAGAGAGAGAGGGAAACATAGAATCCAAAGCAGGCTCCAAGCTCTGAGCCAGCTGTCAGCACAGAGCCCGTCGCGGGGCTGGAACCCATGAACCATGAGATCATGACCTGAGCTGAAGTCGGACGCTTAACCGACTGAGCCACCCAGTTGCCCCTATATTCACCTTTTCCAGCGACACTATTCGAAGACATAGAAAGATAAGCAATTCTTTTGCCCCATCTGCAAGTCTTTTTCTAAGATTTATCCCGCACTGCCCAAGGTACGCCATTAGGCTTCCTCTGACCAATGATCCCATGCCATTTAGGGGGACATGTTCCACATCAGAAGCATCTGCCACCTGCACAAATTTCATTTCCATTCCACAATCATTCTCAAAGCTATGCAAAGCATAACAACTGGATTTTGTAGCTGTTTAACCTTACTTTTCATACATAAAAAAGTACTGACTGTGTAACTGGTGGGGGGAGAATCATATAATGACATGTCAATCAGGTAACAGTTAGGCTGCATTTCATGGAGAGGAAAAGTAGTGCTTTCATTAAAGACTGAAGTCATCACTCCTTTATTTAACTGACATAATATTTATACCCCAATTTTAAAATGGCAGCTACAAATAGAAGTTGAGAAAGGGTAAATTCTCCAAGGGAAATGAACCCAGAAATGTCACCTTTTTAAAAGTTCTGTTTTATATGTACTTAAGAATGTTACTACAATTTTCAGGATGTGCCCATAGTGGGTCACTTTTATCAAACTCTATGAAAACATTTAAAATGAAGTAAACACTACCTCTCCGACTACTGCTTGCTCTTCAGAATGCTCAGGCGCAAAATGCACAGAATTTTTAGAGGGAGTCTAGGCAGGCAGGTGGTCACGAAATACTTTCACCATGAACAAGAAATTCAGATGATCTTTTCAGCAGTGATCTGGATGGCTGGCTTCTAGGTACAAGTTCACTGGGACATCTACCATGAATACTAGCCAGCATGACTGCACTGGTGTTGTTAAAAGCCAGAATAAAGGCACCCATGCCATTTCTGTAGGTGTTCTCATTACTCTGCACAAGCGCGACTGTGGCTGAGGGGCAGCTTAAGTGACTCCACAAGATCACATAAAGGAAGTGGCATAGTGGTGCCTGGATACCCCATCTTCCTGTTTTTAGTCCTGAATTGTTCTGGGTACATATATGAACATTCTCAAGAGCTGGCCATTCCCGGCACTGGGGTTTCCCATTTTGCAAAAGGATGAGTCTGACCCAGAGGTCTGGTAGGAAGAGTACCTCTCTGGTTTCCTGGTGGTCTATATGTCATATCATCTCTCTGAAGAGTATTTTGTGAGTCGGTTTACTATTTCCTTGAAACTTTAGTGTACACAAGACTCGGAGGGAATCTCACAGTGGAAGGAACATGGGGTTTTGGTCCTGAGTTTGAATCCAAAAAATGCATTCACTATCTCTGTGTCTTGTATACAGCTGTTCGACTTTATTGAGCCTCACTTTCCACCTCTGCCAAATGGGCATAATAATATCTCAGGTGTATATTTACCAAACGGATAATTTTTCTTTAATGAAGATAAAGCACCAAGCACAGTTTCTGGCACATGTTGAGTATTCAGGCAAAGTGAGAGCCCTGTGTCCCACCTTCTTACAGGGATGACTCTGAAGCAGAGAAGGGACAGTGAGTCAGAGAGACCTCATTGCCCATAAATCACTCAATGGCAATGTACTAATCCTCCAGCTGGTTGGCCCCTCTCTGCTCTGACTTCTACCTATGGTACTCCTTCACGTGACCTTCTTTGAAATAAAAGTATCACAATTACAAACACCTACTCATTTCCTAACATTTTACTTAATTATTTCCTTTCGTTATCTAATGCTTTTGGTCCATACTGTGGTACATGATCTGCTTGATGCAATAATTAAACACAGATAACCATCCATTCAATCAATATAGTCCCTTCTAAGATATCAGGCACTGTTCTCTATAGCAGTGAATATAATAACCCCAAATCCTGCCTTCATGAGGCCTACATTCTGGTGGGAGACAGATGATAAAGAGAACAAAAATGTAAAAACTACATGGTTGGCTAAATAATGTTTTGTGTTCCAGAGAAACACAAAATGGAAAGGAGATGATGCATCTTATGGTTAAATTATGGCCTTATGTGCCCCAGAGGGATATGTTGAAGTCCTTTTTTTAAAATTTTTTAATGTTTTGTTTATTTCTGAGAGAGAGAGAGAGAGAGCATGAGCAGGGGAGAGTCAGAGAGAGAGGGAGACACAGAATTGGAAATAGGCTCCAGGCTCTGAGCTGGCAGCCAGCACAGAGCCCGACACAGGGCTCGAACCCACGAACCGCGAGATCGTGACCTGAGCTGAAGTCAGAGCTTAACCGACTGAGCCACCCAGGCACCCCAAGATATGTTGAAATTCTAACCCCTAGTACTTAAGAGTGTGATCTTACTTGGAAACAGGGCCGTAGTAGATGTGACTCGTTAAGATGAGGGCAGGCCTCCTCCTCTGGTATGATCAGTGTCCCCAGAAAAGAATGACCATGTGAAGACAGAGACCACACAGGGAGGGCACCCTGCGATGACAGAGAAGCGTCAGGAGTGATAAGGCTACAAGCCAGGCAATGCTAACCATAGGCAGCCCCCTGCCAGAAGCCAAGAAGAAACAAAGGATTCTCCTGCTGGTTTCAGAGCAAGGATGGCCCTTGTGATACTTCAATTTCAGACTTGCAGCCCCCAAAATGGTGACACAAGAGATTTCTCTTGTCTTAAGTTGCTCAGTTCATGCTATTTTGTAATGGGAACCCCAGGAAATTAATACAGTGAGTGTGGGGACATTTTTGCAGTTTTCGGCAAAAAAATCAGGAAGAATCTCACAGAGAAGGTAAGATCCCAGGAAAGACCTGAGTGAGGTGTAAAAAACAGCCAGGAAGATACTTCTGGGTGAGGAAAGTTCTAGGCACTAGGAGCAGAAAACACAGAGAATGCTTAGTTTGCTAGAAAAACAGCACGGAAGCCAGTGTGCCTGGAACCGTGAGGGGACAGTGGTAGGAGACAAGGTCAGGGTCTTGGCAGGGAGCTGGACGCTACCAGACTTCTGGGCCGTTCGAGGACTTGGACTTTTCCTCACAGCAAGGTGGAAAACCAGTGGGCAATTCTGAGCAGAGATGGAACAAGATGTCACTTCAGTTTAGTAAGATCTCTCTGGCTTTTTTGAAAATAAACTAGAGACAGCCACTTAGTGGGGGTGGGGGTCACACAGCAATGGTGGAAAAAGATGCTGGTCAGGAAGAACGGGGGAGGGAGAAGTGAGCATCCTCTGCTGCAGATTTTGAAAGTAGATCCAGAAGGATCGGCAATGGACTAGAAGCAGAGAGAGATGCCTGACTTTTTGATAAGTTTTAGACTTAAATTAGAAACCATAACAATTTAACTGTACCAATCACCTAAAGAAATGGTCTTCTCAAGTGCCAGACCAGCTGAAGATATTGGCAATATATTTAACAGACAGACTAAATAATCAGAATATAAAAGGTACTCCTAAAAATCAAGGAATAAATGAACAAGCAGATAGAAAAAAAAAATAGTAGTTCAAAGAAGAAATCTCGATGGATAAGGAATATTTTTAAAAGCAGTTTAGGCTCACTAGAAGAAAATAAGAAATAAAATAAAAGGATTCTATTTCTATTCTATCAAAGCAGTAAACATGAAAAAGATTGACAGAATTCAGTGTTGTCCAAAATACAGAAAAAAAAAAAATAGTACAATGTTCTAGTTTATTTCTGGCAGAAACATGAGTTGGCATATCATTCTCGTGAGCAATTTATTACATTTATGAAAAGCGATACTACACATATCTGATGGCATAGTGAATCTTCTTGCCATTGGTATATTGGTATATACCAATGTATATTGGGCTCAAGAAACACATGCACAAGGAGATATATACTAAAAAGATTACTTCAATGGTCTTCCTTTTTTTTTTTTAAGTATAGCGAAATTTGGAAATGACCTAAAATCTGCCCTGAAAAGGAAAGAGGTAAATAAAATGTGTTCTATTTATAAGATGGAGTATTATGCAGCTGTTAAAACAAATCAGTTGGTTAGAAGCATCCATGCAGATAAGTTTTTATGTCATATGAACAACAACTAATGAGAAGGAAAATTTTAATCATGCAAACACAGGGGCGCCTGGGTGGCTCAGTCGGTTAAGCGTCTGATTTCGGTTCAGGTCATGATCTCACAGTTCGTGGGTTCGAGCCCCGCATCAGGCTCTGTGCTGACTGCCAGCTCAGAGCCTGGAGCCTCCTTCAAATTCTATATCTCCCTCTCTCTCTGACCCTTCCCTGCTCACACTGTCTCTCTCTTTCAAAAATAAATAAAAAACATTTAAAAAAATTAACCATGCAAACACAATAGTATGTATTGGTGACGGATACATATATATGAGTATAAACATAAAGAACAAACTGGTTAAACATATCCCAAATCTGTGTTAGGGAATTATGCACCAGAGAAAGTGGAAGGAACAATAGAATATGGTAGTTAAAAGGGAATTTGATGTCTTCAATAATTTCCTTAAGCAAACAAATAAACGGTAAGCAATAATGACTAAACAGAAATGGATGCTCCTTTCTTGATAGCGGGATTATAGATGTTTATTACACTACATTTTGTGGTTGTCTGTATTTTTAATGTTATCTCAAAATAAAGAAGGGGAGAGGAGGGAGGGAGAGAGAGGGAGGGAAGGAGACACAAAGAGGTAGGAAAGGAAGGGAAGGAGGGAAGAAGGAAGAAAGGAAGGAAGCCTGTCACCAGTTCTAAAGTGCACTTAAACTGGTAACAGATGGCTGAGCGTTTACAGATAAAACTCAAAACTGTGTTTTCATCATCAGTGAGACTGATGGCGATTCCTCCCAGGTTGGCTCAGCTCGGAGGGCTGACTTCAAGTTCAGCCAGCAGAGGGAACCATCTGTCACTTGGAAAGATAGAGCTCTGCCACGGGAATGACAAGAGAGCGCCAGTAGCCATTATCTTCAGCAGAGACCAGCACCTCTGGAACCCAGGGAAGAGGGAAAGATGCATTTACAGCAAAGTAAACTGAGAGCACACCATGGACATCTTTTCAACCTTCCTAAAAGGCTTGTTGTAATTTTCTAGAATCAAGGGAACAATATAGTTGATTAGTTCTCAGCAGACTTAGCAATTTTCCTTTTCATATTTCTCTCTTTGAAGCAAGTCCGCCAGTAACCTTCTATGTTCTATGTTCAGATTTTTCCCCCTCCGAAATGGAATTGAGACTTGAAAAAAAAAAGTTAGAGTTAGCTTTAAGATAGTTTGTGATGCTAATAACCAAAAGACCCTCCTTAAGACAAGAAGGTCATTCTTTAAAGAAGCTAGAAGGTTCCTACTCTTCCTAGAGGGAGCATCGGTGGAGGAAAAAAGCTTGCAGGAAAGCTCAGTAATCATGAAAGCCCCAAAGGACCTGATACTTCCTCCTGGGTCAGTACTGTGTATTTTAAAATGCCTTATATGTACACTTACTTGAGAAACCTTAAGGCCTTGAAGAAATAGTTAGCCAAACACTTAAAGAAAAATCTGGCAATCTCCACATCTGTACCAAACACACTGAGGAGGCCCTAAAACAGAGCCGCACTTATCTCAATGTCTGTGCCCCGTCAAGGCCTTAATATTTAAATGTTATCCTTTTTAGTGCTGTCATCATACAGGTGGGGTTTGAATTTCAAACAAACAAACAAGGTAGAAAGGGAATGTTATGAATAGTTACTAATGTAAATGTGCTATTTTTGTGCCTTTGAATTTGGGTGATGATAAACATGATTCCGCACATGGAAATTAGACTTTTCAGAGCTTCTACACAGAATCATTTAATTTGACTAACTATAATCATGTGGCTGCTCTGCGATGCAATAAACATTGGGTTTTCAAACGAACAAATGAAGTACATGATAACTCCTTCCAAATGGAACTTCAGCAAAGGGCATTCGGCAAGGGGCCCACACACCAAAGAGGGTGAGTAAAACAAACATCCTACGCCAATCCTTTGAGAACAAAAGAAAGAATCAAATGGCCTCTGATTCTACAGCTTCTGTTCCCAGCGAGAAACACAGCTGAAACCTCACAATAAAATGGGGGCGGGGGGGGGGATCGCTATTTTGGGTTGTCACAAAGTAACTTACGACACATAATTCAGGACACATGAGGACACAATTGCTTTGTGCTTCCAGATCCTAAACCTGGGAATGCAAAATAGTACAGGGAGATGATTTTGCATAGGGGGTAAGAATGTTTGAATCCTGGGCTTTACCAATTAAATAAGTGTACAACACCATCCATGTTCTCAACCTTCATGCTCATTCTCCACAATGGTGAGAATGGGGATAATAACTTTGCCTTCCTCAGAGTTATGAGGGGAACAATTTATGTAAAGGACCTGGAACATGGTTAGAATTCAGTGGAGTCGTTACCGTTACTTGTATTTTAATCATCATCACTGTCATCATTATTCTCACATTACACTGATCTACATTTTCATACAAAGTTCATTAGAAGCGCAAGTAATTATTAACTTACATTGGCTTAAAGGATTTACTGAGTATCTAATAAGTGTTAAGCACTATGCTGGGGTCTGGGGTACTAATGTGATTAAACTCAAGCAGTACCTATGACTCCTAGAGGTCGTGAGGGAAGCTGCACACAAGCCAGAGACTCCACCAGGAAGCCTACCTTTTCCAGTTGAGCCAAGGGCTCCAAAGGAAAGGAGGGAATCATTCTGAAAGATGTTAAAGCAAAGGAGTTGACTTGAACGTGAGATTTGCAGAATGAGAAGGAGGTAAGGAAGGGCTGGAAGGCAGGCATTCTGGGGAGAGAGAACACAACATTCAAAGAAAGAATATATAGTGCATCTTCATTGTTATTAAAAGTTGGTGCACCAGTGCGGGGCACCAGGGTGGCTCAGCTGGTTGAGGCTGACTCTTGATTTTGGCTCAGGTCATGGGATTGAGCCCAGAGTTGGGCCCCCGCGCCACCGCAAGTTGGGCTGAGTGTCGAGCCTGCTTAAGATTCCCCCCCACTCGTTCCCTTTCCCCCACTCATACTCTCTCTCTCTTAAAAAAATAAAAATAGAGTAAAACTCTGCATTGAATAGCTTAATTTAAACAACTATATATCAATTACCCCTCACGAGGCAGGCACTGTGCTGAGTCCCAGGATACAAGAGTAAGCACAGCAGATATGATCCATGCCCTCTGCCTCACCTCCCAGTACTCATTCCTTTGTTTAAAAAATGCACTAAAGTCAGCACTTGCAACCAAAAATTCTACCTTTACCTTTGGTCCCAAAGAGATTCCATGTGGAAAAACTGTAATGCTTTCTCTGGTCAGACAAGGAATGTTACATAAACCAAATAATTCCCTTTCTGCCTTAGGGGCCAGGAAACTTAGAACAAATTTAATTAATTTCAAGGGCCTACTTAGTAGTAAAGATGGGGACATTCCTGTTTTATGGTGAATTGTTCAATCGTTTTCACACTACCTTTACTTTTGTAGACAGCTTCAAATTTGGGGATAAGTTGGAGGACTTATCGGAGGAATTGGTCGGAAAGGAAAGGAAAAGAGGAACAGAAGGGCAAGCTTCGTGAGGTCTGGGAACTGTCCAAAGCACCTTTTGAAATCTTCATGGTACCTCACATAGATACTGCCTAAAATAACATCTGATTGCTGAATGGATAAATGAAGAATACAAACCTTTCCTAGATCAACTTGGATTCATTCAGTTTGGGGGGGGGTGGGAGAAGTGAAATTAACTTCTCTCTTATCTCCAGTTTGAGAGGGAGAATTCAAAAAAGTAGCTAAAAAGTTTAGCGTGATTATCACTGAGAATGTGGAGACCACAAGAAGAAACTGTTAAGAGGAACTTGAAGATATCCTTAGTGATATATTTAAGAGAACGAGGGCCTTACAACAGAATGTTTCTCTGTCTTACTCTCATGCTAGTCCAAACAAGAGAAATGTCATGGTTTTAACTTATGTCTAAATAATGGGGGGAAATGTTAAGCTTCTTTATGACAAAATTGTAATATATTTGTAATTCTATTTCCTGCTGTTTTCTCAGTTATTTTGAAAAAGATCTGTTGGTCTTTTTATATCAAAACTCCAAACTGGGGAAAATGAAACTATAGGAATAATCTAGATGGTTAACTGTCAGGAAGAAGGGTACAAATTTTTAAGAAGTTTAGAAGACACCTATTAGATATTAGAGTACTATAGGGGTGCCTGGGTGGCTCAGACAGTTGGGTGGCCAACTTCAGCTCAGGTCATGATCTCACGGTTCGTGGGTTCCAGCCCCGCGTCAGGCTCTGTGCTGACAGCTAGCTCAGAGCCTGGAACCTGTTTCAGATTCTGTGTCTCCCTCTCTCTCTGACCCTCCCCTGCTCACACTCTCTCTCTCTCTCTCTCAGAAATAAATAAAACATTAAAAAATAAAAATAAAAGAGTACTATAGACTTCTGCCTTGTTCATGGCCAAATTGATCCAATTCTCACACACACACACACACACACACACACACACACACACACACACACACAATTACATTTAAGGAGATATTAAAACATTTCAGGGGCACCTGGGTGGCTCAGTCGATTAAGCGTCTGACTTCAGCTCAGGTCATGATCTCACGGTTTGTGGGTTCGAGCCCTGCATCAGGCTCTGTGCTGACAGCTAGCTCAGAGTCTGGAGCCTGCTTCTGATTCTGTATCTCCTTCTCTCTCTGACCCTCCCCTGCTCATGCTGTCTCTCTCTCTCTCTCTCAGAAGTAAATAAAACGTTGAAAAAAAAACCATTTCATCGCTGTCATTAGCTCAACATAGTAATGAGGCTTTCTGAATTAATCTCCAACCACAAACTGGCCACTGACATGATGTAACAGCAGTAAATCGTATACAAGTTGCTTCAAGTACCTGGCAAACACCAGTTCCATGATGCTTCCATTCTTTGACAGGTAGAAAATTAAATCATTTCTGCATCCTCCTAAGATTAAGTCATTTCTGTATTCCTGAGAAACACTTCAGTGCTCACAAGTACAACCCTTCCCCAACTCGCTGATACACTGAAAAGAAGATAATATTAAGGGATGATGCTTGAGGAAATAGTTAAAAGGGAAAACTCAGAAAACGAGGTTGTGAAGGTCTATAATGAGATTTTTTCAAAACGGCGTGGTGAGGGTAGGAAGAGTTGCAGCTGAGTTACGCATGTTTTTAAAAGGTAAGTTATTCCTTAAAGCAATTACCCAAATGTGAGAGTTCCTCTGGTGGCTCTCAACCCTACACTGGAAGTACTTCTTAGAATGCAAGACTAAGAGAGCCAATTACTTCAGCACCAAGCTACACCGTAAATCTCTGGATCTGGCAGTTCAAAAAAACTCTTGGAAAGTGTTCTTCTAAAATCCTCACTAACAACTCTGACTTTATAAATGTAGACTCTAAAAGGATGAATGAAAACTAACCAATTAGAGAGCAAAGTAGAGAGAGAGAGAGAGCACTGAAGAAAAAGGCCTTCCCGACTTTCAACTGTAGTTCTATCACTTAACTAGCTCTGAGACTTAGATCCTACTTGTAATAAAAACCGCATCATAAAAAATTAACAATTACACAGCACTTAGTATGCCCAGGGCTTTCCACGCATTATCCAGCGTAATCCTGGTAATAACCCATGAGGGAGAAACTCACACGAGGCCAGGCTGGAGAAGGGGGCTGAGGGGCTTGTCCGGCGCCACCCGACTGCTCTGACTGGTGAGGTCAGGATTTGAACACAAGATTCCTGAACCCCAGAGTCCAGCCCTTAACCATCCACTGGGCAGACAGCTTCAGTAACCTCTTAGGATTGTCTAAAAGGCTTCTTTCAGCAGTGAGGTGCTGTGATTCCAAGGCAAGTTTGGATGGAGAATAGGAAAAGCTCAGGCTTTGAAGGGACTTCAGGCCCTCGATTCTCAGATAACACTACTTCCTTAGAAACCATCCCAAGGATTTGAGACAATTGGAGAGCCACTAGCCCACAGCAATAAGAAAGAGGATTTATACAATGTCAGGCTACCTGTCAGGAACTAAGCATTTTACACACATTAAACCATGCAATTTCCACAATGACTTTAAGAATACTATTATTCTGGGGCGCCTGGGTGGCTTAGCCGGTTAAACGCCCGACTTTCGCTTAGGTCATGATCTCGTGGTTCATGGGTTGGAGCCCCACGTCGGGCTCTGTGCTGACTGTCAGCTCAGAGCCTGGAGCCTGTTTCAGAGTCTGTGACTCCCTCTCTCTCTGACCCTCCCCTGCTCACGCTCTCTCTCTCTCTCTCCTAGAAATAAATAAAAAAATATTAAAAAAAAAAGAATATTATTATTCTTAGTCCCATTCTGCAGATGAGGAAACAGAGGCAAAGAAAGTCCCTTGGCTTAAATCATAGACTTATTAAGTTGAACATCTAGGATTCCAATCCAAACAGACTGACTCACTCAACAAACCACATACACTGGACACACTCCATGTCTGTGACATGAAGGACCTTGGCTATTTCCTAAAGCCTACATCAATCCAATCCAGACATTCAGATAAACTCATGAGGACAAAACAATCCATATGTGTGACCAGAGGCCTGCCTACTTCTGCCTTCAGCAGCACCCGCAGAAACCAGCTAGAGAGAAATACATTGCACAGATCATACCTATGTGACTAAGACTTCCTTTTTTCTCGGTCTCCTAGCTGATTGCTTCCTTCCTGTTAATGCCATGTTGCTTTAGGTTTACTGATAAACATAGTGTGGTCCACACACATTTTTCCTGCTTTCAATCTGGGAAAAATTCAGTCCCTTATTCATTTTTAAATTATTTTAATAATAGATTTTATTTAACCCAATATGTAAAAATATTATTGCAACATGTAATAAAAATGAATAAGATACTTTACATTTTTGAATTCCAAGTATTCAAAATGCTGAGCGTGGTTTACATTTGCAGCCTGTCTAAAATCAACTAACCACATTTCAATGTCCAGGGGCCACATGTTGCTAGTGACGACCATACTGAACAACGCAGGCCTGGCAGGAATGGCCTGAAGGATGTCATGGGCATTGGTATTTCTAGGTCTGTTTTCTTGGGCTGGTCAAATTCTCCAGAAAAGGGTCTTCCGGTCCCCTGCCTCAGGTTTATAAATCTGGCTGCCATGAATCTGGGATCTAAGTCATAAAAACTGAGAGCCCCGTTATGGAGACTCTCACCTCATACCCCTGTTTTGGTCATCAAACCCCTGTCCTCAGCAGGGTCCAGTAACCCCAGCCACAGACCTCATGGTTCACCCCTTCCAACCTTCCCCCAGGTCAGGAAAGAGATGGAAGGAGGAAGAGAGAAGCAGTTCCCAGGCAATGCAGGGTAGGGAAGGGCTTGGAGGATCTAATAGCTATTTATTATTATTTCAACATTCTTGTAAATGTTTTTATTTATTTTATTTTATTCATTTTTGAGAGAGAGACAGAGCAAGTGGGAGAATGGTAGAGAAAGAGACAGGGGGCTGTGGGAGCGGTGAGGGGCGTGGGATGGGGGTGGGGGGGCGGACATAGAATCTGAAACAGGCTCCAGGCTCTGAGCTGTCAGCACAGAGCCTGATGTGAGGCTTGAACTCATGAGCCATGCGTGAGATCATGAACTGAGCTGAAGTTAGATCCTCAACAGACTGAGTCACCAGACACCTCAACACTCTCTCCCCTTTTTAAAGTTAAACATCTTATTTTGAGATACTTATAGATTCATATGCAAGTTAGAAAAAAAAAAAAAAAGCAGTGACTCCATGTACCCTGAACCCAGTCTCTCCCAATGGTAGGATCTTGCATATTACAATAGCACAGCCAGGATACTAACATTGATACAGTGAAGATATAGAATATTCCCATCATCTCAAGGATCCTCTTACTGACATTTTATAGCTATACCCATTTCCCTCTAGCTTACCCTTCCAACCCTTGACAACCACAAATGTTTTCCATTTATATGATTTTGTCATGTTAAGAATGTTCTACAAATGGAATTATACAGTCTGTAATCTTTTGAGATTGGCTTTGTTTGTTTGTTTTTTTTTTCAACCTAAATCCCCGAAGAGTCAGCCAAGTAGTCTGTATACATTAAAGCTTCACTGCTGAGCACTAACTAGTCCATGTAGCCCAGTTTGTTTAACCATTTACCCACTGAAGGATGTCTGGGTTGTTTCCAGTTTTTGGCCATTACAAATAAAGCTGCCACGAACATTTGTATACAGGTTTTTATGTGAACATAAATTTTCATCTCCTTGGGATAAATGCCCAAGAGCATGGAAAATGTATGTTTGGTTTTGTAAGAAACTGCCAAACCATTTTTCATTCTATTTCCCACCAGCAGCATATGAGTAATCCCGTTTCTCTGCATCCTCACCAGCGCTTGGTGTTATCATTATCACTATACACTTATCAGAATGGCTAAAATTAAAAAAAAAATAACTATACACTTATAAGAATGGCTAAAATAAAGAAATACTAGTAACACTAAGTGCTGGTGAGGATGAAGAATAAGTATATGGTGATATATCATTGTGATTCTAATGTGCATTTCCCTGATGGCAATGATGTTGAACTTCTTTTCATGTGCTTATTTGCTGTCTGTATAACCTCTTCAGTGAAATGTCTAGGGCCCTTGCTTATTTTTTAACTGGATAGTTCGTTTTTTTACTTTTTTCTTTTTTAAATTTTTAATGTTTTATTTATTTCTAGGAGACAGAGAGAGACAGCGTGAGCAGGGGATGGTCAGAGAGAGAGGGAGTCACAGACTGAAACAGGCTCCAGGCTCTGAACTGGCAGTCAGCACAGAGCCCAATGCGGGGCTCAAACCCAGGAACCGCGAGATCATGACCTAAGCGAAAGTCGGACGCTTAACCGACTAAGCCACCCAGGCGCCCCTTTACTTTTGAGTTTAAAAGGTCTTTGAGTATTCTGGATACTAGTGCTCTGTCAGATACATGGTTTGCAAATATTTTTTCCCAGTCTGGAGACTGTCTTTTCATCCTCTTAACAATGTCTTTAAGAGAGCAAAAGTCTTAATTCTGATGGAGTCTAATAGGTCATTTTCCCTCTTTTACGTATTGTTTTGTGTCAAGTATAACAACTCTTTGCCTAACCCTAGATCCCAAGGATTTTTTCTTACGTTTTATTCTGTAAGTGTTACAGTTTGATGGGACTTTTTTTTTTTTTTACAAATAGTTTATTGTGGTTTTTTTTGTTTTTGTTTTTGTTTTTTTTTACAAATAGTTTATTGTACCTATGTTGGGACTTTTTTTTTCTACATTTAGTCCATGACACACTTTGAGTTCATTTTTATACAAGGTACGAGATTTAGTTTTAGGCCCATTTTTTGCCAACTGCTCTAGGGCCATTTATTGAAAAGGTTCTCTCTTCTCCGTGGAGGGAAATTGCACATTTCTCAAAAACCAGTTGGGCTTATTCATTTAGATATATTTTTGGGGTTCCCTATCCTGATCCATTGATATATGTGTTTAACACTCCATAATAATCACAAAGTAGCTGTCCTATAAGCTTTGAAATTGGGTACACTATTCCTCCACGCCATTCTTCTTTTCCAATATTGTCCCTTTGTCTCCGTATGAATTTTACAATAATCTTGTCTACATTAAAATAAAATCCTGATGTGATTTTGATAGGGACTGCATCAAACCTGTACATTAATTTTGAAAAATTGAGATCCTTAGCATGCAGGGACTTCCAAATCATGAACACTATATGTTTCTCCATGCATTCAATTTTCTTTGATTTCTTTCTTCAGTATTATGTCATTTTCAGCATGTAAGTTCTGTAAATGTTTTTTATTATATTTAACCTAAAATTTTCATAATTTTGAGTTACCATAAAATGTATTCTTTTTAAAATTTTTTTATTTATTTTAAGTAATCCATGCCTATAATGTGGGGCTTGAACTCATGACCTCAAGATCAAGAGTCACATGCTCCTTGACTGAGCCAGCCAGGCACCCCCCTCATTGTATTCTTTTTTTTTTTTTTTAATATTTTTATTTCATTTCTATGAGAGAGAGAGAGAGAGACAGCGTGAGCAGGGGAGGGTCAGAGAGAGAGGGAGATACAGACTCTTGAAATAGGCTCCAGGCTCTGTGCTGGCAGTCAGCACAGAGCTCGACGCGGGGCTGGAACCCACGAACCGCGAGATCATGACCCAACTGAAAGCCGGACGCTTAACCGACTAAGCCACCCAGGTGCCCCTATATTCTTAATTATAGTGTCTACATGTTCATTGCTAGTATACAGAAATACAACCGATATTTAAAATTCATCTTATATTCTATAACCTGTTGAACTCACATATTAGTTTTAAGAGGGTTCTGGGTTTTTTTTTTTTTTTTTTAGACCACTTAGGATTTTCCAAGTAGAAAATCATGTCATCAGCAGTAGCAAGTTTTCTTTCTTCTTTTCTGTCTGTGTGCCTTTTATTTCCTTTATTGCCTTACTGCATTGACTAGAAATCCCTGTACTTTGTTGAAAAGGAGTGGCAAAAATAGACATCCTTGCCTTCCTTCCTGACTTGGGGAAAAGCATTCAGTCTTTCATCATTAAGTACAATGTTAGCTGTGGGTAATTTAAAAAGATATTCTTTATCAAGTTGAGGAAGTTTCCCTCTATTCCTATTTTCTGAGAGTTTTTATCATATATCAGTATTGAATTTTGTCAAATGCTTTTTCTACATCAAGATAAAATCATGTGATTTTTTTTTCTCTTTCTTCTGATGAACTAAATTGATTGGCTTTTTAATGTCAAACCAGTCTTGTATCCCTGGAATAGAGCATAAGATCTCTCGTTTATCATGTATATTTTCTAATGAATTCTATTTGTTAATACGTTGTTAAGGATTTTGGGGTCTATATACGTAAGGGTTATTGATCTATAGTTTTCTTTTTTATATTGTTTCTGCCTGTCTTTGGTATCTAGAGAATTCTAGCTTTATAAAATGAAGTGAACCCTCTTCTATTTCCTAGAAGAGTCTCTGTAGAATTGATGTTAATTCCTCTTTAAATGTTTGGTAGAATTCTCCAACAAAATCTTGAAATATCTTTTGAGGTGGGGAGGGTTAAAATTGTTTCAATTTCTCTAATAGTTACAGGACTATTCAAACTATTTCATACTAGGTAAACTATGAGATTGAGAAAGATTTATTTTTTTCTATGTTGTCAAATTTATGTGTGTAGAATTGTTCATAGCATTCTTTTATTATCCTTTTGATATGTGCAGGTTATATTGTGATATCTCCTGTTTCATCCCTGAGATTGGTAACAGTATCTTCTGTCCCTTTTTTTTTTTTTTTTTTGGTCAGTCTTCCTAGTTGCTTGTCAATTTTATTAATTTCTTTGAAGAAACAGCTGCTCCTGCTTTCTTTTAATTAATATGTATATTACAGGTGTATATCTTACTTCCTTTTACTTCTAATCTGCCTCTATGGTTAAATTTGTCTATATCTTATAAACAGTATATAGTTGGGTTGTGTTTATTTATTTTTTATTTTTTTTATAGTTTTTACTTATTTATTTTGAAACAAAGAGACACAGAGCATGAGCAGGGGAGGAGCAGAGAGAGAGGAAGACACAGAACCTGAAACAGGCTCCAGGCTCTGAGCTGCCTGCACAGAACCCAATAACCCACAAACTGTGAGATCATGACCTGAGCCAAAGTCGGACGCTTAACCAACTGAGCCACCCAGGTGCCCCGAGTTGTGTTTTTTTAAACAATCTGCCAGTCTGTTACAAGTCTGTTACAACTTTAATATAATCATTGATATTTTATGTCCTACCCTAGCGTTTTATTTTTGTTTGCTGTTTCTTCTCTCTGGTTTTATGTTTTTGGTTTTGTTTTCCTTCCTTCTGATAGGTTATTTGAAAATTTTTTTGGAATTCTATTTTGATGTATCTAAAGTGTTTTTGAATACATCTCCTTGTAGAACTTTTTTGCTCTGTGTATTATATTATATATTCATAACTTATGAATACAAAATGATATCATTTATCAGTCTAAATAAAGTATAGAAACCTGGCTGCCTTTTATGTCCCTTTACTCTCCCCATTTATAATTCTCTTAAATATTTCAATCATTTGCATCCACATCAGAGAGTACTATAATTTTTGCTTCAATCGTTATATATAATTTAGAAATTTCAAGAAGAAAAGGTAAGCCTACTGTATTTACCAATATTTTTGCTTACTGTCTTTTTTTCTTCCTGTGTTCTAAGGTTCCATTTTTTTTTTTAACTCATTTTCCTTCCGTTAGCCATTCTTTTGGAGTAGCTCTGTTGGTCACAGATTCTCTTGGTTTTCCTTCATCTGAAAAAAAGTCTTGACTTCCCTTTCATTCCTAAAGGATGTTTTCACTGGTTATAGCATTCTAAGGTAACTCTGGGCTAACATTTTCATTCAGTACTTAAAAGCCTTAAGTTCCTAAGTCTTAGAAGAAACTCAAAAATGAGACATGTAGAGGGATGACTCGGAGGCTCAGTTGGTTGAGCATCTGATTTTTGCTCACGTCATGATCTCACAGTTCATGAGTCCAAGTCCCACATGGGGCTCGCTGCTGTCAGCGCAGAGCCTTCTTTGCATCCTTTGTCCCCTTCTCTCTCTGCCCTTCCCCTGCTCATGCTATCTCTCTCAAAAATAAATAAGCATTAAAACAAAATAAGCATGTAGAAAGAGCTAATATATATATGTATTATACACTGGATCCTATTGAGTTGAAATGTCACCAGGCTATAAGGAACTAATTATGGCAGAAAGAAGAGCCACATAATAATATTTATAATTATGTGTTTAAGTGCAAAAATGCAAATATGTAATGGTCACAGTGCTAACACACAAGAGAGTGAGCTGTACTGCTTGGGAGAATCGGCAGAAGCTTCCGGAGATCTGTGAGATGGATTCTAAAGGTTCCGCAGTTAAAGGAGTTTCCAAGGAGAGGGGGAAGCATGTGCAAAAGCCCTAAGAGAACTTGGCACGTTTGGGAAATGATATGAAGTGATGCAAGATCGAAGTATAGAACACTTACAGGAATCGGGGCAATGAAGAGGGAAACAGGTAAGGGGAAGGGCAGGAGGCCCTCAGCCTCTACTAAGGAGTTTAAACTTCACCCTAGGTACCACAGACAACTGCAAAATAGATAAAACTGGTGAATATAATATTTAAGCAATGACGGCTAGTATTACACACTTTTAAATGTAGCTTTTCAGTGACTCATTATCTTTATTTTCATATGTATCAAAACTTAGTTTATGTACCGGTAGGAAGTATTAAGAGCCAATAAAATGAGAAGACTCAGCTGAGTCCCTGCCTCTTGCGCTCCATTTAAAACACAATCTATCCTTCCTGCAGAATGATTTCAGGGTCTCTGTGACCAGTGAGTGAAGCAGCATGACACGAGTCAATGCTTGGATGGATGGCAGCATGTTGAGTGAGGTGTTTCAGCTTTCCTGTAGCTTTTAATTCTCCAGATTTTGTCAGTTTTTCTCAAATGTATTTTGCCTTATTTACTAAATGAAAATTTCCAGTGGCTGAGAAAAAATATATAAGGTTTATGTACAGCATGTCAAAAATTACACTCCGAGCTCCAGAAATGCCCACAGGACCTTCAGAGAGAAATATGGTTCTATTGTCCCCCACAACCATTTGTTACGCTGACCCCTTGCCCAGCAACATACCCCTCTCCCACCCACTCTGAGAATCTACAGTCTGTTCTAGAATTTACATGGAAGTCTACATCACATAGATGGGTATTGCTGGTTATAACTAGCATTGCATTTTTGGTAAAGATTAACCTCAGAATAAAAAGCAGAGTAAAATTTAAAAACCTCTCTGCGTGGAGTGCCTAGGTGGCTCAGTCGATCGAGTGTCTGACCTCAGTTCAGGTCATGATCTCACGGTTCAAAGATTAGGACTCCTCATCGGGCTCTGTGCTAACAGCTCAGAGCCTGGAGCCTGCTTCGGATTCTGTGTATCCCTCTCTCTCTGCCCCTTCCCTACTTGCTCTCTCCCTCCCTCCCTCTCTCTCTCTATCTCTCTCTCTCTCTCCCCCCCATCCCATTTCTCTGTCTCTCAAAAAGTAAACATTAAAAATTTTTTAAATAAAAAAATAAAAACCTCTATGTACAATATGAGTGCTTATTTGAGCACAGCCTTATTTCCTTTTCAGTCCAAATCATTTTTTAAAAAGTTTTCAATGTTTTATTTATTTCTGAGACAGAGAGAGAGAGAGAGAGGCAGCATGAGCAGGGGAGGGTCAAAGAGAGAAGGAGATACAGAATCCAAAGCAGGCCCCAGGCTCTGAGCTATCAGCACAGAGCCCAACGCGGGGCTCGAACCCATGAACCGTGAGATCATACCTGAGCCAAAGTCAGACGCTTAACCAGCTGAGCTACCCAGGCACTCCCAAATCAGTTTTAAAAATCATATTTAATGCTACTGATTTGTATATTAAAAATGCTTAAAATGGAAATTTTATGTTATTTCTATTTTTCCACAATAAAAAAATTGTCAACGTTGAAAAAAAAAAGATAGGAAAAGGAATGAGTGTCACATCCATGCTGCTTCTCCAAGGCAGACATTGTCCATGCCTTGGAAACAAGGAAGGTAAGATCCATCTGGGTACTTGACCTAATTTAGAGCTGGTGGCAAAGTGTCTTCAGTTGGGTTAGAAGCTCTATAGCATTCAATCTCCTTTTAAAGGAAAGAAACCTTCAAGCTTGATGGACTTGAAAGAAATGTCACCTTTTTAAAACAGAAAAAGAACGTATGAAAGTTTCCCATTGAAAATGAAGAAGCGAACTGGAATATTTATGGACAAGGAACAAGGAGTCACACATCGTCAACCTGTTTAGCTCATGCACATCAGAATGGGAAGACATTTGCTTGCATTCCTTTACCACTGAAGACAAGTTTCTTAAATTCCTATTTCTTTTATGGTGTGTGTGCTTCGTTTTGTCTCTATGGCTACTGTTCTAAAGTAAGTTAACTGTACAAGTATAAACTGGGATCTGCATATGTTCCAGCCCCATACTCTTTGGTCAACCTGACAACTTGAATGGATCGATCTTCTAAAAGTGGAAAATTGTTCCTACAAAATTCCTATCTTGTGAGAAACTGTCCCTTCTGAAAACACTTTCTAGGCTTGATAAGAACTAAAATCCTGTTTTCACTCATATGTGGAACAGGAGAAACTTAACAGAGGACCATCGGGGAGGGGAAGGAGAAAAAATAGTTGAGAGGGAGGGAGGCAAACCATGAGACTCTTAAATACTGAGAACAAACTGAGGGCTGATGGGGTGGGGAAAGGGGAAGGGAGGTGATGGTCATAGAAGAGGGCACTTGGGATGAACACTGGGTATTATATGGAAACCCAACTTGGCAATAAACTATATATTTAAAAAAAAAGAACTAAAATCCCTTCCTACCTGAAGGCATGTTAATTAAATTTCAAAGATTATTATGTCAAGGGAGAATAACACAAATCAACCTGGGAATCTGCTTTTCTCAAATACATTGAGAGTCTGTATTTCTTTAGAATTGATCTGTATACTTCCCTCTATTCTCTACACAGAGTTTTATTCTCCCCGGGTCCTTCTTAACATCTTTTTCCATAGTGCCTTGAAGGTTTTCTCATCCAGTTATGCAAGAAACTATATTTGAATTATGTTCAAATAAGCATTAGGGAGACTGGCATCTTCTGTAGAAAACATATGGGCTATCAGAAGTGATGTCCTGAATCCTTGCCTCATCATGACATTACTTTAATGAAGGCACCATTTCTTATATGTGATAAACAATATGGTGTCGAATAGATTTGTATAAAGTGCCTAAAATTAAGCAAGCACAAGTACATGAGTTAGTATCATATTATCATGCACACTACACTTGATAATTTGAAAACAAATGAAAAGCCAGCCCACTGCCTTCATTGTAACTGTCAGTTGCAGGTTTTTACTTCAGATTCTACTGGTCATGATTTTACCCTCTTCTGTGTTGGGTCATTATCTTATCTAGAAAACCCCAAGCCCATTTCTTCCTCCATACATGAAACCTTAGATTCTCTTAATGACCCAACAGAGTTTTGGATAGTTAACTACCCTACTGTTACTTGTCTTGTTTAGAAGAAATGAAAGTTAAGACTGTGGCAGGAAAGGACAAGCTGTCAACCCATTCAATAAATTCCTGCTGAAAAGTAACTAAATGCAAAGTAACTAAATGCATTGAGTATTAACATAATTTACTAGAACAATTAGAACACATCCTTGTTGTCTTTTAATTAGATTATTTCTTGTTCTGGTAATTACACTAGACAAGGAAGAATAATAGTTTCAGGATTCTAAGATCATCTGTAGACAACGTGGAAAGAGAATGATCAATAATGCTAATCTGCTAGAACACTTACATTTCCAGAAAGAGATCTTTTATCATGAGCAATCCTTTGTATAATCAGCATTATTTCTCAATGTCTATGATCATCTTTCCCAAAGTTTAAAAGTAAAGATGTTAGACAAACAACATTTATTCCATTGTTGAAAACCCGGGCAGGCTGGGCCACCTCTGGCCTCTACTAGCTCAGACATTGCTTCACTCTCTTGCAAAATGCCAACAAATAACCACAAATGAAGGATTTAAGATTCCATGCAGAACAGCACGGCCAGAAGTCTGAATATCTAACAGGGAGAAAACAAGATTTTTAAGTTCTGATCCTAGGAGAGGACTCATAAACCTCTTCAATTTAAAAATGTATTGAAATAGATGAAAATTTCTTACAAATGCGAGTTAATCTGAACATAAAACTGGTGGCATTTCTATACATGAGGATATTATTTGCAGAAATTAATGTGGAGGTGTCTGTATGACAGAGAATATAGCTGGGCTTGCAGAAGTGGGCTTTACATGTGAGTTGTATTACTATCTCTGGTTTTAAAAGTTTTAGGAACCACAGAATTCAAATGCTCCAAGATTCCCCTCATGTCCTATGCAACTATCACCAAGCATGCTAGGAAATCCTAGACAGCAGCTCCCAAGGCTTCAAGGATTCAGGCTCTTTCCAAAAAGTCAGGAGTTGTCATATGCTGTCATCTAGGATAGCCCTAGAGTTGAGGGGATGGTGCCGGGACACACAAAGTTGACAAGCGTGAATCTGAAGGTCTCTGTAATAAGGGGCAACACCAACATCCCACCAGCAGCCTGGATTACAGGAATCTCAGCCCCAATGTTGACCTAGTCTGTCTTAGTCAATGCAAAGGCATAATGAGACCATGTCTAGACAGTATTGATCTCCCACCACAGAAAAAATAAAATAATTCAGAGTGTGACTTCTCTTATAGCTCGGCCCAAATAACACCCAAATCAGGCTTTTTCATTCATACATTGCTAACATTCCCCCTAACCAACATCATTTTATCAACAAAGCAGTCAATAACACACATAAGCTTCTTTTCGAGGTATAGATGAAATTTTTGATATTTGAAAAGTCTTTCATATTCAAATAGCAAATGAGAAAGTTGCTTAAACCTATTAAAAATCTAGAGAAATTCAATGAGTTTATACGTGTCTTTTTTACCTTGCCAGGCAAAGGAGAGAAGTGTTCGAAAAAATGAGCATCCGCACAACCTGAAAGAAAGAAAACTCAAATTAACATGGGCAAAATATCTAAAGAAGTCATTAGCTTAAGTCATCTGAATGATTTTCCATACAGTCTGATAATTTCGGATCAGAGGAACATCCCTATAACCCTGCTGTCCATTCCAGCTTGGAAGACATGTTTCCCCATAGATGTACCTCTTTAACTTGTCAGGGGTGCTACTAAGAACTTAAGGTTCCCCACTACTCTGGTCTCCAGACTAGAGAAATCTATGGGGCAGAATAGGATTTTAGAGGTACCAGAGATTTGTATTTGAGTGCCCTGAGGTCAAGCATTACAAAGGCAGGCTGAGCAATGACTCTGCCCCCATAAAGTCCAGGAGAAAGGAAATGTGGTTTAAAACACTAGTAGGAATGGAGTTAAAAAGGCCCCCAGGAAGTATGATAGCAAGTTAGGATTGGAAACCTCCAGCTATCAAGGGGAACCAGAGAGAATTATCTCTGACCTGGGGGCTGAACTGAAACTGTGACTCTGAGGTATTCAGGTGATGCCATGGAGAAAAATGCCTTACAAGGTGGGGGGTTTGCCTCATTGAAGGAAAGTGAAACAACCATTTCATTATTTTAAAATAGCATCAAGGTACAAATCTAACCAATAGAAGAATGTTAAATAAAAACATAGTCCAGAGAGATACTTCTACCATTATAAATAGTTCCTTATAAATGCCACCCAGGGACAAAATGATCATTTCTGTGTTCCTAACCAAAATAGCTCTGCAAGTCTGGGAAATACCTTGCCCTCTAAAGCAACCAGGAAGAAGTCCCTTCAGTCTATGAGTTCTTGTCCTTGAACGTTTTGAGGATTCACTCCCCAAACTGAAACTCAAAAGACCAACATAATAAGAGCTAGATAACTAGATGACTATGGATAACTAGAAACCTTATCTATTGATAGCAGAGACTACTTCCCTAAATGGTCTGTCTATAACTTCTTGCAAGCTTAATAAAACTCCTACACTTGTCTGAAATGAAATAAAGGGAAACCAATAAAGAATTTCCTTTTCTCTGTGTTAACAAAAAAACATAACCATTCCATGAAAAGCAAGAAAGACACAGAATTCATCCTTCTTTTCTCACCCAAGGAAGGTAATATGAGGGTTCTAATTTAGAATACACCACTATAGCAGATTTCTAGGACATAAAGTTAAGTTTATAGTCTACCTCAATCCTAACACACTGGGGTTAAAGTAAGTATGTCTGTAACACCTCTCTAGTTATCAAGAGGGAATGATAGTGGCAAAATAAATAAGTAAATAAAACTTGGATACACATTTAAAAGAGCTGCTTACTTCAAGATAAGGCAATAACCGTGGTCATTTAGGATGATTTGTTGAAGAATCTTAACTCTCTTTAACAAAAAAATGGATACTAGCAAATACCTTAAAAAAACACATACACACAAAGATATGCTGTAACATTTGGTAGACTGTTATCTAACCATTCTGATTTGGCTACATGTTCAATTAGCCAAGCATAATAGGAAAAAATTTCTCTATTGATTAGGTAGTCAATTTAAAATATTCATGAATTTAGTTGAAGCATAAGTAGCAAGTTCCGGAAAGAAGAAATAAATCACACGTATCCACAAAGAGGAATGAGTGTGTTTCATGCAATCTTGGGGAATAGATTTTATAAGGCACTTCATAAAATCACTGACTCCAGAGAAGGAAAAAAAACCCTACACATATTAACCCAGAACATTCTTATTCCCAGCAAGAGCCCAAAAATAAAACGTATTTCCTAAGACTGCCTCAGAATGTGATTCAATGCATTGTCTATTTAAATAAATATTTTCTGCCACTTAAAGTCATGTGATAATTTTTTCCCAATGACTAACCAAATATGCCTATTATTTCAATCAGTTATTTCATTTTTAATTTTTTTATATTTATTTATTTTTGAGGGACAGAGAGAGAGAATGTGAGCAAGGCAGGTCGGGCAGAGACAGAAAGAGGAAGACAGAATCTGAAGCAGGCTCCAGACTCTGAGCTGTAAGCACAGAGCCTGACACAGAGCTCGAACTTCATGAACCATGAGATCATGACGTGAGCCGAAGTCGGACACTTAACCGACTGAGTCACCCAGGTGTCCGTCAATCAGTTCTTTCTTAAAGGTGAAAAAGAAGACAAGGGGATGGGTCTTAGGTGCCATCCTCTCTTGTAAAAATCACACTTCAGCTTTTACTTTTCAAAAGTGACTAATCATACCTCTGAGTATCTTCCAAACATGGCTGAAATTTTCCTGAATCTTACAAAATCAGTGCAAGAGCTAGGAAATGTCTTTCCAGGATGAATTTCTGGAAATTCATTCATTCCTTTCCAGGAGGAAAGGAAATTGTGCATCTCTTAATTTGTTTCTGAATTCAGCTCAGTCTTCATTAGTGATACATAGGTGCCTTATTACTCAGTGCTCTCAGTGACCCCTGATCATTTTTCCCTGACGGTGCATATTTGTTCACTAACTATATTAGAATTTTGTGATCTGCTGGATTTTCTCTAATATTCCACTCTACATCTGTCCTATATTAATGAATTCCATTCTTGGCTTTGACTTCTCCTGTTTATTAAATTTACTTTGACCATGGAGTTTATTTTCAAAGGAATTAATAATTCTTTATTTTCAGCTTGGTATTAGCAATGAATTCAAGAAGCATTGTATTTCATCAATATTTTAAGTGTACTAAAGACAAATTTAGTTAGAATGTTAGTGTCCCAAACCTTCCACTCCTCCAGAAAAGAAATTTATTTTGCTTGGCCTTACCCTTCACTCCCTTTCTAAGAGAACGATTTATTTTTGTGATGCAGAATTATGTGATTGATAACAAAAGCAGAACTGGAAGATTGGGATGAAAATAAGAGAGAAAAAAGCCTAAGTCTGCAGCCTTAATACACATAGGATAGCTATGAAAGTAAAGGGTGAAAGAAAGAGCGTACTGACTCCTAAGCAGCGTAAAGTGAAAAGATCACCCAAAAGGGAAGAAGAATGGAAGGTAATTTCAAGGATCATTGCCATGTGTAGGGAACTCAGTGACTCCAACAAACATAATAACATTGGTAGTATAGGAGTCCCAGAAGAAGAAGAGACAGAAAATTTATTTGAGGGAATAATAACTGAAAAATTCCCTAATCCGGACACCCAAATCCAGGAGGCATGAAGAACTCCCATCAAAATCAAAGAAAAGCAGGCCAACACCAAGGCATATTGTAATTAAATTTGCCAATATAGTGATAAAGAAAAAAAGCTAAAAGAAATGAGACAAAAGAAGTCCTTAACTTACAAGAGGAGACCCATAAGGGTAGCTACATATCTTTCAAAAGAAAGTTGGCAGGTCAGAATGGAGTGGCATGACATATTCAACATGCTGAATGGAGAAAATCTGCAGCCAAGAATACTCTATCCAGCAAGGCTGTCATTCAGACTCGAATGAGAGAAAAAGAGTGTCCCAGACAAACAAAAACTAAAGGAGTCAGTGACCACTAAACCAGTCTTGCAAGAAATATAAAAGGAGGCCCTTTGAATGGAAAGGAAAGACCAAAAGTGACAAAGACAAGAAAGTTAACAGAGAAAATCCCCAGAAACAAGGACAAAACAAGAAATAAAATGGCACTGAATACAGGTCTATCAATAATTACTCTGAATGTAAATGGACTAAATATCCAATCAAAAGACATAATGTGTCAGAATGGATAGGAAAAAAAAAAAAGAGACCCACTTATATATTGCCTGCAAGAGGCTGATTTTAGACCTAAAGACATCTGTAGATTGAAAGTTGGGGGATGGAAACATTTATCGTGCAAATGATGTCAAAAGAAAGCCAGAGTAGCCACATTTACATCAGACAAATTAGATTTTTTTTTAAATTTAATGTTTGTATATCTTCGAGAGAGAGAAAGAAAGACAGAACGTGAGTGGGGGCAGGGCGGCACAGAGACAGAGACAGAATCTGAAGCAGGTTCCAGGCTCTGAGCTGTCATTGCAGAACCCGATGTGGGTCTTGAACTCACAGACTATGAGATCATGACCTGAGCCAAAGTCGGATGCTTAACCAACTGAGCCACCCAAGCACCCCCAGACTAATTAGATTTTAAACCAAAGATTGTTACAAGAGATTGAAAAGGGCACTATACATGATAAAAAGAACAATCAACCAAGAAGATCTAACAATTATAAATATTTATGCCCTCAACATGGAAGTGCCCAAATATATAAAATAATTAATTACAAATATAAAGGAACTAAGTGATAATAACACAATAATAGTAGGAGAGTTTAATACCTCACTTACATCAGTGGACATATCATCTAAGCAGAAAATCAACAAGGAAACAATGGCTTTTAGTGACACACTGGACCAGGTGGACTGAACAGATATATTCAGAACATTCCATCTTAAATCAGCAGAATACACATTCTTTCCAATTGCATATTGGATATTCTCCAGAATAGATCTCATACGAGGGCACAAATCAGGTTTCAACGAGTACAGTAAGACTGAGATCATACCATGCTTATTTTCTGACCACAATGCTATGAAACTTGAAGTCAACCACAAGAAAAAAACGTGGAAAGATCACAAATACATGGAGGTTAAACAACATGCTACCAAACAGTGAATGGGTCAACCAGGAAATTAAAGAAGAAATAAAAAAATACCTGAAAAGAAGTGAAAATGATATCACAATGGTCCAAAGGTTTTGGATGCAGCAAAAACAGTGTCACTACAGTGGTACTATGTACTTCCCTAAGAGGGAAGTATATAATATAGCAATACAGGCCTACCTCAAGAAGCAAGAAAAATCTCAAATAATCTAATCTCACACCTAAAGGATCTAGAAAAAGAACAATTAATGAAATCTAAAGCCAGCAGAGAAGGAAAATAATAAAGAATAGAGCAGAAATAAATGAGATATAAACTAAAAACAAACAAAAACAAAACAAGACAAAACAAAAAACAATAGAACAGATTAATGAAACCAAGAGCTGGTTCCTTCTTTTTTTTTTTCTAATTTTTTAATGTTTTATTTATTTCTGAGTGAGAGAGAGAGAGAGAGAGAGAGAGAGAGGCAGCATGAGCAGGTGAGAGTCAGAAAGAAAGCAAGACACAGAATTTGAAACAGGCTCCAGGCTCTGAGCTAGCTGTCAGCACAGAGCCTGACTCAGGCCTCGAACCCATGAACCATGAGATCATGACCTGAGCCGAAGTCGGATGCCCAACCAACTGAGCCACCCAGGCACCCCCAGGAGCTGGTTCTTAATAAAAAAATAAAATAGTTGTGTAGTGAATAAAATAATTTTCAAAGTTCTTGAGGAGACATAAGTAAAATTTAGAATTATTTTTCAATAAGTTAATTTGCTCTTATTTTAAGACTGAACCATGTGTGGCCCTAGCCCTTAAGTAGGTGACAGAAATATCTTCCAATGCTGGGGCGCCTGGGTGGCTTAGTTGGTTAAGCGTCCGACTTTCGCTTAGGTCATGATCTCGCGATTCGTGGGTTCAAGCCCCGCATCGGGCTCTGTGCTGACTGCCAGCTCAGAGCCTGGAGCCTGTTTCAGTCTGTGACTCCCTCTGTCTCTGACCATCCCCTGCTCACGCTGTCTCTCTCTCCTAGAAATAAATTAAAAAAAAAAAAAAGAAAGAAATATCTTCCAATGCTGATGTATATTCATTTACGTCTGAACGTTGGTTTCCTTTAAATGTCATAAACATAGACCAGAAACAGAAAGAATCATCCCAGAAATCTTCCCGAGCTCTCAGATAACTTTAAATGAAATTCCATTAGTTAATTCACTAATTAGTCAAAGTTTGGGACAATCTCAGAAACTACTTGAGTAATTAATAAATTTATATGGCAACATACTGAAAATAAAAATGTCGATAGGTTAGCGTCACATACGAAGAAACACACACTGGGAGACAACAGTTGCTACTTGGCAATGCAGTTTTAAACTATCTCTAATGTATCTGAAGAAAATACATAAGAAGAAAATTAAGGAACAACCCTGTAACTTACATGATAAGCATCGTGCAGATTTTTAGGCAAGTGATAAGCACTTAATGGCTTTAGTGTTTTACTCTACAGATCACCGAGCAAAGTATGGGCATGACCTCCACTGGAATGTGGGGGCCTTTTATATCTTTTTTTTAGTTGACTTACATTATTAAAAATCAATACAGTGTAACATAGTAATTATATTCTTAGAGAAGTACATAAAATAAAAGAACTTTAACTAAATTAAACGTTTATCACCCTCAGACCAATATGTTATATATTTGTAAATTAAACCTGTCACCAATAAAGATGTACCATATAGCAAAGGTATGCATGAAAGAATGAAACAGAATGGAGGATTCAAACACATATATTATATATATAATAAATAAAAACTCCAAGGCATCCTCAAGGATCTAAACAGCCTATATATCAATATGGTAAAATTATATCTTCAGGGAGGAGATTTGAGTTCTAAAACCAGGACCTAAGGCAAATGTTGCATATAGTCAAACTTAACACTTAAGACCATTTTAAACACCTGCAGGGTATGAATTATGTTGCTTTGCTTATTCAAGACTGATGGTAAATTCTGAGAACAAACAACTGAGCTAGAAGGAAGCAAAGGAAAAGTCCACCAAATATCCAGGTATTCAAACCACCTTGTCTTTAGGAAATTACCAAATCTCCACCAATGAGTCCTTACCAGATTAGTGGTGAAGTATAAACTTATAAACCCTTCAAACAGGGTTTATTCTGCTGTTTTAACATGAAAATTTTATAACTATAATATATTAATAGATATATTTGCATTGTTAAGATTAAATAATGTAAAAAACTGGGGCACCTGGGTACCTAGGTGGCTCAGTTGGTTAAGCATCCAAACTCAACTCATGTCATGATCTTACTGTCCATGAGTTCAAGCCCGACATCAGGCTCTGTGCTGACAGCTCAGAGCATGGAACCTGATTGAGATTCTGTGTCTCCCTCTCTCTCACCCTCCCCCATTCATGCTCTGTCTCTCAAAAATGAATAAATGTTTAAAAATTTTTAAATAATACATATGAAAGCACCAAATACAGGTTCTGGCACAGGGCAGATACTCAATAGATATCCTGGATTTTAATCTAAGTCTCATTTCATTGGACTCATAAACATACTGCTCTTTGAAATATTGCAGAGAAGATCATAACCATTTCTGTTCTTTTCAAGCTGGCATTTCCAGCTGGGGCACCATGATGAACAGCCATTGCCTCTATACTCTAGGCACTGAATAGAGGCGAGCTTACCTTGATGCGTGATTCTGACTGGATATAAGGTGAATCCAGTGCCCACGGGAAGCATATCTTTATGCTTGGGTCACATCTCAACAGATTGGCTCCCTGAATGGGTCTGCCATTTCCAAAGCCAAAACATGGCACATTTGGCTCAAACTATAAGGCTATCAAACCAGGAGTGTCCATTTCTTTTCCAAAAAAAGCCATTCCTGTCCATTCTGCCAGGAAAGCACATGAGCCCATGAAAATTCATTTATATGTACCTTATACAATATATCCATCTATGGGTCCCTTTTACTGGCACTTACTAGCAATGGGATGCCACAAAAATCTAGAAATTGTCATTCTTTTTCCTTTCTTACCCTTCCCCCCTTCTTTCTTTTCCTCCTTCAAATTTCTGCCTATAGTAAAACCACAGCAAGAAGGAGAGTCAAATGGATTTTCCTATTAGTGGACATTTATGTGATATACTCATTTTTTGGTCTTCATATCACCTCCCTCCAGGGTGCTCCTTGATGGGAATAAGGTATGCCAAATGAAATAGAGAACTCGAGGCACAATTTTACCCTTGACATATAAAGAGAGAATATTTTTCTCCTGGATTTATGGGGTAATGCAACTCAGCCACTTTCTTTTCCTCTTTTCCCTAGTTTGTACTTCCTACTTATTGCCATACACCATCATCACCATCATCATAAATTTATAGAATGCCTATGGCTGTAGCCTCTAGGTAGCTCCTAAATGATCTAATCCAGATATCATTGTCTTCGGCTCCCCTTTGGCATGAGTCTATTTACCATTCTGCTTCCTTATGAAAATCTGCTTCCGATTATTTTTCATAATATGTTTTCGCTTTCTTTTTCTTTCCCTTAAGTTGAATCTCTTTTATTTTTCCCTCTCATTGTCATACTCTCCTGGGCCCTAAGCACAGTTACTCTACATTTATGGGGATTTACATCATCAAATTTAGAAACTCTTGAGAACTCTACTATCCAACTGCCTTTTCTAAGATAATTTTTAGCAATGTTAACTAGAAGAAAATCTTTAGACTCTAGAACTCTAGGGATCCAGTCTTTACTTAGACCCCTGCTCAGATATCACATATCAAGATGTTGACCAGCATTATGGCACCCCAGGCCAAACTCTCCAAGGACAGCCACTCCTCAACCCCTTAGGATTCTAACTGGGAGTCTTTCAGAGACTGGATGCCCAGGCTTTGGATTTAGGCAGACAGGGGTTCAAATCCAGCCTCTGGCACTTAATTTGGATACAACCTTGAGAGCCATGTCACCTTTCTCAACTTCAATTTCCTTGACTACAAAATGAGAATGAAAATATCCACTTAGTGAGATTATTGTGAGGCAGAAATGAGGTAATCTTTATAAAATACACACAAAGTCTGGCACATGGTAAGCATTCAAATTTGGCAGCTATCATTTTTATTCTTATCAGTTAAAATGTTGGATAGAGTGCATTTCTCTTCAAAGAAGCTCACAAAGCTGACCTCAGAGCACACATTAATACATTATTTAGTAGACTCCAGCCCCCAATTCCACTCAGTACAGTGTTTTCATACTTGGAAGCCAATAAATACTTCTAAATTAAAACTGAAGACACACAGAGTCAGTATTTGTAACCAAAGGAATAGGTAACCAATCATAAATTTAGACATATCATTAAGGGCCTCTATTCTCATAAAGCACACCTCTTTTAAAATGTATTTACTACAGTTACTCTTGGAGACTGCATATTTTTATCATCAGTTGCAAAACTGTATCCTGAAGGGGAATAACTGTGTAATTATAACTCTGGCTGACTTCACACCTTAACCTTTTATGTAAGGGAAGAACAAAAGAGTAGACTCTGGGCAAAGGCTGGGAAGCAAAGGGAGGGGTAAGAGAAGGAAAGAAGGAGAAAGAGAAAAAGAGAATGAGAGCAGTTAGGTTTGATGAGGAACAATATTTGGCTTTTGGCCCTTCTCTACCAGCACAGACAGGAGGACCAGACCATTTATGATCACCGTCAGTTCTCCCCATGGAAAGTGAACAATGCGACACCTCCTACCTCTCAATTCAGAGAGTAAAACTGCCAATTGCTAAAGGACTTCTGCTTAAATATATATATATATATATATATAAATTATGCTGATGATTTTAAAAATAAGCTAAAAATCTAAACTCAATGATGAAATGAATTGGTCCAATCCACCAGAGTAAGTGAGGTTTTAACTCTGGGATAGGAATAAATTCTCTTAGGGCAGAAAAATAAAAAACTCATTCACTGACGCTGATCTGTACAAAGAGCAGTATGATCTGCTTTTGTACCAAACAGGCTGTCTTTTAAATGCTATTTCTGCCACCTGCTAGTTGGACAGGTTAAGTAATTCTTTATGCACTTGACTTCTTCATACCTAAAATAGATAGGAAAATACCTGTGGGGAGGATGGGACCATGCTTTCTCTCTCCCTGGGTGCCCACATCCCTCCAAGGAGCAATTCCTAATCGGAGAGGCCATATTCCAGCACATTGGCTGTCACTAAAGGGCAGGGTCAATATACAACAAAGCCTCCTTCCGCATCTCCACTTGCTTTCCTCTAAGTTGGGAGAAGTGACTCCTCGGGGAAGGGTAAGCATTTTCTTTTCTCTCCCCTGCCTTCTTTGCAACATTAGGCAATAGCACATGTGAGCCAAAGTGATATCCAGAGCCCCAGCTCTTGCCCCACACTTTTGTTCTGTCTTGCTTCCTCACACTGTCCCCACTCAGAATTCTTTAGCATGCTGTTCATTTGAGGGAGCGATTTAAGTAGCGGGAGGAGGTGCCACTTAGGACCTCTTTGAGGTCAGCCTACTTTTAATAGTGTTCTGTACTAGAAGGTCTTGAGTACTGGTCCAACTTTGTTTCCATTTCCATGGAGCAAATGGATGCACTTGCTCATCCCTCTCTCTGGAATGTTCTGCATCTTGAAATCATGGATCTTTCAATCGCTCAGGTCTCAGTTCAAATGCTAGCTCTTCGAAGAGGTTTTCCCTGACCATCCAATCCTAAGGAGCAACCTTACCACGAACAAATCACTATTACCTTAATCTATTATTTTGTGAAAGGCTCTCATCCTATTTCATTACTTTCTTCATTTATTTGCTTGCTGCCCATCCTTACCTCTGTTCTAAACATTTCCATTATTATGGAGGTCCAAGAGAACATGGTTCTTGTCAGCCTTGCTCACTATTGATTTACACAGAGTTGGGTGACTATCACAAAGTAGGTTCTTAATAAATCACAGCTGCTATTACCTTTTTTTCTCTCACCTGTCCAGCTACCTTCTGTGCTCATCCCAGTCCAGTAAAGTCTTTTGAAAGCTCTTCTCCTCCACTGGTATACTATAGACTTTCTAAATCTTAGATAAGGCATCTCTCTTATAAGTCTGTTTTCACTAAATAAAGAGTTACATAACCTACTCGTTATTTGTACAGTATCTTATTCCATTTACTTTATTTGTATTTTCTAGAGTTTGTTTATTTATTTTGACAGAGACAGAGTGTGCACACATGTCTGAGCAGGGGAGGGGTGAGGGTGGGGGGTTGAGATAGTATCTCAAGCAGGCTCCACACTGCCAGCACAGAGCCCAACTCAGGGCTTAATACCAGGACCCATGAGATCATGATCTGAGTCAAAATGAAGAGTTGAACACACAACCAACTGAGTTACTCAGTCATCCTTTTGTATTTTTTGATAAACTACAATTTAAGAGACCCAGCTTGGGAAGTGCTCCCACATTCCAGGAATAAAGTAGCTGATGCCTTTCTTACCCACAAGGATAATCCTAAAGAAGCACTTTTACATCTACCCTCCAGCCCCCTACACATATGTACACAGTGGTAAACCCAGATTTGCATTCCAGATAATCTCCAGCAGGGAGAGAGGAGAAATACATGTTGAAAAGAGCTAACCTAAAACCGTAATGCTCTTGAAAACATTTCCAGTTAACATTTCTTCTTAAGAAAGTCTCAATCTGAGCACACCAAAAATAGCTCAGTGACATCTTAAATTGGGAATAGTTGTTAAGTTGGAGCTTAGAGAGTGTCTTGGAAATCTTTTCAATTCTCCACAAAATAAAATAAGGTATAGCCTGTCCAGAGGTCCAGAGGCTTTCACCTAGCACTAGAAAAGATAAGCTATTTCTTTGGCTGAAGATAAGATTAATTAATTGGTGTGAATTTTTTGGATATGTGTGTGTGTGCATATATATATATATGTGTGTGTGTGTGTGTGTGTGTATGTGTATATATACACATATATATATATATCTGTGCACATATATATGCATACGCACACATACATATATTGCAACACATTAAAAAATGTGTATATATATACGTACTATACATATACTATATATGTGTGTGTATATATATACATACACACACACACTTCTTTTTTAATGTGTAATAGAATATGTCAATAAGTAATGGAGTCATACTTAGCACTAAGATGCTTATACTAGGAGATTCAGGAGAATAAGATTGACTCCCAGCTCCTATCTCACATTTAGCGTATATATTCATTGAGGGGAATCTCTGGCAGTATGGTCTAAATTCTTTGAATTGGTACTTCTTACTCTTGTTATTTATTGTGAATTCTGTATGGCTAAAATGGCATAAGTTCAATGTACACAGGATGCAACTGCATTCTATTTAAGACCACTCATCTTTATATTATAATGTATTTGTGTTAAAAATCAAAAGGTGGCATCCATGCAGAGCTTTACCATGTTACTATGAACCCCACTTTTGTATGCTATGGACATAAAATGTAGACAGATCTCATACTCAGAGAAGATAGTAAAAGAAATCTCCACACATGTTTAATTTAAAAGCCAAACAAGGGGCGCCTAGGTGGCTTAGTCGGTTGAGCGTCCGACTTTCGCTTAGGTCATGATCTCGTGGTTCGTTTGTTCGAGCCCCGCGTCGGGCTCTGTGCTGACTGCCAGCTCAGAGCCTGGAGCCTGTTTCAGTCTGTGACTCCCTCTCTCTCTGACCCTTCCCTGCTCACTCTGTCTCTCTCTCTCTCCTAGAAATAAATAAAACATTAAAAATAAAATAAAATAAAATAAAAGCCAAACAAGTAGACCTGTACCTTTCTATGATAAAGTTAAACTTATAATATTTTACACATATCTTTCTTGGAAGTAGCCTTGATATAAATCTTTTTATAAAAGGAATAACCCAACATTTCTGCAAATGTTGTGAGGGTTAATTTTATATAACAACCTGACTGGGTCAGTGCATGCCCAGATAATTGGTCAAATATTATTCTGGGTATGTATGTAAGGGCATTTTTCATGAGTTTAACATTTAAATAAGTAGGCTGAGATCCAGAGAAGATGGTGGAGTGGAGGATTCTAGGCTCATGTCCTCCTAGAGATACACCTAGAAAACATCCACATCAGTGTAAATAACCCAATAAAGGACCTGAAGACTGGCAGAGCAGACTCTCCACAGCAAAATGTAGAGAAGAGGCCACATCTAAGAAGGTAACAAGGGTGGAGACACAGTCAGGAGCCAAATGAACCCATGGAACTGACCATGGGAGGGATGCTGCAGGCATGAAGAAAGACAGGAAAAGACACCTACAACAGGCAAACCAGGTATGCAGGACCCATACTGGGAAGACAAATTCCTAAAACATTTGGCTTTAAAAACTAGAGGGGCCTATTTGCAGCAACACGGATGGAACTGGAGGGTATTATACTAAGTGAAATAAGTCAGTCAGAGAAAGACAGATACCATATGCTTTCATTCATATGTGGATCTTAAGAAACTTAACAGAAACCATGGGGGAGGAGTAGGGGGGGAATACAGAAAGGGAAGGAGGCAAACCGTAAGAGACTCTTAAATACTGAGAACAAACTGAGGGCTGATAGAGATGGGGGAGAAGGAAAAGTGGGTGATGGGCATTGAGGAGGGCACTTGTTGAGATGAGCACTAGGTGTTGCATGGAAACCAGACAATAAATTATATTAAATTAAAAAAAGAAAAAAAAAACTAGAGGGGTCTAACTTCATGAGAACTTACAACTGGTGGAGCTTAATACCTGGAACATTAAAAATCAATGGGCACAGCTGTGAGAGAGGTAAGTTCAGTATGAAACTGAGTCTCCATCCTTAAAGAGACAGCAAAAAATATAGCCATACTGAGAAACAGCATGGAAGCAATAGTTTGAAAACCACCTGGGGTATACAGGAAGGAGACTTATTTACTAACCACAGAGCCTATGCTAGAGAAGCAGAGATCTTTGGGAGACTTCTCCAAGAAGAAAGGGGCTGATGGGTGCATTGCTTCCCCTTTTCCCTTGCCTAGATACATGGACACCTGCTGGAGTGAGTACAGCGTGAACACTCTCCACCCAGCTTGTTAAGAGCATGCTCCACCACTGAATTCTCCTGTAGACCCACCCTCTCCATCTCAGACTGAGTAGGACTTTTCCCAGGCAGCTGCAGTTCCCCTCCTGCAGCATAACAATACAGACCTTACTGGCATCCCATACCATGCCCCTCTGTTGTCCTGTAGATCTGCTCCTTCTAATATACCCTTGGCCAGAGCACATCCAAAGCAGTTTCAAAAGCCTGGCATTGTGCAAGCAACCCTGACAGTGGCCAGCAACACTCCAAAGTGACTTCTGTCCCAGGGAGAGGGGAAGAGAACCATACACAGCAGTCTGATGGTGATCCAGTAGTTGACCAGAGGCACACATCAGGTCTGAAACCTACTTATGATTTTTCCTTTCCAGTCAGTGGGTCTCCTTTAACATTTCTTCTCTAACATTTCCCACCCACCAATATATACTTCTCAGGGAAAAACAGAAGGAAAGCACCTTACAGATTGGTGCTACCGCATCTCTGGCAAACACCTGGTTTGATTCAACTCAAGCCTAAAGCAGCCCCAGACATACCCACTAACAACACAGGGACCAAACCCTACCCACAACAAAGAGCCATTGCAGACAAATGGATTGAAGGAAAAAGTGGTTCATTCACTCACTCAGCAGGGTACATGCAACACACATTGGAGACATCCTGAGACAAGGGTGGGGGCACCCTGCTCTTTCAAGAGCAAGAGACATAGTTGACTTTCCTAACACACAGGAACAAAGAGAAAGTTAGACAACATGAGGAGACAGAGGAATATGTCCTAAATGAAAGAATAGGACAAAACTACAGGAAGAGGGGTAAATGAAATGTAGATGAGCAATATTCCTGATAGAGAATTTAAAGTAATAATCATAAAGATATGCGCTAGAGTTGAGAAAAGAATGGAGGACCTCAGCGCACACTTTACAAAAAGAGAAAACATAAAAAACAACCAATTAGAGATGAAAAACTCAATAAGTGCAATGAAAAATACACTAGAAGGATAAATAGTAGACTAGAGGAAGCAGAAAAACAGATCAGCAACCCAGAGGACATAGTAATGGAAAGCAATCAAGCTGAACAGGAGAAAGAAATCATCATCATTATAAAATGAAATGAAAATAGCTTAAGGGAAACCATCAACACCAACAAGTGTAATAGCATTTGCATTACAGGGATCCCAGAAGGAAAAGAAAGGGGCACAAAAATGTATTTGAAAAAAATAATAGGTGAAAACTGAATGAAAAAAAAAAAAACAGAAATCCAGATTCAGGAGGCACAGAAAGCCCTCAATAAGATCAATGTAAAGAAGTCCACACCAAGACACAG
Source organism: Proteles cristata cristata (assembly GCA_017311185.1). NCBI lineage: Eukaryota > Metazoa > Chordata > Mammalia > Carnivora > Hyaenidae > Proteles > Proteles cristata. Next base: position 2,062,679 of record JAESUZ010001551.1, on the reverse strand, counting down.
AAAAATTGCAGAGGCAAAAAGTAATGATAAAAAGAGAATTTTAAAGGCATCAAGAGAAAAGAAAATAGTTACAAATAAGCAAAAGCCCATAAGGTATCAGCTGATTTTTCAGCAGAAACTTTATAGGCCAGAATAAAGTGGCATGATATACTCAAAGTGCTGAAAGAAAAAAACCTGAAACCAAGAATGCTGTATCCAACAAGCCTATCATTAAGAATAGAAGAAGAAGAAAAAAAAAAGAATGGAAGAAGAGATAAAGAGTTTCCTATACAAACGAGAGTTAAAGAAATTCATAGCCAGTAAATCAGGCCAATAAAAAATGTTAAAGGAGACTCATTGAAAAGGAAAGATCGTAAGTAAGAGTAAGAAAAGTAAGAGGCACAAAAGCAATAAAATTAGGTATATGTATAAAACTCAGCCAAGAGATTCACAAAATAAAAGGATGTAAAGTATGACACTATATACCTTACATGTGCGGAATGGAGAGGCATAAAACCTTAGTGCTTTTACAATGGATTCAAAATTAAGCTACCATCAACTTAATATAGACTGCTATATGCATATGATGTTATATATAAACCTACTGGTAATCACAAGTCAAAGAACAATAATATATAAATAAAAAAGAAAGAAATTCAGCAATATCACTTAAAAGAGTCAGCAAACTGTGAAAGAAGAAAGGAAGATAAAAAACAAAGAACTACAAAAACAACCAGAAAACAAGTAATAAAATGGCAACTAGTACATACTTAACAATAAATACTTTGAACATAAATGGACTAAACATTCAGATCAAAAGACATAGGGTAATGAAATGGATTAAAAAAAAAGCAAGACCCATCTCCAAGCTACCTATAAGAGACTCATTTTACACCTAAAGACACGTGTAGATTGAAATTAAAATAGTGGAAAGCATTTATCATGCAAATGGAACTGCATTTGCACAAACCACAAGATCATGACCTGAGCTGACATCCAGAGTCAGAAAGACGCTCAACCAACTGAGCCACCCAAATGCCCCTGGAATTAAAATTTTTAATAAAAATAAATAAATTTATTTTATTTATTTAATTTATTTATTTATAAAGAGGCTAAGTAAAGCAGATTGCTCTCCCCAATGTAAGTGGGCCTCATTCAATCAGTAGAAGGCCTGAATAAAACAGAAGTCCGACTCCCAGCCCCCTTCCCTCACCCAACCAAATACACACACATACATAAGTCAGAATTCTTCCTGCCTGGCTGCGTTGAGCGCAGACATAGATTTTTTCCTTGCCTTCAGACTCAGACTGAAGCACTGGCTCTTCCAGGTCTTGAGTCTGCCCCCTTTTAGATGGAACTATAACATTGCTTCTAATGACTTGTAGGCCTTTGGATTCAGACTGTAACTATATCATTAGCCACCATCTTGAGGATTTCATCTTGCCAACTTCTGATCACAGGACTTGTCAGCTTTTTTTTTACATAATTACATGCACCCATTACTTATAATAAATTCATATATATCCAATAATTACATGCACCCATTGCTTATAATAAATTCATATATATCCAATTGGTTCTGTTTCTCTGGAGAACCCTAATTAACACCAGTCTTAAACTTAAACGCAAAGATTAATAACTTTATCAGGTAGGCATCTAACTGCATGACTCTTTATGACTATATAAAACTTTTTCATGAGCTAGCATATGGCATTCACTGTGCAACTCTCTTTAGGTGTTTAAAGCTTTTTATATATTAAAATGTAAAACATCAACGAAGGATATAGTGAGACTAAATTTGAAAGAACAGCTAGTAATGCCAAATATAGGGCAATCTTGAATATAAAGCAATATTCCACTTTCTCAGTGAAAAGATTATAATTTTCAAAAGGGAGGATGGTCGACTTATATATATAAACACATAAGGATATGCAAAAAAAAGTTCAAACATCTACTTATGTTTTTTATTTCATTAAGTGGATGTTTAAAAACATACATTTAATTCAAACTCTGGCAAAGGTGTCTTCAGCATATAAGATCTTCCATTTTTTTCCTCCATGAGAATGTTCCAGAACACATTAACTACTCTCAGTTTAAGACATGGCACTCCTTCAATCACATGTAATGCCATCTCTGGAAGTTGTCTCTTAAGGCAGAGGTACCCATTTATATAAGCAGCTTTCTGTTTTAAAGAAAACTTCATCCAGGGCGCCTGGGTGGCTTAGTCGGTTAAGCGTCCGACTTTCACTTAGGTCATGATCTCACGGTTCGTGGGTTCGAGCCCCACTCGGGCTCTGTGCTGACTGCCAGCTTAGAGCCTGGAGCCTGTTTCAGTCTGTGACTCCCTCTCTCTTTGACCCTCCCCTGCTCACGCTGTCTCTCTCTCTCTCCTAGAAATAAATAAAAACATTTAAAAAAATGTAAAAAAAAAAACATTTAAAAAAAATAAAGAAAACTTCATCCACCTAGAGGCATAGATTTTGATATTCACGATAGACCCATCTCTTGTATTGTTTTCTGAAGTGATTTTTCAGAAGGTCAGTTTAGAACATTCAATACTTGAAATTGTGAAGTCACAGCCTCTAGAATCATGACTAATTCTGTATTCAATTTCCTTACTCTTTTTCTATTGATCTCAGCAGATGACTTTCATCTTTTTTGGAAGGGAGGTGAGGTCATTTCAGCCCATTGTGACTTCCCAAAGCAGCACTTGAAAGGACCCAAATATAAATTTGGGGAGAAAGCAAATGTCACCCCTGTATTTGAGCAAAGTTGCTATATAATAAGGCAATCCTGACTCTAAGATAAAATGTCAGTTGATTTAATGAGAGTTTTGATCTTGTGCTTCATTTCATCTTTCATCTCTTTATCCACTAGTTAGTAAACTTGAACTTCCTGAAAGACAGGAAGTTTATATTGTTTATATTGCAAACACCAACAATAGGACAAGCCTTATTTTTGCATTAATGTTCACCTCCAATGTATTTTCTGCCTCATATACAAACAAGTATCCAATTTCCAGCCCCCAAATATGTTAAACATCATCTCTTCAATGTCTTAAATAACACAGCATAGATATCTTTCATGCAAAACTTAATGTGGGGCCCAATTATCTTAGTGTGAAAAACCATAAACACCAAACAAAAGCAAATACAATGAACAAATCTTTTTAAAAAATAACACCCAGGTTGAAGGAAGTATAAATGCTCAGATTCACCAGTGGGACCAGAATGTAAACTTCTTGCCTGTGATTCTTCCAAACCATCCAGCCACTGGAGTATCATCCTCCCACAAAGCATATGGAGGCACTAATAAAATTGACTAATAGAATGAGTAAGCTTGAAGTGTTGGAACGCTGGACATTTCATACTCACATCAGTCCAGTATTTTTCACTTCCCCTCTTTCCCTAACTTTTGTCATATAGAGCTTCTTAGATCTTTTCTTGGCAATTAATAACCCTGACTAACATGAGTTTTCACTCTCCTCTCCTATGCCATGCTCCCAGGTCTGTAGGGTTATCAACCAGGATTGCTTCAGATACAAGTAATCACAACCTGAATAACAGCCCAAGAGTGATGTAAACCCAGAGCATTGTTTTCTGTCATTTTTTTTTCATGTTGCAAGATGTATGAAGGTAAGCCATTTGGCAATGGGATGGTGCCTTCCTGTGTCATTAATGTCCCAAGCTCCTTCTATCTTTCGGTTGCGCTGTCCTTAGACAGGGGGCTTTCACTTTCACTGTCCTAGACGATGCTGTGCCTCCAGGCATGGCATCCTCACTCTAGGCAAGGAGGAGGTAAGAGCAAAGGGCAAAACACAAAGGGAAGATGCCAGCTGAGTTCGTCTCTTTTTAGAAGCTATCCAGAAAGTTCTATCCAGTGACTTTCACAAACATCTCTTTTCGCCAGAAATGGATCACATAGCCTCTCTTAACTGTAAGGGAGTATGGGAAACAAGGCATTTGAGCTGGACATTACAGGTCCAAGTGAAATCAGATTTAGGTTAGAAATAAAAGATAGGAGGGCCCCTGGACAGCTGAGTTGGTTAAGCATCTGATTTTGGCTCTGGTAATGGTCTCCTGTTTTGTGAGTTTGAGCCCTGCATTTGGTTCTGCACTGACAGTGTGGAGTCTCCCTGGGATTTTCTCACTACCTCTGTCTGCCCCTTACCCCCTCTCAAAGTAAATAAGTAAGCTTAAAAAAAAAAAAAAGGATAGGAAAATGGATCACAGGAAGGAAACCATTAATGTCCCGCACACAGAGGTATACATGGGATGAGTAGAAAAGGCTAAGGGACTCCATGACATCTGGGAGGCTTAAGGGTATTATTCACAATTGCTTTTGTGCCAGCGAATGAGGGAGCTAGTCACCTCATTTGCTTCCCTTTCCTTATCTCTGAAAATGCCTGCAATAGTCGTCCCCATAGACCCTATTTTAGTATTTTTATAATTATAATTTCTTAATGCAAACATGACAATACATGTTCTCCTTCTTTCATAAGAGAACCCAAATTTTGATGGACAACAATACGTCCAGCTTTAGATAATGGATAATGACTGATCTAAGTGAATCGTGGCAATGTTATTTCCTTTTGCTATTAATTGATCTTCAGTAATAGGCATGTGACCTAGTCCTAATCAATGAGCAGAAATAGATTGGCACTTCCATGAAAGATTCAGATGTTTAATTAAAAAAAAAACAAAAACAAAACAGAGTTGCACAAGGAAAAGCCGTCCCCCACACCTCTATCTCTCTCTTCCTTTCTATTTTGGACACCGTCATGTAGAAACTTTGTGTTTGGAGCTGTGGCAGCCATGAGGTGTCCATGACCATGATGACTGAGCTATCAAACTAACCCTGGAAACTTTTGCCCCCTATACTTTTGCCTCCATAGGCAAATAAATATCCTTATGGGTTAAGCCAATACTACCTGAGTTTTCGGTTACTAGTAGCTGAAAGCATTCATAATTCATATACCACCTTTAACATAAACCTCCATTTCTGATGGGGCAAAAGTAACCACATTCATTGCTTTTTCTTTATGGTACCCCCTTAGGATTCTGGCACTCAGTGGATCTCCCATAGCCTAGAAGATCATATGTTTACCTCTTTCCAACCCTAAAGAAGCCTTCATCTAAGACTGACAAGATAAATGAGCTAGAATTAAGGTGAAACCAATCCAAAAGAAATAAAAGCAAGCAAGAAAAGCAAAGAATCAGATAAATATCCATGCTACCTAGTGTGAGGGTATATGCTTAAAGAGTCTCAATTTTTTAGGGGGGAAGATGCATCACTTCTGCTTAGACAAGTGAAATTAAGTTGTAATCATGAGAATGTGTCAGTTAAAGTGTCTGATGAAGAGGAAAGGGAGACTGTTCTCCACTTTTAACTTGGCAGAGGATGTGGCTGTGGGCATGCAAATACTTCAATGGAAAGGTCCTGAGGCCATCATCCAAAATAGTAATGCATCCAGGATAGAAAAGTGTGTTTCTGAGTTGTCAGAGGTGGGACAGGTGGTGATATAATTGATGTCTTCAAAATTACAAAAGGCACAGACACAGGGAAACCAGGGTTGATTCACTAAATCCAAGGATATGGGAATTACAACAACTCTCAGGAAAGACTTCAAATTTCTCTCTCAGCTTCTGGTTTTCCTTAGTTTCACCCCTTCTCCAGCCAAAGTGCAGCCAAAGTCAATCACTTAAAAATTCACGTATTTCAAATCCCTCCTTTACCTAAAGATCTCCAATGGCTCACCATTGCTTTTATGATAAAAACCCAAAGCCTTACTATCATCTACAAGATTTTCATAATCTGCCCCTACCTGTATGACCCCCCTTTATCTCCTACCACACTGTCCTTCCCATGCTCTGCCTGCCATTTTCTTTCAGTACATAGATCCTACTCTACTCTCTATGGCTATAAGACCATGCGACACCATGAGCATCTTCAGTCATCTAATGGCGACTCATACTTGGCTTCTGAGAATGTACTCCTTTTTACGGGGAGGATATCCCTCACCATGCCCCATTCCAAAACCAGTGTGGTCTACTTCCCATAACAAGCTCTTCTTCCTTCTTTATAATGCACATGACACTTGGGATTAATTGGATTAATAACTGTCTTCCCCTCTAAATTGTGAAAGCCTTGAAGGCAAAGATGTCTGTTCCTTCCACCCAGATTTTGGCATAGAGTAAGCGCCCATATATACACATTGAATGGCTAGTTGTAACTTACCATGATGCTGACACCATCTTGGGAGGAAGGGTTTTTAACAGTTCAAGATCACATATGAAAAACAGGGGCACCTGGGTGGTTCAGTCAGTCGAGCGTCCAACTTCGGCTCAGGTCATGATCTCACCACTCATGGGTTTGAGCACCGCATCAGGCACTGTGCTGACAGCTCGGAGCCTAGAGCCTGCTTCAGATTCTGTCTTCCTGTCTCTATACCCCTCCCATGCTCATGTTTATGGTCTGTCCCTCTCTGTTTCTCAATAATAAATAAATGTTAAAAAAATTTTAAAAAAAGAACATACATGAAAAACAGACTCATGATAAATTAATAAAAACAAAAATTATTAAGGCTGGTTTTAGTGAGTGGGATATACCTTTTACTATTTCAGTTAGGCATCAAGGAAAAGTCAGTGTTCTTCCAAATATGCTTGGGGTTCTGGACAACTGAGTTTAGAGCACAAGTGAAGGAGTCAACAACCCTGGGTTTGTGTCCCAGATTTTCTACTTCTCAGCTATGTGATTTGACATAAACCTCTAATTCTCTGAAGCCTCAGTCTCCTCATCTCTAAAACCATAAAAACCTTATCAATAGTGATTTAAGAGGATTAACTGACTTGATATATGGGAAGCCCTTGCCCCAGTGCTTGCTGAAAATGAGCATGTATTGAACGTTAGTGGCATTCTTCTTCAATGTTCTAACAATCATTATCAGAAATAGAATATAAATTTGAATGGGTTGAAATTGTAAGAGTTTAATAGATATTAGACAGTATTGTTACAGATGTTGTTGTTATTTGGGGCCAAAGAGTACTAGTTCTCACCTTAGCGCATGGCATCTTTGCAGTTGGGTGGCTCTGTGTTTGTCTCAGTCTCTACCCTGGCCCAAAGCCCAAAATGGTGCTGAACACATGGTGTTATGCAGAAAATAATTTCTGAAAGGATACTTGAATCAAAGGTCTAAACCACTGTGATAATGCAGACATTCTTATAAGAAAATAGAAAGAGAAAGGCAGTGTTTAGCAGAGGAGCGTATAGGATGGAAGAAAAGGATTATTTTCATTAAAAAATAATAATAATAAAAGCTTTAGAGCAATAGGATTAGAAGTTCAATTTTAATGGCACAAAACAGAATTCGGTGAGAATCTTGAGCTGTGATGTGGTCAAAGCAGAAGCCGATAATGAAGGTGCAGCATTCTGAGCCATCACATCTATGACCAGCTTTCAGACCCTGAAAAGTTGATTAGAACATTCCAGGAAAGCGTTGCATTGTCATTCCAAAGCAAGACTCTGAACCTGCTCACACCTCTCACCCACTGATATTGCTTTCTCTACCAGTGTGGCCTTTATGAAGAGAGGGCTTCTGTTCTCTCTTCTATCTTGTTCCATGACAATAATACCCAAAGTGCTTTCCACCCCTAAAAGGAAGCATTGGTGAGTGCCTTATTATAACTAATACATGTGACACAAGGCCTGCCACTAATATAAGATGAATAAGAATAAATTACCCAAATAGGACAGAAAAGCCATTCACTTAAAGAAAGGCCCACTTTCTTGAAACTCTGAGGCATTGAAACCATTTAGAGTTTGCTGTCAAGATTCCTAGCAGTGCTCATTACCTCGGCCAGCAGTCCCTCTGGACTACTGAAGGCTTATATGAAATATATATAATCACATGCTGCAATGCCTAAGTGCAACAGGATGATTTAAAAGCACTACAATAGGCTTCACCCACGATATTCATCTCTTCCTGTCTATTCTTTGGTGATCCAGACAAAAACTTGGAATGCAATCTGTATATTGATATTCCCTGAAAAGGATTTCAGCAGCTCTTCAGGAAAGATTGCTTAAGCAGTTTTAGAAACCTCAAACATTCTGCATTTATGGTGCTTAGAGGTAGAGTTTCTATTTCATAAAAATTAAGCCCCACTAAGGGCAATCTTCCATTCCTGCCACAGAGAGAGTACCCAGGAGTGGGGAAATGCAACACTTCTCGACTGCCCACAGAACTCTGCATGAATTGGATGAAGTATTCAAGTTTTCTGAGCCTCAGTTACACCTTTAGACAAATTACATTATGCGTGCCTGGCAATGCAAGAGCTCAAATAAATGCTACGTGTCATTGGTATTAATGTTGGTGCTGCTGTTGTGGTGGTTATTTTTTCTGGCAGGGGCCACTAGTGCTTACCCAGGCACAGGGCTGTAATGCAACTCCCAGCTCTAAATAGTTAGTTAGGTGGGTTCAAATGACTGAGTTCTGATCAATGAAACATGGCAGAAGCAATGTACACCCCTTCCTGGAAGGACCCGTAGAAATCTTCAAGGCTCTCTCTTTTATTCTTTCCTATTCCTTTCTCAGTGACCTGTTGGCTACTTGTTGAAGTTAGAACTACAAAGTGGAAGGAACACGGATACTACTCAAGAACCTCCCAGAAGAGCCACACTTGAGAAACATACACAATAGAATGAATAAGACATACATTATTCTGAATGAATAAGACATACTTTTTTTTTTTTTTTTTTGGCCTACATAATTGTTTGACAGGGCTATCCCGAGCATCATGCCTGGCCTCTAACAACCAGATGCCAATAGGAACCTCTCCCCTAATTGTGACAACCAAAAGTCATCTCCAAACATTGCCAAATGTCAGCAGGGTGGGGGTGGGAACAACATCGCCCCTAGTTGAAACCCAGAAGATCACCATCACTGTTTTCCTCACCACTCTCAACACTGACAATCTAGTCCCTCATGATACCTTTATAATAATAGACCCCATACTCTGGTTTCTCTTCAGATCACATAAATCTTTTGCCTTTTACTGTAATAATAGACCCAAAGTTTCAAATATAGGTCCAGGATGTTTTTTAGGAGAATATGTTAAAGGGCACAAACACTTAAAAGAAGATAAGGGGTCAACTGGTAAACCCAGAGTCATAAGGGCCCAAAGAGCAAAGTCAAAACCAAAATAAACATAGTAATTTTTAAAAAATAAATAAAAGTAAAAAGCTGGTTTGATCATTTAGTAGTCTAGAACAAAATCATCTTTCTAAAAAAGATCTAGGTCTAGGGAGTTCAGTGTGTTTACCAAATACATATAGGATATTTATTATAAGATAGGCACTGTGCTGAACATAAAGTAGTGAATAAAACAGACATAATCCCTGCCCCCATTTAAATGCAAGGTAAGTACAAAAATGGTGGATTTTTCTAAGAGCCTAAACATAGCTGTTACCCGAGCATTGTGACAGGCACAACTCCACAGATGCCCCTGTAGTATTCCTGTTCCTTAATTCTTCTAATCTACGTGTGTCTTTCAAGGGACTTACATTGCAGATGTCACTTAGATTACTAGTCTGCTGACTTTAACATTGGGAGATTATCCTGGATTACTTTGAGTTGTCCAGTGTAGTCACATGAGGCCTTAAAAGCGTAAGTGGAAGGTAGAAGAGTTAGTCAGGAAGAGATGATAGAAGAGAGATGCAGCCAATGGGAAATCAAAGATTCCAAACACGAGAACTCAGATGTGTCATAATAGGAGCTACAAAGGATGACTGAAGAGAGGACAGTAGGAGCTGAGGGTCATCCCCAGCTATCACCCCACAAGAAAGAGGAACTTCCACAAAGAACTGCGTTCTGCCAGCCACCTAAGCTTGGAAGTAGTTCCTTCCCAAGAGCCTCCAGAAACAAACACAGCCCCTTGCTTTCATCCTCACAGGATTCATTTTGGGCTTCTGACCTACAGAAACTGTACCAATGTATGTTGCATATTGTCATGAAGTTCATTAAAATTATTATGGTAGCAACATAAAACTAATACACCACTAATGCCTTAAATATTGCACAAGAGAATAGGTTGGAGAAAATGAATATTAAAATATACCTTATCATTCATCGGTCTCAGGTTTGCTAAGTATTTGATAGGTGCTCATTTGTGAAATAAATTAATTCATTCCTATATTCATTCATTTGTTTAAAAATAGATATTGAGTACCCCCTTTGTTGGTCCCTGGGAAAGGTGTTGCGGATACAATAGTGAAAAAGATATTGTCCTTTACTTCTAACTGCTCATACCGGAAGTGGAAGATGGAAACATGGACAGCCATTACAGAGAAATGTAATGGGGACCTTAACACAACCTGAATATAAACATCATAAAAGTATGAACAAAGTACAAGGGAACAAGGAATAAAAACTATAGCTAGTATTTACTGAATATCTGTCTCACCAATGTTTATAAGCCAACTGGGTAGAATCATGATCCTTCCCATTCTGCAGATGAGGAAGCTGAGGCACAGGTAGGTTAAAAAAAATTAAACAGGCCTAAATCCCCATCAGTAAGTGGTGAAGCTGAGATTCTAACCCTTGTGGTCAACTCCACAGCCCATGCTTTTACACACCTCATTGTGCTTTCTCTGAATGCAAGAGTTAAGTAGTTTCAGAACAGGACTGAGATATGGGATGAGTACCTTTATCAAAGAGAGAAGGGGCAGCAGAAAGAAACATCATCAGTAAAGTCAGAACTTTGGGAACAAGGTATATGGTATGGCATATGCAGGGAACAAAGGAGTGTCCTGTATCAGGCTGAAGAAAGACTGATGGCAGATGAGATTAAAGCATAAGTTGTCCTCATTTGAAGGTCTTGAATAAATCATTATTTGCTTTCATTCCAACCCTACCAAGAGAAAATATCCAAGGGCATGATAAGGCAAATAATTTCCAGCATTGGAAAGTATATGACTTTTAACATTGCTTCAGGGGATATTGGTGGATACTCTTAGGCATCCAATTCATAGCCCTCAAGTATAATGAGGTTAATTAATTAATTAGATTGATTAATACAACCTAGAAAATACCATGGTAAGTACAGCAAAATCCTAAAAGATTATATTGATTCCAAGGAAAGCAGGAAGGAGTGTAGATGCATGCAGGAATTCAACTCTATCTCTCATCAGCTTTTTCTATCCAAATCCATAGTTAATGCTCAGCTTCTGAAGCATCTTAGTTCACAATAAAATAGCCAGTAAATCTATATGTTAGCATTAAGAAAATTTCTTGATAGCAACAAACCAACTGTTCAAATCAGTACCACACAAAATAGATAAAGATGGTATATAGAAGCAAAAGCATCTGTTGGTCAAAAAACTCAAAATCTCTTCCACATTTGTTTCCTGATATAGAAAGAATTATCACATGAGGAGGCTCCTGGGTGGTTCAGTCGGTTAAGCATCCGACTTCAGCTCAACTCATGATCTTGTGGTTTGTGGGTTTGAGTCCCGCATCGGGCTCTGTGCTGACAGACAGCTCAGAGACTGGAGCCTGCTTCAGATTCTGTGTCTCCTTCTCTCTTTACCCTTTCCCCACTGGTGCTCTCTCTGTCTCTCTCTCAAAAATGAACCCTAAAAAATTTTTTTAAATAAAGTATAATCACATACATTAGGCATTCTAATCTGTTATTTAATATGATAGTCACCAATCATACATGACTATTTAAATTTAAATAAAATCAAATTAAATACAATTATACTCCTTAATCCCACCAATCTTGTTTCAAGTGCTCAATAGCCATGAGGCTAGTGACCACTGTATTCGTCAGGCTACATATGACATATTTGCACCATTGCAGAAACTTCCATTAGAAAAAAATAAAGTATGTATTAGACATGCCTAATGTGATTCAGTTTATTTTTAATTTATATCATTAAATTGATCCATTTTGGAGTCTTATGAGGTTCTGAATTCTTGTCTTAATCATCTATACATATTCCATTTCTCTTAGTATCAGGCGATTCTGCACCAAGAGACTCTCAATAGTCAGGGCCAAGCAGTTATTAGGCACCAGCTCTGTTTCAAGCTCTGTGCTAGGCAGTTCACACCTGTTAGGTCACTGAAGTTTCAAGACTCCCTGAAAGGATGGTTATCCCCATTCTAAGGATGACAAGGCTGAAGCAAAGAGAGGGCACCACATCTTTTCACAGAGAAAACTAACAAGCATTCATTTCTTCCTAAGTAGACCCACTGCTCCTAGATGAAACAGCACAGAGACTGAATAGTTACATATTCCACAGAGGAGGTTCACTTAGAGGGAAATCAGAGTTCTTTTTCATACAATTATAGATTTTTTTAAATTGCCAAAATCATCCTGTTCTGGCAGTGGCTAAGGAGTGACTCAGAAAAGTATAGGACAAAGGGAATAAAAGGAAGTCTGACCAGCTGGAAGAACTGAGTCAGATATGCATATCACCAGTCCCCAGTGGCTCCATACTTCTACCAGAAAGACACCCGGAGTTACTTTGTTAGAACTTCTCTTCTCCAATATCTGGAAGGAATGCACATGACATTTATTTTTAAACTGATTTTCCCTTCACAAAAGCATGGAGAGTCTGACACCTAGTATCTATGATGGCATCCAGTGATTTTTGCCTCCAGGTAGTCATCTCCTATAAAGAATAGGGCTGATGTGTGTAACCAAAACGATATTGCAGAAATGATGGTGTGTCCCTTCTGAGGCTAGGTCTTAACAGACATGAAAGCTTTGACCTTGTTCTCTCCCTGGAGGAAGCCAGCCAACCTGCAACGAAGATATTCAAGCAGCCTGTGGAGAGGAGCCCACACGGGGCTTCTCCCCCAACATCCAGCACCAACCTGCAGGCATATAAGAAGGACACCTTGAAGTGTATCCTCCCGCCTCAGTCAAGCTTTCAGATGACTGTAGACCTAGCTGACAGAGACACCTAGAACCACCCAGCTAAGCCTGCCCCTAATTCCTGAGCCACAGACACAGCACAAGACCATTAATGTTTATTGCAGTTTTAAGCTAACGCATTTCAGTGTAATTTGCGATGTAGGATTTGATAACTAACACAGAAAGTTTCTCAAGCTTTATGCCGTGAAGCATCTCACACGCTACTATATACATTGAGTGCTCTCTCCATAATTATATCTTATCTTGGCAGCCAGGCTATAAACCTTTTGCAGGCAAGCACCATGTCTTACATATTGTTTTATTCTTCCTTCCCATGCTTATTGATTGAGTGGCTTTGTGACTTTCCTTCTTCCGCTTGGACTACTGAAACCATTGTCTTTAACTCTTGGGTCTCCTCTCTTTCGAGGTCCTCCTTTTGTTTTTCTCCTAGTGGAGGAACCCCAGAAAAATTGAACGTGTTCTATCATAATCACAATGTATGCATGGCACTCAGCAACAAGAGATCATACTGCCGTTTCAAAGACCAGACAAAGATTGCAAGGACCCTTGATTAATTTGTTATGATCACCTTCCATAAGTAAGCCGCTGTACATGGGTGGAATAAATTACATTAGCAAATTTGCTTATTATCTATTTTCTACCCCTTGCATATCTTACATATAGGCTTTACCCATAAACTACATTTTTCCACACTTACTAGACATGCATGACACAATAGGTGATGTAAATTCTATATATATTGTCTGTTTTCAAGGAACTCCTAATCAAATTTAGGAGACTTTTCATAAAGATGCTAATATTTATTCGTATTCACTTCTACGCCTAAATAGTTCGTTAAAAATTCAAAGAGAATGAAAGCTAAGGGCCCGTGCTAACAGATCTTCAAATGAACAGGTTATTGGTATAAGCTGAATAGATCAGAGCAAGCTTCATGGAGGAACGAAGCCTTAAGACTGGTTAATGGGCATGGAGGGGGGCACTTGTGGGGATGAGCACTGGGTGTTATATGGAAACCAACTTGACAATAAACTATGTGTGTAAAAAAAAAAAAAAAGACTGGTTAATGGTGGTAGATGTTATTATAAATACCACCAGTGTCATCCAGTGGTCCTGGGCATAGAGATGCTTGCACATCTCAGCCTCTTATGATTGACCAGAGCCATGTAACTTAGCTATACCCAAAGCGGGTATGAGAAAATGTAATGTATTTCCTTTCAGGGCTAAGTCAGAGAAAAATTCATGTTTAATTCTCCAGTCTCTCTTCCCTAAGAAGGTAACATACTCTGGCTGGCACACTAAGTAAGCTGCTAGCTCCATCAGCTTGGATCCCTGAATAACCACAATAAGCAAAGTCCCCTGACAACCTGGTAAACATGAACTATGAGCAAGAAATAAACTTTCCTTTGTGTTACACTATTGGAATTTGGGAATTAACGGTGCAGCATAATCTAGCCTCTCCTAACTAAGACAGAAAGATTGGTAGCTATAGCTAATGGTCTTTAGATGTTGAGAGAGTTGGAGAATTGCAGAAGTAGAGGTAGAGGTAGTTTAAAAGTCACATGTTACATGACCTTTCTCAATAACAAATCTGTGTGCATACCAGGACTTAGCTTGTTATGACATATCTTAATAGAATTGAAGGTTTTTAAATAAAAACATAAAGAAGGCTGGAAAGGCAGAGGGAGAATGAGATACTACCCTCGGGTGATCATTACAGATCTCAGAGTAACAGGATTAGATGCCTGAGCCAGCAGCTTTCCTTTTTCTTTACTTTCTTTTTCTTTGAGATTGCAAGTCATATATTTCCATTTGGAAAACAGTATTTCATAACCTCTAAACCTAACATGAGTCCTGTGAAACCCTAGTCTACAGTTGAATGGCCAGAAATAAAGACCTGGAATTCCTTCAAAGCTATCCCATTTTACACAGCAATGCTTTCTCTCTCTACCAAGAAAGTGCTCCTGCGTGATGAATTCCCCTCTCTTGCTGTATATTACACTTACTGCTCTATGCCTGTCACTCCCTATTCTCTTCCTAGTTGTTTGTGCCTTATTAAATTCAACACTTCGAAGCAACCAATAAGAAGCAGAAAGGCTCAAGAAGCCCTTTCTCTTATAATCAGAGCCTTCTATTTTCTAGGAACAAATAATATTTTCCAATCAATTCAGAGGTGGGATTCATTGCCCATTTACTTTCTTTGTAACGCATTGTTCGTCAATGGGTAGCAAAGGGTCTTCAGTGAGGACATGGTGATAAATTTTACCTAAATTTTTCATAAGGACATTATCTCCCATGTTACTTCCTCAAATCAAACCTCTTTGAAATTGATCCGCAAAAAGAAGTTAGGAGTCTAAAGATAAAATCCAATAGCCTAGCCATTCCTGCCTATTATTCCCAAAGTAAAGCTCCAAGCCAGACATCTCAGGATATGCATTACAACATCAGGCAGAAATTCAAAGGCACATCTAAGGTCCAAATATCTTTAAATATATGTGTGTTTGGGGGGGAGGGGGCAGGGGGAATGAGGGAGGAGAAGAGGGCACTTCTAAAATAGTTGTTTTAATTCTGTACATTTTAGAGTGTCTCAGTCTTTGGCCTTTAAACATTGTACTAGTCCAGCTTTGAAGAGATTTCCAAGGTGAGTCAAGTCCCAAGGAACTGACCTCAGAATAGTCTCTTATCTAAATAAAGTTTCCAGCCACTCAATAGGAAGAATTTGCAAAGTTTTACTAGAGATTCAAAGTATCCTTAAAACATCAAACTTGAAAATCATACCTATTTCACCTAAAAACTTTAACTCCTATAGAATATTAATTCTTCTGATTTTTGAGGAATATTATTCTTATGCCATTGGTTTTAGTGCAGAATGTATCCGTAAGTCTCTTTGGTCCTAAGTAACAGAAACCAAGTTAGACTAGGAAAAGATGAAAGGGGTTGTTTTTGGAAGGGTACAGAAGTATCCCAAAGACTCAGAGGCAAAGATGCAGCCAGCTTCTTCACTGGCAGGAAAGAGAAGGCAGGCATGAACCTAGAGAATGCAGTCTCCTTCTTCCTTTGCTCCTCAATCCATATAGAGAAATATGGCCACACACAGATCTCAAGCATACCTGTCAAAATTCTGGCCTCATAGAGAGAATTGTTTGCCTATCTCTGAATCTCAAATTCCAGGAAGAAAAACCTTAGGGGATCAACTCTGGATTAGGTATCCAACTCTAATCAAAATACTTTCTTTGGGAATCTTATTGTGACCAAACATGGGTCCATGGGCTGAGGTCCAATGATCACTCTTACAGAAAAGGAGGAGAACCGTTTGAAAAGAAAAGATTGTTGTAGACCCCACAGCCACCCCAGAAAGACCAATATAGGTAAATGGGAGCCAGAGTTTAAGCAAGGGCCACCATGACTACAAATTGTCCCATCCACTTTTTCCAGTGATAGAACATCAAGTACTCATACGGGACAGCAACAGGGAAGGATGGTTCTTTTTTAAAAATTATTGTTTTTAACGTTTATTTATTTTTGAGAGAGAGAGACAGAGTGTAAGAGGGAAGGGGCAGAGAGAGAGAGGGAGACACAATCTGAAGCAGGCTCCAGGCTCTGAGCTATCAGCACAGAGCCCAGTGCGGAACTCGAACTCATGGAGATGGTGCTTTCTTGATATCCAGATATCTTGCACACCTACCATTTTGTACCTTATTTTTTCACATTCTGTCAGAACCATTTAAATAAGTGATATCAAAACCATTTTTGCATATGTTATCATTGATTTCACGATGAAGGTATAGACAGCATTATGATACCACTATGATGGATGTTGTGTTCAGCTTGTTACATAACCGCCTTAGGAAAAGTCCCCTAGAATTTCTCAGAAGACCATCTCTCCTCATCAGCCTGCATGACACCAAACTGACAGACAAAAGCAATTCACCTACCCATAACGCCATCAGCAGTCTAACGGGACACTGCTTCACCTGTGCGTTCTCAGCCTTTTTTAAAAATACTCAGCTTTTTGAATCAGAGAGATACTTTAAAAATGCCATTCTGCTTTTAAAATGGCTCTATAAAAATTAGGATGGTGGGGGCGCCTGTATGGCTTAGTCGGTTAAGCGTCCGACTTTCGCTTAGGTCATGATCTCGCAGTTCGTGGGTTCGAGCCCTGCGTCGGGCTCTGTGCTGACTGCCAGCTCGGAGCCCGGAGCGTGTTTCAGTCTGTGACTCCCTCTCTCTCTGACCCTCCCCTGCTCACGCTCACTCTCTCTCCTAGAAATAAAGAAAAAAAAATTAAAAATAAAATTAGGATGGTGTCTAGGATTGGTGATGTTTTCAACATGTCATCCAGGAACCTGAATATTCTATTGTGTTTTTTAAAAGGATTACGCTGAGGCAAATACCAAAGGAGTTGAAATAATCAGAGAAAATCTCTTTGATCTTATGAGCAGGCAAGCACAGGTTGCAAAATCATGCTGAAAAGGACCATATGTCGTACGCCTGCTGTGTGTCCCTATGGGTGACACACTCCTCAAAAATGCCTTAAGTTGCTATAAGCCTGTTTTGCTTCTTTGTTGTATGAATTCTCTGCTATAAGTAAATGCTTTCAGTTCCTTCTCTATCTCATGAACACTTGTTGCCAAAAAATAAAAATGTAAAAAAAGGCAGGTATTAAACAACTCCACACACATTAAAAACTTGTGGCAGGAAGGCAGGAAGCTGATTTTCTAACATGAATTGTTCAGCTCAGGGGTCTCTAATCCTATAATTCATTGTGATACCACTTCAATTTGACTCCAATAATAGATACTTTCTGTGAGACACCTTGGGGAAAGGGCAGTTAGGTATTTCACATCAGTGGGAGATCTCCCTTTGAATTCTCCCCTCCACCTCCTTCCTTCTCTTTTTTCCCTTAATTCTTCTACCCAGAAAAATTCTCCAGGAGCAAACATATCTCCCTCTCTGTATTTTCATAAGCTGGCCAGTTGTGCTTCCAGGTTTCTGGGGTTTTTGGAACACAGAAAATCATGTCTCAAAAATCATTTTTTCTCAGTCATGAGCCCAGAACACCAGTTTTCGTCTCAAAAACATAACAAAACATGATCATCATTTCTGGTAACAAACCCTCACTCTGAATGATTCAAACAGAATACAGATTTAATGATCACCCTGAGAACCCAAGTGATACATCCCAGGAAATAATAATAAAATTTATGAAGGCCTTAAAAATTGTTTAACTCCTTTCAGGAATCTCTGAATTATAGGGTAGTAATATAACCAAGGACTGACAACAACTCACAAAAGTCCAGAAGAGTTTTACCTTTGAGTTTGTAGGCAAAGATGTTCAGATTGTTCCCCTTCGAAAAATAAAGATTATTTATTATTTACCTTCCTGTGCATCAGACACTCCGACAACATGCCTATAACTCTTGCGTTCTTAGGTTTGAGCTTCAAGGTCTCTGAGTACATGGGGAAACTAGTAAGGTAGTGAGCCAACCAACTTGTTTGGTTTTTTGTGTGTTTTGTTTTGTTTTGTTTTGTTTTGTTTTGTAGGAAGAGAAAAGGAAAGAGAGAGTGAGAACACTCCCCAATAACTTCGTAAAGAAATCTGCAAAGCAGAAGCAAAGTGAATGAATCAGAACACAGAAGGATACAATTTTTCCCTCTAGATGACTACACCAGGAGGAAGAAAGACTTGACACCATTGAATGATTTTTCTGATAACCACCTATGGCTGTCTCCAAAGAGACGCAAGCAAAGTTGGGCAAGTTGTTTTCTGTCCTGTCAGGAAAACATTTAGTAACAGCCGTGTAAAAGGAAGGACTCACAGCTGCCCTGAGGAGCAGTGGGTTTGTTTGTAGTGTTGTTTCTTTCAACAAGTTCCTTTGTTGTTTTGTGTGTTCTCCCACAAAGGCCCGGCCTTCTGCAGATAGATTTGCCATTCTCTCTGCATGAATACTGTCTAGAGGTACAGAGACCGTCTAAGCTGGCTCTAACTGATGGTCCTGGCGCTACAGGGTCCTAAGAGCGATGTGCAGAATGACAATTGAGATATGTATAGTGGCTGATCTTCTGGGATGTGGGGAAGCTTAGTTGACTTGTAGCTGTTTAGTTTCTTCTCTGAAGGATAAAGCACTGTTTAAAATACTGAGTACATAGGGGCACCTGGGTGGCTCAGTTGGTTGAATGTCTGACTTCGTCTCAGATCATGATCTCACTGATAGTGAGTTCAAGCCCCGCATCCGGCTTTCATTCCAGGGCCTCAACCTGGTTCCCTTGGTCACTTGCCGAGGACCCAAGTCCCTCTAGGAATGAACTCTGGCCCTCATTGGCTTCTTGAGACTTCTTCCCACCGACACACTAAAACCTACTCTGAGCCACAGACTCCACTACCTTGAGAACCTTTTCTGAGGCTTAGTACTTGCCTGACATTTGTCATTCTGTACCACATTGTGGCCCTCAATGCTCTACCACAGACTTTAACCACCTCTAGGGCCACCTTCCTACAACAGATGACATTAGCCACTCTACCCCTAACTCCCAGACTGACCGCTTATTTGAACCACCCTCTACCGGCTTACTCTTGAAACACCAGGGTAGGTCTGCCACTCAACCCAAAGAAACACTATCCTCAATCCCTCTACCATAGTGCTAACTGGTTCACTGTGCTTGTTAAAAAGGGACCTCTAGTTTAATGGGCATCTGGCAATTCATATCTTGAAATTTATCAAATGCAGGTTAATAGCGACTAAAAGATTCCTGGTTATTTGAGGGTAAAATGAAGGCAGTAGAACTGATAAGAATGGTACAAAGAATCTTTTTGAGATCTTTGTATAAGTGAGACACTGTTCTAAGCATTTTTTCCTATATTCTTGCAAGTGACCCTTATAACAATTGTGTGCAGTAGATGTGATTATAACTTCTACAGATGAGGACACTGAGACATACAGAAGTTGTGCAAATAGCCCAAAGATACACAGGTGGTACGTAACAGACAAGAGATTGACAAGTGGGTCCCATTCTTAATAAGTATGAGAAACGTTTCAGGGTGTACATCTCTAGCTAAGAAGAGTCATTTTATCAGGGTTAATCCAACTAGAGCTCTCTGAAGAGGTGACCATACTGTGATCATAAATTGTTGACTCTGCACCTTCACATGAAAACATAACCTAACCTCAACCCACAATGATATGATTATTCCATTAGCAGGTAGGCATTTTTTAATCCTGGGACAGATAAAATTAAATAGATCGTACAGACATTGAAACACATGGTGTTCATACTTTTTAGTTAAGTTAGGCACTAAGACAATCGGAGTATGTGATGTCAAGTATTTGTCATTCTTTTTTTTTTTTTTTAATATTTTATTTATTTCTAGGAGAGAGAGACAGCATGAGCAGAGGAGGGTCAGAGAGAGAGGGAGTCACAGACCGAAACAGGCTCAGGCTCCGAGCTGGCAGTCAGCACAGAGCCCGATGCGGGGCTCGAACCCACGAACTGCAAGATCATGACCTAAGCAAAAGTTGGATGCTCAACCGACTAAGCCACCCAGGTGCCCCAAGTATTTGTCATTCTTAAGAGAATTTATACCATATTTAAGAATATAATAGATTGACTCTGTGATTCAAGTTTTAAATGTGTAATTGATGGGGGAGGAGAAGGGTAAAAATAGTTGGGGAGAGGGAGGGAGGCAAACCATGAGAGACTTGAATATTGAGAACAAACTGAGGGTTCATGAGGGGGTGACCGGGGAATGGGGGTGATGGGCATGGAGGAGGGCACTTGTTGGGATGAGCACTGCGTGTTTTATGGAATCCAACTTGACAATAAACTATGAAAGAAAAAAATTTTTAATAAAGAAATGAATAAACATTAAAAAATAAAATGAAAAAGTGAAAAAAAATGTGTAATTAAATATTGACTTCTGATTTTAGGTAGAAAGTTTCAAGAGAATCTGATTGTAAGTGGTACTGAAATACTTAAGACAATTGGATTTATTATGTGTATGAGTTTGGTATATTTGACTCAAAATATGATTTAAAAGCTTGGAACCTTGGGTTAGGGTTTTGAGCTTACCCTGTCAAGTATCGGAAGTATTTACAAAGAAAGTAAAAGTATTAAAATTGTAAGTGTCTTTTAAAATATTGATAAAGAAAGATAACTAATTAAATGCAAAAGGTTGTTTAGAATTTGCCCTTTTCTGGCATTCATAAATTGTATGAAAAGACTGACTTTAAAAAGTTGTTTAAAAATATATAATTTTAAGGGCACCTGGGTAGCTCAGTCGGTTAAGTGTCCAAATCTTGATTTCAGCTCAGGTCATGATCTCACAATTCATGAGATGGAGCCCTTTGTCAGGCTCTGTGCTGACAGCATAAAGCCTGCTTGGAATTCTTTCTCTCTCTCCTCTCTCTGCCCCTCATCCAGCTCATGTTCTCTCTTTCTCTCTCAAAACAAACAAACAAACAAACAAACAAACTTTAAATATATACATCCTTAATAAACATTAATTAAAAACTCAAACTAGTATTAATATACCTCTCTGCATCCAAATGCCCTTTTTCCACTAAAAAACTCAAACTAACAGACCCATAAGCAAGAATAAGCATTCTAAAGCATAAATCTGGTCATTTCATACCGGAAATCCCCATTTGATCATCCATCACACTGAGGAGAAATCCCGAACTCCTAACCAAAGTCTCTGAGGCCATGCAAAACTGACCCCTTGACACTTATCCTACTTCATCTTCAATTATCTTCCTCCTTCTACAACACACTTACTATATCCAGTCACATTGGCCTTATTTCCTCTTTCTAGTGCATCACTAGTTCATCACTGCAGCAATACCTTTATATCTGCCATTCTCTCTGCCTGGTATACTTTTCCCAAAAGTTTTTGCATGGCTACCTCCTGTTTAACATTTAATTCTCTGCTCAAATGTCATCTCCTCCAAAAGCCTCCTCTAATTGTCCCTTCCTCCAGTAATCCCTGACAGAGTAATATAGTTTAACGTCTTAGACATAAGTTTGATGTCTGAATTATCATGCTCATTTATTGGTTCACATATTCAATTTTCCTTCCTCCCCAACTAAAATAAAATATCAACAAAAGCAAAACCTTCTCTTTCTTAAAATATTGCCTAACACATATTAGGTGCTCAATAAATATCTGTTACATGAATGAATACATTAAATAAATAAAACTTGCCTTTGCCTTAAATGCAAAGTTATTTTAAAAACACATCCCTACAGGGGCTCCTGGATGGCTTAGTCAGTTAAGCGTCCGACTTTCGCTTAGGTCATGATCTCGCAGTTCGTGGATTCGAGTACCGCGTCGGGCTCTGTGCTGACTGCCAGCTCAGAGCCTGGAGCCTATTTCAGAGTCCGTGTCTCCCTCTCTCTCTCTCTGACCCTCCCCTGCTCACGTTGTCTCTCTCTCTCTCTCCTAGAAATAAATAAAAATATTTTTAAAACATTTAAAAAAAAAATAAAAACACATCCCTACTGAGAGGCCTAGATAAACTAAACCAAAAACTTAACCAGCTTTTCCGCTTCTGAACAAGTGCTTGCGCTACGGGAAGCTATTACCTAACCAGCTCTTTCTGCTTCTGTAACAATGCTTAAGGCCTGCTTTCCCACCACCGGATTGCCCAAGCGACTAGCTTCATGTTCCCTCCATCACCCCACCTTGGCGGCAGCCAATCCGAAAAGGCCAGCGGCTACCCCCTACCTTGCTGAGGGAAGGGCCTGGAGAGAGAGATGTTAACCTGTTAGTCGCCAAACAAGACTTTAAACTCGCTCTATGATAGGCTGAATTCAAAGGTATCCCAAGTGTTGTAATTGGATCCCGCCAAAAACCTGATGGCGGGAACCAATCAGATATGGTATATGTTCACATTTAAATGTTAACCAATGGCAAACTTGTAACCATGGAAATCTCCTGTCCCTCCCCATGACTTGTTTACTTCTGTCTATAAAAAGGCTGCAAAGGCTTTGTTCAGGGCCTCTCAGCGTCACCGGCGACAAGTGTGCGGAGGTCCGGGTTCGAACCTGAAAATAAACAACCCTTGCCGCTTGGCTTTGACTCTGGTCTCTGGTGGTCTGATTTTGGGGTTTTCTCGAACTCTGGGCGTTTCACTACATACCACTGAGTCTGTAAGACCCAGTTATCTGGGGGTTGTATGACAAATGTGATTATGTTATTTGGGGGTTAATGTCCATGAATTTCTGAAAATAGGCCAAATGCCAAGAAGAACATACAAGCAAATATGATCCCTCCCCAGGATACTTGCCATCCAAATTATAAGCATTCAAAAATCTTGGCAAGATGCCTATGCTAATAAGAAAGTGATCCAGTATTCATGAGAATTTGAAAAGCCATTATTTTTTGCCTGAAATCATCTTGGCTTTTCCATAATTAATATGTCATTATCATCAGAAGGCTAAGAGATCAGGACAGTAAAAGCATTGCTTCATATAACAACACTCATAGGAACGATGGTGTTATGCGAAATACCACAGTGACTTTTGAAAAAGGAAAATAATCCAAAATCTGAGGCTAATGAATGAAGAAACTGACTAAACAGAAAGAAGATAGAAACAGTTGGCATCAAGACAGAAAGGTAGGTGTTTAAGCTAATCCAGAAATGGAAAACATGTTCCAGAGATGCCTGGGAACAAACAACTTCCAAGTACTCGTGGGCCATAGGAAATGATATGATCAGAGTCCTATGTTCAGTATGTACCTCGTGTTTTTTCTTTCATGGTTCTTCTTTGATTTGGTCAGGAAGAAAGTGGTCTTGGATGTCTGCTAATCCATTCCTCCATTGCCGGAGGCCTGCTCCGGCCAGGTCCAGGGGTCCCTGAAGGATGGACAGTGTCGGCGAAGGAGGGAGTGAGAGGCCTAGATAAACTAAACCAAAAACTTAACCAGCTTTTCCGCTTCTGGGCAAATGCCTGCGCTACGGGAAGCCATTACCTAACCAGCTCTTTCTGCTTCTGTAACAATGCTTAAGGCTTGCTTTCCCGCCACCGGATTGCCCAAGCGACTAGCTTCATGTTCCCTCTGTCACCCCACCACCCCACCTTGGCGGAAGCCAATCCGAAAAGGCCAGCGGCTACCCCCTACCTTGCTGAGGGAAGGGCCTGGAGAGAGAGATGTTAACCTGTTAGTCGCCAAACAAGACTTTAAACTCGCTCTATGATAGGCTGAATTCAAAGGTATCCCAAATGTTGTAATTGGATCCCGCCAAAAACCTGATGGCGGGAACCAATCAGATACGGTATATGTTCACATTTAAATGTTAACCAATGGCAAACTTGTAACCATGGAAATCTCCTGTCCCTCCCCATGACTTGTTTACTTTTGTCTATAAAAAGGCTGCAAAGGCTTTGTTCAGGGCCTCTTAGCGTCACCGGCAACGAGTGCGCGGAGGTCCGGGTTCGAACCTGCGAATAAACAACCCTTGCCGCTTGGCTTTGACTTTGGTCTCTGGTGGTCTGATTTTGGGGGTCTTCCGATCTCTGGGTGTTTCATATGGGGGCTCGTCCGGGATAATTCCCCCCCAGACCTACCAGACCCCAAGTCAACGGGTTGTTCCTACGACCGATCGGTAAGTGAGCCGGCTCTGTTTGTCTCAGCGTCAGTTTCTGTCTTTATCTGTTTGTTTCGGTTTCTGCCACGCGGAATCTGTATCGGGGACTGTACTGGCTCTGGCAGACGCGCTATAGAGCGGTCAGTCGGGACCGAGGAGACGTCCTCCGGCGCCCATCTGGGGCTAGTTAGCCCATCTGGGGTCTTTTACGGCCCATCTGGGGTCTTTTTTGGCCCATCTGGTAAAAAGACGGAGCGGGTCGCTACCGCGAACCGGCGAGGCCGGCGTCTGTTCCTGTTGGCTAGCCTTCTGTGTCTGTGCGCAGCGAACTCTGTTATCGGTCTCTGTGTGTCTGTGTCTGTGCGCAGCGAACTCTGTTATCGGTCTCTTTGTGTCTGTGTCTGTGCACAGCAAACTCTGTTATCGGTCTCTCTCTATGTATGTCTGTGTCGAATTGTCGATTTTCTCTGTTGGTGTTTATTACCTTGTGACTGAGACTGACGTTATGAGACAGACTTCATCCAAACCCCTAGACTTAATGTTAACCCATAACCTCTCAGTGACTGTTAGGAAGGGTCCATTTTAAACTTACTGCTGCACAGAATGGCCCACTTTCAATGTGAAATGGCCACCGGACATCATGGTTTGGGCTGATCTGGTTGATAACCCACCCCCTTGGATTAAAAGTTTCTTGCCTCCACAGAAACCTGACATCCTGGCGGTGACTAAAAAGCACCCGCCCTCCCGGGCTTTGGAGCTGCCGAAAAAGGAAACTAAACCCTCTGCACAGCTCTACCCTTTCTTACAGGGCGGAACGGAGGAAAAATTAACTTCTCCCCCTCCTTAGGCAACCTCCTCCACAGGACCCAGCAGGAGGAACAAAGGCGCCACCCGAATCACCGGCGCCCCCTGCCCCACCGGACCCAGCGGCCCTGGGGAAATGGGCCCCGCCCAAAGGACCCGAAGCCGCTGTGGAATGACACCTGAGGGACTGGACTCAACTGTCTTGCCCCTGAGAGCTACAGGCCCCCTTGATGATTGGGGCAACCAACCCCACCATTACTGGCCCTTCGCACAAATAATCTGTACAATTAGAAGTCTCAAAACGCTCCGTTCTCAGAGAATCCCCGCGCCATTATTAACCCCTTAGAAACTGTTCTGTTCACTCATCAGCCACCTGGGATGATTGCTAGTAATTGTTGCAGGTTCTGTTCATGTCGGAGGCCGCTCCGGCTCCGACAGGTCCAGGAGTCCCTGAAGGATAGACGGTGTCAGCAAAAGAGAATGAGAGAGCCCTGAGATTCTTTCTGATCACCAGGCAGGCATCTCTGTCCTGTCGGTTTTGGTGTCTTGATTTTAAGGTTAAACGATAATATAACATCAGAAGACAGAATTTTTACAAGGGCTAATTATTTATCAAATGTATATTAGGCTTATTCCTAAATTGCTTGAGCGAGCCTTTTCCTTGATGCTGAATGTGCAAGCACCATGGGGGCCATAAGTATGTCAGTCTTTGCGCCTGGGTTATGTTTTAGTTGCTCTTGTCTGTCCTCATCCCAGCTGCCAGTATAAGGGAAAATGTTTATGGAATATGGGCCTTGAGGAAGGGGCTGCTATGCTTCAGCAATTAGCAAAGATAAATGTAGTAACTTATGTTCTGCCCTTATCTGTACCTTAACTTTGAATTGGGCTCTTTGTCTCGGGGCCGGGCTCAGTTGTAACTCTTGTGTTCTTAATCCCCCTTATTGTCTGAGTCTTGGGTCTGCAAGGCCCATAGGAAGAGCCTTTTGACAATTGCCCGCAGAGCTTTCATCTAAGGTCTCTTTTATAAAGGCAGGAGTGTACTTTTCCTTATGAGGTATCTATGTTCAGTCTGTGTTCGGAATGTAGGTCTGATATGGAGTATTGTGAGGCCTGGTCAATACCAGTAGGCTTATTTCCAGCACGAGCCAGTAGTAGCAGAGGGAGATGTCAGTTTTCATTTCTCGTGGCTGAAGCTGTGCAAGCACTGCCATTTCCTTGCTGCGACTGCCGTCCGGAGAGGCCGGTGCGGCTCCCGGCATGTTCAGTACTGACGAATGGAAAATAATCCAGTCTGAACCCAGAAAATTGGTTCCTGGGCCCACTAGAGTTCCCACTACTGACCAGGCTCAAAATGACGCTGGGTTTCCCCTGGCATGGCCAGATTGGAACTACAACTTGGCTGAAGGTAAGGAGAGTCTCTTAGTCTACCGCCAGACTCTGTTGGCAGGTCTCAAGGCTGCGGCTCGCAAGCCTACATTGTCAGTCAGGGACCAGAGGAAGGCCCCGCAGCGTTCCTTAAAAGAATAATAGAGACATTCCGCCAGTGCACCCCTATAGATCCAGAGGCCCCAGCGAACTTAGCTGCGGTGGCCATGGCTTTTGTCAGTCTGCTCCCAACATTTGGAGAAAACTTCAGAAACTAGAACGTCTAGGAAAAAGAGCCTCCAAGATCTAGTGGTCGTGGCAGAGAGGGTACACAGCAGCAGGGACAGTGCAGAGGACAAGCAGGTAAGGGCTGAAAAGAGACAAAACCAGGGTCTAACCAAGATGCTACACGCGGGAACTGCAGAACCGGAGGACCGGAAAAGACGCCTCAGACAGTTGGCTCCAGGAAAAGAAGGTAAGGAGAACTCCCAGCGGCTCGAGGGGCACCCCCAATTAAGCAAAAATCAATGCACCTATGGCAAAGAAAAAGAACATTGGGCCAAAGAATGCCATAAGAATAAATCTGAAACTCTCATTCTAATAATGGGAAATGACAGTGACTAGGGGAAACGGGGTTTGGCACCCCTCCCCAAACCCAGGGTAACCCTAAAAGTAAAAGGACGATCCACTGAGTTCCTAATGGACACTGGGCTCAACATTCTGAGGAGCGCGCGGTAGGGACATCAGGGCATGAGGGCCACGGCACTGGCCCCAAGCCAGCCGCCTGCACCGCCGTGGCTCCCACATCCCCAGAGCCATACGCCCAGCCCCAGCCCGGGCAAGGCGCACTCACCCATCGCCGACCACCACGCACTTGAAGGCTTGCCTGAAACGCTGCTGACACCAGATGCGCAGGATTTGACCTTGACTCTAGCAGCTTAAGCTCCTCGTCATTGCGGATGGCTAGCTCCGGGATCTCCACGGTAAAGCAATGGCCCTTGATAAGGAAAAACACCTACCAAGGGGCTGAGGAACCACCGCCCGCCGAGCACTCCCAAACAAACGTGAGACTACCCAGATCATGGCAAAAAAAAAAAAAATTCCTGAAAGACATCTTCATAAGGTATGGCTTTCCTCAGATGATAGAGTCAGACAACAGACCTGTATTTGTGTCCAAAGTAAGCCAGAATTTAGCCACGGCCCTGGGGATTAATTGGAAATTACACTGTGCATACAGACCCCAGAGTTCAGGACAGATAAAAAAATAAATAGAACTCTAAAAGAGACCTTAATTAAATTGACCTTGGAGACTGGCGGAGACTGGATAGCTCTCCTCCCCTTTGCACTCTATAGAGTATGCAACTCCCACTATCAGATAGGGTTAACTCCTTTTGAAAACATGTCTGGCCTGAATTGCATGACTTCTATCAAAATAAAATACATAGTTACTAAACATAGGTTTGAGTTTTCAGCTTCCTATTGCAGAAAAAGTAAGACTATTTAGACCTTTTAAAAAATGATTTAAAAATTCTAGTGTAAACACCTCTCAATTGGTTACTAGGTCCTCAATTGGAGACTAAGGTTTCCCAAGTTAAAATTCTGCTAAGTGTACTTAAGACTGATGGAAAGCAACCCTGTATATAGAAAACTGAGAGATCCATAAAAAAGATATAAGAAATGGAAATACATTTTTGTTGAGGGTAAAAGAAAGTAATTTTGTCCTAAATAAGACTGGTTGCTTAGAGAGAAATGGCTTTGGGACAAAGTTTAAAGGCAAAGGAAAGATGTAGAAGGTCTGTGAAGGGAAATCTTTGAAAAGGAATTTTATATGTTCTCAGGATAGACTGGTTGAAATGAATGGAATTTGAAAAGTACACTGGTATAAGGTTAAAACTCTGCTTTTCTCTCCGGTCAAAAAACAAAGTTTTCTTGGATTGTAAATCTGCTCTTGATAAGACAATGTAAACAAAAGTTTTCTCCTTTTTCTGCCAAGAAAACCGAAGCTTTAGGTTTCATCTTTATCAGGTCTTTGATTGCATAGTTAAATCTTCTCAATGTTGAAGGAGCTACCCCAACCAATGTTGGTTTCTAATTGGTTGGTTTCTAATTGTTTGGTTTCTATATTATGTTATGCATTCGCCTTTAAGATCTATTATTGCCACTTTGGTTGAATAGAAAAAGCTTTAAGATTTGTAATGATCTGTAATCCTATTTAGGATATGCTTTATAGCTTCCTAAGGTTTTAACAAACTTCCCAGGATTTAAACAGTAAAAGGGGTCTTTTGGCCAATTAGGCCCTTTTATCTAAAATGCTAGGTTACTTGGAAAAACACTATATACAACAGTAAACCTTAGGTTATATTGCATGGGTAAATGCTATAACTGCCCAAATATATATGTAAATCCTAAAGTTTTAATGTTTTGTTATAGAGTTATTATATGTCACAAAAATAACTAAATTTCTATGGCAATTGCATCATACTGAACTCTTGTCTAATCTTTAACTTCCCTCTCCGAAGTTGTATTACAGAATCGCCGGGGACTAGACCTGTTGTTCCTCCAACAGGGAGGCCTATGTGCAGCCCTAAAGGAAGAATGTTGTTTTTACGCTAACCACTCTGGTGTTGTTAGAGAATCAACGGCCAAAGGCAGAGAGGGCCTCGCCAAAAGAAAACGGGAACGGGGACAGCAGGAGGGATGGTTCACATCCTGGTTTAACGAATCCCCATGGCTCACTGCTTTACTCTCGGCTCTGGCTGGCCCCCTTGTACTACTCCTCCTACTTCTGACCATAGGCCCCATTGTCTCCAACAAACTGTTAAACTTTATCAGAGATAGGCTCAATACAATCCAGGTAATGATACTAAGGTCACAGTACCAACCCGTAGATACTGGAGACTTAACGTCCCTTTAGTCAATGGGACCCAAGATTGGCTCCCCAAGTGCCAAAGAAAAGGGGGGAATGAGAGGCCTAGATAAACTAAACCAAAAACTTAACCAGCTTTTCCGCTTCTGGGCAAATGCCTGCGCTACGGGAAGCCATTACCTAACCAGCTCTTTCTGCTTCTGTAACAATGCTTAAGGCTTGCTTTCCCGCCACCGGATTGCCCAAGCGACTAGCTTCATGTTCCCTCTGTCACCCCACCACCCCACCTTGGCGGAAGCCAATCCGAAAAGGCCAGCGGCTACCCCCTACCTTGCTGAGGGAAGGGCCTGGAGAGAGAGATGTTAACCTGTTAGTCGCCAAACAAGACTTTAAACTCGCTCTATGATAGGCTGAATTCAAAGGTATCCCAAATGTTGTAATTGGATCCCGCCAAAAACCTGATGGCGGGAACCAATCAGATACGGTACATGTTCACATTTAAATGTTAACCAATGGCAAACTTGTAACCATGGAAATCTCCTGTCCCTCCCCATGACTTGTTTACTTTTGTCTATAAAAAGGCTGCAAAGGCTTTGTTCAGGGCCTCTTAGCGTCACCGGCAATGAGTGCGCGGAGGTCCGGATTCGAACCTGCGAATAAACAACCCTTGCCGCTTGGCTTTGACTCTGGTCTCTGGTGGTCTGATTTTGGGGGTCTTCCGATCTCTGGGCGTTTCAGGAGGAGAGAGCCCCAAGATTCTTTCTGATCACCAGGCAGATATCTCTGCTCTGACTGGGGCTCAACTTTATTTTATAATTAAGTGTTTGGGGGGGATAGCACAGAAGTGGCATTTGCCTTAGACAATGATTTCTGATGACAAACTTCTTTGATATGTAAGAATTTCCCAGGACATTGATTTGTAGAAGACTTCTGCATAACCTTTATCAATAGGGATTGAGGTAGGTGATTTAGATGCTTATCCTATGGGGAAGGAAGGTATCTTTAGCATACAAGACAATGTTTTTAGCATAAAAAGGGTGAAGTTACTTCTTTGTGAGCAGGGCTCAATAGCTTGTTTAAGGAGTATTAAGAAAAACAAGTCTTTCAGGAAACACCTTCGCTCCCATAATCACAAAAGAAGAAGTTCCTCAATAGGTTCCTTCACAGGGAGCAATCAACATATTCAAGGTCAGAATAAGTCACTCCAAATAATGATCACAAATTCCTTGGGGGGGAGTATTCCAAGCAGAAACAAGTGGGTGGGGGTGGATATCTGTCCTTAACTCTAAATTAGTCTCTTTGTCTGGGGGCCAGACTCAATTGTAACTCTTTGTGTTCTTAGCCCCCTTTATTATCTAAGTCTTGGATCTGCAAGGCCCATAGGAAGAGCCTTTTGACAATCCTCCACAATGCTTTCATCTGAAGTCTCTTTTGAAAAGGCAGAAATATGCTTTGCCTTATGAGCGATCTGTGTGGGGAATATCGGTCTGATCTGGAATATAGTGAGGGCTGGTCAATACCAGCGGCCTCATTTCCAACATGAGCCAGTAGAAGCAGAAGGAGATACCAGTTTTGGTATCTCAAGGCAGGAGATGAGCAAACGCTGCCATTTCCTCGCTGTGACTTTCATCCAGTGAGGCCAACGCGGCTCCCAGCACTCCATTCTCTCAGCTTTCTATCCCTACATCAAACAAGAAAGGCAGGTATGGTCTGTACTAGAGTATGCTGGCAATTGGTAGAAATGTCTGCCCAAAATTCCAGTTTATAGCGTACCTTGGTCTATTTCCAGAATGAATCTAAGAAACAATTAGATCAATAAACTTCTAGCATCTTTTTTTAGACTAACATCTGCAAACATGTCATGCATGTTGTGCATTTTTAAACGTGTGTGTGTGGTGTGTGTGTGTGTGTGTAAAAGAATTCATAGGAAAAACATTTTTTATAGCGAGGAAATCATTTGTCCCTTTTGACAAAGTGGTATATTTCCTTCTGTAGCTGCTAATGGCAGTCACAAAGCTCACTTCTTTTTTTGCTTTGTTTTTCTTGTGTTAGTGATCCAAGAAGCTCAGAGCTCATAGTAAGAGTATTCTTATTTGAGATTATCTGAAGTAACTTCTTCCCTCTTTCTCCTTTTTCCTGCTTTGACCTCAAATTCACAGATATGTTTAGATTTTTGTTGTTGTTGGTCTTTCCACATGTGTATTTTCTTGTGGGTTGGTAAAATTTGCTTGGGAAGTGTTTGTGATAAAAGGAATGAATAATTTAGTAGAATTTTGAAACTGTTTTACAAAGAAAAAAAAGTATGTTCTGGGTTCTCACCAGATTGCGGTAAATGTCCAGCAATAGCTCAGAGCTGAGGTATACCCAGAGAACTGGGTGATGGAAGAGCAAAGAATACTTAAAAACAAGGAATTTTAGTCTAGAAGTACTATTTTCTATGAAACATAAAAGGAAAACTTCCATATAAAAGCTGGCTGATCTTTGTGGAGTTCCATCGGGGAAATAAATGAATATCTGAGATAAAAGGAGTCTTAGAGATCCCTACTCCTATCTCCTTGACTTGGACTAGGGAAAGTCTAAATCCATAAAATCCATTTAATCCACAGAGATTAAATGACTCTTTCAAATAAACAGGAAGTTGGTAATTGAATTATGCCTGGAATCTGGGCCCTGCTTTCCAGGCTCTGAATTTGTTAATATTTGAGAAACTATGAACATTGGAAGGAAGATTTTAGTCTGACAAAATTTGAACATGTTAGGGCAAGTTCTATGTTATACAGACACCAGTAAAAATTGCACATCATCAGTTAAAATATATATAAGTACTTAATCTTTCTCTAATGCTGTTCGATATATGAAATTTACTCTTTGTTTATTTTAAGTAAACTACAGTTCTGAATGTTTCAAATGAAGCAACAAGGTAAGAGTATAAGGAATACAAAAATTATAATTAAATTTCTACGTGCCAAATTCCAATCATCCTGAGTTTCTTCTGCAATCAGTGTCTGGATCTCCCAGTTCCTCCTACATCCAGAGCTTTAGATCCTTTTACAATTTTTTTTCAGGAAATGATGTATAGGTTTATCGATCTCCTTTAAATGTTAGCTTTCCAATAACAATGCAAACTTTCTCTATGTCTTGACTGACTCTTAGCAGGAAAAATAAAGTCATTGCATACTTATATAAATGAAAAGTTTCATAGGCAGCAACCAACTGGTTGATGCTTATTTCAACACATTTAAAGTAATACTCAATTATATTCAACAACTTTACAAGTAGGTACATCCAAAGTGAGCAACGAAAAAGAAAAAAAAAAGAAGAGGAAGAAGAATTTTATTTGGATAGGAGGGAAGCAATAATCCTGTACCTTTCTTTTTTTACTTTTTATTTTGAGACAATTATAAATTCAATGTAATTATAAGAAATAGTAGGGAGATCTCTTATGTACTTTTCACCTAGTTTTTCCTCCATGGTAACAGCTTGTGTAAGTACAGTGAGATACAAAACCCAAGATATTGACATTGGTGCAATACATCAACCTTACTCAATTTCCATCAGTGGTACATTCACACATTTGTATGAAAATCCATTTTTAATAGCTCCAACTTATTTAGCATTTCTATGATCTGGTTAGTCCTTACAAAACTAATTTACTAGTTAGGAAAGTAACACAGGAGACAACAGTGAGGATGTGAAACTCAATCATTAATTCTGAAGGCAGAGTTCCTTATACTACTCAATAGAGGTCAGAAGTCTGCATGAATGTTTGGATCCTTTTGAGAATTTTGTATATAGCTGTTCCTCAAAATACTCAAATGAAATATTGGCAAAAACAGTATGTACAACAAAGGAGAATATCAAAACCATGAATCAAAAAAAAAAAAAAAGGCAAATGAGGTTAATATAATTCAGTTTAGCACTGAGCTTCTTACCAGACAGTGCAAAAAGATAAATAGGGTGAGACATGTAACCCTTATTGCCAAAGAAGAAAATACACAGATTCTTCAGGATGCAGAAGTTTTAAAATGTATGTATGTGATTACACATGCCCCATGCTTGCTCCATTGCATTTTTTTATTCAAAGTTCATAAACACCCAAAATAAAACTCTGTCAAAGCAGGCTTAATAAATTAATAAAGCTATTTTTAAAAACCATACCCCAGGAGGTGCCTGGGTGGCCCAGTCCATTAAGCGTCTGCCTTTGTCTCGGGTCATGATCTCATGGTTCATGGGTTCCAGCCCCATATCAGGCCTTTTGCTATCCACACAGAGCCCGCTTCATGTCCTCTGTCCCTCTCTCTGCCCCTTCCCCACTTGCACTCTCTCTCTCTCTCTCTCTCTCAAAAATAAATAAATAAATAAAGGGTGTTATATGCAAACCAACTTGACAGTCAACTATGAAAGAAAGGAAGGAAGGAAGAAAGGAAGGAAGGAAGGAAAGAGAAAGAAAAATACACCCCACACTGATGGTAGTTACATATATGGAGAGCATAACATAATATAATGACTTGTTAAATCACTATGAATCACACTCAAAACTAATGTAACATAGTGTCAACTATACTTCAATTAAATATACACAGTAAAACCTTGGATGGTGAATAACTGGTTCTGCGAGTGTTCCACATTTCTAATAAATTTTAACTTAATAAACAAGTGATATCTTGCAAAACAAGTAGTACATGACACCGAACATCACGTGATCACAACTGAGCCAATGATTCTTGAATGAGCTTTGATATACAAGTGCTTCCAAGTATAAGAATGTTTCTGGAATGCACTGTGTGCACAAACCAAGGTTTCACCTTTTTTTTTTTAAATTTATAACTGTTGTACTTGCCAATATTGACTACTGTCAATTCTTCCCCTGTACCTTCCTGTTACTCCTACTTCAAGGGGGGGAGTCTATCACCTTCCCCTCAGTTATGGGCTGGGCTGGCCTATCGGCTCAGGCGAATAGAAGGCACACTTGTAACAGTGTTCTCATTCCATGTGTGATAGTTAAAAAGTCTGGCAGCTTCCACTTTGGAGCTTTCTGGAGAAGTTAGCTGCCATGATGTAAAGAAGCTCATGCTAGACTACCAAATGATAAAACACTTTGTGGTGAGAATGAGGTAATGTGGACAGCATCTACATACAAGATACCAGAGTAAATCTTTCTTTGACCATCTTGGCCAGGAAATCTGCAGACTAAATGCAACCCAGTGAATGATCCAGCCTATTCCAAATGGAGCAAACAACTGGTCAGCTAAGTCACACTCCAATTCCTGACTCATCGAACCTTGAGCAATAATGAATCATTATTGCTTTACACCACAAACTCCCAGGGTAGTTTGTTAAAAGCAATCAATAACTGAAATAATGACCAAAATGTAATCTGAACATTCCTTCTATAAGTTTTCAAGTTTAGCTGTATGCATCTAGGAGCTAACTGGGATCCTCCACAGAACCCAGGGGAAGTGGCCAAGAGCCACTTCACCCACCGTCTCCCTCCCATTTACTCCAATGATAACACAAGGTTGTGAGAATCTCTCTGGAGGAAGTTTGTACACAAATCTGGTGCTGAAAACTTCTGTAGTAGCCATCTGAGGGACAGGCATCCAGATCACCTAGCTTGTATACCGCAATGGGCTTGCACTCATGAGTCCCACAGGACTATAGCAATTTAAGAAACAGTCTTAAAACAGATGCAGGAACACCCTTACTCCATGGCTATACACCTCGGCTTGATACACAAAAGGCATACAAGAATACCTATCTCCCAGTTTCTCTTTGGAAAGGGTTTAAGTGCATATTTTCTCTGCATTGGCCTGAGGGTTTGGTTTCTAATCAGTCTGCCTCTAGGCACTGACCACCATCCTCCCCTTTGGGACTCTGAAGACTTGTGGCATATTCTCAAGTGCTCATAGCCACTAAGAACAAAGACAGTAGCTTGAACAAGCACAAAGGATTGAGTGGCAATGAGAAACTTGCCCTGGGTTGATTGACAAGGTTCATCTCCTACACAAGACCTGCCTGTCAAAACTGGAAGAGGTACCTGTTTTATCTAATGCACAGAAACCAACACAAAGTCAAGGAAAATAAAGAAACAGGGGGATATGTTCCAAATAAAAGAACAGGATAAATCTCAAGAAATTGATTTTAATGAAATGGAGATAAGTGATTTACCCAACAGAGAGTTCAAAATAACCATCATAAAGATGCTTCCCAAGATTAGGAGAGCAATGCATGCACAAAGTAAAAATTCATCAACACAGAAACAGAAAATATGTTAAAAGTACCAAACAGGGGACCTGGGTGGCTCAGTTGGTTAAGCATCCCTCTTTGGCTGAGGTCATGATCTCACGGTTTGTGAGTTCAAGCCCCATATAGCAGAGACTCCTTGGGACTCTCCCTCTCTCTATCTGCCTCTCCCTCACTCTCTCTCTCTCTCTCAAAATAAATAAATGAGCTTAAAAAGGTAAAAAGATAAAAAACACCAAACAGAAATCATAAAACCAAAGAACACAATAACAGAACTGAAAAACTCAATACAAGGGTTAAATTGTAGAATAGATGAAGCAGAAGAAGGATGAGTGATCTTTAATAAAAGACAGTGGAATTAGTCCAATTAGAGAAGCAAAAGACAAAGAATAAAAAAGAGTGAAGATATCTTAAGACACCATCAAGCAGACCAGTATGCACATTATAGGATTATAGGGGTTTCATAAGGAGAAGAGAGAAAGAAAGGGACAAAAAGTTTATTCAAATAAAAATGGCTGAAAACATCTCTAACCTGTGGAAAGAAACAAACGTCTGGATCAAGGAAGACAAAGAATTTTCAAGATGAATCTGAAGAAATCCACAGCAAAACACATTAGAATTAAATTGTCAAAAGTTAGAGATAAAGAGAGCATCTTAAAAAGACCAAGAGAATAGTAATTTGTTATATTAAAAATATCCATAAGATTATCAGTGGATTTTTTAGTAGAAATGTTTCATGCCAGAGGGAATAGGATGATATATTCAAAGTGCTTTTAAAAACAAAATCCCTGCCAACCAAGAATACTCTACCCTACAAAGATGTCTTAAAGACTTGAAGATGAGATAAAGACTTTTCTAGACAAACAGAAGTTGAAGGA
Organism: Proteles cristata cristata; assembly: GCA_017311185.1. Taxonomy (NCBI): domain Eukaryota; kingdom Metazoa; phylum Chordata; class Mammalia; order Carnivora; family Hyaenidae; genus Proteles; species Proteles cristata. Next base: position 2,026,027 of record JAESUZ010001551.1, on the reverse strand, counting down.
TTTCATCACCACTAGATCAGCCTTATAAGAAATTCTAAAGAGAGTTCTTCAAGCTTAAACAAAAGGATGCTAATTAGTTATATAAAATACAGGGATGTATAAAACTCACTGGTAAAGGTAAATAAATAGATAAACTCAGAATACTCTAACAATGACATGGTGGCGGGTAAATCACTTATAAATCCAGGATAAAGGTGAAAAGACAAAAGTATTAAAAATAACTATAACTACAATAACTTGTTAACGGATAAACAATATAAAAAGATGTAAGTTGTGACACACACACACACACACGCACACACACAACATGGCAGGACTGTAAAAAAGGGAAAGTTCTTGTGAGCATTTGAAGATAAGTTGTCATCAACTTAAAATACAATATTATAAATATAAGATATTTACGTAAGTCTCATGATAACCACAAAGCAAAAACCTAGAATCGATACTCAGTAGATAAAGAGAAAGAAATCAACGCATACTCATACAGAAAATCATCAAATCACAAAGGAACACAGCAAGAGAGAAAGGACCAAAAGAACTATGAAACAGTAAGAAACCAATGAACAATATGTCAGTATAAATCCATAGCCACGAATGAAATAATTTATTCTATCAAAAGACATTTATTTATCAGAGGATAAAGAGTGGACAAATGGTTAAAAAACAAGACCCAACTATCTTCTGCCTACAAGATTCTCACTTTAGCTTTAAAGATACGTATAGACTGAAAATGAAGGAATGGAAAAAGATATTCTATGCAAATAGAAATAAGAAAGTAAAGGTACTAATATTTATATCATACAAAACAGACTTTAAGTCAAGACTATATCAAGAGAAAAAGAAGGTTATGTAAGGAAAATGGGTCAATTTATCAAGACAGTATCATAATTGTAAATAGTTATACACTCAACAACAGATTAAATATACAAAGCAAATATTAACTGAAGAGAGACATAGAAAGCAATGCAATAATAGTAGAGACTTTCAATATCCCACTTATAACTACTTAGACAGAAAAACAAAAGAAAACAATGGACTTAAACTACACATAGGGTCACATGTACCTAACAAACATTTATAGCAAAGAGGAAGTCAAACTTTCACTTTTTGCAGACGACATGATACTCTACATAGAAAACCCGACAGACTCCACCAGAAGCCTACTGGAACTGATCCAAGAATTCAGCCAAGTTGCAGGGTACAAAATCAACGTACAGAAATCGGTTGCATTTTTATACACCAACAATGAAGCAACAGAAAGAGAAATCAAAAAGCTGATCCCATTCACAATTGCACAAAAAAACCATAAAGTACCTAGGAATAACCTAACCAAGGATACAAGAGATCTGTATGAGGAAAACTATAGAAAACTTATGAAGGAAATTGAAGAAGACACAAAGAAATGGAAAAAAATTCCATGCTTATGGATAGGAAGAATAAATATAGTTAAAATGTCATTACTACCCAAAGCAATCTACACATTCAATGCAATCCTAACCAAAATTGCACCAGCATACTTCTCAAAACTAGAACAAACTACCCTAAAATGTGTATGGAACCACAAAAGACCCCAAATAGCCAAAGTAATCCTGAAAAATAAAACCAAAACGGGAGGGATCACCATCCCAGACTTTAGCCTCTACTACAAAGCTGTCATCATTAAGACAGTATGGTATTGGTACAAAAACAGACACATAGACCAATGGAATAGAATTGAGAACTCAGAGCTGGACCCAAAAGTATACAGCCAACTAATCTTTGACAAAGCAGAAAAGAATATCCAATGGAAAAAAGACAGCCTCTTTAACAGATGGTGTTGGGAGAACTGTACAGCAACATGCAGAAGAATGAAACTAGATTAATTTCTCACACCATACACAAAAATAAACTCAAAATGGATAAAGGACCTGAATATCAGACATGAAACCATCAAAACATTAGAGGAGAAAGCAGGAAACAACCTCCTTGACCTCCACCACAGCAACTTCTTACTTGACACATCCCCAAAAGCAAGGGAATCAAGAGCAAAAATAAATGATTGGGACCTCATCAAGATCAAAAGCTTCTGCAGAGCAAAGGAAACAACCCACAAAACTAATAGGCAACCAACGGAATGGGAAAAGATAGATGCAAATGACTTATCAGATAAGGGTTAATATCCAGAATCTTAAGGAACTTACCAAACTACATGCCTGAAAAACAAACAACCCAGTGAAGAAATGGGCAGAAGATATGAACAGACGCTTCTCCAAAGAGGACATCCAGATGGCCAACAGACACATGAAACGATGCTCAGCATCGCTCCTCATCAGGGAAATACAAATCAAAACCACACTGAGATACCACCTCACGCCAGTCAGAGTGGCTAAAATGAGCCATTCAGAGAACTCTAGATGCTGGCGAGGATGTGGAGAAACAGGCACCCTCCTACACTGTGGGTGGGAATGTAAACTGGTACAGCCCCTCTGGAAAACAGTGTGGCGGTTCCTCAGGAAACTAACAATAGAACTCCCCTAGGACCCAGCAATAACACTGCTAGGAATTTACCCAAGGGATACAGAAATGCTGAGGCATAGGAGCACATGAACCCCAGTGTTCATAGCAGCACTCTCCACAATAGCTAAAACATGGAAAGAGCCTAAGTGTCCATCAACAGATGAATGGATCAAGAAGATGTGGTTTATCTATACCATGGAATACTACATGGCAATGAGAAACAATGAAATCTGGCCATGTGTAGCAACATGGATGGACCTTGAGGGTGTTATGTTGAGCGAAATAAGTCAGGCAGAGAAGGACAAATATCGTATGTGTGCACGTATAGGAGGATTAGGAGGAACTTAACAGAGGACCAAGGGGGAGAAGAAGGGGGGAAATGGTGGGGGAAAGGGAGAGAGGCAAACCATGAGAGACTCCTGAATGCTGACAAAAACTGAGGACTGATTGATGTGGGGGGGGGATGGGCACGGAGGGGGGCACTTGGGGGGATGAGCACTGGGTGTTATGTGGAAACCAACTTGACAATAAACTAATTGTAAAAACTAACAAACAAACAAACAAACATATATAGTATTCCAACCAAGACCAGCAGAACATACATTCTTCTCAAGCACACATGGAACATTCTCCAGGATAGGCCATTTGTTAGGCCACAAAACAAGTCTTCATAAAGTTAAGAATTTTGATTATTATAAAATTGTAAAAGAAATTTTATTATTAAATTTATAATAAATAATAAAATTTATTATTGAAAATTATAAAAGAAATTTAAAATGATACAAATAAACAGAAAGATATTCTACATTTATGAATGATAAAATTAATAGGATTAAAATGTCCCCATTACCCAAAATGATCTAATATTCAATGTAATCCCCTTTCAAAATCCCAACGACACTTTTCATAGAAATAGAAAAAAAAGCAATCCTAAACTTCATTTGGATCCACACATATCCCAAAGAACAAAGCAATCTTGAGAAAGAACAAAGCTGGAAAAAAAATTCTTGGTTTCAAACTATACTATAAAGCTACAGTAATCAAAACAATATGGTATTGGCATGAAAAGATACATACAGATCACTGGAACAAAATAGAGAGCTCAAAAATAAACCCAGACATATATGGTCAATTAATTTTTGACAAGGGAGTCAGGAATATACAATGGAAAAGAGATAATCTCTTCAGTAAATGGTGTTGGAAAAACCCAGCTACATGCAAAAGACTGAGCCTAGACCCCTACCGTATACTATATACAAAAATCCACTCAAAATGGACTAAAGACTTGAAAGTATTACAGAGTACTTAAAAGTACTCTGAAACTGCACAACTCATAGAAGGAAACACAGTAGGTAAGCTCCTTAACACTGTTCTTGGCAATAATATTTTGGATTTGGCACCAAACTAAAGGTAACAAAAGAAAAAATAAACTGGGACTTTATCAAGCTAAAAAGTTTCTGCAAAGCAAGGAAACCATCAATATAATGAAAAGGCAAACTATAGCCCTGGGGAATTTTTTGGTAAGTCACGTATTTGATAAGGGGTTAATATCCAAAAACTACAGGAAAGTCGTACAACTCAATAGCAAAACCACAAATAACTCAAGTAAAAAAAAGAAAAAGACAAACAATCAGAGTAGACACTTTTCTAAGGAAGACATACAGATGACCAATAAGTATGTGAAAAGGTATTCAACATCATTAATCATCAGAGAAATTCCACACAACCACAATTAGATAACACTTCATACCTATTGGGATGTCTATGGTCAAAAAGATAAGAGGTAATAATCCTGGCAAGGATGTGGAGAAAAGAGAGCCCTTGATGCACTAAAGATGAGAATGTGAAGTGGTTCAGGTACCAAGGACAACAGTGCAGAGGTTCCTCAAGAAATTAGAAATAGAAGGACCATATGATCCAGCAATCCCACTTCTCATATATATCCAAAGGAAAAGAAATTATTATATCATCATCTTGAAGAAGTATCTGCATTCCCATGTTGACTACAGCAAGTGTCTATTGCAAAAGCAAAGTGTCTGTTGATGAATGAATGGATAAAGAAAGGGTGATGTTATCAATTAGCCTTAATATATTAGTGAGCCTTTAAAAAAAAAAGGAGTATTTAGCCTTTAAAAAGAAGGAAATCCTCCCATTTGTGAAAACGTGGATGAACTTGGAGAGCATTAAGCTAAGTGAAATAAGCCAGACATAAACAGATAAATAGTGCATGGTAACACATGTAGAATCTAAGAAAAATTCAAACTCATATAAACAGACAGTAGAATGGTAGTTGCCAGGGGACACTGGTGTGGGGGGAGGGGGGAAGAATGTAAAATAAGGAGAGGCTGGTAAAAGAGTACAAACTTTCAGTTATAAGATGATTATGGTCTGAGTATCCCAATGTAGAGCATGTGACTATAGCTGATAACAGTATATTGTGTAAGTGATATGTGCTAAGAGAGTAGAATTTAAGTGTTCTCACCAAAAGGATAAAAAAAAAAGAGATAAATATGTGACATGACAACTGTGTTAATTAACTCAATGGTGGGAATCCTTTCACAATACGTACATATATCAAATCATCACATTGTGTACATTAAATATATTACAACTCTGTCAATTATAGTTCAATAAAGCTGGAAAAATTAAAAAAATAAACATGTTGGTACAATATTTAAACATTTCCAAACAAGCAGTCCTTTTTATATGATTAGAATATGTGGAATGCCTAGAAGCAGCTTTTCCAAATGAATTCATCAATAAACATAAAACATAAAATTAACTGCTCTAGTTTTCCCAGAGACCCTATCTAGGACAGGCTGCCCTAGGACAGATAATTAAGTTAGTCTAGGTCCAATTCAGGACTACATAACATGGAGTTATGTCTTAGGCCCCCTCAGGCAACTCGGAGCCTTCCAGGGTCAAAGAAGGCCTGCCAAAACCCAAAATCAATAGGGCCATTTAAGTGATGACATCCCCAATGGGTAAAGATATTGGACTCCACACATCAATGGCATGAGCTTCTGTCCTGAGCATTCATCAATAGGTCCAAGATCCCATTAAAGCTTTTTAATTTCTGCTTAGTGATATTAGAGTTTAATTGATGCCAAAGACACTGCCTGCCACTAGACAATGATGTTGTGGCAGTCACTAGAAAATGGCTTTCCCAGATATGCCAGGGAATTCTACTGGCTGTAACTACTGGCTTAGCTGGCTACCTCTCCTTATAGAAGGTGACTGTTTTTCTGCCTACCCATCATTCATGCCCTCCCGTCTTTTATTAGCAATGTAACTTTCCTTTGGGAAACCATTCTACCCCTATTCTTAGTCCCTGTTGCCTAAGAGGAACTGATTCACCCACAGTTTCAGGGATAGGCACATACGCTAGATGTGGTAAATTTCCTTGGGACAGTGCCAATAAGATCAAAACTTTGAATTTTCACTCCAACTATCCAGAATGTGAACACTTATTTCCTGCTCTTGGAATTGCTACACTGGAAGGCTGGAATGGATGTGAATCACTGGACAGGCTCTTACCACTAGGGTGAGATACTGCTTTAGATCAAACAATGGATAGATCACTTGATCTTCTGGAACCACCAATTCTGGAAATCTTGCGCCTGTGTTTTTTCTGTATATATGCCAATAAAACACCTTTTTCATTTAGTCCATTTTAAGTTGTATTTTCTGTCTCCTGCGATCATTCTTAGAAACTGCAAAAAGATGGGCTACTACACAAACTATGGGTTGATGGTATGCCATTTATTTTCTAGAACTATGCAACTTATTACACTTCTATTCTCAGCCGTGTATCAAAGGCCAAACATTTAGAAAACAGCACTGCTACTAACAATATCATACTTGATCTCCATAAAGTTAACTTGGCCATAAGAAAACAGTTATTTGGGGCCCCTGGGTAGCTCAGTCAGCTGATCATCTGACTTGGGCTCAGGTCATGATCTCACGGTTTGTGAGTTTGAGCCCTGCATCAGGCTCACTGCTGTCAGCTCAGAGCTTCCTTTGAGTCCTCTGTTCCCCTCTCTCTCTGCCCCTTCACCACTCATGCTTATTCACACACTCTCTCTCTCTCTCTCTCTCAAAAATGAATAAACATTTAAAAAAGAAAGGAAAACACTTGTTGGGATAAGCACTGGGTATTATATGGAAACCAACTTGATAATAAACTATAAAAAAAGAAAAGGAAAAAGAAAGGAAGAAAACAGTTATTCATGGGACATATGGCTCAACATTATCCATTAAGTCAAACATGGCACTAAGATTGGAATCCAGCACCTCACTAAAAGCATGACTTCTTCAACTTAAATCAATAGACCTTTCAGATCATTTGGTCTTATGGCCCCCAAATGTCAGTCCACAGACTGGGAATAGCCAGAGTGTGGCCAAATCATTAACAGTAATGGGGAGAAAACTCTAATCAGATTTTAATGAAACTGGTCATTTCATTTTTAAATTCTAAGATTTGGTGTTTACAGGTTCTCTTCTGCAAAACAATGCCAATAGAAGATATTATTAATCTTTTTTGGTGAAATAAACAGTAGGCAAGCCCATGACCTCCACCCACCCAAGACACACCAATATCAGTGTCCTCAGCTTCAATGCTGACAGCCACATTTCTTTCTTCCTCACTTCTATCTCTCCCCACCTCTTTCACTGGCCACCTCTAAGGACTGTTCTCTACTGTTAGAGTTTACCCACTGGGGAATTCCTTTGTCTTTTGAAATACAGATTACAGTAGCCTTTCTCTGGCTTCCCTAAATCTGCACCTCCTCCTCTCCTTAGGCCTGATGCAAGAAAAAGCTATCCTTCCTCTTGAGAAGATGGGAAAGGGAACTATAAGTAAATAATTGTTATTCTTCAGCAAGTTAACTTATAAATATTGATACCAACATCACATAACGAAGGAAAGTGTCAAAAAGAATCTAAGTACCCCAAATAAAGGGATGATTAAATTCCCCTATTTGGGAAAATAACACACAGTCATTAAAATTATGGTTATAAAACTTTTGCAATAACATGGGGGAAATGCTTATAATATCAGGTTAAGAAAAAAGATACATAACTATGAAAACACCACGAAGTTAAAATATCCATGTGTGGATAAACTATAACACTGTCCGTACAGATTTAACTGCCCAGTGGGGTTATGGGTAATATCTATTTTTGTCTTCAGAGAAGCCTCTGTTATGCAGATTTCCCATAATGGGAACATAGTCCTTTGAAATGTAGAAAAATATATTCATTAAATTTACTTCTACTTACTTATGCAGCCAATATTTACTGATTACTCATTCTGTGAATACCAGAAACACCATACTTTTTCCCAATAGTTTCCTTTGCGAAACAGATTTGCCATGAATTTAGGCAATCATCATCGTCGATGTCGTTGTTGTTTGGCAGCAAGAATAGCTTGTACTAAGCCAGGCTGCTAACTCTCTCAAAGCCATCCTTCATGCCTAAGAACGACTGCCACACCTCCACAAGCTCCAGGCCTGACCCTTCCCTATTTGGGCTAAGACATGCCCATCTGGGAAGTCATCCTGGGGAGGTATCTTCCAACCAAACTGAGGTCAAGGATCTCATCCAAAGTGCTAGACTAGTAAAAACCAAAAGAGAGAAATCGAGAAGCCATATAGGACTTAGCAGAAATCAAAGTCAAGTAGAAATACAAGCAGGGAAGTATACAATTCATATATTGCTAGTGAGGCCTCTTTTAGAATAATGGGAAAGCTTCACTGTTGTCAGAATACCAACACTGAATTTTCTGAATGCTAGGCGACCCTGAAGTCAACACTTAAGTTCTGACAACTTCCCAATTCATCCTTGCCAACTGCATTAAACACCTAGGATGCTTTTTAGAGGAGTGGTTTTGTTTGATTTGTTTTAATTGGCATCCAAAACTCAATAGGACAAAGGGTGATATCACTTCTTAACCTCCTTGTAATTAACCAATCAAGAAAGGGTTTAGTTAGATACAGTGAAACATTAATATACATTAGTTCCAAATGGTTTTGTTATGGAATCTGGTTTGGATTACCCAGCGGAAGAACCAAATGGCATTCGGAGATCTTGGAAGCCAGGAGGTTTATTTTACACCAGTAGGCTCAGAGGAGATCATTCTCCAGAGGTCTGAACCCAGAGCATCAGCAGAGGGAAAATTTTATATTCTGTTACTTCTGGATTCCTCATTAATGCTTGCAAAAAGCAGGTGGGAAGAAGAACCCAAAAGGCACACTCTTTGATCAGGGAGAGGAATTTCCTTGTCAGTCCTGTTGGCCAGCTTATAACATATTTTTCCCTATCAGTTTTATCGCAGATAGACATCATCAGCTACCTTCTCCCCACTGTGCCAAAACTGTACTGGGTTATTTCAGCAGGGATCCCTCCATTCTAAATTCAAGGTACTCAATTCTGCCTGAAGGACACAGACAATTACGGGATATACAGGAGGGAAGGAATATGCTTAAAGATTTTTTTAAGTTTATTTATTTTGAGACAGAGACAGAGAGGGAGAGAGAGAATCCCAAGCAGGCTCCACGCTGTCAGCGCACAGGCCAATGTGTGGCTTCATCTCAGGTGAGATCATGACCTGAGCCAAAATCAAGAGTCAGATGCTTAACTGACTGAGCCATCTAGGCATCCCAGGAATAGAATTCTGTCACTTGGTAACCACTAGGACCCAAATGCACAGGAATGGATGAAACAATTTTGTTAGTCCAGAGATAATGTGAGATGTAGCAGTAACTTTGAAAGTCATTTGGATGAGAAGGTTAAAAAGAATGAAATGAGCACTTTTTGAGCTATCATGGAATGGAGATGAAATGTAGTCACTGCATCTGGGAAGTTAGGATCCCTAATATGCAAAGCTCTGAGGCTTGGCAAAATTTCTGAGACTCAAGGCATTGGGTTTTGAGAATATTTAAAGTTTTGAAAAAAAAATATTCCAACTGTAGTAAACATATAAGAATTACAACATGTATGTCCATATACCATTCCCTAAATTATTAATTGCGACTGTTTTGCCATATTTAATATCTTTCCCTCTGTCATCTTCCTCTCATCTTATCCCTCCCTAACCTCATCTCAAGCTCCTTCTTCTCAATGAAAATGAAAAGAAAAAAAGTTGTTTTTTTTTTTTAATTTGCTAAGCCACTTGAGTATGAGTGCTGAAAAGTTCTAGAATATGGTCTTAGAATACCACTCCAAAATGGTATATGTGGCACCCCACTTTGGCCAAAAGGTTATTTTGAGCTAAAGACAATTGAGAACAAGCAGATTAGCTCTTTATGTCCCTCTACCTGTATGACAATAAAGTGTAAATTTCCTCTTTTGTTAATGAAAGTTCCCTTTACAGAGGAAATTTCCATTTGTAAAGCTTTCTTTCTTATCAGGAAGATAGCTACTCAAGGAAATAACTCTCTTATTACCTGAAAGAGTTAGGTATCTCTGTACATAACAAGATAACTGTAATTTGCCATAACCTTGCTGTTAAGTCTACTTCCTTTTTCTCAACTGCCCCAAGATCCACGCTGGCAATCATGCTCCAAGCTTATGTCCCCCTCCCCACCCCTCATATACATCTGAAGGGTCTCATGACTCAGGTTTTACTAAATGGTGATAAATGGTGTTTCCCTAGCAAAAGCTAGCCCCTCAAGGTCCTGGAAACCTTGCTTCCAAAACTCCTTAGAGACTTACTCAATCTCTGACCCCCTCCCAACCTGAGGGTATATAATGAGTTACCTGTCAGGACACCAGTGCACCTCTTCCTGCCCATGGGTCCTGTCCCCATGCTTTAATAAAATCACCTTTTTGCACTACAGACATATTCAAGAAATCTTTCTCGGCCACCAACTCTGGATAATCTCACCAACATCCCAAAACTTCATCACTTATACCTGGAATGAAAAAGCACCCCGGTCTCTTGAAGACAAGGGACACCAAGCTTACTAAGTTTTCTTCAGTTTCCCCCTGCCCAGCTACCCTTACCTCATACCCTGTGCCGTACCCTACTTCTAAATGACTGCTTGTGAGAGGCCTAGATAAACTAAATCAGAAACTTAGCCAGCTTTTCCTCTTCTGGGCAAATGCCTGCACTACGGGAAGCCATTACCTAACCAGCTCTTTCTGCTTCTGTAACAATGCTTAAGGCCTGCTTTCCCGCCACCGGATTGCCCAAGCGACTAGCTTCATGTTCCCTCTGTCACCCCACCACCCCACCTTGGCGGAAGCCAATCCGAAAAGGCCAGCGGCTACCCCCTACCTTGCTGAGGGAAGGGCCTGGAGAGAGAGATGTTAACCTGTTAGTCGCCAAACAAGACTTTAAACTCGCTCTATGATAGGCTGAATTCAAAGGTATCCCAAATGTTGTAATTGGATCCCGCCAAAAACCTGATGGCGGGAACCAATCAGATACGATACATGTTCACATTTAAATGTTAACCAATGGCAAACTTGTAACCATGGAAATCTCCTGTCCCTCCCCATGACTTGTTTACTTTTGTCTATAAAAAGGCTGCAAAGGTTTTGTTCCGGGCCTCTTAGCGTCACCGGCAACGAGTGCGCGGAGGTCCGGGTTTGAACCTGCAAATAAACAACCCTTGCCGCTTGGCTTTGACTCTGGTCTCTGGTGGTCTGATTTTTTGGGGTCTATCGAACTCTGGACGTTTCACTTGCTCTTCATCAAGCCTAGAGTACAAATAATCAGGTCTGTTTCTTCTGGCCTTCATCTCCTTATAAAGACCCCCATGTCATGTGAAATTTACATGACATAAATTTGTGTTCTTTTCTCTTGTCAATCTGTCTTTGTCAGTTTAATTTTCAGATCTAGACAAAGACTAACAGGGCTGTATTCCCCTACAGTGTAAATACAGAAAATAAGTAAAGGATGGAGAAAGATTTTGAAACAGTGTCAATATATTATTCCCCAAAAAACTTTCACTAAACGGTTTTGGTACCTATTGATGTTTCCAGTGTGAATCATTATGAGAGTTGTAAAATAGTGATTTTCTACTTCCGTCATTACTTCCACAATTATTAGCTGGTAATCTGCTGTCAAAAGAACTTCTCTTTCTCTCTCCCTTCTGTAGTTACTTATTTCTTAGTTCACTCATTGTTTGTTTTATGTAGACCTTAACCACCTGATCTTTAAGTGTCTCGTTTCAAGCTGGCTTCTGGGTTATTCAGACATGTTCTCATCATTTTTTTTTGAGCAATTTTTTACTTGCTGACAGAACAAAATGTTCCAGGCTTTTCTTGTATTTTACCTGCTCTGGACCAGCTATTTCTCCTAGGGGCACTGGTTCCTTTTAGTGGGGAATGGTGTTTAGAAACAAAGAGAAGGAACTGAGTATGCTGACTGCTGCTGGGAGGCTCTTAATAGAGGGCAGAACTAGGAATTATTTATATATTTATATAAATAGAAAACAGTTTTATTTTAATGTTTATTTTTAAGACAGAAAAAGACAGAGTGTGAATGGGGGAGGGGCAGAGAGTGAGGGAGACACAGAATCTGAAGCAGGCTCCAGGCTCTGAGCAGTCAGAGCCCAACATGGGGCTGGAACTCATGAACCATGAGATCATGACCTGAGTGGAAGTCAGACACTTAACCACCTGAACCATCCATGTCTCTTTATAGAAATACAAAATTTATATAATAATATGTATAAATAATACATATATACTTTTTTTTTACAAATAGTTTATTGTCAAATTAGTTTCCACATAACACTCAGTGCTCATCCCCATAAGTGTCCTCCTCTATGCCCATCCCCCCCTCCCCCCCACATCCATCAGTCCTCAGTTTTTGTCAGCATTCAAGAGTCTCTCAAGGTTTGCCTCTCTCCCTTTCCACCACCATTTCCGCCCTTCTTCTCCATCTTGTTCCTCCGTCAAGTTCCTCCTAATCCTCCTATACGTGCACACATACGATATTTGTCCTTCTCTGCCTGACTTATTTCGCTCAGCATAACACCCTCAAGGTCCATCCATGTTGCTACACATGGCCAGATTTCATTGTTTCTCATTGCCATGTAGTATTCCATGGTATAGATAAACCACATCTTCTTGATCCATTCATCTGTTGATGGACACTTAGGCTCTTTCCATGTTTTAGCTATTGTGGAGAGTGCTGCTATGAACACTGGGGTTCATGTGCTCCTATGCCTCAGCATTTCTGTATCCCTTGGGTAAATTCCTAGCAGTGTTATTGCTGGGTCCTAGGGGAGTTCTATTGTTAGTTTCCTGAGGAACCGCCACACTGTTTTCCAGAGGGGCTGTACCAGTTTACATTCCCACCCACAGTGTAGGAGGGTGCCTGTTTCTCCACATCCTCGCCAGCATCTAGAGTTCTCTGAATGGCTCATTTTAGCCACTCTGACTGGCGTGAGGTGGTATCTCAGTGTGGTTTTGATTTGTATTTCCCTGATGAGGAGCGATGCTGAGCATCGTTTCATGTGTCTGTTGGACATCTGGATGTCCTCTTTGGAGAAGTGTCTGTTCATATCTTCTGCCCATTTCTTCACTGGGTTGTTTGTGTTTCGGGCGTGTAGTTTGGTGAGTTCCTTATAGATTCTGGATATTAACCCTTTATCTGATATGTCATTTGCAACTATCTTTTCCCATTCCGTTGGTTCCCTATTAATTTTCTGGGTTGTTTCCTTGGCTGTGCAGAAGCTTTTAATCTTGAGGAGGTCCCAATCATTTATTTTTGCTCTTGATTCCCTTGCTTTTGGGGATGTGTCAAGTAAGAAGTTGCTGCGGTGGAGGTCAAGGAGGCTGTTTCCTGCTTTCTCCTCTAGGGTTTTGATAGTTTCCTGTCTCACGTTCAGGTCCTTTATCCATTTTGAGTTTATTTTTGTGCATGGTGTGAGAAAATGATCTAGTTTCATTCTTCTGCATGTTGCTGTACAGTTCTCCCAACACCATCTGTTAAAGAGGCTGTCTTTTTTCCATTGGATATTCTTTCCTGCTTTGTCAAAGATTAGTTGGCTGTATACTTTTGGGTCCAGCTCTGAGTTCTCAATACTATTCCATTGGTCTATGTGTCTGTTTTTGTGCCAATACCATACTGTCTTAATGATGACAGCTTTGTAGTAGAGGCTAAAGTCTGGGATGGTGATCCCTCCCGTTTTGGTTTTATTTTTCAGGATTACTTTGGCTATTCGGGGTCTTTTGTGGTTCCATACAAATTTTTGGATAGTTTGTTCTAGTTTTGAGAAGTATGCTGGTGCAATTTTGATTGGAATTGCATTGAATGTGTAGAGTGCCTTAGGTAGTAATGACATCTTAACTATATTTATTCTTCCTATCCATGAGCATGGAATGTTTTTCCATTTCTTTGTGTCTTCTTCAATTTCCTTCATAAGTTTTCTATAGTTTTCCTCATACAGATCTCTTGTATCCTTGATTAGGTTTATTCCGAGGTATTTTATGGTTTTTTGTGCAATTGTGAATGGGATCAGTTTCTTGATTTCTCTTTCTGTTGCTTCATTGTTGGTGTATAAAAATGCAACCGATTTCTGTACGTTGATTTTATACCCTGCAACTTGGCTGAATTCTTGGATCAGTTCTAGTAGGCTTCTGGTGGAGTCTGTCGGGTTTTCGATGTAGAGTATCATGTCATCTGCGAAGAGGGAAAGTTTGACTCCCTCTTTTCCAATTCTGATGCCTTTGATTTCCTTTTGTTGTCTGATGGCTGATGCTAGGACTTCCAGCACTATGTTAAAAAAACAGTGGTGAGAGTGGACATCCCTGTACATGTTCCTAATCTCAGGGGGAAAGCTCTCAGCTTTTCCCTGTTGAGGATGATGTTAGCTGAAGGCTTCTCATAGATGACTTTGATGATGTTTTAAGTAGGTTCCTTCTATCCCGACTTTCTCTAGAGTCTTTATTAAGAAGGGATGCTGTATTTTGTCAAATGCTTTTTCTGCATCTATTGACAGGACCATATGGTTTTTATCTTTTCTTTTGTTGAGGTGATGTATCACATGGATTGATTTGCGAATGTTGAACCAGCCCTGTAACCCAGGAATGAATCCCACTTGATCTTGGTGGATGATTCTTTTTATGTGCTGCTGGAATCGATTTGCAAGGATCTTGTTGAGGATTTTTGCATCTGTATTCATCAAGGATATTGGCCTGCAGTTCTCTTTTTTTGCTGCATCTCTGTTTGGCTTGGGAATCAGAGTGATGCTGGCTTCATGAAATGAATCTGGGAGTTTTCCTTCGATTTCTATTTTTTGGAATAGCTTGAGAAGAATTGGGATTAATTGTTTTAAATGTCTGGTAGTATTCCCCAGGGAAGCCATCAGGTCCAGGGCTCTTATTTGTTGGGAGATTTTTGATGACTGATTCGATTTCTTCACTCGTTATGGGTCTGTTCAGGTTTTCTATTACTTCCCGTGTGAATTTTGGTAGTGAGTGTGTGTTTAGGAATTTGTCCATTTCTTCTAAGTTGTCCAATTTGTTGGCGTATAATTTTTCATAGTATTCCCTGATAATTGCTTGTATTTCTGAGGGGTTGGTTGTAATAAGTCCTTTTTCATTCATAATTTTGTCTATTTGGGTGCTCTCTCTTTTCTTTTTGGTAAGTCTGGCTAGAGGTTTGTCAATTTTGTTCATTTTTCAAAAAACCAACGCTTGGTTTCATTGATCTGTTCAATTGTTTCTTTGGTTTCTAAGTTGTTTATTTCTGCTCTAATTTTTACTATTTCTCTTCTCCTACTGGGTTTAGGGTGTTCTTGTTGCTCTGCCTCTAGTTCCTTTAGGTGAGCTGTTAGATTTTGGACTTGCGCTTTTTCTAATCTCTTGAAATAGGCCCGGAGAGCAATGTACTTTCCTCTTAGGACTGCCTTTGGCGCATCCCATAGATTTTGAATTGTTGTGTTTTCATTTTCATTTGTTTCCATATATTTTTTAATTTCATCTCTAATTGCCTGATTGGCCCATTCATTCTTTAGAAGGGTGTTCTTTAACCTCCATGTTTTTGGAAGTTTTCCAGACTTCTTCCTGTAATTGATTTCAAGTTTCAAAGCATTGTGATCTGACAGTGTGCATGGTATGATCTGTATTCTTTTGAATTTATTGAGGGCTGCTTTATGTCCCAGTATGTGATCTATCTTGGAGAATGTGCCATGCGCACTTGAGAAGAAAGTAAATTCTCTGGCCTCAGGATGTAAAGTTCTAAATATATTCGTCAGATCCATCTGGTCCAATGTGTCTTTCAAGCCCGTTATTTCTTAAGTGATTTTCTGTCTGGTTGACCTATCCATTGCTGTAAGCGGAGTATTAAAGTCCCCTGCTATTAGCACATTTTTATCTAGAAGCTTGTTTCTGTTTGTGATTAATTGTTTTAGATATTTAGGTGCTCCCATATTCGGTGCGTAGACATTTATGATTGTTAGTTCTTCCTGATGGATGGACCCTGTAATTATTATGTAGTGCCCTTCTTCATCTCTTGTGATTGTCTTTAATTTAAAGTCCCATTTGTCTGATATAAGTATAGCTACTCCGGCTTTCTTTTGATTTCCTGTAGCATGATATATATTTCTCCATCCCCTTACTTTTAATCTGAAGGTATCTTCCCGTCTAAAATGAGTTTCTTGTAGAAAGTATATAGATGGATTTTGTTTTTTAATCCATTCTGCTACCCTATGTCTTTTGATTGGAGCATTCAGCCCATTTACATTCAGTGTTATTATTGAAATATGTGGGTTTAGAGTCTTTGTATCTTTTGTAGGGTTCATGTTTGTGGTGGTGTCTCTGGAATCTTTGTTCCTTGCAACCTTTCCTTCAGAGCATCCCCCTCAGGATTTCTTGTAGGGCTGGCTTCGTGGTGACAAATTCTTTCAATTTGTGTTTATTTGTAAAGGTTTTTATCTCTCTACTATTTTGAATGACAGGATTGCTGGATAGAGGATTCTTGGCTGCATATTTTTACTGTTCATCACATTGAAGATCTCCTGCCATTCCTTTCTGGCCTGCCACGTTTCAGTAGATAGGTCTGTCACCACTCTGATAGGTTTCCCTTTGTATGTGAGGGCCCTTTTCTCCCTAGCTGCTTTCAAAATTCTCTCTTTGTCCTTATATTTTGCCATTTTGACTATGATATGTCGTGCAGAAGATCGATTCAAGTTACGTCTGAGGGGAGTCCTCTGAGCCTCTTGTATTTTCACATTTACTTCCTTCTCCAGGTTGGGGAAGTTCTCTGCTATAATTTGTTCCAGGACTCCTTCAGCACCTTTCCCTCTCTCTTCCTCTTCCGGGATTCCTATGATATGGATATTGTTGCGTTTGACCGTATCGCTGAGTTCTCGAATTCTTCTTTCCTGTTCCTGGATCAGTTTGTCTCTTTTTTTGTCAGCTTCTTGTTTTTCTATAATGGTGTCTTCTAAATCACTTATTCTCCTTTCTGCCTCTTCAATCCGTGCATTGGAGGCCTCTAATTTATCATGTATCTCATTTATCGCATTTTTTAATTCTTCATGCCTATTTTTATTTTCCATTCAGTCTGTAGCCATAGTTTCTTTGATGTCCCCTATGTTTTTTTCAATCCCAGCTATTAATTTTACCATTATTATTCTAAAATCTTGTTCTGTTATGCTGCTGATATCTGTTTTGAGCAGTTCATTAGCTGTCATTTCTTCTTGGAGTTTCTTTGGAGGAGAGCTCTTTCGTTTCGTCATTTTAGTTAGCTTTCCGGCTCTTGTTGGTTTTAAAGACCTGTTATGCTCTCTGTTTCTATGTGCACTGCTATATCCAAAAAGACTCTTTGACTTTCCAGGGCTATCCTTTCAGAGAGTGTTTTTTGAATGATATCCCCTGGTCTCTCTTGTTGGGACCTTGGTTATTTTATTTTCCTATTCTTAGTGATATTTGGGACTCTTCACCTTGTGTACTCTAGCTTGTTTCTTGAGGTAGCCCTGGAAAAGAAAACAGACAGACAAACACACAGGGAGCAGGAGCACACAAACGCACAGGCTAATTCAACTAACATGCAAAGCGAGAGGGAAAACGAAAAAGTTAAGAGAAAAGATGGAGCAGGGAGGGCGAATAATATGGAGTATAAAGTACATAAATGGGTCAAAAAAGGGGAAAAGGAAAGGAAAAAAAAGAGAAGAAGATCGATGGACAAAGAACGGTTTAAAGCATATACCTGGATTTCCCAGCTACAGTTAAATAGCCGTGTATATGCAGTGCTGGTTGAAGAGCATAGAGAGAGAGAGAGAAGGCAGGGCAGGATGAGGCAGAAGTGGAAATAGAATGAACAGGCAGAAGGGATAAGAAGCTTTTTTCAAAGAGGTAAAGGGTAGAATATGGTTGGATAGGTGAGAGAAGGATGCTGAAATTATCCAGAGAAAGTGTATAGTCTAATTACTCCTGAGAGAAAGAGCTGAAAATGTCAGTAGTTGTAGAATTTACATTTACAGAATGGACTCGTGATTGTTTAAGCAAGCTGGCGACCAGAGTTAGTCAGGTAAGTATTGTGGGGAAAAAAGAGAGAAAAGAGAAAGAAGAAGAAAAAAAGAAAGAGGATAAAAAAGGGGAAAAAAAAGAACGAAAAAGAAAAATAAAGAAAAAAAACAAAAAAAGGAGAAAAAAAGGAAAAAGAAAAAGAAAAAAAAAGGGAGGAGGGCACCTCTCAGGCAGGGATGGGCGTGGCGTGATCCAAAGCCTCAGGCAGGAGCTGTGGCTTGGCGGTTGTGGGGAGGAGAGTGATGGTGCTCCAGTCCCTTCTTGAACCAAGAGCTGCACCTCGCTCTTTTGGGCGTGTAAACTCCCCATACCGGGGGCGCAGCGGAAGTTGGTTGCACTCTTCAACCCAGGGCGGTTGCAATCTCCAAATCCCAGTCCGTGCGCCCCGCTGAAGTTGCCTTAGACACAGCTTCCCAGGCAACCTCCTCGGGCAATTCCAGGCTCCCTGCCGAGCTCTGGGGGCGGAGTCAGAATCGCTGCTTCCTTCGCCCATGGGCGGGGGCTTGCCTGCCCATGGGCTTGCCTGTTGGGTGCACTGAGCCAGAGTCCGCTGGAGTGAGGAAAACTGGGTCCCTCTATGGCTCATCACCTAAAACACGAACTCACAGGCTAATTTCCCAGTGTTTAGTTCTCTGCCTTCCCTCTGGAGTTCCAGCCAGCCAGAAGCGCGGATGCCCGGTGTCCGCGCAGCTCTTTCAGGGTCCCCAGGCGCCCGGGAGCTACAATGGTGGGAGGCGCGGCACCACTCTGAAGTCCTGCCTCCAGGAACCAGCACAAAGAAGCAATTTGTGTGCTCAGCTACCCCTAGGACCAGTTGGTGTGAGGGGACCTGTGTGCAGGTATTGACAGATACGGTCTTTCTATGCACCAAGCGGAGGTTTTCCCCCCTCCAAGTGGAGGTTTTTCTGTTTCGGACTCTCTCCTTTTCCCCTCTCACTCCCCGTAGAGGGTAGAGGGGGATCGTCTCCCACCCCGGAGTCTCCGATCCCGGCCCTATTTTAACTTCCCTGCTTCGCACTCACATTAGAAGGCTCTCTCAGTGGATTCTGCGTCCTTTGTCTCCCAATCTCTCAGGTTTTGTAAGGTTTCCAATGGCTTCAGATCTTTTCTGTGTGATGTATGGGCGCGAGTGCAAGTACGGAGCTCCTTACTTCTCCACCATCTTGCCCCCTTCCCTCACATATATATACTTTATTTACTAAGTATATATAATAGCATCATATATTTATATTGCCACTTCTAATCTCAATCCAATAGCTCAGTGTTCTAAAAATCTTGGCTCTCCCAAAATCAATGTATTTATCCAATCCTACAAGATAAACAAAATAATTTCTCAATCATTTCATCAATACAACTGTCAAGAGCAAATGTATAAGTTCAAGATTTCTTTCCATTTCATCTTTAGATGGAAGGTATACAGTGAAGGGACTATGCTCAAAATAACTTGAATTGCTACTTTTTATCCTAATGTGTTATCATGTCATCTCTTTGATATATAGCTGGGACCATTAACCTCTGTTTTTTTCAATTCTTATCTCAATACTGTAATTTATTTTTAAGCATTCAAAACATGAATACATGATTTCAAGGTCAAAACTAAAAAAAAGTGACAGCACTCCTTTCCCTGCTTCCTCTCTTCCCATTCCCACTCTGTAGGTTACTAATTTCATTCCTTTCAGTTTATTCTTTCAGTGATTCCTTCCACAGAAATAATCGATCTATGGATTAATCAACAGATGACAGGCATACATTCTTTTTTCTCCTTCTTTCTTATATAAAATGTAGCCTGCTATATATACTCTTTTGTACTTTGGTTTTTGCATTAGAAATATCTTTGGAACTCACTCCATATCAGTTCATAAGGAAGTTTCTGGTTTTGTATTATAGCACATCACTGTATGGGCTCCATCAGGACTCATTCAAATACTTTCCTTTTGCACAGGCATTTAGGTTGTTTCCAGTATTTTATAATTATAAATAATTATATATGTCTCTTATTATGAGTGGAGCCAAACATATTTTCATATGCTTAAGAATGATTCCATATCGGGGCGCCTGGGTGGCTTAGTCGGTTAAGCGTCCAACTTTCGCTTGGGTCATGATCTTGCGGTTCGTGGGTTCGGGCCCCGCGTCGGGATCTATGCTGACTGCCAGCTCAGACCCTGGAGCCTGTTTCAGTCTGTGACTCCCTCTCTCTCTGACTCTCCCCTGCTCACTCTCTCTCTCTCTCTCTCTCTCTCTCTCTCTCTCTCTCTCCTAGAAATAAATAAAAACATTTAAATTAAAAAAAAAAAAGAATGATTCCATATCAATTTCTGTGAATTACCTAGGCCTCTTGCAACTTTCCTGTTGGATTTTTGGGCCCCCTTCTCTTCTTAATGTATAACTCTTTATATATGAGGAATGTTAGCTCTTTATCAGTAAAATATCTTGTAAATATCTTCTCCCAACTTGACAACTGTGGTTTGACTTTTTTTGCCAGGCAAAAGACATTCTTTTTTCATTTTTAATTTTATACATTCAAGTTTCATTGCATCTGGATTTTGAATTATATATAGAAAGCCTTTCTTTGCATATAGGTTATAAAGAAATCCCCCTTATGGTTACATTTAAGTCGGCATGTGTGTAGGAATAAAATAATATTTGCCTACTGACCTCTGGGCAATTTCAAAGATGCCTGAAGTTTTTGTTTCCATAGGACCTTCATCTCCAACAGCATAGCTTTCATTTTCGCTACCCCAGGTTTCCTCACTAGGCCAGCTTCACCAGAGAGCTGTGTACTAACGCTAAATTATCAGAGAAGATTCTACTTGCTTGTCATAACCACAAGAATCTTTCTCTCGAGCAAATAATAACTCGTAGTGCAAATCCGCTTTATAATCACATATTTTGTAAAGCAAGGATCACCTGTACTATATCTTGTTGTCTCTCAATGATGTATGTACTTTCTCATGCCATTGTTAGTATCAAGTCATGCATGCTTACTTTAGAAAAATAAAGCTATTGATTGTAAAAGCAAATACAAATTTTAGAATTTTTAATAATGAGAATGGGTTACTATATCCATACATATCTATAGGGAAAATTTCTCTTTGCAATAAGACCCTGCTAACTATAGTTCCTGTTTGTAATCTGTTTCTATTCTCACTGACTGTAAAAATTATTTGCATGTTACTCAACTGTTTACAACAATGTTTGAAAAAGCTACATGGTAGCAGCGCCTGGGTGGCTCAGTCGGTTAAGCGTCCGACTTCAGCTCAGGTCATGATCTCACAGTTTGTGGGTTCAAGCCCCGCGTCAGGCCCTATGCTGATAGCCAGCTCAGGGCCTGGAGCCTACTTCTAATTCTGTGTCTCCCTCTCTCTGACCCTCCCCTGCTCACGCTCTCTCTCTCTCTCTCAGGAATAAATAGAACATTAAAAAAAAAAAAGAAAGAAAAAGTTACATGGTATTCCACTGTATAAAGATTGAAAACATTGGGGTGCCTGGGTGGCTCATCTGGTTAAGCATCCCATTCTTTTTTTTTAATATTTTATTTATTTTTGAGAGAGAGATAGAGACAGCATGAGCAGGGGAAGGGCAGAGAGAGAGGGAGACACAGAATCAGAAGCAGGCTCCAGGCTCTGAGCTAGTTGTCAGCACAGAGCCCAATGCGGGGCTCGAACCCACGAACCATGAGATCATGACCTGAGCTGAAGTCGGACGCTTAACCGACTGAGCCACCCAGGTGCCCCAAGCATCCCATTCTTGATTTCAATTCAAGTTATGATCTCACGGTTGTGGGATTGAGCCCTGCACTAGATGCTGGGCTGAATGGGAGCCTGCTTGGGATTCTGTCTTTCCCTCTCTCTTGTTCATGCACATGCTCTCTCTCAAAGTACATAGATAAGTGTTTAAAAAAAGACTGAAAGCATTTAACCAAGTACTGCATACTTAGGATGTTTGGGTTTCTCTTTTTCATACCGTAAACAGCACTGTGATAAAATTACTTAAAGAGGTACACCTTTGTAAACTTGTCCAACTATTTATATTTAAGGTAAATATCTAGACATGGAGCTGTTAGGTCAAACAGTAAACAAGATTTTTCATACATACACCAAGCTGCCACCAGCAGTGTTTGAAAATAACTGTTTCCTTCACTCACACCCCACCCACATGAGTGTTATCATTCACTGTTTTCCATCTCTTGATTGTTTAAACATAAAGCTATGCAGTAGTATAAAGCTCTGTAAAACCACAAGACAAATTCAAGAAAACATCGCAGATGTGTGTCTAAAATCACTGTAAAACTCTGTCCAGGCTCTAAACAATCTCCTGAAACATCTGAGAAACCACTTCACTCAAAAATGAAGATTTTTTTCTACTCGGCTTACACAGCTTAGTATTTAAACCTTAAAATCTCATGCAACATCCTAACAGCCTTTTCCATTTGGTAGCTGTCAACGCTTGGTACTGATTATAAATGAACAGGAAGTTTCCTATAGGAAGTATCAACCTAAGGAAGTTGTGGAAATAAACTTTGAGGAAAACTTCTCCTTTCAAGACTTTACTAATTAAAACTCCATGATAATTCTCCCTTATAAATTACCGGCTACAATTTTTACTTCACGTTCTAGCCTAATGGCCCACACGTCTAAATTACACTTTTAATTGAAAAACAACAACATGGAATTTTTCTTTTTTGAACCATCTGTATTTTCCCAAGAACCTGTGATTGCTACCAATAAATCCACTCAAACCCAATCTTAAGGTTCAAAAAGCTTAGGAAAATAATAATGCTGTTCCACAAAAACATGACGTGATCAGAAACACTTGCTTTAAAATTCAATGTTTGGTGTGTAAAGCTTCTTAACAAGTGTTTATTAAACTGCATAATTTCAAAGCCTGGAGTGGTATATTGCAACGTTTTCCTGGGAGTTGATCACATTTGCATATTCTTTTACACTTCCTGTGAAATTAATATTGCTTTTTGTATCTTGAACTTAGCTAATATAACTTGCCATTTTTATTTTTCACTGTTATGAGTAATACAGAGCAAACCCCCAAAGGGACCCCTGCAATGCCTACATAAGCTTTATTCTCTTGCTGTTACATTTTTTTCATATGAATACATTAAATCATGATTAATAAACCTTTACAGAATCCACTGGTCTTGAAAAAAGGCAAGACTCATAATGATAAAGGCTGCCCAACGAATACAGGAAACTTGCTCCTAAAACCAGAGCCAAAGGCCAGGGTCCACAGAGCTCTGAAGCCAGAGGTCCTTCACCAAGTAGAAAACAGTCCAACAATCGTGCAGCTCCTTGTCATTGTGAGACTGGTTTAACCACCAGGAAACCAAAACCCAGCGGGTGACAATTAGACTGCTTTCTCTCAGAAATACCTCTGTGTCAGATGTTAAAATTTGACTTGGGCGCCTGGGTGGCTTAGTCGGTTAAGCGTCCGACTTTCGCTTGGGTCATGATCTCGCGGTTCGTGGGTTCGAGCCCCGCATCGGGCTCTGTGCTGACTGCCAGCTCAGAGCCTGGAGCCTGTTTCAGTCTGTGACTCCCTCTCTCTCTGACCCTCCCCTGCTCACGCTGTCTCTCTCTCTCTCCTAGAAATAAATAAAACATTTAAAAAAAAATTTGACAGCGATTCCAGGATTTTAAAAATTCCAGCTGGGACCCCTGGGAGTGGGAATGAGATGGTCATCAAAGAAAGAAGGTAGTAGGGGTAAAGTGAAAGAAGTAGGTATCAGGAAGAGCTGAGAAGCTCCAAAAAGCAAATCTGATGCAGAAAAGGAGAATCTGGAAACACTGCATACCACTCTAGACAAAGGTCACTGGAGGTCTCAAAGCACCACCCCGCCCCCCATCTGGAGGAAAAAATAATTTTCCCTTTACCCCTCTGAATTCATGGCTGAAACCCCCCTATGGTAAAAGGAGAACAGAAGGAGAAAAAAAATTTAATTTTGCACATATATACAGGAGCCCTAGTAAGATATGAGACTCAAAAGGCACCCAGAGGATTGAGGTTTACACACCATCCTGAGCTAAGGAAAAAGATAGTAGTCTGGGGCTTCATACGGGGAAGGGAATTCACTGGAAGGTGAGAGGAGGAGAGGTTGGGTAAACAAAGTTAGCCCTGCCAGGCAGATAAATTTCTCAGGGGAAAAAGTGCTCTCCTGTAACAGGCTCTTCCTGGTATAGGCTTCCTTTCTAATGTAAATGCCCTTTATAAATGTAGATTTCCCTTACAAAAGGGTGACATCTATTGTTTTCAGAGATTCTCCTAGGTCTGCAGTTTCTTAAAAATAATCAGCTCAGGGGGCACCTGGGTGGCTTAGTCAGTTAAGCGTCTGACTTTCGCTTGGGTCATGATCTCGCGGTTTGTGGGTTCGAGCCCCGCGTCGGGCTCTGTGCTGACTGCCAGCTCAGAGCCTGGAGCCTGTTTCAGATTCTGTATCTCCCTCTCTCTCTGACCCTCCCCTGCTCACACTGTCTCTCTCTCTCTCCTAGAAATAAATAAAAATTAAATAATAATAATAATAATAATCAGCTCAGAATAATCCTTAAACCAAAGAAGCCTATTGGGGGGAGACCTATCAGCAGCTGCTCTGCCTAGGTGACAATCAAGTCAAGGCCAGGAAACCTAAAAGACAATCCAAGGGAAAAGTTGGGGGCCACTTCAAGATTCCTGACCAAGGGGATAAACACCCCGTGCCACAGCAGAGGTCACCTTCTGCCACACCGTGCGCTGCTCTAATATATTCTCCTGCTTCACGCCCCTCTGAAGCTCCTTCAAGCCGGTGAGTCGGCATCCGGGGCCAGGATTCGGGGGAGGCGAATGAGCAACTAGCCTCAGATGCAAAATTTAAGACTGCTAAAAAAGGCCCTGAGTAATCAAGATAATACTCAATGGAATATACGTATATTTTAAGTTTTTAATTTCTTTAAGTTTATTTCTTTTGAGAGAGAGTGAGGTCAAGAGTGCACAGAACGGGGAGAGACAGAGAGAGAGAGACAGAATCCCAAGCAGACTCCTCACTGTCCTCATGGAGCCAGATGCAGGGCTCAAACCCATGAACCATGAGAGCATGACCTGAGTCCGAAACAAGAATCAGAGGCTTAATCGACTGAGCCACCCAGGAGCTCCCAATGT
The DNA here is from genome assembly GCA_017311185.1 of Proteles cristata cristata. Lineage (NCBI taxonomy): Eukaryota > Metazoa > Chordata > Mammalia > Carnivora > Hyaenidae > Proteles > Proteles cristata. Next base: position 2,000,899 of record JAESUZ010001551.1, on the reverse strand, counting down.
AATATTTTGAAAAATCAAAATTTATGCAAAAAAAATCACACTGAACAAAACATTGAAATTTTCAACAAAGATGAATGCTGGGGCACCTTTTAATCTGACAAATAAGCGATGTCTTGCAATACGACACCAAATGTCACATAATCACAACTGAGCCCCTGGTTGTTGTTCTCTCTCTCTCTCTCTCTGTACCCCTCCCTCCCTCTCCCTCCCTCCCTCCTTCCCTCTTTTTCTCTTTCTCTCCCTCTCTCCCTCCCTCTCTCTCTCATGCACATACAGACATGCATGCTACAGGATTGTGGGCGAATGTCTCCCAGGCTCAGATCCTCCATCTCAAGGCCACAGTGTTGGGCAGAAAGCAATGGTTTTTCAGAGCATTGGAAGGTGCCCATAACTGACACTAGTGTATTTTTTTGTGGCTTCAAAGCTCCTATGACAATCCTTTGCTTTTCCATATAAAAGTAAGCTTAGGAAGGCTTGGTTTCACTCTAGGTCAGGCTGCCTGCTGACACGGACCCTTTCCTCTGCTGCCTTATTGCCAGTTACATTAAATACTGTGTATGACAAGAGTTTATTACACTGCACTGCAGTCAACATCACATGGTTAGTGATAGTGAAAATCATCCTACACAATAACCCTCCTCTCTCTCGTCTTAGTCCCACAAGCCATGAAGGTTTGCAAAGGTAAATACAGGTTAATTTGTTTATCTTTCTTTATATTTTGTATTTTCTTTATTATTTTGTATCTATTACAGTATTATAATCATTTTATATGAATACTTCTGGGTTATGGAATGAATCATCTGAGTTTCCATTACTTCTTTTAAAATTATTTTTAATGTTTCATTATTTTGAGAGAGACGGAGTGTGAGTGGGGGAGAGCACAGAGAGAGAGGGAGACACAGATTCAAAAGCAGGCTCCAGGTTCTGAGCTGTCAGCACAGAGCCCGACACGGGGCTCAAACCCGTAAACCCTGAAATCATGACCTGAGCTGAAGCTGGATGCTTAACTGAATGAGACACCCAAGGGCCCCTCCATTATTTCCTATTATAGGGAAATTTGCTTTGATATACAAGTGCTTTGGATTATGAGCATGTTTCTGGAATGAATTATACTCACAAACCAAGGTTTTACTGTATCATGAAGCCAGAAAACCAGAATTTATTATAATTTCAATTTCTGGGTTTAATAGATACAAAGTCAAAAATATTTCCAATACTTACTTCTTTATCTTGTTTTTGATGGGCAAATCACCATGCTTGATGTTTTTTCATCAACCACTGACGATCTTAAATAATTTTAAATTAACTGAATTAACATTGTTAATTTAATTAATTTCATTTTTGTTTGGCCTCGAATTCCAGTATGATTGGCATTGTAATGGTCTTTATTTAAAATATTCATTTTTCGGGGCATCTGAGTGGCTCAGTCGGTTAAGCGTCGAGCTTCAGCTCAGGTCATGATCTCTCAGTTCATGGGTTCAGGCCCCACGTCGGGCTCTGTGCTGACAGCTCAGAGCCTGAGCCTGAAGCCTGTTTCAGATTCTGCGTCTCCCTCTCTCTCTGTCCCTCCCCCACTCATGTTCTGTCTCTCTGTCTCTCAAAAATAAATAAAGATTAAAAATAAATTTAGGGGTGCCTCGGTGGCTTAGTTAAGTGTCTGACTTCAGCTCAGGTCATGATCTCACGGTTTGTGGGTTCGAGCCCCCTGTCGGGCTCTGTGTTGACAAGCTAGCTCAGAGCCTGGAGCCTGTTTCAGATTCTGTGTCTCCCTCTCTCTCTGACCCTCCCCTGATCATGCGGTCTCTCTCTCAGAAATAAATAAAACATTAAAAAAAATTTTTAAACAAATTTAAAACATTCATTTCTGCTCATCGAGGACTTTATTTTAATTTATTTGATTTTTAAAAAATAACGAATTAAAATATGTTTTCCTGGTGACTGAGTATTCTGGCACTGTCTTACATTGTGCATTGCTTGTTCAAGTCAAAGTTGAAGCAATAGCCATTTTTTACAAATCATAACAAAAATGACTCTAAATGTGGAAAAGAGCACAAGATATGTTAAATGAAGGAAGTATGTTGCAGAATAATATGTAAGTATGGGTTCATTTGCACCTAACTTTTTTAAATAGCTCAGTCATTATACATCAAATATATATGTTTAGTAAAGGGTAAAGAATGCAATCACCGAGACAAGGTTCTTAATCATAATGCTACATGCAGTTCACAAATAACTTATTGTTTTTTATTAATGTTTATTTATTTATTTTGAGAGAGAGAGATGAGCAGGAGACGGAAAGAAAGAAGGTGAGGAGAGACTCCCAAGCAGGCTCTAAACTATTAATGCAGAGCTGGACGCAGGGTTCAGTCTCACAAATTGAGGGATTATGGCCTGAGCCTAAATCAAGAGTCAGACACGGAATGCACTGAGCCACCCAGGCACGTAGTAATACGTTACAAATTGCAAGTATTACTCTTTGCTAACATTTGATATCTTTGGATGATTATCCCTACAGTAATGATTCCCATTCGCTTGTAGCTAGATACAATTTTTTTCTCTTGGGAGAGAGAAAGAAAGTGGGAGGAGGCGGGGTTATAGTGTGTGTACTAGAAACTATAAGCAACCACCGTAGGCTCAAGGAACCCCAGGGGTATCTCGACAATAATAAGTATCATGGTGAAACAGACAGAGAACCATTTGTCTAGGCAGTAATTAGTTCCTATTAGTAGGCTAAGATATATACACGAAGCACATTTGTTTGTTACTGTCGGGGAGCATGAATGTCTCACAACCTTCACGGGGAGTAGGGACTCCTGTCCCCTTCAAGGTCCTTTTCTCTGGACTAAGAATCAAATCCCCATGAAACAAATTAACTGGAGAAAATCCAATTTAATAGGCATCCATATGGGGAATCCACATAGACATGGAAATTCCAAAGACAGGAAAAATGAGGGTTATATGATATTTGGAACTAAGGAGCAGGGGGCAGGGATCTGGAATTTCAGAGGAAAGGGATACATCACACAGGGCAAGAAGAAGAACAGATGTTTGGTAATTAGATGTTCGCTCTCTCATACAGATGGGTCACTCAGATAAACTTTATCTCTTTTAATAACCCTTATTCTGGGAAAGTCCTCTAATTTAGATTCTTCCATGTGGTTAAGGAAGGGACAAAGTTTCTCTTGAGCCTGTAGGGTCTCAAGTGCCTTCAGCTCAAAATAATCCACACGCCAAAGTGGCACATTCTGGGGAGGGCACTGTCCTGAACCCCTTCATTATGTTTGGAGGACTTGGGGATCCTACTCTGTCTCCCCCCCCTTTCCAATAATTATAATGTTTTTGTTTGTTTTGTTAGCCAAACTTATGGAGGTATAATTTTACAGCAGTAAAATTTACACTGTTTAATTGAACTTCTATGAATTTTGACAAACATTTATACTCTTATAGCCAACACCACAATCAAAATATAAAACATTTCCATCACCCACCAAAGTTACTTCATACATCAGCTGTAGTCAACTCTTCATCCTTTTCTACAGCCCCTGGCAGCCCCTAATTTGTTTTCTGTCCCTTGTACATTTGCCTATGCCCAGAAACATCATATAAGTGAAGTCATAAGCCTTTGGTGTCTGGCTTCGTTCACTTAATGGAAAGCATATGGAATTCATCCATTTGTGGCATATATTTACTCCTTTTCCGTACTGAGTGTCATTCTACTGTATTCTACAGTTTATTTACCTATCGTAAAAAGATTTTGATTTTGATCTGGCAAATCACCCATACTCCACTCTCAGGTAATGTGATTTATAAAAGGCTGATCCAATGCTACTTCACAGAGTATCTATCCATACCCAGACCTATATTCCAGTATATTCCCATCACCCAGACCACAGGGATGAGTTCAGAGGTGAGCACATGGTCCAATTTGATCTAGTGCTATCCAATGCAAGGAAGTTAACAGAACTAATAGTAACAAGAAGTTATAACCTGCAATCATAGGGCAAAGATACTAAGCTGGTATTTCTGGTGCCCATCCTGACCTCACGAGGGAGTTCCCAACTTACAGATAAGGAGAATGGAAAGCAAAGTACAATCAATTTGGTGAGACAAATTCCCACCTAGTTTGACCACTTGGTAGAGCCATGCCTGAAGATCTGTCCCTAGACTTGGCAACTGCATGAGTCAATAAATTCTTCTAACTGAAGTCAATTTAGGTTCCGTTCTTGGCTTGTTTCTGAGAGAGAGTGAGAAAGAGCCTGTGGGGGGAGAGGGGGCAGAGGGAGGGAGAGAGAGAAGCTCAAGCAGGCTTCAGGCTCGCTGTGGAGCCCAATGTGGGGCTTAATTCCATGACACCCTGGGATCATGACCTGAGCCAAATCAAGAATCAGACGCTAAACTGATTGAGCCACCCAAGTGCCTCTCTATTCTTGACTTTTGAGAAAGAAATCTTTCATAATCCATTCATCAATGAGCTTAAAGAGAGTTTTGAAAATAAGACATAAGTGGAATCCACATCAGACGTCCCAGCTTCACCAGTTTACCACTTCATTAGTACATGGTCTCAAGGATTCTCTTTATTCCTATAAACCTTTATTTCGTCCTTCCCAAAATAGAGAAAATAATTTCTTTCTCATTTTATAATATTATTTTAAAAATTAAAAAAAGACGATGTGGGTTGAAATGCAAAAGTAAAATAAATATTATGACTATTATACATACAAAATAATTTGTATACACTTCTTTGCATGAAGTGTTTGCATGAAGCAAACACTCGGTACAGTACAATTAAGTTATAAAAACCACGATCCTACCATTTTTTTTAAATTTTTTTTAAATGTTTTATTTATTTCTAAGAGAGAGAGACAGCGTGAGCAGGAGAGGGTCAGAGAGAGAGGGAGTCACAGACTGAAACAGGCTCCAGGCTCTGAGCTGGCAGTCAGCACAGAGCTGGACGCGGGGCCCGAACCCATGAACTGCGAGATCATGACCTAAGCGAAAGTCGGACGCTTAACCGACTAAGCCACCTAGGCACCCCACCATGATCCTACAATTAATTTAGCCATTCCATTGCCTTATATACAACTGTGCATGTTGTATTGGACACATTAAGACTTAGAAAGTCTAGTCATGTAATATCATGCAATATTATCACATGGTAATAAATGAAGTTCCACTGTGTTTTTGAACATTCCTTAGCCAATTCTACACATTGAAGTCAGCTATTTGGTGTCATAAACACAAGGCAAAAATCTATTAGGGAAAAATGATTGTCCATCTGGCACCAAGATGGCTCAAAGAATTAGACTACTTTTAAGGAGGAAGTCAGGTTTTCTTCTATCCTATATTCTCAAAAGGATAAAAACCCAAAATAGAATTGCTTACAAAGTAACCAGAATCAATGAGGAAAAGAGGAAACAAGGATGAATGAGATGTTCCGGCCTCAAAAGCAGAGCCTTCCCCTCAGGACACCAGGAACTTGTAATTACTTACACCTGACCTATAAACCAAGAATGTCACTTGTTTGTGCTTCCATTTCTACTTTTCTAGCTTTTGTGCTCATCAGAGTCCCCAGAGAATGGCTCGTTTTTAAGCCACTCATTATTTCTATCTAGAACTTCATTTACTCATTCAGTCTTTAAGTTACTCAACGATGATTTTTATTTGCTGAGCCTTGGGCTAAAGATCGAAAGTCCCAAATACCAAAGCAAAGTCAAGAAACAGATGCATACTAGGATAAAACATTTATGATATATAATTACAGATTCAGGTCAATCGCCTTAATAGAATATGTATATTCTTAAAAGTGGAAAGAAATATGGGTTCAAAACTGCGTTGTTAGTATGAGCAATATAAAAGAATAGTTCACAGATGAGGATATAGAAATGACTGTTAAAAATCTGAAAATGTGCTTAACTGTACTTATAATAAGAGACACAAGTTAAAACGACAGTGAGAATTTCAACAACTATTCTATACTAACATAGCTGATTAACTGTAGGAGGCGCTGGGTGAGAAGTACGTGAGAACTCCTTGTACGATGTTTACAACTTCCCTGTTAATCTAAAACTATTCTCAAATTTAAAAAGCTTATTTAAAGACAAATACACTGATACACACTCCTTACCTACCAGTTTCACAGAAATTCAAAACATACAGACAAGGACGGGTATGGAGAAAATGTCCCCCTCATGCATTGCTAGAGAGAGTGCAAAAGGGCATACAGCTTATACGGACGGAAATTTGGTATTAGTTAAAGAAACTATGCATCTATTTACTTTTGTATCTATTTAACTACCTATCTATCTATTTTATTAACAACAATGTCAGTTATAGCATGTTTTTGGTCGTTGTTGTTGTTTTGTTTGTTTTGTTTTGTTTTGTTTTGGGTTGGTTTGGTTATTTTGATGGGGGTGCAGAGAAAGGAGAGGGAGAATCCCAAGCAGGTTCTACACTGTTCAACAGAGTTGATGTAAGGCTCGAATTCACAAACCGTGAAATCATGACCTGAGACAAAATGAAGAGTTGAATGCTCAACAGACAGAGCCACCCAGGTGTTCCCACTAATGGAATTTCGCTCTGAACATACACCTTCAAACATGTGACAAAACATGGGTACAAGGTTATTCCCTGTGGCATTATTTCCAATAAGAAAATACTAGGTGCAACCTAACCAGCCACAGGGACAACATTGATATGTCACTCAAAGGTGTACCAGCCAGCTGTAGTAAGAAATGAGGGAGACTTTATAAAATAATATGAAATAATTGCCAGGATAAAAAAGGTGAAAACAACTATGTGTAATATGGTAATTTCTGCATAAGAAAGAAGAGTAAATATATCTGTATATGTATATTTTTGTGATAAACACATGAAAGATAAACCAGAAAGTGGTAATGCTTACTGTAGAGGGTAGGTACCGGTTGGACGGATAAAAATGAAATGAGAATTCCTTGAACAGCTTTTTATCTTGTTTTGATTTTTGGACCATATAAAGTCTTATACACACAAAATAACAGAAAACAGAAAAAAAAATTCAAACCAAAGGAAACTTGCATACAAACAAATAAACAAAATTAATGGCATATCATATTGCTAAAAATAGTCACAGAAGACAAAAATTAATTTAAATAACTTTTGAATCTAGCACTATGAATGTATGTCTGTAGTGGAATACTAGAACAAAAAGCAGTACAAATAAATCCTGAACTTTACTTAGTAGATTAGTTGTTGGAAGTGGTATCGATGTAGTAATTCTGCAACTATTTTCTGTGTGTTATAGAACAGAGCAAATGGATCAATACATTGGGCTCTCACTGTGGAATAAAGAAGATAAAAAGGTAGAATGAGGGAAGAATCCTGTGATGTTGGATTTGAATTGTTGAATTTTACATTATTAGTATACATATAGTATATATGTAATTATCTGCAATAATACGCAATTCAACTATATATATATACATATATATATATATACACACACACAGTATCTATATAGTATAGTGTGTATGTGTGTGTATATATATATGCATATATATAATATAAACATATTAGCAATAAGACCACCTAGTAGCTTAAGTTTCATTTCTGAATTCCATTCCCAACTAAAGGAAGCCAAGCAGAGCTCTATGAAGAAATGATTTATTCTTGATCAGGGGTAAAGAAAATATAAGGTAAGTCTAAAATATCTTATTTTGCCCAAGGACATACTCAAAAACTGATGTCCTTTTACGTCAAAAGGACATAAAAGTTAGTTTACAGGGGATCCTACTGGCTAAACTGAAGATAATTTGAAACTCATAAAAGATTAAGAAGTTGTTTATATAGTTACATTGTTTTGTGGGACTTCCTTGAGCTACACACTTAAGATCTGTGCACTTTTCTATAGGTTTGCTATACTTCAATACAAAGATATAGTGACTTTAAAAAAAAAATAGCTATAACACAAGCAGCAAAGGAAACACATATTTTAGTCTAGCTGAAAGAAGGACCATACTATGAATAAATTGTTCCAACTATTACAATAATTATTCAGTCCTACTATACATATGGTGGGGAGGGTCAGGAGCTCTTTGGTGACCAAGGAAGGTCAGCTAATAAATGTCTAAGAATAATACAGTAACCAAAACACTATGAGGCAAGAATCATCAATGGATGATAAAACCAATGGATGAAATGTTCTTAGGACACAGGATATTCGCTCAGTCTCAAAATATCACCATACAGATTGCTTAACTAATTACAAAGCAAACCACAAATCTAAAAACAAAAATTAAAAAAGAAAAACAAAAAAAAAAACAAAAAAAAACCCAAAAAACCAAAAACCCATACCTAAAATCCAAAAATGGAGGGATCTGGAGAAAGCATCTTAATCAAGTGATCAAACAGCACCACCAATAATGCAACAAACGAACCAGTGCCTCTGATATGACACACTATGAAGTATACAATATCAACTAGGTAGTATGTCGGCCAAAAATGTTGAAGCTAAATCTAATCAGGAAGAAACGATTGGGCAGATGTGCATGACATTCTACATGACACTGCCTTGGAACCATCAGAAATATCAACTCATGAAAGACGTGAAAAGCAGGGAACTCTATTCTAGAGGAAAAGAGTCCAAAGATATGCACCAACTAAGTTAAATGCATAAGCCTTTATTTGATTTAAAAAAAAAGAAAAGAAAAGAAAAATAAGGAAAAAGAGATATTATGAGGTACAAGGGACCTTAATGGGGACATTTGAATATAGTTGATAACATAACAATGTTAAATTTCTTGGATGTGGTAATGGTATTACTATATACATACTGATCTCAAGAGATAGAAGGTTAAGTGCCAGGGGGAAATAAGATGAGCTGCAAATGTTCTTTTTAAGGTATATAAATAAGAAAAAGAAACCAAATGAACAATTATGACAATACATTAATAACTGAATTCTTGTGCACTGTATTTGGATAATTACTCATCTCTACTCCCAACTTTTTTTAAATTTTAGTATTTTCAAAAAAAAACTTGGGGTGGGGGAATAATTGGGATAGACTGTAAAAATAAGTAAATCAAGTTCAGCCAGCATTTTTAAAATGCCCACTATATGTCAGACCCTACTCATAGGAGGTTGCAATAATAATTCCTTTAATCCTCATAATTCTATGTGATTGATTTAATAATATCTCCAATGTATTGATGAGAAAATTGGGTCCTACAGAGGAAAATAACTTGACCAAACTAATATTCACAGTACTTAGGATTTGAACCTAAGAAATTTAGATTCAAAGTTCATTATCATGGCCATGATACTTTCCTGCCCTTCAAAAGTAGTGAATTGGATTACTGCAACACACTTATCAAATAATATGAAATAATCTGATTGGTAGAACGACCATATTAATCATATGGGCCTAATGATTAATATGCATCTGATTATCTCCTATGTGCCCAGCACAGTATTCTGGAGGATTCAATTTGTTCTGATTAGTTCTATTTCCTGTGCTGGAAAATGAAATCAGTAATAAGTGGAGGCCAACAAATACCTGAAGTGAGGAGGGAGGTTGATTTTTATAAATATAGCATTCAAAAGGAGCATGGGAAGGTAGAGGTGTTATTTTTACAATAGAGAATATAGGAAAGATCAAAGGATCAATATTTACATTTACTAGATTAAAGGAAAAGGAGCAAAACTACAGATGCTTTGAGATTTGGACTGTGTTAATACCATTATAAAACGGTCCATTTTCTAAGTGGGCAGCCACAGTAGCCCCTGACAGAGCAGAAATTACATCATTAGTCAATTAATCAGTTTCTCTCGCGATAGCTCAACAGGGTGCCCTCTTTAACTCAATAGAGAACCAGCTCACCAACAGTATCTAAAAAAGAGGAAAGTCATAGAATGACAAAAGTAGACATGAAAAGCTACAGAGAAAAGAGACTAAAGCAGACAAAGGCAGCTGTGCTATGAAAGAAAGTGAGAAGTGGAAAGGGAAATGTCAGGAATCAAAGGTTAAAAAAGAAAAGATCAGGATTAAAAAAAAAACATATAGAAGCATCTTATGAAGGAAAAGGGACTGGTGAGGAGATAAAAATCTTGACCAGAGTTGAAGCCTGAAAACACTAGGCAGCAGAGAGAAGCAGCAAGAGCAGAGCTAGCCTCCCACGACTCATTTACTCACGTGGCTCAGCCCTACAACGTCGTAGGGAGGTATCTACCAAGCTTTGAGGGACCCTTGACCTCAAAGAGCCCAGATGTTCACTGTTGCAAGTGCCTATTTTTCTAATGTAATTTTAATTATTCCAGCCACACTTTAGCTAATTGTGATAGTGAATTTTATGTGTTAACTTGACTGGGACACAGGGTGTCCAGATTATAACACTATTACTGGATGTATCTGTGAGTGTGCTTCAGAATGAGATTAGCATCTGAGTCGTGGACTCAGCGAAGCAGATGGCCCTCCCTAGTGTGGGTGGACATCACCCAATCCCCTGATGGCCAGAATAGAACAAAAAGACAGAAGAACAGAGAATCCATGCTCTCTGTCTGGCTGTTGAGCTGTGACATCCCTCTTCTCCTGCCCTGTACTGTGACTACACCACCAGTGCTCCAATTCTTGGAACTATACCACTGGCTTTCTTGGGTCTCTGGTCTGCAAATGGCAGATTATGAAACTTCTCAGCCTCCATAACCACATGAACCATTTCCTTATAATAAATTATATTATATATAATTATACATAATAATTATATATATTAATACACATTAATATTATTAATAATTATATATTATATATATAATTTGATTTGTTTCTCTGGAGAACATGTCTAACACACGACGAATACTCTCATACTCAACACATACATCCAAAAATTACAGCAATTACATCATCTACTTAAAAAGGGTACTTTTTAAAGGCAGCTGACGTACTGAATACGTTTGTTATGAAAAGGAGACATGTTTATATTTCCAATTCATTGATAGAATATAAAAGAGCATGTATACAAAAGAGTATGGATAGATATTTTCAACACTGAATACAGCACACTTCATATCACCCTCCTTCTTTCTTTTCATCATCCTATTCCAAGGAGTTGAACGCTAACAAAGGACAAAGCATGCTACAGAAAGAGGAAATACAGATAAGGAGTTTAGGGACCAGGTTTTCATTTGCTTTCTAATTTCCCATAAGAGTTCAATGAAAAGCAGTAATGACTAATGGAATGAATATTTGCCATATGGTATCTGAGAGTGAATTCTGGGCTAAATGAAGATACAGTAAGGAAGAGCCTCCCAACCAAATATCCTTAGCTAGTCCTTCACATATAAAAGATACCTAACTGATACACCATTTGGATAAAACAGAAATTCACTTCCCAGAATGCCTCTGTGAATGATCTCAGTTTTTACTAAGGTCGACTGACTCCCTGAAAAGAGCTGAATTCAAGTCTGAATGGGTGTTTCATACATTCGATTTAGAACACCCTCCCTTCTTGTCCCCAGATCTACAGGAGAGGGTGAAGAGCATGGAAGAGCACATATTATTTTTACTGCCCAATATCTGATTCCTTTAGGGCACCCAACCCACTGTGGTTCTTCTGGGATCTCAATCAAGGGGCCTCATCTCATCTACCAGAGGTAGGAATGTGAGTCAACCTAACCAGTCTTTTCTCAGATCTGTAGGAATCAGCTGAAATAAAAAGGGGCTTCTGAGATTGCAGGAAGTAGAATTCACATAAGACTGAAGCTGCTCAAGGATCATTTTCCCACCGCAGGACTGAGACTAAAGAGCAAATTTACAGAGAAGAAATGGGCTGTGAGGTGGGGAGAGAGGAGAGACAAGTTTACCAAGAAGCTATTAAAACTTCAGGTTTATTAGTCCCTTAATAGCAATGTGGTCATTTGTATTCTTTTTATAAAGAAGGCTCTCCAAGGGGTGCCTGGGTGGCTCGGTGGGTTAAGTGTCCACTTCAGCTCAAGTCATGATCTCATGGTTCATGAGTTCAAGTCCCACTTCGGGCTTCGCACTAACAGTACAGAGCCTGGTGGGATTCTCTTTCTCTCTCTCTCTCTCTCTGCCTCTCGTGGGATTCTCTCCCCTCCCCCCGCTGCCCCTTGCTTACTCATGCCGTCTGTCTCTCAAAAATAAATAAAAATAAAAGTAATTAATTTTTAAAAATGCTCCAAACTGCATAAACTTCAGGCCACACAAAATTTCCATCCACCCCTGGAAAGGCAATTTTGAGTACACAATGAAGCACACTTTGCCATCCATAACAAAAGCCAGCTCACCCCAATGGATTCTGCAATTATGTGAGCCAATATTCACACTTTTCTCTTGGGATAACCTAAATTTAGTTTTATCCACTGGCAACTGAAAGGGGGTAGAATATGCCCCCCCAAAGTATGTCTCCTTGGCATAATAATTCTTTTGAGCTGATTACTTTTAAGAAAGTGCAGACACGTCAGCTTAGAGAAGCTCTAAAAAATGAGTGGAAATTACCCATTTGTAACAGATGTTTACATTTATAAAAGAAATCTCCGTTTGTAAGTATCTTCTCTGTATCAGGAAGAGAAGGATGACTCTAAATCGTAAGACAATCTTGGGGCACCTAGCTGGCTCAGTCTATACAGCCTGTGACTCTCGATCTCAGGGTCATGAGTTCAAGCCTCACGTTGCATGTGGAGATTGCTTAAGTAAATAAAACTTTAAAAAAATCATAAGAAAATCTTATCAATGGAGCAGGTACTAAATCTGCAGAACAGATCTTAGCTTTATTTACCTCGCTGGGCAGTGTGGCCATCTTAGGGAGCTTTACTGAGTTTTCCTGAGTATCTCCTGTATACACATGAGGTATACAAGTTAATAAAAGTCTGATTGTTTTTCTCTTGTTAAGATGTTTCTTTATTACGGGACGTCTCAGATAAAAACTCAGAAGGGTACGGTGAAAATTATTCTTTCTCCCCTACACAGCCAAAAGCATCTGGAGATTTTAAGACAAAAATAAAATAATAGATCTTAACCTCTGGTGGGGAAAAATGGAAATCAATGCTATTTCAACTTTCAGAATATCTATTATAAGCAATTATTTTATTTCTTCCCCACATTTCAGAAGTAGTTTACAGTCACTTAAACATCAGATTTGTAACCAATTTTACAGACACAAACTATGGGGCAGTCTTTATACATTTTTTTCAAAGATGCTTTCTTTGATTGGTTATAAATGATAAAAAGTATTAAGCTGATACTACAAAAAAGTCTGACTTCATGATATCATTTTTGCACTACTGCTTTTACCAGACATGTGTCTTTATTTCTCCATAGCACACAGTACTTACTTATTCTCTACTGAGAGTTCCATTTAAATTCTCCTCTGTCTGCCAGTCCACATGATTGCTAAGGAATCACTTCCCAATACTATGATGTATATCAAAACCCCACCACAGTGCTTTGACACTCATAGTCTCCCCCAGACAAATTACAATTAGACATCTAAGATTCTTAGAAATCTGCAAGAAAGGCATCTTTGGAAATGTTTCGTTTAAGCTAGACTCCACTTTCTTGAGATTTCCCCATGGGAGAGGGTATTTTCAAAAGTGATAAAAATAATTAGAGTATATGCTGTACTTCTCTAATTAGAAACCCGCAAACCAATAAAGGTCCACACATTCCCTCCCATGTGCTTCATATATACATGGCTCACGAATACAAGAAAAATGAAACTTGGTTCTTATTAAGTACATTTCAAAAGCTACTTACAATTACATGCATTCGAAAAAGCGAGATATTTATCCCAGAAGATACAATATTTCATGTCCAAACAATCAGGAAATCAATCAAAATGGACCAGTTGTCTATAAATGATTCATTCAGAATGACAAAGGAAATCACTGTTTAACCAGAGACTGACTGATCAGCTCTTATTTTGAAGAATAGCGGGCACTGAGAGAAAAATGATCCCGGGATTTTGAAAAAGCACTATTCTGAGCAATGGTTCAAGTCCTAATCAAGTCCTGTCACCAACCCCCAACCCCTTGCACCCTCACTGAAAGAGACAATAAAACTGTACCGACCCCATCGAAAAGCATGTAGCCAAATGATCTTCGTTTAGAGAGCTCTACGTAGACACACAGACACACACACACACCCGCCTCCACCTCTACCATCATCATCATGTTGGAGAAGAGTCACCTTGGGAGTAAAGGAATTTGAGAACTTAAGTAAATTTAAGTAAATTTAAGTATTTAAGAATTTAAGTTAAGTTTCCTGGCCGGAGGGCCTAGTATCTTCATTCAAACCAGGAGCAGGTTCTCTGTAGGGCACTGGCTTTGGCAACACAGAGCACTGACATTTCCAGCACTGTCTGTTTTCTTTAATGTTCAGGGGAATATAAGCATCCCAACCGACAAGTACGGTGATGTCTATCCATCTAATTTCAAGGTAGGCTTTATATCATAGTCTTTTACGGTTTTTAAAAGAAGTGTTTTATGCTATTCTGATGGAAAATTCCAACAGTAGTGGCTCCTGTCTGACAAATGCCTTAGTGAAACAGTAAGTCTGAAGCAAAGGGAGGAGGGCAAAATTATTTTGTTGCAATAGGTAACGCCCAGTGAAAACAGAGACTTCTGAAGTTTAAAAGAATAATCTATATTTATTCTGGGTAACGACTTTTCCCACGTCAGCACTTTAAATACCACCATAAAATGCTGACAGTAATTATGTGAACGTTGCTATAAAAAATTAAATCTTTCAACTAATGGGTTTCAAAGGTGCGTCTGCTTCTGCTTTATGCACACACACACACACACACACACACACACGTACATTTCAGCTTCGTCGGATTTCCCAAAGTCAACTCTAGTGCAGGGAGGGGAAATATCTCTAGCACTACTGCTACTGCTGTTATTCCAGAGACACAACTGAACAAAAAGAAGAATGAACGACAGTGCACCTACCCTGAGGCCTCAAGCTCAGTGTGCTGGCTTTCTGGCTGGGAGGTGATATAGCATAACAGGAGTCAGGACGTTCTTGGCTTCCTCAATGAGTGACAGGGCAATCCACTGAACCTCCCTTCACCCCAGTTTCCCCATCTGTATAACAGTGATGGTCATGTTTGTTATAGGGATTAAAGGAGGAAATATATACAAATACCTAAGAAAGGCTGGCTCACAGCAAAGCACTCAGGATGTCAAGTGATTCCTATTATTAATGATGGTCACCAAGCATGCATCTCGGTTAAACAGATACCAGTCCTGGCAGCATAAAGTGACTCAGACCAGAGTTAGATTTGAAGAGACTACAACTAACCAGTACCTTGGTCAAAAGTGACTGTAAGCTGTTGGAATTGGAATGTGTATTAGATAGAGAAGAGACCCAGTGTGGGATGTGGAATTTCAACAGAAAGGCAAGTCTAACTTTCTTGCCTGTAAGAAGCAACGTGCTAATCTTTCAATGGATAGTCTTCTCCCCCTGCACCTTTGCTACTCCCGGTGTGGCCCACACACCAGAGCATGACCTGGGAGATTCTTACATATAGAGAATCCCCCACGTCTGACCTGCTGGATTACAATTCTAACAAGATCCTCAGGATTTTAACAAGATTTGTAAGCACATTAAAGTTTGAAAAGCAGCCCTGTAGAGCACAAAATTCGATGTACAGTCACTCCCATGTGGGGTGTGTTTCTTTTTTATTTTAAAAAGGTCTTAATGTAATTTATTTTGAGAGAGAGGGAGAGAGCACAAGCACTGGAGGGGCAGAGAGAGGAAGAGAGAGAATCCCAAGCAGGCTCCACATGACTAGCGCAGAGCTCCACGCGGGGCTTGAACTCATGAATTGTGAGACCATGAACTGAGCCAAAACTGTGGCAGGACACTCAACCAACTGAGCCCCCTGGGTGCCCCTGGGGCGTATCTCTATGATCTTTGTTGCATAATAAACCACTTAAAAACTCTTGTTGTGACTTAAAAAACAAGAACCACCAAGTGTTTGCTCTACCTCTTCAATGTAGGCAGGGCTTAGCGGGTCGGCTCATCTCTGTCCCAGCGCTCAGGAGAGGGGAACGGGCAGCTCTTTTCAGGAGATGAGGGCAGGCACACACAGGAACAAAGATTTGTTGAAAACTGTTTTCACAGACCAGCTACCACAGGGTATCTGTCGCTCTTCCACTTTTTTCCTCTCCCTGTTCTCATGATTGATGAAACATCCACTTCGTTTCGATTAGACAACTACATACAAGCCCCCATGGGAACCGAACGAATTTTAAGGCATGATATCTTCCCTCAAGGAACTTTTTTTTTTTAATGTTTTTATTTATTTCTAGGAGAGAGAGAGAGACAGCATGAGCAGGGGAGGGTCACAGAGAGAGGGAGTCACAGACTGAAACAGGCTCCAGGCTCTGAGCTGGCAGTCAGCACAGAGCCCGACGCGGGGCTCAAACCTACGAACCGCGAGATCATGACCTAAGTGAAAGTCGGATTCTTAACCGACTAAGCCACCCAGGCGGCCCCCCTCAAGGAACTTCTAATAAAATGGGTGAAACAAGGCATCAATATGTTGAAATTTTAATTACAATACTGTAATAATAAAATATTTAAGTATTAGTGTAAGATAATAATAGAAATGATGTCCTATGTCTATGAACCTTTCGTTTAATTAACCCTGCACACAATAACCACTCTGAACATTCAGAGAAAAGAACGGAAGTGCAGGAGAAGCTCCATGGAAGATGAGGGATGTGTAGCCTGAGCAAGATTTTCACAGGAAGGATGAGATGGAGTTGAAAAAGAAAAGCCCGGTGAAATATACTTGGAGGATAACATAACCAGGAAGCCAAGGGGACAGGGTCATGCGGACACAAGGCCATGAATGAGTGTCTCTGCATATTCTTTGGTGATGATTATAAATTCAATGTTCCTGAAAGAATTTCCTGCCTCATAACCTCCGCCTTTACTTCTCCCCTTAGATATGTTCATAAGCCATTTGTGGAATCCCCACCAGCAATATAACCTTGTATTAATAATGAAGGGTTTTTACTAACCTTATAAACTTTACTATACCTTGGGGTTGGGGGTAGGAAAAACAAACAGAAATGTAGGCATCGTCAAATAGCAACTTGTAAACTTCACTGTTCACTGTATGGGAACTAGCGCTTTTGGTATTGTTAAGCAGCAACTTGTAAATTTCACTCTCCCTTAGAAAATAAAAATGGAATGAAAGGTACTGCTTAGAAGAAACATATAAATTTCAATCTCCACTGCAGGGAAATAAGCTCTGATTACACTACATAGTTCACACACCTCAATGTGCCAAACACTTGTTTTATTATGCATTCATGTATAATGAGTTGGTTTTCCAGCAACAGAGAATGAAATTTACAAGTTGTTATTTAACTTTTCTAGGACTGTATTTTTCTTCCTTCTCTCTTTTTCCTCCTCCTTCCTCCCCAAAACACAATATGAGCCATGGGGTTGCTGAACAGTACCACCTATTCATTCCTTCTATAACAGTGATTAAAATAATTTAAAACATTGTTCTCTGGGCTTCGTGATACCACATACAACCGCAGAGAATGACAGGGTTTGGGGCCATACATTTCAAACAATTGCTCTTTACCTTCTTGGGGGTAGAGGGGGCTTTTAAAAAGTTGATAATAAGCGTTATTACTAGTTTTTAACTTCTATTTGTTGTTAAAAAAAAAACAAAACAGGCCTATGACTCCCAGGACTCCCTTTCATTTTCATAAATATACCCAACATTAATCCAGAGCCAGAGGATTTGAAAAATTTTGCCATTTATTCAAGCATGTTTCTGAATAGTTATCCTGGACAGGAAGGATGGGAACAGTGGAAGAAAGTGGCTACACTATATTCTGTAGAGTCATGGCAAGAAATAAAGAAAGAAGGGGAGTCGCCACCTCAATACTAAAAGTGTCAGTGCAATGATATCCTAATAAAAGGTGTTCTATTAGAAGTTATAAAATCCCATACCGAGAAACACTCTCAAAACAGAAGTCAGGTGCAATACAGCCCAGAATCAACCAAAGACATCTTTATGTCAGGGAGTAAAAAGATACCAGTATACCATCTCTACAATTTTCTTAATTTGTAATTTTTGAAGAGATGATTTATACACAAAGTGAAAATTGAAACAAGACCAAAAATACAGTAAGAAGTAAATCTTTTCCATCCATGCTGTTAACAATCTCTTGTGAAGTCTTCAATATATATATATAATAGTGTTCATGTATATACACACATGTATAATTTAAATTTCTATGACAACAAATGGTAGCATATTCTGACCCTTTCTCCACTTAAGGATATCATAGAGACGGTTCTATATAGATACTTTATTTTGTACTGGCTTCATTGTATTACAAAGCACAGATATCCCATAATTTATTTACCTAATCCCCCATTGCTTGGACACTTGAGCTGTTTGGAATTATTTTTTGTTAGACAAAATGCCTTGATGAATATTTCTGCACACAGATTTTTGTGCACCTGCATGACCATATTTTGAAGATCAAAGACTAGAAATGAAACTGCTAGGTCAAAGAGTTGCATGAATCTTATTTTGATAGTTATGATCAAATAGCATTCCAAAGACAGCATACCACTTTATACTTCCATCCCTGATACCAATATAGCTCCCACTGAAGGAATTCCAAAAAACCCAAAAGTTCATTATCATTTTTCCATCAACTGATCTCTTCCCTCTAAAATGGGGCCGGGGGTAAAGACCATCTATTTTTAATTGTAAGTATAGGCAGGTTATAATGATTATTGTCCAAGATCCAAGGCCATTTCCTTACCCACTGCACCACTCTGTCCTCACTGTGTTATAATTCTAACTGGTCAGATAGATCTTTAATTTGCAGACCTCCTCAGAATACAGAGTATCTGCATTCTGCAGACATCTGCAAAAAGCCATCCGCAAGTGCATATTTCATGGCTGAATATTTTTACATAACATCAGCTGGAGCCCATCGTGCTAGCATTCTAGCCAAGTGTCACAACCTGCTCTATTATATCCATAGGCAGCTTCAATTAGTCATTTTCTCCCCGTGGTGACGACAGCTATAATAGCATGCAGTGGTCTGATGAAGTTTGTAATACAAAGTAGAGATGGAGGTATTAAAAGGGGATACAAAATTAGAATAGCATTAAAAAAAATTCCACCTCCCAGGTAGTCCTTTGGGGGAAATGACAACGTTTCTGAAACAGGATGCAAGAATGAATACAAAAATGCAATCACTTTTGAAAAAGATGGATAAATAAATTCACCATGGGGACACATTCCAGCCCCAGAGAGAAGCCGGATTTTTATTGACTAATGAGTCATTAAGTGTCATCTCAAAAACAACCATAATTAAAGAATATTTGGTAAATAGAAAAAAAAAACTTACATCTTAAACAGAGTTGTATGATGAAAATAAGTGTCAACGGAGAATGCTGCTCTGAAAGCATGATACAGTAGTAAATAACTTAGAAAGCATGACAGGATTGGTGCTACCCTCAGAATTTATTCCTAATCCTGCTGCTTCTCAATTCATCCGCTAGGATCACTGGGCTCCAAGCCATGCTTAACTCACCCCACGCACAGCCACAGCCCTCTAATTGCCTGCCTGCCTCTCCTCTTGTCCCCTTCAGCCTCTTCCATTCATAGCAGCTGAAATGATTTTTCAAAAATATAAATCAGATCACGTCATTTCCTTCCTTTCAGCCCTCCAGTGCCTTCCTTTCCCCAAATCTAAAAGCCTTACTATGGCAGAAAAGGCCTTGCATAACCCAGTGCTAGCACCTCTCCAAGGACTTGACCCAATGATACCTTCTCAACCCCAGTGACCTCCATCAAGCACAGTTCCAACTCAGATCCTCAGCAAGGCCCAGCTTCCAGGTGGGATGCACGTTCCCCAGATATTCACATGCATCCCTCCCTCCTTCACACGTGTCCTCAATGCCATCTTATATCAGAGAGGGATTCTTTGATCACTCCATCTAAAGAGCAACCCAAGGGGCGCCTGGGTGGCTTAGTTGGTTGGGCGTCTGACTTTCGCTTAGGTCATGGTCTAGCGGTTCGTGGGTTCGAGCCCCGCATCGGGCTCTGTGCTGACTGCCAGCTCAGAGCCTGGAGCCTGTTTCAGTCTGTGACTCCCTCTCTCTCTGACCCTCCCCTGCTCATGCTGTCTCTCTCTCTCCTAGAAATAAATAAAACATTAAAAAAAAAAAATTAAAGAGCAACCCAAAGCTCTATCAATGCATGCTGATTTACTTTCCTTACACCACTGTATTCCACTTTACATTATACAGTGTAGTAATATGTGTATCAGTTTATTATCTATGGCCCCTTCTAGAACGTAATTTCTATGAAGGCAAGAAGAAGGAAAAATACAAATGGTGCATCCCAACCAGACACAAAATCATACTATGATTTTGATTTGAACGCACAGTTGAAGAAATAGCATTTAACTTACTTTGGATCAAATCCACTCAACTCATCAAACATTTAGTGAGCTTTTAATTATATATTGGATTATTATATATTATGTATATATTTATTACATTGTATGTATATATATATATATATAACTGCATATATATCAAATACAAACTACTGGAATATTAAACCAAATGTTAACAATCAGAAGCCACTAGGAGTAGAGTAGACAATAAATGTCAAGAAGTTCCAAGGAGAGATCTGTGTAGGCTCAGAGGGAGAAGGAAAGTTTCAAAAAGAAAGCTGGAGAGGATGGAAAAGGAAACCAGGAGTGTAAGACATCAGGGTGAGAACACAGGGTGGGCAAAAACATCAGTTAGGCCAGTGTTCCCCCAACTTCAGGGCAGGAAATCCTGGTCCATTGACAGGACAGAGCAAAAATAAATAAAGTGATGTCCTTTCCGATTCTCTTTTAATTTTCTGGAGTCATTCAATGAGAAAGTATTAATTACTGCTAACGTGCCCAAACATCTTTCTCACACTTGCTTATCTGAATAACAGTTTTATTTCTGCTGCATTTTCCGTTAAAGCTTTACTTCCCTATTTATGGTGAGGTAGTCACCATATTATTCAGGGAATAACCTATGAGCTTCTTTATCTATAAACTTATTTAAGTAAGTGAACTGAGTCGGTTTAAAGTCAGGCATTAAGTCAGTCATGGTGTGGCAGGCACACCACCTCCCGAGACCCAGCAGAGCCCACCTTTCCAGGAAGCAAAGGAGGGGGTGCCTGGGTGGCTCAGTCGGTTAAGCGTCCGGCTTCAGCTCAGGTCATGATCTCGCGGTTCGTGGGTTCGAGCCCCACGTCAGGCTTTGTGCTGACAGCTCTGAGCCTGGAGCCTGTTTCAGATTCTGTGTCTCCCGCTCTCTCTGACCCTCCCCTGCTCATGCTCTCTCTCTCTCTCTCAGAAATAAATAGAACATTAAAAAAAAAAAGAAGAAGAAGAAGTAAAGGAGGGTCAGCAGCAAAAAATGGGAAGGCAAACTCTTGTCAAAATGCAAGAGGCAAGTGGCAGGCAAAGGAATTTGAAACATGTATGTAGGCCTGTAGTTTCCCTGAAAGTCTGTAACTTTCCTGGTACAAAGCCAAATTCCTAAGAAACGTCCTTCATATGTAAGCATGGCATGTCTCTTATTTTCAAGACAGCATGAAATGTAAGTCTTCAATTCCATTATACAAACTTAAGAACAAAGTAAAAAAAAAAAAACCTAACTACAACTTCATACTGTATGTGAGTATAAAACCACAACCATAACTATAGCTTTACTTTAAAATGAAACAAAACAAAAGCAGTCTACTATATCCATTAGGATCTGGGGGAAAACATGCTTCCCCAAACACTTAGCTGGGGTGATGTGCAGAAGTATTTACGAAGGTACAGTAATGGGCGGTGAGGGGAAGAGAGAAAATGGAAGGTTAATGCGGTACCTTGGACTAAGGGAGGACCCCATTCATAAAGTCCAAAGAGGAGAACCTACCAGGTTCAGAACTGAGTAGAAAGTGAATATGAAGTGATAATGGAAGACACCCAGCACACAAAACTATTTTCAAATATCTTCTGGGTATTTCCTTACCACTGTCCAATCACTGGCTATATACTGGGCTTGGGACTGCACAGGTAAAGAGTACAGATGGGCTGGACTTAAACCTCAGCTTGCAATTCACTAGCTGTGTGAGCTTCTTACGTCACTGAACATAGCTTTCTCAATAAAAATGGGGAATAATACACTATAAAGCTGGTCTGAGAAGCAAATGAATAAATGCATATACAGCTCTTAGCATAGTGTTTGCCTGCAACAATTGTGTGTGTGTGTGCGTGTGTGTGTGTGTGCAGGGGGTGGGAGAGGGACAGTGGATCACCAAAGCATTCAAAAGAAACTTATGGAAGAGAAGCTGAAAATTGCAGAAATTCTCAATTTAAATTACATTAACTTAATACTTCATATGACTTGCCCAAAAAACCCCATATTATTCTATTTTGTTGAGAAAATATCTCAAAGGCTTACAAAGAAGGTAAATTATTTAGACTATTAGAGGCAGATCATGGTGGTGTTGGGGACAGTGGTGGAGGCAGAAGCGGGTGATGGTTGGTGGAAGGTGACCTAGAGAAGACGGTGACACTTAAAATGAGAGCAACCTGAAGCATAACAGGACTTAGCTAAGGAAAGAGGTGGATGAAATGTGCTCTCAGCTGAGGGAACCCAAATTGCCACAGCTCTGGGAAAGAGAAAACAGCAGAGGTTCAGTGAACTAGATGATCAAGATGTGAAAGACGAAAAGGGGTTGGAGAGGTAGAACTTTTAGTCATGTGTAAAGAGCCTGAATTAGGGGTGCCTGGGTAGCTCAGTCAGGTAAGTGTTTAACTCTTTGTTTGGACTCAGGTCATGATCTCATGGTTCCTGAGTTCCGGCCCTGGGTTAGGCTCTGCACAGGCAAGTTGGAGCCTGCTGTGATTCTCTCTCTCTCTCTCTCTCTCTCTCTCTGCCCCTCCCCAGCTTGTGCTCTCTCTCAGTCTCTCTCAAATTAAATAAATAAAGCTTTTAAAAAAATTGTTTTAAAAAAAGAGGCTGAATTAAGGGTGCCTGGATGGCTCAGTCAGTTAAACATTCAACTATTGGTTTTGGCTCAGGTCATGATTTCACAGTTCATGAGTTCAAGTCTCATGTCAGGCTTTGTGCTCAGAAGAACAAGGAGCCTGCTTGGGATTCTCTGTCTTCCTCTCTCTGCCCCTGCCTGCTCTCTCTCTCTCCCTCTCTCTCTCTCTCTCTCAAAAATAAATAAATAAACTTTATAAAAATAAATAAATAAAGGGGTGCCTGGATGGCTCAGTCAGTTAAGAATCCAGCTTCAACCCAGGTCATATCTCAGAGTTCGTGAGTTCAAGCCCCTGTCAGCACAAAGCCCACTTCAGATCCTCTATTCCCCCTGCCCCCGCCCCTTCCCCAATCATGAGCTCTCTCTCTCTAACATAATTTTTAAAAATGTTAAAAATATAATTAAAAAATTAAATAAATAAGTAAAGAGCTTGACTTCTATTTTTCCTGAGGATAATGAGAACCCCATGAAGGATTTTAAGCAGGGAAAAGACATGATCCCATGATCAGATTGTCAGAACTAGAAAACCACCACTAAAGGGAATGGGGAGTCATTGAAGGGTTTGGAGTTGTTACAAAAATGGGTTGCATAATGTCACCCGTAATTTTTTCTTGAGTTAACTATAGACATGGATAGTCATTCAGTTACTCATTCACTCATGATGGTGTTTCCTGAGTATCTAACAGATACCAGGAACCGAGTTCACAGAAGGACAAGGGAAGAAAATGCACAAATAAGTAAAACAAGCCTTGTAAAAAGTGCTAAGACTTCAAAGTCAAAGGAAATTTCCGAGAGGCGGGTCAAGTTCCAAAGATGGGAGCTAGCAGAGTGCATGTGATAAAACATATTCCAGAATGGTTAGGGCACACAGTTCAGCGGCAGCAGGAACACATCCGTTCAACAGGGATGTACTGAGAACCCACTACGTGCCAGCTTTTTTTTTTTTAATGTTTTATTTATTTCTAGAGAGAGAGAGAGACAGTGTGAGCAGGGGAGGGTCAGAGAGAGAGGGAGTCACAGACTGAAACAGGCTCCAGGCTCTGAGCTGGCAGTCAGCACAGAGCCCGACGTGGGGCTCGAACCCACGAACCGCGAGATCATGACCTAAGCGAAAGTCGGATGCTTAACCGACTAAGCCACCCAGGTGCCCCATACTACGTGCCAGCTTTGAGCAGGCGCTGGGGATACAGTGATGAGGAAGAAGGCACTTAAAATAAGAAAGACAACAATAACTTTTTGTAAAATGTTTTTTTTATTTATTTTTGAGAGAGAGAGAGAGAGAGAGACAGCGTGAGCAGGGGATGGTCGGAGAGAGAGGGAGACACAGACTGAAACAGGCTCCAGGCTCTGAGCTGGCTGTCAGCACAGAGCCCCACGCAGGGCTCGAACCCACGAACCGTGAGATCATGACCTGAGCTGAAGTCTGACGCTTAACCGACTGAGCCACCCAGGCGCCCCAAAGACAATAACTTTTATCATTGCAGATAACACTAGGTTGATCATTAAGAGCGTGAGAGGCAGAAAAACAGAAGTAAAGAGCAGTGCCTTAATTTAAGGTGGCATGAAGTGGCCATAAACTATTTTTAATTAAAACTTCTCTGCTGAGAATTGACAGTCTTGGAGAGCTTGTGTAAACCATAAATGAGTTACATGCAAATCTATTAGCGATGTTATAGCTTTCAAAATGACATTCTAACTTTTAAAATGTCAAATAATTTTGAATGTCAAATGGTATTCCCTCTACCACCCCCTCAAAAAATTCCAATCATGAATTGTCTAGTTGATCCCAAGTCAAATCAACCTTCTTAAAAGAGAAATGCCCATTCCTTACACCGAAGAGGAGAAATGCCCCGGATGTGGTCAGATGTTCCCTTGTCTTCAGAGAATCTTGGTGCTGATACTGACCCAACAAGTCAGCTAAGATCCATTTGGATCTTAAGAAAGGGGGAAAATATGCTCCCCATCCAACAGTAACCTTTCCAGCTCAGCCCCTGATCATGCCAAGACATCACAGTGTAATAATGGTAATTTAATAATGGAGTCGGCCAGGCTCAGCCCATATTAGAAAGCTCAGGAAAATAAATGAGGCTTGCAAGCCAAACAGAGAGAAACTTCTCCAGGCAGCACCTGCAGCAGGGAGATACCTGGTAATGAAATACCTGCTGTCTCCATTCATTATACAGGAGGTAAGCCTTAAAAGAGAGTCTGGAAAGGTAAAGGTCTCAACATAGAAATAAATAAATAAATAAATAAATAAGCACACCTGTCATGGCAAGATCTCTGAAAATGGCTCGAAAGGACGGCCCAGAAATTTCTGGGGGGACGTGGCAAAGTTTCATCAGATGTCAAGGGAGGTAATTATGTGCTTGGGCACATTTGCTGGATAAATTGGCCTCCTTACCTTCATCTGCCCATGCAGCCACCAGATACAGAAACTGTGTTTAAACTCCACAGTGTTCTCACTGGCTTTTACTATAAAAAAGGAAATAAAAATGTGTCCTAGGTGCCTGGCGAATCAGTCCAGTGTTAGATGGGGACCCATTATCTTTGACCTTCACATTTTTGCCTCTTCTGACACACAGAAAATCCTCAGAAAGCCTTTCAGGTAAAGATATCTGGTCTCTGGGAGGCTCTCACTTTCAGGAGAAAGATCCTGTTTTTGTAATATAAAAATAATAGTTGAAGTAGGTGATTTCTCAATCTTTAATTTCAGTTGATCTGCTACCTGCTCAACTTTGAGCAATTTACCTAAAATGATGGAAGTTTTCCTTACTGGTTATGTTAGTAACATGTGAAGCCAACAGCCAGTACCTTCCTTTTTTTGCCTTTCTTCTCCAATTACTAAAACACTCTAACATTTCTCCATCGTAGCTTCTGTATAGAAAAATTCTGACACGTAGCTCTGGCATAGTCTCTCACTTCTGAAACCAGTAATGAAATGTCAGACGAGGAACGGTTAATTAAAATTGTGGAATCCACTTTGCATCCTCTCAGAGTCAATAAAAGTGCAATTAAAGATACCTTTCAACACATGATTTAACTAGTGTAAGTCACATTTTTAAATAACATTTGGCTGTTAAAAGTCAAAAATCATTAATATGAACTGAATCCTCAGTAAACATCCTGCTTCCTTGGCTATCAAACACCTTTAGCTCCACTAGTGCCATAGATTTGATATCGAGATCCATTAAGAAGGTGTTTTCTAGTAATACAAGAAAGAAGATGGCTATAATCTGCAGGTAATTCTCAGGAATAAAAACTGTACCTGAATCTTCCACACAGGCTTACCTAAGCTATTATCTTTAACAAAATTTCCTCACATTCTAGGGTTACTCCAGAAACATTTAAGAAAGCGATGGAATAGAACAGCAGTTTAGAACTTAGCTCTGGACTCCAGTGTTGTGTGCTTCACCTCTGCCTCTGTCCTTAATAAACAAGAGACTGCAAATCACTTGGCTTCGTTTCTTGGAACCTCATTTGGCTTACTTGCAAAATGAAGAAAATGCTATCTACCCACAGGGCTGCTATGAGGATTAAATGAGATAATATGCATAAAGTATTTAAAATAGTGACTAGCGGGTGCCTGGGTGGGTCAGTCGGTTAAGCGTCAGAGTTCTGCTCAGGGCATGATCTCACGGTTCCTGGGTTCGAGCCCCACATCAGGCCATGTGCTGACAGGTAGGTCAGAACCTGGAGCCTGTTTCAGATTCTGTATCTAGCTCTCTCTCTGACCCTTCCCAGCTCATGCTGTCTGTCTGTCTGTCTCTCTCTCTCTCTCAGAAATAATTTAAATAAATAAGTAAATGAATGAATGAATGAATGAATAAATGAATAAATAAATAAAACATTAAAATAGTGACTAGGACCTTGTAAAGGTGGAATAAATATATGCCATTCTACCCGTTTGATACCTTACCCCTTTAAAAATTACATTCCCTAAAAGAGCCTAGAGACTTCAGAAATTCATATATTTGGAATCTATTCATTTATTTTGCATCATCTCACTATTCATTTTTCTACGTAAAAATTAGGGAGATGATATTTCAGGGTCCCTTCGTTCCAAATGCTGCCACTCATTTTCAGTACAAATCTCAGTTAAGCAAAGGAGAATGAAAGGGTCAAATCAGCTCAGAAGCTGCCAGCTTCCACCCTTGCTTGTAAACTTCATTCCATATGAGTCAAATGACACTCCCCAGAGAACACTTGTGAAAGTCCCTGATTTATAGAAGTATTTACTTTAGGGTTTGGGGTTTGTTTTTTCAGGTTTATCTCTGGGAGAGCTTACTAGAGCTAACAGTCCAGCAATTTTATTAAACTCTGTTCAATTTCAGCATTTTTTAAAGAGTATTATAGAAACCACACAGGCAGTGGCTATTTAAACTTCCCAGTGGATGCCAAAAATAATAAAAGGACACTTACATGACCATTTTTGAGCAGGGCCAGCAGCATGTGGTCTAATTATCCAACTACATGAAAAAGTCTACAGATTTTTAGCAGAGTGGAAGGGTTTGATATGCACAATTCAGAATGCAAGCGGCCACCTCACTGGGGTGTATAGAACGTTTCAAGTCCAAATAGAAGGCACAGATCTATCTGGATAAGTTTATCCTCTGTTTTCCCTGACGATTAACTTATAAGAGATGATAAATGAAGAGACAGTAAGAAGTGGATATAGCTAAGCCACTGATGAATAGAAACACTGAAAATGTCATGCCTAAGTGCCCGCCTTCATTTGTTGCTGTTAACAACCTTCTGAGGTAGGTATTATTATGCACATTTGACAGAGAAGGAAGCCAAAGTGCAGAAAGGTAAGTGCCTTACCCCAGAGAGTAGGCATCAGACCTGGTGTCCTTCCTGGCTTTTCTCCATTTGCCCCTTTGCATCCTTTGTCTGCTTTGTGGGGACCACAGCCCTCTGTGGACTCAACTCCTGAGCCCCTGGGCTTCTGTTGGGTTAAAACACTGGCAGGCAGCCTTCCCTAATTGATTGTCCCTATCTAAAACCATCTCCTCTTTGTTTTGTTTTCCTCGACACGGGTGTAAACATTATCATACACTTATTTGTGAATTTATTCAACGATATTTACTGGGAGTCGACCATACACCGAGCACGCTGTTGAGGTGCTGGGAATATTACGGTAAATAAGACTCACACGGTCCATGCCCTACTTATTTCCTCTTCTTTTCTTTTCCAACTTAAATATTAAAGATAAGAGATTTCTAGAAACCATATACCGTGTCTTCTACAACTCTCTGGATGGTGTTGGACATATTAATGGATAAAAGAAAGTCATCTGAAGTATCTGCAAGACCAGTAGAGAAGCTGCCGAGTCCAAGACGCATTAATTTGATGAGGAAACCCGTAAAAGTGCTGCTCATTAAAATATGAATTAAGAACATGTGGGATCTAACAAACAACTGAACAAATAAGTAAAGCCTAACAGATCAATAAATACAGAGAACAAACTGGGGGTTGCCAGAATAGAGGGGTTGGAGGTGGATGGGCAAAATGGGTGAAGGGGACTGGGAGATATTGATTTCCAGTTATGGAATGAATAAGCCACTGGGACGAAAAGTACAGCATAGAGAATACAGTCAATGGTATTGTAATAGCACTATATGGTGAAAGCTGGTAGTTATGCTTGTGGTGAGTACAGTATAACCTACTGACTTGGCGAATCTCTACGCTGTACTACTAAAACTAATATAACATTGTATGTCAATGATACTTTAACAAAAAAAATTAAGAATTATAAAAAAAAAAAAACAGAACAATGATGATATCCCATGTTGATAAAGGTGAAGTGAAATGAACACGCACATAAACCTCCCAAGTACCAATCAGTGGCATCTCTCTATATGGAGATTTGCTTAGCAACCAAAAACAGGCCTGTGACTTGATTAATTGGCTTCCAGAAACAAACCCTAGGAGCATGATTAAGGCTGAAGCCAAGTATATAGTTAGAAGTACATTCGTGAATAATTTGAAAAATTGTTGATGGTAATAACCTAAGTGTTCAACAATAGGGGACTGGATTAATCAATTAAGGCGCCCAATGTAATGAACTGTTACAAATGATTAAAAATAATGCCATATCACATATTTCATGACATGAACATCTTCACAATCTAGTATTAACTGAGAAAGGAAGACACAAAGTAATATGTAGAATATCCGGTTTTTCTTTAAAAAGATTTTATATATGCAAAGAAAAACCACTAACATAGCACTGTCCAATAGAACTATAATACAAGGCACAGCTGTAATTTTAAAGTGTTGGTAGTCACATTTAAAAAAGCCAAAAGAATTAGGTGAATTATTTTATGATATTTCATTTAACCCAACATACCAAAATAACAATGATTATTTTTTTTCTATTGAAATCTGGTGTGAATAGTTTATACTTGGCACATGTCAATTCACTCTTGCCACATTTTAAATATTCAGAAGCTACACGGGGCTAGTGGATCACGGAAGAGCTCAAGTAAGCCTTCAAAGCAGATGTGAAAAGAAAGGATTTGGATGAATTTACTTTCTTCTTTCCTTTCTCTCTCTCTTTTCTTTTTTGCAATTACCATTATAATTTTACTATTGGCATATACTACTTCTGTAATATGAGCAACATTGGTTTTAAATACTAGGAAGAGAGGGGGTGCCTGGGTGGCTCAGTCCGTTAAGCGTCCGACTTCGGCTCAGGTCATGATCTCACAGTCCATGGGTTCAAGCCCCGCGTTGGGCTCTGTGCTAACAGCTCAGAGCCTGGAGCCTGCTTCAGATTCTGTTATCTCCCTTTCTCTCTCTCTGCCCCTCCCCTGCTCATGATCT
The DNA here is from genome assembly GCA_017311185.1 of Proteles cristata cristata. Classification (NCBI taxonomy): domain Eukaryota; kingdom Metazoa; phylum Chordata; class Mammalia; order Carnivora; family Hyaenidae; genus Proteles; species Proteles cristata. Next base: position 1,970,996 of record JAESUZ010001551.1, on the reverse strand, counting down.
CTCTCTCTTTCTCTCTCTCAGAAATAAATAAAAACATTTAAAAATAAGTAAACACTAGGAAGAGAGGGTTGTTTTTTTTTTTTTTTCTGCTTCTGGACACTTTTTGGCTCCTCCTTTCTGTAAATGCACAGACTCCATGCTTCCTATAACTACAAGACCGCTCCCCTCTCTTCCCTTCCCTTTACATACACTTTAAATAGCTGCCTAGCTTCAGGCCTTGGACACCTGAGTAGGGATCAAAGAGTGCTGTTCTTCAACGTGGCCGCTAAGCCGGTCCCCACTGTCCAGGGGAGCCCCCCGGAATCTTTTAGGACTCCAGGCACCACTTCAATGGCTCTCTCGGGTTTGTAGAAGGGCATGGAATGGGACCAGAAATTGCTTAATTTGAGGTTAATTAAATAGTGATGACAAGCCTTAATCTCCAACTTGTCCTCAGATTGTAAACAGTGATTGCAGCTGCAGCAATCTGCAATAAACCTATTGAGAGAAATCTTGACCAGAATGAAATGAGTATGTCAGTTACCCAGATGAAGCTAAGAGAGGCAAGATGGAGGAAATCCAGGCCCTTGTAACATCAGGAGCCACAGAGACCCAAGATGAGAGAAATTAAAGGAAGAATGTGTCAAATCTGATTCCTGTACAACCCAATTTAAAAAAAAAAAAAAAAAACCTCTGCATCCCATGAGACTGGAGGCTGAAAGAAACAAAGATGGAGATGCCAAACCATCAGCTGTGTACATGAAGAAATTGAAATTGTTCCACCTCTACTGACCACTAATGGGGTTTTCTTGGGGCTTCTGGACAGAGGGCTAGACCACAGGAAGTGAGTTACTGCAGTTCACTAAAAGGGACGGGGGCAAAGAATAAGAGTTACAGTGTGTTAGGAATGTACATGTCAGGCACTTCACATGTAACTTATTGATAATTCTTAGAATAATTTTATCAGGTGAGCATTATTATTTTCATTTATTTTAAGTGTTTATTTTTGAGACAGAGACAGAGTGTGAGCAAGGGAGGACACAGAATCCAAGCAGGCACCAGGATGTGAGCTGTCAGCACACAGCCCAATGCGGGGCTTGAACCCGCAAACCACAAGGTCATGACCTGAGCCCAACTTTGATGCTTAACCAACTGAGCCACTCAGGCACCCTTATTATTTTCATTTAAAAAAAAGAACACTAAATCTCAAAGAGATCCCCTCCCTTGCCTCAGACCATGAAAAACATGAGTGGAACCCAGATTTGAGCCCAGACTAACTCCCTAAAGTCAGCTCTAAATTTCAGGCTGCCCTAGCAAGAGTGAGGCAATGGCCAGGAAGTGATAAAGGTGAACAAATAGTGAAGTTCATGAGGAGAATGGGCAAAAAAAAGGAGCAACAATTCCCCTAGGAGGATCCGACTAGCAAGTCAGATGGCCTAGAAAAAAACTGCAAGGTGGATGAACATTTTGATACCGCTGCTCCAAATGCACCCCTGAAAATGCCCTTCCTGGCCTCACTGGCCTGGAGAACACATCCACACACTTCAAGACCCAGAAGCAACAAGCAACCTCTTTTGTGAAGCCTTCCCCAAAGCTCCTGGTGAGAGATTTGCATTAGTTTTTTTTTTTTTTTATATGTTTTATTTATTTCCAGGAGAGAGAGAGAGACAGCGTGAGCAGGGGAGGGTCAGAGAGAGAGGGAGTCACAGACTGAAACAGGCTCCAGGCTCTGAGCTGGCAGTCAGCACAGAGCCCGACGCGGCTCGAACCCACGAACCGCGAGATCATGACCTAAGCGAAAGTCGGACGCTTAACCGACTAAGCCACCCAGGCGCCCCAACGTATTAGTTTTTATATTAAAGCAGGGTGCATTGGGAGTGAAGGACCAGACACCATGTCCTGTGTAAAGAAAGGTCAAAGAAATGAGAATCTCAACTTGAGGATGAGAAAAACTGGAGAAGGGAAAGAACCATGACAGTAGTTGTCAAATAGTTAATGGACTAATACGTAAGGTTTTAATCCACACCTTCTTCCCTAAAGCCTTTTTGGGACAAAACATTTATTCATTCATTTACTCATTCCCTAGTGCTGAGATACTGCTAGAGAAATAACAGTGAGCGAAAACAGACAAAATTCTGTTGTCGGAGTACACACCTCTAAAAGGGGTCACACAGCCATAATAAAAAAAAAAAATCACACAAATAAATAAAGAATTGTGATAAATGTACCAAGTAATAGGGTAAATGAGATGTTAGGATCTTATACAAAATAGAAAACTGCAACTAATAAAGAGAGGATGTACAGGAATAAGCTTCATTTCATTATTTGGAAAAACTGTCCAACAATCCACAGAATCCAGAAATGGCCCCCCAAAGGAGTATGCTTCCCTCTGAGCACTGGACCTGCCCAGGCTGAGGTGGGGGAGCGTAAGGGTGCACCCCCTACACGACTTCTCTAGTCTCTGCAAGCTCTAAGAAACTAGGATCCCAGCATTCCAAACGAAAATATTTTCTCAGAAGGCAATGAGAATTCGCTACATTGAATTTCTAGGAGACTCAGGAAATTTGTGCAGAGAAGAATTACTTTCCGTGCATGGAGGGGAGACACGTGAAACAGAGTCCCCCACACCTCTCAGTGGTGCTCTGCAGCTCCCGTCATAGCACGGATGCACTTCTGTCTCACGCGCTGTACTGGAAGCTTCCTGACGACAGGGGCGATAGGCTTGTTCATCACTGAATCACCAGTGATTGGCACATGGCATATATTAAGTATTTGTTAAATGAACAAATGAGTATAGCACTAAAATGTACGTGCAAGCACATTCACTTTATAAAAACTTTTTTTTAGTGTTGCCGACTTCATAAACAAACTTTTTTGGATAATTAATGAGCGTGAAAGTGTATCAATCACTTGCCTCCTGATTACTTGTTAGGGTCTCTTGTCCAAGCGGCCATTTTGTTCCATTAAAAATTAATACTTTTCCATGGAATAAAAATACACTATACATAGAACATCAAGGGTTCCAGTGTTAATAAGCAATTAAGAAACACAGAAAGACAAAGAAACTATTAACTAAGAGAGAACTCCACAAACTTGCCCTCTAAGTCATCGTTCATTTCCTACCTATTTCTCTTCTAAACTTCAAAATTATTTAGCCAGGAAAAAAAGTAGCTCTGAAAATGGAATAAATAAGGTTAATAGGGCGTCATATTTTGGTTAACATTTGCAAGCTAACAAAATGAGTTTTTGTTAAAGATTTGAGATATGTTACTCCTTCTGTGAAATGAAGAATACATTAGGGAAGATCAATACAAAACTGAAGGACTATATGTAAAATGTTAAGGGTCTAGCACTGAAAAATTATGAACCATGCTATAGAACTTAGCCAGGTCAGAGCTAAATTAAGTTATTGATCTACATTCATTTTTTTCCCTTTCTATGTGACTATCTCTTGATTCTTTATAACGTATATTATTGCCTGTATAGCAAATGAATCATCGTATTCTAGCCCCAGTATGTCGGCTGACTGACAATTTTCTAAAATTAATTGTCGTGTTGATGGCGTTCAGATTTATATATTGAGCTACGCTCACATAAACATCTAAATATTCAATGTAAAACTTACAAGCTTTTGTAGCATGAACTCAAAAAGAAAGAGGGCAATTTTCATTTTTTTGAATACAAAGAATGCAAAGAAAAAATGAAATGTTACTTTTCTGGACACCATTTCACTACTTGATGGTACTTGATACATTTCATTGATGGAAATATACTCACTTGACTTTTAAACAATGACTTCACTGTATTGCTAAGCAAGGTGATGCAATCAGCATTGCACGAATTAAGGTCTGTAACTTTTCAGACCTAAACCTTCCTTAAGATGTGTAACCTCAAATCTTGTAAGCAGTTTTACCAATCGCTTTGAGGGTTTCTTTAAATCAAAGAACTCTCATCCCCAATCAGCCTCTAAAGTGATAGAAGAATGTGGCTTGAATTAGGATTTGCTCTCACCTGCTAAAAAGGGAAAATGAGTAAATATTTTGTAAGAAATGTAAATTCCAGAGACCCACATTAGTTCATGAAAAAGGAAGCTGACGTAAGAGTTCTTGGGAGAAATCATCTTGAATTTGGGGCTGAATTTAGCCAATAGCTTTTGTCTACTGGGAAAATAGTTTCTCTTTAATGAAGTAGTGTCAGACGCAGAGGCTCTTTATTTTCTCTAATGGAGATACAATCATTCTGACTTACGCTCCAAATGAGGCAGAAATTATCCCTAATGTGTGGTTTGAACAGTTGTATCAAAATACAGTGAAATGCTTTTTCAGAGTCTGGTGAGAAAATCATGTGAGCTCACAAAATGTCTGCCTCCCTCAGGTGGAGAAACCATGCTTTTCCTCATGCTTGTGGTCACTATGAGAAGTCGTGGCATTAGGGGAATGTCCCATAGTCTCACACAAATGCCAAACCCTGCCACTGGGATAAGGGGATTCCGGCTTCACAGTGGGCCTGAGTTACTCTGCTTCTCAACAGGTCTGCTCCAAAGCTGAGGGCCCTTTGCACTAGAAATCAATGTCATCCAGCAAAAACTCCAGGAGAAAGTTAAATACCAGCAGCAGAAACACCTCTTGTGTACCCGTCTCTCCCCACTGTGTTTCTGTCAGGGGACAAAAAGCAATAAGAAAAACAGGGTGAGCAAGGCTGGAAGAGAGAAGAACCTGTGAGTGGGGAAGGGACAAACCTTCAAATAGGAAAAGGCTCAAACAGAAATCCAGAATGCTGTCTGCAGAAGGGCCCAACTGAAGGTCATGGATCCATACCTTAGGAGGGTCCTTCACCAGATTTCGGGCACTCTGAACCTTGATGTTCTCGGCACACAAAATGGAGTCCATTTCTCAGGAGGTAGGCTCCATTAACAAGCTCGCAAGACCAAGGCATAAAACCAAACTGTCAAAGCAGAAGTCTACAATTTGTGGTACAACTACTGCATGGATGTCAGAAAGACCAGTATGTTCCCTTCCTGAAGACGTCTGTCCTCCATGCAATGCCAAATCCTAATCAGACAGCGATTTGATATGTAAGGAACCTGAACAAGAGGAGCTCATTTGATGAGCTGAATGTGAAACTGCATCAGGGATGATGGAATCACCAATGGGAGGATACACAACATGCGCTGGCTGCAGCTCTCTGGATCCATTGCCACAGCAGGGACGGCCTTGCCAATAGAATAGCAACTGTTCCAAGTTCCTCATAGGAAATCTATCTCCTCCAAAGAGGACTACAGATGCACTCCTTCCTCTGCATCTCCATAGTCCAACCCAACATACATACCTATGTTACATCAAAATAGGAGCACCTCCTGAGTTCTACCTTAGTGCTTTTCTTTTAATTAACCAGGGCTCATAAATAGCTTTCCATGCCATGAAGTAATACCATGATAGATATTCTTGCACACACTCCTTTGCCCAAACCTCTGATTACTTCCCAGGGAACCTTCCCAGATACAGAATCCTTGGGTCCAGTAGGCACACACCCACCCATTCATTTACATATTGCCTAAGGATGCTTTCACCCAATAGCAGCAGAGTCCAAAGGTCAAGAATGCCTACAATATTTAGTCTCTGGTCATTTTCAGAAAAGGTTGGCCAACCACTGGCCTAGAGTCTACCTATTAGCTAGAGACAGAACATTAACAATAGGACAGCATCCACAACAGGCCACAGACTCCCCACACCATGACTATATGCAGATCTTTTCCATATCAATTATCTTCTACCTTTTATCATTCTTTAACCAGTCTGAAGGTTCTATGGGATATAACTTCATTTATCATAACCAGTCCGAAGGTTCTATGGGATATAACTTCATTTATCATTAGAATAGTACTAAAAAATACTATCAGAGAAATGTAGTTCCATTATTTTTAACTACAGAAACTTACATAAATGGGAACTAAATCAAATAAAATGAGGTAAGTTATAAAAATTCCTTTCTTGCATAATAATGTATTAAAAATATAAATATACATGTTCTTAAACTTTGAGATAAAAATTGTCTATTAAATTAAAAACTAAAAGAGAGTCCATTTCTTGGGTCTTTGATTTGAAACAACTAAGAATTTCAGACTAGATTCTCTTTACTCATGAGCGAGACTCAGAAACTTGGCTAGGGAAAAAACACACTTTTTATTGAAAAAGAATCACGTAGACCACATCTGAAATTTATAAATTCCTCGTTAATTAGATTTTAATCTACATGACTATACCATATGCTAGAAAACCATCCACATACAAACTCTAGGAGACTGTTTAACTGCCATTACTTTAAGAGCCATTTAAAAGATTTTCTATGGAATAAAGACTGGGTGATTTATCATGGTTTTATGCGCCTTTAATCTGCTCCATCTTCCCATTGTAAAATAAATATTGGTTTTAAAATAAATGGTTCTGCCCAGGTTTTGATGAGAAAAATTGTCCTGTAAATCACAGGCTCATGTGTGCCAAACTCGAAGTCCAATGTTAACTAGTCCATTCTGATGAAAAATAACTCAATGTTATAGAACAAAACCTAAGGAAGACAATTACTTAAGTATATTATCAATGCTGCAATGTAACTAATTTGAGATATGAGCTTCCCCACCCTCTGTTTTTTATTCTTAAAATAATCACCCTAGTTGATGCCAAGCAGATCCTTCGATTGGACTTTTTAAAAAGTATTTTCTCTACAATAGTCATTATAATTGTCTCTCCAATTCCAATAGACAAGTAATGTAATGGAAAATAAATACAAGCAAATCTGAGGGTTGAGAACATCTTTATCAATCACTTTTTTCACACCTGAGTCCAAAGAAATTTAACAGTCACTTCCCTAGACTATTTCACAGAGCTCTAAGAAACTGACAATAAATGCATTTTCCTACAGTAAGCACAGCAGCTAAAAGCACTCTGGAAGATATGAATGGTTTAAAGCAGAGCTTTGCCAACTGTCTGTGAAGTAATACTAGTTGATTGTATTCTTCATTTCCAATATGCTGTGGGTTGATGATACAATTTGTAAAATCCAATTAAAAGATGCACTTGGATGTGGAGGCAAAGCCAAACTGCTACAAAAATTTCTAAACCAGCACTACCCAACATGTATATGATGCTGGCCACTTGTGTCATTTTAAACTTTCCAGGAGGTGCATTTAAAAAATGTAAAAAGAATCAGGTAACATTAATTTTAATAACATTTCATGTAATTCAATATATCTGCAATCTTATTTCAACAGATTACACAATTATATTATATATCATATATTATACGCATATTGTAAAAATATTATGGAAGTACTTTGCATTCTTTTTTTAAGTATTGTCTTTGGAATCTGGTGTATATTTTACACTTTCCACATGCCTCAGTTCACACTGGCCACATTTCAAGGACTCAGTAGGCATATGAAGCTAGTGGCTACTGTGTTGGACAGGGCAGTTCTAAATCCTTACTCTCAAATTTCAGCACCTCCCTCTTCCCATTCTGAAAAGTACTGTCTAAACCACTGCTGCCTTCAGAATGGCGTCTCTTAGTTTCACTTCCTGCCTGATGTTTTATAATTAAGGGCTCCATTGCAGATCAGGCCAACCCTTAAATAAAGAACTTAGCAAACACATGACTGAGGCTAACTTCATACTTCCTTTGATCAAATGCCTTTAACAAGGGATGGATGTAGTCCTCTGCTCTCCCCTCTCTGGAAACAATCACTATTCTGAATGAAGCTGGTTTATTTCCTTCCCATCCACGTTTTTACAGTTTGTCTACAGATTATAGTCTTAAGCATTTACATAAACCTATTAACAAATGAAACCAAGTGTTTGTGTTTTATGGAAATGTGTGGATTTAATGCATTTGGCAAACCCTTTCCATATTCCAACAGCAATTGCCAAAACGGAATCTCATACCTTTCGACTGTCCCACTCTATGATCTATATCTTTGGACGCTGAACTGCTTCCTAGCCTGGATAATTCTTACTCATTATTTAGGTCAGAGCTTCAATGTCACTTGATCAGGAAACCTTTGCTAATGTGCCCTTTGCCCTGATGAGATTAGGTTCCCTGCTCTTACCTTTCCTATTGCACTATCACAATTGTGAGTATCTATTTTTGTATTGACTTGTTTAATGTCTACCTCCATCATGAAAATATAAGCTAGCAGCAGCACATTTCAAAGTAGACAATAAATGGGGCGCCTGGGTGGCTTAGTCGGTTGAGCGTCCGACTTTCACTTAGGTCATGATCTTGCGGTTTGTGGGTTCGAGCCCCGCGTCGGGCTCTGTGCTGACTGCCAGCTCAGAGCCTGGAGCCTGTTCAGTCTGTGACTCCCTCTCTCTCTGACCCTCCCCTGCTCACGCTGTCTCTCTCTCTCTCTCTCCTAGAAATAAATAAAAATATATAAAAAAAAAGTAGACAATAAGTGTTCATAAATATGTGTATGAATGAATGATTTTTTTATTCCAGGAAGTCAGACTCAAACTCAACTCAACTAGACATGTCAGGGTGTGTCAGGGTGGAAGAGGCACCAGACTCAAGTTAGACATCCTGTTTCTTATGTCTCTTGTTGGGACATAAGCTTAGAATGTGTATTATCATCTGGGTACTGGGTACCCTTATTTTAGAATGTATGTTTTCTTTTTTTTTTAATTCTTTTTTAACATTTATTCATTTTTGAGAGACAGAGAGAGACAGAGTGTGAGGCGGGGAGGGCCACAGAGAGAGAATGGGAGAGAGACAGAATCCGAAGCAAGCTATAGGCTCTGAACTGTCAGCACAGAGCCCAATTCAGGGCTCGAACCCATGAACTGTGACACCATGACCTGAGCCAAAGTCAGATGCTTAACCGACTGAGCCACCCAGGCGCCCCTAGACTGTATGTTTTCAAATATAGTACTATCAAATTATTCATAGTATATTCCTATTGTCTAGTAAGTCTATATTCAAACTTAATTTTATTGTCTAGTAAGTCTATATTTAGCATTCCCTTTTCATTTCTAATACTATTTGTATTCTCTCTCCCCCCACCCTCTATCTCTGCTTCTGTAACTGATCAAGTTTGCTGGAAGTGTATGTGTTTGGAGAATCTTTCAAAGAAATATCTTTAGCTTTGTTGATCTTTTCTACTGTTCCTTTTGTATTCTATTTCGTTTGTTTTTTTTAATATTTTATATTATCCCTTACCTTTACTTTATCTGGGTTTACTCTGTTATTTATGCCTTCTTGGTTGAATGCTTAACTCACTAATAACCAGCATTTTTTTATTTCTAATACCTAAATTTGTGAATCTATAAATTTCCCCCTGTGTACCCCTCTAACCATACCCCATGAGATTTAAAATAAAATACCTACTATTTTATTAAAATAAAACAAAATAAAATTTCTCTCATCACTTTTCTATGACTCAAAAAATCATTTGGAAGTATCATCTTGAGTTTCCAAATGTATGAAATTTTGATGTCTGTAGGTTTTTGGCCTCTGAATTTTTTCTACTCTGGGATAAAAAATGTAGTCAATAGAATTTGTATCAATATTCTGCCTTTCTACATACAAATATTCTCTGCTAATGGAGTTCTAAGTTCTATATATGTCCGTATGACCAAGCTCATCAGTGATATTAGTTAAATCTTCTTTACCCTTTCCAATTTTTTAAGTTTATTTATCAGTGTCTGAGAGAAAATGTTTAGAACTCCTTGGTTATGATTCCCTATATTCTCTCTATATCTTATGATGATTCTGCCAATTTTTATTTTATATATTTTTGAAATGATTCTGCTCACACTCTCCACAATAGCTAAAACATGGAAAGAGCCTAAGTGTCCATTAACAGATGAATGGATCAAGATGTGGTTTATCTATACCATGGAATACTACATGGCAATGAGAAACAATGAAATCTGGCCATGTGTAGCAACATAGATGGACCTTGAGGGTGTTATGCTGAGTGAAATAAGTCAGGCAGAGAAGGACAAATATCATATGTTTGCACGTTAGGAGGATTAGGAGGATTAGGAGGAACTTAACGGAGGAAGGGGGAGCAAATGGTGGGGGAAAGGGAGAGAGGCAAACCATGAGAGACTCTTGAATGCTGACAAAAACTGAGGACTGATGGATGTGGGGGGAGGAGGGATGGGCATGGAGGAGGCACTTGTGGGGATGAGCACTGAGTGTTATGTGGAAACTAATTTGACAATAAACTATTTGTAAAAAAAAAAAAAAAGAAAGAAAAAGAAATGATTCTGCTCAGTAATGTAGGTCCAGGATTAGTATATTTTCCTGGAGAATTTTTTTTTAATTATTAAATATTAACTGTCTCTAACCATAATAATACTTTTTGTGTTAAAGCACATTTTGTTTGTTATTAATACAGCACCCACCAGCTGTCTTTGAAAGGTATTGGCATGGACTATTATGTCAATTCCCATCTATTTTCTTTCAATCTTCCTATATGTAATAGGGGCATCCTTTGTAAATAGTCTGTAAAGAGTACATAGATGCTTTCCTCTCCCATCCATCGTAATAATCTTTGTCTACTGATAGCTAAAATTAAGCATTTTGGTATTTATTATGATCCCTACATATTTGGCTTTATTTCAGCCATCAAATTGATCTACAATTTCACCAGAATTAGGGATTATTTAAATGTATCAAGTACAGCACAGCACAGGAAGTACTGCTGTATCTAGCTTATGCTCATAACTTAGTTATTTTTGATAAGTCATTTAGACATTAGCAAACTATATTCTCTTAAAGCTTTAAGGTAGTAAATCCTTAAAAAAAATATAATACCCTTATAAACTCAACTAAAATCCTTATAAAATAACTTGTAAATAACATCGAAATTAAGATGTCCAGGCCACTATTTTACTTCCTTACCTATAACATGAATCCATTTTCCAATCTACCTCTTCTTCTGTGGCTGTTCTTCCCTCTTCCTCATTATTTTTTTTCATTTCTAATGCAGCTCTAATTCTGTCTCTGCCTTTCCTATACTTCTTCCCCACTCTGGTTCTCTTCATCTCTTACCCCGACAACTGCGTTAATAACTTCTCTCTCGTGATCTTAATCTAACTCCCTTCCACTCCAATTCACCCTCCAGTTAAATGACAGCCTTGTATTTTAAGCTAAGAAATTTGAACTTTACCCTGCAGGTCAGTGTCTCTAAAACTAAAATCCAATGACATACTCTCATAGCTCCAAACATTCTGAAAGAATTTTTTATTTTAATTTGTGGTTCAATCCAATGAACATTCTACAAAATCTAAATGACAACCTGATAATTGAGCTGTGCTTTCCAATAGCAGTGCCTGTGTGTGTCCTTCTTCCCCTCATCAACTATGTTCTGTTCTCAGTGTCATTGGCACCAAACAATCACCCAAAGTGACAGCTTTTAACTTTCACTGTGTCAGTAAGCACATCTGGCTGTTCGGTTGGTATGTCCTGATGCTAAAATTGTCCCAAGTCTGCCATTGTGCTCTTTAGGGGAGATAATTTGCAATTGAAAGATATTGTCATCAAATAAGGCTTTAATTTATGAAGTTATTTAATTAATGGAGACTTTGATATGACATCATAAAAACTCATAGTGTGGCAGAGTAATGGTCGATTTTAATTGTTATGGATTAATGAGAAAAGAACAAAGGTAGAATTAATATGTAAATGATGTGTTTCTATCAAACGAAAGCCAAATGATGTTATGGACACTGTACAAAAGAAGGTTTCCAGATCTTTCAAACAGAGGAAAGTAGTAAGAGAACTGAATCATCATATGGCTCAGAGAAGTATAGGCATGCAAATTAAAAGAACCTGTACCAGTATTTGAAAACACATAGGAATGCAAATTTTCTGGAGCAGTTGAGGAGTTGAAGTGAGGGCATCTGCTGAATGGGAGAACTGGGGACTGGAGTTGGAGGTATGAGGTAGGGGTGAAGGTGTAAATTACTTGTTTTAGAGACCATAAGTATTAAGTAAATAAGGCAGGAATGCCAAGTGGAGCAGAGGATCTACTTGAAATTAGTGGACATAAATTTAAAGTAAATCCATAAAACTTAGCATTGTTCTCCATCCATCTGCACTCAGTCCCAAAGTGGGCAGAAAGCTCAGTGAGAGTCAAGAGTTATGCCAGACAAGGATGACAGCTATGACAAAGGAGAGAGAGATTAACCACAGCACCTAAGCTGGATGAGGAGGGAAGTGAGGCCATGACAGGGATAATGATTAGTACAAAAAAGCAGTAGGTCAATAGATTGGAAGTCCTAAGGAGTCAAAGAATTCCTATTGGAAGAGGAATGCTGTGGACACAAGACGTGGCATCCTTGGAAAGACAGATGGAAAGAGAGAGGCTCTGAAATGCATTTTGAAGGTCATCAGGGTGTTTCTTAACAAGGGCACTATGACATTGGGGATGCAAAATTTTTGCATTGTGTAGGACTGTCCCTGGTCCTGAATGACATTTAGCATCCTTAATTCCTGCCCTCTAAAGACCAGTGGCACTTCTTACACTTGCAAATAATCTCTCCTTACATTTGCAAATACCCTCTGAAAGAGGGAAGCCTCCTAGATTGAGAGCCACTGGCCTGGGGTATGACCAACAGGCAGAAAAAAGAGACATTTGCCTGTGAGAAACTGAAGGAACTGGGAGGCCAGAGATGAATCTTCTATGTGGATATTTTTACCAACAACAATGGCAGGAGGTGATGGGCCATAACAACAGTAAGCTAGCAGGCAAATTTTTCAATAAAGATACAGGACTAGGTAGTAGGATTATCTGATGGCATCTGCTTCCCTCTTCTTCCTCCTCCTCCTCCTCCTCCTCCTCCTCTTCTTCTTCTTCAATGTTTAATTTTGAGAGAGAGAGTATGAGCAGAGGAAGGAGGGGGGAGGTGGGGGACGGGGGGGACACAGAATCCAAGGCAGGCTCCAGGCTGAGCTATCAGCACAGAGCCCAGCGCAGGGCTCAAACTCACCAGCCTTGAGATCATCACCTGAGCCAATGTCGGATGCTTAACTGATTGAGCCACCCAGGTACCCCTGAGGGCAACTGCTTTCAAAGAGCTTCTGTGGATGAAGAGAATAGAAATTGTCTGTAAGTGACAGCAGGGATGAAGAAGGCCACCACGTCCACTCCAGACACTGAGAAAAAAGTGATGACCTGAGAAGGTGAAAGATATCTTTAGGTGGAGATCTAAGAGTATCAGAGCAGCGCTGTCCAACAGAACTTTCTGTGATGACAGAAATGTTGTTTATCTATGCTGTCCAATAAGAGCCAATAGCCACCAATACTATCAGGCCCTTCAAAAGAGGCTAGTGAGGCTAAGGAAAGAATTTTTTTTACTTTGTTTAATTTAAATCAATTGGAATGTAAATAGCCACACAGGGCTAGTAGTTACCATATTGGATGGTGGAGAAGAGTAAAAGGTGAAGGGAACATTCACAAATGAGTTTAAAGATGCAGGAAATGGTTCTTAATCTCTAGGCCTTGAGGAAAAGGGACAAGGATATGGGTCTGGATAAGGAAGGTAAGATAAGTCATGTGTGACAGTATTATCATTTTCAATAAACACGATTCCCAAAATCCATTTTAATTCATTTCTGCTTCCTCCCAGACTAACTTCTGGACCATATTGTTATGGAAGACATTTGAGAAAATCTCCTTCTAAAGCCTAAAATGTGTGCACCATGTAAAAATTACTTCTCATAAGAACAATTTGGTATTAATAGACTATCACTACTGACCATTTCTCTGGACCTAACTGTCCCTTCCTCAATGACTGGCTTTTTATCTCTAACAAAGAGAGAAAAAAAAAAAGTAACTTCTGAGAATTCCCTGTTAAAAGATGGTGATTTTTAAAAATCATGTTTCTTGCTGTTTTGTGTTTTTACAAAAGAATATAAAGACACTGTTTTTTTGTTATCCAAAATAAGGTGAAGGTATTACGTTTGGCTTCAGTCATAAAACTATCATTAGTTTTTAATAAAGTGATAAAAAAGTGTCATGAACTCCCACATCCACCCGACCCCAACCCCCCACCCCCACACACACAGACTTCTAGAATGGAATTATGGTCATGCTCTTGAAGTTTCAGCACCAAACATACCAGCAACATCTCTGTCAAACTGCCCTCATCAATCTAATGGGCAAGAGCACCTGGGTGGCTCAGTGGGTTAAGTGTCCAACTTCAGCTCATCATGATCTCAGTTTGTGGGTTCGAGCTCTGCATCAGGCTCTGTGCTGACAGCTAGCTCAGAGCCTGGAGCCTGCTTCAGATTCTCTATCTCCCTCCCTCTCTGACCCTCCCCTGCTCACACTGTCTCTCTCTCTTTCTCAGAAATTAAAATAAAAAAATTAAAATAAAAAAAAAATAAACAAACCAATAAATGCCAATCTAGGCAGAGGACCACTCACCCAATGGAAGAATCTCAGGTTTAAGCAGGAGACTGGCAGAGTGTAGGTAGTATCTGGATATTGCTCAACACTGGATTTGATTGGGAATAAAGCAACAGTGAAACACTGCTGATTAGTTTCTGTCTCTTAGTGTTTCCAATTTCCATTTAATTATAATCAAAATATTAAAATAGTCTCTGTCCCCAGAGAAGGGATACAATCCCCAGCTTAATAAACCCTAAAATAAAAAGCTAAGAAACAACCTTTGTGGGGTTAATCAGCACAGCACTATAACTGGTTGGATTCCCTATTGGACAAAGGTCAATTTCTCTTGGTCCTAAGAAAGAATCTCTCCTATAAATGTTCTTGCCTGGATTAGATGACAAGCATGTCCATACTGCCTTCCAGATCTTGTATACTGATTCTGACTTAAAAGGTCTTCTTTATTAAATATAGTTCTGAACTCTAGGGATTGGCCAGAGTTGGTTAGAAGTATCAGGAAATAACCATACATTCCTGCAATGCTGGTGAAGCTGATTCTAACACATGCCCAGTCTTGGATCAATTTCGGCTCCAGGATCAAATTTATGCTTCCACCTTAATAATTCCAAAGTTTCCAGTATTTGACCCACAATTAAAGAGGCTATTCTTACTCTCACTTTTGGTTGCCCCAGTGGGACTTAGATCAACATGGCAGCCAAAAACCATCCTGGTGCTAAACCATTAACACCAGTTAACTACTCTCTTCTGCGGTCACCACCAAAGTCATCTTGTAACTGAATTTCGCTGGGAACAAGAACAAGGAGGTACATGGAATAATGAAAGTACATCTCAGCTCTTGAGGAAAAACCTTACGAGTCAGTGAAGACAGGCACAAAGAGACGAATTATTAATTCCCACTGTATTTCTCTGCCCACAAGCCCCCTCTGGTGGAGGAACTAATAGTAACAAAATAGTTAAAATAACAATAAGCAAAGTTTTAAAAAAAAGGAAAGGAAAGAAAAGAAAAGAAAAGGCAATCCACAGCAAGACAATCAGCCCCTGTAGAATTGAGAGTCAAATGCAGCGATTAGCAAATATGAGCTACAACTGGAAAACCACTTACAGATGAAGCAGTATGATGAATGATTTACCAAAAGGTCAACACTGCTCTTTTATCTTCACCACCCATCAGTTTCCATTGCTTTCAATTTGTCTGGCACATAACAGAAAGCAGGCCATAAAATATTCGCCATAAAAATTAACCTTATTTTGCAGCATTAAAAAAGGAAACAGAGCTGGATATAGTCTAAGCATATGGGCCAGCTTCTCAAATTAGGATTCCTCACATGCATTAGAAAAAGCATTGACATTTAAAACTCCGTTATGAGAGGTGATGTGATCAGCAAGTATCCAAACTCTCTGCCCTACGCTCAGTTTTGCTGATCCACTTTCAGTTCTCAAACAAGGAAAGGCAGCGCACCCTCGCCAAGACCACAGCAATGACGGGGTGGGGTAGGCAGTGGAAGGTGTCAACATTTCCCTCTTCCTCTTCTGTATGCTACACGCCGCAGCCTCTGCTATTAGCTGCTGTGGATGCCAGGCTTTCAACCTCAACATGTCTACATACATCATCCCACGGGAGTTGTGAGATGCACTACCTTCACACTCTCATATGACAACCTTTGTACAAAAAGAAACACAAGATCAGGTGAAAATGTACTTTGAGGCAGGAGGTATCCTGAAAATGAACATATGCCAGATCCTCTTACCCAGACCTGTAAAACTCATGAGGCCATTTTCACTCAACCAACTCAGCTGATCCCATGAGAAAATAGGTCACTTCCCTCCTTCTCTCTCCTATCTCTGGATTTACCAATTGTTTCTGTGATTTTACTAAATCAGTAAGATATTTTGCATCCTGTAGAATAATCTTAAGTTATCTGAGTTATAAAATAATTCCCCTCCAGACTCTGTTTAAAGAGAGTTCCTAAAGATTTACTTGTATTTTTGTTATTTGCTGATTTTTTTTCTTCCATTTCAAAATGGAGGAAAAAGAGTCAAAAGAGTTCTGAAAAAGATGTAGTACAAGGATGTTTACCACTACTATTTATAATAGTACAAAATGAAAATTCTAAATTTCAAACAAAAGAAGGATATTTAAATTAATTGTGGTACAGCCATAAAGTGGACTATTAGGCAGACATTAGGACTCTTAGGTAGGGGCGTCTGGGTGGCTCAGTCGGTTAAATGTCTGACTTTGGCTGAGGTCATGATCTCATGGTTTGTGGGTTCGAGCCCCACATCGGGCTCTGTGCTGACAGCTCAGGGCCTGCTTCAGATCTTCTGTCCTCATCTCTGCCCCTCCCCCACTGTTCTCTCACCCTCTCTGTCTCTTTCTCTCAAAATAAATAAATGAACTTTAAAAAAAATATATGTGGTAGAATATTTAATAACATAAAAAAAGATTCATGGTATTATTGAGATGGAAAAATACAATGCAAAAACAGTAGGTATAGTATTATCACATTTACTGACAATGGTTATTTTTGGATAATAAGAAAGTTTGGCAATCATCAATTCGACAACCCAATCTCTGTTAACAAACCCTGTCTCTAGGACTCCTTACAACCAGGAGTGATTTTATAAAATGAGATATAAGCAGAAGTCTGCTAGGTGGTCAAATAGGCCCCTTTTGTGTTACCTCTCTATACCTCCCTGAATGAGCGGATCCATTCATGACCACAGATAACAATTTCAAAGATAATAGTGCGTGGAGAAGGTAAAACCCTGTAAATCAGCTGTTAGTTACCACAAGAAACAACTACAGCTTGATCTTTATATTCATCTTCTACACATTTGTTTTGGTGTCCAGGTAGACATGATCAAAGAATAGTCCCTAGAAATCTATAGAGTTTTACGAAAATGAAGTTAAGACTTTGGGTTGCATACAGAACAGTAAGTACCATTCCAAGAGAAGGTAGCCACATTGCCTCTAAATCAACTTAAAAATTGAAAGTTCCCCCTCAAAATACTTTGATAATAAGAATAAGCATAGGCATGTTTCTCAGCCATTTAGGGCCCAAATAAATAACTAACGAATAGTATAAGTGAGTGACAGAAATATCAGTCTTGCCTGGATTTACACATATATCTTATAAGAATAGGTACTATTTTATATAGTGTCAATCTGTTTGCATGTCGGTCTTCCCAACAGCCTATAAGCTCTCTTAAGGCAAAGGCCATTTCCTTTCATCACTCCTAAAGATCCACAAGCCTTCTTCCTTCCAAGATCTCAGAACCAAACATAGATTCCAACTATAAATGCCTATAAAACATGACATCAATTTTGACTCTAAGTCCTTCATTATAAGTCTTCCTATTTAAAAACAACAACAACAACTTTTTAACATTTTCAAAATATCCTGAAGGGAGAGAAAAAAATCACACATTAAACTCTGTCAAGTAACATTTACCCCCTCAGCCCCTGACTAATCAGCAATGACTAGACTTGGCAGCTTCTTTCATCACTTGGTCTATATGTTAAATACAACCCCTGCTGTGCCAATTGGAAAATGTCAACATCCCTACCCATCCCATACAACATCCCATCCTGCCAGTAACTTTAGAGCCTGGCCGTCTGTCTCATGAGACCACTCCTCATCAGATCAAGTAGAAATTATAAACCAAATTTACAGGGTCCAGGTAGCCCCGTTCCAGAAGAGCAGTAGCAAAGTTATAAGAGATTAGAAGGGTACCAGATTTATTACTATTGATTCCCTGCTAGCAATTTCATGGAAAGATATCCACTACAGTTATATAAAGAGCATCTGGCTCATTTCCAACTCTTTTGTCTTCAAGTCCTTAAAAAATCAACTAAGAAGGAAAGATCAGAAAACAAAAAAACACAAAACTAGAAATTGGTGGATAGGGCCCATAGTTTTTCTCTAGAGGAAGAAGCCTTCATCCCTATACCCCAAGTATGCAAATCTGCTTCTGCAGAATCCAATACATTTATTTATTGAGCCTTACCACTGCCATCAGGGTAACCCAGAGAAGGAGCCAACCTATAATGACTCAAGCCACATTTCACAATAGATTCCAAAGGACACATGATGTCATTTGCTAAGATGACTTAATCCAGATGAAAAGCATTCTGACCTATACATAATTGATTGACCTTTGCTATGCTTTCCTGGTTATTTATATACTATCATATGCATGGATGTATATCAGTGGTATTTACACTTGGCAGCTACTTTTGAGAACACATTATTCAATTGGGATTTGAAGCTTTTTACGGCCATTTCCTGACCAAACATTCATAAATGAAGGACAAGAAAAGATGTTATCTTAAAAATAACATTTAATAGGATCTCAAAACTCTAAAGAAGCTTTGTTCCTCTAATTGCTTTAAATTACAATGGACAAGATCTGCCTATGTAAAGCAAAGTTCAAAACCCTGAAACTGAGGATTTCAGGGCATTTTATCTATTTTCCAGCTTGGGGCTCAATAGCGATGGTAAAATATGTTTTACCAAAGGAGTAGAACACCTTGGACACTTGTGAGAAAAGTGATGCAGTTAATTAAAGACGGTAGTAAATGACCAGGGAAAAGAGCACAATGATGTGATGCTTTCTGGCTTTTTTATTTAATTATGAATCTGGTCTTCCCAAAGAGGTAAGCCACACATTAAACAATATTCAGATGATCAAGATGGGCTCAAGATAACGTAGAAGGAGAGGCAAATGGAAATATTAGGAAGGCAAATACTAGCACATACGTCCTGACTCTCATTGTTCATACCCAGGACAGACATCAATAACTGATCACTGAATTGCTAGCCAAAAATCCTGACAAGGACTGAAAACACTTTTCCAATGGTACTCCAGGGGAAACTACCACCTAAATGGATTTAGAACATGAAGTGAAATATATTTGCCATTGCTGAACTAAATAATCATGCAGTGCATTTCAGATCAACTATTAGAAATACTAATACCATCATGTGATCTTCATAATTTAGTCCTACTTAACTTTACTTGCCTAGAGTAAATCTCCATGGATTTGAAGGTGGCTGCACTGGTACATATTGGTGGTTTGTCCCAATAATGTGACAGAATAGAGAAAGTTGTATCTTACATAATCCAACTGATTCTATCTCTTGCTGTCCTATACTCAGACCCAATCTAAAACAAAACAGATTTTTGAAACCGAAATGTAAAAGTGCCTCAAAACCATTCAGCCAAATTCAGCCATTTTCTATAAGCCATGATATGCTAGTGTTATCTGCAGTATATGTGATAAGTAAAGAGGGGGTCTAAACAGAATACGATGGAAATTCTTGTATGTTGACATAGGATTATTATACAGCAGTAAGAAGGAATGTGCATAAATCAAAAGAAACAAAAACCCCAAGATAAAACTAGGAAACAAACAAACAAAAAAAAATCAAATGGAAAGGACACTATCTAGAGCGGTGCTTTCCAAGCAGTGTGCCTCAGTGACTAGGGTACAGAGGTCCTAACATACCGATCCCCTCTGTTCCGGGGATTAAGAGTAGCTGGAATGAATAGAGTCTTGTGGTGAGATGTGGACAGCATTTATCCCAACACTGTACAATATTTTCAAGTTCAATGTATGCCATGATGTGAAGAAGCTGAGAAGGAGTGGCATATGGTATAAAGCCATTTTTCATAAGGCTCAAAAACTAAAATATATCTTGTTTAGGGATGCATACAAATGTGACAACATTATTTTATATGAGAAAAGCCAAGCCAAGCCAGTATATGTGGGAAACGTATCCAGTACCTTCATTCCTGCAGTACGATGGTTACAGTTGCAAGTGAAAGGAAGGAAAGATGGGGAAGGAGCACATAAGTAAATGGTAATGTTACAGTTCTTAAATTAGATCCTGGGTTCATGGGTGTTTAGTTTACTGTGCTCCAAATACATTGTTTTATAAATATAAAATAGTATATAATACATTTTTAAAAACCATCACGACTGGAGAAACTGGGTAACTCAGTCAGTTAAGCAGCCAACTTCTGCTCAGGTCATGATCTGGCAGCTCATGAGTTCGTGGCCCATGTCGGGCTCTGGTTGACAGCTCAGAGCCTGGAGCCTGCCTTGAATTCTATGTCTCCCTCTCTCTCTGTCCCTCCCCCCACCCAAAAAAAAATAAACATTAAAAAAAATTGTAAATATTTTTATTTATTTCTAGGAGAGAGAGAGAGAGACAGCGTGAGCAGGGGAGGGGCAGAGAGAGAGGGAGACACAGATTCTGAAACACGTTCCAGGCTCGGAGCTGGCAGTCAGCACAGAGCTCGATGCGGGGCTCAATCCCACGAACCGTGAGATCATGACCTAAGCGAAAGTCAGACGCTTAACCGACTAAGCCACCCAGGTGCCCCTAAAAATTTTTTTTAAAAAAAAGTCATGATCAAGAAGCCAGGCAACTTTCTAGCTTATTCAGAATCACCTCACAGTAGAACTCCAGTATGTCAACTCAAGAATAGATACAACTTCTTAAGGAAAGCTTGAACCCAAGGTCTCTAAAGGTCAAAATGCTTCTCAATGACGACAAAATTTTGTTCTGCTAACTCAGCATAGTCCAGGGGTCTCTAATGATCAAGTAAAATACTGATCCTACTTGAGGATTATAAGACCCTGTTCTAATTCAAATAGAGTACTCATGATAAATCAGTGGAAACCTCAAGTTCCATTTTCCCATTCAAACAAAAACATCATAAAACCAGGAGCAAAGCTTCTGAATTAAGACTTGTTTAGTTACAAAAAACAAAGATCCATCTCAGGAGCTCAAGTAAAATGGGATTCTGGATGCGGACTTGCAGGCATGCATGGCACCCGGCCAGGACGTGTAGCGGCCCTCACTAGAACCAGAGCCAAGAGGTAAGAGTAGTTCAGATCCAGTAGCACCGCACTCGCTCTCTACGGGGCTCTTGTCTCTACTTCTTTCCGGAGTGTTTACCTTCCTGCTTCTACTTTTAGATGTGCTTTCTCTGCCTCCACACAAATATCTGTGTCTCTTTGCAGCTTAAATGGAAACCAAGCAATGTCCTGAGTGCCACTGCAAAATGACCATCAGGAAAAAAATCTGCTTAGTCCAACCAAGGTCACGATCAGTCACATCTGGTCTAATCAGCCATGGCTACACATCAGGGGTTATCAACGCAAACGCCTCTGGGGGCCAAAGAAGTAATGAAAGGTGTGAAGCTGACCAATTGTGAGGCAGGAGCCCGTAAGGAAAGGTCTTGTAGTATACACCTCACGCTGCTTCCAGGGTTCAGCTCTGTACTAACAGAGACCTAGGATTTTACTGAAGTTCCTTGACAGAGAAAGCACATGGGTAGGCCCTATTAGGCCTCTAGACCCTGCTGTCAATGTCCTACAAAGGATGAACTGTGAATATTCCAAATTCAGAGGGTCATACCGGGCAGTTACGGCCATAGGTGCTGGCCCGTTGGACAGTTCTCACAGAAAGGGTCATAGGTCAGGCAATCACCCCAACAAAGCTCAGATGACACACTGCTCCCGCATATGCTCATCACACACAGAACACTTCAGCTAAACTTCTGAAAATACCTTCTTCAAGATCAGATACTGAACTGGGTGGAGGTGATTCTCAGGTGGCTCTGTATGGGTTCATAGAAAAAGGCAGCAAAGTATAAGGAAAGCAGACAAGAGCCAGAAAAAGACAGCATTATCTTGTTCTTTTCCATCCATAGCTAAAAATGCTTCCATAAAAGACTACTCACTACAAAGCAATTACAGATTCTTTTTTCAATTAACTAAGGGTGACATAGGGGCTCCTGTTTCAATTTCTTAGGCATTCCAGAGTGGTGAGACACAGAATCAAGTCTAAATTCCACTCCTCAGCTGAGACATCATTTCTCCTGGAATGCGTGGTCTGACTCCCTCATCTTGGGAGACCAGTGGCCCCTGAGGTGTCTCCACAGCACTCTGCTCACCACCCTCTTCTTACAGCACTGAATCCCAGTACTGTTTGTGCATAGCTGTCTATTCATCTCTGACATGGGGTTGCGTGGGGTGGAGGGGAACGTGAGCTCTTTGAAAGCAGGAATAATGTCTATTCCTCCTTCATGCCTCAGTGCCTATTTGTTGAATTAATACATGTAATCAGACACATTGAAAATTTTCTTTTCTTTTGCAGTTAATTCAGAAAAAAATGTTGAATTTAGACTCAGTTCTTCCCTCTTCTTTTGCACAAGCTTTAAATCAACAAGTTAAACTTAACTTTTTACTCAAATAAGAAATGCATACATCACGCTGAATTATTACATACTCAAGATCACATAGTTGTGGGAGTTTGGGGAATATGTAGTCATATTTTGGCTAAAAATCCTTAAAGCCATTCTCTGTCGTCATGTAGGTATGTGCAGACTTTTCCCAATATACCTACCTATATTGATGTAGATATAAGTATACCCAGTATAGAGGAATAGGGAATGGTAAAATTCTCTACCTAAGAACATAAAATCCATACATTTAAACTTATGAGGAATTTGGAGAAGTACAGTATATGTATATCCTGCAAGACTTATGATCCATTCTAAAGAAATGAGTCTTGGCAAATTTCCTTACTTCTGAGAACTGTTTAGCAGGAAATAATTTTTAAATGAAATAGCCCCAAACCAAAATAGATGTACTATCATTTAGAGTTAAGTCTTGTTCTTCAGTAATTATTGAAAGTGACATTGGTACATTTTATCACTGGTAATTGGACTGAATTTGACCAAATGTCTCCCCTTTGTCATGAAATCTAAATGCAATGTTCCATTTTTTACTGCTATCCCGGCTCTAATGATGCTTCATTAGGTGCAATTCAGTAGCCTACATAATGTGGGGGAAACAGTATTATTTCAAAGCTAGGAGTATATCTGTGACAGAAAGAATGTTAAATGAGGTTCACATCTCCAGACACTTGACCCTAAGCTAAAACAAATTAATTTGATAAGACTTAATGTTTTATCTTGAACGGGGGAAGTATTGTCTTCACGTTCTAGCTAGATGGAAGTATTTGGCAAATGTCTTCTTTGGAAAGAATTCTTTAGCAGTGGAATTATAATCAGTGCCCTAAAGACAGATAAAGCAAACAGAAGGACAAATGGATGCATGGAGGAATTCCATTCCATTGACGGATATTACCAAATGAAAGAGGTATTGGGCTATATTAAATTAAACATATTTCCTTACTGCAGGCATTGTCTGTCTTTAATATTCAGAATGTCCTCCCGGATTCTCAGGAGAAGGAGTGTACAAGATTTGCCATGTTTATTGTCTACATAAAGGCTTCATACATGTAACCACTCTCAGGAAGAGCAGTGCTATCGGACAAACCTCAGCTGAAATTGTACCCCTATCACTTAACAGCTGTGTTGCCACTCAGTAGCTCTTAATAGCTCCAAGTATCAGTTCCCTCATTTGAAAAATCATCAGTTCTGCCCTTGACTTCCCTTTGAAGTTATTCCCCATGATCAGTAACAGACAACATCTTCAGCTGTAATAATTCATCTCCCATTCAATTTACAAATGTATACACATTCTTTCATACATTCAGCAAATATTTGTGAAGCATTTAGCATACGCTGGGCTGAGCTGGTAACTGGGCATAAACATAGATGGTTTCTGAACTCAGAACTGATGGCCTTATTGGGGAGAAAGGTTAGTGGCAGATACCAAAAAGACAGACTATAACAAGGGGCCTGAAATAGTCTGTAGAAGGGAAAACATTGAAGATGAAATCTGAGGAGAGGTAATTAACTCAGTGGAGATGAAGGAAACAAAATTAAACGGGCCATGGGAATGAGACGTGCAAAGGCCCCATGGCAGTAGGGAGGAAGAAAAAGGGCTGTGGAGTAGGAGTTCAGAAAGCTAAGAGGGCATGATATGAAAAAAAAAGTCAAGAGAAGACAAAAGGGGCCATGTTAGGTTTTTGAATGGGAGCAATGGTTTCCACTTGCATGTGACATGATCAAACTAGCATTTTGAAAATCTCCCTCAAGCTACATTTGGAAAATGGGTTGCAGGGGGACAGGAGTGGATACAGGATCAGTCAAAGGCTACTGCAGCAGTAATGATAGTTTATACTGCCATGGGAACAGTAGATCTGAAAGAATACAACAAATCTGAGAGCTATTTAGAAGTTGGTAAGGAACGGAGTATGGGAATTGTGGTATATTTTACACATAAAGAACTCAGCTGCAGTATTTCATCTGATAGAGGAACTGTACTTCCCAATAACCTGGTGCCTTTTCTCTAGTATACACTGGGAGACTTGTTTCATTTAATATCATACTCCTTCTCTTTCAAAAACTGTTAGGATTCTTAATTATATTCCACAATGGTCCTTGTCAGATGCTTATGCATTATGAATTATGAATTATGAAATCAAAAGACTTTTCAATGTTTATGGTTTAGATACATATTATCTTTTTATAAAACTACATTATTGTTACTCTTAGCCTAATAGGTTCGAAATTCTGTTGCTCATCTCCCCACCAATTTTCCATTAGTACTGGCATGTGCATTTCTTTTTCCTACCAGTGACTCAAGATACGAATACAGGAATATGTCTGAATGTCCCTCTGGGAAGAAAGTGAACAGTACTCTTACACTTTATTAGTTGTTATCATTCCTTCTTCTAAGTGCTGTTAATCTCTTAAACAGAACATGGTAAAAAAAATAATAATAAGCATTACAAATATCTAAGACTTAAGCATATTGACCATGCACTTGTCAAATTTGACAGAAAACATAAACTTGGTCTCAGTATCTATGCTTGAATTTTGAAAGACTTAGACAGCAAGTTGACAACTCTTTAAAAACAGGATGGCAGGGGCCTGGGTGACTCAGTGAGTTGAGTGCCAACTCTTGATTTTGGCTCAGGTTGTGATTTCCCTGTTCTTGGGAATGAAGAACTGTCCACACTGAGCCTGCCTGGGATTCTCTCTCTCTCCTCTCTCCTATATCTGCCTCTCCCTCTGTATGCACTCTCCCTCAAAATAAATAAATAAACACTTAAAAAGAAAACAGTATAGCAAAGTATATAGAAATACATAATAAAAAGTAGGGGATGAAATGTTTACAGTGGTTAATTCTGAGGAATGGGCTTGGGTTGCAAGTATAGGGGATTTTGTCTTTTACTTTATAATGCTTATGCACCATTTGAATTTTAGAAGCAGGATTTTTTTTTCGTAACAAAACTAGGGGGAAAAAAAGGCAGATATGAAAAACAAGATGAATAAAATAATATCGCTGGCAATTCCAGAGCAACATTTATCATAGAAACTAAATGCATTACACTATTATTTTTCTAGGCCCATGATCTGACTGGCCCATAGCGTATATTTACATGCATAATCAAAAAGGGTTCAGCTGTATTAGAGTCCCATCTACACAAAATAGAATTAAACATATTAAATTCACATCAACAGTTTATTTTATTTTTTTAAGTAGGCTCCATGCCCAACATGGGGCTTGAACTATCTACCCTGAGATCAAGAGTTGCACATACCACCCAGTGAGAGAGTCAGGCACCCCCGATATTAACATTTTAAATCTAATTATAGGTAAATAGAAGTAAGATCTTACAAGGTACATGAGAGATTATTTGTTTATGATCTATTAAAAATATTAAAACATCTGGTGAAAGTGATATCTGTAAACAGAAACAACTTTTAAAGGACAGTGGCAAAATCCACATCCAATCTGATAGATCTGATGTGTCAACAATGGCATCCTGTTTGGAGGCAGAAATGAAGATTCTCTTCACATCTACCCTTCTTTTAGGTTATGACCACCTCAGAATGAGGAGCAAATCTCATCTTAGACAACCCGGTTATGAGGTTTCCCAAAATGGGCACCCTTAAGAATAACCATTGTGACCTACCAGAAATATAGATCCTTGCGTATCCCAAGTTTATAAAGGTATTCTATTTTTCTTAGGTTATTGAATTTGCAAGTCTCCAACATGATGAATATAAGTGAAAATAATCAACACTCTTCTTATTCACAATGCCAACAAAAAGCTGTTGATATTTCAACATTATGTATGAGGTTTGCTGTAGCTTTTTTGCAGATATCACTTATCTAATTAAGGAAGTTCTGCTCCATTCACATTTTGCTGAGAGTTTTTATCATGAATGAGTGTCAAATTTTATCAAAAGCATTTTCTCCCTTCATCTATTGAGATGATGATATGGTTTTTCAAATTTACTCTATTAATGTGGTATATTGTATTGATTGATTTTCAAATAATCAACTTGCATTCCTGGAATGAACCCAACTTTGAAGTGACTTATTACCCTTATATATATCATTGACTTTGATTTACTAATGTTTTGGCTAGGATCTTAGCGTCTATCTTCATGAGAAAAATTAGACAGTGAATGTCCTTTCTTTGAATACCCCCCCTTAGCTTTGGGGTCAAGGTTATGCTGGCCTAACAATCTGAGTATATAGATGATTGGTATTGCTTCCTCCTTAAATATATGGAAACATTTGCTGGTGAATTTAACTGGTATATCCTTTGTGTGACGATCTATAATTATGAAGCTAATTTATTTAATAGATATAAAATAATTCAGATTTTCTAAAATGCATTATATCAATTCCAGTGTGGCTTTTTCCTGGTTTTATTGAGAAGTTGTTGATGTTCGTCACTATATAAGTTTAAAGCATACAGCATGAACGTTTGATTTATAAATACTGTGAAATGAGTACAATAGACTCAAAAGCATCTATTTTCTCATAAACACAATTTTTAAAAAGAAAGAAAATAAGGGAAAAAAGAAAAATTTTTCTCGTGACAAGAACTCTTAGGATTTCCTCCCTGGGCAACATGCCTATATGTCCTACAGCAGTGTTAACCATGGTCATCATGTTGTACATGACATCTCTAGCACTCACTTATCTTATAACTGGATATTTACACATTTTGACCACCTTCCTCCAATTCCCCTACCCCTACCCCATACCTCTAGCAACCACAAGTTTCATCTCTTTTTTTCCCCCAATGTCTATTTACTTATTTTGAGAGCGAGCACATATATGAGTGAGGAAGGAGCTGAGAGAGAGATTCCCAACCAGGCTCCATGCTCAGCATGGAGCCACACATGGGGCTCAATCTTACAACCATGAGATCACGACCTGAGCTGAAATCAAAGTCAGCACTTAATCAGCTGAGCCACCCAGGCGCCAGGATCTCTTTTTCTATAAAGTTTTTGTTTGGTTGTTAGATGGCACATGTAAGTGAGATCATATAGCCTTTGTCTTTCTCTGACTTATTTCACTTAGCATAGTGGCCTCAAGGTTCATCCTTGTTGTTACAAATGAAAGGATTTCCTCATTTTTTTATGTTTAAATAATGTGTGTGTGTGTGTGTGTGTGTGTGTGTGTGTGTGTGTGTGTGTAATGGAATTTTGGTATACTTATAAGAAATATAACCATTTCCTTTAAATTTTCAAGTTTACTCGCATAACATCTTGATGATATCTTTTTGCTATCTTTTCAATATCTATAGTTCAGTGTTGTCTTTTTGCATTTGTGATATTAAGCAATCTACCTTACATTTTTCTTTTTTCTTTTTTTTAAATATTTTTTTAAATTTATTTCTAGGAGAGAGAGAGAGAGAGAGAGAGAGAGAGACAGCGTGAGCAGGGGAGGGTCAGAGAGAGAGGGAGTCACAGACAGAAACAGGCTCCAGGCTCTGAGCTGGCAGTCAGCACAGAGCCCCACGCGGGGCTCGAACCCACGAACCACGAGATCATGACCTAAGCGAAAGTCGGACGCTTAACCGACTAAGCCACCCAGGCGCCCCTACGTTTTTCTTTAATTATTTCTACTGGACTTTTATCAATTTCATTAGCCTTTTCCAAGCACCAACTTTTGGCTCTATTTTTATTGTCTTTTTCAATTTTTATATGTCTATTTCAATTATTCTGATCTTATCTTTATTTTCTTCTAATTTCTTTGAGTTTACTTTGCTTCTTCAGGTCCTTTGGATGGATCTTTGAGATCTTTTCTTCTTTTAAGCCTTTCTTCTTTTCTAGTATAAGAATCTAAGACTACTATATGTCCCTATAACTTCTGCTTTAACTGCAACTCACAATGTTGGTATATTGCATTTTCTTTATGAGTTAAAACTATTTATAATTTTCAATATGATTATTTGACATAGAGGTGAAAGGGTATTACTTAATATCCAAATATTGGAATTTTTTCATGACTATTTTGTTACTAACTTACAGCTTAATATTATTGTGATTAGAAAATAAATCCCATGGCTTCAATCCTTTGACATTTGTTGAGAAATGCCTTTCTCTTGGCATATGAACTATTTGCTAAATGTTCCTGTCACTTAAAACTTATACATTCTTCATTGATAGCTGCAGGATTCTATATATGATAATCAGGTCATGTTTGTTCAATGTGGTATTTAAATCTTCTGTATATTTACTAACTTATTTTTCTGCATGTTCTATTAATTAACAAAAAACACATGATAAAATCCCAACAAAGATTGAGGAGTTTGAGTAAATCATAAAACTATGATTTACTATCATAGTTGCTTACTTTTTAATAGTTTGAGGTCATGCTATTTGTATCCACACATAAAACTACACTGCATCTTTTGGTTAGTGTTTACATGGTATTTGTCTTTTATAGGCTTTTATTCTTTACATGGCTTTAAAATTAGAGTATGCCTCACATAGTCAGCATACAGTTGTCTTGCCATTATAACACAGTCTAATAATCTGTTTTTAAAATTGAAGTATTTACTCTTTTCACATTAATGTACTCTTACATTTGTGTTTAAATCACTTAATATGTTCCTTATTTTTCCCAGAGTTCTTTGTTCCCCGATTCTCCTTTTGTCTTCAATTAAACAAATATTTTTTAATGAGTCCATTTTCTCCATCCATCAGCTTGTTAGTTGTATATTCTTTAGATGGTTACCATAAAAATAAAATGCATTCCCTTGACCTATTATTAGAATCTACCATAGTAGACATCTAGACATTGTTACCATGCCCTGGATAAGGACTACCCATCACGTTAACTTCATTTCCCCCAATCCCATTGCTACCTTATGTGCTACTGTTGCTTTTCATTGCAAAGATAAAATTTTTATAATTTTATAAATTAAAATATGTGTGTGTGTATATATATATATATATATATATAATACACAAACACACACACACATACACACATACACACACTATATCTTCTTTATCCATTCATCTGTCAATGGACATTTGGACTCTGCATATTTTGGCTATTGTCGATAGCATTACTATAAACATTGGGGTGCATGTGCCCCTTCGAATAGGCACTCTTGTATCCTTTGGATAAATACTTAGTAGTGCAATTGCTGGGTCATAGGGGTAGTTCTATTTTTAATTTTTTGTGAAACCTCCATACTATTTTCCAGAGTGGCTGTACCAGTTTTCATTCCCACCAGCAGTGCAAAAGGGCTCCTTTTTCTCCACATCCTCACCAACATCTGTTGTTGCCTGAGTTGTTATTGTTAGCCATTCTGACAGGTGTGAGGTGGTATCATTGTGGTTCTGATTTGTATTTCCCTGATGATGAGTGATGTTGAGCATTTTACATGTATCTGTTAGCCATCTGGAGGTCTTCTCTGGAGTGTTTAGTGACATCTTTTGCCCATTTCTTCACAGGATTATTTATTTTTTGGGTGTTTAGTTTGATAAGTTCTTTATAGATTTTGTATACTAACCCTTTATCTGATATGTTATTTGCAAATATCTTCTCCCATTCCGTTGGTTACCTTTTAGTTTTGCTGAATGTTTCCTTTGCCATACAGAAGCTTTTTATCTTAATGAGGTCCCAATAGTTCATTTTTGCTTTTTATTTCCTTAACCTCTGGAGACCTGTCAAGTAACAAGTTGCTGTGGCCAAGGTCAAAGAGGTTATTGCTTGTTTTGTCCTCTAGGATTTTGATGGTTTCCTGTCTCACATTCAGGTCTTTTATCCATTTTGAGTTTATTTTTGTATAGTGTGTAAGAAAGTGGTCCAGCTTCACTCTTCTGCATAGACATTATTTTGATTGTTTTAAACTGTGTAAGAAAGTGGTCCAGCTTCACTCTTCTGCATTGACATTATTTTGATTGTTTTAAACAGTCTATATTCACCTATATATTTATACTTTTTTGTGCTTTTCATGCCTTCTTGCATTTCCACAATTCCATCTTCTGGCTAAAGAAGCTCTCTCAATTAGAGAATAGATTGAAATTGAAAGTCAATAATTCAATGTAGATAGACTGGTAGTTAATTCTCTTAGTTTTAATTTTGCCAAAAGAATATTTTTTGAAGGATTTGTTCACTGGGTACAACACTGTTGTCTGGCAATTATTTTCTTTGGCACTTTAAATATCCCATCTCATTGCTTTCTAGTTTCCAGTGTTTCGATTTAAAAATTAGCTGTAAATCTAACTGGTGTTGCTTTAAACTTTTTTTTCCTTTGGGTGCTTTAAGATTTTTTATTTGTCTTTGGCTTTTCAGCAGTTTTATTATACTATACATATTTTATTCAATTTTTCTTTGCTAACAAAATTTCTTCAATCTACAGCTGGATGTTCTTCATCAGTTTGGAAAATTCTTGACCGGTGTCTCTTCAAGTCTTTCTTCTGCCCCTGTTTTCTCTCTAAACTTCAATGACAAGGTCCAGACCTTCACACCATCCAATGTGTCTCTTATGGAATTTTCTTTATTTATACATTTTTTCCCATTCTGTACTTTAATCTGTATATTTTCTACTGACCTATTTTTCAAGTCACTAATCCTCTCTTCTGATGTGTTTAATATGTTGTAAAATTCATCTGCTTAGTTCTTAGTTTCAGTTACCATAATTTTAACTTTGAAATTGTTCATTTGATTCTTTTTATACCTTCCCAATCTCTGCTGAAATTTTCTGTCTTCATCAATTATTTGGAAATCCACGTATAGTAACCCTAATATATGAGTCACTTCTGGATCTACTACTTTTGGCTCTATTTCTCTCTGGATTTTTGGTCACTTCTTCCTGTTTTCCAACATGCTTCTAATTGTTTGATGACAAACATGTTGTTTATGAAAAGTGTTACAAGTTAGAACAATATTATCTTCCTCCAAAAATGATTTCATTTTTCTCTGTCAGAGAGACTATAAGCAGGTCATCTCGTGATTGAATTCCGGCTGGTCTATCCTCAGTTGGGTCTTATCCTAGGATATAGGTATTCAGAGGCCTCATTTAAAAGCTATGAGGGTTTACCAGGATCCTTGTTCCTCAGAAACTCTAAACTCTATAAGACTCTATAAGATTGCCAACAATCTGCTTTTTAGTCTCTTATCAGATATTTTCAATTTTATTCTTTGCTCACTCGAGAAGAATGTAAGAGAGTCTATAAGGAAAATTCCATCTGACATTTTTAACTCTCTTCTCTATGCTTCCTTTCCTGTGGAATCTTGGTTCCTCCAGCTTTAATTGTACCAATCAGGAAAATAATTAAACTTTTTCCATTTTAGAAAAAAACTTATTTATGTGTTCATGCCTCCACTTTCTGATATTTTAATATGTTAAAAGACTATGACTTTCTCATTATTCCAAAATGAACACAAGGAAAGGTGTAGTCACAGAAAGCAAAAAAAAAGTATTGACCTTCACTAGACAATTGACCCTCAGATTTTGTCAGGAAACCTAAAGCTTTCTCAAGTAGGAATATGGAGGAGAAAGAAGGGAGATGTGTTATTTATCACAGACAATACTCAGCACAATTTTATTGCACCTTGGGGAATCCAAAGCTTTTAAAGATGCTATTATTACTTGGAAGCTCTCCAGAGAGCACTAAGTATTAAAAATAGCACCTGTACTCCGCTAAGTCAAATCACCTGTTTATTACACAGAGTGATGAAAATCATTTAATAAAATATTACAGACACTTGTTCAAAATCATGCTCACAATTCATATGCTCAGAGAAGTTAAGGGGAACATCCAGGTCTGGTTCAATACATATTTTTTAAACGGATAACTCATTTAATGGGGAAATAGAGACAATTTCACTGGTTTTTAAAATTAAAAACATCAAAGTTCTGTGGAGTTTTCTTTTTTAAGTAGTCAAAATAAGGCCTTTGTTTTTTTTCTTGCTCAGCATTTACATAAAACCTCTGTAAGAGCAGCCCCTTTTTTCCTTTGTAGAACCTACTCCTCTTCCTGTGCTTGGAAAACAGATATAGGAATGTGACCAAGGCCCGGCCAATCACTGTTCTGTCCCATTGGCCACAGTTATGGGTTCAGCAAGAAACATGTAATCCAAGTTAGTCTGATGAGATCCAGTACTTGGATTGTTTAAAAAAGTACTAGAAAAAGAAAGTCTACTGGGATTGCTTAACTGGTAGAATGGTAGAATGGAAGGCCCAACGTGGTAATCACCACATAAGCAAAGTCCTGCCTCAGAGTGAAGCCCGAACCAGAATTTTTCAGTTCCATGAGTCAATAAATCACCCTTAATTGCTTAAACTAGGTTAACAAGACTGGGTTTAAGATCAACAAGTAAGAGTTCTTACTAACAGAACTACAGAAGAAAAGAATGGTAACAACTAAGTCTGTCAACAAGAGTAATTAACCCTCAAGCTTAAGACAAAACTCTAGCTGCTGAGATGATGCAATGGTGTTAGAAATACTTATTATGTATATGGTAAAATTTATTTCATTCCACCGATAGTGTTTTCATTTCCCACCTCCATGTACATTACATCCAACCCATGAGACATGAAAATTTATCAATAATATAAAATAACATCACTCCATTGTTAAAGTACCAGGGATGGATTGTTATTGGCATTTTAGCCTATTTCTCACAGACCCTTAGTTATTTGGAGATTGGAGCTAGTTATGAAACGTTTTAAGAAATGGAAAGAACTTTGTGGGTTGAATATTTTTAAAATTTTCTCTTCAGCATTGTCTTACCACTGTGGTTGTTTTGGTAGCTACAAGCAATATTCCTAGGAAAAAGTTTGCAAGTAATATAAGAATTCCTCAGCAACTTTTTGTCCTTTAAGTGGGCACAGAATCAAAGATGTGCACATACTGGGGTCACACATTTCTACTCATGGCATTTAATTACAAGTAAAGTAAAATGTGCAGGGTCAGAATTTTAAATATTAGTTCAGTAACCTTTATGCACCTAATCCTGAATGATTTTCTCCCTCTCTGGAGACACATCTAACGCCAAACAGTGGCATGAAGGTGAAATCAAGGTGAGTCATGATAACTGAAAAGGCATAAGAAAGGTACATGTCAGAATTATTAATTTAGACAAAGAAGACAAAATAATCCTTTCCCTAAAATTATGCCCTGATATTGTCTGCTAAACATTGAAGTGTGACTTTATTTCCCTCATTCATAACTAATCACTGTTTTCAGAAGGAAGGGACTAAAGAGAGAAAGATTTGGGTAGAGATATAACCATTTCAAAACCCCAAAATAAATAAGAAATAAAAAAATAAAACCAAAAAACCACCAAGGCAGTGGCTTTCAAACTTCACTGTGGGCTATATTCAAAAAAAGTTGGAAAATCAGTCTTAATGAGTATGTGTGTATATGTATGTGTACAAAACGGTCATATGTACTTATACATGAAAAAAGTCTTACACTTAAAAAAATCTTACATTTTAATGAACACTAACATTTTGTATTATACCCTATTCTATTCTATTTTATTCCATTCCATTCTATTAAACTGTTGATCATAAATCAATAAGTTACAACTAGATATAAAACACATGATTTGGCATAACTAAAACATAGAACACAGCTTAGGCTAAGAGAATTAGGCATATTCAAATCATTACCACACTAATTTCAATTAAGACTTTTCTGAAAAGAAATCAAATCAACTCTACACAGTGGAGTTTCTTATAACATTCATTAACTTTGCCAAATATTTTCATAAAGTGCTTAAAGTGAAATGTTTCATTTTAAATGACATCCCTCTTAACATTCTTTGAAATAACCCAATGCCAGCTCATCCTCTCATATTTGATCCAAGGACACTAACATTTTCCTTTTTTTTTTTTTCTTTTTAACTGCATGTCTCTATAAAAGTCAGTGAAACACAATGCCACAATGCCACAGGGTAATATGCTAATGTAATGAGGAGGTCATTTCATTTTCTGTTCTGTTTTACCTTGTAGTATCAACTACTATTTGACTATTGTTTCAGTAAGGAAAATGCTTTATTGAACCTTGGGGAAAACGATGTTTTTTTTTTTATGGTTATTTATTATTGAGACAGAGAGAAAGAGAGTGTCATTGGGAAGGGGCAGAAAGAGAGGGAGACACAGAATCCAAAGCAGGCTTCAGGCTCTGAACTGTCAGCACAGAGCCCGACACGGGGCTCAAACCCACAGACTGTGAGAACATGACCTGAGCTAAAGTCAACGCTTAACCGACTGAGCCACCCAGGTGCCTCAGGAAGACATCTTTTGATGAATGACAATATTAATATGTATAATACGTATAATATACATATACATACATACATATGTATATGTATGTATATATATATTCTTTCCAAGATAATCTTGGAATTAACACTTGTTTTCCAGATCCTCTATTAACTGAAAATTCTAATGTCCTGAATGACTCTTTGGTCCCTCCATTTTAAAAAAATGTGACTTGAGGGGCGCCTGGGTGGCTTAGTCGGTTAAGCGTCCAACTTTCGCTTAGGTCATGATCTCGCGGTTCGTGGGTTCGAGCCCCGCGTCGGCTCTGTGCTGACTGCCAGCTCAGAGCCTGGAGCCTGTTTCAGTCTGTGACTCCTCTCTCTCTGACCCTCCCCTGCTCACGCTGTCTCTCTCTCTCTACTGGAAATAAATAAAACATTAAAAAAAAATGTGACTTGCATTTCTATTAAAAGGATTTCTTGGGGGCACCTGGATGGCTCAGTTAAGCATCTGACTTCGACTCAGGTCATGATCTTACGGTCTGTGAGTTCGAGCCCCACATAGGGTTCTGGGCTGACAGCTCAGAACCTGGAGCCTGCTTCGGATTGTGTCCCCTCTCTCTCTGCCCCTACCCCACTCATCCTCTCCCCCCCCTTTCTCAAACATAAACATTAAAGATAAAAGATATTTTTTTTAAAAAGGATTTCTTGTACTAATCTCTGCTTAAGAATTTATATGTTGGTAATGTTCATAGCAGCACTCTCCACAATAGCTAAAACATGGAAAGAGCCTAAGTGTCCATCAACAGATGAATGGATCAAGAAGATGTGGTTTATCTATACCATGGGATACTACATGGCAATGAGAAACAATGAAATCTGGCCATGTGTAGCAACATGGATGGACCTTGAGGGTGTTATGCTGAGCGAAATAAGTCAGGCAGAGAAGGACAAATATCATATGTTTGCACGTAAGGAGGATTAGGAGGAACTTAACAGAGGACCAAGGGGGAGAAGAAGGGCAGAAATGGTGGGGAAAGGGAGAGAGGCAAACCATGAGAGACTCTTGAATGCTGACAAAAACTGAGGACTGATGGATGTGGGGGGAGGAGGGTGGGCATGGAGGAGGACACTTGTGGGGATGAGCACTGGGTGTTATGTGGAAACTAATTTGACAATAAACTATTTGTAAAAAAAAAAAAAAAAAAAAGAATTTATATGTTGGTATATTTGAAAGTACGCCCTCCAGAGATCGGACATGGCAATTACTGTCAACCCGACAGGCTGATGATGGGTGGGTGGGTTACCTGTTGATTCTCATGTCACAATTGCTAAACTTCTGTTGAAACTACAGAGGCTAGACCCAGCTTGCCAGATTTTTTTTTTTTGGGGGGGTCTTCTTTCTGCTTCAGAGATCATTTATAATCACACACAGGAAAAAAAGAGAAAGGCAAAATCTTGTAAGTCCCTTCTCACTGAAGCTGCAAGCTGAAGCAAATGGCATGATCTTCAGAGCTAAGAGTGAACCTATGTGGTCAAAAGTAGCCAATGTTACAACATGGCTCATTCAGCATTATGACCCAACTGGGCCACTCTAAACGCTGAGATTCAGTCAATGGTGGTTTTCTCAAATTTGTCTTTAAAGGTTGAAATTTATCATACTTACATGCTCAGCCACCCTTAAGATGCTTGAGTGTATGGCTATGTGTGAAATAAAAATGAAACCTACAGGGGCGCCTGGGTGGCTCAGTCGGTTGAGTGTCCGACTTCAGCTCAGATGATGATCTCACTGTTTGTAGGTTCGAGCTCCACGTCGGGCTCTGTGCTGACAGCTCAAAGCCTGGAGCCTGCTTAGGATTCTGTGTGTGTATCTCTCTCTCTGTCCCTCCCCTGCTTGCACTCTGTCTCTCTGTCTCTCCAAAATAAATAAACGTTAAAAAATAAATTAAGAAATGAAAGCTAAAGAGCTGCAGATTGAATGAGCAATCAAATGCACACAGCCTCCAAATACCTGTAAGTGCTATAATAATTCCACCAGGGTACGCTGAACAGTCAAGGTGCTTCCTCCATTGAAGAAGACATTGTCTGCCATGTTGCCTAGCACAGTTTTGAAGGAGGTATGAGGCTGGCAGAGAACATTTTCATTAGAAATCCTTATCCCTTAATTTCATCTCTTTCTTTCATTCTCTTCTTACTTC
Source organism: Proteles cristata cristata (assembly GCA_017311185.1). Lineage (NCBI taxonomy): Eukaryota > Metazoa > Chordata > Mammalia > Carnivora > Hyaenidae > Proteles > Proteles cristata. The sequence continues at coordinate 1,933,939 of JAESUZ010001551.1, read as the reverse complement.
ATTTCCATTTAGGCAAGTGAGAAAGACCAGAAGGAAAAGAGAGAGTGTTATGGAAGAGAAAACACAAGTGTGACCCCTGTTTGTGGATATGTCTGGTCACTTGATACTAAGTCAATAACCAGCCATATGCCTTCCTTGAGTCAGGTCCTTGAAGAATCCAAGATAAAGCAAGTAGAGAGAAGCAGCTTATTGGTGGTTAGGGTGTGGCTTTCAATTTTTAATATGCCTAGAAATCATCCTGAGATCTTATTAAAATGCCGACTCTGATTTTGAGTCAGGGTCTCAGCTTCTGCATTTCTGCTCTTACGGGAAACCCAAGCTGCACCCCATGTGATGCTCCACTGTCACTGTTTGGGTCTGGGGTACTGACCTACCCTTAGCCTTTTTCTTTAGAGGAATTTTTTTCCTTTCCTTTCTAAAGACATCTCCAGTGGAAGGAAAGAAAAAAAAAAAAAAGGATGGCATAGTAGAAAAAGCACTAGCTCTAGAATCAAAGTTGTGTTGGAATTCCATCTTTGCAACTGACTTGCAATCTGTGATTATAGGTGAGTTTTTCTTTTTTATTTAATTCTGCTAAAGCTCGTTTTCCCATTCACAGGTAAACACAATGGGGGGGAGGGTGCTACATTGTTTGAATATACCTTAATTTTTCTTAATACTGTGGCTTTGGCTCTTTCTTAGATGCAAAACTGTGGGTCTCTACACATGAGAGATCCAAAACTGTAAAGATCTATATACCATAAGTCAAGTATTTCTCCCCATTTCTAATACTTCTCTGACTCCAGAAAGCCACTCTCTAATCATGCTTTTAGTCATGACAGATTCCAGGGTAGACCAGGTTATTTAAAATACTTCTTGGGGCATCTGGGTGGCTCAGTTGGTTGAATGTCCAAATCTTGATTTTGGCTCAGGTCATGATACCATGGTTGTAGGATTGAGCCTGCTTAAGATTCTCTCTCTCAATCTCTCTCTCTCTCTCTCTCTCTCTCTCTCTCTCTCTCTCTCTTCCTCTGTCCCCTCCTCCCCTGTTCACACACATACTCTCTCTCAAATACAAATAAAATTTTAATAAATAAATAAATAATAATTCTTGCTGTGTCTAATGGCAAAAATACACTTGATTATTTTCTTTCCCCCCAATTCCAACAGTTGATAGACTTGTTCTAGACTTCTCTGGCTCTCATCTCCAATGGCACGTCCTCCATATCTTTCAGCTGTGCCTTCCAGTCTCTGTTCTCCAATTTGAAGTCAGATTCCCTTTACTCTAAGGGTCAATAAGACAATGGTACCCCTTCCTTCCCATGTTGTCCATCTGGAGAACCTGAGTTCCCTGGGAGAATCCAGAAGACACCTGTGAATTAACCAGAGGAATGAAGGGAAAAACAGCTAATGCAAGCCTTCCCTATCCCTCCCATATCCACGAACTAAACCCAGAACTCCAAATCTGGGGTTTAGGAAAGAGGTGAAAAGAAGCAGGGCTGGTTTATCGAATATCCTAGAAATAAGGAAGGAAATGGAAGAAAACCATGGAATGATAACTCCCATACCCTGCCTCCCCTGATAGCCTCTGGTAGTTGTCAAGGTAGGTGGGGCTAGCCCTGGGGATCATGAATTGACACTTCTGGGCCCTGTGATGACTTCTGTTTAGATGACACTAAAGGATCCTGGACACCTTCAGAACAGAAAGGACATATCAACCACAGACACCCTGCCTCATAAGAAGAATCAAGGATGGCTAAAGGACGCCTGTCCCTGCCCCCACTTCCTCTGCCTCATGGGCCTCTCTCCCACAAGCTGTTCCAGAACTAGCTCATTTCCATCTCAGAATGAATCAGAAGAATAGATGATCATTGGCTTATCTGTCTTACAAGAGGGAAGAGGGAGCCACCTGATATCGGCCACTTCATATGATTCAATCTCATATCCTGTTTAGCGAAACAAAGTTTCATGGCCACGCACACAGAAAAACTAAACCATTTCCATGGCTGAGCTATGCTGGCCTGAGCAAAATGATCTCAAATTCATTTCCTAAAAGGCTGCTTATTTTAAACGAAAACATATCGACAGTGGCCCTTTCCCTTATTTTCTACTTTTCTAAGGCAAGATAAACTCAGCACACTTCTTTAGGAAGCATCCAGTCCAAAGCAGCCACGATCAATGGAACCACTGTGCGTTTTCATGGTGTAAGGCATGAGAAGCACCCAACAGCAAACAGAACACCATGTCTGCCTCTGAGGAGTACAGTCTAGCTGGAGAAAGCAGAGAGAACAGTGCAAAAAGGTAAAGAATGAAACAACATTATTAGAAATGTCACAAGACAGACCATAATCATTTGCTAAATGAGAGGAACGGAGACTAAGTGCAGCGAGTCGAGAGGCAGGAGCAATCACCCAGAATCTGATTTGAGCCACTTTCTACCTAATTCAGCTCATCAATCACCACACCCTCCCACCTACTTCCTCTGGGAGGTTATCACAGAAAATGAAAATCACCTCTCTGCCTACTCATAACTCCCGGAAGACGAGCCAAGAGATATGTACCCAGCAGGTCTCAGACCACTCCCTCTCAATTACTGGCTCCATCTCAGGAAGATGGAAGAATGGGGTCACTTATGCCGGCCACTTTTCTCTCCTAGATGAAGTCAGTATGACATGGGAAGGGGGATCAAAAAGCTAATGGTTTCTGCCTCCACATAAACTGCAGCCACCTGGCAGTTTAGCAAACTTTATAAACCTCTTAATTCAGAATTTCAATCCGTCTGAGCAGTTGCCAAAGGTCAAAAGTGGCAGTAGCTGTAAGTATATTACAAATGCCAATTCAGGTACAAACAAGGCCACGTTAACGCCACACAACCACTGGCTATTTCCATCATTCCTCATGTGCTCTCACTTGGACCCTCCCACGGTACCCTGCTGTGCCTCTCTACTGAGGTCCCTATTGAGGACAGTACATCATCATGAACCCTGTCTCCAGCGTCCTCCAGAGTTAGACTGCTTCCTTACCCAAGGAGTCAAGACCAAGTGCTCTGTGAATGGCAAACTCTCAAGGCAGCAACAGCCCTGGCCACCTCCATGCTCCCTGCACTAAAGCCACACTGGAATGTTCCATGCAGAAATGCAGAGGATGCCCTCTAGGAGAACAACACTGTCACCCTGTGTCACTGTCAGGACCCGAGAGAGGTTCACTCACACCTCATGGAAACATCTCTAATTAGGTCCTTTCTGTCACCTCCCACATCATATCCACAAGAAACACGGGTCAATCTTACCTACAAAAATATCCCTCGAGCCCTTCCCTTTTCTCCAACTCTGTAGGCATCCTGTCAGTTGAATATTATTTATCATTACCATTACCATTTAGGTGGGGCTCCACTCAAGCCTTCTAATACCATTTCCACCCATGCTCTTCCAATCTATCCAAACATTGCAGCAAGAAGAATCTTCTAAGTACATTAAATGGATCATATCTTCCTGGGCTTAAAACCCTTCAGTGTCCCCCTATTATGCTCAGATTACTATCCTGGTCCACAAGGCCTTCTGGGACCAGGTCCAATCTTCTCCCAACAGAAGACCATCCGGTGCAGGTAGTAGGAGACGGCTGGTTGCAACTTCCAACTACCCAGGCTGGAATCCAAGGTTCACTGTTCCCCAGGAGAAGCCTGGGTCGGAACCTCAGGTCCTCTGCTCTCCATGGGTGCTGTGCAGCTCTGGGCCAATGACCTTCCCTGTGCTTCTGTTCCCTACCATGCAAAAGCTGCACACCTCATTGGACTGGGAGAGAAGTGAAGGGAGATACTACACATTGTAAAATGCTAAGAACAGTCTCAGTCCACAGTAAGCACTTTGTCATCAGCCTGGTGTGTATTCTTTCCTTAAACACATCTTACCCCCCTTCCATCTACTGTTCCCTCTGCTGGGAATGCTCTCAGGCCTCCCCTTGAACACTGTGTGGTCCTCCCCTCTCCTCTCTCAGATCACCTCTGCAAAACGGCCTTCCCTGCCAGGGCCCAGCAGAGACTCTCCCCAACCCATCTGTCATTCTCTACCACAACTCCTGGTTTGCTTCACAGCACTTCTTATTCTTTTTGGCCTTTCTTTGGCTCATTCACACATTTAGTGTCTTCTTCTTCCATAAGACTTTGATCTTTATAAGAACTTGGACTACAATATTTACATTGTATACCACTGAATCCCCAGCACCTAGAACATCACCTTGACTCAAGGATCTTCCATTAAGTTGCTATGTGTTCTTTTTATATTTCTTTTAATTTTTTTTAATGTTTATTTATTTACTTTGAGAGAGACAGACAGACAGAGAGACCAAGACAGAAAGAGAGCTCATGTGGGCAAGCACAGGAAAGAGGCAGAGAGAGACACAGAGAGAGAGAACCCCAAGCAGACTCTGCACCATCAGCACAGAGCCCAATGCAGGGCTCAAACTCACAAACCATGAGATCATGACCTGAGCCAAAATCAAGAGTCAGAAGCTTAACTGATTGTGCCATCCAGGTGCTCCCTTTTTATATTTCTGATGGTATTTAAATATATTTTGATATTACTAATTGGTACATAAATCTCTTTTTTAGATGACATTGTTCATCAATTAAAAATGACCCTGTCTTAAAAAAGCTTATTCTCTAAAATCATTCATAGTCGGGGCACCTGGCTGACTCAGTAGGTTAAGTGTCTGACTTCGGTTCAGGTCATGATCTTACAGTTCATGAGTTCAAGCCTCACCTCTGGCTCTGGACTGAGAGCTCATAGCCTGGAGCCTGCTTCTAGTTCTGTGTCTTCCTCTCTCTCTGCCCCTCCCCTGCACTCTCTCTCTCAAAAATAAATAAATATTTTAAAAAATGTTTTGATTGTTCTTAGTGAGGGAGTGGATGAGTCTTGCTCCATTCCTCATCTTACAGCCCTCATGCCCTCCAGAGCCCAGACCATCTCTGCAGGGCCAGGCTGGAGAAGAGACACCATACCTGGCCTCTTCATGGCCCAGCCTTCTCCACGCCCCTTAAAGTACATACAAGCCTGTTGTCAAGGCATCCCTTCCCTTCAGGCAGATGCTCAGCAAACCAAACTCTTAATGTTCCTTTGGTTCAACCCAATTCACCTTCTCTCTCCCTCTCTCTGTATGGATAGATGTGTGGGTGTGGATGTGTGTGTGGACAGGTATATACACTTTTTTGTATGTTTAGATGTTGTGTTAGCCCAGATTCCACCGAAAGCCCAGCCCCAGGCAAAGCATGTGTTCCTCATCTCTCAGAGCATGCCATCCCTGAGAAACAAGAGGGCAGAAGAGGAAATGAAGCAGGAAAGGAAGAAAGTACATTCCAGAGGTGGCCGCCCCTGTTCTCAAGCACAAATGGTTGTCCTATATCCCTGGCCCAACTTCTGAAAGAGGCCATGTGAAGGACAGCTCCTCAGGAGACTTGGTCAGGGGGAAAAGAGGGAACAGATGATATCCACCCAGTGCATGAGGGCTTGGGAACAGTCACTATAACAGCCTTTGGCCATTAGAGGTAGCAACAGTGATGTAGCTCTATAACCGTGAGAGCAGCGCACATCAGCAAACAGACAGATCTGGAGAGGCATTGGACTGGAGTCTGGTACAGATGGATAAAAAGGCGATGGCCACTCAAGTCTATTGCTCGAGAATGGTAGGCATGTGACATATAAGCTCACCACTCCTCAAGCTTGCGCTCATGGCAGACATGTCCAAATTTTTAACAGTTCTTTGTCTAATCTGGAGTCCAGGTTCAGCCTCTGAATCCATCTCAGCTGAGGGCTATCAACAGCTACTACATCCAATAAAACATGATACATCTTCAGGAGAAAACACTGCAATAAAAAAGCTCTTCCCACGTACACTGACTAACTTGATCTCTGCAAAGTTACAACATTCAGTGGAGAAGTTATAATTCATCTCTATTCTACAGATGGGCCACTGAGACTTGGAGGGAATGTATGGTGTGGAGACCATCAGAGCAGGGATGAAAATCTAGACTTTTGACTTCTGGGTTATATGGAAAAACCTAACACACAAATTATATGATTATTAGTATTGGGTTATAGTACGTACTTTATGTGGAAAAAACCTAACATACAAATATTATGTATTATAACCCAATGACTGATAATCATATAGTTATTTTGTTAGTTTAAATATCAGAAGATAAATGAGGTGTTTCCTAAGCCCTGTAATCTTGATTTTGTTTTTTCAAACATACACTGGAAGACAGAAATGGGACCCAAAAAGAACGAGAGTCACAACAGTAATGCAAATAAGGATAAGACTGGACTTAAAAAAAAACTAAGACCTTGGTAGGGGTGGGGGGCGGGGTGCTCGGCTGGCTCAGTTGGGAGAGTATGTTACTCTTGATCTCAGGGTCATGAGTTCAAGCCCCATGCTGGGTGTAGTGATTACTTAAATAAATAAAACTTAGAAAAAAATCAGACCTGGAATTACAGTGACAAAAACATCCTATCAAGCTGATGAAAATGATCAGTTGTAGAAGGTGGAAAATGCTCCAGAAGGGAAGCCCTTCCACCACACTTTCCATCTCTCTTAGCTCTGCAGATCAGGAACCAGTGTCCACGGCTCTCCTGGGGATTTCGGGAAAGGAGAATGCCATTTAAATGATACGCTTTCCAGAATCACACTCTCTGTACACCCTAACATGACAGCTTTCATCATTCTGCACTTGACATCAGTTTTGCAGATTAGCATCTCAGAGTGACACATACCTAATCTATGGGGCCAAGTTTATTCCATATAAAGCAGTTCTGACCTTAAGTATAGTGTGATTAGAAGTCAGTCTGCCCATGTTCTTCTTAGCTTTGATGTTTATTATAGGAAAGATGTGTCATTATTTCTAATGACCCTTCATTCCTCCACCATCCATCCAATATGTCCACCTGAATGTTCAGAGCTTTGTGTCTGCATTTTAGTAATCTGTCATCCACTACTTGGCAGGGAAATGCACTATCATATGGCATCAAGAAAGTCTGGGGGTCTGGCAAAATTTCACGGATCTAGTATTTAAGCCTTATTGGGGGTCTACTATAAGCAGAGAACCGTGCTAAGAACTGATAGCCCCCAGATGCATTCCTGGCTCAATTTCTCCCCCCAATACCATTTTCATACAAGTCCTGTAAAACTTTTGCTCCCCACTTTTCTTCAGTAAAGTTCATATCCTCAATCACATTATCCTTCCTGCACAAACACAAGCCAGACCATCTTTGTTTTTCATGGCTACTTCTGCATTGAGGATCCCAGCTAGACACCGCTCTCAGATCCCCAGCACTGAACTCAGACCAGTTTTGGCACAGTGTGCAGGCTCTGCTACCCAATCATAGTCCTTGCCCATTCCTGCCTGATTCCCAGCAAAGCATTACTCATAGATTCACAGATAGATAGATGACAGATAGACAGACAGATAAAGATAGATAGATAGATAGATAGATAGATAGATAGATAGATAGATAGATAAAGATGCAGAAATGAATAAGATGCTGCTCCTTTCATTTAATGTTCCAACCTAGATGATATAACCCAATAGTGAATCAAGAAACCAACTTCGGGAATTATAAGCAGAATTTTTTAAAAAACTAAAATAGAATTGATTTGAGAATGGAATATACCTCACATATATACCGATATCTAGGGTATCGTTTCATGAAGGTGTGTGTGTGTGTGTGTGTGTGTGTGTGTGTGTGTGCGTGCGTGTGCGTGTGTGTCTGTGTGTGTATTCTTCACTGAGGGTAATCTAACAGTTTGAAAGCTGAAGTTTTCCACAGGGAGAAAACCATCATTTGAACACATAATGATATGAAATCTACACATGGAGAATCCCTAGAGTGACACATAATCAGCACTCAATATGCATATATGATGGTGGAGATCAGTACTAATGAGAAGTAAACGTGATGTTCTGGCAATGGTGAGAAACCAAATTTTCTAAAGCCCATGTTCATCATAATTCTCTTTGCTCAAAACCACTGTATGTGCTCCCCTACCCCCAGAACATAATGCGAACTCATGAGCATGGCACTTGAGGACCTCCACGTTTATCTTCCGTTAGTTGTCACTCCCACCTTACTTTAGGTACCATACTGTTGCTATACTTCCCCTGCCCCCCCATTTTTTTTTTGCCATATCCTGAATGTATTCTGTTTTTTTTTTTGACTGCTAGGCCCCAGCATAAACTCTTCCTTTACAGAAGAATGCTCTTCCTTCTCTATCTGACCACTAAAAGTCATAAACTTATTGTGACTGGCTCTTGCTTTGTCTCTCCAGCTAAGTGGGCCATCCTCCTTCTGGTCACATTATTCTCTTTCCTTTGAGGAACTCCACAAAGTTTCATGTGTTCCTGGTTAAACTGTCAATCATAGTGTCCCACTGCCTTTTGCCCCCCAGGGGAAGCCATGTGACAAAATGTAGTGATTGGTTGGAAAAATAGGCATGTAAATAAGGCAGAAAACTGTATTCCATTTCTGGTGAACAAAATCTGTTCTGTGTTATAAAAGCAGTCCCCGAAGACCACCAGTCCTTTCCTGTCCATCAGAACCAGCCAGAGGGTTCCTTAAACCACTGGTTATTTGGCCTCCCCTCCCCTGCCCCTACCGAATTCCTGAATGGGCAAGTTGGAGACAATGGCATTTCTGAGATTTGCATTTCTAATAAATTCCTAGGTGCATTAGCTTCCTATCGCTGTATAACAAATTATCCACAAACTTAGTGGCTTGAAACAACACAAATGTATTCTATTACAGTTCTGGAGGTCAGAAATCCAAAGATAGTTCTTTAGGGGCCAACTAACACAAGGTGCCATCAGGGTGGGTTCTTTTGAGAAAGCTGAAAGGGAGAATCTATTCCTTGCTTCCTCCAGCTTCTAGAAGCCCCCTGCATCCCTTGATCCATGGCCCCTTTCCTGCATTTCCAACCTCTTCTTTATGTCATCCCAACTTTTACTACTAACTCTGGTCTCCTTCTTTCCAAGGGCCCACAGTGGACCCATCCAGATCATCTGGGATAATCTCTTCATCTCAAAATCTTTAACTTAATCACATCTGAAAAGTCTCTTCTGCCATATAAGATAACAGTCTGGGGAAAAGGATGTGGACATATTTGAGAGGCCTTCATTCAACCTACCATACCGATGCTATTCCTGACAGTCTAGGGCCCACACTTCAAAAACCACTGAATGACCATCACTACCAAAACCAGTCTTGTATTAAATTATTCTTTATTCTGCCTGTCTCTGCTCTAGCCTACCAGATTCAGAGTGTGCTGAGGGCAAGATTAAATCTTGCCCATTTGAAAGAAAATGCTTTAATTCCATTTACATCCTCATTTGTGACTACTGGCATATACATCTTTCAATTAAAGTTGGGGAACAGGCAAACAGAAAATAATCATGAAGCCAATACCTCAAAGTAGAAAGAGTGGTTAATAAGACTGACTCAATTCCTTCCTGCCTGCCCAACAATACAGTGTTTTACTTGATTAGGCTTATCTCAAATTCCTCTGATTAGGCTTATCTCAAATTCCTCTATTGCTGGCTGCTACATATTGCCATTTTGATGGCCCCAGATATTTCAAATTTTTCTCAAACCAAATTTGGGTATCTAGGCCCATCCCAAGCTCCATTTCATGGGCTCATCTGAGAAACAGCTTCACCACATATTAGAGCCAGAAATCTTATCAACATCACATCAAGTGCAGGTGACATATAATACACAACAGGTATGTGCCTGGAAATGTTCTAGGTTTTCCACACATACTTACTCATTAGTTCTTAGAGGTCTTGTTCATTTTTATATCTTCCCAAATCCTAAACAAGGGCATAGAGCTAAAATAATTTTACAAATCCATATTAGGAAGTTCACAGTGAAGCTTAGAAACAATCAGACAAGGATCAAAGGTTTTCCAGGAGGTCTGATTCTTCAAAAAGACAAGGGGATGGAAAATGGGTCCTTCACGGTCTCTTCCAGCCTCCTAATTCTGGGCATTGAGGTACCCATCCTTTGTTCTTGGTGATTTACTGTATCTGATTGTAACTCAGAATTCAAACATAAGGCTCTGCCTTCTTTTCCATCAGGATTTTAAAATCAATATCTTCACCATTTATGAAATTGTGTGATGTGCTTTGAAGACTTAAGGCATCTTAGAGAGAGAGGGAATGTCACCTTGTACTATCGTACCGATGTATTACATAATGACTTCTTTAAAAATCAAAAGCTTGTTGGTTGAAATGCTATTAAATCGTAACCTTCACATAAAAGCAGCACATGATCATTTCAGTGGTACAAAAGGCAAACTTTAACTGTAGTGGGTGAGAACTGTTATAAGAGAAAAAGATAATCTAAGTTTTTAACCACTTAGTTACATGCAACATGAAAGAAAAAAATTTCATAAAGGATAAGCGTTACTCGCTATACTTGTCAAAATACCTAATATGTACCAAGGACTGTGTAACAGTGTTGAACACAGGAATCCTTACCCTGATAATCTAGTGAGGAGGACAGACATTAAACCTAATAATCATGAATAATTAAGTATGAGGGGCACCTGGGTGGCTCAGATGGTTAGGCGTCTGACTTTGGCACAGGTCATGATCTAGTGGCCTGCGGGTTCAAGTGGCCTGTCCTCTGTGCGGACAGCTAGAAGCCTGGAGCCTGCTTTGGATTCTGTGTACCCCCACTCTGTCTCTGCCCTTCCCCCTTCTCTTAAAAATAAATATTTAAAAAATTAAGAATAAGTGAGTATGAGGGGGGGGCATCATGATGTCTCCAGGGGAGACAATATTCCAACTGAGATCCTAAGGGTGAGTACTGACCAGCAGCAAAGAAGGGAAAAGAATCTTCTAGCAAGTAATAAACTACCCTGAAGGAGGGGCAAAGAATGGACTGGAAACACGGAGGCATGTTCAAGAATGTTTAACCTTGACAAGGTGGATGGGGAAAAGCTGACACATTTGTTTGCATTCAGTCCCTCTACATTTTGCATGTTAAGTCTCCTGATTCAGGACAACTTTCTAGAAAGGAGGCTTTCTTTATACAACTGAGTACACTGAAGAGAATCCCAAGTAAGTTCAGTGCATCCATGAGAATATAATCAGTGTGATTATATTCACTTAGAATATAGTCTAAGTGATCCCTGATAAAAGTGTTTGTGAATGGGCAGACTTTCTTAAAGGAATTTAAGATAATTCCGTTATTACATAGAGATATAACGTGGGTTTTTCTACTGAAATCTTCAGTTTACATATCCATGAGCAGTGGTGGAAGGAACTATTTATATTTTAAGGTGTCTTCACAGGGTTGGTTACATTGCGTGTGGTGACCACACGCAGATAACAACACACTTCCTACTAAGAGGTCTTATTACAAAAACGCTTAATCGAAACAGAAAGAGAGGGAGGTAAACCATAAGGGGCTCTTAAATATAAAAAAACAAACTGAGGGTTGATGGGAAGGGGTGGGTGAGAGGGGAAAATGGGTGATGGGCATTGAGGAGGGCACTTGTTGGTATGAGCACTGGGTGTTGCATGTAACCAATGAACCAAGGAATCTACCCCCAAAACCAAGAGCACACTGTATACACTATGTTAGCTAACTTGACAATAAATTATATTTAAAAAAAAAAAAAACAACCTTAATCAAGCTCGTACTGTGTAAGAGACACCCTGCTGACAGCCTGCCGTACATTTCTCATTTCACCTTCACAATGACCCTGGCAGGTAGGTACAATTATTATTCTCAGGTTATAGATGTGAAGTTGACTCTTCAAAGATCATACTGCACGTCACTCATGGAGGCTCTTAACGCTACCCACTGCTATCCAGGAAAACCTTGCTTTTGTTCAATGTTGATCAGTTTTGCTGAGGGGACTTGGGATGCTTTTCTGCCCTGTTTTGTTTCTCTTTGAATTACCATCTAATGGTTATTGCTACAGTGTTTAATAAGCGATACATTATCCCTGGGCATTGGAATTAATATCATTACTCAGAGATAGTAAACAGAAGTTTGCATTTGTGCACTGCCTGGAGGTGGAAACATCAATAAAAGCCTGAGGTGGGAGGAAAAAGATGAACATACAGACTTGAATCAGAGGCAAGGGATGCAATTTGATGTGGGGTAATAAGAAATTCTGCCTAGGCTAGCAGAGACACACCATCCTTCACCATTCCTTGCCCAAACTGCCTGGCTGCATTTCCCCTAACGCGGCTTTTCTGTCCTCCACAGAGCACAAGTGTCCCAGCCCTGCCCATCACACACACACGCGCACACACATGCACACACACATCCCTCTCTTGTGCACGCTCTAGGGTACCTAGAACCCAATATTCAAGGAGCAATGAGCTGCAAGCCCCTTTGACAAAGTTTGCTTGGGGCCCAGGAATTTTCATCTACAACCACGAACTGAAGACATTTAAATTAAAAATTTCCTACAACTTCAGCAACAGCTAGGAGAACAGTGACTGAGTTTACTGAATTGGCCTGCAGCCTTACAAATGGCAAAGTGGCCGCCACAGATAAGAAGTGGCTCGTTACTGAAGGTATCTACGTTAACCCCATGCACTGAGCAGAATAAAGGACCGTTAATGATTCCGAGGCCTGTCACAATAGAACGGAATGGTGGTGATTTGACAGTATCTACACATGCTTTTCCTGTGACATTTCTTATTAAGTCCTGGTATAAAAGCACGTGTTAATTTTTATGATTTATGTCACACTATATGCTCGAGGCTGGATATGTGAGACACTTTCCCCGGACTAATATTTCATAACGAACAGTAAACAAACAATAAGCAATGACAAGAAGAGAAGAACCCCTTTCCAGGATCGTATGGTTAGTTCTGACATTCAGGAAATTGCTCTAGTGCCAGAAGTCAGTTTCTGCGATTGTGATCGTGTTTCCGCACATAAAATTAATTACGTGCCCACCTCCTTATCCCCTTCATTTCATCACATGCCAGTTGACCCTTAAACTTGTAAGGTCACATTTTTGAAATAATATTTTCTTCCTTTATAAAATACATAATGAAATAGCCTGCAGAGCACCAGAAATCTTGGAAATGCCTGTTTACCCATTCTTTTGTTCATTCAATCAATACCTGTTGAGTATCTACTAAGAGACAGGCACTTTTCTAGAAGCTGAGGATCTCTCAGTGAACAGGACAGCTAAGAGACACAGACAATTAATAAGCAATCCATTAGATGAACAAATTAAGTTTGGAGCAGTAAGTGCTAGGAAGGAAGGGAAGTGAGGCACTACCTCCTAATGGTGGTCAGAGAAGGATTCTCTGCAAAGGTGACATTTGAGGTGAGAGCTGAATGGCAAGGAGAAGCCAGACATGCAAAGATCTGAAGAGCGTTCTGGGTAGAAGAAATGGCAAAGCTCAAAGGCCCAATGACAGGAACAAGACTAGCTTGTTCAAGAACGGATGAAGTTCGATGTAACCTGAGGAAGGTCTGATAGATGGGAGATAAGGTCAGGGAGGGAGACAGGAACAGATAGGTGGGGCCATGCAGGCCACGGTGATTGTATATTAATGACAAGCAGAGCCATGGAAGGTTTAAGGCCAGGGGATGACAGGTTCTGACATTTTATGAATTACAGCTCATTTTTAGTCATGGGCTAAAAGAGTGGACAAAATTGTGCTCCATTCAAAGACGTCAGTTCCTCACAGATCCTAAGGACTCGTTCTTGGTCAGTATGTGTAGTGATTGAGAACATGGTGAGAGTCAGAAAATCTAGGTTTGAATCCTTGGTCTGCCATTAATATTCTGTGTGATTTTAAGGACTCTATTTAGCTTACAAAAGTCTTAGTTTCTCTGTGTAAAACCTGTGGTAATAATTCTCTCAGGGTTTTGGAGAGAAACAAATCAGACCTTACCATAACAGAGCAGCACTGGTGCCTGGCCCAGGGTGCACATTCAAAAGAATAATAGCTGTTAGTGTTAGTATTGTTAATACCAGAGAAAGAGGCAAAGATGAGGTGAAGGATGAAGCAACTGCACAGATCACTGAAGGCAGAAGACACACCTACAGGGCACAGACAGAGACGATCTCCATGCTCCAGATCCCTGACTAAGTACCACGTGTTTAATGTCCCACACATGGCAGAATCTGCACCAAAACAGAATTTCAGAAAAACTGGAAACAATCCAAATGCTCATTCATGACCAGAAGCATGGACCAGCAACATGTATATCTTCAGGCAATGAAAGACTCCATGGAAACGACAAGGAATGAACACGGGGCACCTGTGTGGCTCAGTCTGGTAAGCATCTGACTTGGGCTCCGGCCATGTCCTCACAGTTTGTGAGTTCGAGCCCCACCTTGGGTTCTGTGCTGACAGCTCAGAGCCTAGGGCCTACTTTGGATTCTGTATCTCTTGCTGCCCCTCCCCCACTCACACTCTGTCTCTCTCTGTCTCAAAAACAAATAAACATTTTTAAAAATCAAGAAAAAAAAGAAAGAAAAGGAATGAACCGTGGCCACTCCCAAAAGTACAGATGAATCTTACACATATGTTCATTGAGAGAAGCTGGAAAGGAGAGACTACAGGCTGTGTGATTCCATTTAAATGAAGTTCAAGAACAGGTGAAACTAATTGATGTTAACATCAAATAGCAGTTACCTCTTGGGGGAGTGTATTTGGAAAATGTTTGGAAGGGACACAAAGGAACCTGCTGGAACGCTCCAAAGTCTTGTGTACCTTGGTCTAGAAGGCGGTTCCACAGAGATATGCATATATAAAGATAACATCAATCTGTACACTTCAGGCTGGCATACTTTATGAACGTTTATTGTATGTATGTGGGCTATACCTTAATTTTCTTTTTTTAAGTATCATTTCAGGGGATCAGAATTAGCTGAATAAATGAACAAATGGTGATTGCTCTTTTCAGGAGAATGCCAACCTAAGAAACTTTTGGGAATTCATTCGCTTCTCGGGCTGTGTCCCCCTTCTACATTCAACAGCTCTACCACACTGTCAGCCACAAGGCAGGAAATAAGCCAAAGGGCTTCATGGCAGGACATCTGGGAAGCGTGTCCAACTGCGGCCATGACTAACTTCTCAAAATCTATTCCTGCAACTGGCAGTGCCTGCTTGGCACCGTATCCTTCATTTGCGCTGAATGCGTCTGCACTAAATGAATGCTCAAGGGGAGGACGGTCTCTTCTATATTAGAAGTGTATCGCAGGTACCTGGGTACTCTATAAAGAATAAAAATAATAACAGGAGGCTTCGGAACAACTGAAGCTCAGAGCATATGTTTAGGCAGCACTTTTTGGCATTTTAATGAGGGAAACTCAGAGAGCTTCCAGCATAGGAAAAGAATCGAAATGGAATTATTTCTTTTCCCTGATAAAGCACCCAACTCACAATGCAAAAGCCATTAAATCTCATCATGTGGCGTTAAAAAATGTTTTGCGGCTAAGATCAGCCAAAGATGTGCCCAGGGCAAATTTTTATGACCATATCAGCACGACCTGAAATTCAAATCAGCAGACTAGCTAGAAATACATGCTCACTAGAACTGTTCAGGTTTTCTGCATCTATCTCAGTGAAAAATGGTAGCAAAAGAAACCTTCCTTTCCTGGAAAAACACTGTCTAAGAACAAAGTAATTCAAGACTAGTTTTCACAAAGTAATAACAGGCCATACATAATTGATTGCCTTTAGTCTGAGTCTCTGGGTATCACAAATCATAGTTACTAGCGCTTCAGCCGAACAAACTTCCCTTCCAGAATCAGGCTGTCCATTTTGGTACTACCTGACACCACATTAGTGCCTTTAATGCACACTTTACTGCACTGTTCTTCAGTTTCTTCTTTGGTGGAGAGCTCCTATTCCCAACAATAATCCCTGTACTTCCTGTGTGTTCACCACTATCCCTGATGGGAGGCAGAAGGGAAATTCTTCTAGGAGGGAACTGACTTGGACTTAGGATCTCACCTCAGGCTGGCAAGAGAATATGAACTATCCTGGGAGATACAATGCTTTCCTATGAAATCATATCCTGACTCCTTCCATTAAAACCCTAGAATTGCACAAAAATCAGGAAAGAAACACTAAAATTATACCAACTCTTTGGTCTCACAAACATTGAGCAGCTGTAGCCATAAAAAAAAAAAAGAATAAATAATTCATTCGAAAACTCTCTTTCTTTGCACATCATAAAGCTCATAGCCTCAGTTGCAAAAGGAGATGTGAACCACGGCTTAGGAATTTTGAATTATGCCACAGCCACCACAGGAACCAGACTCCCATGCCTTTCACTCCTTCTGTATATAAGCCTAAGGGGCTTTCCATCATGTAGCCAGGAACCACATGTGTTTAGTTAGTGACGAAAATGTCACTAGTCTGAATTGAGATGTGTTGTATTAAACATACACAAAATTCAAAGACTTAGTATCCTCACAAAAGAATGTAAAATATTTCTCAATAATTTTAAAATATTGATTACGTGTTGAAATGATAATATTTTTGACATATTGGGTTAAATAAAATATATTATTAAAATTAATACCACCTCTTTTTACTTTTTTAATGAAGCCATTCATTGTTTTCATTATATATACGACTCTTGTTGTGTTTCATTTGGATAGCACTGATGTAGACCACTCTGAAATGCCATTGGGGCTTGAGTTCTTTCCTTGTGGAAATGGGGAATTATCATCCTAACAGTGCCTATAGACACTGTGTCTGTCTTAAAGGATGAAAAATATAGGGGACGAGGCAACAATATAACTGCCAAGTGCATCAAATGTTTCATTATGCTGACACTTTTCTAAGCACACTGCCAAAAAAAAAAAAAAAATAGAAAAGAAAAAGAAAGTATGACATAGTCCCTTATACTCCTGAAACAGTAATGAGCCAATATTAATATCAAACCAGACTGTCTTAAATTTGCTTTCTGCTTCTAACCTCAGTTTCCCCATTTGTAAGAGGAGTACATATACTTCCTTTTTTAGAAAATTAAATGAGATGGTACAGATCAATGCTTAAAATACCATTGAACAGTAAGGGAATGGGAAAGATTTTGGCATGAGACATGTTGAGCCAGGAGCTAGAGGAACAGCAAGATTAAAATGTGTCCATTAAGCAGTTGGGTATCTAAGACTGGAGATAAGGAGAGAAACGAATAGATAAAATCACTCTAGCACATGTGCACAACAGCCACTGCAAACTCAGAGGTGCTGTGGACCCAGACAGGTGAGAAAATGAGTGAAGCTAGGCATGAGGGGTGAGCGTACATGCATTGCCAAGTGGGGGGTAAGTACCCCATCTAAACCACACACCTCTGGCTCAGCTCCAGAACTATCTAGAGCAGTGTTACCAGATTTTCCAATTTTTAAAGAGAATCCAGAAATTCACATTTTTAAATGTTTAGCTTTTTTTTAAAGGCACTCATGCTAGATGGAACCTATGGGAAAACAGTTTAATACATCTGCTGTCTAGAAGGTCAACAAGATAACTTGCTAGACTCCTACCACTTGAAAGTTAATGTAAATCTCAAATAAAATTCCCACAAGTCCCAAAACAAGTGAGCTACCAAAGCAGGAGGGGGAAATTCTTCTCCTCTTCTTCCTCTTGGCTTCACATGCACCAGAACCTGGGTGCCTCGGCTACATCTGCCCCAGTGGCCTGTCTCTCTCCCAGCCCCTGACCTGGACGTTATGCAGATTGTTTACAAGATCACTGCAGAAGCCCTTGGACTCTGCAGGAGACACGGGACAAAATCCAAGGTGCTCCTCTGGCTATTATTCACTGCCCACTTTAGGTCTCTCTGGAATATTCTCTTTCAGTGTCAGGCACTCTCTGCTACCCATTTGGGTAAATAAATTACCATACTGTGTAAATGTGTACAATCTGTAAACCTCAAAGAACTGGCTTGCAGAATAATTTTTTACTCTATCATACTTTAAAAATATGCTTAAGAAAGAAAGAACTAACAGTGGCCCCTCTATATCTATTATAGTAGAGGAGTAGAGGGATTTCTAGCTGGAAAATTAAAATTACAGTAGTCACTCCTTCCTCAAGAAAGTGATTCTTAGGAAATGCATTTTAAAGAGGATGACTTTCAGGCTAACATTTTAATTTTAATTTAACCTTCCCAGAAAATGAAGTGCTTTGTGTAGATTCTTTTGGTTTTATTTAAGGCATAAAAATTAGTTCTGAGCTGCGATAATTGTGGGCTTAGGAATGTAATCATTCCAAGCACCACTTCTGACTTGCTTAGAAACCCTACAGATCTTGAGTTGCTGTTTATTACTAATTCAAAGTTGGCAAGTTATTTAATTGTGAAGCAGAACCTGAAGTCAGAGTATAGTGGAAAGGTTGGAAGTAAATCATTCTGTTTTGCTTTCAACGGGTTACCTAAAGACTGGATGCATGGTGTGGGGCAAGGCAGGTTTTAGGGAACATGTTTCTCTAGCTGTTAATCTTCTTAATTAAAATGGGAACAGTGACATGTCCCAAGGGTGGAATAAAATATTGGATTTAATATTAAACCAGAATTCTACCTTTTGAAACCAGCCACAGATAGGACAAATAACCACAGTCCCTATTAACCACGTTTATGATTTTTGGACTTCGCTGTAGCCTTTTGTTGCTATGAAGAACCAACCTAATTATCATTGGTTATATTTACTTGTTTAAAGAAAAACAAGGGGGCCAAGGTTTTGGCCACGAAAATTTTTGACGTCCATGATGCAGCTGGTAAACTATTTCTAAACATTTTAGAATTATGTGTTTGAATCCATGACAACACACATACATATATATAATCAACATGAACTGAAGTGCCATATGGCATTTTTTTTCCTTCTTTATAATAAATAGAGGTTCCTTGAAATGTTTTCAGAAAAACAAACTTACGCTTAAGTATGGGGCACATCTGAATTGAGACTCCTTTGAACAGAGTTATAATTTACAAGCAGCACTCTGCCTGAAATTTATGGTACAGAAACCACTGAAATTAACTTAATTAACATGTCTGGCATCTACCTGTATTTCAGGTGGTTCATATTGTTCAGTAATTCAAGAAACAGATAAAGATTTCATTGTTAACTGTACCTCTCCTAAAATTTCGATATTAGAAACAATAATAGAAATAACTACCTGCCTGAATATTTACAACATGCTTCCCAGTGTTTGGGAGAAGAAAAGAAGACGCACTGCTGACCTGAGTGTCGACCTGGGTCTCAAAGTGCATTTTGTGGGAATGTTTTGGCCTGTTGTTGCCATTCCTCCATTCTCACACTTCCCTATGTGCTAGCACGCTGTGGAGTATTGGGCCCCTTGCTAGACTTTGGGGATGCAACAATTAACATGGCTTTTCCCTGCCCTCAAGCACCTTACACTCTCCTTCACTCAGCATCTAACAGATCCAGGGGAAAGGGGTATCTCAAGGTCACAGATTGCGCCACAGAAAAATAAGTACTGGCACCACCTGGTGCGTGTTCGTCTCTTTGTTTGGTTCTTTCTAGGCGTCAGTATTTTTTTTTTAATGTTTTATTTATTTCTAGGAGAGAGAGAGAGAGAGAGCGTGAGCAGGAGAGGGTCAGAGAGAGAGGGAGTCAAAGACTGAAACAGGCTCCAGGCTCCGAGCTGGAAGTCAGCACAGAGCCCGACGCGGGGCCTGAACCCATGAACTGCGAGATCATGACCTAAGCGAAAGTCGGACGCTTAACCGACTAAGCCACCCAGGCGCCCCTAGGCGTCAGTATTTTTACATAAATAATGTAATTTTTTATTTTATTTTTTTTTATATTTATTTTTTATTTTTTTTATTTTTTATATTTTTTATATTTATTTATATTTTTATTTTTATATTTATTTATATTTATTTATATTTTATAAAAAATAAATTTACATAAATTTCTGGCTTCTCTTTAAGCAAACAAAAATATCCTATCAGATCTTAGCACGCGAGACCAGGAACCCCTCTTGGGATCGGCTGACTGGGGCCACGTGGTGGAACTGCACTGCAGGGTTCGCTGTAAGTGCTTTCTCTGGGTCACCAGTGTCCCCACCTCTCCCAGTAGGTTCATCGGTCACTTGTTTCCTTAAGCTGCTGCTTGGTTCTGGTGCTGGAGTGCTGAGTGTCCGACCCTGCGACCCTGCTAGAGCTGACGAGTGGTCAGAGGGCCTGGTGCTAGCCCTGGGCATTGACGCTTATTGAATGTGCAATCTAGCATGAGTTGCTTAACCGTGCTGACCCTCAGCTTTCAGTTTTCTCTTCTGGGGCGGGGGGAGAGAGATAATAATTAAGGACAAAACTAAACTTTCTGGGCATGGCAATCATGAGTCTCCAGAGACAAATCTATGGAAGGGTTTCCCCAACCTGGGCAGCACTAGGCAAAGGAACAGTATTGTAATTATATTTCCAGAAGATGTATCTTGAGAGTCAGAAATAATAGCCTGTGTCTGATTATTATGGTAAAGACCACACAGTAGTCTCAACTGAATTAAATTTCATCACATGACCTCTATGAGATAAACATCACCTATTTGGCCAATGAAAAAATTTGACCCAGGCTGAAAATGATTGAGGAACATGCCCTGTCATGAAATGCTTATATCTTTACCACGTCAACTTTCCAGACTGTCCCCATGATTTTAATACCCATGAAGAGACCTGAAACAACTAACACAACCGAACTAAACACTAACTAGTAAGGTGAACCACCATTTTCTAGGGATACACTCCAGATAGAGCCCAGACCATTTTTGAAGAGGAACACTTTTTAAGGGGCATTACATGTAACACTGGGAATATATTTGGAATACATATTTAGAACACATACTCATATGGACTTTTAATAAACTGGTAGTGTTACAGATTTTGAGGATGCACTCTCTGTCAATAAATGTCTCTCAACATTACATTATTTTCCTGGAGACAGTTATCAGTAAGCCGTATTCAGTAACCTCAGAAAACAAATGTCCTTAATTGTATTAAAGTCTACTTTTATTAATCCCCTTCCTACTCTCTATTTGTACCATTTCAACCACACTACAGTTCAGAAAGATAGATGAAAATGGACCTGGCTCACTTTCACACAAATTTCCTCAAGACCTGGATATGGTTAAAGTCTGATTTAAAGGAAATTAAAGGATTATCATGTAGCTTTAAGGAAAGACTCTCCATAGGAATGGTAAGCTTTTCTAATGCAGTTACATTTTTATTAGGCTCACAGAAACTCAATTTCCTACTGACTTTAGGTACACACTGATGGAACGAAGTCAAATATATCTTTTTTAAAAAGATGCAGCGGGCTTATTTAAGTTTCTTCCAAGGCTCACAATAATTGAGGTAGATAACATTCTAAATGAACAAGCAGAGGAGTGACTTGAGAGTGCAGAGGAGCCCTCATGTAGTTAATTTAGAGGCACGGTGGGAAATAAACCAGGAGCCATGTGAAGACAAACCAGTTCCTGGTGGGAGGTGCGTATCACTGAGTAATGTGCAAACTACTGTTTACACACTGCGATCAGCTGGTGGCAAAGGGAAAAAAAAGTTTAAAGATAATGGCACTGCCACCCTCATGTCTAAACCTCCAAATTAAGTGAAGAAACTCAGAATGGAGAGCCAGGTGGAGAACATAGTGCCAGGAAGCATACACGTAGCATGCAGGAATTAAACATGTTAGCAGCAACTGCAGAAGACGTGACTGCAGCCTGGTATAAACTTTCTGAAACAAGAATGTACAAATCAGGCTGTGTTTGGTGATGGCTCTTCACAGAAGCCGATGGTCCCAAGAAATCTAAAAGGACCATAAGCCACAGTTCTCGGGTTATATAGATTTCAAAAATTGGAGAGAAATGCCTAACCATCCCAGCTTTTTATTCTCCTCAGTGAAAGTTTTGACAACAAACAGAATTATCAGCTAGAATGGCCATCAAGTCATTAAAAAAATAAACAATAACGCAATAAATAAATACAAACATCAGAAGAACTGGATCTCTTTACAGTGGGCAATTACTTTTCGGAAAAGACAGTAAAAAGCCTGCAAATGAGTTTGGGGCAGGCTAGGTCTCCCACGATACAGAGTCTTCACATAGTTAGCTTGAAGGAGGTTTTGAAAGGAATGCTTTTAGACCAACATCTCTGAAAGGAAAGAGCGGGAGAGAAAGGGAGGAACTGGCAGGTGAAGTCCCACTTGTAGCTTGTGGGGACTAATGAAGATAAGGTACCTTGTGTTGAGGAGAAAGGGCAGAGGGCTTTATACCCTCCAGTGCTAAGTCACTAGAGACAGGCTACCTCATGAAAGAGGGGCACGCCTCTGGGAGAGTTGGGGTGATGGTTCCTTAGCTCCTGCAGGAGGATCCGGACAATTCATCAAATACTTCATGCAATACTTGTGTTTCAGAGTACTAAAAATATTTTAAAGCATTGGCATTAGGGACAATCACCTATATGCTTTTAATCTTAAAGCTCACCATAATGCAAGGGCCACTTAAGACACAAAAGTAAAACATTAACAGGTTAAAAGCTTTCAGTGCTCTCATGTGGTCTGATAACATCTCCAAGAAAATCAATCCTCTTGCTGTTTGAGATAAAATCACTTCCTAAAGATCAAATCTACAAGGTGGTTCCAGAAAAAGATGGCGTGGCCTCAATTTTCTTGGTTCTACTCATTTTTCACTCTAAATAAAACTCAGTATACTAGATATTATTCAATAGAAAATGATAAAAGAACTCTAACACCTGGAAAAAAGAAGGCAGACTGGCTAAAGACCTCAGAACTTCAAGGAGAACAATATGGTGAATTTCTGGTTTTCTGTTATCTTCCATATAAACTTAGCTGAGTTCTGGAGAGGTTTGCAACCCCAAAACACCAATAGAAAGAGCCTGTGTCTCAGACCAAAGGGCCAGAAAATGGGAGCCCCAATACTTAATGGGGAGCCTCAGCCCACCAGGGACACCAATAACAGTCTGATCTACAGGAGCGGCAGTGAGCTCTGGACCAATCATACTATGCATCTTCCAAAGGACTAGTACATAGAATATATAAAGAATTCTCAAAACTCAACAACAAATCAAAACAAAACCAAAAAATCCAATTAGAAAATGGGCAAAAGATAAGACATTTCACCAAAGAACATATGCAGCAGCAGCCACATGAAAAGACATTCAACATCATTATCCTTCAGAAAAATACAATTTAGGAAGTGCCTGGGTGGCTCCATAGGTAAAGAATACAACTTTAACTCAGGTCATTATCTCACAGTTTGTGGGTCCAAGTCCCACATCAGGCTCTCTCTGCTGTTAGCACAGAGCCTGGAGCCTCCTTCAGACCTCTATCTCCTTCTCTTTGCCACTCCCCTGCTTGCACTCTCTCTCTCCTTTTCTCAAAACAAAACAAAACAAAACAAAACAAAACATTTTTTTAAAAAATTCAATTTAAAGCTACAATAAGGTATCAATAAATACCTTTCAGAATCCCCAAAACAAAAAAAGTGATAATATCAAGGGCTGGTGAGGATGCAGAGAAAGCGATCACTCATACACTGCTGGCGAAAATGTACAATAGTATGCCTAATCTGGAAGTAAGTTTGGAGATTCCTTTTAAAACTAAAAACTGACTTATTATATGACCCAACATCTATACTCTTAGGCATTTGCCCTAAAGGAATGGAAACATTTTTGGGGGCGCCTAGGTGGCTCAGTCGGTTGGGTGGCCAACTTCGGCTCAGGTCATGATCTCACCTGTTGGTGAGTTTAAGTTGGTGGGTTTGAGCCCAGCGTCAGGCTCTGTACTGACAGTTCAGAGCCTGTAGCCTGTTTCAGATTCTGTGATTCCCTCTCTCTGCCCCTCCCCAGCTCAAGCTCTGTCTCTCTCTGTCTCACAAATAAAATATACATTTAAAAAACATTAAAAAAAGAAATGGAAACATTTTCACACAGAAACTTGTACATGAATGTTCACAGCAGCTTATTTGTAATAGACAAAAACTGGAAATTATCCAAATGGCCTTCAATAGGTGAATGGTTAAACAAATTTCAGTACATCCATAATATGGAATATCAATCAGCAATTTATAAAAAGCCAATCTCGAGAGGATATATACTGCATGGCCACTTTTATATAATATTTATGAAATATGACAATTATAGAGATCAAGAACATATTAGTAGATAAGGATGGGGGACTAGATGACTATGGCTATAAAGAAGTAGAAAGTGTGAGTTGAGGGGCGCCTGGGTGGCTTAGTCGGTTAAGCGTCCGACTTTCGCTTGGGTCATGATCTCGTGGTTCGTGGGTTCGAGCCCTGCGTCGGGCTCTGTGCTGACTGCCAGCTCAGAGCCTGGAGCCTGTTTCAGAGTCTGTGACTCCTCTCTCTCTGACCCTCCCCTGCTCATGCTGTCTCTCTGTCTCTCTCTCCTAGAAATAAATAAAAATATTAAAAAAAAAAAAAGTGAGTTGTTATGATGGTACAGGTAAGTGATTTGTGTTCATGATTTCATGAAGCTACACAGGTGATAAAATTGCTTAGACTTACATACACACACACACACACACATACATACATACATACATACATACATACACGAGTGCATATGCAACTGGAGACCTGAATAAACTCTATGGATTGTACCAGTGTCAGTCTCCTGGTGTTTACACTGTACTATAGTGAAGCAAAATATCAGCATAAGGGATGGATAAGGGGTACCCACAACCTCCCTATACATTTCTTTGATAGCTCCTATGAATCTATAATTATTTCCAAATTTAAGGTTTTCTCTTTTTTTTTTTTAATCAGATTTACTGGTTGTTCAGGGTAAAAATTCCTAATGCAGCCACTGTTTCCTTTGTGATTTGCCTTGCATATGCATCAATCCTTGAAAGCAGATCTTAAACCTAACCTCCGGTTCCCATTCCTCCAATAACCTCTCCTTTCCCCAGGCTCAGTACCCTCCTTTACACCCCTTCTTACAGTTTGCACAAGTAACTGGAGGGACCAGAATCCCTTTAATGGCTCACCAACACTCCACATCTGTTCCCAGGGTATCATTCAGCTCTTTTTCTTTTTAATTTTTATAATGTTTTTTTATTTATTTTTGAGAGAGAGAGAGAGAGAGTGACAGCATGAGCAGGGGAGGGTCAGAGAGAGAGGGAGATACAGAATCTGAAATAGGCTCCAGGCTCTGAGCTAGCTGTCAGCACAGAGCTTGACACAGGGCTTGAACTCACAAACTGTGAGATCATGACCTGAGCCGAAGTCGAACGCTTAACAGACTGAGCCACCCAGACGCCCCTCGTTCGGCTCTGTCTTGGCCCTATTCTCCCTCTGTTGTCCTTGCTCTCTCCAGATCTGATGCATCAAGGATGCCATCAGAAGGGGTTTGGTGTAGTCCTCACCCATCAGACATAGACCAATTTCGATTGCTTGTGGCATTTTGCCAGTGATATGTGTATGTGTGTGTCTTTGCACACATGTGTGTATATATGCATGTATATGTGTGTATACATGCACATATACATATATACCAAAAGCATGGGAGAAGGGCTTTAGGTTTTTATATAAATAATTTATTGTATATAAATTCTCCCAAGAGAAATCCATGTCCATCTACAGAAAGTGTCTCTCTCAAGGGACCCATACCATGTGTCTGTATATTCTGACCCCAGATAGCCATTTACAACCTGCAAAGACATAATGTATAAATATGAAGGGAAATATCACACTGCTATTCCTTTGTAAGATTAAGAAATGTATCCTCATTTAAAAGTTAGCTGAATTCTTACTTTTACAAATTTCTTTTTAAAACACAGCCTTTGAATTGACCAAGCATTACCAGTTTTTAATCCTGATATTAAAGTCTATCAAAATATTAGTGATGAGGGCTTTCATTTGAAAAATGCTGATACTTCTAATATTCAATTATAATATGCATTTCACTACTACACTGTATTTATGCCTTTTAAAAGCCAAAGACAGGGCTGCTTTAATACTGATTTCTCCAGTGCGTATCATTAATTAAAAGGTAAAAAACTATTACCGGGGTATCTGCAATCTGGCTTTTAAAGTAAAAAACATCAATATCCAGTAATTGAGAACACTTAAGAACAAATTTAAATAAGTAAAAAAGTCAGGAGAGAAATAAATGTTCTGTATTATTTCAAATTATAAACAGATCAGTATATACAACTGAAGTGTTATAATTGCCCACGCCTTCCAGGCTTCTATCCAATTTTTCTCCTATGGCAGATGCTAAAGAAAAGACATACAGTCAGACATATCCATTTATATAATGTTTACAGATATAACACATCAACAATATATTGTTTGAGGTTTTTATGGAAGCTAACATCAAGAAGCAAAATGTGTTCCGCCTGTGTACTTGTGTACTTCGATTCATGCTCATCCTTAGAAGTAGTTTGATGGATTATTAAATTATGGCTGGACTAAGGACCCACTAAAGCATAGTAGTGTACTTGTACTGAGGACACAAAGATGAATAAAATGGTCCTATCCTAAAGGAGGGCAAGGTCTAGTAATAGAGCTACATGAATTGTCTACAAATGAAACAGCTCAAGTACAGAGTATGTCCATGGTGAAAGGGAAGGGCTTAACATTAGCTGAGACTGATAAAACAGAATATAATAGTGGTAATAGCAAGGAGGGCTTAAGTATCTTTAGCCCCTAATCTACCCTATGAGCATCTATCTAATCTAAGCCACCCCAAATAAACAGTGTGCCTGGTATGTACAAGCATTTTTAAAAACTGTCCCCTGTTCTACCAATCAGGATCCTAACAGGACACAGAAGATACACTCAAATTAACATTAATTGAGGAGGGCTTAAAAAGGGGGGGGGGACTATTTACAAAAATGTGGGTAGGATGTAGGCACACTGTAAGGATTATTCAATACTCTGGAGCTGTCATCATCCTTATGCCTAAAGGGAGAAAGGGAAAGAAGTGGTAAAAGGAAGGAAAAAGTTTGATAAAGACGTTCATCTTAAAACTAACCATCACCTCCAGTGGAGGGACATGACCACCCCACGTGGCCTCATAGGGACAACTCCAGGGCAACTAATATCCTAACCTCACTGTCCTCCTTTCCTCTAGTCTCTTGCTTGGATTTGGATTCTCCATTGGCCAGAAGGTAAAAAAATCAATTGATAAAATCCATACAGATCAGCAGACGGAAAAGAGAATCTGATTGCTACCTTCAGAAATCAGGAGCTCCCTACTACTGCCTAGGGCAGAACTGCTATGAAAATTAAATGATATAGGCACATTAGGCATACAAGCATAATTTCAAACATAGGTGAAGGAGAAATGTAATTTATTAAATACACAGTAAAGGTTTTTCTTCATTATACACTTCAATTTGACAATTATCTATGCCTCTTGTCATTTCCTCTATATGAGAGGAACTTAGGAGGGAGGGGAGAAACCATCTTTTCCAGAGTTGATACTATGTTTGCAGAATAGTGCCCAGCATTTGATATGTTTGCCATCTCACTTAATTCTCCCTAGAAACTATAAGATAGGAATTATTTAGCCTATGGGACAGGTGAAGAAACTAAGCTCAGATATGTCACCCACCTTGATTATGATTAGAATTAGTAACTCAGATGTGTCCAACTCCTAAGCACATGATTTCTCCATTATTTTATGTGATCAGGTGTAGATGGGCTACTTGCCCACAGGAGAAAATTGTTTTTATCAAATTCAGGGGAATTAGAGAACAAACTTCTTAAAGGTAAAGCATACATCTGAGAGCTGCCATATAAGAGATAGTCAATAAGCAGTAGATAGGAGGGGCACCCAGGTGGCTCAGTCAGTTAAGCATCCAACTTCAGCTCAGGTCATGATCTCACAGTTTGTGGGTTCGAGCCCTGCATTGGGCTCTGTCCTGACAGCTCAGAGCCTGGAGCCTGCTTTGGATTCTGTGTCTCTGTCTCTTTCTCCCCCTCCTCAACCTGTGCATGTTCTCTCTCTCGCTTTCAAAAATAAATAAATATTTTAAAAAATTGTTTAATAGTAGATAGGAGAAGAAGGAAGAGGAGGTGGTGAGTGATGGTAATGATGTTAACGTCATGGTGATATTGGTGATGTGATGTTGGCAATGACAATGATGATGTGGTGGTGGTGATGATGATGCTGATGTCAGTGATGTGATGATGCTGATGCTGATGAGAGATGGTAATGACAGTGATGTGATGGTGATGCGGGTGAGGTGATGGTGATACGATGGCGATGATGATGATGGTGATATGGTGGTGATGATGATGGTGATGTGATGGTGACAATGATGGTGACACGATGGTGATGATGATAGTGATAATGATAGAGATAACTGATACTAGTAAAGGTACTGATGATGAACACTTCATCTTAACAGAGGCCTAAAGAGGTTCTATAGGTTTACACCAAGGGTTCCTTAAATAGACTATCAGTATATAATTAAAGACTACATTTTTTTAATACTGATGCCTATGTGTTAATACTGGTTCCTGAGTCACAAAAAGAAGCTTTTTCAGAGCACGCCCGCATGGCACGGTAGCTTGACTTCTCTGAATTTCCGTTTCCCAGACTGAAATCCAGTAATAGCACTTGTGTCACCTACAGCTGATGTGAGGAATGAGGATGGAATGTGTTCAGAGCACCCTGGGACCAGGCCTGGGACACAGAGTCAGGTTAGTCATTTAAAATTGCTAGGTAGGTTGGTTCAAATGTGGGTTCTTAGCAACCCTACCTTCAGGTAAAGGACCAAGAACTGGGAAAAGCTCCTGTCCTTACCAGCCACGTGAATACCCACCCTAACTCATCCTAAAAAGTCTAGACTATGACTGCATAAAGGGGAAGAGTCAACACAGAAAGGCAATGGAACAAGAGAGCTCATGGATGAAAGCAATAGGCTCCAGCAAGGTCAGTTTCCACGCTGCTTACAACAACTGTTGTAAAAATAAAACCTGTCAAAAGGCACATTTGAAAATAAAGGTCTTAGTGTATATCCAAATGGCAAAGAAAGTTTGTAAAGCAGTTTTACTCAAAGAAGCCAGGGTTAACAGTATAATTTTGGGTTGGAAGCTTCTTTTAATATGGATCTAGTAATAATAAAAATAATTCAAGATGGTTAAAATTCTCCAAAAGAACAATCAAAAGGCAATTTCAAGCACTATCTTTAGAGAAATTTTTTTTCTTTCATCAACAAAAAATTGAACCAGATTGTTTTAAAACTTATTCTATCATGAAGGATGCTTGACTGGCTCAGTTGGAGAGTATGACTCTTGATCTCAGGGTCGTGAGTTCAAGCCCCATGTTGGGCATGAAACTTACTTAAAATAAATGAATGAATGAATGATGAATATCTTTAGCAAGGAAATAGCATTGTCCGTGACCATAACAAATGCTAAACAACAAAAGTCTTTCGTGAAGTTTTAAATTTTTCATGAACCCAAGGTTATAAATATTTTAGGGTTGACACTTGACACTTTAGATTTATATAAGGGGCCATTACCAACTTTTATGTCTAAAATTTCCTTTCTGACAAAAAAATTTACACAAAAAATCAAAAGAAGTCACCAAAGAAACAATAACAGATTGGAGGGAAAAAAACTCCTAATATTTTTTTACAACTAATTTTATTCAAAGAAATGCATTGCCTTTTTAAATAAAATATACACCACAAAATTCCTCTTCAGATTGAATCTTTCAGGAGTAATTTAGTAGAGTCAAAGCTTTAGTAAAAAATACATGAAATACAGAGTGAATAAAGTGTTTTTACTCCACCCTCCAGAAAATATCTATTTATACAAATATATACATGGCTAAACTCTGAAACCTATGCAGTAGAAAGTTTTGTGATTGGGTTTATTATAGTGAGCTACTGATATTTTTGATAGGAAAGAAGAGAGTGAGGGAGGAAGGGTGGGACATATGAACTTTAGAATGTATCCTCTGCAATTTGAGACATCAAAGTTTTATGATTTACATTAATGTACTTAATATTTTAATGTCAAATGTTGCTTACTTTATCTTGCTGTCTTGTTCAAGGAGCCTGTCTAAGAAAAATTAAGTCTGTATATGAAATGGTTCATTCATGATGGTAACAAGTCTGAATTATAACTTAGCCAATGAAGGGTTGTTGTTCTATATTTTATTGCTTTTGCCATTTCTTTGGTAATCATCTTTGCAGTCTGTCTAAACAATTCTCTGTGCACTGACATTTTCAATAATGTGTTTACATCACAGACTCAGGCCCTGTCATTTGATGTAACAAGAGGCTATATTTTGTAGCTCCCAGACACTTTGCATACCTCACTTCCTCTTTGGCATGAGAGTATAATCATTTTTTCATCTGTCATCTTTCATTACCTTTACAGGCATTAACAACATTTCCCTAAAAATCTGTGAAGGGGTGAAAGATTAATTAGGTTCAGTGGGGTTAAGAAGTATCATCTTTTTCTCAGGTGAAGGTCTATGTGATAGCTACTTCATTTCCCAGAAAGCTAAAAAAAGGTACTACTTAATTTCCATCCCATCAGTTCTTGGTCTCTTATTAAAAACCAAATCGGGGCACAAAATAACAATCTATAGTTATGATGCATTCTGACTCTGCCCCCAGAATTCTGAAGCTTGAAGGGAGCTTGTATTCCCTTGCACATGCAGATGTCCTATCTCACCACAGAACGTGTTCTTTCTACTTAGCAGGGGGTGTGCAGTCCCACCCAGACCACTGTGGCCTTCTTTCTATCTGCTCAGAAACCCACTCCTCCCTATGGGTATTGCCATTAATCTTCTCCAATGGGACTGCCCTTAGGTGATGAGAGTCCCCTCACCCAGAGATGCCTAGGAGATATGCTACCATACACACCCTCCACCCAGGGTCCATAGTTAATGATTAATGCAAAGGGGAGGTACAAAGTCCTGCTCCCTTGCCTTGAAATGGGACTGACTCTGTTATGATTCATGCTCCAGAGCTCTGCATGTGATCAGGCTAATTTCACTGGAAATCACATCCTTGGTAACTTGTTCTACCCTACCCTAACTCCCTCACCCCCTTCCTGGTTTTTCCAATAATACTGCCTTAGTAACTTCCCTGCACAGCAATGTCATCTCAAGCTCTGCTTCTAGGGAACCCAAGCTAAGGCTCCATAGAGGCAGACATGGATGGAAAGACAGGAAGTAAATGGTCTTCCAGTTTTTACAGACTATCAACAATATCTCAGCCACTAAAAATATTTTTTAATTTATTTTTTTTATTTTTGAGAGAGACACGGTGGGGTTGGGGGAGAGGGGTAGAGAGTAAGAGGGAGACACAGAAACTGAAGCAGGCTCCAGGCTCCGAGCTGTTAGCACAGAGTCCGACACAGGGCTCAAACCCACAGACCATGCGATCATGACCCGAGCTGAAGTGGGATTCAGCCATTTTAAAAGTCCCTGTCCACAGTGCCTGACAAGCACAAGCTGGTGGTGGGAGTCGCATGCCAGTTCCATAACTGTGTGAAGGGAAGTTCCTAAGATCTACAAACTCCCCTCATCGAGAGAAGTCACTAAGTGAATCCTACTCTGGGGAAGGCTGCAGTTATGAGGGCTGCCCTTCTTGGCAGGTGTCAGGCACTGCCCTACACTGCCATGCTCCACACTTTGGAAGAACAAAAGAAGTCTGGGGCTCGCAGGAAAAAAAAATAGGACAAGCTGAATATCAGACTACAAACAGTTTTTTGAAACCTCCCTGCCAGAGGTGGCTGTGTTTGTACTACAGCTTTTGGGTGGAGTCCTGTAATGAAAGGATGGATCACCACTTATTCGACGCTGTCAGTAATAAAAGCTATCAAACCTAAGCCTGAATGGGCCTCACTGTTGCCCTGTAAATCTACCATGGACAGCTTAACGAGGGAGGGACATTATCTTTTCTCACACTCCAATTTTACTCATGTAAGAAATGTGGCCCATATTGGCAATTAACTTGAGAGATGAATTAAATCCAGTAGCAAGTTCAGTTTCTTCCATGGTACATTCTGATATCATGTGAACTGTGTGCACTTAGCACAAGTAAAATAATTATTAAAATAATCAAACTAATTTGGACTTTTTCCTTGCAGGAAGCTGGCAGCTAACCTCCTCGGTAAATGAATTCCACAATCCGAGACAGCTACTCAGTATTTCACATAGTCTGATTCTAAACTTTGTTTTTATTATTCTTGAAATTTCCCAACAAATACTGCACGATAATTGTGTTTCTTTCCTCATCAATTCCACTCACCAATGGGATTTACTGTATTTTATTGGGTGCTCTGGAGAATGAGGAGGCAGCCAATCAGGCCCCAAGCTAGGCCCCAGCTGAAGGAGTGATAGACAGACTCCCATTGTCTCCTTCAAAATGATGACTGACACTGACATGGGGAGGAAAGAGCAACAGAAGGGGCAGTGAGAGCCTTCCCTCAGTGTCAGAAGCTATCTGGCACTTGCTCTGGTTCTTTCTTCTGTGCTCTCAGTCATCTTCAGTTCTATTTTTGTGCTTTCTTCTCTGTAATGCTAATGTGCTTTCCTCTATGATCTTAGGTAAAATCTGGTCTAAAGTACCTCCCTCCCTCTCTCTCCGACCCTCCCCTGCTCATTCTCTCTCTCTCAGAAATAAGTAAAAATATTTAAAAAAAAAAAAAAAAAAAAGGAGCCTTCGGGCGCCTTGGCAGCTCAGTCAGTTAGGCATCTGACTTCAGCTTGGGTCATGATATTGTGGTTCGTGGGCTGGAGCCCCAATTCAGGCTCTGTGCTGACGGCTTGGAGCCTCGAGCCTGCTTAGGATTCAGTGTCTCCCTCTCTTTCTGCTCCTCCCCTACTCATGAGCTCCCACTCTCTCTCTCTCTCTCTCAAAAATAAATAAACATTAAAAAGAAAAAGAAAAAGGAGTCTTACAAATCTGTCCAACTGTCAAAAGGTAATTATAGTTGGCCCTTGAATAATGCAGGTTTGAACTATACATATCCATGGACACATGTTCTTTTTCCTACAGTTAGAGTACAGTACTATAAATGTGTTTTCTCTTCCTCATGATTTTAACATTTTCTTTTCCCTAGTTGCTTTTGTTGTAAGAATACAGTAAATAATACATAAAACATACAAAATATGTGTTAATCTACTGTTTATGTTATTGGTAAGACTTCTGGTCTACAGTAGGCTATTAGGAGTGAAGTTTGGGCAGGGGGGGAGTCAAAAGTTATAAAAGAATTTTCGACCATGCAGGGGGGTCTGTGCCCCTAATCCTGTATTTTTCAAGTGTCAACTGTTTACTTTGTCTGATCGAACTGAGGTCACCAAAAGATCACCAACATGAGGACACAGAATTAACATAATCCTTGGCAAAAACAGGGAAATGGGACATTTAAGTAGTATGCTACTAATATCCGTAGTGTGGTTATTAATACTATTTAGGAAACCATGAAAAGATCGTGAGTAACTCCTTTCTACATTGGCTGGGAGGAACTCTATGACAAAAGGTGATATCCTAAATCTGCTCTGAGTCATTAGTGAAGAAAATTCATATTAAAAATCTTTTACGCTGCAAGAAGCTTGGTCTACCTAAGTGGCATCTTGAAACTAGTAAGAGATGATAATTAAAATCAAGTCCCAATGTTCCAAGAATAATCATGTCAACTGAAGAATGGTATCTCTAGGCACATCTTCAGTTATTATAAAAAATGTCCATACTATTAATATACATGAAGACTGCCATTGACTGGAGGTTTATCCTCATAAAATTCATATACTGAGATCCTAATCCCAAATGTGATAGCATTAGGAGGTGGGGGCCTTTGGGCCCATATAAATCTATGAGTTGATCATATAATAGAATGAGTATCCCTGTAAGAGACCCCTAGAGCTTCCTCGCCACTTCCACCATGTGAGGACACCGGGAGAAGACACCTCTATGAACCAGAAAGCAGGCTCATACCAGACATAAACAGGCCACTGTCTTGATCTTGGATTTCCCAGCCTCCAGAACTGTGAGAAAGAAACTTCCATTGTTTAAGCCCCCTAGTCTATGGTATTTTTGTTACAGTAGCCCTAAGATAATGACAATGCATTTCTACACATGATGACCAAAAGAAAGGTAAATGATAAACAAGTATTTGAATTTACTGATAGGGAACAGTCTTAAACTTGCATCAGACTGAAAACATTTCATTCAAATGATCCAATATCAGTTCATATTTTTCACTTAGGCTATTATTTCAGGCTAATTAATAATCATAATAACTAATATTATTAAAGAGCTCTTACAAAGTGCTTTACATGCATTCAGTCATTGATTTGAGTCCACAATCCTATGCAGTAGTTACTATGATCATCCCATCGTACAGATGAAGAAATTAAAGTTTAGGGATGTTAAGTCTCATGCATAGCCTCGCAGCATCTGGGTTCACCTGCTGCCCTGTCCGGACTAGACAACCAAGGAGGGCTAAGCCTCATATTCGGTTCTAATAACCAAGGAAACCACTGCAAATACCTGCAGAGTGATGTACCCTAAAACCACAAGCTTACCTTCTGTACCATCAGTACTGAGTCAGCTAATCATGTCAAAGACATAGTTGGGGTTCCTTCTGACATTTCTTTTTTTTTTTTTTTTAATGTTTATTTATTTATTTTGAGAGAGACAGCAAGCATGAGAGGGAGGGGGCAGAGAGAATCCCAGGCAGGCTCTGCACTGTTAGCACAAGACCAACGTGGGGCTCGATCTCACAAACCATGAGATCATGACCTGAGCCAAAATCAAGAGTCAGACCCTTAACTGACTGAGCCACCCAGGCAGGCACCCCTGATGTTTCTTACATCACCAGTTTAACAGCATACAAAATAAGTTATTTGGCGCTAAGATCTATCTGAATATTTCTCACAGTAGCAGAATGCTATAGGAAGAAAAGATACAGGGAGCTGGCAGTTATAGGTTTTACAGAAAGTAAAAACATAAAAATTACAGTCTAAATAATCTTATAAACTCTCAGTATATACAGGGGCAATGGCATAATGACACATTATTAGAGGGATAAAATTATTTTGACTCACATTCTCTAATATGGAATTTTTCTGTGTTCTTTAGGAGAACTTCTAATGCTTCCTTCCTCTCCACAAGGAAGAAACCTTAAAGTAATAGGCTATGAACAATTACATGCACTGGCTTATTTATCAGTTCTTAGATTTAGATTAGAGTAGGTTTCTTCTATTCGCTTAGAGAATCTTCTAAATTCTTTACAAATGTGGTTATAGAATCCCAGAAAATGGATCCCGAAGAGGCTCCTGTTTGTGACAATGTACAGAATAATTCATCATGAGAGCTAGGTGCAAAAGACGTGAATTCCAAGGATTTACAATTCTCAGTATCCAAGAGTTTACCTTTCATTTTTGGCTTCCTCACAGTGAATGGAAATTAATCTAAAATGCCTTCTTGGGCAGAAGTTTGTCCTCACATTTAAACTGTTGTTAATGAATCCAGATCATGAATATGACCATGAATTACTGAATTTCTCAGAACATATTAGAGGGGTTAAAACTGATCACCAGTACACCCAGTGTCCTTAGGTTCTAAGTGTCCTTAGAATGTATCCTCATTCTTCTGATTTTTACAGATTTTATAATAGTGGTCCAACCTGAGTTCACAAAATCAGATATTTTTAAGAGAATCAATTTCCAGATGCTAAACTTTTTCCCTAAAATTGATCTGTCTGACAATGCATTTGTGTCAAGGAGTCATGGGGATGGCAATTTCTATTTAAAGACATTGCCTTTTCATTTGCAAGCCACTGTCAACAGCTACAGAGCTCCTGAGAAACAGTCCTGTAAGAGCAAAGCAAAAGGGAATCAATAAGAAACACCAACAATGGAGGGGCCTTATTTCTCCCAAGGGCAGACTACTAAAACCCTGTCACCATATCTAGCAATCCATTGTAGCCTGAGAATTCAAAAGTGAAAAGATAAGTCATTCAGAGACCCATGAGCAAGTTTGTTTGAAGGGAAAAAATTCAAACTAAAGAAAAGTAAACCTGACCTAGCTGATGCAGCCAATAAGTTTTTCAGAGCAGGTGAGATGGTATATATGTTCCAGAAACTTGAGCAGAACCTGCAGCTCCAAGGTTTTGATGAAATATATTTAAAGCATGTGAGAATGATGAGTTAGGTATGTGTGACATCCCTCAGGCACTCCAGGCTGCCCAAGAACAAAGGAAAGGGAAAAACCAATGGTTAACTCTAATCTAGATCATAGACATAAGTCTCCAGCAGTTTACAAATATCTGAGTAAATTACAAGGAAGAGGCAATATTATCAATAGCCTAATCTCCAGAAACCTATAGTCTCAGATTCCTGGAGTCTCAACATCACCCTCCCCTCCAAAGTGATGTGGGGAACAAGGGCAAGAAAAAAATGGTAGGTAAAATTAAACTTCCTTATAACCTACAGCCCACTGACAAATACTTGAGACAGGCAGAGTATAACTGTCACCCAGGAGTCCTCTACTGTCTTAATGTTAATGCTTTACTAGAGGGAGAACAACCTTAGCTTGACAACAGCGAGACCTGCATGATCTTTTGAGTCCTCTTTAGCATATGAGAATCCTTTTGGAAATCTCTCTCTGGAATAACCTCCCCCTTCTCCACAGTATGTAATCAGTCACTCCTCACAACCCCAGTGCAGCTCTTTCTGCCCACTGGTCCTATCTCTGTGCTTTAATAAAATAAGCGGGGTGCCTGGGTGGCTCAGTCGGTTGAGCGTCCGACTTCGGCTCAGGTCATGATCTCACAGTTCGTGGGTTCGAGCCCCGTGTCGGGCTCTGACAGCTAGCTCAGAGCCTGGAGCCTGTTTCAGATTCTGTACCTCCCTCTCTCTCTCTGACCCTCCCCTGCTCATGTGCTCTCTCTCTCAGAAATAAGTAAAAACATTAAAAATTTTTAAAAAATAAAATAAAATAAAATAACCTTTTTACATCAAAGACATCTCAAGAATTCTTGAGAATGGTCATCTCCTGACCCCCACCACCTCAGAGCCCCATCAATAAGAGAAAGCATTTTGTCCAAAATACACAAACAAATCTACAGAGGGATATTGAACTTTAGAATGTTTCTGTTTTCCCAGCTCTTGAGCATATCAGTTCAACATGGTGTCTCTAAGAGAAAAAGCAACAAGTATAATTAACAGGCACTTGAGAAGCTCTGGTAAGCCGGTGGTGTACTTCCCAGAAATAGACACTTAATGTCTCGAGAAACTGGTTAACAAATCCTTTTGCAAGGCAGCTTTTCCTTGCAACAAAATTGAAGAAGTAATTGAATTGTCAGAAGAGGAATCACAAAAAAGTAACTCGATGGGAAACTACTATCTGATTTTCTTTGGCATACAAATAATAGGGAGTTTTAAAAATTCCATAACATTAAAGCCCCTCCAATCTCATCTACTTATTTTGTGAGAAAAATTTCCCAATATTTTTACATTACATTACAAATAATGAAAAGTCGAAATCCTGCGTCGTCCCTAAAATAAGTGATATTTGACTTAATACAAAAGCTATTTTGAAAAAGTCCTTGTCCATCTTATTAATAAAAGTAAAAAAATATTAATTTTTATATATAATAACAACCAGTATATGTTATATATTCATGGTTTTGATCAATCTGTACCAATAATAATAGTAATAACAACTCTGATGTGGATTTAACTTAAAGAGCTTAGAGGAATATAGATTCAGGAACTTTTTTTTAAGGTTCTTGGATCATAAGATGATCAATAAAGACTTGTAAGCATTTTACAATGATAATATTCTATGAGGTAGGTAAATGAAAATATGAATTAAAAAAGAAAAAGGAATGATGTGCAATATTCAACCAACTTTGTTCATACACCTGAAAACAGACAATGTTGAGAATCAA
This sequence comes from Proteles cristata cristata, assembly GCA_017311185.1. NCBI lineage: Eukaryota > Metazoa > Chordata > Mammalia > Carnivora > Hyaenidae > Proteles > Proteles cristata. The sequence goes on along the minus strand of JAESUZ010001551.1, from coordinate 1,896,042 downwards.
ATTATTACACTGTTAAGATTCTAAATGACATACTTTAGAAATGATTTAACTATTTCATTTTCACAAGATGCCAAAAAATTATGTTCTTTGCATTTCTTCACACTTAGGATGAAAACTTCAAATTTTTTTCAAAGTTTAGAAAGCAAAGAAATTGGAGCTTCTGCTTTGTTTCTCCTGCCTTCTCATTATTTCCAGAATTAGGAGGTGTGCTTTCCTGGCTCCACTTTTGGATTTGCCCTTTGACCCATGGTCCTCTTAGAAATTGGCTTTGTGAATAGCTGGGGTCCTAACAAATGTGATACTTACGTGTTTTGCCAGAAGACTCATTACATGGCTCTTTCAAATAGCAATTTCCTCTAGTGCTTCTGAAATACGGCTTTATGATTAAAAATATTCATCACCGCATTCTATTTGCAGGCCTTTCACTTTTTAAGTCTAAATAAAATACAGACGTGCTGCTTTGATTCTGTAGCAGATTTCCAGGAATAATCCTTTTTTTACAAAGTGGCTTCACAAATATGTGATCAAGTGGAGCATGGCAAGAAAGGAAACGCGAACGAGAAAACAAAAAGAGGAGGCGATGAAAGGGTATGATAACAGAAGAAGGTGGGCAACTTTTGGGAGCAAGACCTTTTCAAAGATAGTGGGGCTAAATTTTATCACTAATTCACAAGAGGATGAGAACATAAATAATTTTTCACTGGAGAACAAGATCGATATTGTTCAACACAGTTCTTGTCCTGACAGCAATACTAGCCTAATTTCTGTCATGGTTTTCTGAGTCATGATATGCCTAAGAAAACAAGGGTGGGGGAATATTTCTTCAGGTCTAATGATCTTCAGAAGCTCCTTGACCTCTCTATGGAATTCCATTTTCTTATCTGTAAATGAGAAGGTTGCTCTAAACCAATAATTTGAGCAGATGCAGAAAAAGGAAGCAGGGAGGTCAAATGAGAAGGACCATGTCTGACATAATACTCACACCCAGCAGAATCTTCCAGATTCTGACTCACTCAAGATGCATGGCTATTTCCACACGCCAACTAATATTGAGAATTCCGGCCATGGGGATTTGTGTTCTCTCCTTCCAAACAGACAAAGGGTTGAAAACACGATATAAAACCCTTAAGGACCCTTCCAGCAATGTGATTCCAAGATTCTATAGCTATTACTAGAAAACTCATTGATACTCATTTATTTCCTTTCTCTCCCCTCTGTTTCCAGCAAGCGTCACTATTTACTCCACCTAGAAGAAGATAAGATGCGTGCACGGGAAGCTGGGGGTTGGGGGTGAAATGAGAGATGCATGTAAAGGCAGATTTTCAGCAGCTCTGAGGCTCAACGTCTAGATTAATCTGTAGCTCTATGCTCTCACAACTTTACAACTCTGCCAGCTTAAAAAAAAATTGTGAGGAATTTTAAATGATCCTCTTTTCTCTCATCTCAAAACTTCTTACTGGACATGTGTGAAAAGGAGGTACAAAGGATGATGTTGCCAGATAAGGTGCTTCTTCTAAATCAAAATAGCTCCCAGACAAAATGGGGCCTGACTTGGTGGTCAGCTTTCAGAGTGGAATTTACTTTAGCAGTAACAACAGACAAAGTGTGTCAGACTAAGGGCTTGATCGAGAATCTGCAAATATTTCAATAAAATGGCCTTGATGTCCATTAAAGCAGAAAACCCCAGGGAAAGACTAGGCTGGAAATAAGAAAACATGCTGCAGACTCATGGGAGAAAACTCTTTTTTCTCTCTCCAGCTTACCTTTCTCCACAAAGCACTTTCAGAGGTTCTTGAGGTTGAGAGGTTTTCCAGCCACAATGATGGGCTGCTGGAGACATTTGTGTCCCTAGATCTACTGATTTCTTCTCGTGGCCAGGAAGCCGAGAGCCACCCCATTTAGAAAATCTCTTCTATCCTTTTGGATTGCGCTTGATCTCTTCTTATCTAATTAATCACATCTCAGGAACCAGGAAGTAATTACATTAAGAACTTGGAGGCATGCCTTCAGGAATGTCACTCTGGCTTTCTGTTTGTTTGCTTTAAAGCAAACCAGCACTCTGGAACTTGATTCAGATTAGCAAGTTTGTGCTTTCAGCTGAATACAAGCGTGGTTCTACTCCTAGCAGCGCGAATAAGAAAGCAGGTGAAGGGCATAAAGGAAGGGCTTTCAATCCCAGCCCCCTCCCCTTTGTATTCCTTTAAGACAGTAATTGTAGGCCTCTGCTGTTCCATATGGAGCATAGGGGCTACTGACAACTGTTTACTTGTTTACTTGAGGGTCCAGTGGGATAAAAAGCAGGAAAAGAATCCAGAACTTTCCAGAGGAGTAGCACTGGTCAAAGCAACAAAGAACAATACAGACCTTCAAAGGGACTTTTTTCTTTTTTTTTTTAATTTTGTCAGGGTCCCTGGGTGGCTCAGTCGGTTAAACAGCCAATTTCTGCTCAGTTCATGATCTTTGGGTTCGTGAATTTAAGCTCCACGTGGAGCTCTGGGCTGACAGCTTGGGGCCTGGAGTTTTTCAGAGTCTGTGTCTCCTTCTTGCTCTGTGTCCCTCCCCCGCTCATGCTCTGTCTGCCTCTCAAAAATGAATAAACCTTTAAAAAAAATAAAAAATTAGGCCAATCTAGTAAATGCTGAAACTATTTGCTAAGCCATTCAAAGGCACATCCATCCCGAGGTTTCTCCTCCACTTGTGTGTTCTCACAGCCCTCTGTGAACATGTGTGCCACGGGCCAGACCTCTTCCAAACAAAAGGAAGCGGGTCCAAAGACGACGTGCGCTCCTAAAAGGTATAAACACATTGAAGAAATTCTCTGAAGGCTGATACGGCCCCTGATTTCCTAGGCAAGGGCTCTTACCACACTAACCACCATTTAAGAAGCAGGTGTGTGGAAAGAAGCCAGAGGGGTGAGAAGGGGAGGAAAAGAAAAGGTGATTAATGGGAATCTGGTGATTTATGGAAGATGCTTTTTTTTTTTTTAATAATAAAGAGTTTATCCCTAGGGTAGAAAACAGGAAACGACAAAAATAAGTACCATTTGCCAAAACCGTAGAGTAAGAGAGTCAGACAAGGAAAGAGAACAGCACAAAGCAACGCTCGTTTTCAACATCAGCGGTGCTGGAAACCCACAGGGGACATGGGAACTCCCTGTACGAGCTATTTGTTTAAACAAAAATATATTTATGTCGCCTGATTTCCTGAAAGTTACTTACTGAAAATGGGCCACTTAATGGATAAGAGGCTGCGGCTCTCCAGGCATGCGGAAAACAGACTTTGTGTCTGTTCCACGTTTCTTTCTGGGAGAAATCTGACTTACAACATCAGGGTGCTCAAGACACCTCAGCTGCCTGATTCCGTCACTAACCAAATGAGCACGTGGCTCTTCATAGCGACCATGAGGTTGGCTCCCTAGAGGAGTGTTCTATGTGTGAATTATCTATGTGTGTGCGCAAACTAAAGGCAAATTCATAGTAGAAACGCAAGCAATTCATAAACACGATCTGTTATGCAAGTCTGTACACTGCTAACACGAAAACAAGTCACAGCAATGTGAGTGCCCAGGTTTTTCTACAAAAGCTGACCTGTACACATAGAAGGGCAAAATAGCACAAAGCAATCCTATTGCAGTACAAGTAAGGAGAACAGCCAAATATAATAACGTGTGTGTGCGCACGCTTAAATTATTCTGAATGTTCGTTGAAGGGAAACAAGTTTAATTAGAAGATGAGCTGATAAAAACAGTTATGAAGATTCTTAAGGGAACTTCTAAACACATTCAAGAATGATGAGGCTGGCAACACAAGTTTTGGAAAAAATTAGGCTTATTTCCCATGACAGTTTTGTTTTTTTCCCTTTGTATGAATGAGCGTATCACTTATATAACTTGTATTCCTACTCAGACACAACTGAGCTCACATTAGACCCCCTCAAGACAGGATCCAGGATTCATTCGAATTTGTCATTTTGGAATCTAATACACTAGGATATCTAGGAAATGGACAAATGAACAAATGAATGAATGAACAAACAAATGAATGATTTGCTGAAATAACATTGTGACTAATTTTGTAATGGAAGAATATGATCTTCAATAAAGGCATTGATTTAAGCTCTAATATCTCTCAGAATCACAAGAAAACAGCTGATGCTGAAAGGGGATACCTGCCTCACGCAGAAGCAGCTAAAGAAGAAAGAAATCCTGGGAAGAATACTGGGAAGGAAGGGAACTGAGAACATTTCTAATTTGGGCAGTGGACCAAAAAGGAAAAAAGAAGATAGGGGTGGGGGAAGGGAGCAAATAGCAACAGCCCTACTGGAATTCAGCAACAGGACTTGAACTCTAAGACAGATTAATAACAATCATAAAAATAACAGTAATTATTGACCACTATGTGGCAGGCAGTATACATGCATTATCCAATTTAATCTTTGTAACAAAGCTTCAGTGAGTACTTCCATTATCTTCATATTACAGACTATGAAACTGAGGCTGAAAACGGGTAATTTTCTGAAAGTCAACCAGCTAGTCAGTTATGGAAAAAGGACTCATACATGTTTCTCTGACTCCAGAAGAGATCATCATCTGTTTAGCCCTATGACATATGTGATTGGTCATGAAAATATAAAGCTTTGGGTTTTTAAAATTTTTTTAATGCTTATTCGTTTTTTGAGAGAAAGAGAGAGACAGCGTGAGTCAGGGAGGGACAGAGAGAGAATAGGAGACACAGAATCCAAAGCAGGCTCCAGGCTCTGAGCTAGTCAGCACAGAGCCCAACGCGGGGCTTGAACCCACAAACTGCAAGACCATGACTTGAGCTGTAGCTGACTGAGCCACCCAGGCACCCCACTTTGAGCTTTTTTAAAATTTATTTCTAATTCTTATTTATTTTTGAAACAGAGACAGGGTGGGAGGGGCAGAGAGAGAGGGAGACACAGAATCTGAACCAAACTCCAGACTCTAAGCTGTCAGCACAGAGCCAGATGTGGGGCTCAAACCCACGAACCATGAGATCATGACCTGAACCAAAGTCAAATGCTTAACCAATTGAGCCACCCCTGAGGTTTTTATTTTTCAATTTAAAAAAGATGTGGGAAAATTATAGAACATTTATTTGTGAGCAAATGGTAAACTAATGTGCTGTTAAGGAATTTAAACGCCATGTACATTTACCACTTACATTCATTTGAAGGAGAAGTAAGTGTCGAATTTTTAGTTACTCTAAATAGCAAATTTAATTCTGGGTTTCCTAAGATTAACCACAAAGGAGACCGAACAGGGAAACAAACCTCCCTGAGGCCCAAGAGATTATCAGTCTGACAGATATCCATAAGGAACAAACCATCAACACAATATATCATTCTAGCAATGAAAAGACCAAAGCAAAGATTGTTAAGGCTGCTGAGATAAGGTAACATCAAATCTTTGTAATAATCTTCCCTTTGCTACCAAACCAAATTGTTAATGCTGAAAATAAAGTATGAATCATGGCTATCTAGTTTAATCACCTATTTATACTTTTTTTTTTTTTTTTTTTTTGGCATGGGGGTGTGTGCTTCTGTCTCCCGCACAGGACAAATACGTGTTCACATGGAAGCTCCTTTCTCACTATTTCCTTGTCCCCAGGGTCCCCATTCTCTTTCAATATGTCTATCTTCTGTAAAACACAAATGGTTCAGCTCCATCGCGCAGCTGATAAACCTTAAAAATGATAAACTGGACAGAGTAGCACTGAGATTCTAAATTAGATAGACCAGCAGTCATCCTTGCTGTAATGCAATAAATAAAGCATGAACAATTACATTAAACAATTTCTGATTTGAAGTTTGGTTTTTACATAGTAGAAAAATTAGGCCATCTTGGCCTTCCGTAGGAGGAAACTGCCTCGGAAGGGGTCTGTGTGCTTACTTTTGCATCTATAAAACCTGCAATCTATCACTACCATGCACACATACCAACCTCATAATTAGATGTATGCATGTAGTATTTGTCTATTGTGTACAATATGTTACAAGATATGTTGAAGATAGTTCAAACAATTGAGATTGGCTATAAAGAACTTGTCTTCATTAGTTGGATTTAAAACGATGTTGGTAAGTGCCCACTATACAATGGTTCAGTCCTGGTTTTCCTTCTTTCTTTTTTCCTTTGAATATTACAAGGTACAATTCTGTCTGGCAGGAGCATCAATGGGGTGGGAGGGAGGAAACAATGAGCGAGCCAATAGTACATTTTGAAAATAAGACCAATCAATAAGTATATTTTGAATCTCTTCAACATATTGACTAGGAAGTCTAATAGATGACCATGTGTGGGAACAGAAACTGCTGTTTTAGCAGCATCTAATGAGATTCCAAAAATTTAGTGACTTGGACGTTCTTTCACACTTATATTCTGGGTAGTATGACGCCATGCAGCACGTTTCACTCTCTTTATACCTTGGTGTTCTAGTGCATAAGGAAATTCTTCTCTCTATAGCTTTAAATGTTGTCCAGGAGCTGGCTGCCAGGAACGTCTCTCACATTCCTATTCAGAGCTCTCTGAGAAAAGCTGTCATTTTTCTGTTCCATTCAAGTCTGGCTACTTGGTCCCCAGACACTAGAGTGAAAGGAATGTCTAAGATAACATCTTCATTTATTCATATGATTTTCATCTTGGATGCTATAATAAAAGCCAATCATAAATCGGGGGGAAATGGAATAATATGACACATACTATAGTGAAATGAAATTTATGATGCAAACAGAATAGAAGAGATACTGTGGCACATGAGGGTTATATCCTTGTCATCTACAAGTGTCTTTGCATATGACCTACACAGGGTAAGTCTTATAAATCTGTTTCTGAGGAAGAAAAGGAGGGAGATAAACTAAGTCCTCCCAAAGACTCACTTCGACAAAACTGTATATAACACTAGGCATTTTTATATAAAATTCAACCCTGTTCTCCCTAAAAGAAAACCTAATCAAACAATAGAGGAGCAAACTCGGAATACTTTCTTCCACTCTGCACTAGAAAACGGATACACTTAGGTCTCCAAAGAGGCCCTGCGATGACTTCTACTAAGCTTTAAATTCTCTGGTACGGCTGAGTTTTATTTCTGGCGGGAAGAGCTTCTGTCTGGCTTTTCTTTTTCTTTTTAAGGAGAAAAAAATCTATATAATTATGGGTTTGTGGTTACATGTGTGGAACAAAGTATAGATAAAGAAAGAAAAACAGAGCATCAAGAAGCTTGTTATCGCTAAACATATAATGCTAGAATATTCTAGCAATGCTGAATAATATAATATACTGTAACAAAACTGTAATTTAAATCAAGATATCAAAACATTTCAAAAGAGAGCAAGTTTAATGATTTTAAAAATGTATTTTTAAAATAAAATGTGATCGTTGTTATTAACAAAATGCTATAAAAAAGATACACTAGACCATTGCTTCTGTTAATACCCACTACAGTTTCTCAGGAAATACTCTTAACAGAGCAACTCTCATTAATGTGCAAAAAGACAGTGTTTCTTCTTTGAGCCCTAACCATCCTGTATGCCATTATTTTCAAGACAACGGCTATAAAAGCTATAAACGTTATAATGTTTTAAACATCACCTTATCCAGATATAGCAATGGCCAATACACTTATCCCTTCTTCACCTTCTCTCCATCCCCTATTTCCCAATCAAACATTATTTTTCCATCTCTATAGAGCTTGGTCATCTTAAGCAAGAAAGTAACCAAGGTAATCTTATGTGCAAAATCTAAAAACCTCTCTTGCAGAGACTAGGACCTGTGAGATATCTGAAGACCAAGGCAGGGATAAGGATTTATTGGACCAAACCACATAGGACCTATATATCATGAGCTGCAGGACAGAATTTATTAAATGATTCCACTGGTCACATAACTGAATGTAAAAGGGGAAATGTTTCACTGACTGTGGTCAAATATGATTTTTGCCGCAGTAGATTAAAGGCCCCAGAAGAACCCTTAGTTAGGTCAGTGACCAAATGTCACTCCATGTGATTATGATCTTCATGGGCAATGCCTCCACAGCCTTAGATGTGTGAAAATCTAGCCTGAACCTAGCCATGAACTTCGGTTTGGCTTCCCCTTTTGAATGGATAAGCACTTTTGACATGGAAGTCTTACCTTTCTTCCTCATAGACAAGGCAACCAACAAACAGAATTCAGAAGAATTCAGATTTACAAATCAGGCATGGAAATACAAGTATTCTCAATATTAGATCAAATAAGAAATTATCTAGAAGTCATGGCTCATCCAAATGTTGACTCTCTTGCTGTTCATCTACCAGGAGATGGAAAAAAAAAAAAGAAACAGAAGTTAAGCTCAAATTACTCATGTGCTGCTAGCTAATATATCTGGTGGCTATCTTCCATGGGGAAAGAATGCAAAACATAGGAAAAGATACGATGATTATATGTAGCTTCTGTTCTGTAGGTCCAACACCTAAGTTATTTTCCAAATAGCCAGGGGTGGCAGCTCTCAAAGAGATTATCCTTTCCAAGCTCAGGAAGTAACAATGGAAAGTTAAGAAATTGCTCAATAAATAAAAGCTTATGTTGATGCTTACTGTATTATATATTATTTACATTTTGTATGTTATGGACAACAAACTTTATTAATACAGACTCCTAAAAGTTACAATCTTGGTTACTTCTGGGTGATATAATCAGAAGTCATTTTCACTTGAACTCCATACTTTTGCAAATTTTATGTTGCTCTCCAGCAAGCATAGAGTGATTTTACACTCAGAGAAAAGAAAGGAACACTCTCCAAACACCATACCCACCTCACGAAGAATAATGGAGGAGGAAGAGAAAAGAAGAATATTATTAAAAAAAAAAAAAAAAAGAGCCTGCCTTGAAATCTTCCTCTGTTATCTGTCTCTTCCTCTGTTACTGTCCCTGTTTTTCTCGGCAGAAGCCATGTGTGCTTCCAGGGCACGGCTCTGAATCCCGCCACCAGCATGGACCAGTGTGTGCCACTGACTCTTGCTAAACCATTGTTCTCCTTCTTTAAAATGAAGGCAATGGTAGTATTTCTCTCCTGAGAAGTCCAGGCAAGATAATGCATTTAAAGTCCTTAGTACAGGGGCGCCTGGGTGGCTTAGTCGGTTAAGCGTCCGATTTTCGCTTAGGTCATGATCTCGCGGTTCGTGGGTTCGAGCCCCGCGTCGGGCTCTGTGCTGACTGCCAGCTCGGAGCCTGGAGTCTGTTTCAGTCCATGACTCCCTCTCTCTCTGACCCTCCCCTGCTCACGCTGTCTCTCTCTCTCTCTCCTAGAAATAAAAAAAAAAATTAAAAAAAAATAATAAAGTTCTTAGCACAAGGACTGGTTTCCAGAGTAGCTCCAACAGTGTTAGCTACACTTTTCTTTCTACCAGTCTTGTCTGAAATCTTTTTTTTTTTAATTGAAGTATAATTAACATATGGTGTTTCAGGCATACAGTATAAAGATTCTACAGTTCTATGCTTTGCTCAGTGCTCATCAAAACAAGTGGCCTCTTTTTTTTTAATGTTTATTTATTTTTAGGGGGGAAAGGCACAGAGAGAGGGGGAGCGAGAGAATCCCAAGAAGGCTCCATGCTCAGCACAGAGCTCGATACAGGGCTCAGTCGCATAAACAGTGAAGTTGTGACCTGAGCCGAAATCAACAGTCGGAGGCTTAACTGACTGAACCACCCACCCAGGTGTAGTCTTGAGCCCCTGTATGTACTTCAACTATCCCTCTCCCCACCTACCCTCTGGTAGCCACTAGTCTGTTCTCTGTATTTAAGTGCCTATGTTTTGAGGGATTTTTCAATTTGTCCTTTTTTTTCTTTGTTTTGTTTCTTAAATTCCACTCATGAGTGAAATCATAGGGTATTCATCTTTCTCTGACTGATTTATTTCACTCAGCATTATACTGCCCTAGGAAATCTTTAAGACTTATAAATACTTTATAACTTACAATAAGCTTTAACAAACATTTTACTCTATAAACTGAGAGTAAGAGGCAAGGCTAGAATTCAAGCCTTATCCTCCCCCACACCCAAGTCTGATAACCAAGCACCACTTCTGAGTTGGACTTGTTAGTTAGCTGTGGTTATTTAGGTCTTATAACAGGATGTCACTAAAGAGGAAGTTATGGCCAACTAAAGTCAGAGGCCCATCCTAGAAGCACTCCAAAACAAAACCCCAAGAAACCAGATAAAACCAGAGAGGCTCAAGATGGCTGACAAAGTAGGCTGGACCCCCCTGACCAAATAAGGAAGAAAAAGCATGAAACCAGCTTCCGAGAAATGCCTGCCTCAGGTGATGAATATACCACTCCCTTGTTAACAACTGTCTGTAAAAGATAGAAACCCAAACTCTAGTGGGCACAGCTCCTCTTCCTTCCCTCCCCTCTCTTTCTCATCCACTCTCACATTTCAAGAGTATACTTTCACTTTAATAAACTTTCCTGCTTCTATGTTCATCCATTGCATTTTGTCTGTCCTTAAATTCTCCTGACAAGACTGAGACCCTCTGTTGACATTTGTGGGATGGGCTGGACAGAGGCCTCAGGGCCCGGGATCTCCCCAGTCCACCCAGCAATAGACAACACACGGACCTAGTGGCATGCAGAAACTACTACTAGGCTTACAAGAGCCTATTGTTCAACTTGAGGAATTCTCAAGATCACTGTTAAACAGAGCCATTATTAAACATTAGGTGACATAACTACACAAATCATAATATAAAACTTACAATTCAATTAAAAATATTTTTTAGGTTTATTTATTTATTTTGAGAGAGAGAGAGTGGGGGAGGGGCAGAGAGAGGGGGAGAGAGAATCCCAAGGAGGCTCCACGCTGGATGCAGGGCTCGATCTCATGAACCCTGATATCATGACCTGAATCAAAATCAAGAGTCCGACACTTAACAGGCTAAGTCACTCAGGTGCCCCAAATTTAAAAAAATGGTTTTAAAGACTTTATGTTTAAGAAACCCCTACACCCAGCATGGGGCTCAAACTCACAACCCTAAGACCAAGGGTCACGTGATCCACTGACTAAGCCAGCAAGGTGCTCCTAAATAAAAACATATTTAAAGGTAATAAATACACAATGCTCATCCCTTCCTAATTATTTTACTATTATCTCTACTCTTAAGGTTATTCGCATCTATGACATCTGTATAGTGGAGACACTAGCTGATGGAGTGCTACTGTGCATGTCTGCCCAATCCACTTTAAAAAGTCACGTTGGTAGCTTGGTATCAGCCAAACAGGAAAATGCCACAAATCACAGCTTGATATTGTTTTGTTGATTTGAGACTAATAAAGAACATGCAGATTAAATTTAAAGAGTGCCACATCTGGAGTTGTTATACTCCCGAGTAGAACAAGCAAAATTAATGACATATCTTTACAATATTTAAAACTTTTATACAATATTTATGACAGAATGGCACTTGTCCATCAATTGCAAACACAGACTGCCTGTGGATATAAGAGTCTGACAAAATCCACAGAAGTTTCGTCTGACAATTGATAAAGCTATGTGGAATTTGCAATAAGGAGTAGTGATTTTATTATTATTTATAAACTACAGGCTACACATCTCCTGTGTCAGTAAAATTTATAATAAACACACACATGTGCATGCACACAAGCACACACACACACACACACACACACACACATTTATTTCCCAGAGAGACAGAACTCAGACACCAGCACACCACCATACTGACCATTGTTTTATGCTACAAGGAACCTAAAAGTTCTAAGCAGAGTCCGAGGCTCATTTTCAAAGCACTAAGTTGAATTATAAAAGGATTTAGCTTCAATTGGGTGTAATCAGCTGGATTATTATATTTAAATATGGTACATGGAAGGGCACCTGGGTGGCTCAGTCAGTTAAGCATTCAACTTCAGCTCAGGTCATGAACTCACAATTTGTGAGTTCAAACCCCGTGTTGGGCTCTGTGCTGACAGCTCAGAGCCTAAAGCCTGCTTCAGATTCTGTGTCTCCATCTCTGTCTGCCCCTCCCCCACTCATGCCCTGTCTCTCTCTCAAAAATAAATAAACATTTAAAAAATTTTCTTTTAGGGGCACTTGGGTGGCTCAGTTGGTTAAGCGTCCGACTTTGGCTCAGGTCATGATCTCACGGTTTGTGGGTTCAAGCCCCACGTCAGTCTCTGTGCTGACAGCTCAGAGCCTGGAGCCTTTCTTCAGATTCTGTGTCTCCCTCTTTCTCTGATCCTCCCCTGCTCATGCTGTCTCTCTCTCAAAAATAAATAAAACCTAATTATTTTTTTTAATTTTTCTTTTAAATATAGTACATGGAGTAGTCGGCACTACAGGATTATGAAGTAATAATAAGAACATAGCTTCGAGTTCTGTCCTCATTATGGAAAATTTACTACATAGAAACACAAATTGGGTAAAGTCAAGATATCTTTCTATAATTCATGAAAACACTGGGGTTACATCCGAGACAGCTGAGCGGGGAGAACAGTCACATAAACCTGCAACACGAGGGGCGCCTGGGTGGCTCAGTCGGTTAAGCATCTGACTTCAGCTCGGGTCATGATCTCACGGTTTGTGGGTTCGAGCCCCACATCGGGCTCAGTGCTGACGGCTCAGAGCCTGTTTCAGATTCTGTGTCTCCCTCTCTCTCTGCCCCTCCCCACTCATTCTCTGTCTCTCAAAACTGAATAAATGCTAAAAAAAAATATTTAAAAACCTGCAACACGAGGGGAATGGCACTAGTGGGGACAAGGGGCTATGAGAAGGCTGGGGGAGAGTCATGAGCTAGGATCCCAGGTCCTAGTGAATGGCAGCCATGTCATTTGCCTCAAAAGAATCAAGAGAAAGGAGGAAACTCCCAGGGAGCAGGAGGAGGAGGAAGAGGAGAAGGAGAAGTCTGGGCAATATGGTGGCATAACAGTCAGGAGGAAGGATTTTAGAATCAGACACCCTGCCCTCAAACCCAGGCTCCCCGACTCACTAACCATGTGAACTTGGGCAAGTTACTTGGCCTCTCTAAGTCTCTGTCTTCATCTTGGTGCAAAGGATAGTAACCACAGGCTCAGAGCATTGTAGTGGGGGTCAAACGAGACAACACACATCAAGTGCTCAGCACAGTGTATAGTACACAACAGTGGTCAACAAATACACCTGCCACTGTGATTGTTGTTTGTTAGCCTTGAGTGTTGAAAATGTTACCTTTGAGTGGTCGTGTTGGGGCGGGGGATGGGGGGGAAGGTGCAGGAATTGGGAAGAAGGCATTCCAAGCAGAGCAAAGACAGCAAGCAAAAAACACAGGGGACAAGTTGGGACCCAGTTAGCAGTTAGCAGCCCTGAGGTACCTGAATGTTCATGCAGGCCCAGGCCGGGCACAGCTTGGTTGCTAAGGTGGAAGACTAGACTAGAGCTCTGCCAGAAGACTTCACCTTTCCTCATCCTCATTCCAAGCAAAGCAAAGTCAAGTTTTTGATGATCTTACCCTTTTTCTCCCGACAGGTACTGTAAATTGTGCCTCTGCTATATTTGTGAAGAGCCTATAAGGGAATGATAAATCAGGTAATATTACATATATTCATCAGTACCTTAATTGTTGTTAAATACTAACAACACCTAAAATTGATCTGCACCAAGATTTACTGCTCTGACAAAAATTCACCTGGAAGAGAATACATGATAATTAAGAAAAACGACCACAGATTTGTGGCAATGTAAGGTGTACGAACAAGATTTAAACTCCTCCCTGCAGGAATAACTGGGTGATGTTTATTCTGTAGATGAACAATGTGATTACAACAATGGAAAAGATTGATGAGATTTTTTTCCCACTGTTAGAGTTTGATTCAGCCAGCTATCTCAGATAATAGAATGATGCAGAACCGAGTAGTCCAGTACAAATCGAGAATTCTCTGTGAAGGATAACTAGCACACATCTTCAGTGACCTGGGAAAATAGCTTGCAAGTTAAGTGGGCACATTAGGCAGCAACAGACTGGCATTAAAGTGACCAGAATTGAAGAAAAAAAGATTTCCCCTAAATCAACCACAACTGCATTTAACCAAACTAGAGAGAAATGGGACGAGACAAATCATAGTCTTATCACGGATAAGGTAATAAATTGTTCTCCTTTTGTAGTCTTTTGGATATGGAGGCTGCTATTTGGTAAGCCTACAGGTAAGAGGTAATTTTTAGTAAAGTGTCTCATCCAGGAAATGAAGAACCACCTGGCTTATCTCTGTAAACTTGCAAACTAAAAGCATGGCTGTGTTAGTTTTCTAGAATCTTGTTACTTAAAAGGGTAGGGAGATAGCACCTTGAATTTGTGTTTGTTAGGAACACAAAATCTCAGGCTTCAGATCTCTTGAATGGGAATCTGCATTTTCAACAAGATTCCCAGGAATCCCAGAGTCCTTTACATATCAAATTTTAAGAAGCACTGATCCAGAGGGGTGCCTGGCTAGCTCAGCTAGTGGAGCATATGACTCAGGGTTGTGAGTTTGAGCCCTATAGTGGGTGTAGAGATTACTGATAAGTAGAAACCTTAAAGAAGAAGAAGAAGAAGAAGAAGAAGAAGAAGAAGAAGAAGAAGAAGAAGAAGAAGAAGAAGAAGCACCAGCAGCAGCAGCAGCAGCAGCAGCACTGATCTAGAGAGCTAGACACCATTCATTCAATATATAAACTTTCAAAATCCATACTGTTCAATATGATAGATAGCCAGTAGCCACAAATTAAATTTCAATTAACTAAGATTCAATCAAACTAAAATCAGGGGGTTCATTTGTACTAACCATATTTTCAGTGCTCCATCAACACACGTGACTAGTGTCTACCATATGCATTTCCATCATCACAGAAACTTCTAACAGGTAGAGCTAATTTAGACACTGAGATACATCACTGAGGAAAGAAGATCAAGATTCTTTTACTCAGGAAGCTTAGATGGATGGAGACAGATGATAACCAACAAACAAACAAGTGATTAAATTAAAGGGTATGTTGGACAGTTAAATGCGAAAGACAGAAATTAAAACTAGAGCAGTCTAACGGGATCAGGAAGATGGAGGGAAGGTTGGAACTTTAACTCTGGAGGGTTTCGTGGGTTTCACTGAAAACGTTCCATTAAAGGAGAAGTGAGAGGCCACTGGGTGGCTCAGTCAGTTGAGCATTTAACTCTTGATTTCAACTCCGGTCATGATCTCACAGTTGACGGCATGGAACCTGCTTGGGATTTTCTCTCTCTCTCCCTCTCCCTCTGCCCCTTCCCCACTTGCACATGCTCTCTTACTCTCTCTCTTTCAAAATAAATAAAATAAAACTTTAAAAAGAGAGAGAGAGAGAGAAAAGAAGGCTGTTAGCCAGCAGGGAGAATATTCCAGACAAAGGGAAAAGCTTGTGCAAAGGCCCTATGGTAGATGTGTTTCAGCAACAAGAGAGTTTCTGTGGGAGTCAAAGGGTAGGAGAGCAGAGAGATAAGGATCCTTACAGGGGAAGGGCCTCCTTTCTTACTGTAAAAGACTTGGGCTTTTCCCTGGAGTTGAATGAGGAGCCCGTGCAAGCTTTTGAGCAGGGGAGTGATATGCTTCAACACCATCTCAAAGCTATTCTAGCTCAGAAGAAAATGACTCTAAGCAAAAGTTCTTTGTTTTAATTCAAGGTCACATCCAGGTGAAGAAGGACACTATCTGCACTGGCAAAATGGTGTTGTTTACAAGTTTGGGTAACCATCAGAAGCTTGTTAATGATACACACACAGAAATCATTAAAATTTATCATTGGAAAATTCTGACACCTTTCCTGAGTCTCCATTAATATGCAGCCATAAGGTCTTACAGGTTACCACCCAGAATCTGGAGCCACATTTGTTATGAACTCTTTGAGCAAATCCTGAAGAATGCAAATCAGTCATCCAAGTGCCTGAAAGGCAGAATTTGGCCTAAGTGTCTCATCCTCAGAACTTGTTGATTATGTTGTTACTAATTTACAGGTATTTCCTGAAGACAAAGAAATCTGTTCAAGAGTTCCAAGCTCTTTTTTTTTTTTTTTAACCAAACCCCATCCCTGAAAAATGCTAAAGCTTTGGAAATCAAGGTACGGGGGTGTGTTTAGTTGGCTTTTTCAGAATCCCAGGAACAGTGACACATTCACATTGAAAATGTTATCTTGCAGGTGATCCAACTACAGTTCTAAGAGCTAGAGGCCACTGTAGCCTGTTGACAAAATGCCATTATCATTTTCAAGGCCTGTGCTCACCACGTGGAAGTTATATTGAAGAGGCAGTCCTAACATGATCTAGAGCAGTCGCCTGCGATTTCTTCTTTGTGGACCAACACCAACCATGATCCAGCCAGAGTTCTGGCAGAAACACAAAGTAAGGTCACCTTCAGTAAATTAAATGAAATGAACAATAAATCAAGGCAAGCCAGGTCACTGGGAACTAACGGCTTGGATGCTCATGACAAGTGAGTAAATCAAGGAGCATCACTTGTATGCATCCAGGCATAACATTTTTAAGCTACAGGGTATAAGGGGAAATTTTAGCAACCAAGTTATTGCCACCTTGAGCAATGGGAGTCCAGAACTGGAGCTGCTTTATCACTTCATTCATCTGTTTATTAAATACGGACCTCTGTGTTGAGGACCTCCTGTGGGCGGGGACTATTCCAAGTGCCAAAAACACCAAAGTGTACCTGCTACAGTACCTTGTCCACATGAGGGGTACAGTTTAAGTCTCAAGCTCCTTTCCTGCTCCTTTCTTGGCCAGGAAACTTCCAACATGAGGAGACCTGAAGAGATCATTTATGGATGGGAAGGATTTGAAGGCTCTAAAAAGCTGGAACAGGAGACATACTGGCAGAAGGGGGCTCTCCAGAGGCATATGTACACAACTTTCACCTTCTCCATTTTGAAGCCGGAGCACCTGAGAGTCATGTTTGCTTCCCTTGTCCACGCATAGGAGTCTCCCACAAGATGTGAAGCATCCCTCCTCATCTCACCCCCTCTCTAATACAGCAAGGCAGAAAGAGCAGGGCAACTATTTCTAGAGGTTGGATACATGAAGAAACTAGAAAT
The DNA here is from genome assembly GCA_017311185.1 of Proteles cristata cristata. NCBI lineage: Eukaryota > Metazoa > Chordata > Mammalia > Carnivora > Hyaenidae > Proteles > Proteles cristata. The sequence continues at coordinate 1,878,963 of JAESUZ010001551.1, read as the reverse complement.
GAGCAAAGGGGCTAATAAACCTAAGGAATTAACCACCAGGGGAAGGTAGAAGATCCCCTCTGTTGAAGACAGGGGTAACAGGAAGAGTTAAGAAAAGGGATCAGGAGGGGCACCTGGGCGGCTCAGTTGGTTAGGCGGCCAACTTCTGCTCAGGTCATGATCTCACGGTTTGTGGGTTCAAGCCCCATGTCAGGCTGTGTGCTGACAGCTAGCTCAGAGCCTGGAGTCTGTCTTCGGATTCTGTGTCTTCCTCTCTCTCTGATCCTCCCCCACTCATGCTGTCTCTATCTCTCTCTCAAAAATAAATAAAACATTAAAAAACATTTTTTAAAGGGATCAGGAAATGATGGCCTTCAAGCCAAATATGGACTGCCACCTACTTTGGTAAATAGAGTCTTCTTGCAACACAGCCACACTCCTTTGAGGACATTATCTATGACTGCTGCTGATATAAAAAACAGAGTTGAGTAATTGCTAGTGTGATCGCATGACCTATAAAGCCAAAAATATGTATTCTCTGGTCCTTTATAGAAAAAAATATCCCAATCCCAGGTATAGAACTATATTGACCAAAATAACAGCCACTAGTCACATAAAATGAAGCTGGTCCAAATTGACATGTGCTGTAGATTTCAAATACTTAGTATAGGAAAAAGTAAAATATTTCATCAATAGTTTTAATATTTGATTATAGGGTGAAAAGTAATGTTTTCATATATTATGCTAAAAATATATTATCAAAATTAATTTTATCTGTTTCTTTTTACTCTTCAATGTAGCTAGTAGAAAATACAAGATTACATTTAAGACTCACATTATATTTCTATGGAAGGAATGCTTCCAGCAGGATACAGACCTTGGAGACAAGCTGAATAGTAAGATTCTTGTTACTACTCTGTCTTCTATTTTGTCTGTGTTTTCTAAATGCCACTCTCAGATCCTTATTTTAATAATTACCCCAAATTCACAAACTCACAACCCCGAAATTCTTGTAAGTTACCATTGCTGAATTTCAACAGAAGAAAGTGCATGTATATCATAATTTCACAGTAAGAAGGGTCAATGGTTGGGCAATGTAGCAGGCTGTGTTTGCTACCTAACACCATTTTTTCTGCTGTAGCAGGGCTGTAAGCAAACTCCACAAGGGAGACATTCTTTGAAGTCTTAAAGTCTACACTAAAATTTCATGTCTATAAATTGATTTACAACAAGAGTGCCAAGTCATTGATGACAAAAGAATAGTCTCCTCAATAAATGGTGCAGTGACAACTAGATCCATATCTCACATTATATATAAAAATTAATTTGAAATGAATCAATGATCTAAGTATAAGTGGTAAAACTATAAAACACTTAGAAGAAAACACAAGGGTAGTGACCCCTGTATTTGGCAATGGATTCTTATATATGACACAAAAAGCAAGAGGAAAAAAAGAAAAAATAGATAACTACGATTTCATCAAAATTAAAAATGTTTGAGAATCAAAGGACTTTATCAAGAAAGTGAAAAGACAACCTATAGGATGAGAAAACATATTTCCCAATCATATATCTGATAAGGGACTAGTAATCAGAGTATATAAAGAACTCTTACAACCCAACAACAGAAAGACAAAAAATAATCAAAGGACTTGAATACACATTTCTGCAGAGAAGACATACAAATGGCCAAGAACCACATAAAAAAAGTCAACATCATTAATCACTAGGGACATGCAAACCAAAACCACAATGAGGTACTTATTTATACCAATTAGGATGGCAATACTTTTTTAAAATGGAAAATGACTAAGGCTGGTAAGGATGCAGAGAATTTTAAACTGCCACCCATTGCTAGTGAGAATACACAATGGTTTAGTGGAACATGGTTTAGCAGTTTCTTAAAAAGTTAAACAGAAGTACCATTTGACCCAGAAATTCCATTCCTAGGAATATATCCAAGAGAACTGAAACTAGAGACCCAAACAATATATGTATATGCATGTTCATAGCAGCACTACTCACAATAGCCAAAGGTGGCAATGGCCTAATGGATCAAATCCTTTAAAAAAAAGATCAAACTGACAATTAATGACTCAAAAGACAAACAAATATGGTACCTGGAATATTATTCAGCCCTAAAAGAGAAAGAAGTGCTAATACATGATATAATATGGATAAGCCTTTAAAACATTACACTAAATGAAAGAAGCCAGACATGAAAGGTCACATATTGTATGATACCATTTATATGAAATATCCAGAAAAGGCAAATCTATAAGATACATAAGACAGATTGATGGCTGACAAAGGCTAGAGAGGGTAACAAGAATAGGAAGAAATTGCTCAGTGAGTATAAGTTTTATCTTAGAGTGATAGAAATATTTTGAAACTAGACAGAGATTTTGGTTGCACAACATCGTCAATATGCTAAATGTCACTTTATTGTTCATTTTAAAATGGTTAATTTTAGAGTCACCTGTGTGGCTCAGTCCATTAAACGTCCAACTTTGGCTCAGGTCATGATCTCGAGGTCTGTGATTTCAAGCCCTGCATCGGGCTCTGTGCTGACTACTCAGAGCCTGGAGCCTGCTTTGGATTTTGTGACTCTTTCTGTCTCTGCCCTTTTCCAACTTATGTTCTTTCTGTCTGTCTACCTCTCTCTTTCTCTCTCTCTCCCTTTCAAAAATAAATAAGCATTAAAATGTTTTTTAAAAGGTTAATTTATGTGACTTTCACCTCAATACATTTTTTGAACTAATACATTTTTGTATTCAATCCACGATGGTTATGATTTTTAAAATTTAAAATACATTTTTCATTACCTAACCATTTCTACTCCTTACCTCCCCATCAAAAAATTATAATAAATCTGACAGTAGACTTTGTAAACTACTCAAAACCTATCCTATATATATTACTCTTCTGCTCAAATTAGAATCAGTTTCTGTTGCTTACAATCAAATAACTTTAATTGCTATAGTACCTTAGTTTGTCAGTCAGGACATAGTATGTTAGTCAGGACATACCTGAGCTCTAATTTTAGAACTGCAACTAATTAGCTGTTAATCTCACGATAAATTGTTTAAACAAATTGGGCTTCAGTTTCCTTACCTGCAAATTGAAGGGATTACTCTAAATTACTCACAAGAGTTTAAAATTCCATAAATGACATAAAATAGCTAACATATTTCTATCTTCTTTCTCAATATTATCCAAGAAGAGGTCACTGTCAAACAGTGGTGCTCTGATACTTTCCCAGTAAAAAATGAAATTTACATGGTAGGTTCAGTTTTTGCTCCATCTAGGTCCTCTACCTCATTCCTGTGGCTACTCAATCATGTTTAGCAGATACAGTCCAACAGATGAAACCTTTTCAAGGTATTCAGCATGATTTTAAATCCCACAGTAAATCAATGAAATGGCCAAAGATGATGCTCAAAACCTTTGCATCTAAGTTTTGTAACTAAATGTTCAGATTGTGGTATATGGACTCCATGAAGGCACAGTAAATGTTTCTCATGTGGTTCAAGGGTCTGGGCAGTAATTTCCTGAAGAAAACTTAGCCTTCTGCCTTGACTAGGTTAGTTCGTGCAAAATAGTCTTTCCTTTCTAAAAACAACAATGATGGTTTCTACCTGTTGTCTTATAGAGATATTTCAAATCATTAAGAATAACAAAGAAAAAATTTAAAAATTAATGTTTCTTTTTTAATTTTTTTTTTTATTTATTATTTCTAGGAGAGAGAGAGAGACAGCGTGAGCAGGGGAGGGTCAGAGAGAGTGAGTCACAGACTGAAACAGGCTCCAGGCTCTGAGCTGGCAGTCAGCACAGAGCCCGATGCGGGGCCGGAACCCACGAACCGCGAGATCATGACCTAAGCGAAAGTCGGACGCTCAACCAACTAAGCCACCCAGGCGCTCCTAAAAATTAAAGTTTGATCCAAAAGCTACAAGGCATTAAGTTGGGGAAATGTGATAAGTTTATTAGGTCAATTTAGGCTCTAATATACTCAGATTATTGATTTAAACCTATAAACACAATAAATCACACTGGTCATAGAGTCAGCATGAGCTGAAAGCGAGAACACGGATCAATTATCTGAGAGTTTTGGGCTTTCTCACCGGCTTGGGCTTACCACTATAAAAGCACCGTCTTGGTATCACCGCAAAAATCAGCCTTTTTTTTTCTTATATATATTAAAAACTTTGGTCACTCAGAAAAGGTTATTGGACTTGATTGGTTATAGCTTGGTTCTGTGTCAAAACACTTGGGTTCTAGTCCAAGATCCACCCAGGGAAGGTTGCTCAGCCTTACTCTGCCCTGGTTTCCTCATCTGCAAAGCGGGGAAAATAGTAATGTCTCCTAACGCCTGGGACATATACCATGGAAATGTAACAGGTGATAGCCGGATTGTACATAACTGGTTTTCTTTTTATTTTAATAATGATGTGTTGAATTTTGAGCATATTAAAACTAGCATATATAACTAGCACATCAAACTAACTAACATAATTGCTTAAGGCAAATCTAAGAAAAGGGAAAGAAAAAGTGGGCTCCAAATAGTGCTGGCTAATGAGGGAAGGTACTTCACAGAAAAAGTCTCGTTGATAAACAAAAGAAATAACAGAATTAAAAAATCATGATTTTTGTAATCATGTAATGAAATAATTGATTTAGGAAATAATAATCAATGACAGAGACTGTTGTGTGAAAAATTAATGGGGGACTTTACAATGGGAAAATGACAATAATCATAAAGGCTGTAGATATGGGGCTGCAATTTCTCACACACGGAGGTAATCATGAAAAACGTTTACAGTGGCACCCCACAGACATCCTAAGTTCAATTTTACTCCCTAGTCATGCAATTTACCAAGCCTATCCTTGTAGCTAGTAAGAAGCATGAGAATGTCCAATGTTTTCAGGAATGGTTACTTGAGACACTCTGTGAAGTCCTTACTAAGAGATCTACCCATATATAGAAGCCAATCAAGTTTTAAACTTAATTCTTACAGTCACTCTTATTATATTTTGCTGCCTGTATCCTAGTCTTCTTGAAAATGAGGGATTTTTGACTGTGGGCTATGGCAGAACCTGGAAGAGAATCTTGTACCAAATTGAAGACTCTCCTGAAAGCCAGCCTCTCCTTCAGAGGCCAAGCAGCCTTACTAATAGAGAGGAAGGAGCATCACCATGAAATAAGACCCTGGAGGGAAGAATCTTTGTGAATATGACTGCAGGATCTTTTGAATGGAAAATGCAATTTGCAAGCTTCAAAGGTGTATACTAGAACCTCACTCTCTCCTTTGAATGTTCAAATTAAGCCCTTTTTTGATGACAGTACTTCATTTAGGTTTCTATAAAGAATCAATGCAAGAAGATTTAAAAGCATGATGTTGCAGAAAGCTGACTTCCTGCTCTGGATTAAAAACATCTCAAAAGAAATAATATATAAAAGTTTGATTATTGCATATGACCTAAAACGTTTGCTGAATCACAATAAAAGCATTCATCACCCCCACAAAGCTCAGAGACACAATGAATTTACCAGTGTCTACTAAAACCTGCTAGCTAAATCAAGTTTCAGAGACCCAGAGAATTTCTTAGCTTTTCTTGTTTTTGAAATGTTGGGCTAGGAGTACTCTTGAGAAACAGGAGGGTCAGTGAAATGTGCAAAAGAGCATTTTAGGAAAAATATCTAAGTTTATGGACAACCAACTCATTTGTCCAATCCAAAATGACTATAGTTTTATCAAGTCCCTTAGGGAAAGAAACATACCTAAGTTAAACTATCTATCTTGTTAAAAAGGGCGCAGCTGAGAAAATGGTCACTGCTTTTTCTTGACACCATAATGTTAATAACCTGGCATGTTTGAGATGAAGCAACACAAAGACCGTTTTCTCATTCTTGATCTTGAACTAGAGTAAGAGGGATACACAGAAGTAAGTAAGTTGACTGCACGTGGCCAAGTGGCAGGGGTAGTAGAGATGTGTACGGTATTTGTTGCATCTATTTATACATGAAATTCGAGTATCTGCTGTAAGGTGAACTGTTTTATAGTAGTATCCCTATTCTGGCATCTTCCCCATAATCAGATGGAAACAACACAATTAGAAGCTACTTTTAATTTATTCCCCCTAAAAGAAAAACCTTTGCTTCTTCCAGAGAACTCATAAGGAGATGTGGCCTGTTCCAAACTGGTGACTCAGTGCGGAAGGGACATAGACATCAATCAGTGATATGAAGCAGAGATAGGGCTTCCTCTCCTTGGCATCCTTCATCTGCCCTCCCTTCTCCTGTTAGAGCTTCTTCTCTATGCCCTTGTATACATCCTGGACAGGGGATGTCCCAAGTCAACGGAGAATTTACTAAAACAAGACCAATACCCTCACAATCAAATTGAAGGAAAGGAACTATCCAGAACCTCACCTCCCAATAGATGGACATCAAGTCTGTGCAGTCACCATCCCTCTTGGGGCTCTTGACTTACCTCTCAATCAGCAATACTGTTAGACCTTCCACCTGTGTGTGATCATGGATATTAACTATCACTGTTTATTCTTCATACAATTCCTAGTTTTTCGGAAATGTAACAAACTCAAATTGCTGGTACACACTCTTCCTACCTTACAAAGATGGAAATATTTATCTTTTATACAAAGATAGGTATGACCCCATAATTAAAAAAAAAAAAAAGAAAGAAAGAAAACAAAAAGAAATCACTGAAATGGTCGTTCATCACAGATTTCTTTCAACGCCTATTCAGAAAGCATTAGCTTTTTTAAGCCAGTTAAATGAATTTAATGAACTAGAACAGTATCCTAAGGACATAACAAAGGTAATTATAGTGATGGTGACCAACGTTAGAGTTTCAGAATTATTTGTCGATTTCTCAAATGCCTAGTGCAATGTGGGAGAAACTGAAAGCTATTCACCAAAAATTCAAACTTTCTTCTTTCTAGACATTCTACTTGACCAGACGTACCTGTGTGGCCAGGTGACTGTGTTCTAGCCAAAGGGATATGTGCCAATTCTGGGTTAAAGCTTTTAAGACGTAGGTGTAATTTCTTGCCCTTTCTTCCCCTTTCACTGGCTAGATGCAGATAGCAGCATGGACCTGGAGTAAGACAGAAACACAAGATCAGAGAAGACTAGATTCCTGAATCGTCTCAACAGGAAACCCCCCTTTACTAGGAGCACCACTACCAGACTAATTACATGAGTGAAAAGTAAACTCCCATTTGGTGTAAGCCATATTACATTTTGAAGAGTAAAGGCTAAGGCAGCTGGTGTCACTCTAATTAGTCAGTTCAGCAAGTTAAGCAGTCAAAAGCACATGTTCTACCTGGGACATCATGTTGTGGAAGAAAGATGGAAGTTAAAGATTAATGGGATTGAAACTTAAATATTTAAGGATGAAGCCATAAAAATATGGGAGAAGAGAGGTGAATTGGAATACAAAAGAGCAAAACTGACCATGAGTTGATTACTTTTGAAACCGGATATGGTATGTGGGCATTAATTACAGTATTCTGTCTACTTTTGTATACATCTGACAATTGATGCAATGAAAAAATTTTTGAAGGGGGAGTGAGAGCAGAGTTTATTGAAGATACAAAGAGCAGATACAGATAGACTATCTGGGAGACTCGTAAAGGAAAGGAACATGAATCTCCTCATAGGATAAAAATTTAAACAATTAAAAATTTAAAAATTTTTAAAATAAGCAATTAAAAATAAAACTATATGACAGACACATGAAAATAATAGAAAGGATTTTTTTTTTTTTATTTCTAGGAGAGAGAGAGAGAGACAGTGTGAGCAGGGGAGGGTCAGAGAGAAAGGGAGTCACAGACTGAAAGAGGCTCCAGGCTCTGAGCTGGCAGTCAGCACAGAGCCCGACGCGGGGCTCGAACCCACGATCCACGAGATCATGACCTAAGTGAAAGTCGGACGCTTAACCGACTAAGCCACCCAGGCGCCCCTAGAAAGGATATTTGAAGGAGTCCCTGCTGGCCTAGTGGATGAGAAAATTTGAGTACCAAAAGATTAATGATGGAGATGATAGAGATTTTATATTGAAACATATAAAAATTTTTTTTATTCATAAGCCACTTCAAGAAAATCTCAGTGGTTACTAATTGGAGGTCACTAGGCATTCATTTATTAATCTGAAAATTGAAGTATGGCAAAGAAACAAGTATTTTCCTTCCTATATGAATTGTATTTCAGGGTAGCCAAATGGTTGATGAGAAAAAGTCCTTTATAAAAGAAGCATCCCATCTATAAATGCAGAAAGAACAACAGAATTAGAAAACTGCCATTTTGCAACCCCTAATGAAATAAGTCCCATATCCAGATACAGGCAACTATCAATAACTGACACTAGCATCAGGTGAGAGCATAATGACACACAGGCTAACAGAAGAACAAGCTCACAATACCTAACCTACTGATTAATCTTGGCTTCCCTAAAAGAAGGACAATCCATCATTATGTGTTTCATGCTGTGATGCAAAAGGACATGCAGAGCACCACCTATGAAGTATTCTTGCCTACAAAAATTTACAAAATCTAAGCAGCACTGTAGAGTAAATACCAAAGTATTGAAGGATAAGTTGAAGATTACCATAAGGATGCAAACAACCAAGGTTATAATACAAGCAAATGATCCAGCTTCTCAGGGACAGAGTTTGGAGGTAGGGAAGGATAGAAGTGTTACAGAATAAAGGAGATGTGAGTAATACAACGACTCCATACATTTGTGTCTGGGCCTCATCTGGGTTCTCGCTTGAACAAAACCAACTACATATTAAGGAATTATTGCTAATTTCCTTAAGTGTGCTTAAGTAAAGGGGGAGGGCCTTCAGTTAGAGATACACTGAAGAATCTTCAGGTGAAATGATGTGATATCCAGGAGGTACTCTAAAATATTGCAACAAAAAAAATTTTTAAAGAAATAAAATGGGGATAGATGAAATAGATTGGTAAAATGTTGACAATTATTACAGCTGGGTGATGTGCGTACATGGGTGTTCATTTTGCTGTTCATTCTACTTTGATGTAGATTTGAGATTTTTAGGCACAAGCTTGGAGTCAAAGAACGTTGGTTGACCAGCTCTTTCACTTCCAGCCATAGGACCCTGGGTAGATCACCACAGCTTGCACATTTGCCATCCTGTGTCATCAAGTGCACAGGCATTTCTTTCAAGAGTGTCCAATATTGTTTCTGGGATTTTCTTCCAAGCCACTGACACCTATTCAGTGAGTTTTGATGCTGACCCTTTGAATATTCTTACAGGTGCAGGCCAAACCAATTGGATCCCAACTGCTACCTACCTAGAGTGATTATAAATGACTATCTATAATGAGATATATCCCAATTTCAGAGATTAAAAAACGTGAAAAAAATGTGCATTTAAAATTCTATGAAGAATAGGCATAGAGAGACTATGATAATAAAAATGTTGAAGACAATAAGATCATCTAAATAGCCACAAAGCATCTCCTACTTTGGCCTCACAATTATCTTCACCTCGTGTAATTCCTGGGTCATTTTTAGCTTACATGTCTCCCTGGCTAAAATACCCACCTCCATTTTTTAAAAATTTTTTCAAATGTTTATTTATTTTTGAGAGAGAGAGAGACGGAGCACAAGCAAGGAAGGAGCAGAGAGAGAGGGAGACACAGAATCCGAAACAGGCTCTGAGCTAGCTGTCAGCACAGAGCCCGACGCGGGGCTCGAACCCACGAACTGCGGGATCATGACCTGAGCCAAAGTCTGATGCTTAACCGACTGAGCCACCCAGGCAGCCCATCTACCTCCATTTTTGTACAAGCTAGGGCAACTGTCCCTGGATTTGCAAATGACAGACCTTCAAAAGGTTTTTGATGGATATTTGTTGCATGAAAAACAAATATGCAAATTTTAAGCCAGAAAAGAACTATAACACTTGCAAAAATGCAAGGAGGTGCCTAAAGTCCTTCTGTACAAAGTTCTGGAAGTTAATTTGAGAAAATCTACCAAGGAGTTGTGTGTGGCCATTTATTCCAAAGAGATTCAAAATTCTTGAGGAAGCATGAAAGTTATACTTCATCTAATGATGACTATGAATGTACATCTGCTCTTTGGGGATGCTCTCTATATACAAGTTCTAGTAATTTCCACGTGTCATCAGAAGCTATAAGAATGAGAAAATAGTAAGCATATAATCTTTGAGAAAAGAATTTTGTTGGAGTCTAAATATGTTTTCCTTCAAGTCCATGTTCTGAGAGAATGATGATAGATAGATAGATAGATAGATAACCTAAATTAAGTTCTTACTATGTCTTGCTTCCTAATATCCTTCAGATAAGGATAAAAGTCATATACAAGTGTTACTTAATAACAAATCATGACAAACAACATTGATTGAATTTTAAGAGGCACCAAGTACCTCACTCAAGTTCTTTCCAGGGCCATCAAATTTAGCTGAATCGTACCCAGTAGCTTACCTATCACATCCAAATTAATCCTCGCAACAAGCCTGCAAGGTGAGTACAGTATACCCCACATTTCAGGATAGGAGGTTTACAGAGACTTGGTAACTGGCCCAAGGCAAATAGCCATTAAACAGCATATCCAGAACTTACCCCAGGAGTTACTATGAAGATCAACGCTTGTATTTGTGTTTTTAACCTAAACACACCAGTGTTCTGCAAATGAACTGTGATGAGAGATGGAGGGTTGAGGTGTGTCCCTACGTGCCACAGATAAATGCTTTCACAAAGTACAATAAAAATTAACTACTAGAAAAATGGAAAAAAATTTAAAGCATTTATATTCAAACCCCAAAGTTATTACTATTAGATTCAACAGACAAATTTACTCTTGATTGCACACGAATTTCTCAATCCCTACTCTCAGTTTCTCTGATGACCTTGCTGGACACTGTAACCACTTAGAGGATCACCATGCAAGTAGGGCTGTATGACACTATATTGTTACATCCCTGCTTAGAACCAACACTATTTATAATAAGGTTCCAAAGTTTGTCCATCTACTGAGAGGCTGAGAATTCCTTTATTGCTATCTAATTTAGCCACAGGACACCTGGGTGGCTCAGTTGGTTGAGCATCTGACTCTTGGTTTTGGCTCAGGTCATGATCTCACAGTTGTGGGTTCGAGCCTCACATAGGGCTCTGTGCTACTAGTGCAGTGCCTGCTTGGGATTCTCTCTCTCTGCTCATCTGTCTCTTTCAAAGTAAATAAATAAACATTTTTTAAAAATGGTTGCTTTAAAAAAAAAAGTAGGCTCCACACCCGACATGGAGCCCAACAGCAGAGCTTGAACTTACAAGCTTGACTTAGGTCTGAACTCAAGACCTGCGCTGAGATCAAGAGTTAGACATTTAACCAAATGAGCCACCCAGGCAACCCAATCTATTATTATGCTTGTTCACTTTTTCTTTTATCCCTAAAAATATTTGTCCTGATACTGGATATAGTTTGCAAAGGAAACAATAATAGAGAACTTTTCAAAATTCGTGGTACTTTATGATACAACTGCTACAGTATTTTGATAAATGTTAGGGAAAATAGAATAATATGAAATACATTTCCTTGCCACGGGAACATTGAATAATACTGAAGACAGGGGAAAAAAAAGATCAGAAAAAAAACCCACCCCCCTCCCACCCTTCACAGGGAAAGACTCTTTTAAATTCATCCTGAGAAGTGAGTGGCTGTTGGGACACTGAAAAATAAGTATTTAAGAGATCTCAAATACAAAGTGACACATGGAATTCTTCAACCTGCCATGTCTCTCGAGAAGTTCTCAGTTAAATAACAAGAATGACACCCAGAATACATTGACACGCAAAATTATGTCCTAGGACAGAAAAATGGATGGGGGAGGGGGGGAAAGGGTGGGGGAAGAAACCAAAGCCTCCCGGGATTGTTTTTCATGCACTCTGAGGTTCCAAGCTAACAACAATTTTTTAAAAATCACCATGGTTTTGGGGCACCTGGATAACTCAGTAGGTTAAGCGTCCGACTTCAGCTCAGGTCCTGATCTCGAAGTTCCCAACTTCGAGACAGCATGGAGCCTGCAGCCTGCTTCAGATTCTGTATCTCCCTATCTCTCTGTTCTCCCTACTCATGCTCTGTCTCTGTCTCTGTCTCTCTCTCTCTCTCAAAAATAAATAAACATTAAATTTTTTTTCTTAAGTCACAATGGTTCTTGTGGCCCTGGTAGGAATTAATGGGTCAAAACCGTGGCTTCTGAGGCTGCTCAAGAAATCGCTAATTTCTCAGGCAAGGAAGGGCACAATATGGAGGAGAGAAATTACTAGACAGGAGTCAGCAATTCGGAGCAAACCCAACCTGAAGGAAACAATTAGAAACTGGCACAGGTCCCAAATCAATAAGCGGAGGTGGCCGTGGGCAGTGAGCATAATGGCTGGGTAATGAAAACGCAAATGCAGGTAATGCGGCTCTGAGAGCAGAATGGCTCTTCAATGTCTCTCTGGCTGAAGAGAGGGTCATCTCTCCGGAGGCTGGCAAAGGCACATCGGAACAGGCTTTCGCAGTCCAGCTAGTCCCTGATGTCACAGCCGTGTGAACAAACAGTACTGCTGCGGTTTTCCCAAATCCTGGGAGAAATAAAGTCCTCACAGCTCGCTCTTGTCAAGCCCGGAGTGCAGTCCCAACAGGAAAAACACTTCTTACAGCATATGCAATGGATTCAAAGAGCTTTGGAACTGTATTTCCCATTAGCTCTAATGGAGGCTGTGCTAATAAATTCCCCAGCTCTCGGCTGAACAGGTGTAATTCAGTAATGTAACTGTAATTGAGTGATGTCAACTCAATATAATTTGTAATGTTTTTCTAACAAATTATCTCATTTTTCCTGAAAAAAACGTTATCTGTGATTCCATGTGATAAGTTGTTTTAAAAGGCTGACATACAGTGCTAATGATAAAGATCTTTAATTGATGGAAATGGTAATAGTAGCACTGGCTAAGAATGATCTTAGCTTCTTCCTTTAACACTATTTAGCCTCTTCAACAGAACAAGCTTTCGTTTCCAACCAGTAACTGTTTTGAATTTATGGCTCATGGTCCACAGGTATTCCTGCATTTCGTCACTACAATGATTCTACTGGACAGGTTCTTTACAAACTCTTAGCTGTTCCTTTCTGTGCATGGTTCTCACACCAGATCTACATGTTTCCACCTCTATGTTAATGGTAAGGCTGGTCTTCCTGTTGGGACCACCTTCTCCTCCACATCCATGTACCTGTCAATGACCTTTGTCTCTCAAGCTCCTGGCAAAACCCTCCTTCTCCATGATGGTCTCCAGACCTGTGGTCACAATTTCTGACTTTCTCACTCACCCCATATTCCGGTCACCATATTACAGTGCAGATCTGCTGCCCCTGGTGAAGGCCCATTCATACTTGGGGTTTCAGTTCAATATCTTGCTTCAAGGAGAACCTTCCATGCCTCAGATTAGGGCACACTACATATGGCTTTGATAACTGTCCTCCTTTCCTTTGAGGCATCAACTACTATCATTAGTATCATTTTGTCTCCCTCCTCCCCTAGAGTTAGTTTATAGCCAGGGTCTATGTTGAGTTTTTCTTCAATCTAGCAGTAAGCATATAACCCTTCTAATCTGAAGAAAGAAGAAGAGAATGGATGAATAAGCAAACATTATCTCTGTTTCTGCCTCTCCTTCACTCTACTGATCTCCTCCACCAGACTGTGAACCCAAGGGCAACACATTCCTCACTGTAGCCACCATGTCTAACTAACCTGCACACAAGAGAGATGAACAACACCCAGCTGAGTGAAATTGAATTCCTTCTATTGTAGTGTTAGCATCAGGTTGGGCCATAGAGAATTCAGTTCCCAGAGCTCATCATGTGTTACAGCACCTGCTATCCATTCACCCTCATCAAGCTCCCTACCATGTGCCAATCACTCTGCACAATATTGTAGAACAGAAGTGAATGATATTTAGTGCCAATTATTTTACCGTTTCAGGATTATTTCCATTTGTGACTATATTTCTGCATTCATACCAGCTACTGGAGAAATTATAGAGGTTAATCAAACACAGACACAGTCCTTGAGGAGCTCAGAGTCTAGTGAAGGAGATAAAAATGAAGAAAAAAAATATCAGGAGGTAAAAGCCATGAGTAACAAAAGGGGCCTCACTAGACCCCTTGTGTTCCAGTGAAGGACAAAGGGGAAGTAGGCTCAAGGCTTTGGTGAGGATGGGGTTTGTTCATTTGTTTAACATTTATTTAGAGAGAGAGAGTGAAAGGCATGAGCAGGGGTAGGGCAGAAAGAGGGGGAAAGAGAGAGAATCCCAAGCAGGCTCTACGCCATCACCACAGAGTCCAAGATGGGGCTCAGTCCCACAAACCCTGAGATCATGACCTAAGCCAAAATCAAAAGTCAGACGCTTAACCAACCGAGTCACTCAGGCGCCCCAGGGGTTGTTTTTAAAATGAGTCTTGCCCAGGTAGGGGTTGGGATTGCGAATCCAGCTAAAAGGAACCGAGATGGAAAGGAAGGCCACTGATTGGTTCAGCAGATCTTTATCATCTCCTATGTGAAGCATGAGGAATACAGCAGTAAGTAAACCCAAGTCCATTCTCAAAGGAGTTTACATTCAACTGCTGGAGACAGATAGAGATAAACTAGCAACAATGTCAAGGGGTGATGAGTGCTCTGAAGAAAAACAGGGCAAAGTAAGGGACCAAGATGACAGGAGTGCTACTCTAGATGGGGTGGTCGGGGGAGGTTTTTTCATGGCAATGACCCTGAACAATAGCCTAAAGGACGTGAGGAAGGAAACCATGTTACACTCCTTGGAGAACATTCCTGCAAAGAGATTTTTTTTTTCTTTTTTCTTTTTTTTTTTTAAATGTTTTATTTATTTCTAGGAGAGAGAGAGAGACAGCATGAGCAGGGGGTCAGAGAGAGAGGGAGTCACAGACTGAAACAGGCTCCAGGCTCTGAGCTGGCAGTCAGCACAGAGCCCGACGCGGGGCTCGAACCCACGAACCGCGAGATAATGACCTAAGCGAAAGTCGGACACTTAACCGACTAAGCCACCCAGGCGTCCCGATTTTTTTTTTTCAAATTGGGGTCTTTGAGCATGTTTTTGGAGGACTAAAGATTCTTGAAGAGATTTTTAATTTTTGCTTTCATTTATATAACACTCATTTAAAATGTGTTCCAGATGTGTTGTGGATCAAACACATGGTAGCTAAAATGAGGGCATCAGCACACAACTTCTGGGCCTGGGTCTGAATTTGTATTTGTATTTACAGCTGTGGTGACGTCAGGTAGTTCTGTCATAACTGTCACAAGCCAAAGACCAAAGAGGCAGAATTATAATATAAATCATGTGTTTGTGCTGTAAGACCTCAGAATGCAGGCAGGGCATAAATGAATTGTCCTGTAATAGCAGCTGAAAGTGTTAGGAGGAATTGAGTGATCAGACAGTTCAGGCTAATACGAGCTTGACACTATATCTAGGACCTTTGACATAACAGACCCCCATGTTGATATTTCCAGCAATGAATCTATTTAAGAAAACACTATCCATCACGTTAAACTGACGTTGCTAATTTGAATTTGGTTTTGTCATTTGGATTGCATTTAATTTGTAAATATGTTTTAGTTTCATATTTGTCTACGAACTACACACACAGAAAATTACACCTAGCTTTATAGTTTTACATGTTTGGTAACCAAAATTATTTAAAAAATTAAACCAACATTGGAGGCTTATAAGAACTTCTCCCTTTAACTGGCATCCATATGGTACCCAGGTCCGGCCATAGTCAAAGATAGTGGTGGAAAGTCTTTGTTGTTCAGAACCAGCATCAGGCAATAGCTCTTGGTGGTTTCCAATGAACCACACAAAAATTAAAGGAAAGAAAAGAAGTGAATATGCTTGGCAGAAAAAAAAAATCACAAACTGGATAGACACAGCAACTGTAACTTTTCTTCTCTGTGCACAAAAGCCATAATTTATGTAACCCATAGGTTAAACCTCTTTCAGAACATGTAGCCCATTGGAACCTTAAACAGTAGAAAACTACATAGGGGAAAGACTGAGGGTATAGAAGCTATAATTAAAGATTCACTGTACTCCTGTGGCAGATTAATCACAGAACCAGAGGAAGAGTCAAGCGTCACTAAAAATGCAAAATAAATCCAGCTAAACATAGTTCACCTGCAGGGAAAAGTTTTTCGTACAACACAAGGCTGTTCTATGCTGAGAATAGTGAACGAGAGCCAAGACAACTGTCTGAAAAGCTCAGGCAGTTGGTGGGAATGAATCCTTGGATCCTAGAACTTTATAACAATATTAGGTTAGAGCCGACACCTGGAATCAAGCTGACCAGGGTTCAGGAAGCACCTCCATCATCGATCAACTCCGAGACTTGAGTAAGGTCTTTAATATCACAGGAAAAAAATAAAGATAAAATAATACCTACATTATAAGGCTGTTGAAAGGGTTCAATGAGATCATTAACGCACAGAGCCCATTTAGAACACTGCCCGTCATGTAGTAAGTGCTCCATAAATGCAAGAAATGATTTTTATAGTGTTCTAGCTCTATCATTATATAAGCACATGTCTCCACAAATGACTCAACAGCCTGCTTTGCTCAGCCCTACAGCTCTGGAACAACATCTCCATGATGGTTCTAGATGATTAGTCATGCATACACAAGTAGAATACAAGTAAGATTATCCTTAAAATAACATCATTCTCACACACTCACTCACATAACCCAACAACCTAACAGAGTGGGCACCATTATTATTTCAATCTTACAGATAACAAGCACAGACCAGAGGAGAGGATGGACCTGCTTGAGGACATAAAGTTCTTAAATAATGCAGCCAAGATTTGTGTCTAACTCTGGGTCCAGAGTCTACCTTTTGAATCACCAAACGACATTGTTCTTCTAGGTATAGGTCCTTCCTCTGAGTCCAGTGGACAGAAACACTGGAGATAGTTGGTCACAGGTACATAATCGTTCATTCCTCTAGATTCTCCAACTTGCAGGCATAGCAAGCTCTAGAGTGTTCCGTTCGACAGCTAAGCAATTCCCAGAGTTACAATTTATTGCTATACTGTTAGCTAATATGGAGTCAATACCAAAGTTGTCCGTTTGAACAGCATTGCAGTAGGGTTCACGAACGAAACTTCATTTGAAAATACTGCCCAACATTTTTACATAAGGTCCCATCGACCACCACTAACTCAATTCACACTTGAATTTAGTTCCAAAAGAAAAAGGGATGCTTTAGTTCTGTCAGATAATGAGAGTCATTTAATTCATTTTGGCTTTTTTTTTTCTTTTTTGCCAGGAAGCACTGAGATGAACTGAACAACCACAAAATGAAGAAAATGAATTACTTTGGGGTGCCCTGTGACAGCTACTCCTATGTTTGTTTGTTAATTTGTTTTTTTAAAGAGTCTGTGTCATAGTGTATTCTTTACTCAAATTATCCTATCTGAGTAATATGTTCCTTTGTAAAGGGCCACACGTTCTCTTTAAAGTAGGGGGGAAGCAGAGGCCCTTAGATGTTTCAAGGAACCTTCATGTCCCCCAAACCTGCCTCAAATGAAACATCTAACAATTGTGCCTTTGAAGCATCGAGACACTGGCCATTGGGGCACTGAGGTCAGGGAACAACTGTGCAGCTCTGTACTTTACGTAGCTGGACATGCTGCTGGCCAACCCCTTAATGAGCTACAATGGACACAGTCAATCAGAAGCCAGAGCTGTGGCTCCAGAAAGAAAGCCGGCCGCAGAGGGAAGATCCCTTAAGCTGGAGGGAGCTGTTTCCTCGCAGTAGCTCGCTGCCACCCCCCAGCCCCATCATCTGTGTGTACTTCTCATTAGGAGCCGCATTATGGGCCATCATCTCTTCTCCAGCTGCAAGCAAAGGCGGCACCCTGGAATTGCCCTGTGGCCCACATGCAAGACTAATGACTAGAACTCTGGCTTCTTGCTTGATGCTTGGCCTTCAAAATCACATGAACCTGTTCTGAAAGACACACCACTGTCACAGACATACGGAGAGAGATTAAGTCCCAGATGGAAGCCAGTCAATGTCAATCGGTCACTGCTCTTAAAGCCTGGCTGGCTTTTCATCTAAGCAACAACAGAGAATGATTTCAGCTCTCAGTTCCTCAGCTCAATTAAGTCTTAGGATCCAAAGTCAAGTGATCCTGGCTTCCTAAGCATTCTCCACCAGCGCCTGTGTCTTGCCTACCCCTGGTCACTCATCTATAGCAGCTGCTTTTGATAGCATTCATCCTTGAGCACATCTTCCAATTTCCAAGCAACCACTTGACGATGCAGAATGTTCCAGCTATTCAAATGAACTATACATTATTGTTGTATCGGCTGTCCCATAAAGAGGTAAAATCTGGATCAAATGCAGGACTTGTTGTCGGGGGAGAAATGATAAGGTGAAGAATTAGCAGAAGAGCAAGAAGAAACCAGAGATGATTGAAGGTTATGAAACATTTAGGAGGCTAGTGAACACCTTCCCTTTTTTCCCCCTCTTCTGACTCTCTGGATCTGCCATTTTCAGCCGGTTTGTTTTATGCTCCCGTTGTGATATATGCTTAGTTCAAAGCTGTTGACTTTGCTTCCCCATTACAGGTAAGGGTGTCTCTGTTTCCTGGCCTTATCTACCCAGGTACTTGTCTCCCCTCAGAACTTCAATTATATATATATAACTGATATATATATATATATATATACACACACACACACACACATATATATATATATAAAACTTCCTGCCAAAGGAATTTCATTGCATTTCATAGATTCCTAGTACTACATTCCAGATGCCAATAGTAACTTAAATTCATTCCGGTTACTTCTGCATTTTGGCTATAAATGTGCAATAGTAGCAACAATAATAGATAATGTCTTTCTAAATGCTGTATATACCATAATTCATTTAATCTTCAGAACAATTTTACAGGGGAGGTCATCGTTATTATCCTCCTTCACAGATAAACAGGTAAAGCACAGAGAAGTCCATGGACTTGCCTGAGGACGTTCAGCTCACCAGTGCAACAGCCAGGATTTGAGTCCAGGCAGCACAGCTCTAGAACCTGTGTTCTCAACCTCTGCATTCCTCTGTTCCTCAGAAGGAACGTGACACCACCCCGCCCCCAGGTTTCCATCCCAACCCTCAAATGTAAAATGCTAATTATAAGGAGAGTACATGTTACAGCAAAACGTATACAAACGTATGTGAATTAAAAATTAAACTGTGCTTCCTCTCCTTTGTCCTGTTCCACTACCCTCATGTCCTTACAATTTCATTCTGTGAGGGAGCCAGTATTAACAATTTGGCATGCACTTCTGGTTTTGAATATACGTGTTCATTTTTACATGTGTTTTTATAAAACATACTGTTCTGCCACATGCTTGGCATCTTTTCATGTCAACTCACAGAGATCTACTCCATACTCATTAGTGGCTGCAAAGTAATTTCAGTGTACAGACACATAATACTGTATTTAACAAGTCCCCTTTGAGAGATATTTATTTTACCTTCAATTTCTCATGACTACTAATGGTACTGCCATGAACTTTTCATATGCCTGGTCAAGTATATTGATAGAATATACAGCTTGAAGTTTCTAAGAATTTCTAAGGCAAAACATTTCAAACTATGGTTGAGAGTTCCAAACCACCCAGTCCAAAGTTTCCTATATAAATTTATACTCAACAATAGTGTACACGTACCTCTCTATCCCTCCATTTTTGCCCACACTGGTTATTATCTCAACCAAATAATTTGTAATTTAATTATGGGAAACATGGAGTAATAATGAGTTCCCTAAGGTTTCCTTTGGGATTGCTAATCTACTAGGATCCACACAACCAGCCCTCAGAATGAAATAAAGCAACTGACTGACCTCAAAATATTCTGTCTGCTTCTCTCAAATAACTCTTCGAGTCTGACCTCATTTATATTATGACCTCCAGTTCTTTCCAGATTGAATTACATATGGAAGAAGCTCACGGAACCTAGACCAGAATGCAACAATGGAATAAAAAGATATCTTGGTGGGGAAAATGACCCTGCAAAATCATTAGAGGTGCCCAGAATTGTCTCCCATGTCCCTAGGCATAAACTAAAGTATCCACTGATTTTTGACAGTATAAATACAGAATGTGCCCTGGTCTGAATAGAAATGAGGAAATTCCTGAGTGCAGGACTGAATTTCTAGGAGCTTTGTAGCATTACCTGGAGGCATGAATTAGGTAGATCTGATTCTGTCCTGAAGAAAGTAGGAAAACTATTGCAGGTGGCTACTTCCCCTCAAGCACCCTTGCTCTGAGGATCCTCTTCTAGTTCCATGGCTGGTGCCTTACATCAACTCCACTCACTGAAGATGCTGTGCTTTGCATTCCAAAATGGCACCTCCAAGGACTAACTGATATAATAAACACAGACTAATAGAAACATCATCATCATCTTCATCATCATCTCCGGCAAGATTAGCATTATGTGAACCAAGCACTCTGCTAATTCTCTTATCAACCATATGAGGTGGATAATATTATTATCTGATTTTACCCATGTGGATAGAAGGTCACAAGTTAGTAAGTGATATTTCGAGGGCTCGAACCATTTCTGCATTACGTCGAAAGCCACACTCTTGATGATTACACACGCTCCCATCCACAGGCAGAAAATAAAGAAACATATACCAGAAGAGCAAAGGGAATGGTGGCAGTTAGTGTATACTGCAACTGACACACCAGTCTGACTCTAAGTCTCCTATTTCAAAATGTCTGCATGTCTACGGGGACCAGGGAAGCAACATGCATGAGTAAAAGGCCAAGTGCATAACAAAGGGATTGGTGGAGAGTGCGGTGCATAGAACTCACCCAGAGACGGCAATCCCTTGCGCTAATTACTCTAATTACTCCCACGTGTGCATGCTGTTCAATGGTTGCCGGATCACCAAATCATTCTGAGAAGTGAAGAAATCCAAGTTTTGAAAAGTTTTTATTTTAACCACCTGGTGCTTGAAAAACCCAATTTTTAGAGTAAACCATTCCTACCTGTAAATTCTAATTTCAATGTTTTAAAGACATTTTAAAGGTGAATTTGCAAACTGTGACCTCCACACATAAGTAATCCGCACATGAGCAATAACATGTCAGGAAACATGGCAGCGCTGTGAGACAGCCAGCAGCCGTGTGTCCTCTGCCCTTGCTACCAGACCCTTCTCTTTCTCAGGAATCTGGAAGGCAGCAATGGGCTCGGGGAAGATGGGCCCTGCCCCCAGTCCATGAGGCTGAATCATGAGTCACCTATGCCAGTGAAGGCAACTAAATTCTCCTTTGTCTCTGACCAGTCTGAGAAGGGATACACATGTGACCCCATTCTGGCTAAAGAGAAATAAAAAGGTATCTGCTAAGAGACTTTAAGGAAAGACCTTCTTTCTTTCTTGAATAAATAAATAAATAAATAAATAAACAAATAAGAGGCGGCCATTCTCTCCTATCCTGTATCAGATGCTAAGCTGGGACAATGGGGCACTGAAAGCTCTGGTAGCCTTCTTGTGAACATAAGGCAACACCCATGCTAAGGATGAAGGCTAAGACATCACGGATGGTATAATGGAAGCCTGAAAGGGGCTTGGGTCCATGGTGAGCACCTAAATCAACTCTGATGCTGTTTATCTCAAGGCTCCTTGTTCGGAAGACAGCAAACATCCTTGTGCTTTAGGACACTAGTAGTTGGGTTTTCTGTTACTTGGTACTGAATACATTCCAGCGAAGGTGTCTCTTTCAACCTCTCTTCAGAGTTCTAGCCTTTTGTTTACAACATCATAATGCAGAAAACTTCAGCAACATCAAGTTTACCCAGTTAGAGTCTGCAACAACATGCGAGATGAGGCTCTGCCACTTGAGAACACCCACACTCTGCTTCAAAAATTTAAATTGTGCTGTTAGCTTTTCAAGATGGATGAAATCCTTTACAGCATCATATAGCAAGGACTTAACTGCTCTCATGGTTGCCAGGCAACTGCATACGCATATGCTGCCTAGAAACAAAATTTATGACCCCTGACTCCCCAGAGGAGGGTCTTTCTCCACAACTGATATGCATGTGCCCAAGTCTGACACTTTCCATCCAGCAAAGGTCATGGTGTACATCGGAGCTATCCAACAATCCCAAGCTCATTATACTGCCAACTAATATCATTCTTGATCACATCATAAATTGTGGTTTCTGCATGCAAAGACAAACGACAGAGTGAAGACTGTCCTGGGGCATAATTCCTTGTCCTCTGGCCTGTCTCATTATATAGACTGATTGGGTACCATCCAGGCAAAGGAAAAGAACATGTGAAGGTTCCTATCAGCCTGAAGAATCACAGTCAGGTGAACAGAGTTTTGTAAACATGTTCCAATATTCAAGGAAAGTTTGTCTTCACAGTAAGTGATATGATGAACTTTAATAATGCCCCATAGAGCTTCTACCATTAAGCATCATTTTAAAAATACATGCACATGCAAGGCTAATATATGCTCCTCATTTTATTAGTGCAAGAATTTCAAAATGCAAATACAAATGCCCCACATTTACAATTCATAATGATTCCGGTTTTTGCAAGTGAATTTTGAATACTTTAAATTCACAGAATCATAGAATGTAAAAATCAAGAGCGATTCTGAGATCAAGCAGTAGAATCCAAGAGAAGGTAAATGCACAGCTCCTTAGGGGTCAACACAGAACCCACATTGCTTGACTTCTGGTCTAAAGCTCTTACCCAAACACAACGTGCTTGTCCCTCGTGCAATCAACCCTTAATTATCGTGGTGCTGAAGGCCAGACACAATTTGGTTTCAACCTGATGACAAGCCAAACTCCCCATCTAGCCCTTCGTTGCTGTTAGTCAGGATTAGGTGAAGTTGCATGTGAGTCGCCTCTTGTCCACCCTCCACCCCAAGGTTAACAGGGGCTGAAACACACAAGCTTTTTTGTCTCATTTAATAAGTGAGGAGGTCAGCAGTCTGGGGCCGGTAAAGTAGTTCCACAGGTTCGTTACAGACCCACCTGCCTTCTGATTTACCATTCTCCATTCCTAGAGGATGGTCTTCCTTAACGCGGTCAGAGGTGATGCATGAGCCATTATATCTACATCGCAGTCAGAGGGAAGGAAGACCCTTCAATAAACTGTCTCATCCTTTATGTCTCATAAAGGATTCTGCTCCTTTGGGTTCTCCTGAAAGCAAAGCCCAAGATGAGACCCACCAGCAGAGGTTCCGGTAGTTTATTTGGAAGGTGATCCTAGGGGAAAGTGAGAGCTATAAGGGAAGGGGGAATAGCAATAAAACACGGGTTAGAAGCTGGTTATATATATGATCGACTGAAGTTAATGCCTCTGGGGACCATGTGACCAACTGTGTGGAATGCATCTCAAAACTGTCCATCTCACTGACAGAGGCTGGGGCACTTACCTACCAACTTCTCCAGGCCCTCGCAGAGGTCAAAGTGATACAGCATGGCCCAAGGCCTCAGGTGAACAAAACCAGGCATCCCCCATAAATCACAATGTTAGCATAAACTACTTGGCATGGCCCAACACCTCAGGTAGACATAGACACTCTAATTGAGCAGGATATTTCAAGGATTCAAAGGTTATCTCCCAAGACCCATCAAAACTATCTTTTCATTGGAATATGCAAGAGTTGTAAAGCCTCAAGCTTGCTGAGTTCATCTTTTACGCCGCAAACCTGTTTGGCAAGAACTGAGTCATGAGGCCATACCCACCTGTAACAAAAGTAGCAAATGCAATCTTTTTCTGGGCAGCCACTTGCCTGCTTAAGATTTAGGATTTCTATCTCTGTGTAAGTGGTTCTCAAACTTCAGTATGTCAAAATTGCCAAGAGAGCTTGTTTTTGGGTTTTTTTAAAAATATTTTTATTTTATTTCTAGGAGAGAGAGAGAGAGAGACAGCGTGAGCAGGAGGGTCAGAGATAGAGGGAGTCACAGACTGAAACAGGCTCCAGGCTCTGAGCTGGCAGTCAGCACAGAGCCCGACGTGGGGCTCGAACCCACGAACCGCGAGATCATGACCTAAGCGAAAGTCAGACACTCAACCGACTAAGCCACCCAGGCACCCCAGAGACAGCTTGTTAAAATAGGCTGCGGGCACTTCCTTCGCCCTCTCCACCACGCCCCCTGCAATCTTCTGGTTCAGTAGGGGTGAGGAGTGAGAATTTGCATTTCAGCAATTTCTCAGGTGCATTAGTTTTCTGTTGCTGTCAGAATAAATAATCACAAACTTAGGGTTTAAAGCAACACAAATCGACTATCTCACTGTTCTGTGTGTCTGGTCTCACCAGACAAATTAAGTTGCAAACAGGCTGGGGTCCTTTCCAAAGATACTAGGGGAGCTCAGTTTCTGGGTTCATTCAGATTGTTTGTAGAATTCATTTCTGAGGTCTCTGTTTCCTTCCTGGCTGTGGACTGATGGTCATTCTCAACTTCCAGCGTGGACCCATCTTTCCAGAGTCAAGTCAGCAATGAGGGTTTGGGTTATTTTCATGTTTAAGTCTCTCTCGCCTTTCTATGGTCAAATATCTCTGATTGTAGCCTGGAAAGATTCTCTGATTTTTGTTTAATTTTTTTGAATGTTTATTTTATTTTTGAGACAGAGACAGAGTGTGAGTGAGGGAAGGGCAGAGAGAGAGAGAGACACACACACAGAATGTGAAGCAAGCTCCGGGCTCTGAGCTGTCAGCACAGAGCCCAGCGTGGGGCTTGAACCCACAAACTGAGCCAAAGATCATGACCTGAGCCAAAGTCGGATGCTTAACCAGCTGAGCCACCCAGGTGCCCCAGTCATCTGATTTTTAAGCACTCATGTGATAAGATTAGGTCTGCCCACATAATCCACAATTATTCCCACATCTCGGGGTCCATAATCTTAATTACATACACAAAATCCCATACACAGAATACATAGATTCTGGAATAAGGGTGTAGACATCTTTAAGTAAGGCCATAATTCTGCCTACTTTACCAGTACATTCTGTGGCTACTAGTTCAGGAACCACACTTTGAGGGCCACTGCTATAACAAAGGGAAGAACTAGGGCTCCTGGGTGGCTCAATTGGCTAAGCATCTGACTTCGACTCAAGTCATGATCTCATGGTTTGTGAGCTTGAGCCCTGCATTGGGCTCTGTGCTGAGAGTGCGGAGCCCACTTGGGATTTTCTCTCCATCTCTCTCTCTGCCCTTCCCCCACTCTCTCCCAAAATAAATAAACTTTAAAAAAAGAAAGAAAAGGGAAGAACTACCAGTCTCTTCCCCAGCATAGTAGCATCAATCGAAAGAAGCACAGAAGCTGTATTGAAAGCATCCATAAAAGCTTGCAGCAAACAGACTGTACTTTGCTTCTTCACTGGGCCCAGTGCCTGCTCAAAAAGTAGTGAGAAAAAGGGCACAAAGTGGGGTCCAAGAACACAGAAACAAGGAAGTGAAATCATCCTCTAGAGAATCAGATCTTGCATATTCTAGCCATTTCTTGCAATGTATTCAGTAAAATTCTTAACTGATTAAGAGAGAAACAAAATGCAATCAAGCCAATCCTTGATCTAAAATAGGGGGAATTTCATTAAAACTCAACAGGTCCCTTTATGGCAAGATTCCCCCATGGTCTTTAACATGTCAGGGTATGAGGAAAGCCTCCAAGAAGGAGAATAGAGTTTCTCAAAACTGTCTATCGACCATTTTCTTCATGGCCCTGGTCATGGAACTCGACTCCCTCAAAATTGCAGTTGTAAAGGTTGCTCTGGGGTGAAAGGTATAACTCAATATACCTACAGTTTTTTTTAGTTGGTGCTTCTCAATGTTGGTTGCATCCTGGGATCATCTCAGGAGGTTTAAAAAACCAATGTCTGGGGCACCTGGGTGGCTCAGTCGGTTAAGCATCCGACTTCAGCTCAGGTCATGATCTCATGGTTTGTGGGTTCAAGCCCCACATCGGGCTCTGTGCTGACGGCTCAGAGCCTGTTTCAGATTCTGTGTCTCCCTCTCTCTCTGCCCCTTCCCCGCTCATGCTCTGTCTCTCAAAACTTAATAAGTGTTAAAAAAAAAAAAAAACAACCATTGCCTAGGCCACATACCCCAGAGACTCTGATATGCTTGGTTGGGGGCATGGCCTGGAAGATTGCTGTCCATACTCCCCAGGTAATTCTAATAGGCAGCCATGACTAAGGACCACTACTGTGGGTGACAAGCCTGTTCTGACTCCTTTAGAGTATTAGGTTAAAAGGGTGCCTGGGTAGCTCAGTTGGAGAAGCGTCTGACTCTTGATTTCACCTCAAGTCATGATCTCACAGTTCTTGGGTTTGAGCCCAGCATTAGGTTCTGGACTGAAAATGCGGAGCCTGCTTGGGATTCTCTCTGTCTCTTTCTCTCTCTCTCTCTCTCTGTCTCTCTCTCTCTCTCTCTGCCTCTCCTGTGCTCGCTCTCTCCCTCTCCTCTCTCTCAAAACAAATAAATAAACTTAAAAAAATATAGAGTGTTCAGTTACTAACCGCAGTGGGAAAACATGGTATTGCTCTATGTATTTTAATTTCATCCAATCAAATTAAGGGAGTGATTTTAAGGATTTAAAGAGAAGGCAAGAAGTGGCTGGCTGTATGAAACAACTCTATCCTCAAGAACACCATTCTTTTTTACCATCAATGCCAGCCCAGATGACTTTAATCTTATTATATCTCCAGAATTTAGCACAATGCCCACACAAGGTATGTGGTCAGTAAGTAACATGGTAAATATTGAAGGAGTATGAACAAAGTCCTGTTCAAAATGCAGATTCTGGAAGAATCATGGTTCAGTCAAACCTAAGCGCACATTACTCTAGACAGATCATCAGAACAGAGAGTGAAGTGGGGAATCAGCATTTTGATTCGCGTGCTACCAGGCCCATAGACTTTGACCAATAAATACTTGATACGTGGATGAATGGATGGATGGATGGATGGATGGATGGATGGATGGATGGATGGATGGAGGGGTGGGTGGGTGGATGGATGGATGGATGGATGGATGGATGGATGGATAAACATAAAAAGACAGGCTTACATATGTTGAAGCATGAGGTAATTAGGCAAAAGCTAGAGGAAAGAGCCCAGAGCTGGAAGTGAAATTCAGAGAACAAGTAGATATTCAACCACGTCTGTCTCTTCCTCCAGATTTGTGTAGGTCACTAAAAACATGGGGCATCTCAGTGAAACTTGCTGAAAAGCCCCCTGCTGAAATGGAAAGTCTTGTTTGGAAATTTGCAAATCTCAGCTGCCTCTAATTCACCTTTGTCTTCTCATCCTGACTCTGATCCCATGCAGCCCCTCCAGCTCTCTCCAGGATGATGGGAGAAGAAAGTGTGCCCAGGAGCCTCCTGACTGCTCCCGCTCCTTCTCTTTGCTACCAGCATAGCATAGCGTGCCAACTGCCAATGGCCTCTTTCCAGGGCACTTTTTGAGAGCATCTCTCTTGGATCACCCAGGCTAGATAGCTCCAGTTTTTTGGTCATATTATAACTCTTAGGATACATGCATCCCTAACAAGCACCATCTCTAAGACGATGCAGTCTGTCATCCAATATCCCGTCACTTAATTCACAGTGCTGTTTATCTTGGCTGCAGGAGAATAAATTATTGGTATATTCAGAAAGCCTCATACCACCTTTCCCCTTCTCCATTATCATAAAAGTTAAAATTACGTATTTATGAACCAAATAATTTATCTGAACATTTTAACAATGCACTAGCACTTATGAAGGTTTTTATTTCAATTCTGTTAGAGATGTAAAGTTAAATATGACTTCAGAACAAGTTGTTCTGTTTTCTCCAATATCTAATAATACATGTGTGGGGTTCCATTTTGGCCTGGTACAATTAACACAAGAAGCATAATGGACCTATAGCAATCCCCTTGAGAAAATGACAAATGAGTACCAGCAATAATTTATCTGTGGATTTCAAGGCCTGGATAATAGCACTGCTAAAACTACTCTAAAAGAAAATGGAAAGAAAGGGAGAAAAAAAAAAACCCTCCAAGTCAAGAGCCATCAAGAGCCAAACACTCTCACAGGTTGTTTTTGGGAATATAGAGTGTACAACATTTCTAGATTGCAACCTAGCAACAGGCATCAAATGTTCACAGCTTTAAAATGTTCATTTCTTCACCATTATTTCGAGAACTATGTCCCAAGGAAATAATAAAAGATATGCCCAGAGATATATCATATATGGATGCTCATTTACATTGTAACTTCCCACAAAGATAAATTGACAGAAACGTACTAGTCCATAAATAAGGGGCTTATTTAATACATTTCACTACCTACAAAAGGGATTGCTATGCAGTCGTTAAAAATGATGGTCCTGAAGAATTATACCTTATAGGAAAATGCGCAAAAATATACATGCTACACAATTAAGGGGAACAGCAAGATGCAAACCAGTGTATGCAGTCTACATCCACTGTGTTCCTAATATATATCTGCAACATTATTCTAGAAAGTGATCAATAAATATTTTGGAATGTGTAAGTGGCATGTGTGTATGGTGTGTGTTCATAAAGACAAGGAAACCCAAAGTGTTGACAACAGTATTGGCTAGATGACAGAATTCTGGGGAATGCTTATTTTCCTACTCATAGTCCTCTATCTTTTCTACATTGCCTCAAAGCACACATTATTTTTGTAATACAGAAATGTTATGTTGTTACTGATTTGTGGGTGAAAGAAACTCATTGCTATTCCCCCTGGAGTAGCCCGATGATGCAAATATTCTACTGATGGATACTTCCTCCTTGGATTCATCCCAGGTGCTTAGAGGGCACCTGCCTGGCTCAGTTGGTTAAGCATCTGACTTCAGCTCAGGTCATGATCTCACGGTTCATGGGTTCGGGCCCCACTTCATGCTCTGTGCTGACAGCTCAAAGCCTAGAGCCTGCTTCAGATTCTGTGTCTCCCTCTCTCTCTGCCCATCCCCTGTTCATGGTGTGTGTGTGTGTGTGTGTGTGTGTGTGTGTGTGTGTGTGTGTCTCAAAAATAAATAAACATTAAAAAAATATGTTTTAAATCCAAAGCTTTGAATCCAGAAATCATTTGGAGTCAAATCCCACCCCTCTCTTTTTCAGCTCTATGACCTTGGGTAAGATCATTCATCTCTTTGAGCTTCCTGTGCCTCTGGTATAGGGATGATGGGGGAAGTAAATGAGAAGTTATCAACCTCCCCAACCGTTATTTGTCCCTCCCCTTCCTTTCTAATAGGACCAGACTCTGATTTTGTTTAATTGCAGCAGGTGAGAGAGGGGTTCCACACCCCATACTCAGGGACAAAGGCTGGGCCCTACCTAGCCCTAGGCTGTAAACTTGACCAGACCAGGACAAACACAGTAAGTTCATTCTCCCTGCAAAGGATTATTCTAGGCTGTGATTTGAAATCCTGGCCAATAGACTAGGAAAGCAAATTGTTGGGGGTGGGGTGTGCATCTGAGAAAGTTTTCCTCGTTCTTAAGAAAACAAAAACACACGAAAGGATGGACACTCTTCTCCGTCTCTGGCCTTCAGACACTGCTAGGTTCAGGCTGTCTGCAGGCACCCTCGCCACCCTGGAACATAAGGGCACCAGGCCTATGAAGAAAAGTACCTCTCGAAAGAATGATTAAAAAAAAGACAGCTAAGAACCCTGTTCTCAGTAATGTTGTTGCTGAATTCTAGAAAGACCTTCCTTTATCAAAAACAATTTTTTTAACTGTGCATTTATTTTTGAGAGAAAGAAAGAGAGAGTGCAAGCAGGGAGGGGCAGAGAGAGAGGGAGACAGAATCCAAAGCAGGCTCCAGGCTCAGAGCTGTCAGCCCAGAACCCGACTAGGGACTCCAACCCATGAACTGTGAGATCATGACCTGAGCCGAAGTCGGATGCTCAACCAACTGAGCCACCTGGGCACCCCTAGAAAGGCTTTATTTTTTCAAGTACATTTTAACAATTTTGTTTAGGTCAGGTGAACTGGATTTCTATTAGTTTCATCTGAAAGAATCCTAAATCGCACAGAAAAAGCAAAAGTGCCAAACCCAGGGCAAAGAGCTAAGTTCAAAAAATGTAAGCTTTCCCTTCTTTCTAGCATCCTCCAAATATATATATATATACATACACAATATGCACAATGTACATGTAGGTTATAAGGAAGGTGATAAGAAAGGGTAAATAGACTTTTTCCCACCTCCCAAAACATGCACACAGGACCCAGTTTCTCTCATTTTAACATAAAGGCCCTAAGAAATAATGGACAATGTTTTCCAAGAAAAGACTTGTGCTACAGTCGATTGCATCCTGCTAAAAAGGAATCCTAGGTCTTCTCAGAAAATCTAGAGTATCAAAGACCTCCTCCAATCCTCCTCCCCCTGTGGGTCTTGAACTGGCCAGAAGCCACGTTTTGGTAAAAGGTTCCCCAGCTGGGTCAGGATGAATGGAGTGCATGCTATTACATTAAAGGAAAGCATCTGCCACTTTAATATGCATGGGCTCCATTAACTGTGAATCTTAATCAAGCTATGAACACTGACAAGCTCCTTGGACTAGGGGCCTCTATAGTAATAAAATATGCACTTTTTGGGGCACCTGGATGGGTCAGTCAGTTGAGCTTCCAACTTCGGCTCAGGTCTGATCTCCCCACTTGTGGGTTTGAGCCTCGTGTCAGCCTCTTTGCTGACAGCTCAGAGCCTGGAACTTGCTTCTAATTCTGTGTGTGTGTCTCTCTCTCTGACCCTCCCCTGCTCATACTCTGTCTGTCTGTCTGTCTCTCTCTCTCTCTCAAAAATAAATAAAACATTTAAAAATTTTTTTAATTAAAAAAATATACTTTTCCCAAAATGACATTAATAAGAGTTAAATAACAGGACAATTACTTTATTCAGTTTCCTATTCCAGATTAAACAACCTCCTTTCTTCATATCCCTTTGCATATGATCCCAATAAGGAAGAATACACTAGCCTGAGATATGCTTACATATTCTCTATTTTAGTTAAAAATAAAATATTAATTTTTTAAAGTCTGGATGATTATCTATCATTTGTGTCCAATGTCCAAAAAGTATGTACCCCTGGGATTCAAACTCACCCTCCCGACACTGCAAAGAATTCATGAGTGTTCAAAAGCCTCTGGGGGTGTTTTGTGTGCTTCCTTTTTATGACTATTGCTCCCCATCCCAGAATACGGCACTTCATAAGAAGGACTAACAGTGTCCTGCCGGCCCTGTTTCTACGTGTCATCTTGCTACATTTCCAGTTAATGGCATGACTGTAATGACTAGCAATTTGAATAATGGAGGCTGAGGCAGAGGCAGCTATAAGGACACAATGCAGAAATTGCCACAGTTTATCAACATCACTGGCACCCAGCTCTTCATTACCTCCTTGAATAGGGTCAAAGTAGTTAAAGTGATGCTGTAAATACCGACTAAAACAAAGTAGCTGTTTATTCTTGATTTGGCATTGGGTATTTATAACAAACAAGTTGCGTTTCCCAGGCATGGGTTATTAGACACGAGAGTGTAATTGATATTAACCAACTTTCAGGCTCCAGTAACTTTTTTTTCAGTACGTGTCAGTTTAATTTTTTTAAAGCATAAGTAGTGCATGCCAAATGGAAAACAAGAGGAAGAACACACAAAACCCCTTAAGCCTTCAGCACTAAGTGAAAAACAACTAATCCATTTATCTTACGGAATCCTTCAGAGGTTTGCTACAAACTCAGAAAAGTCTTCTCTTTTTGAAGGGGTATTTCAAATGATTTTTTGGGGAGGTAAAGGGGGGCACAAGACTGCTCTAGCCACAATTTTGTTTTTGTTCAGAAGTGGAACAGTATGGACTAATCTCTGAAAAACACTAATCGTACATCTACTATAGTACAGCAAAAGCTGAAAATATTGGTGACCCACCGGCCAAATCTGGCCCGTTGCTTGGGCCATACAGTAGTGACTGACATAGTGTTTTAATGCTTTTAAATCCTTTTAAATATTTGCAAATTGAGAGATTTCACAGGAAATGCCAGAAGCTCAAGCCCCACTGGCACCAGACTGCTACAGGCTGCTTCTGCTGGGGCCTGGAAGGCTCTCTACAGCCCGGCTCCTCAGGCCTCCCAAATCCAACCTGCCACTGAGCCCAAATATCGATTATCTCCCTTCTTAACCGTAGTGTTATTTTTCTGACAGTAAAGATCGAAGGGAAATATTTCATGTTGGTGTGTCTCCATCCCACGTGAGAAAACTAAAGATGGGTTAAGAGGACTTAGTGTTTCAAGAAGAATGGAGAAACTGTAATTCTATATAGAAGTACAGAATTACTTGCCTTACTTCCTTTGCTCAGTAACAAAATCTCCCCCGCTGTCCTCCGAAGGCATCTGAATGGGCAACCCTGTGTGCAAAGCGCCAAGCTAGAAGCTCCGTGGATGGGAATGCAGACATGTGGAAAAGCTACGCTAAGTTCAGTCTCAGAGAAAAGCCATCAGGCCAAAGAAGGAAAAGCAAACATTCCATGTGTAGGAAAAAGTGAGAAAATAACAAGCACAGAATTGAGGCCTGGGAAGGATAAAATGGGTCCTGATGTTCTACCGACGACGTCTGAGCCCCGGCCAAGCTCCCTTCAGAGACTAAGTGAGGCACCGCAGGAACCTGCCCTCACTGTCCGAAATCACCCAGGTGGTGTTGGTGTGAGATCCTGCAGGAGCCTCTTGTCTGCTCTGCAGCCGTGAGCCCTCAGTGCCCGCTCGCTCTGATGATTGCGAAGAAGTAGGGGGAGGGTACACCAAGAGTTGTTTGCTCTCAACAAGCCGAATAAACACACATGTGCACACATACTCAGAAAATATCACTTGGTGGCATCCAGGCCCATGGGAGACTTTGATCAGAAATACTTTTCTAGTAATCGAAAGACCTAAAAGTCTCAGGACCCAACAAGTCTTAGGACCCAACGAATGTGATGGAAGGTTAGGGAGACTACTGTACAGGAAGCTAAAAGAGACAGAACTCTTCAGAAAACCAGGAGAGGTGTGTAGAAGACCCAAGGTCTTTTTCATCAAATCCCATAGTAAAAAACCTGAGGAAACCTCTTTCAGTATAACCAGGGAAAGTTAAGCAAAGAGTAGAGTAATGCACAAGTGTGGATTCATTTCCTACAGTGTACCAAGCACTGTGTACACATTTTAACAATAAATAATACTTTTTATTGACCATTCATTCATTTAGTAAGTATGTGTTCATGACCTTCTATGTGTCAGGTATCTGTGGGGGTCCAGAAATTTGAAGACATGGTCTCCTATTGTCGGGTTTTGAGTCTAACAGAGTCAGACTCTCTGATGAAAATAATAATGGCTATAAATATGTTAGCGATAATACGAGTTAATAATGCTCTCATTTATTGAGGTTTACATTTGATCAGAACTGTGCCAAGCACTTGACGTTACTTTGCGTTTAATCCCTCATAAATGCCCTATGATTGAAGTACTAATACTATCTTCATTTTACTGAGAAGGAAAGTGAGCCATCGAGAGACTAAGCAGCTTGCCTAAGGTTATACAGCTAACAAGAGGAAAATTTGAGATTTAAATGCTGCCTGTTTTCTATACCACAGGAACAGATTACTGGCTACCTTGACTGAATACTGGCTGCAATGGAGACATGTCAAGGACAATGGGAGCAGAATGGAGAGCCCTTAAATGCTAGTTAATTTACAAAGTACTTTCCATTGCAGAGGGTAAGCTCTAGAATTCATCAGTCCCAAGAGGTGGTATTGATAGAAAATATTTAAGGCATTCAAAATGGCTTAGGTCAAGGTGTGAAGGACAAGAATTACAGATGGCTGGTAAGAACCTGGGATGGACCAAACTTCAGATCCAGAGGGATAAGGAAAAGCAACGTTCTCCCATCACATCTTTCTTGGGAGCTTACTGGGAACAAAATGGTTCTTGTTGGATGAACCACACATGCTTCAATTTTCATATTTTTAAGAAAAGTCAACAAAACATTCACCCCATTTTTATACCTGAAGTCTACCAATATAATATCATACATAAAAGATGTACCAATTATTTAGTGCTTAATATGTCCTGGCAGAACAGGTATCTTGTTTATTTTGTTTCTAATCTCCATAACACCATGAGATACAAACGTATAGAAAAGAAGAACATTGAGCTCAGAGAGGTCAAGTAACTTATCGAAACTCACACAAATGATAAGTGGTAGAGGCATGATTTGAACTTGGAATAATGGGATTCCAAAATCAATACTTTTTTCCTTACACCAAAGTGCAAAGTATCAGGACAAATATCTCTACAAATATCCAGCATGCTTCTTCTGATTCTTCATTCATCCTTTCAAAAACAGTTTATTCTGTACATACAAGGAACATAGTACCTATACTCATCCTCATCTCAGGAAATGTGAGGAACAAGAATGAGAACTAAGGTCAGAAAGAGGATAGGGTGCCACTTTGCACTGAGTCTTCAAATCCAGGTAAGAAATGAGCAGCTACCCCAGGTAGAATGCACTAGTATGTCAATTTTTGGCAACAATGGGAAGATATCTCCCCCACTGAAATCACTCATTGAGTCCCCACTGCCCTTAGACTAATCCTGTTTAACATAGTCTGCAAGTTCTTGCAAAACTCTCCATCCTCATCCCTGTGACCACCTGTTGCCATCCCAACTCTCCAGTGGACCTTACTCCTTGGCCGCTTTGTTTTGCATGGGCTGTTCTTTTCATCCAGAAGACTGTCCTCGGTCCTCACCTCCCTTCAGCTGGCTAACTCCCACCACTCAGCTCAGAAATCTCAGCTCAAAAGGTACGGGTCTCTGGGAAGCATTCTCTATGCCCTCCTGTCTATTATGTTCTACAATATGTTAGGAGTTTTATCATCTCTCTCCTCCATCATTGCCCTCCTTGAGGGCAGGCACTGCCTTTCTTAGCTTCACAGCACCTTGCAAACAGCCTGGTACACAACAGGTACTCAATAAATATCTCTGAAGTAATTGTTAGATTAACAAATCGTGTGACTGATGGACTGACGGACTCTTGTTGAGACTTTTGAGTCAAGGAAGCCATAGGAGGTTGTGTTATAGTCCAAACGCCTTCTCATTATGGAAGCCCAGAAGCATTTATTAAAGTAGGCACTTTGCTGAGTAGGGAGAGTGTAATGACTAGTTGGTCAAGGGAGACAGCAAGTCAGAGAAAAGCAAAGCCAGCGGGCAGTTGCTGAGGAGACTACAATTCCACAGGATGAGGAGCCATTAGCATGCAATACTGGGTAATCTGATTTTCATGACAGACAGATTTATTATGACTTCTAAATATATAAATCCCAGGTTATGCTTTACAGCTAACCTAACAACTTGATATATGTGTCTGACAACCCATCTTAAAATCAGATTCCAGCTTCTAATTAATTTTTATTCACCCTTCACTATAACTAGAGAGGCAGAAAATCTCAGTGGGATAAACAACAGACAGGGTATTAGTCGTTTGCATTTTGTGGCGCGTTTTCCATCAAAACACTGAGTTTCTTTTTCTTTGCCACAAAACAAGTAAGTATCCAAATCTTCATATGATTTCTGGGAGGAATGAGTAGAGAACATTGTACAGTAATTGGAGAGTCAGTATTTCTACTCAGTGACCCCCCCTTCCTCTACACTTATCCCTCCCCTCCAACTTCAGCCCCAATACACAAGTTAGAATGACACCTTTCTAATCAGTTTGAAGACAATCATCTCCTGTTCTCCAATAATATTTTTATTAAGCAACTCTCTTTTTTAAGTTTATTTATTTCTTTTGGGGTAGGGTGGGGGGAGTGCATGTACACATGAGGGAGAGAGAGGGAGAGAGAGAAAATCCCAAGCAGGCTCCATGCTGTCAATGCAGAGCCCAACATGGGGCTCCATCCCATGACACTAAGATCATGACTTGAGCCAAAACAAAAGTTGGATGCTTAGCCAGCTGAGCCACCCAGGTGCCCCTTTATTAAACAACACTTAAGCTGAGTTGCTAACTCACTTTAAACCAATAATAATGTTCACATAAGCTGAAAATACTGTCAGCAGCTTCTTATAGTTGAAGAAATTCACATTTGAAATTCACTTACACCCAGATACGTTGTGAACAGTGCAAAGTGTACAATGGTAGCTGGGAGAAGTTCTGTAATCTGCAGATTTCTTTAATATTTTTTTAATGTTCATTTGTTTTTGAGAGACAGAGAATGAGCAGGGGAGGGGGAGAGAGAGAGAAGGAGACATAGAATCTGAAGCAGGCTCCAGGCTCTGAGCTAGATGTCAGCACACAGCCCGACATGGGGCTCGAACCCACAAGCCGTGAGATCATGACCTGAGCTGAAGCTGGATGCTCAATTGACTGAGCCATCCAGGAGCCCCTGCAGATTTCTTTAAAATGGCCATTTGGTAGTCCGTATTTTTAAAAATATATGATTAATTTCTGCATATAATTTTTAAAACATTTTCTTCAATCTTCCTTCATCTAAATATAAAAGTCAACTTTGGCACAATAGACTACATTAAGGAAAAAAAGGTACTCCCATTCAATTTTTTTTTTAATTTTAATATGGAGTTTCACTATGTGTCAGGCACTGTCCTCAGTACTTTATTTTTTTTTTTAATGTTTTATTTTTATTTCTAGGAGAGAGAGAGAGAGAGACAGCGTGAGCAGGGGAGGGTCAGAGAGAGAGGGAGTCACAGACTCTGAAACAGTCTCCAGGCTCTGAGCTGGCAGTCAGCACAGAGCCCGACGCGGGGCTCGAACCCACGAACCGCGAGATCATGACCTAAGCAAAAGTCGGATGCTTAACCGACTGAGTCACCCAGGCGCCCCTGTCCTCAGTACTTTAAATGCACTAAATCTTCCCCCATACTCTCTAATTTCCTCCTGTTGACATATGACAAAAACTAAGGGAAACAGGTTTTAAAAGTTGCTTGCAGTCACAAAGCTGGTAAGTAGCACAGCCAAAATTTCAATTGACACTGATGAGACTCTATCACCTTGAACTTAACCAATATACTGCCTCAGGGACTTAAGGGAGACCTTACTAAATAAATAATAGTGTAAACAGCCAGATGTGTTTGCCAAAGCCATAAATCCAAACGACACAATCAACCTCACATTGAGAACACAATAGTGTTTCTGGCTTTTTATAAGCAGATTTAAACAAATCTGGATTTCAGCCTGTTTACCTGCCACAGGATGGAATATGAACTAGCAGGAGGAATACATTCAGCAAAGAATTTGTCTGATAGACCTTCTGAATCACCGAGGCTGCGCTTTCTGGTTCATAGTAGTGAAAAAAGGGAAATTTTTAAAAATCTGAAAAATCTCCTCCTCATTTTTTGTCACAGATAAATGGTTTTTCTAAATTTCCAGTGTCCACCTACTTTATTTGATGGCATGCAAGTTGCATTATGAAACACAAAAGCGCACGCATGCGCGAACACACACACACACCACATATAGAATTACTCTATGCAAAATGTGTCTATATCTGAGCCCTGAAAATATTTTTTTTTTAAATGGATTCACATAATGACAAAAGGAAGTTTATTCACTGGCCTTTCAGGATACATAATACAGTGTTTACACAAACAAAATCGCATATTCTCCCTACAAAATCAAAAATTTTTTTGTTGTTTTCGGAGGTTTTTTTTGGTTTTATAAAATTTCTTAATTCTTATTTATTTTTTAGAGGAGAGACAGACAGACAGACAGACAGAGCACAAGCAGAGGAGGAGCAGAGAGAGAGGGAGACACAGAATTCAAAGCAGGCTCCAGGCTCCAAGTTATCAGCACCAAGCCCCATGTAGGGCTCAACCTCACGGACCATGAGATCATGACCTGAGCCAAAGTCAGATGCTCAACTGACTGGGTCATCCAGGGGCCTCCAAAATCAAATTTAAACACAGACAGTACTTTTATTTCTTTCCCCGACAATAGGGTTTTTTTTTTAAGTTTATTTATTTCTTTTGAGTGAGAGAGCACAAGCAGGGGAGAGGCAGAGAGAGGGAAAGCGAGAAACCCAGGCAGGCTTCACGTTGTCAGTGCAGAGTTAGATGTGGGCCTTGAACCCACAAAGTGTGAGATCATGACCTGAGCTGAAACTAAGAGTCAGGTGCTTAACCGACTGAGCCACCCAGGCTCCCCACAAAAGCTTATTTGTAAGTATAGAACATATCCCACATACCAGTAAAAATAATAATCACTTAAAAATTTTTTTTAAAAAACATTAATTAAAATTATCATCAAAATCTTAAGGGTGTTTCATTTTTGTCATTAATGAATTTATTGTAGAACAGAAATCAAACAAACATTTGAAGAAACACATAAAGCTTTCATATTACAGCTAATCTATATGGCTGATTTGTAAGTTTCAGAGCCTTTTAATAAAACCATTTTTTTTTATTCTAGCACTATTTAGTTAGGGCTTTATCAAAATACCTAATTATAAAATAAGATCTATGATATTCACATGAAACCACACACAATATAATCAAATCCTTAGCATGAAACCATTCAATCCATCATTCCAAGGTCTGTTTTCCAGATCCCTTCCAGTTTAAAATAGCTTCTCCAGTAACGTCACATTGCACTTCCTCCCCTTTGCCCTCAAAATTATTAGAGCATAATGTAATTCTTTTACAAGCCCTAGGAAAATATTATTGGAATGCACGAGCAAAAATGCAGAGATGAAACAGAACAGGAAGGAAAAAACAAGTTTTTAAAAAATGGAAAATCAATTACTGTTTTTAATAACAGTGGTAATAGCTTTTGTGCTAAGAAAAAAAAAAATTGCCCAGGGACAAAATAGATGTTCAATATTACAGTGCACTAATGAGTACATTTACATATAATTTTCTGAAATTTATGTCCAAGACTAGCTGCAAGTAGAATTTAGTATCAATAGGAGTTTACAAAATCCATTCATTTTTCCTCTAATCATATTGAATATTTAAGGTGCTTGATTAGATGAGTATTTTTCTACTGGAGCCAACAAAGAGCCCTGACAGCTTTGAAAGTGATTGATCAGTGGGGCATTTCTCACCAATGGGCAAACTCCCCCATCCCAACCCCACCCTGGGATGTCACAGCAGGAGGAAAAACAATGAGAAAGTTTTTCACATTCATATGCCAGCCACTGAATAAAATCTGCAGAGAACAGGGAGCAGTCCAGGCTTGTCAAAGGGCCACTGAAAAAAAAAAGGGGGGGGCGGGGAGAGGCAGAAATCCAAACTTTGTGCATAGGACCATAGGACATTGCTGCCTCTTCATTTCATGGCAGCCTGGAGAGCAGCCTCTGAGAGACAGCCATATCCCACTGTCCCTGAAAAGATTAAAAGAATACAGGCCGCAGCCAATCTCCTACTACTCAAAACTGAGAAACAGCAAGGGAAATGTAGCTAATTTGCAGTAAGCCCGCTTCCTTATTCAGATTTCCGGAGGCATAATAAAATAGAAAGGCTGGGTCCCCAGGGTTCCACTTCCAGCTGTGCCCCACAAGTTGGAAAAAACCAGAAGGGACATGCTACCTCCCCACACCAACCTGCCATTCTTCCAAATAATTTTAAGGAAGGTTGTGAGACATTCTCCTAAATGCTTTAAGAAGATATATTCCTGGCTGGGCAAAGAGATTTAGGTGAATTCCTGGCTGAATGCAGAATAAGGAACAAAATGCTCTCTGGAGGTGCTCAATCCTTGATGTATTGTGTTCTACTGTCTGCTAAAAGCATCATCTATCCATAATTAAATGTTCAAGTTCTACTTTGATGGTCCATGTAAAATTCAATTTGGTCAATTCAGTGCACCATCCACCCAGACGCTGGCTTTCCATTCTCTCTGCACTCGTTTCCTACGGCTGCTGTAAAAAAAGAAAAAGAAAAAGAAAAAGAAACTGAGGGGCTCAAAGGAAAGAAATGTATTGCCTCACAGTTCTAGAGGCCAGAAGTCCTAAATCAAAGGTGTCCATGGGGCCATGCTCCCTCGGAGACTCTGGGTAGAAACCTCCCTTGCTTCTTCCTAGCTTCTGGTGGTGGCTATCAATGCTTGACACTTCTTGGCTTGCAACTGCATCCCGACACGCCTCTGGCATCTCATTCTCTCCTCCTGTGTCTGTGCCTGCGTGTGTCTTCCCCTCTTGTTTTAAGGACACCGATCATACTGTATTTAGGGCCCATCCTACTCCAGTATGACCTCGACTTCATTAGTTACATCTGCAGTGTCATAATTCCAATACAGTCGCATTCTCAGGCAACAGGAGGTTAGGATATGAAAGACCATTCACCCTACCACACTCCTACGTTGAGTCAATCACCAGCTCATGTCCAGACTACTTCCTAACTGCCTCTCAAATCGACACTGCTTTCTCTTCCCACCACTACCCTGAATCCCACAACATCACTTCACCGGGATAATTATCAGAATATCCCAAATCCTGCCCTCATTTTCGCATGGCTCCAATCAACTCTCAATCAAAACTTATTTACTAGAATGTAACATACAAGCAGAAAAGTGCATAAATTATAATGGCTTTCCGTAGAGTGCTCATACCCACATAACCACCACCTAAATCAAGAAAGACAACATTTCTTGATTCATCCCCTCCCCCCTCCCAATTAATTCCTCCCCAATTCGTCTCAAAGGTAACCGTTATCCTGATCTCAAAAAACTGGATCAGCTTTACATCGTTTGGGATTTTATGTGAATGGTGACAAACAGTACACACATTTTTGTATCTGGCTTCTTCTGTTAGTGAGCCTCACCCTTGTTGTTGCAAGTTGAAATAACTGATTCATTTACCTTGCTTTATAACTATTTTATTGTATGATTATGCCATTTATGTATTCATTCTACTGTTAATGACCATTCAGATTGAGTTCCACTTGAGAGCTATTAAAAATAACTGTACTATGAACATTCTCACAGTTTTGAGCATAGATCTAGTAGAACTGCAAAATAATAGGGCATTTCATTGTTCACCTTCAGCAGATATTGCCAAACAATTTTCTCAAAGGATTATATTAATTTTCAACAACCCAGCACTGAGTATTCCAGTTCTTTCATATCTTTCTCAACACTAGGTATTATCAGTCTTTCTCCACGTTAGCCATTCTGATGTGTGTGCAATGGTATCAATGGTATCTCACCGTCCCTTTATTTTGCATTTCCAAGACTGCAAATTATAAAAAGTACTGTAGCATAAACTGATGAGCCATATGGATATCTTCTCTTGTAAAGAACTTGTTCAGCTCCATTACCCATTTTTCTATTGGGTTACCTCTTTTTCTTAGTGATTTATAGAAGATATTCCTATGGAAACTAATCCCTATGACAGACATATATATGGCCATTGTCATTTTCCATTCTGTGGATTGGGATTGCCTTTTCTCTACCTTAACGATGTCTTTGGCGCAAAAACTTTTCATTTTAATGTGGTCTAATATATTTATCTTTTCATTTTTTGCTTTCAAAAACACTATTATTTTTTTTTTAATGTTTTATTTATTTCTAGGAGAGAGAGAGAGAGACAGTGTGAGCAGGGGAGGGTCAGAAGAGAGGGAGTCACAGACTGAAACAGGCTCCAGGCTCCGAGCTGGCAGTCAGCACAGAGCCCGACGCGGGGCTCGAACCCACGAACCGCGAGATCATGACCTAAGCGAAAGTCGGATGCTTAACCGACTAAGCCACCCAGGTGCCCCACAAAAACACTATTATTGAACTATAATTAACAGACCGTCCAACTCATTCATTTAAAGTGCACAATTCAGTTTTTTACTGTAATTCACAGGACTGTCCAACAATCACTACAATCTTTTAGAATATTCTAATCACCCCCAAAACAAATCCCATACCCTCTTCCCCTCCGGAACCCTCCCAATAATCTCACCCTCACCAAGCCCTAAGCAAGCACTGATCCATTTTCTGTCTGTACTGAA
The DNA here is from genome assembly GCA_017311185.1 of Proteles cristata cristata. Lineage (NCBI taxonomy): Eukaryota > Metazoa > Chordata > Mammalia > Carnivora > Hyaenidae > Proteles > Proteles cristata. The sequence continues at coordinate 1,836,909 of JAESUZ010001551.1, read as the reverse complement.
TTGCCTCTGTTGGACATCTCCTATAAATGGAACCATATAACCTATAGCCTTTTATGACTGGTTTCTTGCACTCAGTGTAATGTTTTCAAGGTTCATCTACGTTACAGTGTTTATCAGTACTTAATTTCTTTTTCTTCTGAATAATATTCTACCTTGTGGACATAACATTATGTTAACTTATCCAGTCATCAGTTGATGAACATTTGGATGGCTCCCATTTTTTAGACAGTACAAACAGTGATGCTTGGCTAGTACTTTTTTATATCTTGTTTAAGCAAAATTTGGCTATTCCCAAATCATGAAGATATTCTGCTTATTTCCTTCTAGATAATTTACCATTTAACTTCTTACATTCAGATCAACGATCCAACTAAAATTTGTTTTTGCTTATGATGTGAGTAATTTTTTTCTCACACGAACACCCATTTAATGAAAATATCATCCTTTCCTCACCGCTCCACAACGTGACATTTCTCAAAAATCAAGTGTCCCTATATGAATGGCTCTATTTCTGTATCCTCTATTCTGTTCCATTAAGCTATTTATTTATCCCTAAGTTATACCACACTATGATAATTATTGCAGCTTTATAATATATGGATATCTCATAGTTTAAGTCCTCCAATGTTGTTCTGATTCTTCTTCACTTATCTTACCTATTCTGGGCCCTATGTACTTGGTCAGGACTTCACTGAATTTTGAGATCAACTTGAAGAGGACTGATCTCTTCACCATACTGAGTCACTCAATCCATGAATATATTAAGTTCTTTCATTTATTTAGGTTATCTTTAATTTCCCTCAGTAACATTCTATATTTTTCTCTGTAGACTTCTAATACATGTTTTATTAGATTTATTTTTAATAATTTAGCTTCTTTTTAAAGGTTAACTTTAAAAATGGTTTACTGAGGTAAAATTTATATACCATGAAATATAACCATTTCAAGTGTACAGTTTCATGAGTTTCAGCAAATTATACAGTTGGGCAACCATACCACAGCCTTACTACTTGAACACTTCTGTCAACGCAAAATCTCACCACATGTTAATTTATAGTTAATCCCCACCCCCATTGTAGCCAAAATCAGACTTTTCATCTTTATATGCTTGCCTTTTCTAAAACTTTCATCCAAATGGAATCATACAGTATAGAATCTTTTATGTCTATATTGTATGATACGATATTTCACCTTGCATAATGTTCTTTTAAATATACTCAAGTTGATTTATATATCAGTAGTTCATGTCTTTACACTACTGAGTAACACTCCTTTGTATAAATACACCAGTTTTTGTTTATCCATGAACCAGATGATAGATACTTGAATTGCTTCTAGCTTGGGGCCATGATAAATGACATTGTTATGAACATACATGCACAAGTCTTTGTGTAGATCCACATCTTGTTTCTGTATAAGTTTCTACTTCAATATCTATAAGTGAAATTCCTAGGTCACATAATAAGTATGTGTTGAACATTATCAGAAACTGCTAAACTGGTTTCCAGAGGGGCTGTCCCATTTACACTCCCACCAGCAATGGATAAATTTTCTAATTTCTCCATATCTTCACCAGAACTTTATTATCTTTTTTATTTTAGTCATTCTAGTGAATTGATGTCTCCTTGTGGGTTTAATTTGCATATCCTTAGTGACAATGAGCATATTGTCACGTGCTTATTTGTGCTTACTATATATAAATACTTTGGTTGGTCTTCTTATTGACTTATAAGATTTCATTATATATCTGGATGTGAAATGCTTTATCAGTTAAGATTTGCAAATATTTTGGGGCGCCTGGGTGGCTTAGTGGGTTAAGCGTCCGACTTTCGCTTAGGTCATGATCTCGCGGTTCGTGGGTTCGAGCCCCGCGTCGGGCTCTGTGCTGACTTCTGGCTCTGAGCCAGGAGCCTGTTTCAGTCTGTGACTCCCTCTCTCTCTGACCCTCCCCTGCTCGCGCTGTCTCTCTCTCCTAGAAATAAAAAAAAAAAAAAAAAGATTTGCAAATATTTTATCACATTCTATGGCTTACATTTTCATTTTTTTCAAAATTTCATAATGTCCAGTTTATCTTTTTGTTCCTTTTAGGCATCTTAGTTTTTTTCTTATATTTAAGAAATCTCTGAATCTCCTAAGGTGATAAAAACTTTCTTCTATGTTTTCTTCGAGATGATTTAGCACTTACATTTTTATCTGTAATGCACTTTAAGTTAAATTGTATACAGTATAGTGTAATTTGGGGATATAGAGATCTAATTATTCCATATCATACTCTCTTGGAAATATAATTTGGTCATAGTTTATAGTCTTTATTATATGTTTTGGGACTCATTTTAAATGCAACCCTTTTATTTTATTTTATTTTTCAAATATTTTATTTTTAAGTAATCTCTATTCCCAATATGGGGCTCAAACCCACAACTCTGAGACCAACATCAACAAGCTCCAGAGACTGAGCCAGCCAGCTGCCCCATTAAATGTTATTTTTTTAATTTCATTTGGTAACTCTTTGTTGCTAATAAATAGAAATATATTTTATATTGACTTTGTATCCAGCAAATTTGCTAAATTCATTTGTTAAATTTACATAATTACATCTTTGCAAATAATATAATTTTATTTTTTTGTCTCCAATCCTTACATCTTTTTTTTCTAACCTCACTGTATTTACTAGGACCTCCTGCAGTAAAATGCTGAAAAGAAAGGGTAATAACTGTCACCCATGACTCATCCTTAATTTCAGGATACAGCTCTCAATATTTCACTTAAACACGATGTTTGCTGTAGATTTTATTTACAGGTCTACTTTATTGAGGTATAACTGACCTACAACATTATATTAGTTTAAGGTGTACATCCTAATGATTCATATTTGTATATATTATGAAATGATCACCACAAAAGTCTGGTTAATACCTGTCACCATACACACAAAAAAATGCTTGATATGATTTCAGTCATCTTAAATTGAGACTTGTTTTGTGAACCAACGTGTAATCTATCCTGAAGAATGTTTCATGTGCATTTGAAAAGAATGTATATTCTACTGTTTGGGGATGGAATATTCTGTATATATCTATTAATTCCATATGGTCTAATCTGTCATTCAAAGCCAATGTTTCTGTATTAGCTTTTGGTCTGGATGATCTATCCATTGGTGTAAGTGGGGTGTTAAAGTCCTCTACAATTATTGTATTGCTGTCTGTTTCTCCCTTAAGGATTGTTAGTATTGACTTTGTATATTAAGGTGCTTTTACGTTGGGTGTATAAATATTTATAAATGTTATATACTCTTGTTGGATTGACCCTTTTATCATTTTGTCCTTTTTTTGGTCTTTTTTTCCAAGTCTATTGTGTCTGACACAATAGCTACCTCAGTTTTCTTTGAGTTTCCATCTGCATGGAATATCTTTTTCCATCCATTCACTTTCAGACTGTGTATGTCTTTACCTTTCAAATGAGTCTCTTATAGGCAACACATATATGGATCTTGTTGGTTTCTTGTTTTAATCCATTCACCTATTCTCTGCCCCTCATTCAAGGTAAGTATTGACAGGCAAGTACTTATTGCCATCTTGTTAATTATTTTCTAGGGGTTTTGTATTTCCTCTATTCCTTCCTTCTTCTCTCGCTTTCTTCCTTTGTGGTTTGATGACTTTTATAAGCAGTATGCTTAGATTCCTTTCTTATCATCTTTTAAGTATCTAATATAGTTTTATGCTTTGCGGTTTCCATTAGGATTATGTATAACAGCTTATATTTATTTTTTAATGTTTATTTATTTATTTTAAGAGAGAAAGAGCACATGCATGCACAGGAGAAAGGCAGAAAGAGAGGGAGAGAGAGATTCTCAAGCTGACTCCACGCTGTCAGCACAGAGCCCAAAGCAGGGCCCAAACCCATAAACCATGAAATCATGACCTAAACCAAAATCAAGAGTCTGTCACTTAATTGACTAAGCCACCCAGGCACCCCATAACAAGTTATATTTATAAAAGTCTATGTTAAGTTGATAACAACTCATTTGAACATATTCTAATGTTCAACATTTTTATTTCTTCCTCCACCATGCCTTATGTTTTTGTTACCACATTTTATATCTTTTCATCTTGTGTATCTCTTTACCAATTATTATAGTTATGGTTCTTTTTCCACTTTAACTTTTTTTTTAAGGTTTATTCATTTTTGAGACACAGACACAGAGCATGAGAGGGGAGGGGCAGAGAAAGAGGGAGACACAGAATCTGAAGCAGGCTCCAGGCTCTGAGCTGTCAACACAGAGCCCGATGTGGGGCTCGAACCCCCAAACCGTGAGATCATGACCTGAGCTGAAATTGGGCGCTTAACTGACTGAGTCACACAGGCACCCCTCCACATTTACTTTTAACCATACAAGTTTTGTAAGTAATTAATCCACTACTTTCACTATATCTTTACCCTTGCCAGTGATATTTATACTTTCATATGTTTCTTATTCAAATTAGTGCCTTTTCTTTTCAGCTTAAAGAAGTCCCTTCAATATTTCTTGTAAAGCTATTTTAGTGGTGATAAACTCCTGCATTCTCTGGAAAACTCTCTCTCTCCTTTAATTGTGAATGATAATTTTGCTGGGTAGAGAATTTTTGACTGGAAATTTTTTTCTGCCAGCAGTTTCAATATACTGTGCCACTCCCTTTTAGCCCAAAAAGTTTCTAATTTTTTTAAATGTTTATTTATTTTGGATAGAAAGAGATGGAACATAAGCTGGAAAGGGGTAGAGGGTAAGGGGGAGACACAGAATCTGAGCTATCAGCTCTGAGCTATCAGCACAGAACCCAATGTGGGGCTCGAACTCACGAGCCATGAGGCCATGACCTGAGCTGACGTCAGACCCTTAACTGGCTGAGCCACCCAGGAGCCCTAACCTGCAAAGTTTCTACTGAAAAATCTGTTGATAGCCATATGGAGGTTACTTTGCATGTAACAAGTTGTTTTCTTCTTACCACTTTTATTATTCTTACTTTTATTTTTTGACATTTTAATTATAAGGTGTCTTAGTGTGGCTTTCTTTGGGCTCATCTTATTTGTAGACGTTACTTATTAAAGATGTTAAGTTATATTCCTAGTTTGCTACCCATTTTCATAGGGATTAAGTGTTAATTTTATCAAATGCTTTTCTACATCTACTAAGATGATCATATGATTTTTCTTAATTACATTATCTTATTTTTTTTTAAGTTATTCAAGCCCCCATTCCTACAACTTGCTCATGACATAGTCTCTTTTGTATATACTGCTTGGTCTGTTATTATTTTGTTTAGGATTTTTGCATCCTTAGGACTGCAAAAATCTCTATTCAATTTCCCTACCTTTTAGCCACTGTTTTCTATTGGGCTTTTTACCTTTATAGAATTTTATCATTTATAACTCCACAAATGCTTCATACAGAAAAAGAGTAAAAATACTGAAGTCCCTTCAGTGCACTTTCTCACTCCAGGATTCTGGACACTCAAGTCCTAACTGCCTTGGTACCTCTTCAATGTCTTCAAATAAGTATTTTCTCCTTATTCTGTATTGTTTTTCTAACTCTTCTGTGGAAGAGTTGTTGGCTACTCTATCATTACCAGAGCAAAAACTAATCTTTAATAATCTAAACGAAATCATATTTTTCTTCTCCCCTAAATTTATGAATGCCCAACCCACTGTGTTTATAATAAAACCCATATTCCCTTCTATGGCCTATAAGACCCTAACTGCTCCAGCGGCAGCCTCTCCCTCCATCGTGTCTTACCATTCATTCATTACTCACTCCTCTCCAGCCTCATGTATCTACTTTATGTCCCTCTAACCTCACCAAGTTCATTCCTAAATCAGCATTCTCACATTTATTTTTCCCTCTCCCTGGAACACCCTGCCCCTGATCTTTGCATAGCTGTCTCACTTTATCATTCCGTTTCAGTTTCAATGTCATCTTCTCACAGAGGCCTTCTTGGGACAATTTATCTAATTTTGTGCCCTGCTTGCCTGGCCCCTGCCCTCCTTAAACAATCTAACCAACATAAAAGAAGGGGTAATAAAATGAAGCCAACAAAAATAAAGTATTAAATTTCCAAAAAGTACAATGCTATTACCATTTCATTTCCACATTCAAAATAAATAAAACGATCAACAAGGAATGTAATATCTTTGGACCAGAACTATGTCTCTATCTTACAATGCAGAGCTTAAGATTATCATCTCTCTTTGGAATGTGACAAACCAGGACTCAAATCATTGCTATGTCACTTTCCAGATGCATGACTTAAGCAACGATTTCAGCCTCATCTTCCCTAACTATAAAATGGGGATAATGATAGAATCAATTTGATAGTATTGTTGTAATTATATAATGAATGTTATTTTGTATGCAAAGTGCTGAATACAGTGGTTTGGTCATAGAAAGTTCTCTATAAACATGAGCTATTAAGATGACAATCATGATGCTCATGCTGATAATGATGATGAAAATAATAATGCTCTATAGCATCTGGTAAAATACAAAATCATTCAATCAAACGCACACACACATATACATACTCACACACAAACAATTATATTTCTACCAAGTGGATGCAACACTTATCACTGCATTAACAGATGTGATAAAGAATTAGTTTGATTTCCCTATTGGGTAAGTTGGTGGCAAGAAATACAGACCAAGACTAGCAAGCCTACTGAAAAACAAGAGAAAGAATTCCAAATTCTTAAGAGAGAGAATCTAACTGGCAAAACACAGTCATATGTCTAGCCCTAAACGAGTCATCACTATCCCAAGTAGCAGGGTTAAATATCACTGTCTCAGCTGCTGAGAGCTCACTTTTATGAATCAGGGGGAAGTTGTTTGGGAGCCCCCAGTCCGCCCAAGCGGTACTACTGGAAGCACAGGGACCCTATCTAAGATAAGCTTTCTCTGAAAGAAGCCATCTTGCTCTACTCTTTGTCCGTCCAGAGCACTAGTGTCCCAGTTATGCACCATGAGCTGCTTGGGAGGGAGTTAATTACAAATTAAATATAACTGAATTGTTGAATCTGCTTTCAAGTCCTCTAAATAGAATAACAACATGCTACCTTGTAGAACCAATTTTGCAAATCAAGCTAAGTCCCTTGCTTCCTATGATGACAGAAAGTCTTTGCGAGATTTTGAAAATGTAGAGACACATTTCTTTAAAATTTTATAATGCCAGTCAACAAAATTTGGGAGAAAAATCTATTGGAAACTCTGATCCATAGGAGCCATTAAATAAACCTTGCAATGGAATTATAAGATACTCACCGATGCTAAGAAAACTTGCGTATTTTGCCATTATTCAAAATCATAATAAAAACCCAGAAATCAAAATTCCTCTCTACTCCTCTAACACAAACTGTTAGCCACCTAAAAGGCTGGGAAAGAACTACAAAACAAAATTAATGCATTCTATACCAACAGGGAGACTTATCCAGTTACACCGGCCAAAAAGACATCAAGGAAGCTCTAAGTATGGCTGGGCTAGAAAAGGCTAAAATGGATTACAACTGGGAGATGTGTGAGAGTCATGGACATTGGGGAATATCAGCAACAGAAGAAGAATCAGAAGACTCACACAGGAAAGCAGGAGGATTCCCACGTACAATACAATTGGCATCAGTGTATATGCTCCCAGCCCCCGACAATTGCGTCATTATTTTCTGTTGGGAATATTCACTGAATCTGTGCTTCCAAGATAATTTTTGCACCAGAAAAATTTCATTCAATCCTTGGAAGGCTGACGTAAGTCTTCCAAAGGGTAGGTAGACACCATGGTGTGAAATGTTCTTGGGTCAGACTCTTGGGCCCATGGTCTAGTCAATGATTAATGAACAATGTGACCTTTGGAGGTGACTATCTTTTGAGGCTCAGTTCTCTCATCTAAAATGAGGATAGTATTTTATTTATACCTCCCTTAGGTTGTTGTGAGCATACAATGAGCCAACAAATACAAAAGGCCTATCATGATAATGCCACTTTATGAATATTTGTTGCAATTACTGTTACTTTTGCTACACCCCTTCTTTCATCCATTAATAGATACTTGGTAGATTCATTATAGCTAGCCCTTTTTGCCTTCAGAGCTCCAGAAGAACTACATTAAAAACACAGACAGCAGGATAAGTCACCAGGTTTTTACGTGACCAATCAGAACATGAAAACAAAATAAAACTATCATTTATCATCCTTCATCATTTTAATTTTAATTCCTCCAAATGAGAGGAAGCACAAAATCTCAGAATAAAAGACAATTCACTATGCTACCGATAGAGGAAAGCAACAGAGATCCCATGGATTTGCACGGGGGCACCACTGCACAAACATCCTATGCGCAGCCTAAAGCCAATAAATAAAGCAACAGTGTGGAACACGTCCCGCACTTTCGTACTGTGCTCTTTGAATCCTGCTACTTCTTCCACCAGGAATACCTTCCCTTCATTTCTATGTGTTCACAGAGCTACACTTTTTCTGAGCCGCAGAAGCAGATCTTCCTTGAGAAAGCTACCCGATCCTCTCAGCTGGAAGCATTAATTGTTTCCTCTCAATTCTAGCATCAAGTTATCTTTGGCTTTCTAATGACACGGTCCACATGGTAACTTAGAAACCTGTATATCCATCCACTACACTGAAGGATTAGACCAGGGACTAGACACAGAGCTGACTCATTTCAGCAGGTGCAAAGTGCCTAATGGATCCGTATACATAATACGCAATTAACGCATGCCTGTAGAATGACTCTATTTGCTACCTTGAGCCAGAAAACCACTCCTGATATAGTTTATATTGCTCTAACCCCAGCCACATGAAATGGGTTTTTGATAGATAGGAAGGAGGGTGCATATTCAAGAGCACAAATTCAGGCAACTAGACATTAATTCATCTATTGACCAACAGATGCATAGGTAAATAAAATGTGGTATATACATACAAGGGAATATACTGAGCCTTAAAAATGAAGGAAATTTTGATATTTACTACAACCTGGTTGAACCTTGAAGACATGATACTGAATGAAATAAGCTAGTCACAAAAGGAAAAATACTGTATTATTCTACTTATATGAAATTCCTACAGTAATCAAATTTACAGAGGTAGAAAGTAGAATGGTGGTTGCCATGGGCCACAGGGAGGACGTAATGGGGATTTATTGTTTCACTGGTACAGAGTTTCAGTTGAAGAAGATAAAGAAGTCCTGGGGTGGATGATGGTAATGGTAGCACAACAATGTGAATATACTTAATGCCACAGAACTCTAAAAATGGTTACAATGGTGATTTTTATGTTTTATTTATTTTACCACAGTAAAATAATTTTCATAATTAAAAAATTCTCAACACACACACACACACACACACACACACACACACACACACACACCAATCTGTTTAAAAATAGGCAGAGGACTGGAATTCCTAGGTGGCTCAGTCAGTTAAGTGTACAACTCTTGTTACTGGCTCAGGCCATGATCTCGCAGTTGTTGAGATCAAGCCCCACATGGAGCTATGCATTGAGCATTGAGCCTGCTTGGGATTCTCTCTCTCACCCCCCACTCTGCCCTTCCCTCACTTGTGTTCTCTATCTGTCTCTCTCTCACATACACACACACACACAAAGACACACACGCATACAATAAATAAATAAACATTTTTAAAAACTGGGCAGAGGACCTGAAATGGACATTTTTCCAAAGATAACATCCAGATGGCCACCAGACATATGAAAAAATGCTCAACATCACTTATCATCAGGGAAATGTAAATCAAAACCACAATGAGATATCACCTTACACCAGTTGGAATCACTAAAATCAAAATAAGGAAAAAGCAGTGTTGGTAAGGATGTAGAGAAACAGAAATTCTCATGCACTGCTCGTGGGAATGCAAACTGGTACAGCCACTGTGGGAAACAGTATGGAGGTTCCTCAAAACATTTAAAATTAAAATGCCATATATATGATCCAATAATTTCACTACAGGGTATTAACCTAAAGAAAACAAAAACACTAATTTGAAAAGGTATAGAAAAGATATGTGTGCCTATACATGTTCAATATATGATAAAATGTATAATAGAATATTATGCAGCCATAAGAAAGAATGAGATCTTACCATTTGCAACAACATAGATGGACCTAGAGGGTATTCTGTTAAGTGAAATAAGTCAGACTGAGAAAGACAAATACCATATGATTTCACTCATATGTGGAATCTAAAAAACAAAACAAAATAACAAAACAAATGAACGCACAAACAAAAAGCAGAATCAGACCTATAAATGCAGAGAACAAACTGACGGTTGTCAGAGGGCAGGGGTCAGAGGATGGGCAAAGTGGATGAAGGGGAGGGGGAGATCTAGGCTTTCAGTTATGGAATGAAGAAGTCACAGGAATAAAGGGTAGAACATAGGGAATATAGTCAATGATACTATAAATGTGTTGCATGGTGACAGATGGTAGTTACACTTGAGGTAAGCACAGCGTAACCTATAGAGAATTGAATTGCTACTTTGGACACCTGAAACTAATGCAACACTGTATGCCAACTATACTCAAATAAAATAAATTTTAATAAAATGAATTTTTTTTTTATATTTAAGAAAAACTGAAGGACCAGTTACAGCGTGGAGACTATTTAGCTGTGGGGTAAGGAGAGGTAAGAGGGGCACTATGACAGCAGCTATCAATTCAAAGACTCACTGTGCATAAAAAGGCCCCATTTTTTCTATACAGGCCCATTAGCATCCCCACATAACCAATGAGGAGAAGCCACTACCAGTAGAGATTTTGATTTGACATCAGAACTTTCAACAGTACTGTCCAAAGATAGAAGAGATTGTTCTTATAAGTAAAAAGTTCCACTTCACTGGAAGTATTCGAGTACAAATGGAATATTCCTTGGCAGAAATCTTTAGGGAAGCAAGTATCAGATGAAGATTAGACTAACCCAGTGGTTCCTAAAAGCCAGTTAAAAGGCTGACACCAACCCATGATGAAGTCTTCATTCACTGGCGACAAAATGACAAAAGCAAAGACAAAATCGTGAGGTTTTTATAAAGCTAAATATATGTGATCATTTAAATTATAAGATTATGCCTTCTACTCTTTTAGTATCAAAATGGCCAATCTCTTCTGAAAGACTAGTGAATGATGGTTTTCTCATTCATTTCCTTTTTGGGGGGGCAAAACTAGAAGTTGACAAAATAAAGTCAGTCCTTAATTTTAGGGGGTAATACTTTACTAGTCTCAAAGTCTGAAAATCACTTGGCCAGGTAACTTTTTTTTTAAGTTTATATATTTTCAGAGAGAGAGAGAGAGATCAAGTCGGGGAGAGGTAGGAGGAGAAGGAGAGAGAGAGAATCCCAAGCAGGCTCTGCACTGTCAGCACAGGCCATGATGTGGAGCTTGAACCGACAAACTATGAGATCATGACCTGAGCTGAAATCAAGAGTCAGATGCTTAACGGACTGAGCCAACAAGGTGCCCTAGTATAGGTAACTCTTAAGACTCTTTGAAAATTCCAAGAACTCATGCTAATGGCCATGAACTGTTATCAAAGCCACTTCTGTTGTTCATTTTACCATATTTCAATTAAATGTATCAGGAAGAGTGCCCCTTCTGAGCACATTTTCCCCAAGGAGTCTGCCTTCCTCAAGGAGTGTCTTGAAATGACAGAGAAATTGAGGAGATTCTTAGACTCTCGAGGATTTCCATTACATGAAAAAAGAGAGAGCTTTGCTTTAGAGATGTTTATCCAAATTCACCACATAGTCAATGGGTGAAATTCCAGATGCCATTGGCCTCTCAATAGATAGGTACATTTTACTGTATAGTTGCATTCAGGAGAGACCATATATATGTATATGAGGCTGTGAGTGTGTGTGTGTGTGTGTGTGTGTGTGTGCATGCGTGTGCACAGAGATAAAGGGAATATGAATGGATGGATACAGGCATCATAAGAGGGAAGTGGATGACATATATTTAGAATTAGATTCAAGAATCATTTAATGACCAGCAACTGTAAGACCAGCCTGTGACTATTGGTATCTATCACCAGCAGCAATGGTTGTCTATGACTATTTCTTTCTTTTCCTTTTTTTTTTTGTCACTCATTTTTAAATCAACAGGAAAAATGTGAAAGTACCAAATTATCTTATTGTCAAGAACCAAAGAAAAAGAAAGCATTGATGACACTGCTCCACGCCAAACCCCCGGGGCTTTCTGATTTTGCTATTTATGCTTTCTCCGGCAACATCTCCATTTGGATCCTGCTGAAAACATGTCTCTTTCTGTCACTCACAATCTGTCAAGACAGCATTATCTTCTGCGGTTTAAAAACAGAAACTCCATTTCACTTGGTGGTTGATAAAGACATTTCATTCACATCCCTTAACTAACAATAATTATTCTAATTTACCACACGGAGGCAAGAGAAAAGCATTTACAATCTGCAGTGTCGTTTGCATTGTGGAACAAATGGAGGAGAGGTGGCCCCCTCTTGGGATTAAAAAAAATAATAACTTATTAAGTCAAAAGTGGACCGAATAGGAACGTATACTTTCAGTACGTCCTCTCTACATTTCAATCAGTGTAGTGGTTAGGGGTCTGGGCTCCCAAATCACACTTGGGTTCAAAGCCTGACTTTGCCTTTTAATATAACCTTAAGCAAGATGTGTAACCTTTCTAGGTATCAGAGTTTTCCTCTGTAAAATGGAGGCATGGGTCAATTATCTACCTAATAAGATTAAATTAGATAACAAATTTTAGCAGTTTTTATTACTATTACTACCCTCTTCCTCCTCCTCCAGTTCTTCCCCTCCTCTTCCTCCTCCTCTTCCTTCTTCTCACCTTTCCCATTATCCTCAAACCAATATATTAGTTCAGATTCTTTGGTGATAAGCAGCACAAGTTCTCCTACCTAACTTTAGCAAAGGGGGTAAGAAATTTACCACATGTGTACAGAATAGCTCCTAAACTCAAAGTAAAACTAAACCAAAGTCAGAAGCCACGGGACCCAGCTCTTCAGGTCTTCAGGCTATCACCATCAGGAAGAATCAGCTGCAAGTCAAGGTACTCAAGATTCAGAATCCCTGGAGAGCAGACCAGAGAGCCTCATCCTGGTCACATGACCACCTATTGGCTGGGGGCGGGCAAAGAGTTTGAGTGACAGCCTCAATAGGACTGCATGCTGTCTGAAAGTCTGTTCCCCAAGAGAAAACCCACAGGTCCAAAAGAGGGGTAGTGAGATACCTAGCAGGTACAAATACCAAATGCCCACCTCATCCTAAGAACCTACTACATCAAGCCCAATTAAGGCTGTCTTCTCTTCTCTCTGTATCAGCCTCTTTTAACATATATTAACCCATGTTATTAACTTTTAAAGTTATTATTAAAACTCATTTTGAGAAAATAAGTCCCCAGAGCTCTCAAATGCACATGTTCCCTTTTAAAAACGATGCCACTTGTCAAAAAGAAATTATTTTTTTTGAAAACTCTCCTATTAGAATTTCCAGGAAATTCATTGCCTTTATGGTCAAGTTATTTAGCAATGATTTGTGCTGTTAAGCACATGAAGCACTTGCTGGAATAATGTTGCCTAAAGATGACTTAGAGAAGTAGTTGTTCCCTTATAAAGAAATTGTTTTATTTTTTTATGTTCAAGAAGAAGAGATTTATGCTTAGAAATTAGGCTTAGAAGCAAGATTTTGTTTGGATCATTTTTTTTGTTGTTGACGTTGGGATTTTATCGAGAAAGGATTAACAATAAAAAGCAGTGGTATAAAATAATAATTATAATAAATGATAAAGAAATATATGACCTACAATTCCATTGAAACTGTCTTCCAGCTTACTAGCTGAACAAAACCCAAACAACAAAAATATTCAGGTTCTGATTAATTTGGAGTTCCAAACCACTAAGTAGTTTGGTGAAAACATTTCTCATAAAGCCCAAGGCTCCAGAGGCACACAGAACGGAGACAAATGCCAGCTCCACCCTTAGCAGCTGTGGGACTCTGGGCAAGTTACTAATCTGTTGAGACGCATGTCTTGCTCACCTATAAAATGAAGTAAATAAGATGATGGCACATTGTGAGGGCTTATTGAGATAATGCATGGAGTGCGCCTGATGCTCTATGTGGCACATTGTAAGCACTCAAGGATAATGTTAATATTTATACGCATGAGGGTTGGGGAAGACAGAAAGAGATGAATCTCAACAGGCAGTGAGTTTGTTCCCCAGAGGACATCTGGCAATGTCTGGAGACATCTGTGGTTGTCAATGGGGGGTGGGGGAGATGACTAAGGGGTGGTGGGTCTTTTGTCATCCAATACATAGAGTCCAGGGAGAGAGAGAAACATTTTACGATGTATAGAGCACAGCCCGCCTACCCCTAGCCTCCCAAAAGAATGATTCAGAACAAAATGTCAATATGCCAAGGTTGAGAAACAGGAGAGGGAAAGAGAGGGAAGCAACAGGACATAATGCACGGCCTGTAAAGGATTTGGGAGAGGATGTACATTCGGAGCCAGGACAGGAGGGGGAATGAGAGCCACAGATTTAGAATTACGTTGACTGGGTTTCTGCCACACAGAAGCTCATGAGTAAAGAGCTTGGAGCCTCGGGATCCTTGTTTGTAAAATGCACATGAAACCATCTACCTCACAAGGCTGTCAGCAGGAATGACCGAATCGTTATGGATGCCCACTGTACCACCAGGGTGTGTATCCTCTGACTACTGGCCCCAATTGTTAGGTGCTTAACAAGTAAACGGTTACTATTCTTGTTACAGGGTGGACCAATTGCCAGGTTTGGACTCTGACCTGGCAAGTTGGAGACCCTTGGAAGGGTCTCCTTCCTCCTATAACATATATAACATATATACATACATATATATATATATATATATATACATACATATATATATATATATATATTATATACACACACATACATGTGCATGTGTATGTATTTTTCTCTGAAGAGGGTCCAACACCAGTTAAAGACCACTGGGTTAGAGTATACAGACAGTCCCTAACTTACCATGGTTCCACTTGTAATTTTCCGACTTTACATGGGTGAGATAGTGATACATAGGAGGAAGTGTACTTCAAATTCTGAATTTGGATCTCTTCCCGGGGTTGGCCATACGCGTAAGATCCTCCCTTGTGATGCGGGGCAGTGGCATCCAGGCTCCCAGGCGGCCCCGCAGTCAAAAGGGTCAACAACCAGCGCACTCACAATCATCCTGTACCCACACAACCATGCCGTTTTTCACTTGCAGTACAGTACTCAATAAATTACATGAGGTGTTCAAAACTAGGCTGGGTGTTAGAGGAGTCTGAGCATGTGAAGGTGGGCAGGGCTAAACTCTGATGTTGAGTCGGTGAGGTCATTTACATTCATTTTCAACTTACAATACAGTCAGCTTAGGGGGTGGGTTTATCAGGACACAAGCCCATTGTGAGCCAAGGAAGATCTGTACATTTTTTCAATAGAAAATAATAACCAAGATGCAAAATTTCTGAAGAGACCACTGTAATGCCAAAGAGACAGTACTTGGGACTAAGAACTCTGATGTGGGAGTCTGCATTCAGCCTCTGTGCCTACTGGCAGGGCGGTCTGGGAGAGCAATCAGAAGCATAACCTCTTTGAGTCTCACCTGACAGGGTGGAGTGCTCACAATATGCACCTAAAAGCATCTCGTGAGGAGTAAAATGAGACTATGTCTGTAAGGCAAGGTTAGCCCAGCTCTCAGCGCACAGAACCTGCTCTCTAAGTCAGCTTGCATGGTGCGGGTTTTGCAGAGATTATGACAGCTTGAGCCTTGAGCCTTCTCGGACTCCATAGGATACACACTATCAGAAAAACTGCAGGGATTCTCTACTACCAGCCCGGCCGCAGGACTCTGATTCTGGTGCATCCTCTATAATAATATCTGTATCACAACAGAAAGTGGACAGGAGAAGTAGCTACAAATGTGACCACAAAGCCTGCTGTAACATGTGAAAGGCTCATTCAAACTTTCCTCCTCTGTAATCCCCCCAGGGGACTCCCCTGGGATTTCCAGAAAAGCTTCCCCCCTGCCCACGAATGTATCCAGGGATGTGCCAGTGAGCGCATTAGACAGCAAAACAACCTAAAATTCTTCCTCATCCACCCATTTCCCCAACCTCCGAGTAGCTGCTTAAAAACAACAAAACAAAAGCACAAAAACTGTCACCCGGGGGGGCGCCTGGGTGGCTTAGTTGGTTAAGCGTCCGACTTTCGCTTAGGTCATGATCTCGCGGTTCGTGGGTTCGAGCCCCGTGTCGGGCTCTGTGCTGACTGCCGGCTCAGAGCCTGGAGTCTGTTTCAGTCTGTGACTCCCTCTCTCTCTGACCCTCCCCTGCTCACTCTCTCTCTCTCTCTCTTAGAAATAAATAAAAACATTTAAAAAAACATCTGTCACCCGGTCAGCCTCTCATTCTACAGCACCCCCACTCAGATCCCTCATTGCCAACCTGCTTCCTTCCTGCTGCTACATTTATTGTGCTTATGACACGTGTCCCCTCTCTTCAGATTAAATTCTTATAAAGTAGATTCTGGCCTGAATGCCCTTCTCAGTTTTGAAGCAATGCCCTGGCATTTCGGTTCATAAATTCTCCATCTCATTCCACAGGGAAGCCCACCACAAGAAATTCCTCCATCCTTAGGTGGGTGCCCACTTAACCTTCTTCCAGGGGCTGCAGGGAGATAAACCTCCATGCTCTCCTTACCCCAGAACAGCACTGAAGAAACAAAGCCTTCATCTGCTCTCTACCTGGCTTGCAGGGCAAAATTAGTATTAATCAGAGGTGCCCTTTTTGCTACTGACAGATAAAGTAGATGTGCTCATAACCAAGAGCTTCTTGCCAAACCCTTAGGGTTTTAAATCTTTTCCAAATAAACTGCGATTTGTAAAGAAACCCCCTAAATGATGTTGTGCAGGGAAGTTAAAGCAGGCACAGAAGGATGGAGTAACATTTTACCATCTGCCTGTGATAATAATAATGCCTCCGCCTTGCAAAATGTCTAATTGATCGTGCAACGGGAGCACAAAGATCCAGCCATAATCTAACAGAGATTATTCCAGAATGATACCTTTACAGAGGAAGAGCACTAAGGTCAGTGCTCCTAAGAACCACTTTTGAGCATTAGGAAGTTCCAGGCGGCAGAAGGCTAAGAGCCTTGGGACATAGGTGGGCAAGATCGAACCAATTCACTTTATTATAGTTGCTTAGAGCAATGTCAAGCTGAGGTGAACAAAGAAGTTTAGGACAGTGTTCCCACTGGCAGGAGAGAAAATGCCTTCAAGTGGTATGGCTGGACCCCTGTCCCAGTTTCCTGGGGAGGAAGCCTGGCCTGTTTTTCTCCCCACAGAGTCGAGCCAGGGGGCTTTATTCTGAGGGAGTCCTGTTTTTTCACAAAAGCAGGGCTCAGGCCTGCACTGAAGGGCTTGGGAAGAGTGAGCTGGAAAAAGCAGGTTTCATTTCACAAGTTTCTTAAACCACCTTCTCCACAGAAAGGACCCAGACAGGCATTCCTGACCTGCGCCGAATGGGAATTGATGGCTCAGCTGGCTGCCTCATGCTCAGGGCCACATAATCAAAAGGCCACCAACCAATATTAAAAAGTTAAAGGACAATCTAGTTTTTGTTGTTGTTGTTGTTGTTTTTTTAATATTTTTTATTTATTTCTAGGAGAGAGAGAGACAGCATGAGCAGGGGAGGGTCAGAGAGAGAGGGAGTCACAGACTGAAACAGGCTCCAGGCTCTGAGCTGGCAGTCAGCACAGAGCCCGACGCGGGGCTCGAACCCACGAACCGCGAGATCATGACCCAAGCGAAAGTCGGACGCTTAACCGACTAAGCCACCCAGGCGCCCCAGGACAATCTAGTTTTTAAAAACTACTATGGATATTATTTCTCTATCTATACAGTATATCTGATATATGCACCATATAGTTCATATATAGTTTTATATATAGATACGTGTTAGGTTTCTTGGTTCTGATTAAGTATCAAAGCTCAGGGGAAAAAATCTCATCTTTTTTTTTAAACTAAGAGATAAGGAGCTTAATATCACCTATTGATAACTGATCATAAATAGTCTCCCTCTGCTGACGGGGAAACCTATTTTTCAGTCTGTATATTACATTTATACTTCATTATTTTAATGTATGAAATAATGTGGCCTTATTTTTATCATGTATGTGTCCTTAGGAGCAATACTGTCTACATCTTTGTACTTGCATCTATATATATCATTATTCTATGGCAAATGATGCTGGTTTTCCATTCGTGGTGGTGGCTCACAAATCCTGTTTTAAATAAATTAATTTAAATAAACAGAAGTGAGTCAATTTAGGAGCACCTGAGTGGCTTAGTCAGTTAGAGTCTGGCTTCGGCCCAGATCATGATCTCACGGTTCATGAGTTCAAGCCCCATGTTGGGCTCTGTGCTGACAGCTCAGAGCCTGGAACCTGCTTCAAATTCTCTATCTCCCTCTCTCTCTGCCCCTCCCCTGCTTCAGCTCTGTCTCTCTCAAAAATAAATAAACATTTTAAAAAGAGAAGTGAGTCTATTTAAAGGAAAATATTACAATAACAATCATCAAAGTGCTCTGAGGACTCGGTGCAAAGCAACAAAGTGTGGGGTCTGCTCTCCCTTAACCCTGGCTCTTCCTCGCCACAAACTGCCTACCTTTCCTCAAAAATGTGGGTTTGGGTGTGCAGGCTCTGAGACTACCGTTTCTTCTTTACCTAGAAGAAGGGATCTTCACATCCAGCTTGTGAACATGTTTGGGAAAAGGGCATCCGTGCTGAGGTCAGGTTCTCTCTTACTGAAGATTAACAGGAAAAAAACAAAACAATGAATCCATCTGAAGGCCCTTCCAGACTCTCCCAATTTTGGGGTTTTAACAATGGCATAAGGCAGCCAAATCTCCCACGTACCCAGAGGTTTGTTCTCTTTGCCTTTTCCAAAGGCCTTGAATGGCTCTGCATGAAAATGTTCCGATTTACCAGATAGAAGGCAAGACTTCCCATATGGAGACGTCTTCGTGTTTTCTTTTTAGCTTTGGAATCCCCAACTTATTAGCACTGTATCCGTGGGCAAGTCATCTTGAGCCTGAATTTCTGCACCTAACAAATGAGGATCTACTTCCCAAGGGAGAAAATGAGCATCAGGCCTGTAGCCTAGGGTTAGGCACACAGAGGCACTCATGAAGAGCTATTATGATGATCATTGCTCTAATTATTAACACTGCTCATGAAGCCATTTAGCTATAGCAATTTTTATTCTAATGGGTGCTTCCTGCCTTTAAAACAATGCTGTTACCTCAGTAATCATTTACCTTAATTCTGGGCTACAACTTAAGGCTTCTTCAAGCATCTTTCATTCAATACATACTTCTTAGAGCCACTGTTATGGGCACTGGGAAAGCAGCACTGAACTATGCAGAGCAAAGCCCTTGCCCGGCTCACGCTCTGGTGGGGGAAAGTACACATAATACATGAATGTCAATTACAGTACATTTGGCAGTGATGAATGCTAGAGGGGGAAAAAAAGTGGATTTTGACCTGGCAAAGGCCTTGCCCATTAACGGTAAAGGCCCTATCTCTCCCGGAGCACTTGCGCTTTGTATCATGTAACTCATCAAGACCTTTACATGTTAGTCTGATCTTTGGGCCAGTGGCAGCCTTGGTGTGATTTGAGGGCATGCGCTCAAAAAGTAAAAAGGAAAAATACTTCCTCTGCCTACTTGCTGATGTCTAAAATCTCTCCAAGAGGGGAGAGACAGGACAAAAAGGTATTTGGTGGTTTATTTTGTTTTGTACTTTGGTTTGTGTGTTGGCTTTTTTTTTTCTTTTTTTTTTTTTTTGGTGGCAGCCAAGCTAGGCTATCAAACACTAGGCACGCATGGGATGTCACTCCTAGTCTATGGAATGACAGGTATGACCTTTTTCTCTTTCCTGCTGAGCCTGGAACCAGCTTCACAAACTTTCCCAGCACAGCTTTCTAGGCTACACTGTCGGTGATTCCAGTTAGCATACAAGTGAAATCCATGTGTCATCAGAGAGTCCGAGGCTAGTCCCAGATAGCCTGGGGCAGGTATCATATTGACTTAAAATCACACAAAGTACTAAGTGACTGGCCGTCTCCCAAGAGGACATTTTATCAGGGGTGAGGAATAGCTAAGAGGAAATGTCGTAAGTGTATGCGGGTGGGAGATGCACACAGGAGAGGGAAGCACATACTTCACCCCCACCTGCATTTGTGTCTAAATATATGTCACAGGCATTTCCACGCACCCTCTGATTTGAAGGAACAACCTCCATCATTTGCCTGTATCTTTCACACAGACACACAGCTGCGCCCACAAATTACAGTGTTCCCAAAAGGCAGCTCTGTTCTTCAACTGTACAGGCCAACCACGCTGGAGCTCATCAGCACGTCCTTGCAGTTGGGCCTCTATTTTTTTTTAATGTTTATTTATTTATTTATTGAGAGAACAAGAGAGTGAGCAGGGGAGGGGGCAGAGAGAGAGAGAGAAAAAGAGAAAGAGAGAGAAAGAGAGAATCCCAAGCAGAGTTCAAGGTCAGCATAGAGCCCCACACAGGGCTCGATCCCACGAACACAAGATCAGGACCTAATCCGATATCAAGAGTCAAATGCTCAAGCAACTGAGCCACCCAGGCACCCCTCATCTGGACCGTTAAAAGATTATCAGAATCCAACCATCCAGCCATTTCTTGCCACCTCCACCTCCACTTCCCCAATCAAGCCGCCACCTTGTCTGAGCTGGATGGCTGCGATCATTCCCTAAGAGTCTCAGCTTCTGCCTGTACTCTTATACTGTCTACTCCCACTCAGGAACCTCTTAAACCTAAGTCAGATCACATCCTCCTCTGGCCAAAAATCTGTGTCTTGTCAACTCACCCAGAGGAAAATACTATAGGGTCCCTCCTGCTCTTGTCCCTAATTATCTCTCAGGCCTCTGCAACCATCACTCTTTCCTCCAACCCCACAGGCCTCCTTGCTCCTCCAATGGATCTACCATGTTTCTATCTCAGGACCTTTGCACCTGCTCTTTCCACTACCCGGAAAGCTTTTCCTCTAGGGAGTCATATGGCTGCTCGTCACATCTTCGCACATTGCTGAAGTCACACCTGGGATGTAACCCTGAAAGGCCCTCCTACATCACCCTATCTAAAAGCGCACAGAAGCCAGCCTCACATCCATTCCCTCACTTGCTTTTTCTCGCCCTTCTTGATAATTCCTCATGGCCCTTAATACTACTTGGCATAATCTTCCTCCCTCCCTTCCTTCTTTCTTTCCTTCCTTCCTCCTTCCTTCTTTCCTTGTGTTCTTCCTTCACTATCGACCCCAGGAGACGAGAGGCTCCATCAGAATCAGGGTACAGTCTGTTCTGTTCATTTTTGTGCCTAGAATAGGGCCGGGCCCCAAGCCGGCCCTCCAACTGCCTTGAATAAAACTCAGTCACCACAGAGAACTGGCACCACACTGCAAAGGAAGCAACTGCCGCCCCTACAAAATGCAACAGCTTTGCTTGACTGGCTCCAGCTCAATCTCCCGTAACAGTGGGGGATCAAGGTCTAAACTCATAATGACAGTGCTGGGGTGACAAGAAGTGAAAGTCCCTTCCCGTCAAGGAAAGCTAGATGTTACCAAATGCTGGATTTGCACAGTGGCATGTAGGTTTTATGGCTATAACGCAACATTCTTAGTTCTTAAGTTCTTTCTAGGAAAAACCTTTGATTTGCCGGTCTGAGAGTCTTGATAGTATCTATGTCCCTCCCTCAACAAACATTTTACCCTCTAATTTTGATAACACAAGGGTTATTAACTATTAACTCTTAATTAGCTCTTAATGTAGCTATTATGTTACTGCAGAGGAGGCTATAAACATGAAAGGATTTAGCATACCCTCAACCGTGTTCCTCATTGGAACTGAGAGCTCTAAAGGAGGGATGGTCCTGATCAAACCATTGACCCAATATAAGCCTTAGCCCATTTAATCTCTAAGATAAATGGCGACACCAGGCTATCTCTAGCATGTGTTCTAAAGTATATATTCTATGAGGCAGACAGCAGGATCCAAATCCAAGGGACGTGGGATTAGCAGTTTGAGATCTGGCTCTTTCTCTTATTAGCCAGACTGAATCACAATTATTTTTTCATCTAAAAAACATCACTAGAAAGACCCACCTTTACCTCTGGCATCTTTTAATCTACTAAGCTGTACATTTGGAGGATAACCCAAAACAGGACTGTAGGGCCAGGGATCCCCATCTGCTGTGTTCATCAGGTAGAACAGAGTGTCTGACACGTTACAGGCACTCATATGCATTGGCCAGATAACGGAAAGAACATATGAATAAAAAGAACAAAGAAATAATTCCCTACCTCTCTGGTTGCCAGGACTATTACTGGATAAAATACAATAATGTATGTTGTAAGGATTTACAAAAGCAGTGTATGTTGAAAGAGCTTTTTAAGTTCTAAAGTGATACAAATGTTAATAATTTCCATCATAGATCTACTTTCTATTTGCCCAGTTCATCCTAGCTTGTCTTATTATTTAATGCCAACATGACTGGAACTGGAAAGAAACCAATACTTATTAAGGCTTTACTCTGTCCTAGAGATATATATGTATAATATGTGTCTTTTACCTTTAGAACTAACCCTGTTTCAAATTTAGTCGTAAGTCCTAGCCAGAAACTACATCAAAACTGAACTCGCAAATCAGTCAACAGTCACTTAGCACTTATTACCGGCTGGCCGACACACAGTGTTTTACAGGCACAAGCTCATGCAGTTTTTAAAGGTACATGTCTTTTTTTTTTTCCTTTTAGTTTTATTGAGATATAATTGACATACAACACTGGGTAAGTTTAAGGTGTACAGCAAGCATAATGACTGGATTTACATATATTGTAAAACGATTAATACCATAAATTTACTTATTTATCACCTCCTATAGGTCCAAAAAAGAGGGGGAAATGGTTTTTTCTTCATGAGGAAAACTTTCAGGATGTCCTGTCCAGTATGCAGACAGCAGTGTACAGTCATCGTGGTGTTCGTTACATCCCCATTCAGGTGGGTTCTTCAAGGTAGCTACTGCTCCTGCCCCCATTTAACAGATGAGGAAACAGACTCAGACGTTAAGTAAGTTGCCCCACGTCCACCGTTAGCAGGTGGCAGAGTCAAGATTTGACTGTTTGACTCCAAGCCCACAGTCTTCGGGGTGTAAAAAGCAGGGCGGCATGTAAAGCTATCACAGACCACGTGCTAGGCCATGTTGGTGCTTGGCTTTCTGTTCAAGGAAGAGCTGCTTTAGCACTGGATCAGCACTGCCTTAATTTCTTTTCCCCAAAGTGAAATCTATGCCTAGGAGTAAGGAGAAGGCGAACATACTCCTAGATTCCTGTTCATCTTCCTGCGGGCCCCTCACCATGCTGTCATCACCTAGAAGGCCGGTCTGTGACCAGGAAGGCCAATGAGAACAGATGTGCCTGACAAATCTCAGGTCCCCTTCAGTTACCCAAGAACTACTGAAATTTCTGGTCATTTCTCTGCCCGTTCAGGGCAAACATGTCTACTTCGGTAGTTATGACCATCAGCTGGCCCGATTCACAAGCAGTTCCTAATTAAGTAAGACTATCAAATGCCGTGAGATATGGAATCTCTTGCTGCTAAATTGCACACGGGCTGAAAGCAATGAGAATCTGTTTAGATATGCACGGTGCTTTATATTCAGGGACCAGCAGTTACCAGACACTGAAACCAATCATCATTAGGACAGCCCTGTCTTGGCTGGCAGAGAATAAAGGTCCCCACACAGAGCTACCTGCCCAGACTAATGGTCAAGAAGCTGATGAGGCATTAATGAGACTATGAATCAAAATTTACCAAACAAACAATGGCCCCCAACGGCCTTGGCTTCTAGTTATTTCCATGTGACTTAATCTTGGAGCTAACTGTGGAACAAGATGACTGCGTTTGGATGTCTTCGTGAGTGGCCTATCCTTGAAGGATTCTTCCGAACAACCATCCCAAACTCACTTCTTTGTAGAAAAAATAAAAAGGGTCAAAGGATCAGATTATAGAATATAAAATCCAGATACTGATAAAAGTCAACTATATGAGCTGCTTTACACTAAATATATTTGTTTCTATGGTTCTTTCTCCGGGAAAATTAATCATGTTATCAAGAGCTATCATCTACTGAGTACTTAGTATATACTGGGCACCTGCTGTGAGTCTTGCATACATTGGCTGCACTTACCTAGTCTGCGGTAACTTGAGAAACAGGTCATTTCCTTGTCCTCTGTTCTCAGAGGACCAAATACTGCCCCCCATCATTAAGCCTTTCACAAACTCACTTGCGTGGTTGATATCTCTGTCTTGAACTGAAATGTAAACTCCACTACCGCGAGGACCATGTCTATTTTGGTTCCCCATTTTAACCCCAGCAACTAGCATAGCACATGACCTCTAACAGATGCTCGACAAACATTTGACGAATAAATGCTCGCAGCATGTAGAGGTGCCGACACATCCCAGGATGATGCAGTTCGTAATGAGCAGAGTGAGGATTTGAACTCAGATTCCAGAGCCTGAACTTCTAACCTGCAGCACCTGCTCTCTCTCGCTCTCTCTCTTTCTGGGCTTCATCAAAACACATCAAACAAGGAACAGACAAAGCGATTCTAATTATCACCACAGTCCTGTGCAGGCATTAAAATGCAAAAGGGAGAGGGGGTTCCTCTATGGTGGTTGAGGTATACTAAAGACTCATCATGGAATAATGAGAAATTTTAAGAATACAGTGAAATCATGCTCTGCCTTTCCTCATGGTCTCTCTCCATTTTCCATTTGTATTGTTTCAAGTTTGCTATTATTATCACTGAACATTTTAAACCCAACTCTATTTGTGCCTGCCGGTGGCTATTCTCAATCCTCTATGAACTCAGCAATAAGTACTTTCCTATCTGGCTGATGGGTGTAAAAGGGGAAGGTAAACGTGCAATGCTGAGCTGGTGCCTGGTACATACAAGATGCATATTATTGTTAACAACATTTATCCTTATCACTATTTGTCCTACTGTGATTCCTAGCCGCTAGAAGACGGAGATTTGGGGTCAGTCAGACTTGGAGTCTAATCCAGCTCAGCCAGCTGTTTCTGTGAGGCACTGGCCAAGTTACGTAACCTTGACATGCTTCTCATCTATAAAATAGGGATAATAGTACTACCTACCTCACAATAATTCCATGGCACAGAGGGGAAAAAATCCAGCAACACTGTATGTTTTTATTGTCTTCCTCATCATCACTATTCAGCTAGCTGTGAGCAGAAAGAGTTTTGCCTCGAAACCTGGAAATAAGACTTTCCATACCTGTCTTGTTATTGCAAATCATAGGAAGTGGGTTTTATTTCAGGTGTTTCTCCCCACCCCCAACGAGTACTCCCATCCCTTTCTCAGCGACTGACGGTTCTCCTGGTCTCAGCAAAGCATGGAACATGCCCTCACCCCTACTCTGGTAGAGAGATCCAGATTTGAGATCATTAGACCAGAGACTCTCTGCCTACAGTAACTTCCCGATGCATCTAACACGCATCTAACTCCTTTGCTTGCCATTCAAGGCTCAATATCATTTGGTGCAAAGAACTTTGTGGTTGGCACCAGGGCTAAAAGATGCTTTTTTTCGCTTAAGAACCATAATTAAACCCATAGACTCATGGGAATATGCCAATATACTCTCTCCCTTCTCATCCATGTGTGGATGACTGAACTGTTATCTGTACTCATTTTTTCAGAACTAACTGTGGAGACAGGTTCTAAGTGCTGGGGATACAACCATGAGAAAGAACACTTGGCATCATGTAACCTGAAGCCTAGCAGGAGAGACAGATGGTAATTAAACGGTGCTGTCAGGGATAAAAATATATAAATACAATTGGAAGTAAGTGGAAAACAAAATAACCATTTTTAGACCAGGAGACAGAAAGCAGAAACGTGGCACCTGGCCAGTGGCTAGGAGTTTACCAAGCAAAGGCGAAACACTGTCCAGCGAGAGGCTGAAACCCAGAGGAGGAGGCCTGGTTGCAGAGCAAGGAGGAGGGGTGCACCAGGAGGCTGCAGAATCAGGCAGAGACCTGCTATTTGGTGGAAGGAAGAGGAGGGAGATGATGGTAGCTAGACATGGAGGGGTGATGGTGGAAAGGAAAGGAAAGGAAAGGAACAGATTGCAGAGTATTCAGGAGATAAAATAGAATACTCTGCTGATAGAATGGACTGGGAGAAGAAGGCATGGCAGGCAGGGTGGGGGCAAGGCACGTACCCAGAATGACTCCTAAGGTTGTGGGATGTGTAAATAGACAGATGGAGGTGGCATTTACTCATCTAGGAATTAGTAGAGGGCCTGCAGCTCAGGGGGAAAGTCTGAGCTGGTCACTGAGGCTTGTAGGAAGGAATAGAGCCTGGGAAGAAGAGGGTCTGGGAGCACAGAATAAAGAGAAAGATAATCCATTATTAATACGAAAGATGCATGAATGAAGCAATCACAGAATTCCACAAGCCAAGAGCCAGGCATTTTCCTTCAGGACCAAGATCACCTCCCAAACAGCCAAATGACCCCGTATATCAAACCAACTCACGGCCACTTTAGAATTCTACCAGCCGCCCCAAATCAGGGGCATAATATTGTTAACCCCCTCCTCCCCGACCTCCACCTAAAAATGCTAACAACGTGAAAGGGGGTGATTGAGTGCAATTCTGGAATTTCCTTTCAGAAACATTTACAACAGGTAAATGTTCCACCAATTTTTCCAGTGTTCCTGAAACATTTCCAGGGAAGTCTCCAAAATAACAAAACAGAATGATCCTAGGGTCCTGGCTGGGTGCAATCTTAAGCTTACCTCTACAAATGAAAACTATTTATGAAGCCTCGTCAAAAATTCATGCAAGTTTTGCATGAGGCTGCATAATATAATTGGGTTGCTTTTAATACATACATGCACACTTTTAATTCCCCCAAATACTGAACCAAAAGCCATGTGCTACAAATGTGCCTCAATTAGCCTCTGACTTTGGGGATGCCCTTGTCCAGAGCTTTCCACGCAGTGTGGACCTCATTATCTAAGTTGAGAACCATGAAATTAATGTGAGATGGACTAGGGAGGTTTTTCCTTGGAGCAGGGGACTAGAGTCACGACCTCTGGAAGTCACTCTTCACGCCTCCAAATCCTACAATATGTATTAATAATAATATTGATATTAAATCACACCAAGTGGTTTTTAAATTCATTTGCATGAGAGGTAGGTACTATGATACACAGTAGGTACATAGGTACTATAGGTTAGGCCCCATTTTAAAGAGGAGGAAACTGAAGTACTCAGAGAGGTGAAGTACATTTCCAAAAGGTCAATATCCCATGAGTGTGGACATTAATGTGGACCCAGACAGTCCATGTCCATGACAACTACTAACCTCTTGTGCTGTACCTGAGCAGCACTCTCACATCGCTATTCTCACTGAGGGTTTATATTTGGTGGTACTCAAGAATAAAAACCAAAACGACATGCTTCAAAACTAGGTGGAGGGGGGGAGCTTTATCTTTCCATAATTTATTTAACTGAAAAAATATCAGTGTGCAAATTGGACATTTTTGGTACATAAAGTCAAGTGTTACTAATTAAGTAAATGAGTGATGAATCATAATATCAACACTAGTCATTAAACAAAATTGCATTTAAATTAGATTTACCAGATAGTTTACAGTTCAAAAAATATAATGAGCCAACTCTAAGGAAAGCTTCCTATAATATTACCCTTAACGCCTATATGACCATGGATTCGCTTGTATTATTTTAAAAGCTGAATCCAGATATAAAATGGGAGAGTAAAGTCTGTGATGTTTTGGTCCTTGTCAACATTTCTATAGAGTGACAACATCTTTTAAGCCACACGAGACATGATTTAATTCACCCAAGAGAGGTCACCTTGCTGGAGGGGCAGGTGCCTTCTGTTTAAATTCAGTTTACTCAATCAAATGTACCACCGAATGGAAAATGGGGTAGATCCGTTCCTGTCCTGAAATTCTTCCTATGTTAACTAAAATCACCTTACTTTTGTAGCAAATGAGCCATGAGATACAATGCCAGAAATTGATTTGGAAGAGTAAGTACATAGTCTGAAAAAGACCATCTGTATGTTTTGTAATAAAGTCCCTGGATAGCCCAGGATGTCACAGAGAGATGTAAGAGGGCGTAAGAATGCAAACGGCGACATACAAAACCATACAAAAAGACAGAATGCATCGTCACTAAAATAGACACTTATTCTTCTGCAAATATACACACTGAATGTTAATTTTATCTGATGGGTAGTTGTAAGGTGACCTCGGCGAATGTCATCTCCTGTGAGCTCTTGTCCTTGACCTAGCTGGGTAGGTCCTCAGTCCCCAGCGCAGATCCCTATTACTGCCTTCGTATAACTTTTCAAAAGCTTTAATCATTTCCTCTTTGTTTTCCCAAATTGTCTAATTGTCGTGTGACTCCTTTGTCTGTCAGGTTCTTGATGGAACCAGCCGTGCCTAGTTCGGTGCCTGGCATCAGTCCAGACATTCTACAATATATTTGCTGAATGAGTGAACAAAACAATGAACGGCCAACAGGATGCAGCGCTCCTTTGAATTCATTTTTACAAATCAGATTCGATTTTGTTTCATTAGATACTTTGATTTACTGGCATTTTCTGAAATTACATTGGGTTCTCATTAGTAAGGAGAACCTGATTCTATCTTCAGGGAGGAGGAGGGAAAAACTTTCAGTCACTCGTTCCAAAGGTCTCTCAAAATGATGTTGTAGTATAATTTGGTTTGAAAGCAAGGTCCAACGTTTTATTACCTCCAAATTTATTCAGAAAAGCTGAAGGCCCGTGATAAGGCTCATTAAGTCGCTGAAAGACCTATCTTCACATGCCTTTCACACAAAAGGTCTCAACTTAATGCCAGGTAATTACCGTTCATTTTCCCCTGGTTATTTCTATTTCCTGAAGATTCTCAGGGAAGTTGGCCTCAGTGGACACTCCCTGCAGTCCGAGACGTGAGCACAGCAAGAACGGGCCATGTTTACTGGAGGATCTTTTAAAGCCGCAACTAAGGAAAGAGGATTCTGACTCTAGGGCCTAGAATTTAAACTTGGATCATCTACTAGCCAACCTTTTTCCAGAATCAAGGCCAAGAAAAACAAGCTCCTGGCAGCAGTTAAACTGGCTGCTGTCTACACGCTAAATAGACCACTTTTCACAGCACCTGCTCCACACCTATACAACTATGGGTATGGGCTCCGGCTCTAGATTACCTTGGCTCAACCCTCAACGACAACACTTTCCAGTTTGTGACTCGGGGTCAGTAACTTATAGTCACTGTGTCAATTTCCTCATTCATAAAATAGGGCTCATTGTCCCTACTGCAGGGTCATTTTGAGAATTAAATGCGAAGCACATAGAATGATATCTTACACGTGCTAAGTGCTCAATAATGTTATTTACGTACCAAGATTAACTAGCGTGAACACCACCATCATCTCTGATATCCCATTTACCAGCAGGATGTATCCCTGTTATTTATGATAAATTTGGTCCTAGCCCCAATGGACCCATCAATGGTACTAGAAGAAAATTTCATTATTTGTGAAACAGCACACTAGAGGGTGAAGGCTAACCAGGGAAACCCCTCTGCTGGGTGTCTTCATTTCAGTCTGGCAGGGCATACTGGTACATAGCCCCTTTGGGGCTCACTGAAGTCACCAACCCCGAATGCACACCTACTTTTATTTTCAATCAACTGATGGCAACAATTCATCGGTCTCCACTGAAGTGATCTTGCTTATGGACTTCTGTCCCAGGGGGCTCTCCTCCCTCCAGCAGTGTCCATGGGTGACCACGAGCCAGGTCCTTCACGAGAACTGAGCTTCTGAGAGGTATATCCAAGGGCCACTGGACTTCTGGGAAGAGCAGAAGCTGGATATCGAGGGAGCTCTCAATAAATGTTGGCCATTATGATTACTTTTGTTCTTGTCAAGAAAGGCAACCCATTTCCCAAAATGCTTTCTTTATTCCCACCTGTGGTTCGACAAAGGTTTTCTGATCAGATTTGGTGAATCTGGGCCATTTTTTCTTGAAGCACAGTGGTTACAAATACAGACTGGATGCAGGGATCCTCGGACTTGAATTCCCACTCAGCCTCGTTTTTTACCTGGTTATTCTACTTATGTATAATGCCGAGGAAAGGAGCTCGTGGGTTCTGTGTGTTAACTGAAAATCAGTGGCAACAATAAAATAATCTTCTACTTCGAGAAGAAAACACATTTCCCTATTTATTTTCCGAAATCTCCTGGCTATTGAGTATGCTCCGGCCTCCACTCTTCCCCTCTTCAAACTTCTGCACCTCCTTCCCTGTGCTTCTCACTGCACTGGGCTGTGAGAACACAAACAGCTCTCTGGCACAAATATCTTCAGAGTTCTGTCACAAACACAGGTTCCTGTGAAAATTACACTTAAACTTCCCAGTAAGGAGAAGCAAAGCAAGGCTGATGTCTTACATGGCCCTCAAGCTGTAAGAGATAGCTATATATACAAGAGCTAGCAGCATGAGCTCTAAACTCAAGTGCCCTGGGTTCAATTCTTGGCTCTGTCACTCAGGACATGTGACTTAATACTCAAAGCCTCAGTTCACTATCTAGAAATAAGGCTGATAATAATATCAAGCTCAAATGGGCTGTTATAAGGATCAAATGAGATTACTGTGGATTATTCTGTAAAAACCCTATGTATGGTGCCAATTATATAGGAGATATTCAATAAATATTATATTTAGATGTATCCTGGATATGTGGATTCCAGAAGTCTGTTTATATTAGAAGGTCACTATAGAAAGACACCGTAGCCCAAGTCCTTCAGTGGGGCAAACATTACCGTATTTGAACTCAGAGCTTTAACCTCAAAAGGTTACAGCGACATGTTCTTTCAACAGCAAATCAGGACTCAGGTTGGAAGGTACATTCTCCCTAAGCTTTCTCAGCCAGCCAACTCTCCCTAAAATGTCAGGAGACCTTTCTCATTGACAAGAGATGTTACTAGAAACCACCAGCCACTAGTGGGTCCTCAGGATTCATTCTCCAAAAGTGGAAATTTTTAAACAATGTTTAAAACAGTAAGATGTGAGGGCACCTGAGTGGCTCAGCCAGTTCAGCGACTGACTTCAGCTCAGGTCATGACTTCACAGTCCATGAGTTCAAGCCCCACATCGGGCTCTGTGCTGACAGCTCAGAGCCTGGAGCCTGATTTGGATTCTGTGTCTCCCTCTCTCTCTTTCCCCCTCCCCCACTCACATTTTGTCTCTTCCCTCTCTCTCAAATATATTTTTAAAAATTTTTTAATGTTTTTTTTAAATTTATTTTTGACAGAGAGATAGAGACAGCATAAGCAGAGGAGGGTCAGAGAGAGAGGGAGACACAGAAATCGAAGACAGGCTCCAGACTCTGAGCTAGCTGTCAGCACAGAGCCCGACACGGGGCTCAAACCATGAACTGTGAAATCTTGACCTGAGCCAAAGTCGGATGCCCAACCGACTGAGCCACCCTGGCACCCCAAAAATAAATATTTTTAAAAGGAATTTAAAAATTAAATAAATAAAATAAAATAGTAAGATGTTAACATGACCCTTTCTAAGAAGATAACCAAAATGCATTAGGAGAAGCAGGAACAGACGGTAGGCAAGGGGCAGATCATCCTAACCTAATTCTTTCTGCTCCATTCCCTACATGATACTTGTTTTCCTAATAGTAGAACGTACCTAATGGCTACTCTTAGGTCCAGGGAAAGAAAAAATATGTGAGTCACATAGTACCAGTAGGATCTAACTCCTTCCTAAGCCAGCAGACCATTCTTTCCAGGTTCACAATTCAGAGTATGAAAAACTATATGAACGTAAAAGTTAGTCAGGCCAGAAGAAAAGGCAGTATCACACCACTGAAGAAGAGAGAGATGTTGTATTTTCTCCTATACAACATAGCACACCAACATATCAGGTCTGCTTTGGAGATGGCTAATGGACCAAAGTATGTTTTAGCATCAGAATGTTATATTTGAAAACCCACTGGCAAAACACTGGCCTATGTACCAGCAGGAGTTCAGCATTTAGAAGAGGAAAAGTTCCCTGGGGTCCAGGACTCCCCATCACACCAACCAAGTAGAATGCCCACTCCATCTCTCGTCAATCTCCACCATCCCTATTAACAGAGGGCAGTTAATACACATACACGGTAGTGTGGTGTAAATGATTAATCGCTGGCTAGGGGTGAAGGAGATGATCTCACTGTAGCATTTGCCACCATGGTACCACGTTCGCCATCTCTTGTTTCACGCTAATGTCCACAGCACTGAACAAGGGGCTGGGAAGGGACACAATATCTGTTCTCACTAACAGGGACAAGGGGACTCCAGGGATGCCTTAACTGTGTTTTAAGGGAATGAAAACCTCACTGACAAACATCCTTTGTGGGGACGTGTGGTCGATGGAAAAGCAGTTCTCATATGGCTAATTGTGAGAGTTCAAGCATTACTTCTTTTAAGTACTAGAAGCAGAAATATCATTTCTAACCCGCTTTCTCTCTGAATGAAATGCTAACTCTACCATCGGTCTGTGCGGCTCCTCTTGCAGTAAATGTGATTTTTTTTTTTTTAACTTTCTTTTCTCTTTCCAGTTCTGCATCTGCTAGTGTTTTCCATTTGCCAGCTCCCGACATGTCCCCAATTACTTCTTTTTTATTTTATAGCCTGCATGCTGGTGTTTTATCAGTTACAACTGCTGCGTTCCGCTGAGCATTAACAGTCTACAGTGCCTTTAGGAGGGTACATAATTCACTAAGTCTACCAAACCCTTTTTTCTCCAAAGAATATTGCTTAATATAAATACAGTGTGAGATTAATGTAGTACAAAAGAAAGACTTTTCCTTTGGAATCCTCAAAAAAAAAAGTGAAAAAACAAAACAAAAACTAAAACCACAATTCATGAAAGACTGGTTTATACACAGGAACATGGACTCACATACATTTAAGAGGTATTATTTCCACTGGACTTTTTTTTTTTAAACTGAACAAAACGCAAAGAAACTAAGACATCTGAATACACGAACAAGTTGATATTTTAACCTATTGAGTCAGAATATTTTTACTGCAAGAAAAAGAAGCTAAAGTTACCTCTTGTTAAGACGTATGAACACTCGAAAACTTAAGGTACACTAGACCTCCAAAATTATTGCAAAAACGATTTTGCCTAACAAGAACAAAGTAAAAGATAGAATCAGGAAAACATTTTGTTTGTTTTTAATTCTATTTTCCTTATAAATATATAATCATCTTTCATAAAAATTCCTGAACAACCTAATGGATGAACGACACATTTCCAAGCAGGTAGGAGGAACCCAGAACTAAAATGCCCCCCAAATCACCCAAAATCAAGCCACTCAACTCTAGTAGTGAGTGACAAATGGGTACCATTTTCCCAAGTTTAAAAAAGTCAGTTCTTTTTTAAAAAATCAGTTTTACAAAAGTCAGCAAACAATTGTTTCATGTGAACAATGAAACAATCAGGTTTAAACGGTTTCAAACTATGCAGCCACACGTTCTGTTTTAGCCCAGAGTTGTGTGTGAAGGGGAGAGGAAGGCAGAGCTGTCTGAATTTTCTGGTGTGGTAGGGTGGAGACTGGGGGAAACGGATGGGAGGTGGGATAATCTTTGAAGGACAATTTCAAAACAACAGCCATACTGAATATGCAATATCAAGCAACAGGGTAAGCCTTCAACATACACAGTCTTCTCCAGTCCCCGCCACACCACAGAAAGGAGTACAACTATTCCCATTTTACAGATGAACTACTGGACAGAGCAAGGGTGGGGTCAGGCTAAGGACGGGGCACAGATGCTCCGAGGCATGCGCCCCTAGTTTTCATATTACAGCCTCTACTTTCTAATCATGGTCTTAGCAACCACCAGCTCACCATCTTTACAAATGTTTAAGACGATGCTACTTGCACCGGAAGTAGGCTCTCAGGCCAATGGGCCGACCCCCTCCCCAGTCCTAGCTCACCCCAGCTACTCATCTGCAGCAGCTCCACGATGAATAAATGGCAGCGCTAAAATTCAAATCCAATTATGTCTGACTCCAGAGGAACAAAAATGTTAACATTCCAGGCCAAGTGTATTTTGCTTCTGACAAGAGAAACAATAGTAGTGATTATACCACACTTTCAAATCTATGTATGTACTCAGAAAAACATAAAAATAAAAATAAGTCATTATCTCCAGTTCCTTCCCTGCCTACCCTGTGGTTTTCACCACCCTAACTATCTGCAAAGTTCCTTGCAGATGGCCCTTTCTCCACGATCGGAAGTCTTCCTGGCCCTTGCCTCAGAATAAGTCTCCCCATTTTGGGGAGAGGCATGCCAGACCCATCCTATAAGCAAGTTGTTCTCAGTGTGTGACCCCCAGAGCACCAGCATCAGCATCCTGGGGGAATTTGTCAGAAATGCAAATGCTCAGGCCCTACCCCAGACGTACTGAATCCGAAATTCTGGGGACGGGGAGGCCCAGATCTGTGTGTTAACAAGTCTACCAGGCGATTCCGAAGCTGCTTTAGTTTGGAAACCACAGTGGCTTGGGAAATCTGGGCCAGTGCTCCCCTGGGCCTGCCGGGGGAGGAGCCCAGCAATCCAGCCCTCATCCCCCTGCTCATGGCTAAGCTCCCAAAGCAGGGACACACAAGTCATTCCGCAGGAAGGCCTCCCCAGCTCTCGACCCCAGACAACGTCAGACACCCCTGTTCTCTGAGCCCCCACACCACAAGTGTAGCGCTGCACAATCAGACATTTATTTATGCCGAATGTCAGCCTCTCCAAACAAACAGCGAGCTCCAGAAGCACCACTGTCTCCCCAGGGCACAGCCTATGGTCTGGCATAGAGTAAACCCCCAGTAAGTATTTTACGACTGGGTAAATCCTTAAAGCTCATCATGCTCGCAGAGCTTCTGTGACACGCGTAAGTCCCACAGCTACACTTTCACACATTCTTCAGGCAGATATTTATCAAGCGTCTCATTGCGTCAGACCGCATTCTAGGCACGAGGACCCAGCTGTGAGCCACACGGAGAAGGAAAAAGCAAACCAAAGCACTTGCCTTCATGCCTCTTGGGTCTTCTTGTTGGAGGAGACAGAAAGTAAAACACAATATACTGGTAAACATTATAGCATGTTGGATGGTGTTAAGTGCTGTAAAGAAAAACAGTCTGGAAGGGAGCTGGAGAGTCCCGGAACGGACAGTGACGGGAGCTGCGGCTTGAATGGGACAGCCGGAGTAGACGCTGGAGGAGTCTTTCCAGGGTCAAGAAGGTGAAGGAACAAGCTCTAGCCTACAAGTACCCAAGAACACACATAACGGGCTGAAGGAACACAAGAACAAAGCATCCTGAGAGGCGGGAAGAAGAGCAGAGAGCGTGGAATGCAGGGACCACGGAGAAAACAGGAGACGAGGCCAGAGAACCACAATGGGTGAGAAGGTGGGGCAGATGACATAGGACCCTGTGGGCCACTTGTTATGACTGTGATCTCTTCTCTGGGGGGAATGTCAAGGTTGTGAGCAGAAGAGTGACCTCACCCGACTTGTGTTATAACAGAAGCATCTGTCCTCTGTGTGGAGTCAACTGAAAGGGGCAAAGGAGAAAGACCCATTAGGAGTTGGTGGCAATAATCTAAGTGGGAGGGGCCGGCAGCGTGGCCCCACGTGGTAGCCCTGGAGTGTAAGGAGCAGCATGATGCTGGGTAAAAGCTTGGACACTGCCATGGCCGCGAGTAGTTTTGCTGCCACTTAGCTGTTCAGCATGACACAGTCAAGCTCCCAGAAAAAAAAAATGTTATATAAGAGACCTGTGTAGGTGAGATGGGCATCTCAAACTCCTACATTCCAAAGAAAATATCAAGTTAGTAAGCAAATGAAATGCCAGGAAGATACACTTGCAGTAATCACAACGCACAAAGGATTGGTGACCTAAAAATAGAGAATGGAGCCCACAGACAGTTTCGTCTCTCACAATTAACTATTGAGCTTTCTTAAGGATACCTCTTTATATTTACCACTTTGCTCTACACATAGAAGGTATTCCAAATGCCCAGAGCTGGTTGATTTTACAGCTTTGGTAACCAGAAATATAAAAAAAAAAAAAAGTATAAAAAATGGATCATAAAGACTGTATGATCACATCCTATAATTTAAATTCACTCAGGCAAGTACCTATTGAACATTTTTTATAGATAAAGTGCTAAATCAGAAGTTACAGATTCATAAAGTTTCATATTATTAATATTTTGGGATGGAAGAGAAAAATCAGTAAACAGATTTTTTGAATTTTATTTTAGAGGGAGAGAGAGCATGTGAACAGGGGAGAGAGGTGTAGGGAGAGAGAAAATCTCAAGCAGGCTTCATGCTCAGTGTGGAGCCTGACTTGGGGCTCAATCCCACAATCCCAGGATTAGGACCTGAGCCAAAATCAAGAGTCAGACATTCAACAGCCTGAGCTATCAGGCACCCCAGTAAACAAAAAACTTGTAATGCAAAGACATATGAACAAAATAAGCAATAATTAGGGGGAAAAAAGGAATAAACACCACTGACAAATAAAGACTATGCAAGACCTATTCATTCAGTTTCACGGAGGATGGTGTTAAGGACAGGGAACAAATGGAAAATCTGCAATTTTGAAGTAAAACAGTCACGGTTCTAATCCTGGTTCTGCCAATTACTTTCTGGGGGACTGGGCATGTTACTTAACATCCTTGACCCTTTATTTCCTCCATCATAATAACAGATAAAAGTAAGTATCTATGAAACTCGTCAGGGGGGTTTAAATTCCACACTTCAGGCAGACAGTAGGTATGCAATACAGGTGAGCATTCTTCCCTGCTTTTTCTTAGGGTAACTTGCAATGACTTATAAGCGATAATTTCCCCAGGACTGAATGTTTCCCATGATTCCATGAGTTCCACATGCCTCATGAGGTTGTCCTATCTACATGGGTCATATGTGGACCCGCCCTCACTGG
Source organism: Proteles cristata cristata (assembly GCA_017311185.1). NCBI lineage: Eukaryota > Metazoa > Chordata > Mammalia > Carnivora > Hyaenidae > Proteles > Proteles cristata. The sequence continues at coordinate 1,799,683 of JAESUZ010001551.1, read as the reverse complement.
GTGATCTCTTTACGTGCCGAAGAACGGATAATCCCGAAACAGCAGCAGCTGTCACTTGAGACCTCTTCAGTTTGTTGATTTCAAACCCCACACTGCTGGGGTTTTGACTGAGGTTTTAAGTTTGATCAGAATAATAAACTCTGCAGGCTCTCAAAAGGGAAATACTTACCTTGTGAAAAAACAAATGGTCTGGGGGTGCCTAAGTGGCTCAGTTGGTTAAGTGGCCAACTTCGGCTCAGGTCAGGATCTCATGGCTTGTGAGTTTGAGCCCCAAGTCAGGTTCTGTGATGACAGCTCAGAGCCAGGAGCCTGCCTTGGATTCTGTGTTTCCCTCTCTCTCTCTCTGCCCCTCCCCCACTCACACAGACACACTCTCTCTCTGTCTCTGTCTCTCTCTCAAAAATAAATAAACATTAAAAATATTTTTATAAAAAATGTTTGTTTTTAATTGTTAGTGTTTATTCTGAGCGATTCAAAGCTATCTACTACCTGTTGTTCTTCTTCTCCAGCACTCAGTGTGAAATTCGAAAGTTTTACAGGCACACGTAAGTACAGGCTCTCTATGTGCTTCCTGACTGGAATTTGCTCTTGCTTAGGAAAAATGCCAGGCTCCAAAAACCTGTGACCTACATAAATTCAAAGGTGGAAATGCCAGGTCAAGTGCAGCATGGCTGAACTGCATATGTTGCAGCATACAAGCTGATCTGTAATTCCCTCGAAGCCTCACAGCCCTCAGGAATTGTGAATAAACAACATCCTTGAATCCCAAAGACTACGACATCCAATAATAAAAGTATTGATCTTGGAAAGCATCTGCCTCCTTTGTATTTTCTAGAGCTGTTCATGTACAACACAGCAGTTCCAATCTAACACACAGACACAGAGGCAAACATTCAAACCACGTGATCTCTAAGAGGCTGCCAATATTGAAATCGCTGTATTTATCAACATTGAGAAGATTAGGTGAATTGTGGCGTCTAAACACAAGCACGTTCTTTTGCAGTTCTGGCTCTGTGCAACCTGAAATAACGAGAACATGGGACTGCACGTACAACTGCCTGGTGACAGATTGCACAGAGATGAAGGACTTCATGTGGAGGAAGACTTCAGAGCACATCTGAGCTGAGCAATGAATAAGCCAGACTCATCCAGTGAACTGGTTCCACTCTAGAGATGGAGCCCAAGAGGAAAGCTAAAGTCACTTTTTTATACCACAGGGATCAATTTAGTTAATAACTATTGTGCTGTCTTAAAGCCATTCACAAACACCTGGACCAAAAACAAAAACAAAAACAATAAAAAACACGATAACAACAAAAAACAAATCCAAAAACAAAATCTTTGAAGCTGAGAAAACTGCACAGAATCAGGAGGGAAAAAGACTTGAACTTTGGGTATCACAACTACTATATGTCTATGCCACTCCATTCATCAAGATGCTACAAAAGTAATTAGGGTAATAAGTATGAAAAATATTATACTTTTTAGAAAACTAGTGCTTTAGATGTCCAGCAAATGATGTCTTGCTTCCGGGATTTCCTTACTATCCTAGAATTCTTAATCATTCACTTCTCTATTTAATCATCCAGAGAAGTCTTATATCTTTACTTTCTTTTTTTCCTGATTGCAAATAATGCATGCTTACTGTAAAATATCCAAGTGAAAGGTATTACATAAAGGAGAGAGTCTCTGGAAATCCCAGAAACATGTATATTTGTGAATCGATACCCTCTAGGCTCTGTGTTAGAGGTGCCATGGAGTTGTCAAATTACATCTCACAATTCTTATCCCGCCTCCTTTAAAAAAAAAAAAAAAAGTCTAGTAAGAGTATGGTAACTATATAAAATAACCAAACTACAGTGTAAGAAGCAATGCAAGCCATAATAAAGACACAAAGACATGCTATGGGAAGTCGGAGAAAGAAGGAATCCTAGCAAAGTATGGCCAAGGAAAGCTACCTCCTCTGCAAACAAGAATCTCTGTTTTCACCACTTTCTAGAATTCCATGTGTCACGTCACTCATGACTCCTGCTGCTCTACACTAGACCTCCTCAACTAAGATCTAAGAGCTCTCAACTAAAAATCCCAATTTCACTTAGTGACCATTTCCCCAAAGACTCGGCGATTCTCAATTCAAAGCACACCACCAAATAAGGCAAATGTGAAAGAAGAAAAGCATTTGATCCTTCATCATTTCTCATTATCATCGTTCATGGGAATCAGGGAAAATATAAAAATGTGGTAAGACTAAAAAAGGAGAAATGTTAAGTTCCCACTACCACTTTCCAAACAAGGGCGGGGGCAGGGAACAAAATAAAGAAGGCCTGAGTTAAGAAAACAGGTATCAGGCACACCAACACGGAAGCACTCCACACACATTTCGCACTTAATACACAAGGGCTACATAGAGCTGGAAAGATGCAGGATAAAAGTGAGTTTGAAATGCATAACATGTGTGTAAATATGGATGTACCAAATTTATGATACATCTAGGCAGGGAGATAGTTGGGTAAGGAAGAAAAGAATCAGGAGACCAAGGATCACAGAAAGCTCTCTCTGACAAGCTGTGATATCGAGAATGAAATCCTTAATCTGAGCACAATGATTCTCATCATTACAATAAAATTAGTGATGCTGGTGCTGTATATAGCTCAAAGGCAATGGTATATTTGAAAGCACTTTACAGAACACCATATAAAGCATTTTCTACAAAACACTGGGCTTAGATAGCTGGCCTGAGTTCCAATGAAAGACTTATAAATTCAGGACATAAATCTGGATTTTCCAAATGACCAGTCTCAAATTGCCACTTCCACTGACCTTTAGAAGTGCAAAGGACTTACAGGACTCAATAAATAAAAGTAATACCTCCTTAAGGATGAGGAGCATGTCAGACCCCACTGTGTTCCCATAGCATCTATACCACACCCAGCACAGAGTAACTCCTTGGTACTCTGGAAAGCAGAACAGATCTTGCTCCTACTCTATGTCCTTTAGCAAGAACTAATTGTCTGCTGCACTTTCAGTGGACACCAACATCAGTAAATTGCCGTCTCAGGGGACAAAGTCAAATGGGCAGAAAGGCAATACCATAGCATCCATCTTTGGTTGTCATTCACACACTCCCCTTCTCCGGGCACACTGAGGTGAAGGCAGTAAGCAGCCGGTCTGTGCTGAAAGCCTCCCTGACGCTGGTATGGCTAAGTACTCTCAGTCTTGTTCAGGAAAGGATGGCACGGGTGGGCACGGGACTTGACTGGCGGCCTGGGCACTGACCGGTCTCGGCAAGCTTGGAGAACCTCAGCCCACTCTTGGCTCTCAGCGACTGCCATTTGCCTGTCATTTGTAAAAACACAGAACAGGTCATGAGCCCTACTCTGCCATGCACTTCACAGCAACATCCTGACAATTTGGAAATATAAAACAGATTTCTTTGTTAAGTGGATAAAAGCCAGACCTGAAAAGAAATTCTTTATAAGTCATTGGCATAATATTGGTAAAGAGCTTTATACAATCTTTTCTAGTATCTGGGCAGGATTAACAGGAAGACTGGCCACCAGCTGCCCAGGATCCCAATCAAGAAGAGGTGCTAAAGTATCTCCAGAAAGGTAGCAGAGTGGAGAGAACAGCACTCATCAGAGCTTTCTTCAGAAAAGGAATTGAACTGAATTGTAAGGAATACATTGATAAGACAATTCGGGCAAGAGTAGAGGTGGAATCCTCTAGGGCAAAACAGAATCAATAAAATGCCTTTATGTAGGTGCGGCAGAATCAACAACCAAAGGCCTTCTTTGTGCCGAGTTGAGTAAGGAGGCCAGGATGCTGCAACGTGCCATCCTTCTCCCCCCAAGAAGCATTGACCAAATCTGGTTTTTCACTCGATTGCTGAAGAGACACGAAATAAGTCTTGGTCAAGTGCTGCTTGGGATTACCAGTTCCTATAATTAGAAAAGGTCTGGCTTTTTTCTTTCAGCTCTCCTCCCGTCCTCCAACGTCTTTGCCTCGTTTCCCTTATGCACTCATGGACAATTCAGTGACACATATTTACCGAACACCTGGGAAGAGAGAGATGAGCACAGCACAGTCTTGATCCCAGAGGAGCACATGCACTAAACAACTAAGCTAATATAAGGCAAGTGGAAAAGAGTCCTAAGAGAGAAACGTCTAAATACAAATATGGGGACACAGACAAGGAGTCAAGGAAAGTCTCGTGGAAGATGTGATGTTCATGCAGGACCTAAGAGGATCATAGGAGCTGACCAGCTGCAAGAGAAGGACAGATGATAAAGGAATGTACCAACACACGCCAGTCTAGGAGGACATGGTGTCTCCACCAATCTGCAGAGTCCAGAGTGGCCCCAAGACAGGCAACGTGCTATGGAATAGCAGGAGGTGAGGCTAGAAGCAAAGGTCAGAGCCAGAATTCAAAAAGTCTTTGGGTTTTTTTTTTTTGTTTTGTTTTTTATTTTTTTTAATGTTTTATTTATTTCTGAGAGAGAGAGAGAGACAGCATGAGCAGGGGAGGGTCAGAGAGAGAGAAAGACACAGAATCTGAAACAGGCTCCAGCACAGAGCACAACGTGGGGCTCGAACCCAGAAACCTGAGATCATGACCTGAGCTGAAGTCGGATGCTCAACCGACTGAGCCACCCAGGTGCCCCAAAATTCAAAAAAGTCTTTGGATGCCATGCCAGAGGCTTGGGATTCTACCCTGGCAGCACTAGGAAGCTACCAATGGTCTTAAGCTTAGAAAGAGGAGACATATAGGGTCAGATTTGTGTCTAGTAAAAGCACTCTGGCAGCAGTGTGAAACTTAGTGAATGGAGGTAGAGTGCCAGGGTGGAGGTGGGAATCGCAATGGTCTAGGAGGAGAATGTAAAACAGAGCCACTAAGGCATTTCACAGGTACAATCAATGGGACTTGGTGACTGTAGTGCATAGTGATAAAGGGGGAAGAGTTCTTCTCTCTCAATTAATTCCACATCCTTCAGATCTCAGATCAAATGCCATTCTCCCTAAAGGAGGCTGTGCAGATCCCAGGAATAAATTAGGTCTTTTCATGACATGCTCTCAAAACACACTGGACTTTTCTTCTACGGCACTTACTTCAGTTTGTAATGCTATATTTGTGTGATAAATCAAATGACTGTCTATATCTGCTTCTAGACTATGAGCCTCTTGAGGGTCTATTTTGTTTTCCATATATCCCATGCAACGTGCACAGTGTCTGACTCATAGTGGGAGCCCAAAAATTATTTCTTGAAAGCAATGGTTGAGAAGGGACTAAAGGATCATAAAGAGGCTTCTATACTGCAATACCAGTTACATGATAAGCCCATTAACTAAGGGAGTGCATGATAAAGGAGGAGAAGATAAAAATGCAGAGAAGAAAATGAATTCCAGTTTGTTTGTTTTTTAAAAAAAAAATTTTAATGTTTTTAATTTATTTCTGAGAGAGAGAGAGACCACGTGAACAAGGGAGGGTCAGAGAGAGGGGGAGACACAGAATACAAAACAGGCTCCAGGCTCTGAGATAGTTGTCAGCACAGAGCCCAATGCGGGGCTCAAACCCACGAACCATGAGATCATGACCTGAGCTGAAGTCAGACGCCCAACCAACTGAGCCACCCAAGCACCCCTGAATTCCAGTTTGAACATGGTAACTTAGAAATACCTGCAAGAATTCCAGATGGAGATTCCCAATAGCTTTGAACTCTGGAGAGTCAGATTCAGGAGCTATCCACACAGCTCAAGAGACAGCAGTCACTGATTATGTAACTCCAGAAAGAAAGAGGATCAAAGATGGAGCCCTTGAAAGGCACCTGCGTGGCTCAGTCAGTTGAGAGTACGGCTCTTGATTTCAGCTCAGATCATGATCTCAGGGTCAAGGGTCTGTGCTAAGTGTGAAGCCTGCTTAGATTGTCTCTCTCTCTCCTCTGCCCATCACCCCTGCTTGTGCTCTCTAAAATTTAAAATAAAAAAAAAAAGAGAGAAAGAGAGAGCCCTTAAGACAGCCAAGTGTAGGATCAGCTGAACAAATCATCAAAAAACACTTGGAAAGAAAAGTTTGAGAACCAGGAGAAGGACCAGGAGAGAGGTAGATTTCAAGAGACCACGACAGGCAGAGGTCAAGAAAGAAAAGATGTTCCACAAAGTCCTATGTGCCAAGGTGTTGGGATTTGGCTAGTAGGCCTACTAAAGAGGTGGGTTCTGTAAGCCCGCAACAATGTCTATCTCCAAACCAAAAGATCTCTAGACCCCAAAAAAAGGCTAAAAGAATAAAAGATGAGAACAACAAGGGTGGAGGGAAAGAGACTGCAAAACATGCAGAAAGAGAATAAGACATTCACTCACTCATTTAATAAGTAGTGTTGAGCTCATTCTATGAGCCAAGTGCTCTACATGGGAGATGTTACAGCAAACAAGATATGATGGTCTGTGGGCCCAGAGGACTTAAGAGGGAATAGGATGAAGATCAAAGAGGAAGAGTCTGACCTTGAAAATCCATGAGACATTTTTTTCCCTCTGGAGTAGAAAGGAAGGAGAAATGTTCCGGGGTAACACTTACAGATTAAAGAAATATCAAGGAGGCAGGAGACTTCAAGGTTGTTGTGGGCTGAGTTTCCCTAAAGGCAGAATCTGCGATGAGGGCTTAGGTGCAGAAGTTTATTTGGAAGATGATTCTAGGAAGCAAAGATGAGGGAATACAGGAAGACAGGGAAGGATTAAAAGCCAATGCAAGAGTATATTACCAAATTTGCCACTGAGAACAAGGGGCTTCATTTGGCCAGGACCTCCCAAGAATGCAGCCAGAATTATGCACCTAAGAATGGAAGCCTGGAGCATTTATTCATATGCACAAATACCCAGGTGTTAACAGTAGCCTCTAAGGGCAGTTCCTCCACCACACACACCCCCCCACCCCCACCCCCTCCTCCGCACTTCCAGACTCCTCTTTGCCTCAGACCAAGCAGGCTCCCAGCCTGAAAGATGGTCCTGGGAAGGAAGCAGAAAGGGGCCCACTGCAGGTGCTGCAAGTGGGAAGCAGACTGTGACAAAACTGGTCCTACCAGTTGCAGCTAAAATCAGAGATGAGGGGCTGTGACAATGGTCACTAGGGAATCTTCCACAAAGACGGTTATTGAGAACTCAGGGCAAAGGCAAATCTTTCTACCTAGGCTGAGTAAGTGGGGGAGGGATGCTGGAGAACATGGCTTGGGTAACTTTTCTAAGGTTTAAGTTTTCTGGCAATGCTTTTGTCCTCTTTATAAAGGAATGAACTTAGGGACTTATTAGTAGCTCAAAGTTGAGATCATAAAGAAGGCTTTGCACTCCCACAGGACAAGGACCATGATATTAACTGTTGATATTTATTGAGTATTATTATATGGCAGGCATTTTGCAGTGACATCAAATGAATTATCCCCCCAGCCATATATAGTAAGAACTGTCACTGCTCCCATTTAACAAGCGAAGAAAGTGAGGCTAAGAGAGGTTTCTAAATTTTTTAGATCTATGGAGTAACAACCTGTTTCAAGTATGTATGTCAACAGCCCACACTGGCATACTTGTGTCTAAACACAGATATGCACACACACACACACACACACGGTAAAACCAGATATGAGGATTTCCAGAGAATATGGAAGTTTGGTTAGCTCCATCATCCATTTCTTCATTATATGGATAATGAAGCACTTCTAGACTCTATGGAATAAACTTCTTTAATTTTTTTTTTTACTTATACCAAACGATCAGTGTCTTTTCTACAAGTATACAAGACTAGGAACAAAGAAAATGAGGAACTTTGGACATGGAGACTGGAGCAAAAACCAGCAACAAAATACCACTCAAAGCAAAGACCTAAAGTAAGTCAACAAAAAGCACCACAGAGGGGAAAACTAAAGCATGTAAAGACTTTTAAACTCATTATAGACCAAAATGTAAATCTGATTGCAAAATTATCTGCATCTTTCATCTGGAAGCTCACGATCATGCTGGAGATAATAGCCAAAATTTAATTTAAAGAGTAATTTTGGCCAATCACCCCTATTTTCTTTAACAAAAGAAAAGGGACGGGGATAAAAATGACATAGCCCATATCCACAGACGGCCAGAGGAAGGAAAAGCAGATGTGCTCCTCTCACCGACCCGCCTGGCTCTGGCTTGCAGAGGCTGGGTAGGGAGTGCTGCCCTCCCCAGAATGGAGCTGGTTTATAATTAGTTTAGGCTGCGGAGACCTGTATCATTAAAAAGATGACAACTGGATGCTTGCCACAATCAAGATAATGTTTCATAATCAAATTAACTCGGCTCAAGAGCTTGATTTGGAGCCTGTTTATGGTTAACCATCAAATGGCTTTCAGAGTATGTGGAGCCTAAGATACGAAAAATACACCAGAGAAGGAGCCCATGAACACAAGAAGCATGTGAAGATGTGGCCATTTGTTAGCCAAAGAGCAGTCGGGATGAGGTCAGGGGCCAGGGGACAGTGAGCACAGAAGAAAGGGATTAGAAGAATCCCTCAACCACTCCTCAAAGAACTGAATACACTTCTCATAAAACAATAATAAACCCACAGGCTTTAACGTGTGTATGGGTGCACACTTCAGCAGAATTATTATACCAGATCCTGAGTTGCCCAAAAGCAGGAATCTTGAGGTCATGTGTCTTTGCTACACCAGAAACTCATGCATTGCCTGGAGCTGTGTGTGGACTCAGAAAACCTTGCGTCTGTACCATGCTGCTATAATAATTAGGAAAGGCCAACAGAGAAATACAGAAAATCTTTTTGATCTACTGGGAAGTGAAAATGATACCTAGATGGATTGCGACCATGTACAAAAACAGGCATGTTTGAGGACAACTAGAAGATAATGTGCAAAGATGAAAACAGCAGTGTCCGGTGTTAGCATTTCTGCATGTGGTGGTGTTTTTCCTAAAATTTTCTAATGTCAGAATCATCTTTTCCATTTCATAAGCTACCAATGTCTTCGTGTTGGAGGGAGGGAAGGGACCTGGTAGGCAACGAACCACTGGAGTACGGGATAAGGTTCAAACTCTATGGCTTGGCACTGGAGACCATCTGTGATCTGGCCCACCCAAGAAACCCAAGTTGCATATCCCGTCCCTCCTCTTCCCCCTTCTCTGTCATACTGAGCTGCTTGTCCTTTCCAAAATGTATTACAGGTATCACTTTCTTCTTTTCTTTTTTTTTTTCTTTTCTAATTTTTTATGGAAACTTCAAAAGAAGAAAGTACAGATAATTTTATGGCACAAACATGAAAGCTAAGCATAGGTTTTCCTTAGGGATTCTTGCGGAGGACCACTTTCAAAATTAGAGAAGGTAGGTTGCTTCTGGGAAGATGGCAGAGAAGTAGGGGGATCCGTACTTCCCGCCCACATCTCTCAAACAATGAAGGGCTGAAACCAAAGGACTCTGAACCTCAAGATCTGGGAGGAAAGAAGACAGACTCTGCTAGGACAGCCTCATAGGGCTACTTCAAGAAACAAACCAAAGCACACATAGTGGAGAGTCCAAAACATCACTACAAGTCAGGAAAGAAAATAACCAAAGTCACAACAAGAGAGACCAAGGGACACCCTTAAAAGAACACTTCCTGAACAGCCAGACCCTGAACAATGTATAAGCCTCCTTTAATATGGCGAAATTAGAGAAGGTAGACTAGGTTGATGCCCTTTCAAATGTCCATCATATACATTATGGTCCAAAGGCTTTCCATGCCTAATTCTGATTCCTCTCTCCATTTTTATTTTTCACAGGTTCTTACACTCTTGATAGCTCTCAGAATCTGTATCCAGATGATCCAACTGATACATCGATGCACTTTTTATTACACTTAATCTTCTTTTGTCTAGATAGATGTCTGATACACGTTTCCAAAGAATCATATTCTTTTTTTTTTTCACATTAGAAGTGTTCCATTTTATTTATTTGTTTGTTTTAATTTAAAAAAAAATTTCAGGAATAGAATTTAGTGATTTATCACTTACATATCACACCCAGTACTCATGCCAACCAGTGTCCTGCTTAATGCTCATTACCCATTAAGCCCTTCCCCCGACCCAACACACCTCCAGCAATTCTCAGTTTGTTCTCTGTATTTAAGAATTTCTTATGGTTTTTCTCTCTCTCTCTCTTTGTATTCTTTTTGTTTCCCTTCCCTTATGTTCATCTGTTTTGTATCTTAAGTTCCACCCAGGAGTGAAATCATACGATACCTGTCTTTCTCTGACTGACTTATGTCACTTAGCATAATACACTCTAGTTCCACTCATATTGATGCTGATGGCAAGATTTCATTCTTTTTGATCACCGAGTAATATCCCATTGAACGTATATACCACATCTTCTTTACTACAGGTGTCACTTTCTTTTTCGTTTGTTCTTTCTTTTTTTCTCCTACCCATACCATTCTCACTATCTGGAATACCCTTCCTGCCACCCATTCTTCACAGAGCTAAATTGTATTCATTTTCAAAAACAGCTTAAATACTCCCTGAGAGGGCATCCTGGATTCTTCACACCCTACTCGGGTCCACCCATCTCCTTTTTTTTTTTTTTTTTTTTGCCCCATGTCTGCGTTTCTACAGCAACTTCTGCATCCATCTCTGAGTAAGTTGGTCACACTATGCTCCCGTCACTGGCGGGCTTGCCTTCCTCTTGTAGCCTGGACACCACCTACAGGTAATGGAAAGGTGCCTGGGGCTACACAGGCTGATGGATGACCCACAGGGTCCTTTTTAACCAATTGTGACAGCATGGCCACTTCATCAACACTCTTTTGGTTGCAAGTAATAAACATCCACTGAAGATACTTTATGCACACACCAATAAAGGAATTTATTTATAAGGACACAAAGATATTTCTCGATGCACAACAGAGGAAAGTACAGTCACTGAGGACTGGACCCTGGAGCCAGAAAGCTTGGAGAATCCAGGCAGCTTCTCTCTCCATCAGTCTTAAGATGCCCCCATCTGCACCTCCTCTTCCCTCACAGTCATTTCCCCTGCATCTTTCCCTCTCTCTCCGAATGACAGTTGGAGAGCAGCTGAAGGCATGAACTCATGCTTCCGGCTTCATGCCTGGCCCTGCCACGACTCAACGATACGACCTTGGATAAATTATTGAACTTCTCTGTGACCCAGTTTCCTCTTCTATGAAATGGGACTAAGAAGAAGACTACCCCACGGGGCTGCTCTGAGGATTGGTTAATCTAAGACATGGCTTTCCACAGCTCCCAGATACCCCTACATATCCAGTGTAGTTATAAGAGTCTTAGTCCCAAATCCATCTGATGGAAAAGATAATCAGACAGGCTCAGCTTCAACCAGCTGTGCATCCTTGATCCACATCACCGCAGAAGCCAAGTTACACAGTAAAACATGACCACCATGGCCTATCCTTGAAGGTGAAAGTCAGGACAGTTCTCAGAGAAGGGGGCCCTAGGCTAAATTGACACCCCCGACAAAAGCCTGCTATGGCCGCCAACTATCCCCTCATCTGCTCATGCAGCCCCGTCTATGAGCCTGCTTGGGATTACAGCTGAGGCCCTTCCCTCACGGCCCTGAGTGAGGCTCTCATTTAAAGCGCACAGCCGCCAATCTGCCCTCGATGGCGCCTAAGGGACCTCCACACCCCAGCACTTAATAAAGCTTAATGGTGATGATGGCGACACTGACAGGAACGATGGTGGCACCACAGGCCACACCACAGGCTGCTATTGCTTCCCTGCAGTTTGCTGCTGGGCCCTGTGGCTTGACGTCGAAATCAGCACATCCTTCTAACTCCGCTAATGTTGCTCAACTCTGGGGCCAACCCTCATCAGTGACTACCCAGCTGCTAGTTAGGTGGATTTATACCCCCACTAAATCTACTGTCACACAAGGATTTCTTGCTTGCAGCCAGGGTTTAAGGAACCTAGTTTAGCATCTGATAACCAAAAGAGGAAAGGCATCCCAAGACAATGAACCATTTGATCCAAAGTGCTTTGTTGCCTTTCTAGAACTTCCAAGTGAATGAGGTCAGCTGGGGGAATGGCATCTTTAAAATAATAAGTTATCACAGGCTTGGACTCTAACCCAACCCATAAAGTCCCATTGGCAGTTCTGCACCAAATTTTTCCTATCCTAGTATAATCTCCACAACTAAAAAACTAGATTTGTAAACCAGTTCGTCTTCAAAGTCCATTCAGAACACATTAGCGCATGCAGTTTTCAAAACGGCCCTGGTGGGAAGGGATTGCTGTCATTTCACAGAAGAAACTGAGGCTCAGAAAGTTGAAGACAGTTGCCTAAGAGGGGTGCGTGGGTGGCTCAGTTGGTTAAGCATCTGACTCATGGTTTTGGCTCAGGTCATGATCCTATACTTCAGGAATTTGAGCCCTGCATCGAGCTCTGCACTGACAGAGCGGAGTCTGCTTGGGATTCTCTCTCTCTGCCCCTCCCTTGCTCACTCAAAATAAATCAATAAACTTAAAAAAAAAAAAAGACAGTTGCTTAAGATCATGCAAACAGAAAGCAACAGAAACTAATTAAACCCACATCAGCCAGCTCTTTGCCCATGGTGGTCCATCATACCACCTCCCACTGTCATTGGTTTCCAAGCTAAGAATCAACATCCCTAGACAGTTTGCGTGGACACAGGTGAGTGCCAGTGTTCTGTGGAGTAAGGGAAGCTCTGTACCCACCCAATCAGAATAGCTAATCAGATTCAGATAACTAGCTTCCATGTAAGATTGCACTGGAAGAAATGAAGTAGTGCACTTATTTCTTCTCCCACCACGTCCACCATCAACACATCTATGTAATACTCCCTGGATACCAGACACTGTACCAAGTGTTTTACAAGCACTACCTCAGGTAGCCCTCACAGTAATGAGGTACTCTGATTCCCTCCCCCGCCTGTTTACAAATTTAGAAACTGAGACCCAAAGCCATTAGCCTCGGCCCAGGTCCGGTGGCAAGTATCCAGATGGATATTCAAAGTAAGAACTATCTCAGTCCCGACTCTAAATCGCCATTTCTGGTGTTTAGAGAAATCAATTCCAGGACTAGCATCAAGATCCGAACACTACTCTCTTTCATAAAAATATTCTGCCTTTGAATTTCCAGCTCTCAGTGATAAGGAAAATGCACTGCAGAAACTACCTCAAATCCTTCCTAGAAGCAGGCAGGAAAATAAATAAATAGCCAGGATTTCTTTTAAGAATTTGAAAAGCAGGGTAGGCACATAATAGACATCTCAATAAATTTTGCTGTAGCATGAAGAACAATCTCATTTTCAAATGGCGAATCCTGGCTCGTGGATATGTGGCTGTATAATCATTCAAGTAGAGTTTGTGGCACGCACCACTTTAAGGAATACTGGTACTTTAAGTGGATGTGAAGAGCACGAGCAGCCTAAAATCAGTCACCATCACAGAACACAGTCATTGGATGGCTGGGAATTTACTCTAGATAATCCATCTAAAGAAAATTCAGAGGGGTGCCTGGGTAGCTCAGTCAGCCGGGTGTCTGACTCTTGATGTCAGCTCAGGTCATGACCTCATGGCCATGGGATCAAGTCCCACCTCTGCCAGAGAGAATGCTTGGGATTTTCTCTTTCTCTCTCTCTCTCTCTCTCTCTCTCTGTCTTTCTCTCTGCCCATCCCCCACTTGTACACCCTCTCTCTCTCAAATAAGTAAATATTTTTAAAACATTTTTTGGGGCACCTGGGTGGCTCAGTCGGTTAAGTGTCCGACTTCGGCTCAGGTCATGATCTCACGGTTCATGGGTTCGAGCCCCGCGTCGGGCTCTGTGCTGACAGCTAGCTCAGAGCCTGGAGCCTGTTTCAGACTCTGTGTCTCCCTCTCTCTCTGACCCTCCCTGCTCTCGCTGGCTCTCTCTCTCTCTCTCTCTCTCTCTCTCTCTCTCTCAGAAATAAATTTTATTTTTTTTTAATGTTTTTAAGACTCAGAAAATGGCAATGTTCACTCAGAGATCAAGGACAACCTAAACATTTAACTCATCACTATGAGGTGAAAGATCTTTAATGGCCCTTTGTACAAGAAAGAACATTAAAAAATAAAAGACAGTTATTGATGACAGAGCACGTTGGGGATAGCCAGCCCTGGGTGGGAGTTGACTATGTCATTTACCAGTTCTGCACCTTTGGACAAGTTGCCTAAACACACTAACCAGTCTGGTTATCCATAAATTTGAATAAAAGGAGCACTTAGTTGACGGATTTCCGTGCTTAATAAATAACAGCTATGAAGATGATGATGGTGGTGATGATGATGACAATGACAATGACAAAGATGATTATCTGCTTTCACTCCTGGGAAAATGACTAGATGGGAAATAGGCAAGGTCAGCACAAAAATAACATCTTCCTCTTTCTCTTTCCTGCTTTTGCTTAGAAATTCTTGGTGCCATTCGTCTCTGTTCAAACCCTGATCTCCTCTTGAGAGCTCCTCTGTAGCTTCTGTTAACAGAGAAAGGCATGCTTCTCTTCCTAACTGGCTGAGGGCTGAGGAATTGGCCATTTATCGGCTGCCTCTGGTGCTAAAGCCCTCAAAGTGAATCATCTTGATGGAAGGTGACTCTCCTCTTTATGTATTGTTGTAACCAATGACAGCTGGCTTGGTTTGCAGATTTTCACAACAGGACCCCCAACACAAGGCCCACTGACATTTGGAAGTATTACTGATTCACAATGTAAATACTGGAGCCATCAGTTCACTGCTATTATTATTTAGGGGGCTACGGGTAAGAGGGAGGGAAGGGAATGAGCATTCTGAAAACACCAGCAGTATACCTGACAGAGAACATGAGCATTAGACACAGTCCTGGGTCACTGAATGCATAATCCAAATTTAGGTGACACAGGTGTGAGAAAATGCATAGAATAAGTAAGGAGGTACTTTCTTCTACAATCCTTTTCACCTCTGAATATCTAAAAGTTTGCAATAGCAGGTGAGGGTATATACATACCATTGAACATATCATCCTCTCTGCTGCTACTAAGGATGTAAAAGAGGAACTATAAAGAAAAGCTTCGAACATAATCAAAGGGAGGGGCAAGCTCTTTGAGGGCAAGAACCGTCTGTATCCTAGGAACCAATGCATCCACAGCACCTAGAACAGAGGTTGGCAAGTAGAGTGTGCAAACAAAGTGCTGAACCAATGCAAGAATGCCAAGATATGACTGCAACCGAAACCCAAAGCCCCCCACAGGTTTCCCTGGTCTCTCCCCTTAATTCATCTAGAAGAATGTCCTACCTTGATGGTCATCACCACCATTGACAATAATGAAAACACAAGTTCATAACAAAATAATATTTTAAACATACATAGCATACTAGGTCATTAAAAATAGACTAGGGTGTATTTTACATTGAGACACTAGGGAACATCATTACTTTGAAATGTCACTTTCTGCTTTAATTAGTACGCTCTAATGATAAGTATATGTCATTCTAATCTAATGAAAGTCTTGAATGCGTATGGAATCTGGGTCACAGCCCTCTCTGGGAGGTACACAGATGTACAAAGAACAAACAGAATGCGTGTGTTCATGTCAACCGGCTTACTTATCTTTATTAATATAATTGCCGAAGTTTCAAGTTTTAAAATCCGAGAATAAATCTGTTCACCACACCAAGCACTCCCAGCATAGCAATTTGATCTCCTTTCAAGTCTCTCAAAACAGCCTCACCTGTTTTATTAAGGGCCATGTGAAATTCCCAGTCTCTTGGAGATATCACTCAGAACAGAACGGACCACCTGCTTAGAGGCATATTTTTAATAAAGACAACAATAGTTCTGTTTGCTCACAGGGAAATTTATAAGGCTGTCTTTGCTTTCTTCCACCTATTAGGGCTCTTTATCCAAGTAGAACTTAGTCACTCTTCTGAGCTTCAAAGCCTCCGATAATGGACTTCTCCCATTTCAAAGAGAAGCCTTAGTAGCTTCTCCTTTTGTTCAGCAGTCGGGATATAAAAGAACCAGAGCGATACAGACAAATACCTCTGATCTGCTTGTTGTGGCAATATCAGATAAAGAAACTCTGTAGCCTGAAGAGGTATTTGATTCTTTCATTTGAATGTCAATACCAAGCACCCTCTCTCAGCCATTCTACCAAAGCAGGAAGACTTTGTCTCAGAAATAGAACACAGAAGCTATCACGTGGATGTGGCTTCAAGTTCCTTTTTACAGCCTCTAGCAAAAAAGGAAGAAAGAAAGAAAATCAAGGACTTATGTTCTTCGATTCATGTTCTCCAGATTCTGTCAAAAATGGAGGTCATCTATAGTTTCATCAATTGAGTGACCCAGAGCAGACTCCAGCTTTTTCAGGATTGGTAATGGCAATGTCAGTTCTCAAAAGCACTCAAGCAAGCCTTTAGCCAGCTCCCCGCAATAGCTTGGTTGGTTACCCAGGGCTTTATTCCCTGGCAAATCTGCAACACCAGAAGACACCAGTTTAACCTGGCCCCATCATGGGCTCTCATTGACTATTCAGGTTTCATGCAGATCAGCTCACTCACACATCCCCAAGGACCAATTCACCTCCCAAGCCTCAGCACCTTCACAATTGCAAAGCAATTTCTCAGGGGGAAGTGAGAGCTTTTCACGGAAATGGCTCATGAAGATATTATCCTAAAATGCTTTCTCTTAAAAAAACTTTTTTTGAACTGAGAATTACATGCTGTGCTGAAATAGGATGGTGGTGGGTTCTGATTATATCTTTTTTCCCATTTCAGTTTCACTCTTAAGTACTGAAAATATCAAGTTGCTCTCTTCTCTCCCTTTTCTCCCTGATACTAAAAGCTTAATCTGCTGAGTCAAAAGCAGCTTTAGTATTAAACTTTCATCATTTGTCTGTCCTCTCCCCCAATATCTAAGAACAATGTGATTATGCATCATTTCACCTTATGTGTGTGTTCCTGAGAACTGTATGCAAAATGAATCAAGACCATTGGTGTGTTTTAATGGGACTCCATTCACTGAAGGGGTAAAAAGATACTTGAGTTTCCTAACCCACTGTGATTACTTTTCCTCCCCTTTTATTTTTTATTCATTTAATTTATTTATTTTAAGTAGGCTCCCTGCCCAACATGGGGCCTGAACTCCTGGCCCTGAGCAAGCCCCTCCTCTCCTCCTTTTTTAAATGTCTAAGCTGGAGAATCTCCACAATTCTTGTGTTGTGCTTTAATACGTTATGGTGCCACAACATGAAGAGTCAAGCAGCCATTAAAAATGATCCTTTTTTAATGACAAATGACACAAAAATGACAATGAAACAGGAAAAATAATACTTATGACATTTAAATCTCTTTCAAATGAAAAATTATGCCACAAAGTGTCTGTAAATGAACTTTATTTCATTAGGATGTTCTTAAAACATGCTGTATGAAAAAGAGTGATCCAAATAATTGCAGTAATTGTTAACATTTAACATTAGGCTGTTAAATAATAATAAATTTTTAAACAATAAAATTAGGCCTTTATAGAGCACATTTTAAGGGGAAAAACAGATATGCAAAGCATACCACACACACAAAAAAAAGGCAAAACATTAACTATATCCATTGATATGAAATGCCCAGAAGAGACAAATCCATAGGCAGAAAGTAGGTTTCCATTTCACATCAATGGAATCACACAGTATGAGGCTTCTGTGACTGGCTCATCTCACATAGCATGTTTTCAAGGTACACTGATGTTGTAGCATGTATCAATATTTCATTCCTCTTTTAGGTTAAATGACGTTCCACTGTATGGATATGCCACATTTGTTTCTCCATTCATTGCTGATGGACATTTGTAATGCTTCTACTTTTTGGCTATTATGAATAATGATGCTATGAATATTGATTTACAAGGTTTTGTGCAGATATATGTTTTCAGTTCTCTCGGGTATATACAAGAATTGTCAATGACCTAGGAGGAAAATTGCTGGGTATTTTTTACAGTGCTATGCTTAACGTTTTGGAGAACTGGCAAACAGTTTTCTGAAGTAGTTGTATCATTTTACAATCTCACCAGCAATATATGAAGGTTCCAATTTCTCCATGTCCTCACCATCACTTGCCATTGTCTTCTTTATGTTCTAGTGCATATAAAGTGGTATTTCATTGTGCATTTGATTGGGTTTGATTTCCCTAATGATGAGTGTTGTTGGGGATCTTTTCATGTGCTTATTAACCATTTGTAGATTATCTTTGGAAAAATACCTCATCAGGTCCTTTGCCCATGTTTCAATTGGATTATTTGCCTTTTTGTTGTTGAGTTCTAAGAGCTTTTTATGCACTCACACAAAGTCTCTTATCAAATATATGATTTCACTCACCTTTTCACTTGCTTGATGGTGTCATCTAACAAACAAAAGTTTTCATTTTAAAGAAGTCAAATGATTGATTTTGTATTTTGTCATCTGTGCTTTTGGTGTTGTATCTAAGGAACCTTAACCAAGGTCACAAAAATTAACTCATTTTTGCTAGAAGTTTTATAGTGTTACCTCCCACATTTAGGTCTGTGATACATTTTGAGCCAATTGTGGTGAGGTAGAAATCTAAATGTATTCTTTTGCATGTGGATATCCAGTTGTCCTGGTAACACTTGTTGAAAAGATTAATGTTTCCCCATTGAATTCTCTTGGCACTCTTGTCAAAACGCAATTGACCAAAACATGAGGGTTTATTTCTAGAATCTCAATTCTATTCTGTTGATCTATCCTTATGTTAGTATCACACAGTCTTGATTACAGTAGGTGTCTAGTAAGTTTCGAAATCAAGAAATGTGAGCCCTACATCTTTGTTCTTTCTCAAGATTGTTTTGGCTATTCTGTGTCCCTTGCAGTTCTCTATGAATTTTAGGATCAACTTGTTAATTTCTGCAAGGAAAAAAAAAAAAACAGCAGGGATTTTGAAAAGGCTGATGTTGAGTATGTGGGTCACTGGGGGCAGTATTGGAATCTGAGCAATAAGTTTTCTGATCCATAAATATAGGATGTCTTTCCGTTTAGTCTTTAATACTTTTCAACAGTATTTTATTGCTTTTAGTGTATGAGTCTTGTAACTTCTTTTGCTGTTTATTCCTATGCACTTTTGTGCTGCTAGTGTAAGTAAGATTATTTTCCTAACATCATTTGGAGATTTTTCATTGCTAATGTACAGGAATAAAATTGATTTTTGTATATTGATCTTGTATCTTGCCACATTGCTGAACTCGTTTATTAGTTCTAATAGTTTTTTAGTGGATTTGCCAATGCACTTTTAACTTAAACTTTTAAATTATTTTGCCCCCACCATACTTCTAGACATGAGTGTATGCTACTCTTATGCAACAATTATCCTCAACGTTGAGTGGTGAAATATTGTCTGTTCCCAGCTCTCCTGCAGCCCTTCAATTAACCCCTCAGCCTGATGACCACTCTCCACAGGAAAGTGGAAAGAACACTTGCAAGAAAAATTACTTCTTCCTTAATTCTTTCTATTTCTAGAGGTTAGTAAAACCATTCAGAAGAGTATAATTAAACATGCTAAGCTACTAAAACTCTTCCGCCTAGCATTACCTTGCTAAAATGATGTCAAGCAAAACGGAACCAAAAGTGGATTTTGACATTTCATAGTTTGTTGAGTAGTGCTAGGGTCCTGGCAATCACTGCCTCTTACATACAAATTAACAGCCTACCATCTGTCAAGTGTGGGGATAATCACAGGGTTTAGTGCACAATATGGTTATTAGAATATGACCTGACAAAAAGGAAAAGAACACAACCTAATTTGGACTACAAAATCTATGATCTCACTTGCAAATGACAGTTTGACAAGCTATTATTCTGCATTTTGGCTTCTACAGTAAAAGCAGTTTTCTGCATATGTAATTCTATTAGTTACACAGGCAACAGCCTGTGGAAGATTGCTTTAGACTATAGCATCAATTTGGTCATACAGTATTTTTTAACTAATTCTTAGACAAATATTTGCACCGCGAAAAAGTGGGAATGTAATGATCTGAGCCTTCACATTTCGGAGTAAGCGCCAATAATTAGGCAACAGCGTCTTTGTGATATTGCTGCCAGCAATTCCACAGGAGTCTTCGGGGGATATGCAAAGGAAGGGCTGTGGGAACTTATTAAAACTATGCACGTGAACATACATCAAAGTCAAAAAGTTGACAGTTTTGAAAACTGTAATATATGAAACACTGTGGCGTGGGATTTTCTTCGTCCCCAACAGTGACATCTGCTAATGAGCATCATTAATATCGCCTACTTTTATTTATCCGAATGCCTCATGGGTGCTATCTTTATGTACATTCCTCTGTAACACCTTTCGTTTTCATCCAGGGGGGAAAAACCCATAGTGACAGCTGCCTCTAATAAAGACGATTCCAACAAAACTCTCCTGGTTACAGACAGAATATAGAGTACCAAGTTCTTATTATGGTTGTTTTCTGCTTCTCGAGACAGTGCATAAACGTGTAGTGTTCCTGAAGGTTATTTAAGGGTACACCCATTGTGTCTAAAATACATGCCTAACCGAGAAATGCATTAATTAAGTCTCAAAGCAAAATGTTCTGTTGAGGTGACAAAACAAAACAGATTTTTTAATATTGGCAATTATATTACCTGGGGAGCTTAAGTGAGATAATAACTATATAATTCATTAAGCAACTCACAGTGCAAATTGTGTAGCTTTGTTTTAGACTGCACATCTTTCTCATTATTTTCACACTTATTTCCTTTCGTGGTAGGGAAAAATGATGTATTTTTCTGTCATGTTGGTTCAATATAAGGTGAGTCAGAGTACCAAGGCTCTTCCACAAAGGATCTTGGGATCCAATTTTAATATGCTGAAATATGAATTTTAAGAACAGCATGTGATGCATAATACCCCCAAATTTTTCAATACTAAAACCTTCTTGGCTATTCCCTGTAGAAAATTTTGATCAAAACTTGTAGAGGAACTTTAAGTATATAAGGCATACAAAATATTATTTACATCATGAGTTTAGAACGATTCATATACAGCAGCAACCGGCTTATGAGTACAATATAAGATGAGGGAACAGAAAAACATAAGCAAAAAGATAACGAGAACCAGGGAAACATCATTCATGGACAAAAAAGCCTGTCCTTTTTTTCCCTTTGGAAAATAAATTTATATTTTTAAAAAATCCCAAGTTCTTTCCAGCTACTTTGCCGTTATCAATTAGCTAGTGTATTTATATAATTCTTTTTGAACATGAAGGCTATCATCACGAATCTGACTTCATAAATGAAAAAGTGCCCTCCCAAAATCCTTTTCTCTCAGAAAGAATTATTCCCAAATTTGGAAATCCGGTTACATCCAAGCGTGAAATATGTCAAAAAGACATAGAGAAAGAAGGAAGGAAAGAGAGGTAGAGGGGAGAAAAGTAGAGAGGGGTAATCAATGCCTGGTCAAAAGATAGGAAAAAAATTTAACCAAATTATTTATGTGATGAGATGACGAATCATTTAGTGACTTTCAACTTTTATTCATCTTTCTAAACAAACACATATCACCTTTTAATGAAAAAGAAACTTTATATGTATATTTTCTACTCAATGCTTTAGAAGGATAATTTCCATACAATACACAAATCTTAAGTGTATAGCTCCTTCACATGTATAAACCTAAGGTTCCTCCACCTAAAAGAAGACCTGAATTTCCAGAATATTCCCTTCTGATACTTTCCAGGCAGTAGTTTTCCCATCTTTCCAGTATTCTATTTTCTATTACCATTGATTTGTAAGTCTGGTTCCTGATTTTTAATTTGTTTTTAATTTTTGTAAATGTTTACTTATTTTTGAGAGAGAGAGCAAGCAGGAGAGAGACAGAGAGAGGGAGACACAGAATCCAAAGCAGGCTCCAGGCTCTGAGTTGTCAGCACAGAGCCTGACGTAGGGCTCAAACACTCAAACTGTGAGATCATGACCTGAGCTGAAGCCAAATGCTTAACTGACTGAGGCACCTAGGCGCCCCTGGTTCCTGAATTTTATACAAGTGGAAGCAGACTGTGTGTCATCTTTTGTTTGTGGCTTCTTTTGTCAACATGCTTTTGAAATGTATCCATACAGTTGTATATATTGCTGTTCCCTTTTTTGCAGAGTAGTATCCCATTGTATGACTGAACCATAATTTGTTCACTCATGTACTTACTGACAGGCATGGGATTTTCTCACATTTTGGGCTATTTTAAGTAAAGCTGCCATGAACACCCTTGTTCAAGTCTTCTTTGTAAGCATATGCATTAATTTCTCTCAGATCAAATCTTACAAGGGAAATATATAACATATAATTTTTAATTTTAAACCAAGGTCTAGTATTTTTTATGGCCACTGCATTTAAGAACAAAAGAATATATTTAAAAATCAGAAGTTAACAATTTCAACCTAAGAGAAAGGGAATACACAAAATTCACAGCATAAATCTGTATAATGTTATACTCCCAGATGCAGAGTTTAAATCAATATAAAAGAGGGGAGCTTGAACTGATGGAATGGGAAAAGATAGTTGCAAATGACATATTAGATAAAGGGCTAGTATCCAAAATCTATAAGGAACTCACCAAACTCCATATCTGAAAAACAAACAATCCAGTGAAGAAATGGGCAGAAGACGTGATCAGACACTTCTCCAAAGAGGACATCCAGATGGCCAACAGACACATGAAACAATGCTCAGTGTTCCTCCTCATCAGGGAAATACAAATCAAAACCACACTGAGATACCCCCTCATGCCGGTCAGAGTGGCTAAAATGAGCAAATCAGGAGACTCTAGATGCTGGCAAGGATGTGGAGAAACAGGCACCCTCCTACACTGTTGGTGGGAATGTAAGCGGGTGCAGCCCCTCTGGAAAACAGTGTGGAGGTTCCTCAAAGAATTAACAATAGAACTCCCCTAGGACCCAGCAATAGCACTGCTAGGAATTTACCCAAGGGATACAGGAGTGCTGATGCATAGGGGCACATGTACCCCAATGTTCATAGCAGCACTCTCAAGAATAGCCAAAACATGGAAAGAGCCTAAGTGTCCATCAACAGACGAATGGATGAGGAAGCTGTGGTTTATCTATACCATGGAATACTACATGGCAATGAGAAACAATGAAAGCTGGCCTTGTGTAGCAACACGGATGGAACTTGAGGGTGTTATGCTAAGCAAAATAAGTCAGGCAGAGAAGGACAGATACCATATGTTTGCACTATAGGAGGATTAGGAGGAACTTAACAGAGGACCATGGGGGAGAAGAAGGAGGAAAATAGTTGAGGAGAGGGAGGGAGGCAAAGCATGAGAGACTCTTGAATCCTGAGAACAAACTGAGGAATGGTGGGGGTGGGAAGAGGGGAGGGGGATGATGGGCATGGAGGAGGGCACTTGTTGGGATGAGCACTGGGTGTTATATGGAAACCAACTTGACAATAAACTATAAAAAAAAAAAAAAAAAAGAGGGGCACCTGGGTGGCTCAGTCAATTAAGCGTCCAACTTCGGCTCAGGTCATGATCTCACAGTTCATGGGTTTGAGCCTCGTTTGGGACACTGTGCTCACAGCTCAGAGCCTGGAGCCTGTTTCAGATTCTGCATCTCCCTCTCTCTAACCCTCCCCTGCTCACACTGTCTCTCTCTCTCTCTCTCTCTCTCTCTCTCTTAGAAATAAATGAAACATTTTAAAAAATAATAAACCAAGATAAAAAGAATATAAACCTCACTGGGACCCTAGAAAACTGCATCTTGCTCCTCCTTCTGGATCTTCATTGCCTCCAAGGGAAATATTTCCAAAGGCATGGAGATTGCCATAGGAATACTATTTCATTTTTCAATTTTTAACAAGTAAAACTTCCCTCTACCTGAAAACCTAATGGAGAAACAAGTATCATCATAAAGCTGAAAGTAAACGTATCAAATAATTGGAGCGCCTAGGTGGCTTAGTCAGTTAAGCGTCCAACTTTCGCTTAGGTCATGATCTCGCGGTTCGTGGGTTCGAGCCCTGCGTCGGGCTCTGTGCTGACTGCCAGCTCAGAGCCTGGAGCCTGTTTCAGTCTGTGACTCCCTTCTCTCTCTGACCCTCCCCTGCTCACGCTATCTTTCTCTCTCTCTCCTAGAAATAAATAAAAGTCTTTAAAAAAAAAAACGTATCAAATAATTAAGAGGCCAATATGTCAGGGCTAAAAGGGCATCGCCATTCAGGGAACTGTGAAGCCACTGAAATGGGGCCAGTGGATGCAGAGTCATTGATGGCATTTCCATGGCATCCACCCCATGCCAGGAAAAAAGAAGAAGGGTTTTCATTGGGGACGATGACGAGCACAGTCTTGTCATCATGTTGCTAAGGATCATAGGTAGGATGCCTATAAATACTTTATCATCCAGACCAAAAAACTTTGGAGACTAAAAGGGGGTGTTAAAAATAAATATTGTTTAATTTTTCAAATATTTACTTGCTTACTTACAAACTGGGTTTTATTACACTGGGAGATGTTAAAAAAATAGTCCTATTCCAAAATGCTTTCCAAAATTAATAATTATTTTTATTTAAAGTATGTGTGTTTGTGTGCATGTGTGTGCATGTGCGTGTGTGTGTGTGTGTGTGTGTGTGTGTGTGTGTGTGTGTTGTAAGGGAGAAAAAAATCCTCCTCTCCTCCTCTACCTTCTTTGGGTGTCTGGCTGGGCTCAAGAATTAAATGTAGGTAAGACAGACTGACAGGAGGAAGTAAAAGCTTCAATAAAATACACATTTTAGTGAAATTTATACATTTGCATGTTCATGAGAGCCTTCACAAGAGAATAAAGACTCAAAGAACTGACCAAAGAGAAAAATTTTATATCGTTTAGTCCAAAAAAAAAAAAAAAAATACATTTGTGAAGAATGGATCAGACAAAAGGATTTGGGCTACAAGTAGTAAATGCTGAAGAAGTAACTAGAAATATGCAAGTTATGTATTGACAAGATTTGATTACACAGCCTTCTTGCCCTCAGTTCCCTGTAGCTGATCATAGGACCCCCCCACCCTCCTGGTACCGGTCATGTTGTTTCTGTTTCAAGAAGACAAAGGAGGGAAAGCATGTTTCTGGCAATTTCTTGAGTACCTTTATTTCAAAATAACCAATGTGCCAAAGTGGCATATTTTGAGGTGACAATCTGAACCCTTACTATCCATATATTCAGGATAAATGCTAGCCTAGACAAGATGGAGACACAACTGACATAAACTGGAACTCTCCTCAGTGAACTTGGCCTCTAGTCTTAGCAAATTTGGTACGCTAGGCAAGTTCACCTCCAACCCTCTCCAAGGGACGTACCAGAGTAACTGTAAATAGAACCTAAGATGCTAAGGTCCTTTTGTGTATTCAACAAATAAGATTTGAAAGTCTTTGATCTACCTTGCACTTTCCCAGACATGGGGGATACAATGGCAATTGAATCCAACCATACTTGGACTGGTGGAAACTTCAGTTTGCCAGAGAAAAGAGGCAAGGAACAAGTTATTACAAATGTGCTGTAGAGAAGGAAAATGCAGGGCCCTTTGAAAAGCTTTTACGTGATTGTTCTCAGTGGGGTGGACACTGTCCTCTAAGGCGATTTTTTTGAAATTAGGAAGGGCCATCTCATTGATGGGGAATGTCACTAGTTTCTGTGAAGGGCTACAGGAATGCTAAATGTTCTATGATGTGCGAGACAGGCCCACACAATGAAGAATGATCGCCTGCCCCTCATGACTTTCACATGTCCCACCAGCCATTCATGTAGTAGGAAAACACAATTTATGATCATCTGTTTTACAGGTTTTTTGCACATTTTTCATTTTCACTGAATTTTTCAGGAATGAAACTACCACGTAAACCAAAGGAAGACTGTACTTTTTGCTCAATGTTTAATCAATTGTTCACTATTCCAGAAAATCCCATCTCTGACAGCAATGGTACTTAGGGTCCTCAGTCTCCAAATATAAAACACAGTGGCATTACTCTGCATTCATATTTGTCCATGCAAAAATGTAACAGAAAAACAAGCTTGGCAGCAAAGTAGTATGGAATTGGCCATGACCCATGACACTCAGGAATATTCCAAAATGCATTCCCTGAGAGTATCTTTAAATATTTCATTTTATAGTCATAATAGATGTCTCTTGAAAATTCTGCAGCACAATGATAAAAAAAAAATCTGTATTGTAAAAACTACTGATTAAAATTATTTACTTACTTTGGATTTGCCTCCTGTTTCTCAATCTTATACTGAAACTGTCCCTAGAGGTCTCCCACACAACTTCTTTATGACTTTTTATATTACTGTTTCTTTCTCTAATCCATTTGCTATTCCCTGTTGCCTACTGAAGGGCTTTTTAAGAACTAGAGACTGAATAAATGCCACAAGCAGAGGAAGGATTTCAACATTAGAGGTATTCTTCTTGCGATTCTTCAATACCACTCAGTCCCTTATCATAACATAAAGCATTATTTTGCAACCACCTTTCCAAATAAGCCCAACTCATTTCCAGGAAGGTGAGACTTGCTTACAGTCTCTATCT
Organism: Proteles cristata cristata; assembly: GCA_017311185.1. NCBI lineage: Eukaryota > Metazoa > Chordata > Mammalia > Carnivora > Hyaenidae > Proteles > Proteles cristata. The sequence continues at coordinate 1,773,119 of JAESUZ010001551.1, read as the reverse complement.
CAAAACTGTGTAATTAAACTCAGCATGTTAGCAATACTTCAACTAAGATGATTTCCCTCTATTTCTCATCATATGTTATTTTTTATCCCAAGAATGGTTTTTAATCTAGTGTGCCCCATAGCTCTCCTCTTCTGTCTCTGTACTTCCCCCATAGGAGGATTTCTGTTATTCTCTTAGATCCAATTTTATTCAGACCAACTAGATAAAGCATTTGACTAATTCATTGTGTCTTTAAGTGAAGCTGTGTCTGGACATTTGCATGAAATGCTGTTTATTGTAACTCATTTCCCTTGTCTTTCTCTTTTATATTAGTAGTTAAACCATTATGAAATTTTTAAGGTAGGTGGGGAGGTAGGTAATATTATGAATGTATTTCATTCTATAATATAAAGAAGACAGAAAAAAAAATTTTAAAGAAGAAGACACTCTTATCTGATGAGATTAAACAGTGGAGTCCAATTGAATTTGGACTGGTGGTCGTTCAAGCTAAAACCCAGAGAATAGGGAAGAGTTAGCAAGTAGAGGAGAATGGATCAGGGGAGAGAAGAAGAGAGGACAAACTAAAAACCAGCATCTTTCCCTTGTAAAAAGCACTATAAGAATAGACAGCAGAGAATATGAGCTGGAGAAATGGCTGCTAAAAGGTGGTGAGTGAACCAATTAAGCCACAGAATTTTGCTGATTAATAAGCCAGTTTTCCAGGGCACCTTGATGGCACAGTCAGTTAAGCATCTGACTTTTTTTTTTTTTTTTCTAGGAGAGAGAGAGAGATAGCATGAGCAGGGGAGGGTCAGAGAGAGAGGGAGACACAGACTCTGAAATAGGCTCCAGGCTCTGAGCTGGCAGTCAGCACAGAGCCCGATGTGGGGCTCGGACCCATGAACCGTGAGATCATGACCTAAGCGAAAGTCAGACGCTTAACTGACTAAGCCACCCAGGCGTCCCTAAGCATCTGACTCTTGATCTTGGTTCAGGTCATGATCTCATGGTTTGAGAGTTCAAGCCCCGCATCAGGCTGTACGATGATGGCATGGAGCCCACTTGGGATTCTGTCTCTCCTTCTTTCTGCTCCTCCCCAACTTGGGCTTGTTATCTCTCCAAGTGAATAAATATACTTTAAAAAAGAGTCCAACTTGTCCATTTTAATAAGTTCAAGTGTTTTAAGATACAGAAAAATACTAGTTTCCACATAGGGTCATGAAACAAAGTTTCTTTTTCAAATAAATTTAAGAAAAAATAAGTACAGTTTTTTCTTATTAGTACAGGTAGAACAAAAATATGGTAAATTGATGGCTCCTGAATGATAGAATCTGGTGATGCTCTGAGCTATAGAGCACCCAGGTTGGGGCAGGGGAGAGGGTGAGAGAGGAGATGGGTAAAGGGAGCAAGGGCCAGTCGTGCAAAGTCCTGTAAGCCACTGCAAGGTTTCAGGTCCTTATCTTAGAAGCCATGGAAATCCATAAAGGGTTTTAAACAGAAGAATGACAAGATCCTCTCTGTGCTCTATAAGATCAGTGTGGCATTGATGTGGGAAATGAATCAGAAATAGGAAGGCCAGTTAAATAGCTGTTCCAAAGGTCTAAATAAGAGACAGTGGTGGCCTCAAGTCAGGTGACAGCAGCAGAGATGAAGGGGAACTTGAGAGATAACATATACACTGGAGTCTAAAATGCCATAAAGGAAATACCACTGACTTTTCAGAGAACACGAAGAAATACAATACTAAAGGAATATATAGATTGCAAGAGGTCATTGTTTCAGAAACAATAATATATGGAAAATCTATGCTGCTTAAAATGGAGGAATTGCAATTTTTGAAGGGTAGAAAATAGTCTGTGGGGACTAATCAAATGACCAATGATGACCGCCAACCAGTTGGAAAACGTTGAAATGGTTAAGTTCCCCAGTCCTCAAAATTCCAAACAGACTGACTACTTTTTGGCTTTTTGGCTTTAACTGAAATGCCAGATAATTTCAGTGATGCACATGGAGTTTAAAATTCAGAAGGTCACTGGAGAAAATAAAAGCAGAAATCCCTTTCTAGGTAAAGATACACTTGACTAAGGAATGGTGGCAGGCCTGCTGGTCTTCTGCTATCAGAGGCCTACAACTTGGAAGCTGAAATTTCCTTCCAGGAAACAATGTTCACAGCACTCTGAAAGTCAAGGCCTGGCTTTGGCTATTATTATGAAGATGATGATTTATACCAAGTTCCCATGGCCTAGGCCTCGAAGTTTGTTTACAATTTACAGTAAGACAAGCCCAGCCTGAAGTTGTGTTAACAACCCTTGAAGTTAAAAAAACTTATGTAAATACGTATATATCATCTTTTTAAATTTATTGCCTAGGAAATATCTTTATACATCTCCTCTGATCCAAGTTTAACTTCTCAAAACAAATATATTCTCTGACTCTGCTCCCATCACTAGGAAATTTCAGTCACTAGATTCCTTTTGTGCCTACTGACTGCCTTTAAAAAAAAAACAAAAAAAACCACCAGCATTTAAATAATTGAAAAATTGAGTACGGTGCATTTTGTAGCAGAGCGGGTGGGGGCAAGGTAGAGCCACTAAGCTCACACATGATGGGTCAGTCTAGCCAAGCACACCTGGTAATTCATGAAAGCCACTTCTCCTGGGGCCCCAGGAAACCTCCCAGAACGATAGAACTATTCACACTAAAAGAAGCCAACATTACTACTGGAGTACTAACTGACATTAAGAAGTACATCACAGCTGCCAGGAGCAGTATCGGAGAGAATCCACGGATGACTGACAACATGACCAAAGAAGGACCTTGGGAACCAGAAGGGAGGGGGAAGCCCCTCATCCAACAATTTAAAAAATATATAAAGAGGAAATCATATTGAAAGTCAACCTTTAAAAAACAGCAGAGAAATGTTGTTATGTTTTCCCCTCCGCCTGCAGTAGCCTTCTGGTATTAGTGCTGCAATGCTTTTGCTTCTCCGTAATATTCTCTCCACTAACAAGATCAGAGGAAATGATTTATTCCACCCCCTCTCCTGGTACTTCTGAAAGGCAACGGGCGTCCTTGGGGACCCAGGATTTCTGAATTGCTTTTGGCCATCTGATATTGCCGCTCTGCAGCCTTCCCTAGAATGAGCCGGAAAAATCAAAATAATTACATTAATGTTGGGAATCAAAGTTTATTGACTCTCCCTTGAGGTGGAAAACCAAAAAGCTGGTTACAAAAGTTGCCAGCTTATTTAATGATACCGCTGCCTCCTCCCTGGTCTTGTCAAAACAGCTTTTGAAAGCATTTTCAAATAAAGCCACCTTTGGTGTGCTCCAATGCAACAGCTTATCTATTCTCTTTTAAATAAAATCTAGCGCCCATCATCTCACTTTCCACATCAAGACCTCCTCAAAGGGAGGACCGGGAAGGGCCTTCTCCCCCGGCCAAGTCACTGCCAAAGCCAATTCTCCAGGGCAGTCTCCCTGTCATGATTTCTGCTCCACTCAGGAAGGTTCTGCCTCACGGCATAGTCTTCTAAGCCAATGAGAGAATCACGTGCTCACCTCCCCAAGGCGGCAAACTACATTTATTACAGCATTCAAGGCTGCTCATGAAGCTTGCAGCAGCTAGTTTCTCTCCCATTCTAACAATTCTCTGCAACATCCCGGTGAGGAGGGATCTTATAAGCACACCCATTTCAGAGATGAGCCCGCAGACACAAAAACTAGGTGTCCCGTTGACTGATCTCTGTACCAATCACAGGACGGAGCTAAGGCCCTGGCAAATAATGGGCTTAAAGTATGAGATTTCTTGAATTGACTGATTTGAACTGAAATAGGTATAAAATTCATTTCTTTACATGAAAATGAACCAAAGGGAGCTGAGCTAAGCAGAGGGTAACTCCCTTGATGCTGGATCAACATTTACCTCTTTTCCTTCTTTTTACTTCCGTGTTTGGGTCTGTGTTTAGGTTTGGGATATTGTTTTCTTTTTTTTTTTTTTTAATTTTTTTAAATGTTTTTATTTATTTCTGACAGAGAGAGACAGTGTGAGCAGGGGAGGGTCAGAGAGAGAGAGGGAGATACAGAATCTGAAACAGGCTTCAGGCTCTGAGCTAGCTGTCAGCACAGAGCCTGATGCGGGGCTCGAACCCACGAAGGGAGAGATCATGACCTGAGCCAAAGCCAGACGCTTAACCAACTGAGCCACCCAGGTGCCCCTGTTTTCTTTTTTTTAATGAAAAGTCCCAAACACAATGGGAGACAAGTATGATGATCTTCCAAGTTCCCATCCACCCAGGGCCAACAAGGATAGGATTTTCCCACATGGGCTTCATTTATCCCCTCCTTTTTAAATTTTGTTAAAATACTTTGAAGCAACGCCAAGACATCATGTCATTTCATCCCTTATTTCATCGATCGTTATGCTGTGCAGAATGATGTTAACACAGTGGGCCGGAGGCCGCGATCCTTAGAAAGGCAGGCTACAGGGACACCTGGGTGCTCAGTAGGTTACGAGTCTGACTCTTGATTTCAGCTCCGAGGTCACGATCTCATGGGCTCGAGCGCCACATCAGGCTCTGTGCTGACAGTGCACGGCCTGCTTGGGATTCTCTCTCTCCCTCTTTCTCAGCCCCTCTTCCCCCCTCCCTGTCTCCTTCTCTCTCTCTCTCTCTCAAAATAAATAAATAAATAAACTTTAAAAGAAAAGGACAGGCCTCAAAGTTGACCCTTGACTGGCATCTGGGAACGTGGATGTTCAGGAGGGCCCCTGTGATCTTCGGAATTGAGAAGGGTCAACATGCCCAAACTGTTTGTACAAACAATATGGTTTATGCCAAACACCTGCCTTCCTTCTGGGAGGCCGTCCTGTTGGTACCCAGTAGGCACAGGCACCCGCACGTCTAGCCCCCGGGAAAAGCCTCACGTGCCGGTGCTCTCATGAGCTTCCTTGTTGGACAACATGGCGCACAAGTGGCACAGTCCCCAAGTGGATCCACTGGGAGCCGACTCTCAGAACCCTGTGCCTGGTTTCCTCTGGACTTGACCCCATATGTTTTTCCCTTTGCTGAGTTTGCTTCTTCTCTTTCTGCTCTCACAAATCATGGCCAGGAGTACAGCTACGGTGCTAACTCCTGGGCGTATTCCTAGCAAATCACAGAAACTGGGCGTGGTCTTGGGACCGGACCCCTTTGCCCATCAGTCAACTTAAACCTCACCTCTTCACAGAAACAACCCTGACCTTGGAGAGACACCAAGTTGGGGTGGGGAGGGGACCCTGTTGCTCACTCTCATAGCACCCTGAACTTCTTCATAGCTTTTATCAAAACGGTCCTTAAATAATGTGCAGATTGTTTATTTATGGTCTATCACCCTATCTAGAAGCCAGGAGCCCTGTGTGTTTGTCTTGCCATGGATCTCTAGCAATAAGTATTGAATGTATGAATTTTTAAAAGATCCAAGAGGATACCATACCCTCCCTCTAAGTACAGTTTAAGAGGTACAGTTTCTCTGATTTCCCCTACATTTCACTCGTTCATTCACTGAATATATTCACACACTTACTGTGGAATCCTTCACCAAGTCCCTGTTAAGATTAATATCTACTTCATTATCATTTTATAATTAGCAAGATCATCCCAATGTTTCATCTTCTGCACACTGAGGCACAAATCTGCATGGGGCTCCCATGTAGGCACTGGTAACTCATACCTCTACTTGTAACACCTCGTAGGACCCTCTTTTCCACCTTAGATGCCTCTGGAGTGTCTTATTCAAATGAAGAGTCCTGGGGTAATTTTTATACATCCACAACAGTTTGAGAGTCACTGCTCTGGGTCACTCTCAAAAGCAGAAGGGCAACTATAAGTAAGAAAACCACATGGATATGACTCCTCAGCTGAACTTTTTAAAAGGTCAATGTACCACAGGCTAAAATGCAGAAGAAATTATGCTTAACACATTCCACTATTGAAACACCACATGACAACTTAGAGACTAAGCATATATTCCTTTAAAGAAAAGAAGTGACCTGTAAGGATCCACCTAATATATACGCAGACTGTTGTGTGCATTTAACTTGTGTGCAGAAATGGGTCAAGTAGATTTTTTTCATGGTGGATGAAAACAAAATGTGATGGGACACACTTGGGTATGGAAATTAGGGAGGATATTTTAAGTTTGAATATTCACGTATCCTGCCTCATCTGGCAAATTCACTCCTAGGTACATATTAGTACCCAAGAGAAACTTCAGCACATGTGTCAAAGTCCATAAACAAAAGTATGGCAGGAACACACTGGTAGTTGCAGTTGTGTTCCAACTTACTACAGCAAAGGAGGAGCCTCGGGGACATCTCCCTAAGGGGAGTTATCAGTGCCTTCTTCTAGGGGGGTAGGGATCTAAAGGAGACTGGAGCTGGCCTAGAAGTAGGGATCATTCAGGGGCACCTGGGTGGCTCAGTCCGACTTCTGCTCAGATCATGATCTCATGGTTCGTGAGTTCGAGCCCCTCGTCAGGCTTTGGGCTGACAGCTCAGAGCCTGGAGCTTGATTTGCATTCTGTGTCTGCCTCTCCCTCATTCACACTGTCTTTCTCTCTCTCTCTCTCTCTCTCTCTCTCTCTCTCAATAATAAATAAACACAAAATTTTTTTAAAAAAGAAGTAGGATCACTCAGAGAAAGGCAGTGATGGTCAGGAAAGAAGGACAGTCACTTTGTTTAGTAATTTGCAGGGTCACAGAATGGCTTTGTTTAGGGCTTATTCTGGGCATTGTTTATGTCCCAGTTGCCAGCAGGGCTGTGTTTCACTCTCTCCACACAGGAAATGTGTATAAAAACTTTCATAGTGGCAACCATTCACTGCAGAGTGAAAGAGAAAGAAAAAAAAAGAGAAAGAACGAGAAAGAGAAAGAAAGAAAGAGAAGGAGGGGGAGGAGGAGAAGGAGAAGAGGAAGGGGAAGAGGAAGAGAAAGAGGAAGAGGAAGAAGAAGAAGAAGAGGAAGACAAAGAAGAAGAGGAAGACGAAGACGAAGATGAAGAAGAAGAAGAAGAAGAAGAAGAAGAAGGAAATCAAAAGGTCACTGATGGGAAAATATGTAAAACTTAAAATTAAAAAAAAGAAAAGAACAAGGAACAAAGATCATGAAGTCAGTAGTTACTTCTTAAGAGGCAGTGGAGATAGAATATAAAAGGAACACATTTGGACATGAATTGTTGGGACTATTTTGTTTTTAGCTTATGCCTATTTCTTATATTATGAAATAAGTAACTCAGAAGGGGTAACGCATGCACCAAGGATGACATTGTGCCATGAACTAAGGACTATAATTAATCTAACTCTGTTATCTGAAGTCCAAACTGTTTTTTTTTTTTTAATGTTTTATTTATTTCTAGGAGAGAGAGAGAGACAGCGTGAGCAGGGGAGGGCCAGAGAGAGAGGGAGTCACAGACTGAAACAGGCTCCAGGCTCTGAGCTGGCAATCAGCACAGAGCCCGACGTGGGGCTCGAACCCACGAACTGCGAGATTATGACCTAAGCGAAAGTCGGACGCTTAACCGACTAAGCCACCCAGGTGCCCCTGAAGTCCAAACTGTTTTAAAACAAAAAATAACGCTCATTACCCTTACCTACATTTCCTTCTCAGGTGCACATCCTCCACTTTGCATTTTTAGCCATGACACAGTAGACGTCAGTTGCATTTATACAGCAGCTACAATAAACACGACTTTTTATTAAATGCAAATGTCACCACAAAGCAGAATCAGCTATTGACTTTGTGCAACCTCTCATCAACGGACCCATCAATATGTCGAGTAAGGCACAGGATTTATTATCTATGCACATCTTTCAGAGGGCTTCTTAAAACACAACTAATTTCCATAATTGGTAACCAAATAAAACTACTGGCAGCCAGAAGAACACTAGCCTTTTCAAGACACTGTAATTTAAACAGAGACATCGAATTAAATGTACAATGCTACACTCACATGGGCATTTCCTCTCTTGCTCTTTGATGAAAGCTGTCCTTCCTACCTTGTCTACATTCCAAATACGGTATCTTCTTGAACATGAAGGCCAGAACACTTCACATGGTCCTCATAAGCTCACTCCTTTTACCTTTTCCATACCACTAAGTGCTTTAGAAATGTCCTTATATTCCATGACATTTGATTTTGAGGACATTTTTTACAAAATAGCAACCCCAGGTCCAAGTTCAGTACAGCACTCGGGTCCAGAAGAACCAATGGTTGAATGCCTTTCAACAAATGAGAACACACAGTCAAATGACTTTTATTTTTTTAAAAGCTCTGTAAACTATGTCAGGGAGGGGAATCACATTGCCAGACACCATAAAACAACATACAATTAGACTCCAGCAGCCCATTAGATGACCCTTCTCAGCAGCTGCAATGAGTGGATGGCTTAAAAGAAGTAAGGAGGCTGGGGAAAGTCTAATGATTTGCACACTGATTCAGCACTGTTGATAGTTTTTTTTTCTAGACCTAAGTGTGATTGCCTAATAGCAACTATTAACGCTGAAGAGGGGGGTTTAAAAAACACAACACCTTTTAACAAATAACTGACTTCTCTCTGGCTGTGGTCCAGCCCCCAGTTGCATTTCATTTTACTAATATTGCAAAAATAATTGTGTCTCTTCTGATGCAATCTGACATAATGCTATTGGAGATACACAAGGCTAATGTCTTCATGAAATGTTTGGTCTGTTGAGAGGAATACTCAGGAAATTAGGCTGCCTTGTTGACTAAAATAGGTGGGATGTGTTGGACGTGTGTTTGAGGAGAACTATACACACAGGAAAAATTAAAAAGGGCTCCCTCCCTTCAGAGACAAAGGCCCACCCCAGGGTACACAACTTGGCCAGAGGGACACAAACTGTATTTCAACCCCAAACATATCCCTGGATGGGTGCACCTTTTGTTCTAGATACGCACGCTATGTTTCTTCCTTATTCACTTGTTTCCACGCTCCTTTCTTTCCCCCTTAAAATAATCCCATCAGATGAAGGGATCCTGAGATGCATGAGGCATCCAAGATATACATGAATGAATTTCAAGGAATTCATCAACTCCCTGAACTTGGGTACAAAATGAGAGGTCTCTGTGCACACACCCACTTTTGTGAGAAATTCCAAAGAACTCTGATGCCAGGTCAAAATGGCTGTGTTTTGAGTTTCTGACATCAGGGAATGAAGGAAGGAATAAGATAAAGAAAACACGCTATCTGCCATCACTCCTGCATATTTTTCTTCCTACATCACATTCAGCAGTTTTTGCCAATCTCCAGCCTTTTCATCCCTACAAAGCAATGTTCAGACTTTACATGTGCTAATGACTCACCTGGAGAACTTAAGAAGACAGCACATTCCTGGCCGGCACCCTAACCCAGTCCTGAGGTTCAGGTGCTTTTGCAAGTGGCTCATCTGTTTCTGAGGCAAATGGCTGCAAAATCAAGCTTTGCAGAACATGCCATGATCTACCATCAGGCAGGATTCATGCCCATGGATTCATCTTTGCAAGGGAAAAAAGAATGGTATTTGTTTCTTTGTAAATATAGGACTTTGGAAATCTTGACTTCAATTACTCTGTGACCCAGAGGAAATTAGAAGGCCCGGTTTTTCTGTTGTTGTCTTTGTTTGTTTGTTTGTTTGTTTGTTTTTTTAGTAATCAGTATTACTTGACAGTTCCCGCAGCATGGGAAGATGGTGTTATTGATGGCTCTTATTACCTTTTCCTCTGCAGTAAAACACAGGAACACACAGTGGAAGAGAGGAGTATATTCTAAAATAATGCAAGAAAGAAAGATAATGGCAGTCGTGTCTGCTCATTATTTGTGTAGACGGACTACCCCCAGGAACAGTGAAACACCTTTCAAAAAGTTACATTGTGACTTTAAATTGGGTTAACTCAGCGTGCATAGCCTCGAAACAAGTAGCTATAGAGATGTAAAGGACAGGACACTTTCCTACATTCCTCTTTTGCCTTTTATTTTCCTATAGTCTTCAATGCTTTTCTCTTTGGAACGGATGAAGTTATAAAGTTGCCTTACATAAAAGCTTTGCTTGAAAGATTGGTAATTGTGCACTTTGCTACCGAATTGTCCAGTCTATTCAGTCGAATAAAAGGATCTTCTGTTTGGCCAGGATTATCTCCTTTGCAGAGTATAACAGAAATATTTGGGTATAAAATTGAGAAATTGTTCATAAATATTATGGAAGCCTTTTTGAGCTGTTTACTATAAGAGGTCTGAGTTAGCAAACAGTTAAGACTGCTTTTCTGGGCTGGGGATTTTTTTACTTTTTTCTTTTAACTAAATCACCTGCAGTTCAAAAACATGATACACATTTCCCAGCACTTTCACTCATGTTAACAGCAGAAGGAAACAAATTGCTATTTTTAAGAGACCGTTTTAATATCTTTTACTACATTTGGAAAAGAAAAAATATATATCAGCAGCGCTATCTCAGGTAGGTAACTTACTTGCCTTGCCTTTTTTTTTTTTTTTTTAAATTTACAGTCTTGTGCTAAACCAGCCAATGAAATGCATTATTCCAATTATTCCAGAGGCATCTGGGTGGCTCAGTTGGTTAAACTTCCAACTTCGGCCCAGGTCATGATCTCTCAGTTTGTGGGTTCTAGCCCCATATGTCAGGCTCTCTGCTGACAGCTCAGAGCCTGGAGCCTGCTTCTCTCTCCCTCACTTTCTACCCTCCTCAGCTTCTGCTCTGTCTCTCTCTTTCTCTCTCTCAAAAATAAACATTAAAAAAATTTAAGGAAAAAAATGCATTATTCCACTGGTAGTTTTCTAGCAGAAACAAAACTAGAGACAGCGTGCATTACTGAGAACTCAGACATATTAACCTATTCAAAAGAAAAAAAATTCTCCAGCTAGAGGTTAATAGCACAACTCAATCACAACCAATGACATTTTTTATCAAACACTTGTCAAATTGAAGCTTTGCACTCTGACCTGCTACAAATTGAATTAAAAGGTGCCATTCTCATTCTGTCTCCTGGTATGCTCTGGCAATGATAGAGAAAACAGGGAGCCTGTGCTGAACACACCCAGTTTACAATGGGAAAAGGGAACATACAGCTCCTGAGTGTGATTGCCACTTAGAGAACTGTAGTACTTCCACAGAATAAATCATCAATTTCAACTCACCAGCACCAGTCATGTTATGCCGTCAATTGGCCAAATGATGATCCCTCTCATCGTTAGGAGTCCACCTGCCACAACTGATGGAAATTCTTCTTTGTCTCAAACGCACTAGAGGCTGTGCCAGACCACAACCTGGCGAAACTGGTCTGGTTTTTAGGTTCACTGGAAAGACCTCTCCCTTTGTTCTTGGAGGGGCTCCTACATGAAGATCAAATTCTACAGCCTCTTTCCGAATGCCTCTCTCAAAGATTGTTTTCTTCTTGCTTTTTGCTATGAGAAGGAACAAACTGCTCACAGGACATCTGTTAGTCTTGTATTTAAAAGAATCTAGCAAGGAGTGACCAGCTGGACAATTCACTCATCATGGTGGGCCATGCTTAAGGTGGAGTATAACTGGTCTAGCAGCAAATTCTACCCCATACTTTTTTGGAATGTCCAACAAAGCCATGGGCCTCGTGAGATCAAATAAAACTAGCTCTAGTCATGGTCAAAGTACCCGTAGGAAAGAATGGTGCTCTCCAATGGATATCTATGCATTGTCTAAGTCATAAAGGAGACCTCCTCCCAGTTATCAGGGTGTCCAATTCTGATTCTGAGAGCTATTTCACAACTCAGTAAATTACAGATAACTGACAGTAATGCAAGCCTTGTCGACAGACATGCAAAGACTTTAGTCGACATCCGCCCCCCCAACGTTAGAAACCACCTTTGCCTCCATTTGTAACATTCATTTCAGTATGCCTGATCTACAGATGTGTTCTTTTAGATTCTATTTAGACTTGTTATTAAGATCTGCCTGGTTCTCTCATTATGAGCTGAGTATAATCTTTAATATGTGTTCATTTCACATCATTATAAAAGTCATGAATTTGCCTCTCTTTGAGAATTATCCTTTAATACACGTATAAATCTTGGACTAGGGATATCCAATCTAGAGTCTTATGTTGTTTGGCTATGCCATGCTCCTTCCTCTCACAGCCTCTGCACAGGCCATTTCTCTGCCCAGAATGTTCTTTCCTGCTCCCCACTCCAGCTTCTGTACCTACTTAATTCCTAATCTTCCTTCAGGTTTTGGCTCAGTCATTATTTCCATACCCAAGCTTCCCCAGACCATCCCCCTCTCCACAGACTGGCTCATAGTTCCCTGTTAACACCCTCTCAGTTCACCACATACCTCTCCTTTGTTGCACTTAACACTACTGACAGTTACCGATCTGATTTTCCTGACTAATGTCTGTTTTCTCACTAAAATAAATGATCCTGATGGCAGGAACCATATCAGGTTTTGCACACCATTGTCGCCCAGCTCCAGCCAGGTACTTGGCATACAGAGGGCTCAAATGTATGTAGCACTATCATTTGCTGCATGTATCAGTGAAGCAATAGGTCTAGTGATCAGTAAATGAGTGGACGGGGCTACGAAGACTCTTACTGCAAATCAGAAGAGTTCTAGACCAAAGCTGACCCAAGAGAAGAAAAAGGAGAGAATATACTTTGATGCAAATGCCAAGGATTTTTGAAGATCTTGGATATCACCTATTAGAAGGTCCAATGGGACTCCTTCGAACTTTATAAGGGACCTAGAACAATACTGAATCTTTCTGACAGTCCTCTCCCCTCCTCTGAAAGATTCTAAAATCCAAAAAAGCTGGGTTTTCCTAGGCATTCTGAACCAGAACAAAGGCAAAGCATAGACAGGAAACAACTTGAGTCCTTTATACAACAAGAGCAGCATGATATAGGGCAATGGTTCTCACAGTATAGTTTCTGTGCTGGCAGTATCACTGGGAAATTCTAAGGTCTCACCTCAAACTTACGAAATCAGAAAACCTGGAGGAGCAGCCGGCCATCTGGGTATTAACAAGCCCTCCAGGTGGATCTGATGCTTGTCAAAGTTAGAGAACTGCAGCAGAGAATGAATGTGAGTGTCCGAGCCACCCAGCCTCCACTATCACATAGCTGTGCAGCCCTGGACAAGGTACTCAAACTCTCTAAGTATGTGTTTACCCATCAGGATAATGATAACAAAACCCATTTTGTAAGACTGTTATGAGACAAGGAACTGATAAATTATGGATACGAATCATAGCTGCTATTTCTCATAAATTGCATCATCATCACCCCCGTGTCCAGACTCCTAATGCCTGGAATCCCAGAGTAGGAAAAGACTGTGCAAGTCCTTTTGCTTGATACAATGGACAGAACTTGCAAAGGACTCTTAACGGATGGGGCAGGAGGTATTCAAAATTTTGTACCATTGCTACTTTCTAGCAGATACCACCAGTCTTTTGTCAGTGATTAAAATGTATTTATTTATAATAAAAGAAATAAAATTTATTACAAAATAAAATAGAATATTAAAAGTAAAATAAAATCGCTTAGATGGGTCCAGCTCTGCTTAAGACATCACACAAGCATGTGGCATGCTAGCCGATCTCCACAGAAAGCCTGAGAGCCGTTCTTTTCATTCAGACAAGTTAGTGGACTCACCCAAGCTCACACTGCTGGTCCTTCCCAGTCATCTGTGGATTCAGAACTTGAACCTAGGTATGTGATTCCAAAATCAGTGATTTTTTTTCCCTCTACTCCTCACTGCCTATGCTTCTATTTTTGCTTCTATTACTTTTCCAAAGAAACAGACACTCACCAGACACATTGTAGGACAAAATAAGCCTGACATTCTTTAGTGTGCTCCTTGGACCCTGACATATGGTTCTTCTGGTTGTCTTTACTTATAAACTTCACATTTAAAGGAGCAGTTCATATTTTTTAACTCCTTGTTAACAATAATTGGTCCCTTCTGATGTACGTTATTCTTAATACACGTATTTCATGCTGAACTCAAATCCACTGACTCCAGCCTTTTTAAAACCCAATTTCGGGGGCACCTGGTGGCTCAGTCGGTTTAGTGAGCTGGGGTCATGATCTCATTCTCTGCTGTCAGCACAGAGCCCGTTTTGGATCCTCTGTCACTCTCTCTCTCTCTGTCCCTCCCCTGCTTGCACTTTCTGTCTCTCAAAAATAAACAAATATTTTTTAAAAAGATTTATTTTAAAAAATTTTTCTAGGGGTGGCTCAGCCAGTTAAGCATCCAACTTCAGCTCAGGTCATGATTCTGGGGTTCATGGGTTCGAGCCCTGCCTCGGGCTCTGTGCCAACAGCTCAGAGCCTGGGGCCTGCTTCAGATTCTCTGCCCCCCTCTCTCTTTGCCTCTCCCCCACTCGTGCTCTGTATCCCTCTCCAAAAAAAAAAAAATGAATAAACATTAAAAATTTAAAAATAAAAACAATTTTCCAAACATCTACTTGCAATACAGAAAAGCAAGGAGCATCAGCCCTGCTCCTAAAATACGGTCCCTTTCATAAATGTTACCCATTCTAGCAATGACTATTCATAAAGCACTTCGTCCTTGCCTGGCGCTGTGTGAACAGGGTCTGGGCCCGCACTGGTGAAGAGGACAGATGCGCTGCTTGCCATCCTGAGAGAGTGGGGCAATCAGACAATAAGCCAACAGGGAAAGGAAAAGAGCCTCTGACTGTGGTTCGCGCCACCATGGAGGAGCACCCGGTAAAGTAATACGGAAGTGGTAGCCCACCCGTCTGCAGGTGCTGGAGAAGCCAGGGAAGCAACCCCGACAGGGGGTGGGGGAAAGCCACTCGTGAGAAGAAACATGGACACTAAAGCTTACCTTGACACACAAAAACCTAATATGAAAATCCAGTACGTGGCAATATGAGCTGAACAGAATGGATGAGTTAGGAGTAGATTATCTGCTCTCCCATGGGGATTCAGCCCAGGGTTTTTCTTCAGCGGGCTCTCCTACTACAAATATACTTTATATTCCTACCCCTATTAAATATAGTTTACATTACATTTATCATAAATATAAGCACTGCATGCTATTTGGGGCGCCTGGGTAGCTCAGTTGGTTAAGTACCTGACTCCTCGTTTCGGCTCAGGCTATGAGCTCACAGCTGGCGAGGTCGAACCCCGCATCAGGATCTGTGCTGCTGGCTCCGTGCTGGTGGCGTGAAGCCTGCTTGGGATTCTCTCTCCCTCTCTGCCCTCCCCCCTTGAAATAAATAAATAACAGTTTTTAAAAATGGGATGTTATTTGCAAAAATTCATTTCATAATAAAATGAAACAAACAGTGACTGCCAAAAACCTGTATACAGAGAAACATGAAAAAAACGTGTCAAGAGGAAGAAAGAAACAGAAGGGAGAAATCAAACCGTTATTCAACGCTTTTTAAGGCCCAAGTGTGGAGCTACATCTTTTGACATGATTTACTCAGTCCATAAAACAATTCAGAGTTTAGGGAACATCACATTTTACAAAGGAAGAAACCTAACTTCAGTGAGAGGCGTTTATTTGCCTGAAGGTCTCTCCTCAGCGGGTAAGCCACAGAACAGAAAAGCTGCTAAAGCATAACAGCAACTGTGTGATCGATTTGTGATCACAAATGTGATCTATATGTAGCAACTGGATCCCACCCACTCTGCAAAGCAGGGTCGACACACTGGGGCTCCAGGGCCAAACTCCAGCAGCCGCCTCTTCCCAGGGCTGCACACTAAGCATGATGCTTTCTTTCATTTTTGATTGGTTGAAAAAGATGCAAAAGCAGAATTATTTCACGACATGTGAAAGTTACGCAAAAGTCAAATTTCAGTGCCCTAAATAAAATCTCACTGAGACACAGTGACGATGCCACTGTCCGTGGCTGCTTTCACGCTACAAGGCGGAAAGAATGTACACAGTCCCAAAGCCTACTACCTGGCCCTTCACTATGCTGCAAAACTTGCAAAGCAGAGAATAGAATTTACAGACATAAAAGTAATGAAAGCACATGCAAAGAACGGCCATAAAACACCTCTGAAGGAATTTTAACCTAAAGGCAGTTGCCTGAGGCACAACTTCCTCACTTTCACCTGGAGGTTTCTTTTACTGGCCTTCTCTCCTCGTACAGAAGTCATGAGTCAGTCTCTTAAGAGGGATTTTAGCATGTTTCATCCAGAGCAGCAGCTGTGACCCAGCCTGCATTCTCAGAAAGGAAATAACATGATGTCTTCACTCCACATTAGTTGGCTCAACTTCATCCTTAGACAATACTGGTTTAGTTCCAGGAATGGTCTCAAACTGTTTTTGTTGATCTCCAACTATATTGTCTCTTCTAAATATTTTCTGGTTCAAGTGAGTGTGCTCAATTATGAAAATGAATTTTTATAAACAGCCCAATCTGGGTGGATAGTCAATTCACACCATGAAGTTCAATTTTCCCAGTACAGGGAAAAATATACTTTTTCTTTTCAGTCTTTAGGCTACAAGGTTGAAGCCCAGAGGCTATGTGCTACAAAATGTCTCCAGTTTTTCCAACATTCTGTGACAAGATATAATGTTAGTCTCTATGCCTTCTTTGTCATTTACTTATGTATAGACATGCTCAAACATTGGGTCATTTTATACTTTTCAAAGGTAAACTGCAAGTCAATAGTTAGGGTATATGCCTTTAAGTCAAAGATAGCCTTTACCCTGTAGGGAAAACGGTGTTGCATTTTAATGGAAACCATGCATGATCGACACCACACTCTTCTGAGCTGTCTGATTCTAGCCCTGTTCAGGATCTTTGAGCTATTTTGCATTATCTACTGGTAGGTAACTAATAGATACATAAAATCCCTATCCTGACAGGTAGGGAATTTTTTTTTTTAGTTTGTTTTGTAAGTTTATTTTTGAGGGGGGGGAGAGAGAGAACAAGCAGGGGAGGGGCAGAGAGAGGGAGCCACAGGATATGAAACAGGCTCCAGGCTCTGAGATGTTAGCACTGACCCCAACTCAGTGTTCGAACTAATGGACTATGAGATCATGACCTGCGCCAAACTCGGAGGCTTAATCCAATGAGTCACCCAGTGCCCTGACAGGTAGTGATTTTAACACTTCTTCCAATGCGGGGAAAAACCAGTTTTGTCTCACTTTGTAACTTATCTCAACATTTATTCTATATAAATTTGTGCTATTTCGACATTTTCTTCAAGCCAGTTATGATACCTATCTGGTTCCCTCAATGCATACAAGTAAAATATAATCTTTAGTGCACGTTCATTTCTATACATATATGAGACTCATGATTTTATCTTTTTCTGAATATTATCTTTTAACACTCTAAAAGGTTGTTGATAAGAATATAGAATGCTTTTCAAAAAACTTTGACTTCTGAATGATATTCACCTTTAATATGAATTTAGTTATAATATTAAATTAGTTTAAACCACACAGAAAAATAGAATGTGATGAGAAATACACTCTTTTTGTCCCCTTTTAATGCTATTGAATGCCATCACAGAAGTTGTAAAAGAAAAATTGTGCAGAGAGGCAAGAAACAGGTGTCAAAGAAAAATTATTCAAATCACTTGTTAAAATGGTACGGGGGACTTCTTTCAGGACTTTTTTCAGAGAAATCAGGCTCAATTTCAAATATAGCAAAGACAGCTGGAGGTTTACGACCCAAGGGGCAGAGCGAGGGGATCAGTCGATGGAAAATCACGGAGAGGAGACATCGAAAGTAAGAGGATTCTCACTGAACTGGCTTAGCAGGATTCATGGTAAAGGCAGGCCAAGGACTGAGACATCAGGGATGGGGATGAAGGGCAGCATCCGATAACCGAGCGATCAGATATCATATCAGGATTCTTGCTAACACAGGGCTAAAGACAGGATGAGCGCCAGGTGGAGGCCTAACAGAGAACAAGGCTCAAAGAAATCAAGCTTTGGTCAAGGAAAGAGTCACCGTCAGAGGTACGAGCAAATATGTAAGAGGATGAACAAATTAAACATTTTTTGACAGTCTAGTGAAAGAGATAAATAAGTCACCTAACATGGCCAAACGCCCTTGCTTTTAATTTGCAATTAAATTTTATTCCCCAAAAGATCTATATGTAAATAACCACTTTGCAGAAAAATATAAACTGGTAATTCAAATTGCTATAACCTTATAGACTAAAAGAATAATCTGACATGTCAACTCAAGTGTATCACGTGACTAGGCATATACTATTCATCCTACTTTCATAAAAGCAAAAGAAACCACGATTAACTTCCAAATCTACTATCTCCAGTCTATAGAATAGGAGGAGGCGACATTTGTGAAATCTGAATAACAGGATCCACTACATTAAAACAAAATGGGAACAAATGTCAACAAGCCTTGTTTCTCAAAGTGTAGTCTGCCGCCCTCAGTGTAGACCTGTAACCTGGGCATCACCCGGGAGCTGGGTAGTCCCAGGCCTCCCCTGCTGAATCAGATTCTGCACTGTCACAAGATCCTAGATCACTGTTATGCACATTAAAGTTTGAGAAACACCCCTCCAGAACCGTGGGATAACAAAACCACCCCAGGAACTGTTACTGTTAGCACTTTCCTTCAATATTCCCTTCTGTGTACAAATTAGTATCGTGGTTTCCTCTTAAAGAGTCAGAAGGAGAGAAAGTTTTTATTGTGGCCCCAGTGGCCTTCGTTTTTTGCTGCAGACAGGCCTAAAGGTTCATGTTGATTACTTGGTTTTATAAGTAGAATCAAAGTCATGGGGGAAAGGGAGAGGGTATAAAAACAGGAATATTGTGGACCCACAGAATTTTGTCTTTAGAAGATGGAAAACAATCTCAATTATACATGAAGCGTAGAGACTCAATATAATGGTTAAACAAATTATGGCACAACTCTACAAGGGAACATAATGAAGGCATTAAAAAGAGCAAGATCGTTCGTCATGTATCAATATGTGATGATCTAAGATACGCAATATGCTAAAATAAACTTAGCTTTAAAAAATGCAAGGGAATGGAATGTCAACTACACTTCAATAAATAAATAAATAAAATTGATTTTTTTTTTAAATACAAGGGGAAAATAATGCAAGGGCAGCACCATCTATACAGTGAGTTATCATTCTCATAAGGAAAAATACCTAAGTTTGCGTGTGCATAGAACACTCCTGGAAAAACACACAGGAAAGACACAATGTGTGCCCCCTGGAGGCAAGTGGCGGCATGAGGGACACCAGCGGACAGAGGCTGACCTTTCACTGTGCACTTTTTAACACTTTTTAAATTGTGTGACTATACTATCCAATTTAAGTGGTTTTTTTAATTCTGAGCATTGAAGAATATCTTAAAAGGGATATAGTCCGGTTCCCAAGGAAACAGAGGAATCTCTTCTTCATTTTTTCCCTGATAGATGGTCATCTGACTGCGTCCAAACACTTTTAGTGACAGTTTCAGGGCTGGGATGTCAAGTGTCTAAAAATCATTCTGACACGGAGCTAAAAGTCCATGTTGGTAGAATGCCGTCCCACTGCTGCACCTCCCAATCCCTCCCCCCTCCCCGCCTGCACTGCAGCTAGTTTTCTCTGCACAACAAAGTAAGCCCCTTCCTCTCCCAGCCTTTGTAACATTTGCAGAAGGCTTTCGTGGTTTTCATTCGGCAGAGGTGGCAAACAGAAGCTGGCCAGGCAGGCAGGTACTGTAAATGAGTAAAGCGGGCCAAGCCAAGACAAAACACGCAGCGCCCCTCCACCTGCAGACAAGGATGCAGCGGGGAGCACCGTGCCCGGGAGACTGGGGGACGCAGGAACCCTTCTCTTCCAAGGAAATGCTGCCATAGAAGAAAGAGGGCCAGATGTAGCTCTGTCTTCCCAGGGATGCTGGAAACTGACAAATTCTTTTCAAAACCCTCAATTTTGAAAATGCTGGCAACTGAACTAATTTTTCAGGACACTGTACAGACCAAAGAACTACACGTGCAGGTGGATGTGGCCTGCGGGTCACTGGTTTACATTGTGTTCTGTCACGTTTCCTGCAGCCACCATGAGAATTTCTCTTTTTGTTGTATTCTGGTTAAAAATGCGCTAGGAAGAAACCCACACAAAAATATCTCTCTTCAAACACTTAATCGGATATATTTTGATTTGACAGCTTGCCAATCCACCTATCACTCCAAAAGCTGCTAGATAATATTTTACCAGTAATGGCGCTTGCCTAAGGACTGAACATGGTCACAGCACACGCCTGTGTGTGTGTGCGCACATGTGCATGTGTGTGTGCACTGTTTCTAAGGACCTTTGATATATATTATTGTTAGAATGTCTTTGGTGGTAGGAACTGCGAGATAACTTGATGGACAGTATCTCACAGTTGAATGTATGTGTGCAAGGCCCATTATACCACTGGGGTTTATTTGCAAAACATAGCTCTCATTTTCCAGCAAGCTTTCAGTAGAAGAAAGTTTCAAAGAAAAAGATACAAATTTCCTACCACTCTACCCTGTGAGAATCTGAAGAGACTATTAGGTTATAAAAAAGGAAATGGAGGGATAAATTTAACACTTAAAAGTGACTCTTTTCGCAGGAGGTTGGGCATCCAGCCAGGTCACAAAGAAGTAGCTTTATACACACATCTTAACAGCAGCCTAATCTCTGATCTTCACTACTCACTGAAAGCCCGGCACCCACTGAGTCATCACAGCCAGCATGTCCCTTCTAACTTGTCATTGGTGTGTTGCCACCCTGTGCCTTCTGCAGTGCTTTGGACTCTAACTGTGAAACCACTTTATTGAAATAGACAGCAATGGAAAAAGAATCCTTCTGGTGGAATCATGACCTGCGCTAATTAAGAACTTATGTGGGGACCCCCACGGCACTTTGCATAAGGCTGACGGGGTGGAGCGAGGTCCTACTGCTAAGGGCTGGATATAGAAGGGACCCTACAGGAAACTCTAGCTGCTAGAGACACAGTACCATGCATCTTCCCCCCAGTATATGGGCTTGGTGTTTGCATCTCTTTATGCTTTCTACTCTGCTTTAGGTAACATGAAAACAGATCAGGAAACTCAAGATTTTGTGGTACATACCAAATATGCTTACAGTGATTATGGCCTGACTCTAAAGTAAATACAACCAAAAATGTTTACAGAATCGAGAAGCCAAGAACCACCATGATAAAACAATTACACTGCAATTCTGAAAAAAGGAAACATTTAATTACAGATATAATTTATGTAGGTAAATATAATCATTTCAAATTTCTAAATAAATAGGCATGTCATTTAATAGAAAGCATCAGGAAAGCATTTCAAAACCTGTATGATCCATCAATATGGAGACTTTGAGCTTGGAGAAAAAAATAAAAACAAAAACTCAGGAACCCATCTTTATAGATTAACTGCTGGTTAACTTCCAAAGGAAAACACTTTATTTGGAAGGTATCTTCTGGAAGAAATGGATTTTTCCCACTCTATAGCCATGCCAAGCTTTGTTTTAGGTTGTTAAGACACTGGAATATCTTTAAATCCTTTCCACGCATTAATTCCAGGAGATTATTTGCACACATTTCTCAGGATAATCTGATAGGTTATACATCTTGAAAATGTTATATCTGTATAAATTAAATGGCCACCTAAGATGTCACCATGCAATTCTATGTGCCTTCGTGCATGTGACACTTGAGAGAGCCCCATTATCCAAACTGGCCTATTGATGAGTCTCCTGGAACAGTAGAGCCAGGAGGCAGGGAGCCGGGTCCCCATCCCCGTGGAACGCACCACATGAGCTTGTGAAAACCACAAAACACATCTTCCTATGTTCGCATTCCCTCATCTGTTAAATGGAGAGGAGCCCTGGACCCTGATGCAGCTGATGGGCCACCCACAAGACAGAATGCGAAAACAATAAAGAACACAACAAACGTAAGTTTACACACTGTCCATGTGGGAGGAAGATGATAGAAAAAGAACAGTACTGCATAAAAACCTTGTAGTCTGGTACAC
Organism: Proteles cristata cristata; assembly: GCA_017311185.1. Taxonomy (NCBI): domain Eukaryota; kingdom Metazoa; phylum Chordata; class Mammalia; order Carnivora; family Hyaenidae; genus Proteles; species Proteles cristata. The sequence continues at coordinate 1,751,146 of JAESUZ010001551.1, read as the reverse complement.
AATAAACTTTAAAAAAAAAAAAAAGCAAACAAAATAATTAAAAGGAGTTCAAGCAATTTGATTGTATATTCTGTCATGAAGAAATGTCAGATGGGTAAAATACATAAGCCATCAACAACTCTCCTACTACCTCTCTATCCATCTCTGCCACTCCCCCTGTACCCAGATCTCAACCTGACCACTCTGTCAAATGCCCAAATAACTACAGAAAATCTTTCATTAAATAATGAGCACCTGACAGGTACTCGCATCTCAGCTTGATCTTAGGACATAGGTAACTAATCGAAGTTCCCAGATCAGTGAGATTTCCACATTCCTCGGAACTGCTAAGATAAAGCAGTAGGCAAGGTCTCTTTTCATCTTTGCACAAGCCAATCATACGTGACAAATACTAGTATCACAGAGTGTTCAACAAAGTGACTGGTGACCACTGTTCAGATAAGTGACACATACAGAAATGTTGACTTGGGTTTTAGGTTTCTATAGGTCACGAAGCATCCATGGCCAAGGAAGAAAACTCCTACCTGACTGGTCATCTTCAGAGTTGGGGCCTTTGAGGGCGCTAGTGATAAATACAGGAGGTCTGCCTGGGCCCAACAAATAACAGATCGGCAATTCATGCCCCACTGATGGCAGGCCAGTGCTGCCATCATCTTATTCCAAAGACAGCATAAAGATTTACACAAATGTCAAGGCTCGATGTCACTCTGCCGCCACGGAGCTTACTATGTGAGTCATACAAAGAAGTCATCCCCTCAGGAAATAGCTTTCTAGAAAACACCGAGTCCTCTTCTTCTTTATTAATATGTTTTCTAATGATTTTTTTCCCTACAACAACTTCCTCTCAGAGGCTAAAGACCCTGAAAGTATTGTACCTTTTCAGAACTACCCCTAAAGCTTTATACTTTATAAAAATCTTTCTTCTCCCGTTCACTTCAGAATCTGTAATATCTACCTTGAGGTTGACTTGATTTTAATTGGTCCCTACTAGAAGTCTTCTCCTCAGCTTTTTAGATACGATCTAGACTCAGCAGCATGTTCAAATAGGCAGGAAAGGAATAACATGAGGCTGATGCAGCTTAATATCCAGTGCTCCTGCCGCCTGGGCCCCTGGGGATGCTGGGAGTTGCTGGGAGCCAGTGGTCTAGGTTGGAGGAGGCACCAAGAGGCATTTCTGTTAAGCTTTTCTGGGAGACAGATGGTGAAAGAAAGGGGACTAAATCATTGAACTGAAACACTGAAATAAAAACGTCCCTTTGTATCTAATTTTTTTAAATTGATTTTTATTTATTTGGGAGAGAGAGAGAAAATCCCAAGCTGGCTCCCCACTGTCAGCACAGAGCCCAACTTGAGACTCAATCTCACAGGTATGAGATCATGCATGACCTGAGCCAAAATCAAGAGTCAAAGCTTAACTGACTGAGCCACCCAGGTGCCTCCTTGCCTCTTTGCCTCTTTTTCTCTTTTTCGTAGAGGACTGGCCTCCCAGCAAATGAGGTAAGCTTCTGCCCTCACAAAACCGGAAACCACCCTGATACAGAAGCAGGCATCTCAGAGTACTTCTCTCAGCTTGTATTCTCCACTGCTCAAGTATTCAATCGTTGAGGAAATTCTGGGTCTTCAAAAATAAAAATTAAAGGCCAGAGAATAGTGAAAAGTGATTTTAAATGTACACCTTTAAGACAGCTGGTGTTCATTGCTATATTTCCCAACAACAAAAAACAAAGGAAAATAAAACCTACAGAACTTTTTGGCTCTTTGACATGTCTTCCCCAACAACCTAAAATCTTCAAATGGATGGGACACTTGGAGTCTCAGAAGAAGGACTGTATTATTACTGTTCCCCACAACATCAGGCCTAAGTGGATTTTTTTATGTTTACACTAGCAAACGGAAAGAGCACACATTTCTCACATGACTGATAAGTTTGCCTTTAACAAAACAACCCTGACCAGAAATTATTAGGAAACAGATCAGCAGCCCCACTGGACTCTGAAGCAATGTAATTAGGTAGTCCAACACTGCATTCTGTCAGAGAACTCTGACAGCCTAATAACCAGATTGTCATCAGAGAGACACTGAAAAATGATACTGCCTTTGTTCCAGCATTAAAAATACCACTGCTTCCTGGGGTTTTTTGTTCCGTACAAATAAGTTTTAAAAAGCTATGAGGGATGTATCCTGTTAGTCTGGATGGTGTTTAAATGATCTCTTCCACTTGAGGGGATGGTGTAGGGAGATATACATATTAGAGATATATAGATATCTAGATAGAAATCTATATATAAATATTATAGATATAGATATCTATAGACTATAGATAGCTATCGATTATAGATATAGATATCTATAGACTATAACTATAGATATAGATATCTATAGACTATAGATTATAGATATCTATATTCTAAATATACAGATATATAATATATACATATCCCATATATATACATGTATATATATATAATATACATATACATACATATACTATACATATATATAAAGTTTAAGAAAGAATTATTCTGAGGATCACCTGCCTGATTTGAATCATTAAAACATTGTGCATTAAAAGGAAAAATACAGACAGGAGTGCTCATAACAATACTAATTCACAATCAGCAAGCATTTAGGTTGTACCAGGCACCGTGTTCACTTCTCTGTGCTCTTGGATTCCTCCCAGTGAACATGAGAAAGAGGTGTAGTTGCTATTTTCAGAGGAGGAAAGGCAACTTAATTGAGACTAAGAAATCCACTTCCACACTCAAAGACACCAACTCTATGTTCTTAGGCACTGCGGTGTGCTGCTGAGAGACAGTTTAATTTTTGGTTTTGATGGGGGGTGGGGTAGGAGTGTGGGGGTGGGAGATGTTCTTTGCCAGAAAATTATTACCTATTTGGCCTCCCAGAAGAGGGTCATCGGGCAGGCACTCTGAAGTGTGGACCATATCCTATGTATCATAGGACATTGGAAGAGAAAATGTTTTGGATTCTTGACACAGATAGGCAATTAAATACAAAAGGACAGAAGTATTAAGAGATAGCCTTGGGTTTAAAAATACTTTAATTAGTCAATTATAAGAAGTTATCCACTAACCTGTACAAGGATAAGCCTTAGGGAGTACATTTCTAAGATGACCTTTGGAGCCCTAATATCCAAAAATTTTACAGTTTTGTCTGTTAAGATATAAATGAGTTATCCCGTGTAAATCAGTGTCAAATTTGCACATGCAAATTGTGTGGCTGGACCACTCAGTAATATCTAAATAAGACCGATTTTTTTCCAGAACACATTAAAATATACCATGCTACTTGAATGCCTAGTCAACCAACTCAGCAGACACTCTAAAGTTTCCAAAGTATTTTCCCACCCTATGATTTTAATCGACACTCACAAGCCTACATTATTTCTTAAAATTAAACACAAAAAGAATCATTCCAAATTTACAAACATAATGTTGAACAAAGGAGGCCACACACAAAGGGGCTTGTTCTATATTATTCCATTTATATAAAATTCAAAACCATGGCAAAAACCAATTTGTGATGTTAGAGTCAAGACCCTGGTGGCCTGGACTGGGAGCAGGGTTGATGGCATGAGGGGGTCACGTCCTATATTTTATTCTGGATGCTGGTCCCTTGGGCATAAACTTTCTGAAAATTCATCAGTGTGTACACTGTGGATTTGCAAGTCTACAAACCCTGTCTGTCATACCTCTATAAAAAGTTGACATAAGACAATCATTCTCTTCCTTCAACAGTTTGCCAGCTAGACCAAGACGAAAATCTATGGTGGCCAAGAAGGTGGGCAGTCTGAAAACACACATCACTTTGACTTTGCAAACTAGAGCTGCTGACTATCTTGTGAGAACCTCTTAGCATTCCGTTCTCTCACAGCATCAAACAATTCATTTGGCAATTCACTATATTAATTCCTGTAATGAAAGTGTGGGGAGGGTTATAGTCAATCATGATGGTGCCCTACAATTTCCAGAAACTGTTTGCGGGGACTTAGACCTGTGAGGCCTTGGCGAGCAGATTTAAGCAAAGCTACAGTGAACTATCACGTGACAGCTCATTAACAACGCATTTAAGATGTGAACACTTGACACATTTTTAGAAGCACCAGTACTGATAAGGTTCATTTCACTTTACCGTAAGTCAAAGATAGACTTTTCTTTTTTTTTCCCCTTCTTAACAATCAATACATTAAACAGTGAGTGGAATCCAGCTTTGTTCTTTGCTTCCATAAACATGAAATATGTAGAAAAGGGAAGTTCTTCAGTTTCTCTTATCCAATCAGATTCCAGCATTTAGGGACCTCAGATCTGAAGTATGGTTTGCTCATATACCACAATGAAATACCAAGGCTGAGTTTATATACCTGTCGGGATAAAACTCACACTATTTCAAGAAATAACCGTTGATTTGGACACAAAAAGTACCATGCAATGTATTAGTGGAGTCACTTGCTCTGTTTTTACTCAAAGCTAGATCACCGGAACTATAGGGCAGGGACGTTATCAGTGATGGTCACAGCTGTATGCTCAGTCCCCAGCAGAGGTACAGAAGGCGCTGGAACTGATTACTGAGTGATTCCTTTCACTAATGATGATGCCAAGATGGGGATAATTAGTAAGTTACCATTTTTGGCCTGAGTTTCTTTATAACACTTTTAATATGTTTAATATTCCAATATAATATGTTTACAAGATATATGCATTTCAAGTAACTCTGTCTCTGCCATTTTTTCAAAAATTTGGATTATTTTCCCTTGCTTATACCTAGTATAAGAGAAGTGAACACTATTATTTATTTTTTAATTTTTTTAAATGTTTACTTATTTTTGAGAGAAAAAGAAAGAGAGAGACAGAGCACGAATAGGAGAGGGGCAGAGAGAGACAGAGACACAGAATCCGAAGCAGGCTCCAGGCTCCGAGCTGTCAGCACAGAGCTCGAGGCGGGACTCAAACCCATGAGCCATGAGACCATGACCTAAGACAAAGTCAGATGCTCAACCAACAAAGCCACCCAGATGCCTTAAAAGTGACCACTATTAAGTTAAAATTATATTATTAAATTTAGAAAACATCTTTTGGTGACACACGAGCCTAAATTCTGAAAGCAATTAATTATTCTTTGTCAACGGAGAGAGGAATTTGGCCCCAAAACTACATTAAAAATCCAACCGGGTAATGACCAACAATCGCAATAATAGTAAAACGATTTACTTTTTCTTTTCTGTCTCTTGTTCAACAATTAGAAGGCTTTGAACAGCAAACAGATACACACTATAGAAACACCAATGTATGTCTATACAAAAATCATACATAATAACTTTGTGTAGCAATAGCCTCTCCAATGCATTTAAAAAATGATGTTGGCCACCTGGGTGATTCAGTAAGTTGAGCACGGGACTTCAGCTCAGGTCGTGATCTCACGGTTGGCGAGTTCATGCCCCACGTTGGGCTTGCTGCTGACAACACTCTGTCTCTCTCTCTGCCCCTCCCCTGCGTGCACGTGTGCTCTCTCTCAAAAATAAATAAAACTTATGGGGCGCCTGGGTGGCTTAGTCGGTTAAGCGTCCGACTTTCGCTTGGGTCATGATCTCGTGGTTCGTGGGTTCGAGCCCCGCGTTGGGCTCTGTGCTGACTGCCAGCTCCGAGCCTGGAGCCTGTTTCAGTCTGTGACTCCCTCTCTTTCTGACCCTCCCCTGCTCACGCTGTCTCTCTCTCTCTCTCTCTCACTCTCTCTCTCTCTCTCCTAGAAATAAATAAAACATTTTAAAAAATTTTTTTAAAAAATAAATAAAACTTAAAAAAAAAAGTGATGTGGAAACAGACCTTCGGGAATAAGTGTTCCTTCTAGCACTTCCAAGATGCACCCAACCAATCATATACACTGTGGGGCAGGGGGAAAAGTCACCCAAATCAGAAGGCAAAAAGAAGCCCAAGATGCCACGTGGCCTCTCACCCACACGTTATTGGCAAGTTCCATTTCCTCCCACCAGCACAGGATGCCTTCCTACCCTGGGCTCCCATTTTTGGCTCTGCCTCAAGACAGACCCACTCAAAGCCCAAAAAACCCCTGCATGTAGTCTAATGTCAGCAAGCCCCTGAATTCTGACACCTCAGGCTACTAAATACTGCAGTAACTTGTTCTCTGTCCCAGCCCGATTACTATTGCAGAGAAAAACCTCTCTTTGTTGTGACAATTTTTCCTGTCCCTCGTTTCAAATGGCTCCGGAGTAGATTCGGGTGCTATTTTCAGTACACGAAGTGAATATCCTATTTACTCCACTGCATTTCTGTGATATGGATGCGTGGCTACGTGGTTGCTACTGTTCGTTCTGGCTGCTTTAGACCCCACGTCTACTTTACACACTCCAACCAGCATCCGTGCGTGCTCACGTGAGCATTTCATGAAAAACCCTGTGGCCACAAGCCTAATCGTTGCAGCAAACTGGATACTATGAAGGAAGAATCACTTCCTCTAAAGTGTAACCATTAACTAAAAGGAAAGCCTGGTGTGACATGAGTCACCTGGACCACGAGTAAATCATAATCCTGCAGGGTGAAGAAGGTGGCTACCTAGGAAGTATGATGTCAGAGGGGCTCCATCTACCCTGATCAATTAATCTCTCTCTTCCTGTGAGACAGAACAACAGTATTCCAAAGATAAAAGTCTGAAATGCGAATACACCCAGGTAAATTGTTCTAAAACTTCAGGAACTCATAGACTCCTTTCCTGATTCTTCTATCTGTGTGTGAAGCAATGTCCTAGCATTAATATAGTATTTTTCTTTTAATCAACTTAATTTTGCTAAATGAAGGTTTTGGAAAGATAGCTCCATACTGCCGCTGTATATATTCGCTATCATTTGTATACAGCCAATATCACTTGCCATAAATGGAAGAAACTTCAAAAAAATTAATGAGACCAACCCAAAAAGTACCCATTCATGTACTATGTAAAATCATCTCATGTACCACGTGAACACTGTAAAAAACTATTGGTTTAATTTCACACTATAGAGTCCGAAATGAGTGATATCAGGATTCTCACCAGCCCCCAACCACCAAACAGACGTAGGAAGCGCATGGAGAACCTGCAGAGGCCTGTGTGAAGGCTGCATGCCTGGGGCTGCAGGTGCCGTGTGGGGTGCGTGTCACGAGCCATGAGAAACAAGGGTACGAAAGAGCAGGCTGTTGGCTACTTCACAATGATTTCCATCTGGGTCTGTCCCCATACATGTGTCATGGAGAAAGTCTATTGTGTTGTTTCATGTGAAGGCCTTTCTCCACTTCCATGCCCCATCTCCTTTACGCGTCTGAGCTCACAAATTACCCGTCACAAAGAAATCGCACTCTGTTAATAGGTCTCTTCATTGTGACTGACAGTGCAGAACAAATATCAATCCCTGTGCCGAGACCAAATTTCTGGAATACTAACAGGGATTCCCAGTAGGAGGAGACACATTACCTAGAGGTCACCCCAATAACTCCTGGATTAAGCTCCTGAATTCTGCTACTTCTTGCCATATTCGCCACAAGGGGCCATATGTTCTAGCTCTCCCCGTCTACCTTCTCTCCAAACAGACTCTCAGTTCTCTGATCAACTTTCCATTGCTCTTAACACCTTGCTCTCAGCAAAACAGGTGCCTAATGTATACAAAAAGCAAGTGAGTGAATCTGAATGCATCAGCCATAAATGAAAGAATGAATGAGTGAATGAAAATAAATCAGCTTTGCACCTGCACACCCAAGGCACACTCCAAATTATCCCAACTCTGGAGCACCTGGGTGGCTCAGTCGGGTGAGCATCTGACTTCGGCTCAGGTCATGAACTCAACGGGTTTGTGATTTTGAGCCCCGCATTGGGCTCTATGCTGATAGCTCAGAGCCTGGAGCCTGTTTTGGATTCTGTGTCTCCCTCTCTCTCTGACCCTTACCCACTCGTGCTCTGTCTCTCTCTGTCTCAAAAATAAATGAACTATTAAAAAAATTTTTTAATAAAAAAAAAACAAATTATCCCAACTCTGTCCAGAATTATCCAGGGACAGAGAAAAATCCTGTCAGTATGCCTTTTCAGAAAAATGACAAGCTCCCCTTCCCTTGCCCTAGCTGTACAAAGATCTGCCACATTCTCTCTTCAACTGACTCCATCTTACAAACCATGCAATCTTGGTCAAGTTACTTCACTTCTCTGAACTGCAGTTCCCTCATCTGTTAAATTTTGAAGAAAAATATCTGTCTCATGAGTTGTGATAAAGATTAAATGAGGGGCCCCTGGGTGGCTCAGTTGGTTAAGCTTCCGACTTCAGCTCAGATCATGATCTCACAGTTTGTGGGTTAGAGCCCCGCGTCGGGCTTTGTGTTGATGACTAGCTCAGAGCCTGGAGCCTGCTTCGGATTCTGTCTCTCTCTCTCTCTCTCTCTCTCTCTCTCTCTCTCACCCTCCCCTGCTCATGCTGTCTCTCTCTCTCTCTCTCTCAGAAATAAATTTAAAAAAACATTTAAAAAAAAAGATTAAATGAGAGATTTAAAGAGAATTGACTACCATATTGCCTAGAATAGATCATAAGCTAAAGATGTTGGCTACATTTTTGAATGAGATCACAATACCAAGATAAATATCAATAGCATAATGGTTCCATGTTACAGTGTAAAAAACACATGCTTTCATTCACTGTCCTGATATCTCCCTGGTTTGCCAGTGTTAAGAAGAAAATCCCAGGACCCAAATGGTATCAGTTAGGTTAAGACCCCAAGTCCGTAAACCAAGACTTAATAACCTAGCGTAACTGCAGTTTCAACCCCCAAACAATGTAACTTTTAGCCAGTCGACTCGGGAATTTCCTGGCCAGCACTAGGAAGTTTACCAAGAGACCCTTTTCCACTCCCCTTGAGGGAGATCTTGCCTAAAACACTGAATTCTTGGCTAATAATTTCCTCCCCCACAACCTTTAAAAACCTTTCTTTTTCTGTGGCCCTTTGGAGTTCCCCTCCACCACTTGCTTAGTTGGGATGCTGCCTGACTCATGATTCATGAATCGTTTAACAAAGCCGATTAAATTTTTTTTAATATACTCAGTTGAATTTTTGTTATTTAACACTAGAATCAGAGTTTTTAATGTTCACAAAGAAAATGGAGCAAATGAGCAGGTCCCAGTGACATGAACAGGCACAGCATATGTACAAACAGTTCTTCACAAATGCATCTTACCAGGTGTATCCTGGGTCAATGATGACCACAATTCATTCCCATTTTGAACCCCCCCCCTTCATTTTTCACTTCATTCTTGCTCTGACTCTCCTACACTTATAAAGTCCATAGGGTGTCCCTCATTTCTTTCTTTTTTTTTTTTTTTTTACAAATAGTTTATTGTCAAATTAGTTTCCACATAACACCCAGTGCTCATCCCCATGAGTGCCCTCCTCCATGTCCCTCATTTCTAAATCAGAAGGATGAGAACCTGCAGCCACAGAAGGGGAAGTTTAGGATCTGAGCCCTGTAATATTTTCCAGGCAGAAATCAATCTCCCAGTGCCTCTACCCAGGAGATGGTGACCTACTCTGACATCTCAGCTGCTGCCCCTCTGAGCAGATTCACACACCTCTTGGCTAACGCCCCCTTGGGCAGGCATCCGGTCATGTTTACAGTTATTCATTGTGACTGGCTCTACACGGATAGTGCCTTTGGTGTCAAACTGAAAGGCCCTGTAGACCTCTAGCCCAAGACAGCCAGAAGATAGAGACATACATTAAATAAGACACAGGCAGAAACATAGCGTCCACTTTCTGGAAATGGAAAGGGACCAAAGCAGACCTGCTAGAGTCCTCCAGAGCTCTAGTGTGGGGAGGCCCACAGCAAGGGCTCAAAAAAATTCTGAGTTTCTTCAGGATCCGAAAGCTTGCCAGAAAGCTTCCGTAGGTGTCTACAAGCTGGTATGTCAGCAAGGAAAAAGATGAACTGCTTTGCGGGGGAATCCTCTTGAACCAGAAGGACGGATGGATATGCGTGCTAGGTGCCAGGAAGCCATCCTGAACCTTTAAGCTAGTGCACATCCAGTGTGATTGTGTGCAACTCTCCGTGGAAGAGAATCGCTCCGAGAACGCAAAGTGGAGAAGCCCCCTTCACCATCTGTATTAATCTAAATGCAGAGTTATGGGGGGAGGGGGGAGAGAGTGAGAAGAAGAGATGGCCTCCAGTCCTCTGAATCCACTATAATGAACACTCTGTGTTTAAACAGGGCGAACTTGCATTTCCTCGAATGGCATTCAGACACAGTCACATAATTGAGAGTGAATCCAAGAACTCTAAAAAGAGCGGCACCTTTCCCCACTGACACAGCTGTACTGAAAAATCAACCCATGGCTCTAAGGGAAATGAGAAAACACAACTGGTGATTTCTGGCAAGGCATCCAATCTTCATTTTTGTGATCCCTCAATTCTCAGTTCAAGTATAAACAGACTTTTTTCTTCCCCCTGAAGTAGGGAGAGGATTAGGCGGGCAGGACGCTCTCTGAGTTCTGCGTAGCGTATGTTCATATGCTTTCCTTTTGTAGCATTTATGGATTCATTCTGGAGTAGGGTTAAGCTGGAGCAAAGCAATTTGGCGTGCTTGCATTTGCTTTATTGCAAGTGCAGTCTGCAGGGGCCACCCTGACCTGAGCGGCAAAAAAAAACAACTTCCTGGAACCCTGAGGGGGATGCTGATTATTTTCCTTTCAGGGATGCTCCAGCTGAGACTTCCTCCTTACAAGACAGAAAAATAGCTTCATGCAAATTATCCTCAGGAAAGTGGGTGCCCCGGGGAAAAGAGTGATCATTATCGCACAAACTTAATTTCTGACCAACGTCAACGGTCAACATCGCCCTGCGGTATCAGCACTGCTACACAGCCTCGGGGTCAGCGTTCCAATCCATGACAGCCTGAGGACCCCATTCAGTGACAGATGGGACTTCCCCATCTGTATGTCCTCTTCTGTATGCTACAGCACTGCTCTGAATAAGGGATTGGTAGAAGAATTTTTAATGTTCTGCAGTGCAAGTTTAAAAAGCAATACGTAATCATTTTTAAGTGGAAATACGTCCCATTTCTTTTAAACATGTCTACATAGAAAACTGACTGTTAAGACACCCCAAAATGCCAGAGGCGGTGATCCCCAGGCAGTGGGATCTTGAGCAATTTCTATTTGGTTCTCGTTTGCTAATCCATTTCCCAAAGAAACGAAAATGCAAATGTAGTATTTTTGTAATGCGAATAAAGTAATTGTAAAGTGGTTTAAAGATAGACTGGCATTTACAAAAGAGCGTTTCTGTCTGCAAAACAAAGAAGCATTTCCATTAAAATAATAAAATTGACCTGCACCGTAAAGAAAGAACTCCCACATAGCTCATGGTCCACTTGGCTACTATTACCATCACTGACTCTTCTTAAGTACCTGCTGTATGCTCTGCTCTGCATGGGGCATCAGTACTGGGCTAAGTAACTCAGGTAATAACTAAGTTATATACACCCTTGGGACCCTCCGCGTGTTACTGAAGTTGGAGAACCTGAAGAACAGCATTTAACAAGGGCATTAATCCGTCCACCTGGCCTACGGGGCACCTTGTCAGAGAATCTCTCCCAATCCTGCTGAGGGGGATTAAGTAGAATTAAGCAGGCAGCCAGCCAGGTGGACCCTGTGCCGATGCCAGCAAGTGTGGGCACCTGACCTAGATCAAGCGATTCAGATACTTGCCCCCCAGGAAAGAGGAAGTGGAATAATCCCTGTCAGTCTCTATCTACCCCTTAAGTGGGACAGAGGGAACAGCAGGGATAGCCACGGTGCCCCCGGCTACATAGAGCAGAGCAGCCGGGATGCAGGGAGAGGACGTGCGGCCCGAGCCGTCACTATGAGTTAGGATGGAGACACTGAGAGACCGTGTGGCTTATCCATGTACCTGTCCTGCTCCATCTTTTGTTGCTTTTGTTTGGTTTGTTTCTTAAAAACAAATGATTCTGAACTAACAGGGAGTTAGAAGTGCCGAGGTTATGACACCCAGCATGGCTGATTCCCTCTCTGGTCCTTTCTGCAGATTTCAGCTACAATGTCTTAAACCCAAGCCCTCCCAGACCAGCAAGTACGAAAAGGTCTGCTCTGTTTTGCCTCCTGTTGCAATAGGACTTAACTTTTAATTATATATGTGTTGTTTACTATTACTGTTATTGTCCCCCTCCTTAGATGTAAAATCATCAGCGGGGACCCACGTTTCTTGCACCTCCTACAGCACATTCCTAGCACGTTCCAGGAGGTCAGGGGTAATGAAAGCATCAGTTAGTCAACTGTATTAATATATATCCAGTCACTCAATATACAAATAATCACTAAGCACTTAAAATTTGTAAAACTTGGTCCTCTCTCCATAAGGAACTAATGCCTCAAAGAAGGATATTAGGTATATATGAAGATAAGAAATATCCACAGAGCAGATACCACTAAGGGCTTATCCAACATACAACCCCTCTTCTGCCTTAAAAGTAAAACTTAGGGATGTCTGGGGGGCTCAGTCAGCTAAGTGTCTGACTTTGGCTGAGGTCGTGTTCTCACAGTTCCTGCATTCAAGCCCCTCATCCAGCTCTGCATTGACAGCACAGAGCCTGCTTGGGACTCTCTCTCTCTCCCTCTCTCTGCCCCTCCTGTGCTTGCTCTCCCTCCCTCTCTCTTAAAATAAATGAATAAACTTAAAAATAAGTAAACTTAAATTTTACTGGAGTGTCCTCTGTCCACGATGCCATATGCCCAGTGAAGGTGTGGATTAACCCAGCTCAGTGGTAAATCCTGATTAGTTTAAGAAGAGAAAGGGTTACAGCTGCTCAGATATCATCTCTTTAACCCCTAAGGGGCTAAACAGGCAGAACAGGGTCAAGACAGCCAGAGCTCCCACTCATACCCCCAACACATGCACACGCACGTACATTCCCATACACCAGCCACATCCAAATGTGAGCAGCCTCTTCTGTTTACTTAATGTGCTGACCAAACATTATCATTTTCTATGTGTACCATGACAAGAACACATTTAGACTGGAAAGCACCCAATCTAGGCCAATCAAGGTAATCCCATCCCATGTGCCACGGCCTAATTTAGAAAGGAGTACATGCAATCAGCCAAACATCACCTAAGGAGAAGGCTGCAAGAGGGGTTACAGGAAAGGTCACTTGTTTTTAAAAAGGAATACAAAGGAAAGTTTCTCATGCCAAGGGATGCTACCATATGTACAGGTGACTCCCCAGAATGAAGCAGCCATCTTAGAACCAGGAAGGCACCTTGGTCTGAGGACCAAGTCAAAACGGTGAAGATGGTAGAGGAAAAAAGCAAGAAATGGAAACTTTGATGACATTGGTGAGCCATTGAATGAACACAAGCTGGAGCTATCCAGTTGGGATATCTTGTTCTTGAGATAATTCGTTTTCCTTATTCTGATGGCTTTTATTTTGTGTTCAAAAGAAAGTTGGTAGAGAAATTCACAAAATAATTGACAAAGCTTAGCAGTCTGTCAACAGCTTGGTGCTCAAAATCCTCTCCCTGCTGCACAGTGACAACCATCAAAGACACCCTGGTGGGTCCTCAGTTGCTTGGCACCAGGGAAAAGTAGATTGAGGCTGGATTCCAGACATTCAGAGCCCAGGTTCTATAATGCCTTCCCATCAATCATGGCATCCATGGAGCTCTGCGGGTAGACATGGACAGGGTGGGAAGCTTTAATTTCTTTTAATTCCCTTATTGTTTAAGCCATTTTGAGTTGACTTTCTGATTATTTGCAGCCAAAAGCTTCTTGACTGATAAATCTATCTTCATACAATTAGCAACAAATTTATGTGACTCCTTGGAGCCAAAGACTCAGGAGAAAATGGTGCAGAGATATGTGGTCCTACCCACATTCCTCCAAATCTTCAAATGATGGGTCTTAAGTGAATTTCTCCCAAAGAGGAAGATAATTGAAATGCGAGGAAAAGGATTAACCATGTGATCATCTGACGCTCTCTCCATCACGAGAGTCATAAAGAACACCACAAATGCTAACGCATTACCTTGTCTCAGTAGTGGGCAGCATATTTTAAGCATACCAACTTTACTTTTTGTTATGCTTTCTGTATATTTCCCTTTCTGATCTCAGGAACTTCAACAGAGTTTGCATTTCCTTTGTCCCGAAGTAGAAAGTACTAGAAGGCAATCCCTAACCCCCACCAAATCTGGCCCTTGAAGAGCCAAAAATTAAGTCCTCCATTAAGAGAAACCTTGCGCTGCACGTAGCCCCAGTCCCAGTCCCAGGAAAGGCCTCAGACTGTTCAAGGCTAAAGCCATCCTCCGACCGCCCCCAGTTCACCTAATCAAAAAGAAAAAAGAAACACTCCTATGGTCTGAGTCAAGGCTGGGAACTGCAGATACAAACTAGCCAATTTCTCACTGCTTGCCTGAACCCCACGTGGGCCCTTTGAACTCACCTCATAATTGGTCATTTCCAGAGGATTCTCAAAAGTCATGATTGGGTCCCACCAAAAGTAATGAGCACCTCACAGACACTGAATGGCCAAAGCTGTTACCAGCAGTGCTGTACAATTGTCATTGGTGCTTATGTGATGATGCTATGTGTATTGTAACACCCCCATCCCTTACTCCTTAAAAACCCTGTTCGCTATTGTTCTTGGCTTTACCTTGCTGCCACTACACCGGTAGGCAGGTGAGCCACTGCTCGAGTTTCTAATAAAGACCCTTTTGTATTTGCATCGGTGCTGGTTCCTTGGAGGTCTCTGGGACTCGCGATTTGGGCACAACAGCCCTCACTGAGGATTTTTCTTTCGATAGCATAAATTCATGGAAAGGCACGTTGGTAGACACTAGCAGATAAGGGTAGGGATAAAAACAAGTTTGGATTGTGCTGTTTAAAGCAGTTCTGTTTCCTTTCATCTTGTTTGGGTGGGATTGGACCTTCCTCCTACTGGGGAGAAGCTGGAGGTTTTCCAGTTCCTAAAAGTAGTAGAGGCTGGTACTCTGTTCTGAGGCAGATTTCTAGGGAGGTGATGGGACCTTTGATGAGAATGGTGAGGGGATGCTGGGAAAATACTGGGCCCCTGAAATCCCAAAGAGCCCAACCTCCTATGGAGAGATACAGCAGGGCCACCCAACATCGCATGGACAAGGAACCTCATAGAGTAACCAGCATGGACTAAGAAACAGAAGGCCTTTTCTTGAATGTTCTGTTTGTAGAGGCCAAGAGTAGGCATCCCCAAGATGGGCAACTTTGCCATGATAATTATTTTCAGCTGAAAAGCAATTGAGGGGCACCCAGGTGGCTCAGTCAGTTGAGTGTCTGGCTCTTAATTTCGGATCAGGTCGTGATCTCGCAGTTCGGGAGATCAAGCCCCAAGTCGATCTGTAAGCTGGCAGTGCAGAGCTTGCCTAGGATTCTCTCTCTCCCTGTCTCTTTACCTCTCCCCAGCTCTTGCTCTCTCTCTCTCTCTCAAAATAAATAAATAAACCTTTTTTAAAAAGGCAATTGAAACCCAGAAGATTTGAGAAAAGCTCTCACCTAGGAGACAGGAGCAAAGTAAGACCTCTTTCATCAAAGTCATTTCTTTGTCCCACTGCTTCTGAGTGGCCCAGCAAACACTTGTTTACCACACATATTTCCTCTTTTTCATCTTCCTGTGAATTGCATTCCTTCCCTTTTGAGTCCCAGACCCTCTACTCCCATCTCCTTAACTCAGAATGATACATATTCCTCATTTTGCCTGTCGGAGTTTCCATGTCTATGTGGATTCTCCATGTGTGAAATTAAATTTGTTTCTGTCTCATGTCAATTTGATTCTTAGTCCTCTAGATGGTCCTTGAAGAGAACAGGAAAATCTTGCCCCCCGAACATGTGCTATGGCAGACATGTCCCACTTCTGCATCAACAACACTAAGTGAGCAGACACCCCAAACACCACTAAGATAGAATTTTCCGAAATTTTGAGGGGAAAAAAAACTGTAATGAGGTATGCATGTATGCATGATTAAAATTCAGGCATACAACACTCAAAACAAGTTTTCAGAATTAAACCTTTAAATCAGAAAGCAGAGTTGGTTTGTATTTTTAATTGGTTTAACATGTCATGAGCTCCCAAAGGACACCACATTGCCGAGCCCAATCCCCACTAGTTACTCAATATATTCCTGCGAGTTCTGCTACCTTAGAAAGGGAAAATTTACAGTAAGATAGACAGCTCCACAGCCGTGGACATTCCTGGATATTTTCAAAAAACATCCAGATAAAAGGCAATAACAAAATGCTTTTATTTTAATTCTCTGTAAATAATGCCACACCCCTTCATGGGAAATGGACTAGATTTCCCTCACTGTGCTGGGAATTAGTGACGATGGAATATAAAGAAATGAAGTGCCCTATATGCATGGCACTTTAAATGGTTGAGATTCCCAAATAATACAAAAGCATTTTGAAGTCACACATGGGACATGAAGTGAAAATGTTCTTGGAGGAAATCTTCTCTAATAATACTTACCTACTTCAGAGAGTGCTGGGAAGCTCTATTAACACCAAGAGAATACTTTTAGATCTTCAAATAAAAGGACTATAGAAATGCAAAGTATTATTATTATAGTTCTGAAATAATTTCACACCTAGGGATGAGAAAACCCCAGGCCAAATTTTACTGCTTCTCTCCCGCCTGATAAACAAGAAATGCCACAAGCAGGGATGGGGGAGGAGGGTGGAAAGCAAATAGAACAAAGACATCAAAGTTCTTCTCTTTTCCTTGAGCTTTCTATTCCCTCTAGATGTCATTTTAGAGGACTCAGGAGGAAAAAATGAGTCCCTTTAAGGTCAGGGTTAAGTACAGAGACAATGTTCTCATTGCCTTTTTTTCTTTTTTAAACCGGATAAAGTAACTACCAACTGAGGTGAAAAAAATACCCTTGTCCACTTCTGTGGGGCAGAGTTCCTCCCAAAGCACTGGCCAAACTTTAAAATGGCCCAATAAATCATTACCTGAATCACCCAGCAGTGCAATCTCTCTTAAGAGGTCAGAAAGCAGCTGCTTTAACCAACACCAGGATTTCTGCTTAGCCACTAAGAGCACAAGACTGTCATTTGTTGCTGCTGATGGTGGTGATGCTCTTGCTGATGGTCGTGATGGTGAGGATGGTGATTATGGTAAGGGTAGGACACAGAAGAGAAGTCCTCAAACCCTGCTCCTCAGTGGAATCGTCTGTGGAGCTCTGTAAACTAAAGATTCGTGGTCCCCATTTCAGATCTGCTGATTTTGAGTCTGAAGATGGACCTCAAGTTAGTGTTTTGTTTTGCCGTTAGGATAACAACTGAAGTGACAGGACTTGCAAACAATGTCATGATTCAGAATGCAGGCTCTGTAGGGGCACCTGGGTGGCTCCATCAGTGAGGTTCTGACTTAGGCTCAGGTCATGACCTCGCCCCATCTTGGGCTCTGTGCTCAGAGTGTGGAGCCTGCTTGGGATTCTGTGTCGCGCGTGCTCTCTCTCTCTCGCTCTCTCTCTCTCTATCTATCCTTCCCCTGCTTGTACTCTGTCTCTCTCTCAAAAATAAATAAAAACATTAAAAAAAAAAAAAGAATGCAGCCTTTGTAGACAGACTGGTTGTAGCCTAATTCCAATTCTGACACTTATTATCTGTATGATTCTGAGTAAAACACTTCAACCTTAAACCTCAATTTATACAACTATAAAATGGAAATGCCAGTACTATCCACACCTCATAAGGAAGACACCTAGGAAACTAAGCAAATTTTGAAAGCTGATGTTAATTCCAAGGAAGACCAAAAGTTATATGTTAAAGAAAACATTGCCAACCAGACCAATGTGATGATGTAAGTATTACATATTGATTTAAACAAAATTTGTAAAAGGATTATGTTAGGAGGCTATGGGCACCAGAAGCGGTGAGGGTGGTGAGTGTCAAAGAGCCATTGCTGAAATTGATACAGCAGGGGAAAAAAAAAAACCATACAAGCACATTATTTGGAAACAGAGATAAACACAGGAAGTATCAGAACTGAAAGTTGCCAATTGGGGGGGGGTGGGCGTTGGAAGGGTGGGAGAAACGCAGGAGGAGGGGGTCGGTGTTGCAGCTTTTCAGTATTTGCTTTTTGGTGCTGTTTTATTCAAACCACATAGATAAGTTGCTTTGATAAAAATGAATTTTAAAAGATCATTCAGCATCCCTCCTCATCAGGGAAATACAAATCAAAACCACACTGAGATACCACCTCACGCCAGTCAGAGTGGCTAAAATGAGCAAATCACAGAACTCTAGATGCTGGCGAGGATGTGGAGAAACGGGCACCCTCCTACACTGTTGGTGGGAATGTAAACTGGTACAGCCCCTCTGGAAAACAGTGTGGAGGTTCCTAAGGAAACTAACAATAGAACTCCCCTATGACCCAGCAATAGCACTGCTAGGAATTTACCCAAGGGATACAGAAATGCTGATGCATAGGAGCACATGTACCCCAATGTTCATAGCAGCACTCTCCACAATAGCTAAAACATGGAAAGAGCCTAAGTGTCCATCAACGGATGAATGGATCAAGAAGATGTGGTTTATCTATACCATGGAATACTACATGGCAATGAGAAACAATGAAATCTGGCCATGTGTAGCAACATGGATGGACCTTGAGGGTGTTATGCTGAGCGAAATAAGTCAGGCAGAGAAGGACAAATATCATATGTGTGCACGTATAGGAGGATTAGGAGGAACTTGACAGAGGACCAAGGGGGAGAAGAAGGGGGGAAATGGTGGGGGAAAGGGAGAGAGGCAAACCATGAGAGACTCTTGAATGCTGACAAAAACTGAGGACTGATGGATGTGGGGGGGAGAGGGGGATGGGCATAGAGGAGGACACTTGTGGGGATGAGCACTGGATGTTATGTGGAAACTAATTTGACAATAAAGTATTTGTAAAAAAAAAAAAGATCATTCATAACATGTATAATATCGGACATCGTCACATACTAGGTTTACTGTAGGGTTTTTCGATCGACCAAAACCTGCTTTTTAAAAACTCATTGATATCCCTCCAATCGCACCACCAAAATGTCTCGTCCTTGAAAGTGTACAATCACCGCTTACTATATCCCTGGTACACTGGACGTTCTAAAAAGGCATTTGCTGAACTGAACTGAGGATGGCAGAAAGACACTTAGGTAAAGAAAGAAGTTGCTCTGGGCCACCAAGATCTCATCAGGAAAGAGGCGGGAGCTTCACCTGGGGTGTCTGAGGTGAATGGTGGACAGTCCAGTACCGTGTACTTAGCAAAAATAAAACTGTCGCCACCCAACTGTAAAGGGGTGAAGGGAAGGAGCAGTTCCCAGAGAGCGGCAAGAGTTCTAGCCACAGAGTTCTAGCCACAAAAGGGAAGCCCTCGGCGGGAACAGCGGTCCTCCTTACAGGGTTAAAGCCACAACCAACCGGAGCACGGCAAGGAAGGTCAGGAATAATATTCCAACCTCGTGTTCTCGGATTTTCACCCAGTACCTTCCATTGGCTAATTCAACAAAAAGCTGGAGAGCTAGGGAGCCCAGGTTAATGACAACAACCTTAGCCCCCTGGGGCATAGATCCTTTCAGAGGAACAAGAAGCTGGAGGCACAAACAGAATATCCAACACAAGCACGAGGCACAGTTCTGTTTTTATTTTTTTTTAAGTTTATTTATTTTTAATAGAGAGAGAGAAAGTGCACAAGCGGGGGAGGGACAGAGAGAGGGGGAGATACAGAATCCTAAGCAGGCTCCAGGCTCTGAGCTGTCAGCAGACAGCTCGACACAGGGCTCGAACCTACAAACCTTGACGTCATGACCTGAGCCAAAGTTAGACACTCAACTGACTGAGCCACCCAGGCATCCCTGTTTTTATTTTCGTTTTTAAATTTATATCCTTTTTCTACTCAGCCTTATTTAAAAAAAAAAAAAAAGCCCTTGATTTTTTCAACCTGTTTAAGAAATAAAAATGGCGGCATCACCATCATCATCATCTGCTGGGAGCCACGCCAACCTTGCTGGGTGACAGTAACAGTGAGGAAATGGCAGTGTTTGCACAGCTCCTGCCATGAGAAGCAAAACTGGTATCTCCTGCTACTACTGGCTCATGTTGGAAATGAGTCTGCTGGTATTGACTAGGCCTCATAATATTCCAAATCAGACCGATATTCCCCACACAGATACCTCATAAGGAAAAGCATATTCCTGCCTCTTCAAATGAGATTTTAGATGAAAGCACTGTGGATGATTGTCAAAAGGCTCTTCTTATGGGCCTTATAGACCCACGACTTAGATAATAAAGGGGGTTAAGAACACAAGAGTTACAACTGAGCCTGGCCCCCAGACAAAGAGCCTAATTCAGAGTTAAGGAACAGATAAGGGCAGAACTTAAGTTAATACTTATACCTTTTCTAACTGGTGATGTATGGCAGTCCCTTCCCGAAGGCCTACTTTCTGCAAACACCCTCCCTTACACTGGCGGATGGGATGAGGATAGATAAGAGTAGCTAAAACGTAACCCAAAAACAAAGGCCGACACATTTAGGGCCTCCATGGTGCTTACAGATTCAATATCAAGTCAAAAAAGTTTCCACAAACAACTTATTAACCAGCTCAAAAGCATTCGTCCTCTTGAGAGCCAGACAGAATTACTCTTAGCACGATACACTTAACCTATGACCTAACCTTAGTGTTATTAACTTAGAACAAATGTGTATGTTATCCCGTTTTTCACTAAGAATAGTCTGTTATTTCCTTAGTTGTAAGATTTACTCAACCTCACTCTGATTGGAGTAGTTCTGCAAGAATACTTCTGTAAAACCTGCTTCTGTACACTTTCCAAAGCACCTTATCACAAAGAGTTTTTCATTGTAAAAATTCCTTTTTATGATCTCATGTTATCGTTTGACCTATAAATAAAGACACCAAAACCGACAGGACAGAGATGCCTGCCTGGTGATCAGAAAGAATCTCGGGGCTCTTTCACTCTCTCTCTCGCCGACATCATCCATCCTTCAGGGACCCCTGGACTGGCTGGAGCAAGTCTCCAGCAATCATCATCATCATCACCATCATCATCATCATCATCATCATCATCACCACCATGATTACTCAGCATTTGACAGCTGGCTAAGCACCTTCACATACATTCCCTTTATCTCCTCCTCAAAAGAGTCCAGTGCAGTAGAGAGGGCAAGGCTTACCCCGACTTTACAGGTGAGATAGAGACCTTAAGAAAAGTTAGGTATGTTGCCCAGAATTGTAAAGCTACCAACAGCGGAGCCCAAGCTCTTAACATCTCAGTTGGGGCTCTTTCCACCATACAGGGTTGTCAAGCTACTTACTCACAGTGAGGAGTGCAAGCAAACTTGATGTTCCTGTGGGGGAAAAAAATCATTAACCAACTTTGTTCTAGGCACTGCACATAACACAGAAGAAGTCAACAAACAAGACACAAGGGGAAATGGAGCCAACGTGCCCATTCCGTTCTCAAGAAACCACAAGCAATGCCAGAGACCAGAGTAATTGAATTTTCAATCACATTTTACACATCACTGAAAAGAAGGTGTTCAGTAGGGCAAGAAAAGTGTTCAACAGAGGAATAAAAATTCAGGGAAAAGCAGAGGACTATCTCACAACTTTTGTTTTGGGAGCCCAGAGTAGGTAGAAGGAAATCATGGTCCCTTCACAAGCCCCCTGCCACAGAGAGACCAGGGCCCCAGAAATCGGAGGGAAGACCTCTCTGCTTCTCTCGCCCTTTCCAGCTCTACCCACACATACACACACAGCCTCTAAGAGCTTAGGAAACAGCCACAAATGACTTCTTGTACCAAACCAAAAGGAATAGTGGGAAGTCCAGCAAAATAGCCCATCTTGAAATACTAATTGAGAACGCTGCACCTTTTGTAACCTACTGCAAAATGTGCACTTACTTGCACGTGAAGGAAGAATGTAATGAATGGTATTTGAATGGTAAACCTCCAGACATCTGCCATTTATTCCAAATCTAGCTCCCTAAGGTGTAAGCTACTCTACCAGTTTTGACTTCAGTGGTTGCCAAGCAATAGAAGCCAGTTGGCTAATTTGAGGATTATCGTAAGGAAGTAAGGCACTCAGCAAATCCATGGCCAACTGGAAACTGAGGCTTAGCAACCATTGATCGTCGAGACAGACATGGAGACTAGGGAACGGGAACAGCTAAGGTGGTCCCAGAATAGAGTAGGTATTTTCAGAGCAGAATGCCAACTGGAAAAAAGGAGAAGAATCTCTTGGCTTAAGATTCAACTTGCCACACGAGTACCCACCTAACCGCGCCTAGCGCTAGGCTGAGTGCAGGCCCCTGGGTAAGGCCCCCGCTTATGGCTCCACTAACCAAATCACCTCAAAAGGAAGTAAAGGCACTGTCAGGAAGGGGAAACACATAAAGACCGGGAAAGAAAGGGGAATGAGGGAGACTTCCTTCAGAAGTTCCTTAAGAATCTAACTAGCTAGGGGCACCTGGGTGGCTCAGTCAGTTGAGCGCCGACCTCGGCTCATGGTTCGTGGGTTCAAACCCCATGTCAGGCTCTGTGCTGACAGCCAGCTCAGAGCCTGGAGCCTGTTTCTGATTCTGTGTCTCCTTCTCTCTCTGTCCCTCCCCTGCTCACGCTGTCTCTGTCTCTCAGAAATAAATAAAACATTTTTAAAAAAATTTTTAAAGAATCTAACTACCTAGCAGTCAGATCACTAATTTCTTAAGACGATGTTAATTATTGTCTACACACAGCCAAAGAAAATGTTTACCTTGATGCCTACAAACCTTCAACCTGACAACTTTTACTTCCAGAGCCCTCCCTTCTCATACGATCTGGAAGCTCTCTTTTCACTTGATTCCTAAAGACAAAGCAGAATTAGTCCTGTAGGCACGACAGGCTCTTTGGAAATATCCTGAAGAGTGGGTAAATAATGTGTCCATGGTCCAATAGCTATAAAAGCCAAAATGGGACTGAATCCATGTCTGAATCCGGAATACCAATTTAACAACAAGAGTTTCACAGAGAGCAGAGGAAATGGACTGTGTTGGGTGAAAACCCTCTCCAAGAGAAATGTGAACCCCATAACTGTACCTAAAGATTGTCAAGGTTCTCAGGATTGCTACAGTATCACCAATTCCAAAAATTTATGAGAATTTTTGTCTAAGAAGCTATCAAGATGTGGCTCAACGATCCAGAGATACACAGAGTTATATGGCTTAAAACCATGGCAGAAAAAGTCCAAGCCAACCAACTTTCATGTGCTGGAGTTTAGTCATCCCAAAGCAAATCCTCAAAACAGTGTTTTGAGAGCCCGTGTTCTGATCATTCAAGAGAGGTTTTCTCCAATTTGCCTGTAAAATTCTTCCTTGCCCTCAAAATAAACATTTAAAACTCAAACCCAGAAGTAGATCTGTCATAAAGTTAGGAATAACTTAAAATAGAAGGTAAATCAAAATGGTTTTTCAACTTTAACTAAAGTGGTCACGGTCGTGATTACTGTAATAAAAATGACAGAAGAAAAAACCTAAAATTGTCAAATACATAATTGATGATGAAAACAAATGGAAAATTATGGCATATTTCACTCTGGCCACCAAAAACTCTTGATGAAACTGCAGCCCTATAATTCCCCAGAATGAATTCTTTAAATTAAAATACTTCATGCAGAACAGAAATTAAACAATGAATCAAAGAACAATGCTCTACAGTCATATGATTATAAATACACCTAGCAAAAAGGAAACAATTACATCTTTCCAAGAAAAAAACCAACTCGATTTTAATGTGTCACAGAAAGCTTTTCTGTGGGTACTTTTCCCATTGCTTCCAACTTGGAAGTTCATTGCCGGTAACTCACTTAGAGCCCACAGAGACTGGGCAGGATGAAATGAACTATACTAAACTGGCTGGCTTCCTCCTTCCTCCAAATCTAGCTCCTCCACACAACTGCACAACTGACTCGCGTGATAAATTTCATCCAGCCCAATTCAAATGCCACTCTGCATTTTAGTTTAAATGCTTTATTTGGCCAGCTGGTTTTATTTAACCATCGACTAGAAGCAGTACGAGTGCATTCTTTTTCCATCTAGCATTAATCTTAGTAAACTTAGCTCCAGTGGAATGTCTTAACTGCTGAGAAGAAAGCAAAAGTCAGCAAGCATACAATTGCATTTGGCTACCCTCAGCACATCATTTTATTTCCTCCTGCTCTCTGCTAACTATTGCTCAGCACTTTTGCCTAAGAGGGAAGACAAGCAGGTGGTTAAGGAAGTTGTCCTGTCAGCTATATCTTTAATCCAAGTGTTTAAATCTCTGAATAAAAGAAAAATCAATGTTGTAAAGGCAATGTTTGTCAAGGCCATGTAATAAATACACTTACCCTTACAGACTGTTCTCAATGGATTTTCCTTCTTTGCTGAGCTTCAAAGCTACAAAAAGATAAAAACGAGAGAGGTGAGTTATCTGAGTAAAACAGCAAACGTTTTCTCTCTGAGTGTCTAAGTAGAATCTCCATATGCCATGGTATGTGGTGCTGGCCAAAGAAGCCACTGAGAAAACCCATGCCTCGTACCTCCCTCACCAAGGGGCCAATTAAAGACACTGTCCGTCAAGTGAAAACAGTGCACACATCCACCCAGAAGGGAACCACACAAACTGGTCAGACCTACAGTCAGATCTTTTGGGTTGTGAACTCAGTAGAAGTGGAACGGTTTATAAAGCGCAGAGATGAAAATCAAAGTAAACGTGACGCGGCACACGCAATCTGACCAGGCATTTTATTCGCTTACTTCTTTCATTGTCATCTTTCTCGCACACTCGATTTCCATCTCTCTGAAACAGTTTTATGTGGGGAAGCCTGTTCCATTCATGCGACGTGCATGGCCCTTCCTCACCGCTTGTCCCCATGAGTACACGTGTGCAAGCTGAGAAGCGCAGTCCCCTTTCTCTAGGTAGAGAGAAACCACCCAAATGGGGAAAATCCCACTCGACATTTCAAATAAAAATCTGACTTGGTAAATTAAACTTTCTGTGATTAAAACATGCTTTGTACTGAGCACACATGGAGGTGTGGTACCTTATAGTTTTTTTTTTTCTTAAATGTTTATTTTATTCTTGAGGGAGAGAGAGAGAGAGAACAAGCAGGGAAGGGACAGAGAGAAAGGGGGGAACAGAGAAGTTTAAGCAGGCTTGCTGCTGACAGCAGAGAGCCCAAGACCGGGGCTCCAACTTGTGAACCGCAAAATCACAACCAGGGCTGAAGTCAGCCGTTTAACCAACTGAGCCAACCAGGTGCCCACATTATAGTTGTTAAGTAAATTGCAGTCCACCCTTATTGGAGGTATCGCTTTCTGTGGTTTCAGTTACCACCAGTCAACAGTGGTCTGGAAGCAGACGATCAATTCCCCTTCTGACAAACTATCAGAAGGTCAAAAGTAGCCTAATGCCACTCACGGTGTCTTCATCATTCACCTTACTTCACTGCATCTCGCCAGGCTCTTAATTAACATCACACTTCCTCACAAGAAGGGTGAGTACAGCACTATAAGGTATTCTGAGGGAGATCACATCCACATAGCTTTGTTACAGAAT
Source organism: Proteles cristata cristata (assembly GCA_017311185.1). Taxonomy (NCBI): domain Eukaryota; kingdom Metazoa; phylum Chordata; class Mammalia; order Carnivora; family Hyaenidae; genus Proteles; species Proteles cristata. Next base: position 1,725,482 of record JAESUZ010001551.1, on the reverse strand, counting down.
ATTGTTATGTTCTAATTGATTAGTAGTGATCGTTACTGATCTCTTACTGTGCCTAACTGATACACTAAAAAGCACAGTATGTACAGGGTTTGGTATCCACGGTTTCAGACATCCACTGGGGGTGTCAGAAGGCACCCTTGGTCAATAAGCGGGGGACTACTGTAGTGATGACATTTCAAGGGGCTGATTACTCATGTAATTACTCCATATGGTCAAAAATAATGGAAATACTGCCTCTTTCTGTCATTCTTGGCTAGGTCCCAACATCCCCCTAAACGTGAAGTAGTTGGAAATGGCCAAATAATTCATGATTTTCCATCGTTCTTCTTCTTTTCCTTCAGTGTCCTAAGTACCCATCTTAGCTCTTGCCAAAGAACCCAATACCACAATTATATGACCGCTAAAGAAGAAGCCCAGACTTGGGATGTGATATAAATCTTGGGATACTAATGCAGAAGATAAAGCCCCTCCATGACACATCAGAAATTTCCCCTTCCCTCTGTGTTACATGGCTTGAAATAGAGTTGGGAGAAACATAATTCGAGGTAAACATAATTTGGAGAAGTCTAGATAAAATAGTATAGTATTGCATTTTGTAAAATATGAGACATTTATGGTCTGACAACTGCCTTTCCATTTTAAACACATAGAAATGCTAAACAAAATACGGTGATAATTTATATACATATATCCAAATAGTCAAGTTCAAAAGAAAGAAAGAAGACAAATATGAAAAGAACATGAATGTAAATTCTCTAGAATGAGACATGAATCTTCTTGAAAAGAGCACCCCAAGACCTCAGCAAGATAAATAAAAGCAAATCCCCAGGTAGATACATCAGAAGGAAACCACAAAACACCATAGATAGAAAGTCTTAAAAGTCAACCAGAGAGAAAAAAAACAGACTCCTTGCAAAACAACTTGTCATCGGCAAAAATAAAAGCAAGACAGCAATGGCATAAGATGTTCAAAGTACTAAGGGGGAAAAAAGTTCAACAAAAATTCTATAGCCACGCTAAACCAATTACCATGTAAGAATGATACAGAAATACGGACAGTTTTCAGAGAGAAAAGAAAAAGATTGTTTTCTGCTCACAGTAGATTACTTTTGCTGAAAGAAATACTAAAAGACATAATTGAATAAAAAGGAATTGAACCCAGATGGAAGGAATGAGGATCAAAAAGCATGGTCAACAAAGAAATTAGCAAGCATGATGGCTAATCTAGTAAATTTAATAATAAATAATGGGTGTTGAATAATAATTACTAAGCCTTGGTTATAAAAAACCAACAACAATAACGACTAATTTTTAGGATTTGCAAATAAGGTGAAGTGAGTGGTAGGTCACAATTACATGGAATAAGAGAGGGGAATGAAATACTTAGAAGGAAGAAATAGATACTGATAAACTGTTAAAGATAAGCATTAAAGTTACTGACTAATTTGTTAAGGGTAACCAGCATTTCTTTCTCTGTATATATAACCAAAGACACCCTTGCATATACACTCACAGACATGCATATAACAATGCTTAGAGCATCATTGCTAGAATCCCAAGACACTGAACACAACCCAAACATCTGTCAACAGTACAATGAATACATACATTTTGACAGTCTTACAATGGGGTATTATACAGCTTTGAAAAATCAGTGAAATAGTTATATACATCAACATCTACGTCTCTCAGAAATATGATATAAAACAAAGCAGCAAGTCATAGATAACTATATATATTATATATTATTCCATATATACAACATGTTCAAAATGACAAAAATACATACTATCTTGTTTTAGAATATAACAAAAGTGCCAAAAACCATAAAGAAAAGCAAAGGAATAATTTACACAGAATTCAGGCTACATTTAGCTTGAGGGCAAGGGAGGAGATATAATGAGAGGCATTGGGGTAAAATCTGGAATATGGTAATGCTCTATTTCTTGGCCAGGAGAGAGGTATCTCTATGTTCAGTTTATTATTTTCTATAATAATTATAGTACAATAACTATAAATAACTATAGATATACACTTCCAAAAATTATTTTGTATGCATGCTCTGTTTCACAATTTTAAAACACATAAGAGTATTCACCAAAAGAATAGAAATGTCCAAACCAACAGAGGGAACAATATAGCAAATAGAAAACTCAGCCAATTCTCTAGAGAAGACTGAAATAGAAGCAAGCAGGAAGCAAAGGAAAGCGCAGTGAGTAGAAAACACAAAAGGAAATATTTAAAGTAAGTTCAAATATGCCACTAATCAGTGTAAATGGACTAAATACGTCTGTCAAAATAAATTTTTAAATTGAGTTTTTTAAACCTTGCTATATGATGTTTAGAAGAAACATGTCTAGTGCTCGCTTCAGCAGCATGTATACTAAAATTAGAACAATACAGAGAAGATTAGCACGACCCCTGTGCAGGAATGACATGCAAATTCATGAAGCGTTCCATATTTTTTAGGCAACTGATGAATGGGAAAAGATAGTTGCAAATGACATATTAGATAAAGGGCTAGGATCCAAAATCTATAAGGAACTCATCAAACTCCACACCTGAAAAACAAACAATCCAGTGAAGAAATGGGCAGAAGACATGAACAGACATTTCTCCAAAGAGGACATCGAGATGGACAACAGACACATGAAATGATGCTCAGCGTTCCTCATCAACGGGGAAATACAAATCAAAACCACACTGAGATACCACCTCACGTCGGTCAGAGTGGCTAAAATGAGCAAAATCAGGGGACTTTAGATGCTAGTGAGGATGTGGAGAAATGGGCATCCTCCTACACTGTTGGAGGGAATGTAAGCTGGTACAGCCCTCTGGTAAAGAGTGTGGACGTTGCTCAAAAAATTAACAATAGAACTCCCCTAGGATCCAGCAATAGCACAGCTAGGAATTTCCCCAAGAGATAAAGGAGTGCTGACGCATAGAGGCACATGGACCCCAATGTTCATAGCAGCACTCTCAGCAATAGCCAAAACATGGAAAGAGCCTAAGTGTCCATCAACGGACGAATGGATCAAGAAGATGTGGTTTATCTATACAATAGAATACTACATGGCAATGAGAAAGAATGAAATTTGGCCATGTGTAGCAACACAGATGGAACTTGAGGGTGTTATGCTGAGCGAAGTAAGTCAGGCAGAGAAGGACAAATACCATATGTTTGCAGGTATAGGAAGATTAGGAGGAAGTTAACAGAGGATGAAGCGGGAGAAGAAGGGGAAAAATAGTTGGGGAGAGGGAGGGAGGCAAACCATGAGAGACTCTTGAATGCTGAGAACAAACTGAGAGCTGAGGAGGGGTGGGGAGAGGGGAAGGGGGGTGATGGGCATGGAGAAAGGCACTTGTTGGGATGAGCACTGGGTGTTATATGTAAACCAACAAACTATTTAAGGGTAAAAAAAGAAATAAATAAAACATTCAAAAAAAAAAAAGAAGAAGAAGAAACACGTCTAAAATGTAAAGAGAGTCTGAATGGAAAAGTATAGAAAACTAGACACCAAGCAAATACGAACCAAAAGAAAGCTGGTGTAAATAAAGGCAAAGACAGAAGTTATCAGTGATAAGATACATATCTGCATCAGCTGTCTACTGCTGCATAACAAACTACCCAAGAATTAATGACTGAAAAATAGTAATTCATTGTCTTTCATGGTTTCTAGGGAACAGGATTTCTGAGAGGGTATTGGTGGGCCAGCGTGTCTGTATGCTGAAATACCCCAGGCCTCAGCTGGAAGACTCGAAAGTTGGGCTCTGGAATCATCTGAACCATTCCCTCAAACGTCTGCCAGTTGTTACTGAAGGTCAGCTGAGACCTTAACTGGGGCTATCAGCTGAAATGCCTGCATGTGGCCTCTCCATATTGTGTCCCCCCACAAGTATCAAAAGACAGATACCAAACAAGGGTCTCTGATCATGGTACATTAAAGTTAGATATCAATTATGAAATGAGATTTTAAATCTCTGTTTGAAAATGACAATCTTTAGGACAGTTTCCCTTTTGGAGCTGGGGTTGGGTGGGATGAATCCCACTGCAGAAGGGTCTACATCTGGAGCCCAAATCACCACTTTGGTTGTGGGTGTATTGAATTTGAGGTGCCTGAGAGCTATCTAAGAGAAATGTTCAGGTAGGGAGTTGGATACATGTCTCTGAGACAGAGAGGGGGTTTAGGAGGGAGTTATCTGTGTGTAGGAAGAAATGTGGCTGCGAGTAGGGATGAGGCAGTACCAAGTAGAAAGGGAAGATCTGATCCTTGAGGACGTCCAACATTTAACAGCTGTGTTGAGGAGGAGGATGCCCATATAGGAGAGAGAAGAGTAGCCAGAAAAGCAAAACAAAACCATTACGTGTCACAGAAAGGTCAAGTGATAAAAGTACTAAAAATGCCGAGTGTGAAGGTCACCGAGGAACCCAGTGAAAACTTGGACTAGTTGAGACAGAATTCAGTTTGGAGTTAGGTAAGAAATAAGTGGAAATTTAAATGAAGACAAGTAAGGGCTATCGTAGATATGCGTGGGTGTGAAGGAGAGAAGAGAAAACACCAACATGAAGTAGATAAAGAACTGAACAAGGGTTTCTTTGTGTAGTTTGTAAACAGGGAAAACCTAAGTATGTGTCAGGCTGATGAGAAGATCCAGTTGAGACGAAGAGGCTAAAAGCAGAAGGGAGAGAGAGGGTGACCAGTCCCGCAGGTGCCCAGGACATCAAAGTGCATACGTGGTGGGCCTGATCTTTCAAGAGAGCTTTGGGCTCATCTTGGTCACGTAATGCCTTGTGACAGGCACTGTCACTGTATGGGATTGCCTGATCATATTACTTTCTCCTGCATGTATGTTTTATCTCCCTCATTCGTGTCTAAACTCTTCAAGACCTAGCGCCTCTTGTTCAAAGCAGCCTCACCTGCCTGTGCACTGTGAGCCCCAGATTCTATACCTGTACCAAATCCTCCTTTCGCAAATACCTGTGGAGTCAACAAGTGCATGTGGATTCTGTCATCTTTGTGCACATCTCTGGTGCCCAAGTATTTTCCACATAGGTCTACGTATCCAAAACAGGAGCAGGTCAGGAGCAGGAAACTCTGGTTTCAGTGCCCAAAGTACACACCTCTGGACAAGTCAGGAAGAGCCACTCAAAGGAGGCCTCTCTCTCCTTCCCATGTCTGTCATGACCCAAAAACCCAAGGACCTAAACTTCTCTAGGCCGTGAAGACATGTTCACCTGCAGCTACAGTGCCATTCGCCACTTCCCACTCCCCTCAGGCCTCGCTTATCCCCATTTTGCTCTGGAGCAGACAGACTCTGTAACCCTCAGACGACCTCCGACAAGACAGACTAAATTTCAATCAATCCAAATAGGTTTGGGCTTCAGCTGCTCCTGAAAGACATAAACACAAAGCAGAGCAGTACCGGCCAGTAATACCCTGATTTATCTTGGTGGTTTTTCAGAGCATAGCCACCGAGAAATATTCACCAGCTCCAAGCCCCTCACCCCATTACCCAGCCCCCAGCTCCCTTAAATACCATCTGCAGTTAAATAAGGATCGTTCTCAAATATAGAAACCTCCTTTGCGATTCATCGGCTCCCAAGTCTGGGAACCATCCAGTTGCACTTTACTTAACACTGCCCGGACTTGAGGGATTTTCCCCCCATTGTTTGCACGCTGGAGCCCTCACCTGACTTGACTGCCACAGGAAGGGATTGGTTATTGGCTTTTAACTCTTTAACAAGTATCTACATACCTGGGGTAAAAGGCTGTTCACTCAGGAATGAAGACAAGACACAGGAATGAAGACACTGAATAAATTCGGCCCTCATTTTCCCTCTTAGGCCACATTCAGTGAGCTGTTACTGCCAACAAATTATTGCAACATCCTTTCAAATGATAGCCAGTTTTCAACTCAGAGAAGATTCTTAAACCTTCTCCTACATATCGGTGAAAACCAGGCAGCTGGAAAACATAGCCCTGGTCAAACAACCTGATGATAAATGGATATTTTAAACACTTGGAATTATTTGTAAATCTGCATACTGATTTAAGCACTCACAAGAAACAGCGGCAAAAACACTTGGAAACTTGACATTTCTCAGATATATTCCTAGAAGTTTTATTTCAATTTGTAGGTATGTACTTCTATTAGAATTTCAAATTCAGAATCGGTGAAACTGATATATTTACAGTTCAGAGGAGTGGTTAGGATAATTCTTAGTTTTGTTATTCACCTGGAAAGCTGATCAATATTGTCAAAATATACGTGGGAGTCTTTCCACTAGACCTTAAGTTCAACAAAGATACAGACAACATCAATCTTGTTCTGCACTGAATCCACATCCTCTACAATAGTACCTGGCACATAACACACACTCAATAAAATCTGCTTAATAAAGGAATATTATAAGTTTGCTTTACTATTAACATCGATAATTCTTTTTTTTTTATGTTTTATTTGTTTCTAGGAGAGAGAGAGAGACAGCGTGAGCAGGGGAGGGTCAGAGAGAGAGGGAGTCACAGACTGAAACAGGCTCCAGGCTCCGAGCTGGCAGTCAGCACAGAGCCCGACGCGGGGCTCGAACCCACGAACCGCGAGATCATGACCCAAGAGAAAGTCAGACGCTTAACCGACTAAGCCACCCAGGCGCCCCATCGATAATTCTTTTTTATTAAAGATTTTTTTTGAGAGAGAGAGAGAAAGAGTGTAAATGGGGGAGGGGCAGAGGGAGAGAGAGGGAATATTAGGCAGACTCCATGCTCAGCGCAGAGCCCCACGCAGGGCTCAAGACCATGAGATCACAACCTGAGCCAAAATCAAGAGTCAGACATTTAACCAACTGAGCCACCCAAGCACCCCAAAATATTTTTTATTTTGTAAGTAATCTCTACACCCAAAGTGGAGCTCAAACTCACGATGCCAGGATCAAGAGTCACACACTCCACCAACCGAGCCAGCCGGCATCCCTAAAATTGAAAATTCTTAAGCTAGGGTCAGTTTTGTTTATTTTTGTTCTTTTTTTCCCCTTTTTTTAATTTGTACCCTGGGGCTTTCATAAAATGAAAAGATCTCTCTCTACAGAAGCCTACACTTCCTGTGGCCACACACACACACACACACACACGCACACACCACACCATCGCCACACCTGTTCAATGCTGTCATATTTGCCAGACATCGGAAAAGTAAATTTGCCAAGAATATGAGCTCTGGAAAATCGTTAGGTGACTTCTAACGAGGCGCATACCAATCAGCCAATAATTAGCATGTAAAAATGCAGAGAGCTAGTGCCAAATCAAATTGCATGAAATCTCAGGGAGCATGACCCTGGCCGGGTTAGTGCCCTGGCTACGGGAAGGCAGTGGCTTTGTCTGACCAGCCGGACAGGACTGGGAAGTACCATGGCCAGTCTAATCCCAGGGGGAGACACTCTGACAATGTGACATTTGCACAGGGATGCCCTAACGTGGCCCCAGTATGTTTCCTCAAAATGGGATGGCATTTCAAGTCAAACAGCTCTGCTCCCAATAGTACAAACCCTCCCCAAACTCGAATATAACCTGATTTTGAGAAAAACAGGGTCACCTCAGAGAGAAACTGGGGTTGCCCAGAAGCAATGTAAACATAATCAATTTTTAAGGCAGGTCAAACCAGATATTCAGTGTTTAACCTCATTTGTTACCATTCCATCATTACATAGACCTCAGAGAGCCTTAGTGTAAAAAACCAGTTCTCATTTGAGCAAAATCCTGTTCCCGGAACATCCACACTGGATACTTTTTAATGAAGGCTGAAGCCAGTTACAAAACTGTCCTACCAAAAGGTGTGGAGAGTGACTGTCAGGGCGCCGCGTCCTCACCAAACCCCTGCTGTCTGGAACTGCTGTCCACATGCGAGTCTGTCCAAGGACATACGGCCACTGCTGTCCCTGCTGCTTGCAGCCTACCTAAGGTCACCTTTCTCACACGACCGACTCATTCTAATGGAAGAAGCACAGAGGTTGGAGAACACCAGCTCCCCGCTGTGGTTTCCGCAATGCCCATCTGCCCGCGGGAGCACGCTCGGAAAAGGAGTCCAGGAGGAAGGGCCCATCCTCTGAGCAGGCCCACCCTGGCTCCTGGGGTAAACACTCTGCCTCCACCACATGGCCTGTGTGTGCCTGGCTTGAACCTGTTCTCACTCCCAGCCAAGGGTGACTGTTCCGCCAGGCCCCCGCTCCGCGACAGGGTCAGGCAGCCGCCTGTGTTCCTCCTGGCTCGTGGCCCAGTGCTCCCGTGGCCCAGCTACGTCACTGCGGAGAGGGAGTCTGGGTGTGCCCTCCTCTGAACTCTCCATCTGGAAGATTCTCTGGCCTCCTTCCCTCTCATTTTTAATCTGACAGACACTGCTGGACAGGGAAACTCAGGGTACACCAAAGTTCAGCTTCCCTTCCCTGCTTCTCGGCTGGCTTGCTCATAGGGGCAGAACGAGGTTGGCGGGGACCAGCATGCCAGGAAGTAAATGAGGGTCCCTGACCACCGGACTGCATTAGTCCTGCCTTCCAAAGTCTTAATTAGTCCTCCTCGGCCTGGCACACCCACTTGCCTTCGGAAACCAGGAAAGTGGCGGAGTAAGATGCCCTGCTCACAGCAAGTATGGCACAAAACATCGGTTGAGAAGGGCGGACGCAAATGCCTGCTGGCTCCCCAGTGCCTGCTGGCTCTCGGCTTTGCAACAACAGTCAGTTTTGAGGTCTGGGCCCCAGCAGCAAGATTTCGGCTCCCCTTTCTAATGCAAACAGTTATGCGGCGTTACCCTGAGTGATATTCAGACACTAGCTCAATTTGGAAGCAAAATGATCTTAACAAACAGTGGCAGACTTACAGATAGGCTGCTGAGTCTGGGGACCAAAACGAAGAAAAAAGAAAAAAGAAAATGAAGGATTGAGGGCAAACGGAGAGAGGAAAAGGAACAAAGAGAAATGAGGAGGATTAAGGGACTAGATCCCTCAGCTCTACTATTCCGAAATGAGCTGTGAACATATCAAGGGACTCAGGGGTGGAAGGGAAGTGGGGGAAATCACAGAAAGGAGGCAGAGCAACAAATTTGGGGATTTTGATGCTGGAACAGATGTGGGGCTAGTGGTGGAATAGATTCAACAGCAAGTAACGTTTGAAAGATTTCAAAGGACAGTGAGTCTTAATTCCCTTCTGTTTTGCACCTCGTGAATTAAAGTGACACACCGAAATTTGCTGTTTTCCTAAGAGGACATTGACAGATACAGTGGAAACTCTGAATACATTTTTTCCCTCTGCACTCATTCTCTCTGGCCCTTATCCACAGGCCTACTGCAGACTAAATCGGATTCTGGATCACTGGTACTGAGGCGCTGCAATTAATTAACAATAAAAAACATAATATTTATATCCGGGCCTAACAACATCTGACATTTAAACTATTCTGCCAGTCGGGCAAATTCCATTTGACAAATTTTCATTTTCATGAACATGACAGGCCACGGCTTACATGATAGGCCAAGGAGCAGGACTGAGTTGATCTCCTGGCAAGAGGTCTCAAGGCCTGGCCACGCCGCAGGAGAAACAAGCTGGAGGGTCATCAGAGAAACAGACACACCAGATCCCAGGTCCCACGCAGACAGGCCGAGAACACCCGGCCCATGACCAAGATCCCAGTATGCGACTGTCCTTGTTTTCTGCACATGCTCACAGTTAACCACCTCCTGCCCCTTATGATCCACAGGATGATTTTTCTATCTTTGGGCTGCTGACATTTTCTTTGGGGCACAAAAATCCCTCAGTCCTTCCTAATTAAAAAGTGATAAACGTTTTGCGAGGCGTCCAATAATGTGCAAAGTACACAAGAGTTGGAACTGAGGCAGCTTTCTCAGTTGGCACAAGACTGGCCTTCCGTGTTTTGCCAGATGGTGTATCTCAGTAAGTCCCCAATCCCTGACTCAAGTGAGGGGCATTGTCAATATGATGCTGAAGCAGAGACTATCTTTAAATGCTATCCTATTTTACATTATACCAATGCCAAAGGCCTAACATTTTTTTTTCTTGCTATAACTTTCAGAGCTGAAGAAAAAGTTTTCCTTTTTCTGTGACTCATATTCAAGCCAACAGGAGAGGGTAGAGGGGGGGGGTAATTTCAACCCTATAGGAACCATGTAAATTTGCTGAAAACCGATGTTGCAGACAAGATACCGTAGCCTGACCTCCTATCGCTCCTCTGTAGGTTATGGGTCAAAGGATGTTAGGTGAGATAGAGTAGAGTTTTCAAAACCTGTCTCCACTACCCCAGAAATGTGGATGTAAAGGACAGAGTTAAGGATAAAAAATGCAAAGAAGAGCAAGGCAATTAAACAACAGTGTAATGATGTGGGAAAGAGCCACTGGAAAACTAACAACAAATTGTCAGTAGAAGCCCTTCTTATTGGAAAGGCCATATATTTCTAGTTCACTTTTCTAAAATGGTCTTTATCCTGGCTTTTACATCAATTCAAAGGAAATGAAATCAAGTCCCAATTTAAAAGTAAGACTTCTTTGGATTACGGATTTGGTTCTTGGGTTCCAATCTCAGCAACTGAAACAGCCACCCTCCCGGCGACTTGTCTTCACACTGTAGCTCTGAATAGATCCAAAATAGTACCGATGTTCCATGTTACTTCTACATATGGTCATGATGCCAGAACAGTAAGTCCTGCATTAAGGATACCAGCATTCCCACTATTATAACCCAATCTGGAGTCAGTACGGGGTTTTGGGTAAGGGGACAACCCTCCTGGAGGCGTTAACATACACACAGGCACACACACAAGCTACAGTGATCAACACACGTTTGAGGACATTACATCCATTCCCCCATATATAACACTATGAGAAAAGTACATTCAGAATTCTATTGCACACTGAGGAAAGGGCAATTAGAGACAACTGACCTCCTGAAGAGGTGAGGTCCAAAGCCATAGGCAGGGAAGGTGGCAGTGTTGAGGTACAAATCCGAGCCTGAGCCAGAACTCTACACAACACAGTGGCATATGACAGCAGCCGCAAGGGAGGCAGCATGAAGGAATTGATTCCTTTTGGCAATCATCAAAATATCTTTTAAATATCAGGTATAAAACATTTTTAGCCCACCAGATGCTTATTTAATTTAAAAAAATCAATTTTTATGGAGCTGCTATGTTTGTTAATGTCTGGTTATACTCTTGAAAAGGGAAAACCTTACGGAGAAAAAGATGCATTTCTTAAAGTTGGGAAGAAAAGCAAAACCCTAACTGGATTGAATTGAAAGTGTTTGACATTACACAAATGAACAGAATCTATAACTTTAACATGCCTTTGCAGGAGGCATGTTCCAAAATGGTCATATCAAATTCAGAACACAAAAGACTTAACATGCTTATTGTCGTAAACAAAGGCATTTGGTTAAATGAAAGTTCCATCAAAGCTTAATAACCAAATTCAAGTGAACACAAAGTAAAGGGTTATATACTTTCTGCGGTTTCAGTAATAGCTAATCTAATCATGGTAAGTGGAGGGTTATTGTTGATTCTTTTGCCTCTGTGTCATAAATTAGATAAAGCAACCTGGCAGTTACAGTACTTTGGAGTTTTATTTGACTAAGTGATTTTAAAGCTATCTCAAAATATAACAAAGCCATGACTTGAATGATTGCTTAACTGTACCTTGCTTTCCATCACCACGTTAGTACTTTTGACCAATGTTAAGTAAGTAAAAGGCTGCCTGTGAACTAAAACTATTCTGTAAAGCTCCATTTATACCTGCAGAACTGACTGTGTAGAAAGCAGTATCATTGATATGGTATTATCTGATATTCCATTTCACAAGAGCCAAGCTTGTAAAATGTAAACTATAAGAGCAGTCAAGTGTTATTTATTTTCTGACGCAAAAGTTGGGAACAGTAGAATTTCTCTAGTTAGTGATTTTTCCTAGCACATTTCCAATTTTCTACCACAGTTTATTGACCTGGAATACTAAAACAGTATTCTTCCCTAGCTGAAGAACACTCAGAGTCCAAGCCCTGGATCCCATGGGGTGTACTTCCAGGGCGATGGTGGTGGCCTCTCATCGGGCAGCAGAGGAGCAGTAACACGAACCAAGGTGTTTTCCTTACTGAAAGAATGTTCCGGTCGAATAGTAGGCCTTTTGTTAACAGGAAACACTTCCCTAGCCTCTGCACTTGGAGATGAGACTCGACACCTGCAGAGATGAGACTCTGAGAGCCGATGGGTTGCCCTTCACGAAAGCAGTCTATTTTCCTACATTTTCCCCTTGTGCCCTGATATGGTTACTTTCAATTACCCTGATAGCCCAGGAAGAAAAATATCCCTCTCTCCATATTTCATTCACATAATAAGAATCTGCAAGCTGTTCTGTATGACAGATGAGGACTGTGAGCTGAGGCAACTTGTTCCGCCTGTCAGCCTCCAAGAACCCACAGCAATGAGATACAATCGTGATGACATTACTAGAGAGGAAGTGGGTCAAATACATGGTCACTTTAAAACAGAATGTCAACTGTTCTTTCCACTTCAGTAATTTGATGCTGTGGCCCCTCTCCCTCCCCAAAAAACAGAAAGAAGAGAAAACGGCACCTACTGCTATTAGTGTGTGCATGCACATGTACGCACACACGCGTACATGAATGCAACTACTGTTAAAAGCATTGCTCCTGTAAGCCCTTAAATGACTTTTCCAGCCTCTGAACAATCAGCCAACAAAACTTTATTAAGTATCTACTATGAGCCAGACACTAAACTAGGTAGAGTGTTGAAAAGAGGCATAGGCCCCACCTTGCAGAGTTTACAGCCTGGGGTAAAAGACACACATGAACAAAGAGACTGAAATGGATGCAATGAAGGCTGCAAGTGAAGTTCAAGGTATTGAAGGGGCTTATAAAATAACTCAACAAGTCTTATGGGTCAGAATAAGTTTCCCTTTGGAAGAGGACATCTAAGCTAAGGTGTCAAGTAGAAGTAGTAGCTGGGTAAGAGGTGAGAGGGAGTCCGAAGCAGAGGGCCTTTGTTTTCAAAATGTTTCCTTTTGAAGAAACCAACACCTCAAGATGCAGTAGAAAGTATAATGGAATAGAGGACCCCATGAAGTCCACCACTGGGAGTTAGCATCTTTACTTGTTTTAGCCCCTCTTTTAGAAACCTAATTAAAAGAAGCTTTAGGGGTGCCTAAAGCACTTTAGGGGTGCCTAGGAGACTCAGTCAGTTAGGCATCTGACTCTTGATTTCGACTAGGGTCATGATGCCACGGTTCGTGAGTTCTAGCCCTGCTTTGTGCTGACAGTGTGGAGCCTGCTTGGGACTCTCTCTCCCTCTCCCTGCCCCCCCTCGCTTGCGCTCTCTCAGGACCTCTCAAAATAAATAAAATTTTTAAGACTTTAAAAATAAATAAAAGAAACATTTTAAAAAGACTCATATGCCTCAGTCCTATAACCACACAAAGGCAAAAGTTAATCATAACCACATCTTCTTGCTGACCTAAATACTAAGGTAGAGTTTACTTTTAAAAAAATCTAATTGGGGCGCCTGGGTGGCTTAGTCGGTTAAGTGTCCGACTTTCGTTTAGGTCATGATCTCACGGTTGGTGGGTTTGAGCCCCGCGTCGGGCTCTGTGCTGACTGCCGGCTCAGAGCCTGGAGCCTGTTTCAATCTGTGACTCCCTCTCTCTCTGACCCTCCCCTGCTCATGCTGTCTCTCTCTCTCTCTCCTAGAAATAAATAAAACATTAAAAAAAAATTTTTTTAATAATAAAAAAAATAAAAAACTAAAAAAATCTAATTGATCTTGATTGTACTGGTTAAAGCCCATGGGTTATTTTAAAAAAACATGTTTTGACAGCAGTGAAACTTGCAGCACGTACAACACTAGGAATGTAAATTTGTTCAGGGTACAAGTACATGAAAATTAACACAAGCAGTGGTAAATGTGATAGAAGGAAGGAAGGAAGGAAGGAAGGAAGGAAGGAAGGAAGGAAGGAAGGAAGGAGGAAGGAAGGAAGGAAGGAAGGAAGGAAGGAAGGAAGGAAGGAAGGAAGGAAGGAAGGAAGGAAGGAAAGAAAGAAATCCTCCAATGGTGGAAATTAAGAAGAAAAAGGTTCTCTTCTCTAATATTTAGTCAAAATCCTGATTTGTTCTTGCAGAAAACTGCTTTGGATCATCACTCATCCCTCTTACAGAACGCGATTTTTTTTCCATGGGTTTAACAAATTGGAATGGAGAGGAAAAACTGGATTTATTCATAAGTATGCTTGCCCTTTCCACTAAACCCAACCAACGTGTGACGTTTCTACTATATTCTTTCTAATCTCAAAATGCATCCACAGAATCCAAAATCAATCAAAATTGCATTTAACAGAGTGTTGAATTTGGCCCTAAAAACTCAATGACCAACTAGGGCTACTGGTAAGGGGAACATGTTGTTATTAGTGTTGTTGTTTCATGTCATTATCTACTAATTACCAGCAATGACTTCACCAGTTGCTCTAAAATGAACATAAGCCAGGGTTTCTTTGTTTGTTTGTTTTTTATTTTATTTATTTTTGAGAGACACAGAGACAGAGAGTGAGCAGGGGAGGGGCAGAGAGAGAGGGAGACAGAATCTGAAGCAGGCGCCAGGCTCTGAGCTGTTGGACAGAGCCCAATGCGGGGCTTACACTCACAAACCGTGAGATCATGACCTGAGCTGAAGTCAGACACTTAACCAACTGAGCCACCCAGGAGCCCCTGTTTGTTTGTTTCTTGTTTCAGATGTATAATATAGTGATTCAACAATTCCATACATTATTCAGTGTTCATCATCATAGGTGTGCTCTTAATTTCCCTTCACCTATTTCACCCATGCCCCCTACCCACCTCCCCTCTGCTAACCATCAGTTTGTTCTCTATAAGTAAGAGCCTATTGTTGGATTCAGCTATTTTTTCTTTGTTTTATTTCTTAAATTCCACATATGAGTGAGATCGTATGGTATTTGTCATCCTCTAACTGACTTATTTCACTTAGCATTATATCCTCTAGATCCATCCATGTTGTTGCAAAGGGCAAGATTTGGTCCTCTTTTATAGCTGAGTAATACTCCATTGTGTGTATCTACCACCTCTTCTTTATCCATTCATCAGCAACACTTGGGTTGCTTCCATCTTCGCTACTGTAAACAATGCTGCAATAAACATAAGCATGCATATATCTTTTCAAATTAGTATTTTCGTGTTCTCTGGGTAGATACCCAGTTGTGGAATTACTGGATCATATGGTAATTCTATTTTTAATTTTTTGAGGAACTTCCATGCTGTTTTACATAAATGGCTGCAAGAATTTGCATTCCCACCAATGGTGCATGAGCACTCCTTTATCTCCACATACTCACAACTAGGGCTGCCTTTTATTTTTTTAATTTTTTAATGTTTTATTTATTTCTGAGAGAGACAGACAGTGTGAACAAGGGAGGGTCAGAGAGAGAGGGAGACAAAGAATCTGAAACAGGCTCCAGGCTCTGAGTTAGCTGTCAGCACAGAGCCCGACATGGGGCTCAAACCCACCAACCGCGAGATCCGACCTGAGCCGAAGTCGGACACTTTTACCAACTGAGCCACTCAGGCGCCCCTAGGGCTACTTTTTAAAAATACAGTATGCAGGGCCGCCTGGGTGGCTCAGTCAGTTAAGCATCCAACTCTTGATTTAGGCTCAAGTCATGATCTCACGGTTCGTGAGACAGAGCCCTGTGCTGTGTTCTGTGCTGGCAATGCGGAGCCTGTTTGGGATTCTCCCCCCTCCGCTCCTGTCCCTCCCTAGCTCATATTCTCAATAAATAAATACATAAACAAACAAATAAATAAATAAAACCTTTTTTAAAAAAACAGTATGCAAATCATAGAGAATTCTGTTGCTTCAATCCTATTGAGAGTTCAAACTGGAAGGCACATTTTAAGAGAAATACTGGCCAAGTTAGAGAGTACGTACAAGAGTGCAGCCAGAATGGTGGAGGCTTCTGAACTGCACATAAAGAACAACTGAAGTACCTGGGGAGATTCAGCCTGGTGAAAAGTAATGAGAGACACAAAAACCTGCCTGCTTACATTCAATGGATCACTCATTGATAAAGACATTCCTTTTGATTGAGCACTCCCTCTGTACAAGGCACCGAGCAAGACAATAAAGATACAGCACTGAGCAAGAAAGCTCCAGTCTTTCTTTTATCATGTGGAAAAGAAAATAGACTTTTTCTGTGGCACTTCCCAGGACACAGTATAGCAGAGCAGAGTACAGATTCTGGAATCAGAGCACTAAAATCAAAGCCTTGTCGGGGGCCAAATGGTGGTCCCCAAAGAGACAGATCTGTGTCAGAGAGAAGAGGAAAAGACACAGAGAAGGCCAAGTGAAGAAAATAGTTATACAGCCACAAGCCAAAGAATGCCTGGAGCCACCAGAAGCTAGAAGAGACAAGAAATGAGTCTTCTCTACAGCCTTTTGAAGGAACGCACAATGGGCCTGCACTGGGACATTAAATTCCTTAAAAAGTGCGCAGGACGTGATCTCCTGGATGAGCTACCACCCCTGGGATAAGAATGGAGGAGTTGTTCTTTACCCAAACTAGACCATGAAAAATCTCACAATCAAAGCTAGGGGGCCTAGTGAGTCGTCAAAGAGGCTAAACCTACCTTTATCATTCTCTCCCTTCTTGGATTTAGAATACTTCAGACACTGCCAGCTATACCCTGGGAAGCGAAGCCGAAACGTGCAGCAGACCAGGCAGGTCTGGGAAATGAAGATATAGCTGCCTGCTCCTATTAGTGGTACTGCTGCAGGGCCAGAATATCACGGTTTATTTGGGCCTGGCTTGGCTGAAAAGATACAAGCTTCAAATAAGCCCAGACAGGAGAACAGACAAATACAGCTATGGAGTATTCACATAATGGAACATTATACAGCAGTCACACCAAGTAAAGTAACATACAGAATAGTGTATATTGCATGTTACTTTTTTTGTAAAAAAAAAAAAAAAGAAAAAAGGAAGGAAAGTAATTTATACACATATTGTCCTATATACATTAAGTACTGAAAAAACTCACAGGAAACTAACCAAGGTGACAATTCTAAGGAAAATGGGGGCAGAGATAGGGGTATGGTGACGGGAAAAGCAGCAAAACTTTCTTTTTGTATTGTTTTGATTTTTGAACCAGATGAATATATTACCCACTCAAAAAAAAAAAAAAAAAAACAACAACACTTAAGTCTACTGAAAATAAAAAAATAAAACAAGATTATAATAACTCACATCGCAGGCAGTAGCATAAAATGATACATACGAAAAGGGCAATTTGATAACATACATCAAGGACTCCAAAATTGGACCTTGGATCTAGTGACTCAACTTCTGAAAGGAATTTAAGGGGAAAAAATGAAAGATTTGTACACACACAAACACATGCACACACTCATATACTCAGAAATGTTCACTACAGAATTATTTGTCATAGTTAAAATTTTGAAAAAATTTGGGGAGCCTGGGTGGGCCAGTCAGTTAAGCGACCAACTTCGGCTCAGGTCATGATGTCGCGGTTTGTGGGTTGGAGACCCGCCTTGGACTCTGTGCTGACAGCTTGGAGCCTGGAGCCTGCTTCGGATTCTGTGTCTGCCTATCTCTCTGCCCCTCCCCTGCTCATGCTCTGTCTCTCAAGAATAAACATAAAAAAAAAATTTAATTTTGAAAAAAGAATCAGTCCAAGAAATTATGGGACATTCAAACAATTGAGTCATATGTAGCTTTTAAAAAGTATACTTGAAAACAAAGTCCTAATGATACAGAAAAATATTAAGAGTATTTTTGAGATCATTCGTTAATTTTTCAGTAAAATTTGTAAAGCATTTACCAGGTGCTCAGCATTGAGATGGATGATGATTAAAAAGGCCAGTTATGAGGCAGAATATCAGTGGGTAATCCCACCTTTTTATGCATTTATAACTAAACTGTAAGGATGAACAGTGATTACCTCCTGGTGGTGAGATTATGGGTGAAATATATTTTCTCTAATGGTCATACATTACTTCTGCAATAAGAGCAAAAAGCACACTTTTCAAAATCAGGCTAACAACTCCGAGGATCAAAAATGTATCACTTCCACCTCTCTTCTCTCATCCCTCCCTGACTCGCTGAACACACACAAGGTGTCTGCTTCGGCCACAGCCATCCAATGATCAGAAAGAAAAGGCTGGGGTGCCTGGGTGCCTCAGTTAAGCATCCGACTTCAGCTAAGGTCATGATCTCGCAGTTGGTGGGTTCAAGCTCCACACTGGCCTCTGTGCTGACAGCTCAGAGCCTGGAGCCTGCTTTAGATTCTATGTCTCTCCTTCTCTCTGCCCCTTCCCCACTCATCCTCTGTCTTTCTGTTTCTCAATAATAAATAAATGCTAAAAAAATTTTTTTTAAAAGCCAATAACCCTGTAGATATCTCCCTGACATCTCTGAGCTGCTGAACTAGAGCCACAACCCACCTACCTCCTCCCCCAACCATTTCTAGGTTTCTTCCTCTGTGGGAGAAATAATCCTCTGTTTTTATTCAAGCCACTATAAGTTGCATTTTCTGTTACTTGCAACTGAGAGCATTCTAAGCTGACAGGGTAACATACTAAATTATGAAGGCCATGTGAAGGCTAGGATGGGTAGTCCAAAATGTGTATTTTGATCACCAAGTTGAACCTGTAGACTGAGGTTAATTACCTCACCAGCTCCTGGCTCCATAGTCTTGTCTGAAGTTCTTGGGAAACAGAACATGGGAGTCCAGGCACGGGGGACCACTACCTACAGGGTGAAGTGTAGAAAAACTGGGTAGCTACTCCTACTGCTGACGAGATGACCCGGCACTTCCACTTCTGAGAATGTATCCTACGAAAAGAATCATGGATGTGATGATGCATGCACGCAAATATTCTTCATTAATACAGATCAGAAAGAGAGGTGGGCAAAACCTAGCGCTAACCAATCGGAATAGAAAGGACTATAATTGCACACTCTAACAGGGGACTGCTTTGCAGTCATTAACGGCATGGGAACACGCACTTAATACATTGATGATGAAAAACAGGTAACAAAGCTATATTTAAGTTCAGAAAACTAACAGAACAAACAAATATATACATGTAATAAAAAAGGAACAAGAGTATCCACTGATATATTGACAGTGCTATCACAAGGGGGTAGAATGGCAATGTTATTTTATTTTTGAGCATTTCTGTCTTTTTTTTAAGCTTCTAAAATAAATTTATTTTCTTATGCAATGAGTGAGAAGTTTCTCTTTTTTTTTTTTTACTATCCTCTTCTCCACGAATAATGTGGGCCTCTCACCAAGATGTCAGCCTCATCAACACCAGCTTAGGCTAATATCTGCCTGCAGATCCAACAGCATTAACAAGAAACAATTTATATTTGCGTTTTAAAGACAGACTGATGTTGGGACGCCTGGATGGCTCAGTTGGTTAAGCATCCAACTTCGGCTCAGGTCACGATCTCACACTTTGTGACTTCAAGCCCCGCATTGGGCTCTCTGCTGTCAGCACAGAGCCTGCTTCAGATCTTCTGTCCCCTCTCTCTCCACCCCTCCCCCACTCATGTGTGCTCTCAAAAATAAACATTTAAAAATAACAATAAAAATAGACTGATACCAAGAGCAGCAAGCTGAGATACAGAAGAAGATAAAGAAATTTTGTTTCCAGGTAAATTTGCATTATATAAATGCAGTATGTCTTCTTTAATTCTATAAATACAGTGTTGATGCTGCCAATTTGAAAAACGATTGATGTTTCCTTAAATAATTGGAAGGAAACAATATAAATGAATGCTGATTTGCTATGTCATTCATAAAAGCAAGTCATTTCCATCCTTGTCTTGATCCATTAGACTTCATTATACAGAAATAGTGGCTATTAAGTAGGTCTGACCTTTCTATCATCTGAGGACAGCAGCTAATAGAGCTCACACTCCTGGATCACAAGACTGGGTCCACATCCCAGCCCCGCAACTTGCTAGCTGGACTTCCTTAAGGATTTACTTACCCTCTCTGAGTTTCAACTTTCTTGTGTATAAACAGAGATAGTAAGAGTATCTGCCTCACAGAGCTGCCATGAAGATGAAATGAAAGTACCGACACAAAAAGATCTTAGTTTCATTCCCAGCCCACAGTAATCTGATAAAAGGTAAGCTCTCTTCTAACTCAGTTTCATCTTTATACGTGGAGATAGACCCTCGACCTGGAACATTAGATTCCTTTTTTTTTTTTTGACTTGTAACAAAATGTTTTATTATTTATTGTAAGGCAAAGTATATAACCATTAAAATCAAATGGCAATACATAGCACTTAGAAGAAGAAACTCTTGCCTCATTTCTTTCCATTTCCCAGCTCTCATCCCCCGAGATATCTGCATTCACTCTTTTAGTTATCTTCTGTTCTCCTCATTTTCCTGCTAGAGATAGATCCGTTTTCCAGTTTTATTGAGAGATAACTGACACACAGTATTGTGTAAGTTTAAGGTGTGCAACACAATGGCTGGATTTACATGTACTGTGAAACGATTATCACAACAGGCCTCGTTAACAACCATCCTGTCATACACATACAATAAAGAAAAAAGGTAAAAAAAAAAATTCTCCTTGTGATGAGAACCGGTAGGATCTAGTCTCTTAACAAGCTTCCTGTATATGGTACTGCAGCGTTAGCTACAGTCACCATGTTGTACGTGACAGCCTAGGACTTATTTGTCTTAAAACCAACTGGCTCTTTCTGCCCTTTGACCACTTTCTTCCAGTTCTTTCCTCCCCTTCCGTTCGCCCCCTGTCTCTGGTAACCATAAATCTGATCTTTTCTCTAGAAGTTCAGTGTGGGATGTTTTTGTTCTTGTTTTTAGATTCCATGAATAAGTGAGATCAAACGGTATTGGTCTTTATCTGACTTACTTTACTTAGCATAATGCCCTCAGGGTATCCACCCATCCCCATTTTTTATAGCTGAATAATACTCCAGTGTGTGTGTGTGTGTGTGTGTGTGTGTGTGTGTGTGTGTGTGCCTTAACTTCTATATCCATCAATGGACACTTGTTATTTCTCCTGCTTGGCTACTGTAAATAATGTTACAATGAACAGGGGAGGTGCAGATACCCTTTCCAGTTAGTGTTTTCGTTACCTTTGTATGTAGGGAACATTAGATTCTGAAAAGGCTCCAGCATCCTATTTTAAGAATTTAGGTTAGATACAGACACTTGACTTTTAAGTACAGATTTGACATCATTTATTTAATGTTCCCTACATTAAATGAGATGCTTAGAGAAAATGGTGGATCTTTTTAGACCACTGAAAATGTGCTTCAGTATGTGTATTAGAAAAGGTAACTACTCCCATTTGCCTTGTCCTATCCTTTTTTTGTTTTGTTTTGAGAGTGAGCCAGCGAGCAGGGGAGAAGGGCAGAGGGAGGGAGAGAGAATCCCATGCAGACCTAACACTCAGCACAGAGTCTAACACTGGGCTTAATCCCATGATTCTGGGATCATGACCTGATCTGAAATCAAGAGTTGGGTGTTCAATCAACGGAGTCATCCAGGCACCCCTGCCTTGTTCTATCTTATTGTTTACAACAAGCACAACTTCATTCTAGGTATTGTGACTAATAACACAAATGATAGCTAAAATCTTCATTCACATGTATTTGGTACTTACTATGTACCAGGAAGTATCTTACATATTTTCATGTATTATCGGATTCTCACAATTAAATGATGAGGTACATTATTATTCCCATTTTTTCTAACGTTTACTTATTCATATTGAGAGAGCGCACATGTACAAGCAAGGAAGGGGCAGAGAGAGAGGAGAGAAGGAATCCCAAGCAGGCTCCATCCTGTCAGCACAGAGCCCAAAGCAGGGCTCGATCTCACAAACCGTGAGATCATGACTTGAGACAAAATCAAGAGTCCAACACTTAACTGACTGAGACACTCAGGCACCCCTATTATTCCTGTTTTTAGATGAGGAAACTGAGTCACAAAGAGACAGAAAAGTCCTAAGTCCAGATATAAATGTAATAAATCACAATAATATCACAATAACAATAATAACAACAAGTGACAATAACCAAACATCATCTCTTGTGCTTATGACAACCTTGTCCTATTCCCAATAATGGATAAGAAACTAAGAACTGAAGTAAATTAGCTAAGGCGAGATACGGATTTGTGTGGCCCCAAAACCAGGCACTCCAAGCAAGTGCCCCTCTGCAAAGGGAACAAGGAAGGACTTAGTAGATTCTGGAAGGTCTCCCTGAGGTTATAGGACGTTGAAGAGGCACAGGACCTCAGAATTACCAGATCCAAGCCCCCTCACTTCACACATGTGGGACGGGAGGCCCAGAGAGAGGACCAGACTTGCAGAAGGCAGTGAGAGCCACACATAAAACCTGGGTCTCTTGACTCCCCGCGCCACGTCCCTGTGGTGACATGAGGAGACCCCGTCACCCGGAGTCAGCCAAGCCCGGCTCTGTGAAAACAGGAAAGGAAAGCCGGACCGCCTCACAGTGATGGTGCCAGCCTGTTGTCTCGCCCTCTGCTCGCTGCTGACTCTGGGGACTACCTCACGTGCTTCTGGCACATTCAGAACTGGGAAGAGAAGAGAAGCTTGGGGAAGGAATCCACAGCCAGGACAGGAAGCCCTCCGTGCCCTTTCATGACCTAACAGGAACCAACTTCCACTATGATTCTTCTGAAGTAGAACTGGGGACGTGGAGAAGGGCGGCTCTCGCACATGCGGGGGTCTCCGCTGTAGGCACGGCACACAAAACTCGCCTAAGTCTTTGAGAACATGATCAGAATGAGCAACGTGTCCTGAATCTTTTCCAACTAAAGGCACACCTCTCCTAGTTTTTGCAATGGACAAAAAATAATTAAGAGAAATGTTTAAAAATAGAGTTCTGGAGGTGTTGAATTAAAATTCCTTCAGTAGTATGTAATCCTTGAAATACAACAGTTGTTTACTCTGCTTTGATTTCTAAGCTTCCCTTTGATGACAAATATTAATATTTATCATTTTTCTGATGTTGGACTAATGAGAATCTTAAGTGTTTATGAGAAGGCATTTAAATATTACGGTACGGTAGACGTGTTTGTTTTCTGATTTGTATTCCTCTGTCTTTAACATCACCCAGCCTTCATTTTTTTGTGCTGAATCCTGGGGTGTTGCTCCCCAACATTTGTAGCAAACTCTGTATAGCCAGGACTGATGGCGTCTACATTTATTTGATGACCGAAGGGAATACGACAGCCTGCCAAATAGCACAGTGCTGTGGGAAGGACGTGGCCCTGATTGTCAAGTGAACACTGGGACCCATGTGCAAGTACCAGCCAGCAGGTGTAGACAGAGCAGCATTCCAGGTCTAATGACACCAATCTAGGTAATATTTATTGAGTGGTGACATGTCAGGCACTATGCAAGGGCATGCGTCCCATGAGCCATCTCACTTGATTCTCACGACAACTAAGAGCTAACTGGGATTATGGCCTTCATTTTACAGAAAAGCAAGATGCAGAAAGGTTGAGTCCTTTGCTCAAGATTACACAGCTAATGAGAAGCAAAGACCGGAGTTGGCCTCAGAGCCAGAGAATGGGTTCTTCTCTCTACTCCCTTCCTATGAGCTCCTTTCTGACTACCAGCATTTGAAAATTCCTATCATCTGCATAGAGCAGCGGCCTTCAAGGTAACCCAGACTTTCAGCTCTCGATGGTAATGATGACACATAACTCATCCTATGCACCACAGGCCATGTGCTGCTTTATGCATGGGGACAGAGCAAGGAACAGTACTAAAAATGCTTCATGCCTTCAGGGAGCAAATAAGAGGGAAAATACACAAATTTTTTTTAAGTTTTTTAATGTTTATTTATTTCTGAGAGACAGAGAGACCGAGCGCGTGAGCAGGGGAGGGGCAAACAGAGAGGGAGACACAGAATCTGAAGCAGGCTCCGGGCTCTGAGCTGTCAGCATAGAACCCGATGCGGGGCTCGAACCCCCAAACTGGGAGATAATGATCTGAGCAAAGTCAGACGCTTAACTGACTGAGCCACCCAGGTGCTCCAAAATACACAATATTAACACAGTAAATGAGGTGCTCTTCCCAGGAAGGGGAGGAAATGGGAGGCTGCACAATTCAAAAAACGGCAAGAGGAGCTGAGGTCTTGGACTTCAACAGATTTCACTTACCTATATCCTCTGTGCAACCAAGACTCGGCTAACCAGAGAAGTAACGGAGCAGAGCCCAGAAGTAGGAGGCACAGTGCAAACTTCAGAACATCCAGTTCTAAGTTAGGGACCAGGTGCTGGGAGGTGGCGTCAGCAACATAACCACCACTCGTGCCTTCATAGGGCTTCCTTTCCTCCAGAAGGAAGAAGGCACTAATCAAAAATTAGAGGCTAAATAAAAGCTGTAAAACAGTATAAGTCAAGGAAGCTACGGACAAAGGAACTAACCTACAGAGACCTAAGAAAAAAAGCTCAGTAAATGTGCAGTGAATTAATGAATGATGAACAAGGGAATGATTCACAACCAATAAATAACTGGCCAAGAATACAGCTGGAGACAGGTACAGACACTGGGGTGCCAGGCAGGTCAGAGATGGCCACGGCAGAGCCCGGTGAGGTCCATGGTCAGAGCAAACTTCAGCACTGAGTCGCATTTGCTACTGGACCTGGTACCAGGCTGTCACCCAACCCAGAGTAAGAGAGGCTGCTGTGGAGACCCCGCAATCCAGCGACTGGCGTTCACAATCCTAACAGTAGTTAACACATGCCAAGAGCTTTATAAATAAACCTGACTCAACCCTCACAACATCCAGAGTCAGTTACTATTACAATTCCCATTTTAAAGATGAAGAAACAGACCAAGTCCAGACCTGTCCATGTCCCTGCTTCTGGCACCTGATAAAGCCACATGCCTTGGGTTTACAGC
This sequence comes from Proteles cristata cristata, assembly GCA_017311185.1. Classification (NCBI taxonomy): domain Eukaryota; kingdom Metazoa; phylum Chordata; class Mammalia; order Carnivora; family Hyaenidae; genus Proteles; species Proteles cristata. Next base: position 1,700,465 of record JAESUZ010001551.1, on the reverse strand, counting down.
CCTGGGTCTCTGAGCTCAAAAATAATAAAAATGTAAAATATAATAGCAATAATAAAAGCAAAAGCTAACATTTACTGAGAAATTACTGCAGGAGAGGTACTGGTGCTGATATTTTATATAGATTATCCCCTTTTATTCATACCTTCCTATGAGGTACATACTCACTATGTCCACTTTCTAGAAGAAAATAAAATTCCGCAAGGCAAAACAACCTGCCCGAGACGGCCCTCAGCCTGTGACTGAGACGGCCCTCAGCCTGTGACTGAGTGCCATATGCATTTGCGAACTCTTAACGCTATGCATCACATTAAAAGCGGCATGTGGAGGCGCCATAAAGAACTAGAACCCTGCTTTCTACGTGTGGTCCATGGCCCAGCAGCATCTGCATCACCCGGGTGCTTGTGAGACGTGCAGGAGCTTCTGGCCTCACCAGGACCTTTGCATATCATTCCAGCTGGTCTCCAGCGCACGCACGGGAGCTGGACCCAGCTGTTTATCCGCACTGGGGAGCCAAGCACAGCTAATTCCTCTAGGCCAGGGAAGCGCTGGCCTGTTGCCTCTCGGAAGAGCCCTTGAACTGTAGCTTAGAAGAAGCTGTCTGCCCTGCTTGGAGGGGCCAAGAGCGGGCCTCAGCTGCAGGTTTTATCTGTGGCCACTGGCTGCAGAAGCTCCCTGGCCTTGCCGCCACCCACCCAGCCCGCAGATCCCCGCCACTGGGATTTCAGACGGCAGCGGCCGCCTGCTGAGCTGTAGCTTCCCCTCTTCTGAGGGCGGCGCCAGCACCTCCTATTCACCAGGTGACAATGAGGCAAGCAGGGCACGGCACAGCTCCGGGAGGGCACCATTCACGTACCTATTTGTAAAAACAAAAAACATTTCCGTCCCCCTCCAGCCCACCTTCTCGGTTGTTGTTACACCTCTTCCATCCCCTCTGCCCTTGTTTCTCCCTCCCCCGGCTGCTTTTTCCTGCCCTCCTTAGGGCCACCACCTCTCTATCCACCAGCCTCCTTCCTGGGAGAATCTCAACAGGAGTGGCCAGTGCTCCAGGGTTGAGAGAAACAACCTGATTCCAGCAGGTTCCAGCCCCTCTGCCAGTCCTCGGGGCGAAGCTCACCCCGGCTCCGAGGCATCCTTAGGACGCCTCCTGGCACGCCCACGCCCAGGCAGGTCTGTCCCGCTGGTGATGCGGAGACTTAAGACAGCACTGAGTTCCGGGGTGGTTTTTTTCCGAAAATGAGGACACGGGAAGACTTTAAGTCTTGCAGAAAATGAAAATTTTGATCTTACCATCCACCACACACTTCAGTGATTAAATGACTGCAGACCATACTCTCCTCCAAACTGTGCTCCACTAAAATATGCATGCATTAAACCTCATGAGGGAGTACTGATACTTCCACATTATCTATGATGGGTTTTAGCTCCAGGAGCTGTGAGTCTGAGAAACTGCAAAATACACTGAATTTTAATGGAAATCTGATTGTTAATAAAAAGAGGTAAATCCATAACAAGGAACACTAATAAACACATAAATAGGCTCCGAAAGAGTCTTTCCGTTCCAGAAGTTCCAGAATACTGTCAACGTGTGCCTTTTGCAAACCTCTTCACCAGTTTCTCATTTTTTCTCTTCTATTCCTACTTATTTATCATTAAAAGGAAACCTTGGCATACGTACAAAATACCCCTAAAATATGTAATTTTTTAACTGTATTTTAAACCCTCCAACAAGAATACCTTTCCCACTCTTTTTTTCCCTCTATTAAGTCAACACAGTAGAAAAATAAAACTACTACATTGTGAAATGACCTCCTAGTGAGTACAGGAGCTCAGGAAATGCTGAAAAACAAAATTATGGTGCAGGGTAATCGAAATTCAGGCCAAGAATGCTCCTGGACACTGGATATAAGGTTTTAAGGATAAATATTCAGAAAGAAACAAACCCACGCATACACATTTTCAATAAGAAAAACGAAACTTTTAAAAGGAAAGGGTCCCCATATACTATGGATAATCCAGCAAATTAAAGGTTTTTAATCAAATTAGCTTAATTATCCTGCTCTGAAATGGAGGGTGAGGGTAACTATAAAAAAATTAAAAAGGAAACTAATCTTCATAATAGGCAGCCTCTCAGGAAGCCTTCATTTCAAGCTACTGAATTCAAATGTACAGATGCTATCAGTTCAGCCCCATGGTGGGCGTGGGCCTACTGAACTTAAAAAAAAAAAAAAGAAAGAAACTTAAAATAAAAATGTAGGGGCACCTAGGTGGCTCAGCCAGTTGAGCATCTGACTTTGGCTCATGTCATGATCTCATGGTTCATGAGTTCAAGCCCCATGTTGGGCTTTGGGCTGACAGCTCAAAGCCTAGAGCCTGCTTCAGATTCTGTGTCTCCTTCTCTCTCTCTGCCCCTCCCCTGCATGTGGTCTGTGTCTCTCTCAAAAATAAATAAAAACATGAAAAATCTTAGTAAGTAAATAAATAAATAAAATTTTAAACCATTACTAGTTAAAATGGGTTGTAATGTATCATAACAATAATTTAAACCTTTATAATAATGGAGCCACAGCTCACAAAAGCATGTAACTCAGTTTCTTTCTTTTGAATGCAATTCTCATGAATTAATATTTTTTTCCAGCTATGAGGACTAAAACAAAGTAAATATCAGGAAGAGAAACACAGCCTGAAACAAAACTGAGAATCCTAACTCAAGTGAGCACAGCCAGAGATACAAAGTACGGCAGGGGGTAAGGAGGGGTGTCTTGGATTTGACCTCCAAGATGACCGAAAACACAACCTATAGTTATAATTCATCAAATTCCAGGGAGAGCTTTCTGACAAGCTTTCACACCCAAAGCCTACAAAATTCTGCTTTCTAGTTATTTCCCTCCCCATACATGACTTTCACCTGTTAGACTGTACCTGTTTCATTTCATGATGCTCTTACTCCAGAATCACCTGGGAAACTTAAAAAAGAAAATACCAATGCCCGCCTCCTCTCCCCCACTCTGATTTAGTTTCTGGATGGGACCACCCCCAGTGCCCTAAACTTGCAGCAAGGGCTGAGAACCACTGGTTGAAAATCAATCCAAACAGGTTAAGATTATGTAAAGAAGGAAGCACCGTAATTGGGCTAAATAAATTTACATGAGAAGGCAAGGTGCCTCAAATTCCCATCTTAATCAGATATAAGATGATACTTTAAGGATCCCAGATTTTTTTTTTCATCAAATTTAGACAGTCTCAATTGCATGGGAAAAATTTATCTAGTTGCCCATAATACTCAAGTTTCTTACCAAGGACTGAACAAGTTTGGCACTTCACACACGAGAGAGACACAAAAACTGCACAAGTAAGAGTGATCTATTCCATCTAGTATTCAAAATATGATAAATAAGGTAACACGGAACAGGGTGCATGAATTTGTCATATTTACTAATAAAAGAGCAAATTCAAAGCTACCATTTCTTGACTGTCGGTTACTGTGCTGAGCACTCTCTATAGACTACCTCCCTGAAATTTTCAAATACTGCTCTACAACAGGAATTATTACCTCCATCTTGCAGATAATAAGGACACTGAGACTCAGCAAGGCTAGGACATTTCCCCCATGAGTCACACTAAAAGTAAAGTGATGAACCAAGACTAGAATCCAGGTCTTTGGCTCTTGAGACCATTCTCCTTTTTTCTTTTTTTTTTTTTTTCAGTTGTTTTAATGTTTATTTATTTTTAAAAGAGAGACAGACAGAGACACAGAATCTGAAGCAGGCTCCAGGCTCTGAGCTGTCAGCACAGAGCCCAAAGTGGGACTCAAACTCACAAACCTTGCGATTCTGACCTGAGCCGAATGTCGGACCAACTGAGCCACCCAGGTGCCCCCTCTAGCGCCCATTCTCTTGACCATCACAATCTCTCATCGAGATGGCTCAAGAGTCTGCTCAATACTTTTGCTCCTCATGGTACAGTCCATGGACCGATGGCATCAGCCTGTTAGAAATCCTGACTCTGTGGCCCCTTCCAGATATACCAAATCAGAACCAGGAACTAATGATCAGCAGGAGATTCATATGGTCATTCAAGTTAAAAAAAAAAAAAAAAAAAACACAGGCCTACCTGGACAATTCTCTCTTGCAATTTCATCATCTATATTGCATCCACACTCTGAAAAAACAAATCCTATCATTTCATTTCCCTACCTACGACTATAAAATGGTTTCCCAAATGCCCTTGGAAGAAAGTCCAAAATTCTTCTACAATACAGGTAACTGGACTCTGAACAGTATCACTCATGGCTGCCTGTGCGGCCCCCTCTCCCCACGTCCAACCTGCAGTGATTTTTTATACCCCAGACAGAGAGCCCTTCTTTCCACGCATTACACCCCAATTCGCAGTCTTCCTTTCCTACTTCCTCTTCCCTGCCTTCCTTCTTCTTCTAAGCTCTCCCCTGCCTAAGATTAACCACCACCCACCACCGCACCCAACTCCCAACTCCATGCCAGCCACATTCAGAGCTGTGTCTCCAGTGCCTAGTAGTGCAGTGCCTGGCACGGAGCCAGGGGGAGGATACGTGTGCGCAACAAATACACGCTGAGGCCACTGGGGTTCCGCTGGTCCCTCTGCCCATCTGCTCTTTGCTCTTCCCCATTTCTCCGTCCCTGTCCCCTGCACCACCCCTTTTCTCTCACTCACCTCCTCATCAGTAACCTCACGGCTATGGTAGCTGTCAGCTTTCGAGAGGCACCTGCCATGTCCACGTGTCCATTACCCTGGGGTTACTCACCAGCCGGGGGATGACTGTTTCACTTCCACCCTGAGACACCTGGAAGAGGTCTAGTCTTTTCCAGAAGTAGAAAGAAGGCTTCACTGACAAGGGCAGGCCGCTTTTCAATCTGATATTTAATATATGGATGGAACCACAGATCAGGGACCTCTCAGCAGGCAACGCAAAGCTGAAAGCTTGACTGTCTCTCTCCCCACACAGAGAGGATCACTGTGCTGGCAAGGTCGATTATCAAAGTTGCGGGCAACGTCACACTTGAAATGTGATGGTCAACCTGGCTGTTCTAAGAAAACAAATGGCAAATCCTGTTATAAAACAGGCACCTGCCTCAAGTTTAAATTGTAAATAAATGTGATATATTTTCATATATTCTTTACCTTTATAACAGAAACAAGAGCTACTAGCCATCTATTGAACACTAGCTACTGAGTGTCTGACAACACGCTCTGAGCTTTAAAAACACTGTCTTGTTTAATCTTCATCATCACGTTATGAGGTAGAAATGCTTATTATCCCTATTTCACAGAAGAAACCAAGCCCTAAGTAACCTAAGAGGCAAGGCTGGGATTTAAATCACAGGCCGCCAGACTACCACTCTCTAAGCCTTCTTTGCTCTGTGTTGCTATCTGGGTCACTTTCTCATCTGAGAAATCACAGACATGGACATTCCCAAAGAAGTAGCCCTTTGGAAGATGACCTCAAAGGCTGAGATTTTTCTTCACAATGTAGACACTGAAAGGAAAGCAACCCGCTACATCTTATATTTCAAAGCATTTCTAGCTTAAAAGAGATTCAAGAAAAGATGTGGGAAGAGAGCTGAGGGATGCTTATGAATGCAATTTCACAAATATTTTTTCAGTGTCTACTGGCAGCCAGGCATGTGCTAGAAGCTGAACACAGGGACTATGAGCTGGGAGGGGCTGGGCAGGCGGTATGGAGGGGGCAGAAAGGGCCAGGGAGAACACCTCCCCTAATGACTGTTTATGAATGTTTGGCCAATCATTTATAAAAACATTAGTTTCTCAACGAATTCTTAGAAAGCATCTTTCACACACAGGAGGTGAGTTACCTGCTTTATTATGCATGAACTGAAAGGGCCAATGTGCCTTCTAAAACAAAAGTTTTATATAATTCAAACAACTCATGTGTCTGTTTCTGATACCCTATATTAGAGGGTTGGACTGGAACTTGTGCGAATGCAAACACAGTGTCAGATTTTGTTCTCAGATTTTGTTGAGAGAACAAAAGGGAAAAAAGCATCGGGAGCCAAAACAAGACATTCCCAAAATAGAAAGGGGGCATACTGAAGCTGCATATACATTCAAATAAAGATAGGAGCACAAAAACCGTTCCTAAAGCATTCCCCTGAACACTTACAGGAATTAGAACCGGATGAGAACACCAAGTAAAAGAACTCAGAAGCCTGAAAAGTCAGATACAGTCTGAGGCCTCGGGAAGCCTGTCTCCTGGCAGAAACAAGCCGCTTTTGACACACGGGCATGAGATGAAGACCGCGGATCACTTGCTCATTTATAAAATAAAGAAGTTAAATTAGATGCTTTTTAAGGTCCTTCCAGCCCTAACTCTTTAGCTACTTAATTTATTTTATTTTATTTTTTTATATTTTATTTATTTCTGAGAGAGAGAGAGACAGCGTGAGCAGGGGAGGGTCAGAGAGAGAGGGAGATACAGAATCCGAAACAGGCTCCAGGCTCTGAGCTAGCTGTCAGCACAGAGCCTGACGCGGGGCTCAAACCCACGAACCGTGAGATCATGACCTGAGCCGAAGTCAGACGCTTAACCGACTGAGCCACCCAGGTGCCCCTCTTTAGCTACTTTAATCCATCCAGCCCCTGCACCAAAAGGGGACAAGCATATGAAAATGCTCAAAAAATATTTGCTGAATTAATGAAATATTACAACCTTACCAATAAGAAAAGGGACTTTATAACAAGTGGTCCTGGCCTATGGCCTACAAAGAACAAACTGGGAGAGAAACCGTTACCTAAATAGCTTCACATCTGGCGCTCCTTCCAGCTGACTGCTGGTAAAATGAAAATAACCCTGGACTAGGAAATGAGACACTTGGGTCTAGGCTCATCTCTGACACAAACCAACCGTGTGACCTTGGGCAAACTGCTTTGCCACCTGGTCCAGTTTCCTCATCTCTAAAAGAAAGGTATGATAAAGTTAAATATAGCCAACATTTGTGGAACCTTTACTATATGCCAGGAACTGTTCCAAGATCTTTGCCTTAAATTTAAATGATCTCAAAGTTTTTTGCAGCTCTAACGTTTAGTCTCTGACTACAGAGGAAACATGGTTTAATGGAAAAATTCCAAATTCTGTACTCACAAATATTGGGCTCCCTCTCACTCTGTTAGGTGGGGTCTTTTTCTTTTCTTTTCTTTTAAAGTTTATTTATTTTTGAGAGACAGAGAGAGAGAGAGAGAGAGAGAGAGAGAGAGAGAGAGAGAGAGAGAGAGAGAGAATGGAGGACGGGCAGAGAGGAGACAGAGAATCTGAAGCAGGTTCCAGTTCTGAGCTGTCAGCACAGAGCCCTACCTGAGGCTCAAACTCACAAACCAAAGACCACGACTTGAGGCAAAGTCTGACCCTTAACCGACTAACCACCCAGCCCCACCTCCCAAGGTGTGGGCTTTTTCTAAGTAGAAACTGTCAAGGAGACTAGGTCACAATCTTAGTACTTCTATTCACTTGCTGAGCTAATTTGGACAAGTTGCTTAACTTTAATTGCTTAACTAAAACTTTTAGTTTTCTTATATATGAAATGCATATAAAATGGTTATCTCATACAGCTTTTGAGGGAATTAAATTATAATAACTAAACGTAATGTATATTAATGAACATACATTACATTTTATTACTAGATGTGTGATCGTGGACAAATCATCTTCTCAAGATTTTTCCTCATCTACAGATGGGAGGTACAGTGTTATGAAAAGAAGTAATATGAACATCTGTAAATTATCCAGTGTTAGCTGTGTTTGAAAGCATGCATATTCCGTAATACTTGGAAAAGCATATACAGTACTCCCCTATCGAGTACTTGTAACAGCATATACACTCAACGACGACGACACCTACAACAATAAAAGACAAGATAATCTCTCCAGTCCTCAGTAGCAAAAAAAAAGACAGCTTTCCTAAACAATTCTCTCTAGTCCCAGCTCCAGGCAGGTGGACACAGGCTGGCAGCCACGAACGCAGTGCCACCTGGAAGTTGTAGTTCTGAGTTAAAGGCCGGACCCACAGAACGGCTGGAAGTGAGACTTCAACTCCCAAGAGACACCTCGCCGCACCACATGGCACGCTGGGAGATAGAGTACCAGCCCGCCGGGAAATGGGCGGCAGGACTCCAACTCCCAGACTCCTCCGCTTCTCAGGCCACCGGCAGTAACATGGAGACTGAGAGGGAGAGGTCAGGCACACTGGCTTAACAGGTGCGAGTGGGGGCCGCTTTGAGTAGCCCCAGGCCCAGCCCAGGTCAGGGCTTTTCTACAACCCCGAAGCTCATTTCCTCCTGATTCCCAGCACATTTGTTGAGGAATCCGAAATAATAAAGCAGTGAGTTTGCAAGTGGCAGACTTTCACAAGCAAGACCTAAGCTTTCGGTTGCAGCCAGCAGCATCCTTGGGCCACTTAGGCAGAGATCATTAAGCTTTTTTCCCCAAATAAAGCACTGTGAGTGACTGGTCCAAGATCATAGAACAGAAGAATTTTATCCTAGAGAGGACCTTCCCAACTCCAGTTCCACTAGCAAGCCTCCCCTCACCGCCCCCCCACACGTATATACGTTTTAATGTAAAAACTGCATTAATCCATAAAACAGTCCAAACAACTCCTCCTGAGTTCCCCCACCATAAAGAAGTCAGTGCTTTGAGTCTTTAAAATATCAAATGGAAGATTCCGTCCCCAAACACGGCCTTCCATCTACCTACTTGGCGCCTTTCTTGGGCACATGTTTCGCCCCCTCCCTTTGCGGATCCCAAAGCTGGGTGATTAACAACAGTTCTACTAGGGCAGCGATTTCTGCTCCTTGCCTCTGACCTTGGAAACCCCTCCAAAAGCGGCTAGTGCTCATTACACCACCAGGTCTGGGTGCTAGGGCGTCCCTGGAACCGCTGGCGTGGCCCCGTGTCTTAGTTTACCCCTTTGTGCAGCGAATGAGAGGCGGGTTAGGGTTAGGGCTGGTGCTCAGAATGGGGCCTGAAAAGGTTCAAGGGGGAGGAGCGTCCTCCGGACAGGCAACGTCCCCTGCCTCAAGGAGCTGCGCGAGCCAGACCCCGTCCCACGGGACTGCGGGAGTTAAGGACCGGACGCGCGTGGAAGCCCAGACCCGCACCCCAGAAACACTCTTCGACTGGGGCTTGCCCCCTGCCTGCCCCTACCTTCCAAGATCTTGGCAGCTGGGAAGTGAAAGGCAGAGGGAGGGAGCGCGGGGCAGGAGCGGCGCCTAGGCGTGTGCCCACTGGGGTGGCCACCTGAGGGACCTGGGAACGGGAGGGCAAAAAGTCCCGACACTAGACGGAGCGGTGAGGGCACTACAATTCCCAGACGGCGCCGCGGCGGGGGCGGGACCTAAGATGGCCGCTGACCTGGACAGAAGAAAGGGCCAATAGGCGTAACGTACGAGCCTACACTGGGCCAATCAGAAGCCATAATGTCAGTAACTGTGATTCTGGGGGAATCATTGTTGTTTTAAAGACAGCAACTGAGCTGAGAATAGCCTTGGAAAGGGATTTTTGGAATAATCTGCACAATTCCCCCCCCCCCAAGTCGCAAAATAAATGAGTTTCTTCAGGCTATTCTGCTTTCTTCCTCCTACTTCCTCCCAAATGTGTTGAACTCCCCACCCCACCCCCCACCCCCGTGGGCTGGATTTTCTTTCACTTCCTCTACTCACTCTGGATCTCTCTTGATTCCTTAAACCTTCTTTTCTTCATGTTTCTCTCATCACACAGGCTCGCAGACCCTTTCTTGATCCAGTTTACAACTACACTCCGTCTTACCTGAAATGCTAACCAAAATTGCACCGCAAATTGTCCCTTCCTTTCTACCTTTTTTGTGCTGTTTTTCTACTTAGCACTTTTCCTTACCAGCACTGTGTGAAATTCATTTATCTTTTATAGCGTCTTGTCCTCTTTAATGGAAAATCTAAGCAGATGAGGATTTTTGTTCTGCTCACTGCAATATTTCTGGCACCTCGAAGTACGTATAGAAGTTACTCAGTAAATATACTTCGAATAATTAAATGAAATCTAGAGTGGTCTTTATTTTCTGTTCTCCCTGTCTTTGGTGCAGATTAATTAAATCCATCTCTGACCACCATGGGGCTCTTGTGCTTGCTCCCTTTTCAAATTCAAAATTCATTCTCTCAATGTAGGCAAAGATGCTGGAGAAATCACTGAGTCAGATGCAATTCCTAACTTCAACTTGTCCCTGGTCTAGAGAAATATGAGAAGTAAAGTTAATTTTGGAATAAATGGAATTGCAAATTGCTAAACAGCTTAATAATTGCACAAGGTCATGCAGCTCATGTACAGGGACTAGAATCTTGTCCTATAAACTCTCGATATTATACACTATGCTCCTTATGCCAACCTCCCTTATACAGGACTACCTACTTCCTTTCTTTTTCCTCCCATTTCAAGTGCCAAGGAAGAACATATATTTGCCAGTCATCTTTGACATTTAAGGAAAAACAAAGAGCAATTACACGTGGACAAACACCGAAATATGTCCCTACTCTGCTTTCTCTGACACCATTTCCTTTTTTTTCCTCACTTTTTTCTTTGGCCTGCTTCATTACATGCAGGTGATTATACCAAGTCTTAGATCTCTCATCCTCTCTGATGTTTGAACCCATGGAGAGTAGCGAGGTGTCCTACAAAATGTCCTGGTGTGAAACACTGATGTCCTACGAAGCTTGGCTCTCAGAGAATGTCACTGTGGATTATGGTCAATTTACAGGTCATCACACAGACACCAGGGCCACATAGAATATTAGAGAATTGTGAATAACTAGATGAAATTGAAAACACACAGATGAAACAGAAATGTGATCAATATGTATATAGACTAATTTTGTTCAGAGAAATTAAAGTCTCTGTTCAGGCTTCCTAGCATAATCTTCTGTCAGTTTGGGGTTGTTTGCTATGATACAACAATTCCTTCTAGCTTTTATGAGCACAGACTCAGCTCAGCAGTACCAGCTTTACTCGGGCTGACTGGCATGAGAGACTTCAACACATGTGTCAGCAGCCAGACTAAATGTGGAAAGAATCATTGAACCATATGAAAATGGAAAGCTCAACAACTAGACTCTTCTGAGAAAGTATCAACCTATAATCACTACATCTTCTACTTAGCAATCAAAAGGCAAATGTCATGAATATACTCAGGATTTAAACAGTGGTATCTGATGATTATGAAACCATTGTTAGGCACCCCAGTGTGAACATGTATGTATTACTTCAACTGTGAGCTATGCTGTTTGCTGGGCTCAAGGTCAGCCATGACCTTCACTAATATATGCATACCAAAAAACATTAACACATGGCACTTGCTGTGGACCCAGGACATCCAAATGGGGGGGGGGGGTGTGACTGTCTGATCCGCAACTTGATTAACAATCACCAGGAGATAGGATCTTAGCTTTAGTTCTCCCAGAAGTATATCCTGAGACAGGTATTCAAGTGCAAGTCAGTAATTGCAGGAAACACGAGTAGAATAGAAAAGTGAAATAGGGAAGGGAAGACAAGACAAAAAAGCATGTTACTACAAAGGGTGATTGAGCTTAATCCTCCTGAGGAACTATAGGAAACAATGTGGAACACATGCCATAGACTGAGCTATCCCATCAAAGGGACAAAAGAACTGGGTTGTTTAGATACTAACTCCCCTCAGTGTGTAATTGGGGGCTGTTTTCAGGGGAAGTTAAGTCCCTGGCTCTTTGGGCATGCTATATGAGAGGGCAGAGCTTCCTCAGTGTCCAGAGAAAGCCAGAGATACAGGTGCTGCCCTTCAAGTCAGGCTGATGTACCCTGAAATGGTGAGGGAATAGGGGATACTGGCCGGGCACCGAGAGGATCTGCTACAGGTGGCTTTGTGCCACCATAAGCTCATATTGCTGACACTAGCAGGAGAAGAATAATTCAAAACTTGAATACATACCAAAAACAAAACAAAAAGTGACCTATCACCTTGTATATTTCATCATGTGAACAATTAAGATAGACAGTACTTTCTAAATTCTCTCTCTCTCTCTCTCTCTCTCTCTCTCACACACACACACACACACACACACACACCCCAGAATCTAGAGCAATAAAAGCCTCTCACGCTGGGACCTCTATGGGGACTTGAGGCTTCAGTGGGTTTAGTAGAAAGGGGAGGAAGAAGAAAAGAGGAAAAGGAAATTTAAAGAATATTCCTGAAGACAATATGTTATTCATTTTGAGATATTGCAGAAACACAAATAAAGGGCTTGGGATCTTTGGGAAATTAACACCAATGTTAGACTGTGGTCCTTAGACCTAGAAGACAGCTTTGTGAAAGACCTCTATGCATGGCCATTGGAGCACTTCCTCATAGCAAATAACTTTACTTGAAGTTACAGTCACCGTTTATTTGTCTTTCTGTTTATCATCGATCTCCTCCAAATAAACTGTAAGCTCCCTGAAGGCATGAACTTTGTTTATGTCTTACTCAATAGTAGACACTCAATAAATACAAAGCAAATAGGAGAAGTACTAAAAGGGCCCAACATTGTACCACTCATTATATTGAGCTAAGCCATGAAGTAAAGAGACAATAGTGACCCAATAATAAGTCCCTATTATCCCAAAGCTTGAGACCAACCTAACACGTGGAAAGCGTGGTGGTCACATACTCTTCTACTTAAGTCAAACACTCCTCCCAACAGCGTCCTCTTCAAGCACGCAGGACCCACAAGAAAATCTTTACCATGGAAATAGAATTTCAAAACTAGAAAGGTATTTGAGGTCAAAGAGTTCAACTCTCTGCATAATTCATCTCAGCCGTATGTTATAGGTCATAATCCAGAGCTTGGGGGATATTTGGAAAAATCATCTCTAATAAGAAAATACTGTATTGAAAAAAAAAATGATGCATTGCTTCTGTAATACAAAGCATACCAAGGTTGGGAAACTCAGCTGTACCCAGATGCTCACGTCTCCTTCACAAATTTCTCAGCCCATAATCTTTTAGCTTTTTGGCTGTTATTGGAGAAATCTGGTTGTTAATAAGAACCATCTTCTGATGTGCTGAAAATTCTCTACATTTTTCCCATCTTTTTTTACTCTCTCCACTTATTTATCCCTTTGTTGTTCTGTGTTAAATATATTCCTTGGGTGGATTTGTTCATCAGATATTTAGAGATCGGTCTATTCCCTATAGTTAGCGAACATATGCATGCTGTCTTCTTTTAACTATGCCTCATAAATAATCACACTTAATCCTTCTTACTGCCATCTTTTGCAATCATCTTCCAGTTACCTAGAACATAAGGTGCATAAAACTAAGCCCGGCGTCCAAGCTGTGATCTCACTAGGGTGGCTCAAAGATAAGCTATGATTTTTCCTCACTCTCTTTCAAGAAATTATGCCTCTAAACACATTATGCCTGCTTTCACTGCAGCTTTAAAGACATTCCATCAGTCTTGGCGGGGGGAGGAGGAACCCTTTTTAAAAGCATTGCCTAAAAATTAAAAAGTATGTTTCTTTCATAGAGGACTTAGTGCAGGATAGGATGCAGCTTCAGCTCAGTTTTTCATGTATTGAGGGTTCCCCTGAGCCAGCTACTGTGTGATGGGCTGAGATTCACCAGTGAATCAGACACAGACCCTGATATTTCACTAGAACAGAGACCATAAGCAAATAAACTGGTGAAAAAAATCTATGTGATGCTTTAGAAGTCAATGTCAGAATGAGTCGATTCTACCCTACAGTGGAGGAGAAGAGGAGTTCTAGACAGACGCAACAGCATGTGGAAAGTGCCAGAACCCAGACAAGGTAGAGTCATCAGTCCACAACCCAAAATGGAAGTAGGACAGTGGGGAAAGGGGTTGGAGGAGTCCCAAGAGCCAGTTCATGATGATTTTACAAGCACACTTCTTAGTTTGCCAAAGGACAATTGAGAGCCTTGTAACTATCAAATGAATTTCTCAACTGTGAGGCAAATAGAAAAATGCATTCAACAAATATTTATTGAGCACCTACCATATACCAGGCATGGTTCTAGTTTCTAGGGGATGCTACAGTAAATAAGTCATAAAAAAAACCTACCTTCTAGGGGCTAGAAGATGACGGGTAGTCTTCTATTGGCTAGGATGGTCAGGATGGTCTCTTTGAAGAGATATCATTTGAATAAAGATCTCAGTGAAGTTGTGGGGGCTTCAGTGAACTGAGAAAATCTATGGAAGAATGTTCCAGAGAGAGGGAACAGTACATGCGAAGTCCTTAAAATAAGAACAGGCTTGGCATGGTGGAAGAATAGCAAGGAAGTCCATGTGACTGGAGAAGGGTCAATGAGAGGAAAAGTCATGCAAGAGGAGGTGAGAGGTAATCAGAGGTCAGAGCATGTAGGCCACAGTAAATCTTAAGGGAAAATGATAAGCTATTCCATAAATGTACTTGCCAGATGGTGTGTATAGTATGATCTATTTGTGTAATCATTAAAGGATTGTGTTACACATATAATTATCAAGGTCCATAATCACTCATCCAAAACTTTTGGGACAAGTGTGTTTTGGAAATTAATCTTACTGTTTTCAGAAAAGGTAATATATTGGGGCACCTGGGTGGCTCAGTCACCTAAGCATCAGACTTCGGCTCAGGTCTTGATCTCACAGTTTGTGGGTTCAAGCCCCCTGTCCAGCTCTGTGCTGACAGGTCAGAGGCTGGACCCTGCTTTAGATTCTATGTCTCCCTCTCTCTGCCCCTCCCCTGCTCACGCTCTGTGTGTGTGTCTCTCAAAAAATGAATAAACATTAAAAAAAAAAGAAAAGAAAAGGTAATATATGTGCCTATATTATAACCCTAGTGTCTAACACTCCTGCAAACGTTTCCGGACAGCACCCTGTCTGTCATTAAACATTGATATTTGTGCAAGAAAACATACATGGGATCATCAAACACTATAAACAACCCTATCAGGCCAGCCTTTCAGTTTTCAAACCTTTTTGGATTTCAACATTGCAAATGGGAGATTGTGCACCTATACTTGCACCTGAGGTACAAATTGTGTGCATCAAAATGATTGAGAACAATGGTTAGGGAAACGAGATGACATGGCCGGCAAGAGTATCTTTTATTCAACTTTATACAGTTCTGAACTTCTGAACAATATTTTTTTTTGCCATATATTAGTTACAGCATTGAAATAACACTAGTTTAAATTTAAAAATAAAATATGTGTGGATTCTAACGATTTTATTCTTGTAGTCTTTGGATGCTCAACAAGATGGATAGTATTAAGAGAAAATATTTTAAGCAATAAAATAATGGAAAAGATTTTCAATATGCATCACAAAATTGCTTCTGAGTTTGAGTGCTTTAGTCATGACATTGAACTTTTTCTGTGTCCTCTGTATGCTTTTCAGATTTTTGTTTTTTAAATATCTTTTGTAGATTGGAGAGAGTCATGGTATCGAGATGACTTTTTTAAGGAATAGGAAAATTCTTTTTTAAAATTCAGTATAAAATGTATTTGTTACATTTATGGTAAATCATATTCCCTAATGTTTCAGAAAACTTCTTCTGTTTCCTTATAGAACACAGTCCATTCTCTGGACTTATGGTTGTTTCTGTTTTGTTTCATTTTGTTTTTAAAGCGAATCTGTGGGGTTTTTGTCTGTTTTGATAACAGGATGTCATGCTTGTGATAAATACTTGCCTGAAAGAGATTTATAATGTACAAGCCCCTAAAATATTTAGACATTCTAAAATTGTAATTTGCAACCTCCCTATTTCCTACCACTTTCCCCCAACAAAAATTCGGAGAGATGTATTTAACAGATGCCGTGTTCTGTGGGTGAATGTTATTGGCTATGTGGCTAAAAACTGTAATTAGCCATGCCTCACTGATTCATACATGAATCGTTTTGAGGTTTATTATTCCACCAGAATGCTAATGAACTTGAAGACAAAATACTCTGAAAGATTTTCTTTTTATCTCAATAAAGTACATATGGTGAGGGAAAAATAATCATTTAAAATAATTAATGAAAAAGTACTTCATTTATAACTAGATCCTTGATTTTCTTCAGTAGTAAATAAGACTGTCTAATTTATGGGAGCCTCTTGTCCATGAAGCAAACAGTGACTTTACACACACATCAATTAATAAAGGCTTAGGACCCTTACCAGGTAAATTTTAATAAAACCCAGGCATGCTAACTTTCCTGACCTTTGCTCTAGTTTCCAGCTAAGAAACGAACTGGCGAAGATGCTCCCATGTGTTTGAAACCAGAATGGGCATGACACCGACATTAACAGTTCAGGTGCCATTTATGAGTAGTGTTCTCTTATGAACCTAGTTGGAAATAAAAGTAATTTAGGGGAAATGATATTTCAGCGCTGTCTTAATCTAGCACGGATTTTCTTCCTGAGAAAATTAAACCAAACACAAACTGGAAGTATGACTTAACTGGGCCGGCTTCTGCACTTAGGGTCGCCAAAGCATACTGTAAATGGAAATCAGATTGCTTGAGAATCCAAGAACAAACTCTACTTTTGACCTTTAGAAAGCTCATGATGTATATGCCCACAAAATAAACAAAATAATTTCAAAGTAAATTCATTGAGTGCACCTGACCTTTGAAACAGAGCAGATGATGTTAATCAGATTTGTACAACTTTAATCTAGCTCAGCCTCCATCGCTCCATGTAGTTTTTAAATATCAAAAAGAAGAGTCTCACAATAGGGAATCTTTCAAATCGGAATAGACTTAGAAATGGAACAGAATGTATGACCTTGCCCCAAACAATGAAGTATAACTCGGACATGTAAGCAAGTGACCATTATGACTATAACCCAATATACGTGCTCCTGAGGAAAAGTGACTTTTTTCAAAATATTAACTTGAGCACATTGTAGGCAACTTCTCAATATTACAGTCAAATATGGTTTGAGACTTGATACAGTGTAAGACCCCCTGGAGGAAACTTTGAGTTGCAAATGAGCTGCATATTATAAAAAGGTGTTCCAACTGACCAGTGCATCTGTTTTTATCCAGCTACAACACTGCCACAGCAGTTTGGACTTTGAACATTTGAGCCATGGCCTTTTTAGAATAGCCTGTTAAGTAACTTGGTAGGCACATGCTTTTCTCTTCAGCATCACCTCCTTTGGGTAAGCAACCCCGACCCCATCCCACATAATTCTTCTCAATCTGAATGGCTCTGATGGAACTGACCACATTTGTTCCTTCCAGCAAAGAGTAAGATGATGAGTCCTGTGTGGAGGGGCACAGAGGGTAGTTCACAGAAAACAAGCTGGACCGAAGCAGTCCAAGCCACTTGGCCACATGATTGTTTCAGGGATGGGCAGGCACCCCAAGCTGAGCCATTCTCTTCGGGTGTTCTATGAGAGAGACCAAAGGAGGTGGGCCTTCCTTTTCTATGATAACAAGCTATAATGGTAGCTATGTGGGGCTGCTGGCTACCCTGCCCACCTAGGAATTAGGTCAAACAGGGGCAAGCAGGGCTGGGAGATGAAAAGAGGAAACGTCCCAGCAGGCATTGCATCACAGAATCCAATTTTGCCTAAAGCCACCCTTTAGATTTGCCAGTTCAATGAGCCTTTTCTTAAATAAGTTCCTTTGAATTAGGGTTTTGTTTTGTTACTTGCAGCCAAAAGAACCATGGCTAATTCTTAAAGTTCAATTGAGAGATACACTCTTAAACTACCCAGAATAGGAAAGTGAAATGAAAAGGCTAATATTCTCCTATTCTCAGAACGAGAGCCACACCAGCCTCTGCCCTACCCTGCACCAAAACTATGTATGAAGCACACTCGGTCATTTGAGGACCTGGAGATGCTTAGCCTGGAAAAGAGAAGGCAGGATATGCCTGCTGGGCTCAACCCTGGGAAGGTCTATTTTGTGAAAAAGGGGTAGGATTCGTTCTACAGAGTTAAAACTCAGACCAACAAGTGCTTGTCACTCAGGGAACTGTCCTCCACAATGTGATAGATAACTTTTCTAACAATGAAAGCCATCCTAGCAAGCATCCTGTGACCCTCTACCAGCAACACCACTTCTGCTGAGTGGGAGGTTAGATGAAATGACATCTCAGATGCCATCCAACTCTGTGATTCCCTGATTCAATCAAAGTACGGTCATGATGATGATATTTGTAATTTATCATAAATCACCTCACCCTTTCAACAAATCACAAATCAATACAAATCAATCATATAAAAGGAGGCACAGAGGATGGGAAGTGTCAGAAAAGATTTCCTAGAGCATATAACACTTGCACTGTTTTGACTATAAATGCAACTTGGTCTATACAACACCATGTGTAACAACACTGCATTCAACTCTAATTCTTTTTTTAACGTGTGTGTGTGTGTGTGTGTGTTGTTGTTGTTGTTGTTGTTGTTGTTTGACTGAGAGAGAGAGCATGAGCAGGAGGAGAGAGGGGAGCAGAGGATATGAAATGGGCTCTGTGCTGATAGCACAGAGTTTCAAAATCATAAACCACGAGATCATGACCTGAGCCAAAGTCGGACGCTTAACTGACTGAGGCACCCATCAACTCTAATTCTTTAAAAAGAAAACTATTTTCCCTATAATATCTTTAAATGATATCTTTAAAAATATGTAAATACATACAATATGTAAATACACACAATAATGTAATGTACAATGACAATACAATAAAGTGTACTATAAGCAAATAAACATTTTATCCCTCTCAAGTGCATTTATAGGCACGTAACTAAGAAGCATTAACGTAGCAGTGTATACCAGACACTCTAAGCCGATGAATGTGAGCCCTCCATTACTGCACACCATCATTGACCTCTACCTTGAGAGTGTTCTATACAACAGTTGACCCTTGAGCCCCGCAGGGGTTAGGTGCACCAACTCCCTGTAAGTCAAAAATCCAGGTAAGCCTGTCTTCCCAAAAACTTAACAACTAATAACCTACTGTTGACTGGCAGCTTTACCAATAACACAGAAAAGCAAATTAACACACATTTTGCATGTTCTCTGTTTTATATACTGCATTCCTACAATAAACTGAGAGAAAAGAAAATGTTATTAAGAGAACCGTAAGGATGAGAAAATACAATTACAGTACTGTGCTGTTTTTATCTAGAAAAAAATCTGTGTGTAAGTGGACCCATGCATTCAAATTTATGTTGCTCAACGGTCAACTGTACATGTTTTTGCTTCTCTTTCTGCCATTATTTTGAGTACTGGCAATTTATTTTGTGTCCTCAAAAGCATTTTTGACACACATGCTTAACAATGCATAACAAAGTGACAGCACTATGCTAGACACTCAGCTGCAAGTTTTTCAGAAGTTCGGGGTGCCTTCAAGAAGTGTTTGAGAAGACAGAGTGGGGCAAACAGAGACTGAAAGATCTCTTCTGGCATCATGAAGGGTAGCATAAACCCCACTGCAGCCAGGGAGAAGCAACAAAAGTTGTATAGAACCTACTTGGAAGAAATTATTGTCAGAAGGCACATCATGATAGAGTTTTCCAGAAAGTAGAAGCGTAGTTGCCATGTGAAAGACGGAACGCATGTCCATGGGGATGGTGGTAAGAAGACCCAGGATAGGGTTGTTCATGAGAGCACTTCCATTTTTAGGAATGGAACACCCCATCCATCTCTTACCTTCTCTCTAAGCAGACTCTGTGAGCACTGCCGGCCAAGAGGGATAAGTATTCAAGACTGAGAAACATGCACGTAAAGGAAAATAATTGAAAAACACGGCACTGTGGAGAACTGTTAATAGTTTTATGTTAATAGAGAGGAAATTTTTAAAAATGAGACTGCAAATGTAGGCAAAAGTCATATAAGGAAAGCGCCGATGAAACATTCTGTACATGTAGGACCTGACCTGTTTAGCAATGGGGAGCAAATGACTGGCATTAGCAGGCAAGTGATATAATCAAATTTGAATTTTAGAAAAAAATCTCTCTAGAAGCACTGTGGACGTTTGATTAGCACTGGATATAACTCCAAGAAGATCAGTGAGGAGATCACTGTTAGCAATTAGATAATTTTTTCTGGCCTATCAAATTACTAAATTGAAACAGAAGAAGTAGCAGTATCAGCAGCAGCAATAGTAGTAGTAGTAGTAGTAGTAGTAGTAGTAGTAGTAGTAGTAATACACATTCCCATGGTACAATAAATGAGTAAATTTCCTCAAAACTCTTTGCAATATGTAAATCAAGTTGAGCTTTTGAAACGTCAATACAGGAAGGAATTCATGACTTTTGACCCAATGATCCTATTTCCAGGAATCTTCACTAAGAGAATAGAGATGTAGACAGGTATTTGCTCAGTGATATTCCTTCCCACAACCTTGTTTCTAAACAATTAGAAACCATTTTAATGTTCGGCAACAAAAAAAGTAATGGTTAAATAAGTGAAATATGCCACTGTCATTTAAAATGTTTCTAAAAATATTCAATGACATGGAAAGTTGCCCAAGAAATAATGTGAAATGGAAAAGCACAACACGAAATCAAACATACAGCATGTGCTCAGTCTTCACAAAGGTATATGCATTTAAAAACTGGGAACTACATAACAACATAATTGCTGCCTATCCCCAAGTGGTGGAGATGTTGGTAATTTTTATTTTCATCTTTCTAT
This sequence comes from Proteles cristata cristata, assembly GCA_017311185.1. Taxonomy (NCBI): domain Eukaryota; kingdom Metazoa; phylum Chordata; class Mammalia; order Carnivora; family Hyaenidae; genus Proteles; species Proteles cristata. The sequence continues at coordinate 1,679,804 of JAESUZ010001551.1, read as the reverse complement.
CTTTCTGTATTTTTTATTTACTATTATGAACATGTATTATTCTTGTGAACAAGGATTAAGTTGAATCATCTGAAATTGCCTGCTGTGGACTGAATCTTGTCATCAAAATTCATCTGTTAAAGCCCTAACACTCAAGGTAATGATATTTGGAAACCAGACCTTTGAGGGATAATTAAGTTTAGATGAAATCATGGGGATGGGGCTCTCATGATGGGATTAGTACTCTTATAAGAAGAGGAAGCGACAGGAGAACATTCTCTCTCACTTTTTCTCTTTCTCTCCTTCTCCTTCTCCTTCTCCTTCTCCTTCTCCTTCTTCTTCTTCCTCCTCCTCTTCTTCTTCCTCTTCTTCTTCTTCTACTCTCTCTCTCTCTATGTGCCCAAAGAAGGGGCCACATGAGTACAGCAAGATGGTGGCTATCTATAAGCTAGGAAGAGATTCTTATCAGAACCCGACCATTCTAGCATCCAATCATGAACTTCTACCTACCAGAACTGTGAGAAAATAAGTCTCTGAGGTTTAAGCCACCTAGTGTATGGTATTTTGGTTATAGTAGCCCAAGTTGACTAATATGCTGCCAAACTGAGTCCAAAACTGACAAGTCCATAAAATTCAACTTTCTTAAAAGAGAAATAAAACAAGAGACTATCATTAAAACTGTCCTTGCAATGGATGCTAAGGACTAGAACTAAAGCAATAACAATAAGGCTGAAAGTTGCAAAAGATATTAAGATAGTAGGCTCTATAACATATTGATTAATAGGATAGTATTCCTAAATAGCAGAGAGCATCTAGAAAATGAGTCCAAAGTTTTTACACTAAGAAACTGGGTAATTCCAATGGTACTATTCAAGAAAAAACCTATTCAGGAAAACCTCTTTGGGAGCTAGCCTCTTAGATGGGCTCCAATAATCCCCACCTCCCGGTATTCACAGCCTTGAGTACTGCTCTCCTCATTGCACAAGCTGGTCAGGAAACTACCTCATGTGTAATCCTGCAGAAGCGATGGTGCATCACATCAGAGATGAGCACTCTGGATGAAGCCAGCTGCCATGTTGTGAGGGCACTCAGAAAGCCTATGGAGAGGTCCACATGTGCAGGAACTGAGGCACACAGCCAATAGCCAACAAGGAACTGAGGTCTGACAATGGCTATACAAGAGAGTTGGAAGGCAGCTCCTCCAGCCCCAGTCAAGCCTTCAGTTGACTGCAACCCCAGCTAGCATTTGACTGTAACCTCATGAGGCACCCTGAGCCAAACCACCCTCCTAAACTGTGCCTGGACTCCTGTCCCCCCCCAAATTGTGAGATAATAAAGCTTAGTATTAAAAGCTGCTAACATTTTGAAGTAATTTGTTACATCACAACAGATAACTAATATAACCAGTGATGATTAATTTGCTCATCTAAAGAACTGAATGTTCCTTGAGGACAGGAATCACATCTTAAGATTTCAAGCCTCTTGTTGCAAGTAGCTCAGAGTCTATGTTCATTAAATACATTGCAAGCTAGAAAAGTGGAAAGGAGACTGGAAAAGCTGACAAAGTAGTTTGGGCACCTCCTGGTGGAGACCCACTAACGAGTCATAAGATATAACCATTCAAGATAAGGATTTGTTTGAAAAGAAATGTGGTGAATGACTTTAGTGCTTGATACTTCTTTAAGGACTTACATTGCGTGTAAGAGTACTTTAATAACCTCGTGTGTGCTTTAGAAGCCCACAATCCCAAATGACTCCAAATTGTAGCCTTCTAAACCTGTAACTTATTTTCTGTTATAGAACAAACTTTAGAAAGTGTGGGCCTAAAATTTTTTTAACTACTGAAAGGTTTAGCAAGATATCTTTCTCCAAAATCATTTCAGTACTTTAGGTAATTTGTAGCCAACAATTTTCTGCCAGCTTTCCTTTTTACTTTGGACTATTGTTGACCTTGATTTAAAGCCCAGAGTTAGTGAAATTCAAATTTTTATAGGATATTTCACAGATTATATGATGCAACAGTCGATTCAAGACAGTTGTATCTTTTGCACTGCATCCATAACTATTCTTTATTGTTCTATAAACAATTGGTTGGTCCCATTAATGCTTGGACACATGTTAAAACCAAAGAGAGACAGGATGTAATCCATTAAATGTTTGTGTCCCACCAAAATTTATATGCTGAAATCCTAACTCCCAATGTTATTAGGAAGTGGGCCCACTGGGAGATAATTAGGTCATGAGGGTACAGCCTTCATGAATGCAATTAGTGGCCTCATGTAAGGAACTCTAGAGACCTCTCTAGCCTTCCCTTCCTGTCATGTAAGGATACAAAAATGTCGGCACCCTAATCTTGGACTTGTAGCCCCCAGAACTGTGTGATATAAATTTTTGTTATTCATAAGCCACCTTTTTTGTGGTCCTTTGTTATAGCAGCCTGAGCTAAGATATAGAAGAGGTCATCAAGAAAATCGGTCCATTTACACTGAGCATACAGACAATGATATCTGATATCTATTTAGTGTGTTACTGAGAGAATCCCATAAATATACGCAAACACACACACATACACATCCCGGGTTTTATAAAGCCAACTCACACACTCTTTTCATCCTAGGTCTCGGTGAAAAATAGAAGGAGTTTGCAAATATCTGGAAAACGCTGTATGCCTGGTGAGAATGAAACAGAAGAGTCTGGGAGCGCTTATTGACACCTTATTGAGACGTAAGAAAAGGAAATCCTACATTCTAGCAAATGTAAGCAAAAGTGCACAGGAAACATTCACGTCTCTGATAGAAAAACAAAAACTGAGACAGAAGAGTCAGGAAAGCCAAGGAGTGAATCCTTGCTGACCTGAGGAGGGGTAGGATCTTGCAACGCTTTCTCATTTACTATGGAGGCTAGTTTCATCTGACATCCCCTCAACCAGCCAACTCTCTTAGCTCTTGCTCAAAGACTACTTAATTAGGTACAGCAAATAGGAATTTTCCTTCCTGAGCATGACTGGTTTCTCTTTATTTTATACTATTTCATAATTCACTTTGATATTCCTTATACTACTTCCATATGATTTGCAACTTTCAAACATTGGAAGATAGTTACCATCACCATGTAGATTTTACTTCACTAAATCATAGGCCGTTTTACCACCTTTAAAAAGAAACGGCAGAAACATCTTTGACCTTGTATTTTAACTGTAATTAAGATATCATCTGCAATGTTTTCTTCTTGCAAATCAATAAATAAAATATGAATTGGTGCAACAAATTCATTCATACTGAAAAGCAAATAACAGCCTATGCCTCATCATCCTGCAGCCGGCAAACAGGACTGCTAACTGCGTGACCTTTAGAAAAACACTTGACCTTTCTATGCATCTGCTCCCTAGTCCGTACTAGGATAATAGTTCCTACCCTTAGTCTTGTGAAGACTAACTGAGATTGTGTGGCTCTCTCCCAGCAACACGCATTATGTGTAATATCTCCGAGGCATGAAAAAAATTCTTTTGGCTTCCTTTTTCAAAAATTTTTAAATGTTTATTTAGTTTTGAGAAAGAGAGAGAGCGGAGGGGAGGGGCAGAGGGCAGGGAGAGAAGGAGACACAGAATCTGAAGCAGGCTCCAGGCTCTGAGCTGTCAGCACGGAGCCCAACGCAGGTCTTGAACCCACGAACCGTGAGCTGAAGTCAGATGCTTAACCAACTAAGCTACCCAAGCACCCCTGGGCTTCCTTTTTCAAAAAGAGTTCATACTATTCCATTTGTGCCTCATCACTTACAACAAGCATAAGAGGGTTTTGTTGAATTATTTTTAGATGTTGGATTAGAAGTAGCTACACCATCCCAAGATGCAACATGGTGAGAGGAGGTGTGCAGGAATGTACGTGTATGTATACATGTGTAAATATATATATGTATGTATATATATATATATATTCCACATTTGCATATATGCAAAACACCAACCACAGCATGTGGTAAAGAAAGATGGAGATATTTATATTACATATATATAAATATACGTATTACAAATATACATATAAATACATATTTACATATTTTGTTGTTCTGGCTGGAAGAAGCCACAGTTATTCACACGTACAACCATGGCTAAGAAAAAATATGTGCATTTAAGCTGTCCTTTCCCCTGCTAAAGTGACTATGCAGACAATTCATTCCCTTGCCTCTTCTCTTTACAAGCTTACTCCCCACTTCTGGGAGAGAAAGCTTGAGCTGAAAGCAGGTGAGGCAGAAGAATGAAATAAAAGAGCTCAGGCTCTGAAGCCCCTTTGATTTGCCTTTAAATCCAATCACTGCTACACTTAGTTCCAAAACCTTGGCTAAGTTCCCGAATTTCTCTGAGCTCAGTTTACTCTTCAGCAAAATGGGAATAAAGAGACTGACTAGCCATCTCCACACAGTTGTAAGGGCGATCCAGTGAGATAACATATGTGCAGCACCCTGTCTACCACACAATAAACACTTAACAAAATAAACAGTGGTGGTGGTGCTTCTTGCATGAGAAGGGATATAGGCTCTAGCTGCTGCAGTGAATAACAAAGACCAAAACATAACAAAGGTGTAAACAAGAGAGAATTACATTTCTCTTCACTTAGAACAGAAAAGACAGCTCTGTGGTGTCAGGGACCCAGACTCCTTTTATCTCAATATTTTGCAATAGTCAAGTGGTAGCTTCTATCTCTGCGTGACAGCTGGTTCTTCCAATGTCTGCCATCTTAACCTCCGTCAAAGGAAACGTGGAAAGAGGTTCAATAGCTATTTGTTCATTTGTTCATTTCTGGCTACATAGTTTTGTATAATAAACCTCAAAACGTAGTGACATAAAACAACAATCATCTTTCACAGTTTCTGTGTCCTGGGCATTCAGAAGTGACACCATCAGGATGGCTCGTCTCTGTCCCACAACACAGGGAGCCTCATCTGGGAAGATTCAAAGGTTGAGGGTGACACAGTGGCTGAGGGCTGAAGCTAAGTCAAAGGCTTTCTGACCCACATATCTGGCAGCTGGTATTAGTTATCAGCTGGAACCCCACTTTGGGTGGTCAGCCAGAGCACTTGGCTCTGTCTTCTCCATGTGGTTGCTTGGAGATACAAATGCTTCCTAACTGTGCCATGCTGGATTCTAAGACAGAGAGAAACCCAAAGAAAACCAGGTGGAAGCTTCCTCACCTTCTTATGACCTAGCCTCAGAGGTCAAATAGCATCACTTCCTACCGCACTTTCAACTCTGCTCAGATTCAGGAGTGGGGATCATAAACCCTACCTCTCAACGGGAGGAGTGTCAAAGTCACAGTGTACAAGGATCATATGGAGTATGGGACATGGGGCCCCTGGGTGGTTCCATAGGTTAAGCACCCGACTTTGGCTCAGGTCATGATCTCGTGGTTTGAGAGTTTGAGCCCGACGTCGGACTCTGTGCTGACAGCTCACAGCCTGGAACTTGCTTTAGATTCTGTGTCTCCCTCTCTTTCTCTCTGCCCCTCCCCTGCTCACACTGTCTCTCTCAAAAATGAACAAATTTAAAAATAAAAATAATATGGGGTGGAAGGCTGTAGTAGTCGTTTCAAGGAAATAAAACTTAACTCAAGCAGCCTGCGATTGATATAGCAACTTTATGGTGATAATTGTTTGTGCATTCATACTTTCAAAAGATGTTTTTGTTTGGTTGTTGAGTGCCCACAATATTTGAAGCCCCATTCTAGGTTGTAGGAATACAGTGGTGAACAAAACCAAGTCCATGCCTTCATGGTAATTACAGTCTAGCCGGGGAGACAGACAATAAACAAATACAGGTATGCTCCACTTTTCAAAAGTCCACGTTACACTGATTCCTTTTTACAAAAGACCTACTTGAGTACATACCTGTTTCCACCAACCAAAAGAAACTTGAAGAGGATTTTCACTTAAACTGAAAAAAGACAAAAAGCAAAAATAGTATTCAGTGTGCTGCAGAGAGAACGAGAGCTGTTACTGAAGCAGCATGCACCCCTCACAGCGAGATTGATCTGTCCACCTCTTTCCCCAGGATCGACACTCAGAATCTCAAGGTTGAGTTGCCACCAGTTGCTTTGACCTGTGTCCCTGAGCATCTGTGCTTTATCTCCATTTATTCTGTGTATCCATGAGCAAGATGTGTCTTAAACTATTAGAAAAGCCTAAGAGAGATTATTTTGTGGGTCTGGAAACACCCCCAAATTTTTTCATGCAAATTAATGGCAATTGCTTCTCCACTCTACACCATTAAGGGTTATGAAATCTTTCATAGGAACGCTCTACTTTGGGATGGTGGGAGAAACCTGCATATAATACACCCTTGGACAGTGAAGAAATTAATGCAGAGGAGTATAGAAAATGACAGCAGGTGAATTTATTTAGGTAGCGAGGTTTTCTTTTTTTTTTTTTTTCAAGGACTTTCTGAGGAGGTGATGTCAACAGAGACCTCAGTGGTGGGATGTCTCAGCCATACAAGCTGAGAAAAGAGCATTCAAGGCAGAGGAGATTGGCTGAACAAAGAGCTGAGGTGGAATGTGCTTGGTTCATCCACTGTGCAGCAATAAACACTTGAGACCAGAGTGTGAAAATTCTGCAGCCGAGAGTCCGTGTCTGCCAACAAGAATTTTAGGCCAACATCGTTAAGTCTAGATTTTATTCAAGGTGGGTTTTTTGTTGTTGTTGTTTAATATTATCTTTTTCATGTTTGTTTATTTATTTTGAGGGGGAGGGGCAGAGAGAGAGGGAGAGAGAGAATCCCAAGCAGGCTCCATGCTCTGTACCATGCCCGATGTGGGGCTTGATCTCAGGATCTTGAGATCATGATCTGAACTGAAATCAGGAGTAGGACACTTAACTAAGTGAGCCACACAGGTGCCCCTCAAGGCGATGTTAAATCAGTAAGAGTGAAGAAACCAAGAGATGATAGACAGATGATAGAAAGAGAGAGAGGGAGATGGTAGATGATATTTGTCTAGTTTTTTAAAACCATCTCAATCGCTATGTAAGAAGAAGGCAAGAATGAAAGTAGAGGTTATTCCCAATAGTCCAGGCAAAAGTTAGGACAATAGCCCTGGAGATGTTGAGAATTACCCAGAAGTGGAATCAGTTTGAAGGTAGGGACAACAGGATCCACTTCTGGGCTGGATGTGGTGTGAGAAGGAGAGAAAGACCCAGAGGATGACTGCTGGGTTTGAGGCCCTGGTTTGCACTGGAAGTGTCCCCAGCACCCCAAAGCTAAAGGTAGTACCATGCAGTGTGGTTCACATGCACAGGTAGAGACTAGAGGTTAAAGCACAGGGACTGTGACACCCCAGCAATGACCTCAGTCCCTCTCATTCCCACCACATGTGGGCAGAACCTGCCCCACACCCTGAGGTTTACCTGGCAGGGAGGATTACATTTCTCAGATGAGGAGAGCAGGAAGCAGGAGTGGACCACCAGTGGGGAAGGTTATTTTTGCAAGTAGCAGTGACACAAAAGAATTAGGAGCTCCCAGCGCAAAGCACAGTGGAGCCCAGAGGAAATCAGGTCTGCTAATTTTCTCGGAATCATGGCCTTTGCTTCATTTATGCCAGGCACCCAGTGGGCATTCCCTAAACACCATTGACCACAAAAATGATGTTGACTGGGCAGCGCTGCCACTCACTGGACCAATTATTTATGATCGTTCAGCTGATTTCCCACTCTGGTAATAGTCTTCAATTTTACTGCAAACACAATTAGGACACACTAATGCAAATGCTTTAGCACCACAAAAATAGATCTTGCCTCCCACTGGATGCCTTTATGCACTAAATTTGTGGCTAAGAGACCCATTATCAAAGTCCCAGGCAGGGATCCCCTGCCTACAGATGAAGCCAGTGTAGGAAAAGTCAATAGACCCAGGTCAATCCTACCCGTGTACGATGGAGTCTACTTTTTCCCTCTTAGCAATCTCATCCACTTGTTTCTTACCTAGTATTGTATTATAACTTTCTAATATATATATTTTTTTCATTTCAAAAATCAAATCTCAATTGATCTGGAATGGCAGGCTTCTCTTTATTTTTGCTTGCTCCCTCATGCGCCTTCTCAAAGTCAAAGAATTGAATCTCTTTCCCTTTAGAATGCCTGTTTTTCCTTTCTAGATTTTTCCCTTAGTGTTTATCTCTTCAATATGATTGTGGAATGTTGTCTGTTGGTGTTAAAAAAAAAAATTGCATCTTAGATCCTATACGTATCACCACTACCCTTCTCCATCAACCCCAACTGATGGAGACCAAAATGAGACAGGTACAAATGTGAAGTGAATAGGAAGAAGAGAATGGCTTCCCTTTGTGTCACATAGCACCTGCCAACCTCCACTCCAGTCCTCTTCATTTACACATAACCAGGGAAAGCCATTCCCTGATAAAAAAAATCCCAGAACATTGCCAAACAGGAAAAGGATTGGGAATTCTTTAAATCATAAAATCCAGGACCAGATGGGAAATCACTGGGAATAACCCAAATACCCTCAATTAGCACAATTAATCAATATTTGATTTATGCTTCTTTGAGAGACACTGAAACTATAGATTTCCTTCCCTACCTTATAGATCTCTCAAACACAGCTTTGCAAAGCCACCCTATGTGCGACAGATAATCTCTAGTCTTTCTCCTGGATGTCATGGGCTAAGATTTTTCTTCCCCCAGAGCTTCACTTGTCTTCATTTAATGCTCAGTTTTGTTTTTAAGTCAACAATAAAGAAACATCTTGTCTCATTAAATTTTATTTATTAAATATCTACGAGTGAATAAATAACTTCTTGTTTCTCTAATCTTTCAGACGGAAGGCTTAGTTGTTTTATCAAATTGAGACTCTAGCTCTTACACTCTTCTTACTTCCTTGCTATTAAAGAAGTAACTCATCAGCTCCACTAAACTCTCATTGCCCTCTAAACCCCAAGTATCATTTCATTTATTAGTGACATGACACAGTAACAGCAAACTATTAGCACGAAGTCCAACATGAGGCTCAAACCCATCGACCATGAGAGATTGTTACAATTTTAAAATATGTCCACAATGTTTTGATATTCCTCCTTAGAGCATGAGCTGGATTTAAGTGCCAACTTTCAACAAGAGAGAGATGCAGAAGTGTTTGTGTGTGACTTTCGGGATCAGAGCATGAAAGTCATTGCAGCTTCCATATTTCTGTCTCTAGATCACTTCCTCTGGGGGAACTCAGCTGCCTTGTCATAAAAACACTCAAGCAGACCTTTGGAGATGTCCAAATAACAAGGAACTGAGGCCTTCTACCAATGACGATGTAAATGAACCATCTTGGAAGTGCATCTATCTTCCAGCCTCAGTGAAGCTTTCAAATGACTGCAGCCCTGGCTGATGTGTTCATTAAAATGTCATGAGAGGTGGGCATCTGGGTTCTTTAGTCTGTTAAGTGTTAGACTTTGGCTCAGGTCATGATCTCACGGTTCGGTTTATGAGTTCAACACCCATACTGGGTTCTGTGCTGACAACTCAGAGCCTGGAGCCTGCTTCAGATTCTGTGTATGTCTCTCTCTCTCTCTCTCTCTCTCTGCCCCTCCCCCACTCACAAATATCTCTCTCTCTGCCCCTCCCCCTCTCAAAAATAAATAAGTATTAAAATTTTTTAAAATGATATGAGAGACCCTGAGCCAGGGCCACTCTGTAAATCTGCTCACTAATCTCCAACCCACAGACCCTGAGAGACAATAAATGTTGGTTGTTTTAAGTTGATATATTTTGGGATAATTTTTTATGCAGCAATAGACAATGAATATACTGATACAGATGTATTATCCTCTTCTCTATTTGAACATACAGTGCTGACTGTTATCCTATACATCTGACATCTCTGTAAGCCCCTCTAATCATGACAGTTGATTATTGCACAGAATATCTTCATATTCAATAGACTCAAAATTACATCCGGGAACACCTGATTAGCTCAGTCAGATACTGTACAACTCTTGATCTCAGGGTTGTGAGTTTGAGCCCCATGTTGGGTGTAGAGACTACTTAAACAAAATCTAAAAATATATATATATATGGTAATCTGTGTATTTTTCAAAAAACTAAAATATTTTTAAGTTGTTTTTTAAACTTAGTTTATTTATTTATTTATTTATTCATTTAGAGAGAAACCTGAGCATGCTCTAAAGTGTTAGTATAGAGCCCAATGCAGGGCTCAAACCCATGAACCCATGAACCATGGGTTTAAAGTGGAAACTTTTAAACCATGGGTTTAAATATGGAAAATAATTATAATAATAGTTATTACCATTTCTTGACTACTCATATATGTAAAACAATTATATTATATTCACATATTACATACAATAATGTATTATGAACCAAATTATATTCATATATCACATATAATTATATTTATTATATTATAAAATTATTTCACTTTACAATTATCATAGACTTTGCAATTGACATCTCCTCTCCATTTCTTTTTTTAAATATTTGCCCACTTTATTTTTTAATTAAAAAAAATTTTTACTTATTTTGAGAGACAGAGCAGAGGAGAGACAGAGAGAAAGTGAGAGAGAATCCCAGGCAGACTCTGTGCTGTCAGTGCAGAGCCCAGTGTAGGGCTCGAACTCACAAACCATGAAATCATAACCTGAACTGAAACCAAGAGTTAGACACTTAACCAACTGAGCTACCGAGGCGCCCCTCTGTATCCTCATTTTAGGGAGGAGAAAAGTATACCTTGAAGAAGTTGAGTAACTTGTTAATAAATTGTAAAGTTAGAACTCAAAACTATATCTTGGAAGGCTGAATTCTGTGCTTTCTCTGTGTTACCACAAAAAATTCATTTTTAAGAATATCTACTGGAAAGAAAAATCCAATAAAGATATATGAACCTTGACCTTAAACATGTATCTAATCAACGTATCTCACAATCCTCTAAAACATAGTAATCAAGAACCTGAATTGTTATATTATAGTCTTCATCCTTTTAGGGGTTTTTTTTGCATCCTTGTTAACACATTAGAACATAACAAACTGGTGTGAAAACGATTCATCACAGCTGTGTCCAGAATTTTCCTCCTGTGGTGAAATTCTTTTACATTATAATGACTTTTCTGGTACCTTTGCTTACCAATTTCATTATCTACTACTCTCACATAGGCTATAAAAATCTCATCAAGTTGTTGGGAAAAATTAATTCAAACAACTATACCATTAAAGGTAAGATAATGTTCTATTAAAAAAACTTTCCTCAATTTCTGAAATAAACTATATGAAAATACACTCAATCTCAGCCTTCACAGATTTTTTTTTTCACCATTAAAATTATCTTTCAGATAATTAGGTCAAAATAATGCAAAAAAATTTGAGATTATAGTTAAATTGTTTTCTCAATCTACTATAACTGCTTTTCATATCAAGATTGACAGTCAACAATGGTTTCTTACATCCACAGGTGAATGAATTTCTATAATTTTTAACAATGACCCAAAAAGAATTATTTCTGGAGAGTTATTATTGTCTGTTTCTCTAACTTCACAGTTTGTAATTCACTTAAAGACTAACAGGATTTTAAAATTTTTCAACAATGAGTTTCATTGTCTTACATTGTTACTGATAAGATTCTTCACAGTAACAGATTTTTTCCATTCACATTTTCCATTTGACACTTGAGACTGTTCAGTTTGTTGAAAGACAGAAGGCTTAAGAAACACATTAATATGTTTTTTCTAAAACTGTGGAACTCCTATAGCTTCCTCTTAACATATGCATAATAAAAAGTACATCTGTAATGTTTTTGGGAAATAAACATTTTTCCCAATTTAATGTTTAAGCAATTTCTTCTACTGTTTTCACTACTAAAGAACTTAATAACTATAAGATCAAACTGAGAATTATTACATAGTAAATCCCTCTACCTTTATATTTGCAATTGGCCTTTGAAGGACACTCATCATCTAATACTTTGCCATGGACTTATTTATGCAAATGCCTTATTTTCTTTTCTGGGACATTATAATCAGTGAATAACTGGGGCTAATCTTTCAAATGTTTGAATCTTTTTCAGGTCCTTAACTGAACCTCTCAAATTATTTCCCAAGTTAAGATCTTTTGTGGGACTTTAAGCCCTATAGGATTTCAGACACAATATTAACAAAAAAATAATGGCTTTGGTCTCTATGTAAAAATTTTGAAAATTTTCACTTACTCATCCATTCTTCATAGGTATCTATGGCAGGTTAAATTACTGGTTTCAATTCTTCATTCTCCTGTAATACAATTATGTGCATAATTTTACATTTCTCTCCCATTTTGAAGGAAACCTACTTCTCTGCCTTGGTGATAGCAGACTAGGTCATTGACATATTTGCTTTGGTCAAGGAAATGTCAATGGAGGCTACGAGTGTGCTTGCATGGGTTGGCTTGCCTCTTACATTCTTGTTATCCATTATGAGAGGAATGTTCTCCAGCTAGCTGCTGGTTCAAACAGGGGTGAGAGAAATGAGGAATAAATCTGGACCCAATATGTAGATTGTAAACAAGGTCAGCTGATATTACACAAGCACAGCAGAACCATAGCCAACTATAGATCCATGAGCAAAGCACAATTGAATAATTGCTACTGAAAGACACTGAGATTTAAGGCAATTTGTTACACAGTGTTATCACAGTGATAGCTATCTATTACAGTGTCCTCCCTTTAGTCTGCCTGTCTCTGTTGAAAAAATTAAATGAGTTAATAATACACTTCAAGTACTCAGTAAATATTGGTTGTTGTTATTCTGCTTAGCTCTGCATATGGATATAAACTATGCAAATGACCCTTGAACAACACAGGTTTGACCTGCTCCTACTTATACACAGTTTTTCCCCCATAAATATGGTACAATGTTGTAAATGTATCTTCTCTTCCTTATGACTTTATTAATAATATATTTTCCCTCTTGCTTACTTCATTATAAGAATACAGAATATAACACATAAAACATACAAAATATGTGTTAATCAACTGTTTATGGTATCAGTAAGGATTCCAGTCAACAGGCTATTAATAGTTAAGTTACTGGGGAATAAAGTTATCAGGGCACCTGGGTGGCTCAAGCAGTTAGGTGTTCGACTTCGGATTTCAGTTCAGGTCATGATCTCAAGGTTTGTGGGTTTGAGCCCCACATCAGGCTCTGCACTGACAGCATAGAGCCTGCTTGGGATTCTCTGTCTCCCTCTCTCTACCCCTCCCTTATCTGTGTTTCTCCCCACCTCCCTCAAAAAAAAAAAAAACCAACAAATTTTTTAAAAGTTATATGTGGATTTTCAATTGTGTGGGCATTTGACACCCCAACCCCAAAGCTGTTTGAATGCTAACTGTAAATCAAGACAAACAAGACCCCAAATGTGCAAAAATGTATTTCCAACTATTCTGCCATACTGATACCATCCACTTGTCATCACAACTGTGCATGGCCCAGTTGATTTCAGAGATATATGAATTTCATTATAGGAAAATTGGGACGTAGTACAGAAAAAAATCTAAGTCCAACTTCGACCGCTGAGAAGTATCTTTCTTGAAATTCAAAGGCAAGCACGTTTGTGGGGGAAAAAAGAGTTAAAATGTGAGGTACTAATATGACTCATCTAATTCTTAATTCAGCTTCAAAAACTACGGACAAAACAACCTTAAGAGTTAATTTCTAATCCCAGCTGTCCATTAAGATTTATCTCTATAGTTAGCATTATTTTCATCAAAAATCATTGCAAACAACATAAATATATGAGAATAAAGAACTAACTAAGTAAATTTTGATACAAACATGTAGTGAGATGGCATGAAGTCATATAGCTTTCCTGTTATAAAAAAATGTTGCATAATATGAAAGCATGCCCGTTATGTATGGCTTAAGTGAAAAAGAAAAAGTTATAAAATGGTATTTGCAGTTTGCTTTTACATTTTTTAGAACACACACTTCCAATGTGAAAAAAACACTTTCGCTTATGCATTTGTGAGAAATATAAATCAAAACTCCATCAAGAAACACTTTAATGTATTAGATTAGAAAGACCCGAAGTTCAGTAACACATCATATGGTGAGGGGCTAAGGGAGAAGACAGACTCATTCATCGCTCAGGAGAGCTGTCAGTTAGTACAACTTTTGTGGAGGGTAACTTGGCAATACCTATAAAAACCATAAATGCACATAACCTTTTATGCAGCTCTTCAAATTCTAGAAATGTATCCCCAACTATGGTTCATTGTATGTAAAATCACATATAGAACAGGCGTTATGGGTCTAACTGTCTCATCTTCAAAATTCATATGTTAAAGTCCTCAACCCGAGTACCTCAGAACGTGACCTTATATGGGGAGAGGGTCTTGACAATATAATCAAGTCATAATGAGATCACTAGGGGGGCCATCATCCAATATGACTTGTGTCCTTGTATAAAGGGGGAATTTGAACACAGAAGCATGTCCATGGAGGGCAGACGACGCAGAAGAGACACAGGGCACAGAGGGACATCGGCAAAGCAGGAAAAGTGGACTGGAACGGATCCTTCCTCACAGCCCTCAGAAGGAACCAATGCTCTCAACACTTCGATTTTAGATTTCTAGCCTCAGAACCATAAGACAAGGTATAGAACAGTCGGAATATGAAGCTAACATTTGGTGGGGGGCCAACTAAAAGAACCTACATATAATTGCTTGACTCTACTTAAAATATCTCTGCAAGAAGAAAGAACAGAGAAGAGCGGGAGCCTCTATAAAAAGGAACTGGACAGCCAACATTCTAAAGGAGGGGGATTTTTTGTTTCATCACCATTTCATTTTTTTGAATTTTGCACTATGAGATTGTGTGACTTACTCAGATATAACCCACCAGTATGTATGTGAGTGTATATCCATATCTTAGAGACATTAACTGAACGGATATAAACATCCAACCTTAGGGCAGAGACATAAGAGGTTATTGTTTTTATCCCTGTCTCCTTTTTGCTTAAAGTACTACCCTTGCAATTAGAAAAAAATCACTGTATGTTAAAAATGTTAGGTCATTCTTAAAATAGAACTGTTCTATTTTGCTTTGCTTCTTACATGAGATGGTAGCAGGAAGTACATTAAAGAGACTTTAGGAAGAATCTGCCAGCCAGAGGAACAGGAAAAAAAATGCAATATGAAGTAATTTTATGGTTATTTTACATTAACTTCATAATTATTTTCTTTCAACAGGTACAAATGCAACAGCATAATTTAATTCACATGCTCAAAGTATGAATCTCATCATTCATTAGGATGACATTAAGACAAAGCCTACACGGGTCTGCCCTGAGATTTAGTCTGCTGAGAGCTAGTAATAGTCCACCACTCTCACTGTGAAGAAGCGAGTGCATGGCTTCATATGTAGAACAGCATTAACCAACTGTATCATATCTGAATGGCTGTCTCTCAGAGGACAGAAATGAAATTGAGGGCAGCTGCCTGAGCCCTCATCAGTTTATTAATGAACTAGCAACCTCTTCTATATAACAGATAACACCACAGGGCCAAGCACACTAAAGCCAGCAGTGATACTATTGTACTTGAAGCGAAACAGCTCCTATAGGCATGAGGAAGAAAGCCTTGAATAATGTGAATTTTAATGTCGACTTTGAAAAGATTTCATTTTTCTATAGAATAATCTAGGCCGGCAATAGACCTTTACAGATTTGCTGGTATTAAAGGTCTATAGAAGGAAATTGCCTATAAAAAAAAAAAAAAAGGCTGCACAATTTGTATTCTCTTGATTTTACAAAGCAGACAACATATCATTCATGGCCTCATATTTATCTTTAATATGTGGCTGTTCAAGAACGAGGTAATTCAAATGGGTTTTTCATTTGTTGGGTTGAAAATAAAATCTTGTCAAACTCAGTAGAGAAGTTGCAGAGCACTAGGTAAGGTTGGTTTTGCATTACAGGTGGATTTAACATCCCCACATCTTGAGTCAGATCCAAATGCTTCTCAGTTCTTCTTCTCCTACAGCAGTTGGGATAAATTTCTTGGCTCTGTGTCAGAAGAGAAAGAATACATTGCTATTTGAGACTGGGCCCGAATGAGAAACACTGGGGCAAAATCACGTCTCCGTAATTCCCAGTATTATGAAGAATGTTGAAGTATTTGGATAGTGGATACTCCTAGAAATTACCTTGGGCAACAAGGGGAAGTCATTTCTACACACCCACTAGAAACTCTTTGTGATGGTTTAAAACCTGTGTACAACTTTTTTGACACTCCTCCCTTGAGAGATGGGGGTTGGTGTACCTTCTCTCTGAATCTTGACTGGTCTTAGCAACTTGTAACCACAAGAATGCAGTGGAAAGGATGCTACATACTTCTGAAGCTAGGTCAGAAAAGCCCATGTAGCTTCTGCTTCATTCTCTTGGGATGCTCAAAGCCAAGTGTCATGTAAGGAATCTGACTGCCCTGAGCCCACCATGCTGAAGGTGTCATATGTACGGAGTCAGAGAGACAGGCTAACTGAGCCTCAGCCAACAGTTATCACCAACTGCAGCCATGTGAGAAAGTCATCTTGGAGATCCTGCCCAGCTGTCTATAGCTACAGCCAACACCTGACTCTAACCACATGAGGCACCCCCTAAAAAGAACTGCAAAACTAAGCCTTTCCCTGTTTCTTGACCTACTCGACAGTGAGTAAAATTAATTGCGTATTTTAAGTTACTCAGTTCGGGGACAGTTTGTTACAAGGCAATACTAATCAGAGCACTCCTTTACACAAATTATGAAAAAAAAATTAGATAACGCTTTAGCCTTTTAATGTCTATAAAACTAGAGTCAGCAACCAGCCATTAGTCCTTAAAAAGCATTTGGTATTTTTCCAACTTGCTTGGATACTTCTGGACTCTCAGTATTCCACTGATCCTCATCTCTACAGGGTAGACTGGGCTAGAGGACTTTGGGCTGAGACGCCAGCAACTTCAAGAACAATTGTTGGTCTCATTTACCAGCCAATACAATTGATTATTCATGAGACAAATGCTACTTTAGTCAGAAATCGGCCTAGAGGAAGCCTTTGTTCATTGTATGCTCAAGGGTCTCAGAATATTGACCAGGCAGAAATACCTCACTTGGGCACAGACATCATGCTCATGTCTGTTCTTATCCCTCAACATTTTCATTCCATATCTATATTATTCAAGGTCAGAATAAAGTTTGAGGTGCGTTTTTTTCTCTCGGCCCCAAAGCACAACCATTTCGAAGGCTAATAACACAGGGCCCATCTAGAGCCAGGATTTATGATAAAACTTAGTTAATGGTCCATGGTTCATCCATATAACTGATTGTTGCAGGACACTTAAAGCCCCAAACCTAAATTTATCCTGCATAAAAGTGGGATGGTTAGATAGATTCAATGAGCTTCAGTTCTCACTTGATTTGCCAATGAAGCTAAAAACTTCCCGAGATGGGTGAGCATTTTCAGTGATAAATGACAAAGCACCTTGACCGCATCCACTTAGATAACCTCCACGTGCATTAGGATGAACTCAGGCAAAACAGACTGACTGGATTTCACAGTTCTGGGTCCAGCTCACTCGTGACACTTGTCCCATCAGAATGATAAATTCACAAGCAGATAAGTAGGGGAGCTGTACCTGTAGCTAAGAAGGGATTTTAAGACTTTCTTCAGCTGTAATATTCCATATGAATAATACACTGCTTCAAATATGTTCCATTGCAAAGAAAATTCAAATTTCTTCCTTACAGACACTTTAATGATTTTCAATCACCTACCTTCTTCCTAGATCACTTTCTCTATATATTAAGTGAAATTCAAGATACTGGTTAAAGAGGTTATTCAAAATTATTCAAAAAAAGAGGTTCATCAAAATGATCAATCAGTTTGGGTAGTTGGAGACTTTCAAAGAAAGAGACCTATGTGATATCTATTATATGCTCACTACCTTTAATAAACTATGTCATTTACTGAATGTGTATTCTATGCCCACAGTGGTTGATGCTAGATGGATATATACTGTGTTTTCCTGACCAGTATCCACTTCTTCTTGGTCTGGCAACAGGGTCTTTAGTATCCCACCCACCCCCATTTCCAAGTGTGAGTACATGATCCAGGTCTTGCCAATCAGAACATTTTAGGAAGAGGGTAAGGGAATCACAAGTGGTGAGTAATGAAGAAACAGTGCAAAGGCCTAGACAAAGGTAAGCACAGGATGACCTCATGGAATGTGAAATTCAGGTGAGGAAGTGGGAAAAAGTAAGGAATAGAAAGCTGTGGATACTTGCTGAGGAATTTGGGATTCTTCCTGGGAGCCCTCCGAGGGCTTTAGGTAGGGAAGATAGGAGATCGTACTTGTGTTTTTATAATGTAATCCAGTCTGCATTGTAGAGAATGGATTTTAGGGACCCCAGAAGAAATCTGGGAGATAGTTGGGGAGATTGCGGTAGGAATCTCAGCATGTGATAATTGTGCCCTGAACAAAGGTTATGACAATATGGAGGGAGAGAAGAAATGTTAAGGAGGTAGAAGCTGATTTCTGATTGGCTGAGGAGAGGAAGAAGGTATTATGTTGTAAACATGTTGGGGTAAGACCCATGTATTACTCACTGCAGTGTCTCTCACTAAAGGAGTCCTTGTTTGAATCCAAAATAGTGAGCTGGGTAAAAGCCCAGACCCCAAAGTCAAACAGCCTGTGTTTGAGTCCCTGCTCTGCCACTTACAAGCTGTGTGACTCAATGCACTTTACCAGGCCCTCAAGGCCTCAGTTTTCTCACTGGAAAAATGGAGTAAAAGCCTGTACCTACTTCATAGAGTTGTTGTATTAAATAAGCTAGTCCATGTATAATACCTAGGACAGTTCTGGAACATAGCAAGCACTATATAAGTGTTAACTACTATTATTCATATAGTACACTTTCAATAAATATAATAAGCTACTGACCCTCCCCAAAACACATTTTCCAGGGAAAAGTAAGATGTCTTTTGACATAATTTATCTTGGTTATCCTCTCTTTGCTGTTGAAATTAAGAAAAGTTACAAGCTACTTTCTGTTTTAAAAACATATTATAACTATATTTTCACAAGAAAAAAAACCTTGACAGAATAAAAAATAACTGGTAAACAGGCCAGAGTCAAATTGGGAAAAGTAAGGTGCCAGAAGGCAAAACCTGAAGCACAGGCTATTTAATATCTTTATTAATGATCTGAAGCACAAAATAAATTGTACATTACTCTTATTTGCAGAAAATCATACACAGCGGGGGAAAAAAATAGATCAACAACACAGAATAATCTAGAGACCTTGGAGAGGCACACAAGTTTAAGTGTGATGAGTTCAATTTACAAGAACATAAAACAATACACTTTGGGAAAAATACTAGGAAGCACAAACATAAACTGAGAATTCTTCTAAAGAGTGAAAGGCTTAAGAGGATTTGGGGGTGATAGTCGATAACAAATTCACAAGAGCTTACAATGTGCTGCTGGTAGCAAAAAAAAAAAAAAAAGGCAGAGAGGTAAATGTTCTAGAAGAGGAGCAATATGAAATCACTGGTACTGAGTAAGGGGAATAATCCATGTGGTCATCTAAATTATTCCAAGTCACACTATGATTTTCTAATTTCGGCTTTAGAAAAGTACCTAGCAATATCCATCTCACTAAGAAAATGTTCATCTTCATCTCCACAGCCCTAAAATATCAAGGAAATATAAGAAATAAATGAAAATAAACAGGGCTCTTTTCACTGAGAAAATAGGTCTCCCAAATAAAAGTTGCCTTTTAGGGCCCCCTCTGTGGCTCAAATGATCTCGGCTCAGGTGGTGATCTCATGGTTTGTGGGATCTAGCCCCAAGTTGGGCTCCGTGCTGAAAGTGTGGAGCCTGCATGGGATTCTGCCTCTCTCTCTCTCTCTTTCTTTCTCTTTCTCAAAACAAATGAATAAACAAACAAAAATTGCCCTTTAGTTTAAGGAATTTGGGTGAAGAGTAATATGGCAGTGTTAGAAGCCAGCTAACTTTAAAAAAGATAACAGTTATTACAGATGTCAGGTTTTGCCCTACTGACCTGTAAGGGAATGTCAAGGAAAAATGCATTGTGTTCATTCACCTGCTCAGTCAGCCACATTTATTGAGAAATAATATAAATAATGATGAAACCAGGTGTGGTGCAGTGCCTAGGGATACAAAAATGGGTAAGATACAACTCTCCTGCAGGAAACAGGCCTTTAAGTTCATCATTGTAACCCCGTGCGGTAAACCCAGTGATGGATGGACATAAGGACAGGAACCCACAGGATGCAGAGAGCAGGGCAGGGCTAAGCCAGGAGATGCTCTAAGTATTTTTGTGAGGTCCAGGCTTAGAGAGGTGAGAAGTGATGCTGGAAAATCACTGTATCCTTAAGGAGTCATTGCAGAGCTGGAAGCCAAGAAGAATGGCCAGTTTGGGGTTATATGGGGATTACTCTGGCAGCCAATATGTGGAGGTTGAATGTGAAACAATTTGGAGAAAAATGACATCTAAGGTCCGGATGTGGGGTGCTATAAGTAATAGCTGGTGTTTTCCCCATAAGTGTCCTCTCCCTTTGGAAAGAGCACCTAGATTGCCCTTGGGGAAGACACTACTCCACCAACTTCCAGCTTAGTGGGAAGATGTGGGCTCCAGACACAAGCTGGGCTAATCCTACTCATCCTTTGTCTCTCCCTGGAATTTTAATTATGAACCAAAGGACAAAGGGATTGAAGACAGACAGAGCCTCTTTATCCCTCTGACAGTATCCTCAGGGGATCACACTATTTTCTGTTCCCTATATCCCCTTGAGCCACCGCAATGGCCTTCTCCACCCCTGTTTGCCCCTCTCAAAGCCTCACCTTTTCCTCTGGATCATGAGACCTCCTCCTCCTTTTTGGGGGGTTTAAATTCACCAAATTCCCATTCTGTTACTTGTAACCAAGGAAATCAAACTAATGAATAATGGTCTGAGAAATAGGAGTTAAAATAAGCAGGGCATAGTTTCTAGGTTTCAAACCATTTTTTGATTAATAAGTATGGCTGAGAACATAATCATATTTATATATATACAAATATGTGCAGTGTTTCTAAGAGTATGTACCAAGTTGCAAATATTAAGAATTCCTGAAACTAGCAAAAATTAAATTAGCAAGGATTTATAACTACTTCAAATGAATCATTCCAAAACCTTTATTTGTGAAATTCCTATTTTTAAGGCAGAGTAATTTAACTTTCAAAGATATTGGGTTTTCCCAACTAGCATTCACAAATATTTAAAGCTCTACTCCAAATCCCTTTAACACATATTGAAAAGACATGTGAAATCAAGTCACGACATCGGAAGAACCATTGAACAGTCGGCGCCCCAAGCATTTTCCCTGAGGGAAAATGGGTAGAGTACTTAAAATGATTTTTTCCATTAGGTATGGCAATGAATCAATTTGAAATTATTGAGTAGCCGACATTGTAGCACAGAGGAATAATGTCCTGGAAGTCTTACTTAAATTACTGACATCAGATATTTGAAAATGAATGACTATGAAATCTGCCTACAGGTAAGACACTGTGTATGCAATTATTCTTTCAATTTCAACTAGAGAGACATGCTTTTAAAAGCTTAAAATGAAAGGTTTTTTTTTTCAAATACATTACCCATTGTATATATAATTGTAGAATCAGGGATACAAGGCCTTCTCTTTCTCTAATAATTGGAGATTGTAAAGAGAAGGCCACCCCTACCTGAAAGCTAAGTACTAACAAAATACATACCATCAGGCCACGCTCCAGCTCAAAAATCTTTAAGGAGTCTCCAATCCATTGAGAATGAGTCCATACTCTACATGTAGCTTTCAGGGATATCAGTCATCAATTCACAAGGGCTTCCAAATTTTGAGTTGCAGCACTGAACAAAATGTGCTCAATTCTACTGCACTCTCTTGCCCCTATATCCCTTCCTTGTCTATTCTTCCCCCACTGCCACCATTTCTGCCTGTCAGCCTGCCTGTCTAAATCCAGCCAGTGCTTAAAGACCTCCTCAGAGTTTATCTCCTCCACAAAGATCATTGCAGCCACTGAGACCACCCTGGTTTATTTCTCTCTTTCAAGCTCCTCTTACCAGTGACTGGCATTCACAAACATCATTTTGTGTCATTACTTTCTTACTATATCTTCGCCTACTACTTCCATGACTGGGGCATCCATCCATTCATCAAATAGTTCCTGAATTCCTACTGTATATAGACATGGTCCCCTATAGAAGGAATCCAACAGAGAACAAATCAGACATAAATATAGCCTAGTTGGGGAAGAGGGTGGAAACTGATTTTTATTAATCAAATAATCATGCAGTTGAGAATGAAATTATTGTGTCCATTAAGACAGCTCCAGTCTTGGGGCACCTGGGTGGCTCAGTTGATTAAGCATACAGCTCTGGATTTCAGCTCAGGTCATGATCTCAGGGTTTGTGAGACACCATGACAGTGCAGAGTTTGCTTGGGATCCTCTCTCTCTCTGCCCCTCCCTTGCTCACAGGCATGCAAACATGTGCATGCTTTCCCTCTCTTAAAATAAATACTTTTTTTTTTTAAAGAAAAGATAGCTCGAGTTTCAAGTGATGGAAAAATCTTCACCTCAAATTGGTAAAAACAATATGGACATATGCTACCTCTCATGAGAAGTTTGACAGTAAAGTGACTCCATTTGTTTGCAGGTGTCTCAGCGATGCCCACCTCTTCCGATGGTCTCTGTCCTCAGGTTGGCAGAGACAACTAAGTTGTTCCAGGCATCCCATCCTAGTCAGCAGAGGCAGAAAATGGACTTTCTTTCTTCTGAATCCTCTTTTTAACAGCAAGAAATACTATCGCCCCAGCCATGCAGTACATATTCTTTTTTGTTTCATTGTCCCAGACTTGGTTATGTGCTCCCTCTTAACCAATCACTGGAAAGGATATTTACCAAAAGAGGAAAATACAGACATCCTCTACTAAGTCGTGGAGGGAGGGTCAGATACCTGAACAACATTCAGGTTTTGTTACTCAGGGAAAAGGTGGAAATGAGTGAGTAGGCAGGTAGCTCTGCCTGATACAACTATCTATTAACTACTGACTAGTTGTTATGAAAGGAAGAAACATGATTCCATGAGAGAAACAAAGAACCAGGGCCTAGACATGGTATAGAGGAGAACAATAGTAGGATTTGAGAGACAGACAGGAGGTAAAATTGGCAAGTCTGGACCATGAGTGGCCAGCATAGTAAGAAGAATGGCAGCCTTAGCATTGGCCTCCAGTTTTCTGGACTGCCTCTGCCTTGAATAAATCAGATAGAGGTTGGGACCATTTCCCAAGATAGCAAACATTGGAAGGAGGCTAAATTGGGAAGGAAATAAAATCATAATCCCAGTGTATTACATGTACTCTTTTATCCTTTGCATAACCAAGAAGCAATGTCCATGAAGCAAGGGCTATATGGGTTTGGCGATGGAGGAATGAGTTAGGTTGAACCTATTTAGGAGAGGTCATTGCAGCCAGGGTCACAGATGAGCTTTTTTCTTCAGACAGAGAAAGTAAAGACAGAAAAGGAGATGACTCAGGACTGAGTTTGATGAACTCCAACATTCAGATAAAAGATAACTGAAAGGGGGGATAGAGAAAGACATGCCAGAGGTAGTAGCATGTGCCCTACATCTTGTAAGCGTATCAAGTCATATCATATCATATCATGTCATGTCAGGTCATATCATATCATATTTCCTATTTCTTGACTGGCTACAATTACTCTCCCTTTTTTTTTTTTTAAGTAGGCTCCATACCCAATGTGAAGCTTGAACTCACAACCCTGAGATTGAGAGTCACACACTCTACTGACTGAGCCAGCCGGGTACCCCTACAATTACTCTTTCCATTTAAATCCATTAATTAATGACTAACACAAATAGCACCTTTAAAAAATACCATTATTCAGGTTATCTCCAATATACAATTTAGCACTTCATTTTCCCATCTGTATTGCAGCTATATAGAATTGCACTTGAACTACATACGTCTGTTTGTTTCCCCAGCCAGACAGTAAACTCTCCATTGACAATGGTGAGCTCTTATATTTTATTTCCTTTGTTCTCAAGATCATGGAACAATACTCTCCCACTGTAGTCATTCAGCAGATAATTTAATTGATTCTGACACTTCCCATACATTTATAATGTCTTTAATTCTAACGCATGGAATAGGCTTATTGTTCTTATACTGACTTTAGAGCTAGACTAGCCGTATGGTGCAGTAAAAAAGAACTCAGATGAGAAACCAAACAGTCTATTTCTAATCCATACCCATCATCACATTCCCAAGGTCAAAATTATCAAAAGGCATTTTTTGCTAACTATGCCTTTGCCATTTAGTCTTCAGCTCCTCATTATGTTTCTAATAGAATTCTTAATAATTTACAAAGTACAAAAATGAAGATTCTGACTTCGAAGAAACATGTCCCCTCCCTTTTTCAACTAGAAAGGAATTGCTAATAACATTAGACTGCTGTCAATCAAGCCACACCATTCTAATTTTATGCTCCTAAAATGTATTAGAATTCATTTATTCTCTGTCCCTTTAATGGCCAACATTTCAAATTAATTTTAGAAACTCAATGAATAATGACTATAAGCTGTCCCACTTCTAAGAAGCTGGGTCTTAAACACAACCGGTGGTTAACCAGTGAACATCTGTCCACTTTGACATTTCCGGTAGAGACATAAGAAGAGCAGGTGTCTTATGAGCCTGCAGAATCATTTTAAGTAAAGGGGTAAATAAATGTCTATCCAAATGGGCAACATAAAAATATCACTGCCTGACTTTGAAGAGGGAAAGGTTTTTACACCAATCATCAGCAAAACGGGGGCACGGTGTGGTCAGCAATGAAGACGAGAGTTAGTAACCAGCAATAGTAAGTCTTGTGATGAAAACAACCAAACCAGAAATTCTAGAAGAGTCCTCTCCTAGTCTGTTGGGATTTCAGTAGGAAAAAAAACTGGCCCACAGTTTTATCAGTTGTGAGGGCTCAAAAGCAAAAGACCCAGATGTGTTATAAGGTGCTTACCAATCTGGACAATTTACCTGCTTTGTATCCTAAAGCTCTCTGTCCAACAGGCCATCAGTTAGGCTGTCAATCAATCCACAAACCCATATTGAGAGCCTTCTGTAAGTCCATGTGGAGAGGAAGCCAGGCTGTGGAAGCAAGCTGGCACCTCTCATTAAATTCCAAAGTTACTTGTCTTTGTCTCTGTATTAAAAGAAATGATTTCCTGTCCACTTTCTCTTTAAAAAGTGACAGAATTCAACCATGCAATATTCATTAGTTCTTTTTGGCAACCCCATTTAGCTAATGGAAAAACCAGGTACATTCGTGTGCAATTATTAGATACTGAAAAATTATAAAATGTCCAACTTTCCTTTTTATGGCACACATATTCGTCCAGGCTTTACCCTCAGGTTGTGAAATAAACACATGCAACTGTGACATGTCAATAAACTTTTGTGTAATTGGGAAATTTTTAGTTTGCTGTATCTCCATATAAAGTAATAAGCAGCCAGTTACAACATCCTTATCAGCTTAACTGCGCTGTACTTTTTCTAATAACGCTCTGCAGGTACTGACCACAATTAACCCAAAATACAAGAAGGTTTAGTCGTGTGGCCCAAAGTGGGGAACTGTGTGTCACTTCTACACTTCCCTGACAGGCCTACCAAAAGGGCAATGACTGGGAGAGAGGTCTGCATGGGTGGGTGATAGTGCTCAGGCTGGGGTCCTCCAGGTGACCTATGTGACTTAGAGCAATCCGCTTCGTGTGACTGAGCCTCAGCAACTTCATCTAGAAGATGGAGATAATATTAGTACCAAGGCTACGAGCACTAGCTTCAGGAGCAAAATTTAAGAGGGCACCAAAAACTCAGTAGTAAAGATAAGTCATATTTTAATGCAGTATTTTATTTTATTTTATTTTATTTTATTTTATTTTATTTTATTTTATTTTATTTTATTTTATTTTACTTTACTTTACTTTATTTTATTTTATTTTATTTTATTTTATTTTATTTTATTTTATTTTATTTTATTTTAGAGAGAGAGAGAGAGAGCAGGGGAGAGCCAGAGAGGGAGGGAGACATAGAATCTGATGCAGGCTCCAGGCTCTGAGCTGTCAACACAGAGCCCAATGCGGGGCTCGAACTCCCAGACTGTGAGATCATGACCTGAGCCAAAGCCACAAATTTTAACCAACTGAGCCACCAAGGCGCCCCTTAATGCAGTATTTTAAGAAATCAGACAGGCAATCTACAGCCACCTCTTTTTGTAAATAAAGCTTTACTGGAACCAGTACCAGCATTAGGGTGAAACAAGTGAGTCAGGGTCATGACAAGTGCAGGGTCAGTTGTATCTTTATTTAAAACGTTGGTAATTTTTTTAGCATGCATTTTCTGCATGAATTGTGACTTTTTAAAGTATTACGTTAAAGTATGACTTCCCTTGATTACTGTGGTTTTGGGCACTCATTTGCTTTACACTAGTTCTGATTCTCATAACATCACTGGGAAGGTTAAATGAGACAATGTGTCTAGATAGTGGCCACGGGTTGCTCAGGCTCCCCTCACTCTGAACAACTGCAGTGCAGTCTCCATACATGCCCACAACTTCCCATCTCATGTGCCCTGCTTGTGTTCCCTGCCTGCGAGTCTTCTCCTACACCACAGGAGCTTACATAGTTCTTGAGCAGGGCATTCAGTGATGCCAGGCACTTAGCACCTCCAGTGGGGAGATCTCAACCAGTGAGGGCAGAGTTACTACACAGACACCTCCATTCACCATATGGAGCTTTCACCCCAAAGGCTGTTGACACGCAGAGATATAGCAGGATTAACCTGAGGCAAGTGAGGTGCTCATCTTAGGAGAAAAATTTGAGAGAGTGCCAGAAACTCAGTATCAAGATAGAGGTTTCTTCCTTTTTGTAAACTGAATGAGCATGAGGTTTTGTTGTTGTGGGTGTTGTTTATAGATTCCATGTACAAGTGAGATAATACAACATTTGTCTTTCTCTGACTTATTTCACTTAACATAATGCCCTTGAGGTTCACCCATATTGTCACGATGGTAGTATTTCCTCTTTTTTATGGCTGAATAATATTCCATCGTATTTCTATACTGTATCTTCTTTATTCATTCACCCATTGATGGACACTTAGGTTGTTTCCCCATTGTGGATGTTAAAAATAATGCCACAATAAATTTGGGGCTGCATACATTTTTTAAAGTTATGGGATGAATACCCAGAAGTGGAAATACTAGATCATATGTAGTTCTATTTTTAATGTTTTTAGGATCCTTTAGACAGTTCTCCAAAGTGGCTGCAACCAATTCACATTTCTACCAACAGTGCACAACAACTGCCTTTTCTCCACATCCTCAGCATCACTTGTTATTACTTTTCTTTTCGAAGCTAGCCATTCTAACGAATGTGAGGTGGTATCTCATTGTGGTTTTGATTTGCAGTTCCTTGAAAATTAATGATGTTGAATATCTTCTCACGTACCCACTGGCCACCTATATGTTGTCTTTGACTAGAGTTTTAATGAAATATTTTTTTAAATTTAAAAACTATAAAGTTTAAGACAGAAATGAAGATTGATTTGAGGAAGTTTCAAGCCTTCAGCTCTACCTCCTGCCAGCTTAATTCTGAAATCAGAGGGATAAATTTAAAGTTTCAGAGCTGGGGTGCCTGAGTGGCTCAGTCAGTTGAGTGTTCAACTTTGGCTCAGGTCATGATCTCAACGGTTCATGACTTTCAGCCCCAAGTCAGGTTCTGTGCTGACAGCTCAGAGCTGGAGCCTGCTTCAGATTCTGTGTCTTCTTCTCTCTGTCTCTCTCTGCCCCTCCCCAAATCACACTTATAAATTAATTAATTAATTAATCAATTTAATTAAGTTAAATAAAGTTTCAGAACCAACAGAAGAAAGAGGTACAACTGGCCGGGGCTTCTGTCATTTTTCCATTCCTGACATCATAACACTTGCCCCTAACCACAGATTACTCACTACGTATGAAAACTGTGACTACAATGTTCTTGCAAAGCAGACGAGCGTTCTACCAAACACATTTGGCCCAAAACCACTTAGCCAAAAGCCGTGTAGCCAAAACCATTTATTACTTCCCTGTTAAGAGGGGAAAACAAACTCAACAATGTGAAGCAAATAAAAGGTTTCTATGTGTTTTGATTAATTAGTTTCTCCAATTCAACCTAGTTTTTAAAGAGGTGCCAAGAAGAGTGTGTCAAAGGCATGGATCATATGCCTCATTCAATGTTGGTTGGAAGGGCTAGCTCTTTTCTCTTTTATGCTCCTCTCCTTACAACATAGGCAACATAAACATAAGATTTTTCTCTCCCTAATCCTTCACAGTGACACAAGATTTTAATCTCTTGCTTGTCCTTGCAGTTTTTACCTCACTCCTTCACTGAGCCAAGCCCTTAGGAAAATCAGTGCGTTGGCTGCCAAGAAGGATTGGAAAGGCTGTCTGGAACGGAGATGCATGGGAACTGTAGTTTATTTTGTATTTAGTTCCAAGGCTTCCATAAAAAGTGTGCCATCCTAAAATGAATAATCCTGGAGGGCTGGGCACGTAAGACATCTATCTCTGCTCTGTCAGAAATGCTGTATCTATTGTTCCTTGTTGATCGTACTTCGATATCTGAGGAGATCCTATATTCACTTGAGTCACTTCTCACTGAGTTGTGTCTGTTCAACCCGAGACCTAATCTTCCTCACACCCCTGCCTGCATTCTACCACCGCTGCCTCAGTGACTGTAACATACATCATCCAGTGTTTCTTTTAACTCTACACGTAAGCCACCAGTCAAACAGATATTAAAGTCATCCCATTTGCATCTAAAATCTGAAGATCTATTCCCAGAAGAGCCCATGCAGAAAATACTGATGAAAGTCAATAATAAGTAAGAGTAGTCATGATGACACACTAAATTCAGCAATACTCTGATAAACTTCCCCAGATAAATGCAGACTGTAAGGGAATGTTTTCTCTGAGTAAATTTCCAAGTATTTTATTGAAAGTTCATACACAGCTCAAAAAGAAATTAAAAGATGGGCCAGATTTCTTTTTTTTTCTCAGCAAATATCATAGCCTATTAAGCTATATAACTTAATGTAAAATGAACCCCATTTTAATATGTCAGGTATTAAAAATATGCAATTTTTTAAAGCGACTAGGAGATATGTTAGTCAAAGTGCTAACCACACTGTATGAAACCCAATTTAAGTGGGTGTTGGATTGTTGAAATGTGTAAAATTTCAACAAGTTTACCCAATCACAAAAGTTGCCTCTGAAGAAAATATTAAACAATTACACACCTGGAAATGCAAACCATTCCAATATAGTTTAAATCATTTGTGGAGAAAGCTGGTTGGAAAATTAGTCCTCAAAGCAAGTGATAAACTGGGGCGCCTGGGTGGCTTAGTCAGTTAAGCGTCCGACTTTCTCTTAGGTCATGATCTCGCGGTTCGTGGGTTCGAGCCCCACGTCGGGCTCTGTGCTGACAGCCAGCTCAGAGCCTGGAGCCTGTTTCAGTCTGTGACTCCCTCTCTCTCTGACCCTCTCCTGCTCACGCTGTCTCTCTCTCTCTCTCCTAGAAATAAATAAAAACATTTTAAAAAATTTAAAAAAAAAAGCAAGTGATTAATTAGTGCTATTAGAGGAAAATCTGAAATGGAAGAAATAGGCCAGATTTTTATAAGACTGAATAAACATGGTCATATTGAAAACTTTATTGCTTAGCTTTTGTGCTTTCAAAATGAGAATTTCCTTTAAATACGCTCAGTCTCTTGTGAACATTCTTCAAAATATATTAAGGGATGGATTAGCCAGATTGCTGCAGGAATGACACATTCTTGTTAATCTCATTAACCAGAAAATCTATTTCTCTAACCTGTATGGTTGAGATTCTTACTAGAATGTCTTGTGAAGGAAAGTATACTGGACTTCATCTTCCCTTGAGTATCTCCCATGCTGAATGATTGGGCATCCCACAGAGCTCCAAAAAGGAGGCAACAATTTGGTTGCATGGGTGCAGATATATGGCCCTCTTTGGGGGTGTGGAATATAAGCCATGCTCATGCCTTATCTTATTCCCCCTGAGATATAAAAATTCTGTCTAGTTGGAATCAGACTTAAAAATAGGTGGGGTAGAAGGGGGTTTCCCACAGAAACAGAACCAATGGATGTATACAGAGAAATTTATTTCAGGAAGTTGGCTCTTATGGTCCGAAATCTACAGGCAGGGTAGGCAGGCAGGCTGGAGTCCAAAGACAGTCTGGAGGCAGAATTCCCTCAGGTGAAGTCAGTCTTTTTTTCTCTTAAGATCTTCAACTGATTGGGTAAGTCCCACTCACAGTACGGAGGGTAATCTGCTTTACTGAATGTCTACTGATCTAAATGTTAATCTCATCTAAAAAATAACTTCATAGCAACATCTAGATTGACATTTGACCAATTACCCAGGTACTGTGGTCTATCCAAGTTAATACATAAAATTAATCATCATGGGTAGAGTAGAGCACTCTTGAAGAAGTCACAAAATATTCAACAGGATAATGAAAAATACATGGAAGAGAGCTAGAGGGCAAGCTCATCTGTTTCACCTTAATATGTCAAGGCAAGAAAAGAAAAGGGCAGAAAGGTTAATATTATACATTTTAACCAATAGCTTCTTATGTGCCCCAAAGCATTAAGTCCATGTTGAATATTCTTACAGTCCATTGCTTTGCTCTGGTAACCTTGTGAAATGTCTGAGAGGTGGTATATTGATATCCTAATGGAGGGGCACCTGGGTGGCTCCGTCAGATTAAGTGTCCAACTCTTGATCTCAGCTCAGGTCATGATCTCAGCGTTCATGAGATTGAGCCCCATGTGGGTCTCTGTATTGACAGCGCAGAACCTGCTTGGGATTCTCTCTCTCCCTCTCTCTCTTTCCCTCACCCACTCACACCCTCTCTCTCTGTCTCTCAAAATAAATAAATAAGCTTAAAAAAAAAAGATATCTTAATGGATAAAAGGTTGAGTACTAGATACTTTCCATGTACTACCTGATTTCACCCTCCCAGTAACCCTTCAAAGTAGACCAGTAATATGCTGCAATTTCATAGACAGATGAGGAAACTGAGGACCAGAGAGGCACAGTGACCAACCTAAGATCACCCACCAACGAAGGGGCAGAATAGTGACTCATAGTCCGGCCCATAGAATAGACTGTAGTAGACGGCATTCCTTCATTAATTACCAAATACATATCAATTGTGTGCTACAAATAAACTGTGTGCTATTGTGGCTCCACATAAATAGAAAATGGCAAGCTAAGAATCATGACTGGTTTGTTCTCTACCTCTCTCTTT
This sequence comes from Proteles cristata cristata, assembly GCA_017311185.1. Classification (NCBI taxonomy): domain Eukaryota; kingdom Metazoa; phylum Chordata; class Mammalia; order Carnivora; family Hyaenidae; genus Proteles; species Proteles cristata. The sequence continues at coordinate 1,648,376 of JAESUZ010001551.1, read as the reverse complement.
TGCATTCCCACTTAAAAAAACCATCCCAAGCCAAGCCATCTAATGCATGCCAATTGTGTTAAGTCACTTATATATTTCCTTGAACGGTTACTAAAAAATAAAATGAAATCATCATTCAGGCACAGAAAGGTAATTTAGGTATAAACAGTTTAAACAGGCAATGTGGATCAAGGGAGCTAAATATAACATGGATGACATGTATACTGTACAAGGAAGGTTATAAAAATTACAATCGCCCAAAGTCTCACCTGTAAACAAATGCAAATAATTTTCTCCCTGAAGTATTCAGGTAAGAGGGGAACAAAGTTCTCTATGCTCTCAAGAAGCTCAAATTCTGGAGAAATGAGACTCTGCTGGATAATCCAGAAAGGGGCAAAAAGTCATTCAAACATAATTAAGCACTAGTAATACGTATTTCAGGGGCCTCTAGGTGAGAAAGAAAATGTTGGTTAATATCTGGCCTCCATCCTCTCGCTCCTCCACAAAAAGCTGGACTCCTGCCACGAGGCAGTGAAAATCAGCCAGTGACACCTTTCACAAGTGGTACACCTCAGCTGGGAACCTCCAGTCCACTGAAGCCCTGATAACAACCTCTTGTGACTTTCCAAACTGCTGTCTTCACAAGCTTTGCCTCCCAAAAAGCGCCCAAGGAAACACAGGGAGCCATGAGTTTCATCAATGTTAAATAATAACAGGGCCAGGGTGGCCGTGGCGGTGGGCTCTGGGATCCAGCACCTGTGGGATTTGGGCACAGCCCAGGATATCCTGCTGTTGTGCTTCTAGATGGTCCACGATGACAGGATCTGTGCCTAGTGTGCTCCAGTGCCCCCGTGCCCGATGTATTGCCTGGCATGTAGTGGGCATTCAGGATATCAAGTAGATCAAGCTATCCTATCTCATGGAAAATTTCAGGGTAATTTGGGGAAGGTATTCACTTCTATAAGCTCTTCCTATATATTTGTTAATTAAAAAATTTTTAAATGTTTATTTATTTTTGAGAGAGAGACTGCAAGCAAGGGAGGGCAGAGGGAGAGAGGGAGACACAGAATCTGCAACAGGCCCCAGGCTATGAGCTGTCAGCACAGAGCTTGATGTGGGGCTCGAAGTCACAAACTAAGAGACCATGACCTGAGTCAAAGTCAGATGCTCAACCAACTGAGCCACCCAGGTGCCTCATATTTTTTAATTTTTTTAATGTTTATTTTTAAGAGAGAGAGACAGAGTGTGAGCAGGAGAGGGATAGAGAGAGGGAGACACAGAATTTGAGGCAGACTCCAGGCTCCCAGCTGTCAGCACGGAGCCCAATGTGGGGATCAAATTCATGAACTGTGAGATCATGATCTGAGCTAAAGTGGAATGCTTACCCGACTGAGCTACTCAGGTGCCCCTTCCTGTATATACATATGAAATATATATACATATATTTTTAAACTTTATTTATTTTGAGAAAGAGAGAGCACAAGCAGGGGAAGAACAGAGAGGGAGAGAGAGAGAGAATTCCAAGCAGGTTCTGCACTGTCAATATGGAGCCTGATGTGGAGCCAAACTCACAAACTGTGACATCATGACCTGAGCCAAAATCAAGAGTTCAACACTTAACCAACTGAGCCACCCACATACCCCTATATTTTTATGATTCTCATTTCTCTTTTTAAATATTTATTTATCTTGAGAAAAAGAGAGAGGGCATTCGCAGGAGAACAAAGCATGAAAACAGAAGAGGGGCAGAGAGACAGAGAAGAGAGAGAATCCCAAGCAGGCTCCACGCTGTCACTGCAGAGCCCGACTTGGGGCACGATCGCTCAAACCACACGATGGTGACCTGAACAGAAATCAAGACTCAGATGCCTAACCAACTGAGCCACCCAGGCACCTATGATTCTCATTTCAAACTGAGACCCAGACTTTGGGCTTCCTGGTCCCAGGGAAGGTCTAACGTCAGCAGCAATTCTTGTCTTCTGTGTAAACCCAGTTACTGAATTGATTACTAATAGGTTCCCTGAAGCTGGGAGAGAGAGTGGAGTACCTTTACAGGTTACAGGAGAGGCGAGGGATGCATTTCTCAGCAAAGACAGGGAAGAGGACAAATGTTGAGGATCTTCTGAAGGGACCAATGGCCCAGCTACGCCAGCACTCTGGGGGCACCAAGATCTCAGAGGGAATTACTCCGGGGTGCTGAGGCAGGCTGAAAGCTAGGTTCCCAGCATTCACCTTGGCCAGGATTCCAGTCCCCTAAACCCAAGAGGGTCATACAGCATCAGAGAACGGTATCCCAGGCTTCCGTTGGGGCCATGTGAGACCCAGGAGACTGCTGCTCAGCACCCTTGGTAGAGAGTGGGGGCGTGGGGAGCATGAGGTAGAAAAGTGTCCCAACAATGGCCAAGGTTAAAACTGGACCCGCTCTGGCAGGATGAGAAAACTTGAGCAAAGGTTCAAGAAAATGAAGAACTGCAATCATTCATTCCACCTGCAGATTGTAGGTGCACATGACGCCTGCAACAGCAGCTTGGTTTACAAATTGGAAACAAGTGTGAAGTACTCAACTGGTGAGGCATTTATCATCCCGTGAAGGAAGCCAGGTGAGCTGGTAAATGTCACTTAGCAGGAAGCCCAGCCATGCAGGGCCCAGATAGATCAAGGGGATGCCAACGCGAACCCTGCTGTGGCTCAGGCTACCGGAGGGTCCTGGCTTCCACCACAAGGGGATCCTATCTGGAGCCTCTGGGAAGGATACTCCACAGGTGGCCTCATCCAGCAGTAAGTCCGGCCCTTTCTTGCCTGATTACTCAACTTGTATGTCAGATCCTCAGGATTTAGACATTGATTTCAATGCTAGGATTTATGGTTCAGCTTTGAAGCTCTGCCACGGCCACCGCCTCATGGTTAACACCTAATTGGTGCTACTAAGAGAAACAAAACCAACGCTAACAGTGATGAAAATAACAACAAGATGACAGTGATACTATTACCGGGTTCTAACTCCCTGCAGGGAATACGTCTCATCTCTTTACATCGATCGATGAGGAAAAAAAAAGAAAAGAAAAAAAACTCTCATGTTACCATATTACGGATGGGAGGGTTAGGATTATCTCCATTTTACAAATGAGGAAATGGAGAATTAGAATAGGTTTAAACTTGACCGCGTTTCCAAAGCTAGCAGGTGGCGAAGGCAGGGGTGAGATCCAGACGGTGTTCACTCCAGAGCCCATGCCGTTCAGATGTTATGGAAGACTGTCTTCACATGCACTTATTGACAAGTAAGTAAAATGTAAGAGTTCATAGGTGGTCCTGGGGTCACTTGAAGGTACTCTCCAAACCACAAAGATCCAGAGAAGCCAAACCTTAACATGTCCCCTGATGTCCCCAGAGAGAAGGTAGCAGTAGCACTGTGCGTGATAGTTTATCACGTTCTCGGTGCAGTGCAAATAGATTTCCAGAAAGAGCATTTCAGCTCCGCTTCATAGAAAACTACTTCTGTTTGATGGAGAAAGGAGGACAGTAAATTGGAAGCTCTCCCACTGACAGCCTTGCATTCAGAAGAGAACTTGGTCCATACAATTAATATTTACATCTTTCCTTCAAAGCCCCTAAAATATTGACTCCTACTTTAAAACACGACATCTAGACGGATTCAATGTGACTGAAATTAAGCCACGGGGACAGGCGCATCGTGTTGTTATGGTAACTTCTCACCCAACTGTCCTTTTAGTCATTGAACAATTGCTAATTTCTTTGCTTTGCGAGAAGCCCCAAGTTGCTTCCTCAGAGGCTCATCCTGCTATCAAAGGAAATTGCATATGATGGTGATGGAAATGTTCACAACGGTAACTTTTGGAAGAATAATATTTTATTATTAGTCACGCTTTGCATTTCAATTTCTTCTCCTCCTCAGCAGGCCATTTGTGGCGTGCCTGCCTTCCAACAGTTCAGCAGACTTTAGCAATAAAGGGGCTGGTTGGAACTTGGCTTTCTTTCTAAAACTCAGGCTGGCACAAAACACCAAAATCATCTGTTCTCAAAAGGGATTTTACCCCATGTATGATTAGAAACTGAGTTTCTTAGAGGCTGAGGTTGAAGCTGTCTCTTTTCTCGGTCCTTCAGGTTAGCTAACGTGTTTACTGGATGGACAACTTCAACAACCCTGAAAAATTATTTAAAATAATTTAAAATTATTTATATATATTCAATAAAAAATATTTAAAATAATTAAAATTATTTCCCTCTTTTCCAAAATGCGTAAGAATTATTTTAATATTTTACTTTTGCAGGGCCCCATGGAATAATCCATGAAACAGATCAGGAATTTGATGAGTGGTTGTACCCAGAACCATATGCCTGAAACTTGGAGTGCAAAATGATATTTAAAGTAGATCATCTTTCTTCAAGAAACACTAAAGAGTCTGAGGAACTGTTCTAGATTAAAGAAAGCAAAGAGACATGGAAACTGAATAAAAGGTGGGATCCTCAACTGAATCCTGGACTGGAAACAAAAGTAGTTATAAAGGTCATTATTGGAGAGCGCCTGGGTGGCTCAATCAGTTAGACGTCCGACTTTGGCTCAGGTAATGATCTCACAGCTCGTGAGTTTGAGCCCAACATGGGGCTCTGTGCTGACAGCTCAGAGCCTGGAGCCTGCTTCAGGTTTTATGTCTCCCTCTCTCTCTGCCCCTGTCCTGCTAATGTTCTGTCTCTTTCTCAAAAACGAACGAACATTAAAAAAAATTTAAGGACATTATTGGGATACTTGGAGAAATTTGAATATGGGCAAAATATGAGATAATGATCTTAAATTAAGGTTGAATTATGGATAATCACTGTATTATATAGTATATACACATACACATGCATGTACATTTATGCACATATATGTATATAGAGAGAGATTTTTTAAAAAAGCAAATGTGGCAAAATGTTAACAATTGATGGATTTAGATGGAGAGTATAAACTTGATCATTGTGCCACTCTGGATCTTTTCTGTTAGAAATAAAAAGCAGGGCTGGTAGGTCCTTTAGGACGAAAAGCTCCAAAATCTGTAGGGAGATAGATGGCAAAAAAATAAAATAAAATAAAATAAGGATGTGGTAATTGGGTAACAAGAGAATATGATAATCTGGCAATGTATGAAACTGTACAAAAATTCTTTTGGGACCAAAAGCATCCGTGTAAGATAAGTCTCCATAGAGATAATATTTGATACTAACTACAGAAGTAAATTTTATTGCACATAAGATAATACCTGTAGAATAACAGAATTCAAGTGAAATGATCCAAGACAGCTAAAGGTGTGCCAGAAATGGTCATTAAGGCAAGTCAAGAGACAGGAATAGATATCTCAAACCTGTCTTCTTAAATGACCAGTCCGCAGACAGACGGGTGGCAGAGCTGGGAACCTTGGCTTTCCGAGGCTCCTGTAAGCGTTGACATCAATTGCATGACCTCTCACCAAAATGCCTAATAGCCTGCAACCATTGAACTCAAGCTCGTAAGCTTTCCAAACAGCAGAAAGATCCAATAAGCCAATATTGCTTCTCAAATTCATCTTAATAATGGATGCAAATCTGACGAATATTCCTTCTACTCATGTCTATTGTTCTTGTAAATTGTTTTCAGATTTTAAAAAATTGATCAGTCTATTTCTTCCTTCAGTTACATTCTTCAAAAATCATTAATATGCAATGTAATGGACGGGGCCAGGGCCGGAGCTCTGAAATCTTACTCCCACAGATTGAAACTTACTAGCTCTTTGATCTTTCAACTTGAGTCCCAGCATCCTCATTTGTAAGATGGAGGAAATAAATACTTTGAATCTCACAGCCTTCCTGTGTTTATGAAGTCACGTGATGCCTTGGGATGAGACAAGACATACTCTAGACACCAAATAAACATCAGTTAATATTGTTTATGACTCAGTTCAATGTCTACATTACTTAGTTCCTAAAACAAGACATAGTATATCTAAAAGCGACACATAGCAGATATACATTGTCTGTAGTTTAAAAAAAAAAAAAAGATGAAAAACTGTATAAACTCATAACCATCTAGGATGCTGGAGTATCACCTAGAGGAAGGGAAAACACATATGCTGCAGAGATTTAGAAATCTGAGTTTCAATCTCTAATTTCCTCTCCTTAGCTATGTGCTTTTTGGCAACTACTTAAGAACTTCTGGCTCCATGTCCTCATCTGGAAAAGGGGAATTATATCACCTTCCCTATATTGAGATGACGAATGGTGGGTACAATGGCTGCCACACAGCAAGCCCTCAGGAGATGGTAGCCATGGCGATTCTCATTCTGCCAGCCTACCAGACAGGTGTGTCCAAAAACAAATCCATGTGGGTGTACACCAAATTTTTTAAATAGTATTTCAGACAGCCTGAAATACAGTACCTAGCTAATGCAAGTATTCATTACAGCTTGTAGCGACTGGCTTGTAAACACATTCATTGTTTCGTTTTACTTTTTTTTTAATGGGTTTTTTTTTTTTTTTTGAGAGACAGAGTGTGAGTGGGGGAGGGGAAGAGAAAGAGAGGGAGACACAGAATCTGAAGCAGGCCCCAGGCTCTGAGCTGTCAGCACAGAGCCCATCACAGGGCTGGAACCCACAAACCACAAGATCACGACCTGAGCCACAATGGGACAATTAAGCGACTGAGCCACCCAGGTGCCCTGTTTTGTTTTACTTTTTAATTGAGGTATAACATGCAATACAGTGTCTTAATTTTAAGGGCACTAGCCACAGTGTACAACTTGATGAACTTTTACATATATACACTTAAACAAAGAACATTTCTGGCATCCTCAAGTCCTTTGCAGCCAATACTTATCCCCCAGAGGTAAACACCAGTGTCACTGCCTACCCGCCACACTTCAGTTTGCCCTGTTTTTTAAGCTCACATAAAAGTAGTGGTACAGGGTGTACTCACTCTCTCTCTCTCTCTCTTTCTCTCTCTCTGTATTGTTGTAAACAGTATGTGCTTTTCTGGAAACATATTTAAAAACATTTTAAAATGTCCGGTGTGTATCTGAGAAGGTGTGTTCCTTAACTTGGCCACTGTTTATTACTATTTTTGTCCTTGTAATTGGAAATTCCTCATCTTGGTTTCATATTCACTCACTGTTTGTTTTGGGTCAATTTTCTGGACGTGCTCGGAAATTAATGGATTACATCTAACCATCTTTCAGGAACTAAATGATTACGACTTGTGTGGATCTATTGAAAGAAAAATCATGAGTGTGGGCATTCAAGTACATACTCTAGAAAAAGAACACACAAGTGGCTGTGGCTGGTGGGTGCTATTATGTAACCAACACGCGTATTCTGAGAGAGGAGGCTTAAAGCATAAACGTTTCCTTTTGGAAGAAGAAAAAAAAGCAAAAATCCAATTGTATGTAGAATTCAGGGAAAAGAATACCCAGTATGAAGAACACAGAACTGCAGAAGATGGCAGAAAAACAGAATTAGAGAAGCCAAGGAAGCAAGAAAATATGGCAAAGCCTTCCTACAACACAATAGAACCTGATGCCCAAGAAAACAAAGGCTACCTTTGCTAAACCAGGAGCGAGAACATATTATGAAAGATGCAAAAAAGACTGAATATGGAGCCACTATTTTGTTTCTGCCTTTAACACAAGAATGGAGGAAACAGAAGTTCCATAAGATAAATATTAATGAGTCTCTGGGAATATCAAGAAACAGAATTAATAAGAGGCAGGTAAAAGAATACTTATACAATTTAAATATTTATAAATCAGCAGTGCCGGATGAGATTCATTCGAACATATTCAACGAACCGGCTAAGGCAGGATGTACCTCCAATACTAGTGTTTGTCGTGGAGACTTATGTACCAGAAAAATTTAAGCAGGCTGATTTAGAGCTGAAGATAAAGCGGCCCAAAGCAGATCTGGGAAAAGGTGGGCTAGTTAGCGTATCCAAACTACCAGTCAAAACCTTAAATGAAATCATAAATCAGTCCATGAGCACCTTGAGGAAAATAACATAGTAAGTAATAGCCAAAGAGGTTCATAAAAAATAGAGCCTGTCAAGGCAACTTAATCCATTTCTGGATATGCTAAGAAATTTAGGGAAGGTAATGGATGTTACAGACATACTTTAGGGAGGCCGCGTGGATACCACCAGACAATTCATTTTGGACCCATCTTGTTGATGCTATGGCTGTTGTTCTCACTCTTTCCAACAGTGAAGGGCAATTTCACTTGCACACTTACTTTGTGGGAATAGGCCTCTATTTATTCTTCATGACAACCCTGCATGGACTTCAGTTATCAGGTAAATGTAGTCAACACCCAGAAGTACAAAATATCTGTTACTCACATGACAGTGAGAGATATCGATAATACTGAAGCAAACTGGACTACATCCTTGGGAGAAACAACGTGTGTGTGTGTGTGTGTGTGTGTGCGTGCGCGTCTGTATCTGCAATTATTAGCATAATTTAGGCAAAAAGGCATGGTTTTGCTCCAACCACTCATTTAATGATAGAAAATAAAAAGGATGTAGAAACAAAGGCCCTTTTAAAAATATGCACATCTGGGGAACCTGGGTGGGTCAGTTGGTTAAGCATCCAACTTCTACTCAGGTCATGATCTCACCAGTGGTGAGTTCGAGCCCCACATCAGGCTGGTGCTGACAGCTCGGAGGCTGGCACCTGCTTTGGATTCTGTGTCTCTAGCTCTCTCTGTCCCTTGCCCACTTGTGCTCTCTCTCAAAAATAAATAAACATCTAAAAAATTGTAATAAAAAATGAAAATATGCAGATCTGATCACGTCACCAGGTTTCCTGAAACTATATAAAAGCTTCCCATTGCTCTTAGACCAGAATGCTTTGCCTGCCAGGAAGCCTGTGTAGTCTGGAGTGTGCTCACCTCTCCAGCCTCACTGGCACCAGCCTCTTCCTAATTCTGGACAAGCTAGCTTCCCCATCTTCTTCCAGTTCTTTAAGGCATCATATTGTTCTTGCCACTGGGCCTTTGCATATGCTGTCTTGCCTTTCACTAACTTACTCATTCTTCAGCTTTCTACCCAAATCCTGCTTGTTGGGGGGAACCTTCTTTAACCTCTCAGGCCATATGCCTTCAATTGTATTTTGTTCTAATAAAATCACATTTCCTTCCCAGAAGTGTTTATTTTGGAATGTAATTTGGTACTATTATTAAATTAATATAGTCCTTCCCTACTAAACTATAAGCTCCACAAGAGTGACTAAATATGAGTTTTTGTGAAGATTGCACCCAAGACCTGGCATAGCACTCCAGACAATAAATATCTGTGGTCAATTAAGAAATAATTTACTATATAGACAGAGACGGGCTCCCTTCAAAAAGGGTTAACTAAAAGTATCTCTCCATCTTGAGGATTTTAATATTCTCTTCAGTCTTCTTCTCACGTAGAATAATGGGGAAAAGTCTTTAATGAGGGTCCTGTTGACAGAGGGTATAAACAACACGAGGCAGCTCAAACTTGAATTGTTGAATTCTACATTTGCACATTATACTTGCCTCTGATGTGTTCCGAAATTTCATTTCGTGGTGATAATGAGTATGTGGGAAATTAGCATTCTATCGCTCTTCACATGAGAGTGTGAGGGAAGGTTTTCCAAGCCATGTACCATGCAGAAAACAAAATGTTTTTCTAGCAGCTAACTTTGTGATGTACCCTTACTGCTTCAACAGCATTCTTCTCTACACCTCAGAGGGGTCTAAACCTAGACTGACAGGGAGCCACGACGTTAAAAAACAATATTCTACTCTTAGGTCAGCCACTGACCGGAAATTTTCTCTTTTTCCAACAATGCTTGGATGTTGAGATTTTTAACACAGATTTGTAAGTTCATAAGAAACCAACCCCGGAATATTCAAGGTCACACAGAAGTTAGTGACCCAGAGAGGACTAAACCTCGGGTTTCTGGTTTCAGGCCATTGTTCTTTCATTAGTTCCTTCATTCAGTCCTGAAATAGACCCGCACGTCCCCCAGGTGTCTGGCACTGCTGGGCACCATGGAAACAACGATGGAGACATGGTCCTTGTCCTGATGGAGTTTGGTAATCTGTGGGAGGAGCCACGCAGGAGGGGACGATGCCAGCACCCTGTGATGAATGCTATCTGGGACAGTTGCTGGTGGGCAGCCCCAAGCCTGCTGACAGCCTCCCTCTGCAGGGGCTCAGATCAGAATGGTGGAGTGTGACCACCCTGAAGAGTGACCCTCAACCAGAGGGGGATGGGCCTTGGTGGATGAATGTCCCACCACGCATCCTTCAGAAGGACAGTTTTGACATTCTACACAGTTTCCCAGAGAGACCCCTGACACTGAGCCTTCCCTGCCCCTGCCCATGTCCACAGTAATAACCAGCTGAACAGTGTACCTTCGCTGGCTTTTTGTTCCCAGCTCACTCTCCCCCTTCCCTCCCTCCTGCATCCTAATGACACCTCCCAGATAAACGCCAAGTACCTGTGCCCTGTTTCAAGCTATTGGGAGAACTGACAGCACCTCACAATATCAGTGAGTGAAATGCATGCATGCATAAGTGAGTGGGCGAATGAGTGAATGAGCGAGTGAGTGAATGAATGAATGAAGAGACAGTAGGGCCAAGGTTGCAAACTGGAGCAACCTTTGACTGCCCACAAGATCACTAACTACAGTGCTATGGTTTGTGGCTTAGTTTTATTTTGGTTTTTAATCTACTTAAAGATCATGTTATGAAGTGCTAGGTGTGGGGATGCAAGACTGGAGCAGCCAGGTCAGAGCCGAATTGCTTTCCCAATGAAATAAAGATGTGTGTGTGGGAGGGAGGGAAAGACCAAGGATCAAGCAGAGAACTCTTGGTTGGCAAACCTATGGCCTACAGAAGAAAGGAAAGGAGAGGGAAAATGAGGAACAGGGGAGAGGGGAGAAAAATTCTAGGTATTGAGGACTGCTTTTGGAAAAAGAATGTTGGGGTGTGTGATAAAAACATCCCCTGGGCCTTTCCCAGGCATACACAGGCCCCTGGGGCCTCCCCCAAGAGGCTGGGATCATGTACACAGGACCATGTTTTCAGAGTCAATTTTTTTTTAATTTATTTATTTCTGAGAGAGAGAGAGACAGCGTGAGCAGGGGAGGGTCAGAGAGAGAGGGAGATACAGAATCCGAAACAGGCTCCAGGCTCTGAGCTGTCAGCACAGAGCCCAACGTGGGGCTCAAACCCACAAACCGTGAGATCATGACCCGAGCCGAAGTCAGATGCTTAACCAACTGAGCTACCCAGGCGCCCCTCTTTAGCTACTTTAATCCATCTAGCCCCCGCACCAAAAGAGGACGAGCATATGAAAATGCTCAAAAAATATTTGCTGAATTAATGAAATATTACAACCTCGAACCCAGGAACCGTAAGATCATGACCTGAGCCGAAGTCGGACGCTTAACCGACTGAGCCACCCAGGCGCCCCCAGAGTCACTTTTTAAAAAAGTTTTTAAACAATATTTATTTTTGAGAGAGAGAGAGAGAGACAGAGCACAAGGAGGGGAAGGGCAGAGAGAGAGGGAGACACAGAATCCAAAGCAGGCTCCAGGCTCTGAGCTGTCAGCACAGAGCCCAACGTGGGGCTCAAATTCACAAACTGTGATATCATGACCTGAGCCAAGGTCGGATGCCTAAATGACTGAACCACCCAGGCGCTCCCAGAGTCACTTTCGTGACTCCAATCTGAGCTCCTTGGAACTGCTGTCACTCACAAAGATCCCCATCACACGAAGGACAGTAAATGAGAACGCCAACAGTGAAGGTTGAATAAAATGTCTGGTGAGGGCTGGTGCTCCATAGGCATTTCTATGAGAATCCCTGCTTCCTTATGAGAAAGGAATAAAGATTCAGAGTGAGGGAAATATTCCCAATCAACACAAACTGGGTCTGTTCACTCTCCTATGATGCCTCCCATTATATTGGGATGATGTCTATGTGGGGGCCCAGGTATAGAGGATAGTGCCTGGCACCCAGCAGTACTCAATACATAATTATGAGAGAAAATCGGGACAAAAAGGAGGAAGGGAGGGAATTAGATAATTCGATAATCAATCAATGCATCATCAATCAAAAGATTTTAACGATGGTGTACACTCAGGATCAACGCACAGAGCCCAGTAAATTAAATCTTTATAAGGATGAATACATTAACATAATTCCGGATCTCTGGGATCCTTTGATGGATAGGAGAACTGGGGAGTGGGTGGAGAGAACATTATGTTCCCATCGAAGAAGGAGAAAAAGTTATTTTTTTTCCTTCAGAAAACATCAGTGGGTAAGATGATGCTCTTTTATTGGTAATGAGATATGGGCTTTCTTCCAGAGACTGACAGAGATCCTTCAAGCAAATCTCATGGCCTTTGATGTGAGCACTGCTGAGAAAATACTTTCAGCTGAGCAACTATGGAGGAGAAATTTGAAGAAGGCATTTCATGTTCTCCTCTGTTGCATCTTTGATGTACACAAAGGATTTAGTCCTAGAAGATGAAGACCTTATCTGTTTTCCTTCTCCCTAAGGAGAGCTTTGTTCCACATTTCCCTGTTGGGGCATGATCCTAGTGAGTAGGTGACAGATAATTACAGGGTTTTCTCATTATCCAAGTCCCCACAGGCAACAGGTTGCACAGAAAAACAGAAGTCATCATAACACAAAAATATTTACCAAAGAACTTACCACTTATAATATTTATAATATCCTTGACTTAAATATTCCTTGTCAGTTGCAGATACGCATATTAAACTCTGAATTCAAAATATATCAACTGTTGAGGTAGCTGGTTGGCTCAGTCGATAGAGCATGTGACTCTTGATCTTGGGGTTGTGAGTTCAAGCCCCACATCGGGGGTAAAGCTTACTTAAAACAAAATCAACTGCTAAGACAAATTGAAAATTTGAAAGATACAGTTTCATGAAATCAATAAAAGTGATCTGGGAGAAGTGATCCAAGCACAGGCAAAGTCTTTGGCAAATGACAAATCAGCCTAGTTAAATTGTTTAAGAGCTAAAACAAAATGTGCAAAATGAGGTCAAGGGGGGGTCAGAAGGTACCAACTTCCAGTTATAAAATAGGTAAGTGATGGGGCACCTGGGTGGCTCGGTCAGTTAAGTGTCTGTCTTCGGCCAGGGTCATGATCTCATGGTTCATGAGTCTGAGGCCCTCATCAGGCTCTCTGCTCTCAGCATAGAGCCTGCTTCAGATCCTCTCTCTCCCTCTCTCTCTGTCCCTTTCTCTCCCACTCTTTCTCTCTCTCCCTCAAAAACAAACATTAAAAAAATAAAAAATTAAATTAAATAGGTAAGTCATTGGGATGTAACATAAAACATGGTGATTATAGTCAGTAACACTGTATGGCATATTTGAAAATTGCGAAGAGAGTAGATCTCAAAAGTTGTCATCACAAGAAAAAAAAATGTGTCACTATGTATGGTAACAGGTGTTAGCTAGATATATCGTAGTGATCATTTTGCAATATATAAAAATATCAAGTCATTTGTTGTACACCTGAAATTAACATAATGTTATATATCAGTTGTATCTCAATTTTTTAACCTACAGGGGATGACACAATAGCACTACAAAAAGAAAATGATCTGAATATCAACACACGATACCCTTGGGAAAATTAACAAAGACCAGATATTTCCCCCACAACGATCTTTATTATGAACTTGCTGCAAAACTTCAACATGATGTGAAAGGTGCCATTATCATACTACCATGAAGTCTGTGTTGAAAAATTATGGCTCCTAAAATCGTGACTTGCTTTTCATTTTAAAATTGGGTTCATAATTATGATAACCTAAATAATTATTTGTTATATGAAAACAGATTTTAAAACTAATTTCATTAAGGAATCTACTCTTGAAATCATTGTTGCACTATATGCTAACTTGGATGTAAATTTTAAATCAATAAAAAAATAAATGTAAAAAAAGCTAATTTCAATTTAATCATTCCAGTTAGTGTCTCATTCTTTTTTTTCATTTATTAATGTTTATTTATTTTTGAGAGAGAGTGTGAGCATGAGCGGGGGAGGGGCAGAGAGAGAAAAGGAGACACAGAACACAAAGCAGGCTCCAGGCTCTGAGCTGTCAGCACAGAGCCTGATGCGGGTGTCAAAACCACAAACCTCAAGATCATGACCTGAGTCAAAGTCAACTGCCCAACCAACTGCGCCGCCCAGGCGCCCCAAGTGTTTCTTTCCCCCCACTATTTACTTGAAAACAGTAAGTAGTAGGGGCGCCTGGGTGGCTTAGTCGGTTAAGCGTCCGACTTTCGCTTAGGTCATGATCTCGCGGTTCGTGGGTTCGAGCCCCGCGTCGGGCTCTGTGCTGACTGCCAGCTCAGAGCCTGGAGCCTGTTTCAGTCTGTGACTCCCTCTCTCTCTGACCCTCCCCTGCTCACGCTGTCTCTCTCTCCTAGAAATAAAAAAAAAAAAAAAAAGAAAGAAAGAAAGAAAACAGTAAGTAGTAAATAGTAAATAGTCCCTGCATTAAATGGCCTTACTCTCAGGGGGGACCTCTTCCAAGTATCACTCCTCCTTGAATGAAGAAGACCTCCTTTCCTCTCGAATCTCTCTCCTTCTCCTACCCCCACGGTGGCTTCCTTACTGCAGACCACTAGGATTTCCCACTTGGCTTATTACACTGCCCCCTACTGCCCTGCCTCTGGTTCACCCTCTCCACTTCTTCCTCCCCAGGGCAGGCAGACAGAAGCTTGTAAAATACCAACATGGGGCTACAGGTCCCCTCCTGCAATCCTTTTATGGGTCCTCTTGCCCTGTGTACATACAAATGCTTCACAATTTAACCCTTTTCTTCTACTTTCCCACCTCATCCATCTCTCTGTGACATCCTCGGCCCTCACTCCTATACAGCTGTGCTCTTCCTTCTGGCTTCTCACCATCCCCTAATATGCTACTGTCCCCAAAGCTCTGGTCCTTGCAACAACCTGATGTCAATATAGCTTTCAGTTCTCCACTAAGAGAACACTTCCTCCAGGAAGCTTTCCCAGATCACTTGCATTGGGTATCCCTCCCTTGCAGTCCCACAGTATCCTGTACTAACTGACAATAATAAAGCACTTATGACATAATACTTAATTAGCTATTAGGGATGAAAACACTGCGCCTGACCCTTCAAAAGTCTCCAGCCCCTTGCTTGGTACCCAGCCCAGAAAAGGGACTAGTATTTGCTTTAAAAAGGAATGAATACATGAATGACCTGAATGACCAAGCTAACCAAAGCAAAATCAACATGGTCATGAAAGGAGCAAATCTATGCAATTAAGCATCCCTTTCCTTTTCTTTCCTTCCTTCCTTCCTTCCTTCCTTCCTTCCTTCCTTCCTTCCTTCCTCCCTCCCTCCCTCCCTCCCTTCCATTAATTATTGCAGTGAGAACATTTAATTATTATGGCATGAGATCTACCCTTTACAAAATTTTAACTGCTCAGTAATGTTAACTATAGGGACAATACCATACAGCAAATCTCTAGAACTTATTTGTCTTCTGTAACTAACACTTATATCCACTGAACTCCTCCCTCCTTCCTCTCCTCACCCCTGGCAACCACCCTTCTATTCTTGGTTTCTATGAGCTTGACTGTTTGGAGTCTTCATATAAGTGAGATCATGTAGTATTTGTCTTTCTATGTCTGGCTTGTTTCATTCAGCATAATACCCTCAAGGTACATGCATAGTGTCACATAGGGCTGGATTTCCTTCTTTTTTAAGGCTTAATAATACTCAGTCACACACATGCACATCCTTGATCCATTCATCCATCCGGGGACACCTGGCATATTTCCACAACTTAGCTTGACTTGAATTTGAAGAGTGCTGCAATGAACATATGGGAGTGCAGATAGCTCTCTGAGATCTTGATTTCAAAACTGCCTGATGGTTATTTCTGGGGGTGGGGGGAGGGATTGGGAATGTATGAAAAGGGAATTTCATTTTTTACTTTGTACACCTAACAATTATTTGGCATTTTTTAAGAATACATTATCATTATAACAAAAATTTACAAAACAATAAATAAAACCACAATCAAATGTTTTACTGTTAGTGTTAAAACAGCCTCTAATTACCTTCTTCATTTGAATATTTCCACTTGCTTGTTTCCAAGTTGTTAGAAAATAGAAAAACTTTAAAATAAAAACTATCTTGGGGCTCCTGGGTGGCTCAGTTCGTTAAGCATATGACTCTTGGTTTGGGCTGAGGTCATGATCTCATGGTTTTGTAGGTTCAAGCCCTGCATTGGGCTCTGTACTGAAAGTGTGGAGCCTGCTTGGGATTCTCTCTCTCTCTCTCTCTCTCTCTCTCTCTCTCTCTCTATCTCTCTGCCTCCCTCCCCCCCCACACACTCATGGTGTCTCTGTCTTTCTCAGAAATAAATAAACACTAAATATTTTTAAAAGCTATCTTTTTTAAAGTCTATTTATTTTGAGAGACAGAGAGAGAGAGAGAGAAAGAGAGAGAGTAGAGGAGGCATAGAAAGAGAGGAGGAGAAAGAATCCGGAGCAGATTCCACACTCTCAGAGTGTAGTGCAATGAGGGGCTTGAGCTCAAACCATGAGATCATGACCTGAGCCAAAACCAAAAGTTGGACACTTAACCAACTGAACCATCCAGGGACCCCTAGGTATTTTTTTAATGTTTATTTATTTTGAGAGACATAGAATGTGTGTGTGTGTGCGAACACGGAAGGGGCAGACGAGGGGGGCGGGGCGAGATAGGGGATATCAGGCAGGCACTGCACTAATAGCCCCAACATGGGGCTCAAACCCACAAACAGCAAGATGATGACCTGAGCTGAAATCAGGAGTCACACTTAACCAACTAAGCCACCCAGGTGCCCCTAAAATAAAAGCTATCTTAAAGGCACAACATATTCTGGACATTTTTAGCTTGCCTGTTATGTGATATTTATATGGGATCTCAAGGATTTGTGTCTTTCATGGGATCTCAGCATGTTCTTAATAATCATGTGTCCTGAGAATATAATTATGTTTTTTCCGAAGAGTGAGATCAATAGGAGGTTGGTAGGGTTGGGAAACAGGAGACATTCAGAGGGAAGGGACTTCTAGTTTGCACAGTATCCCTTTCTGTCCTTTTCATAAATTTTATAAGTAGCTCGTATTACTTTTATAATAAAATAAAGAGTGATAAAAAATTCAAAAGCAAATATTGGCAAGCATTTGATGAGGCTTTTAAAAAATACATTAACACTCCTGGCAACTCTGCAAGATAGATATTATCGTCATTTTAAAGATGAAGAAACTGAGACTCCAAGAAGTTCTGTGACTTGTCCAAGGTCAAAGAGGTAATAGTGGCAGACAGAGGACTCAAACACAAGTCTGATTGTAAGGCCAAGGTCTAGCTCTTTAAAAAGGTAATACATCATGTTTTCTTGTTTTATTAAACAAGCAGATAGTTGTTTGCTTTGGAGGCTAAGTATGGGATGGAGAGAGATTTATTTTCTCAGTTTAGGGCAGTAATAAAGCACAGGGATTCAAAATAAATGCTTTCCTGGATTAAGGTACCCAAACAGGAATCACATTAACTGCCAAATTTAAAACAAATTTCCTTCTAACATTATTATTAGTATCTTAAACATTATCACATTTCCTAACAGTTTTGGCAACAATAAAGCTTTCAACATAGAGCTCTGATCACAGAAAGTAATCAGTATTTACTGATTTCTCACTTGTTAAAGCATGAATGTGTATGTATATACATGAAGTATATGTATTTGTGCATATTTTCATGTGAGTGTGCAGTGTTCATTATAGAAAAACATACTTAAAATGTTGGCAGTTGTATCTGAGTGATGAAGTTATAAATACATTTTAATTTCTCTAGAAGTTTCTGTATTTTTTCAATTGTCTAAGATGGATACCTACTAGTTTTATAATAAAAAGAAAAAGAGTAGGTATAGTTCTACAACATAGAGATTTAGTATAAAATCATAGTAGCCATGGCACACCTGGGTGGCTCTGTCGGTGAAAAACCTGACTCTTAATTTTGGTTCAGGTCAGGATCTCACAGTTTGTTGGATCAAGCCCCATGTTGTGCCCTCGGGTGGCAGCACAGAGCCTACTTAGGATTCTGCTTCTCCCTCTCCCTCTCTCTGACCTTCCCTGGCTCGCATCACTCTTTCTTTCTCAAAAATAAAATAGAAAAAAACATTATTTTGTAATGTTTATGGTTTTTTTGAGAAAGAGAGAGACAGACAGAGTGTGAGTGGGGGAGGGGCAGAGAGAGAGGGAGACACAGGATCTGAAGAGCTGTCAGCACAGAGCCTGATGTGGGGCCTGAACTCATGAACTGTAAGATCATGATCTGAACCTAACTTGGACACTCAACCAACTGAGCCACCCAGGCACCCCTAAAATATATTTAAAGTCATAGTAACCATGTGTGTTGGTTCAGAAATAGACAAATTGACCAATGGAACAGAATAGAGAGCCCAGAAATACACATGCAAATTTGTTATATGAGAGAGGTAATGCAGCAAAGTGGGGGTGCAGGAGGAGGGGAGAGATAATTCAATAAATTGAGCTGGTAAAAACCAGTTGTCCATAATAGAAAAATATGGTTTTGGGTCCTTATCTCTAATCATACTCAAAAGCCAATTACAGATAAAGTAAAGACTGAAATGCAGGAAGGAAATAGAGAGGATTGAAGTTATTAAACATGATACAAGGAGTGCTAATCATTTTTTTAAAAGGCTGATAAATTCAACTCCATTAAAACTAAGAACTTATGCTAAGAACACACTAAAGTAAGGGAAAAAGCAAGTCATAAGAAGGGAGAAATTGTATCTGTGATGATACAACCACTGTATTAGCCAGGGTTCTCCAACTGGAAGGAGATCATATTTATATGGGGAGATTTATGGTAGTAATTGGCTCACCTGATTATGAAGGCTGAGAAGCCCTACAATTTGCCCTCTGCGAGCTAGAGACTTGGAAAAGCAGGTGACATAATTCAGTCTGAGCCTGAGGCTTGAGAACCAGGAGCACAGATGTCTAAGGGACAGAAAAGATGGGTGTCTCAACTCAACCAGAGAGCAAATTCACCCTTTCTCCACCTTTTTGTTCTTTTCAGGTCCCCAAAGGATTGGATGATGCTCACCCACCCTAGGAGAGTGATCTCTACTCAGTCTATGAACCCAAATGCTAATCTCTTCTAGAAACACCAGTAGAGACATACCCAGAAATAGTATTTTACCAGCTACCTGGGTATTGTTTAGCTCAGTCAAGTTGATGACAAAATTAGCTATTGAAACCACCAACAGATTAGTATGAAAAAATTATCAAGAACCTCTACAAATCAATAAGAGAGAGCAAACAATTAAACAGGAAAGACAGGAACAGACAGTTCACAGAAATGGAGACTTTTATGGCCAATTAATACAAAAAGAGATGATGAACCTCATTAGTCATCAGAAATACAGAGCAAGGCCAAAATGGCATATTACACCCATTAGCTTAGGAAAAATAAGAATACTAAGTATGGGGGAGGATGGGGCTCTACAGGAAGACTGACATGTTCTGGTGGGAATATAAAGTATTACAATCACTTTGAGCAGTAATTTCATATTATCTGTTAAAAGTGATCATTCACATACCAGCAGTTCTACTCCTGGGTATGAACTCCCAAGGGAAAATCCTATTCATGTGCCCATGAAGACATGTTCACAAAGGTCTATGAAAGCATTCTTTGTCATATGAAATAAATGGGAAATGACTGAAACGTCCATTGACAAGAAAATAGGTGAAAGTATCTGAGATTGTGCCTTGTACATAGTAAACACTCAGTAAATGGCAGCCATTATCTTCAGCCCTGAGTATCAGTGTCCTGTTTTACAGAAATGTGTCAAGAATTAAATGGGAAGCATATGTAATCCCTTGCCAAATGGAAGGCATGTGATAAATGCTTCTGTCTCCTTATAAATCTGCATGAGGGCTGGCCAGGAGCCCTCCAGTTGGGAATGGAAGCTTGTATATATGCTGCCAGTCAAGGTTTACCCTCAGCAGGCCAAAAAGGCTAGTGGTATTTGTTTCAGGTCAACCTTTTAATGCTTACTTTATGCCAGGAAAACACCATCTAAGGTGATACGCTGTTGTCCCCAAATTTTACACATTTGGAAATCAAGCTCTAAGAGCTGAGATGATTTGCCCAGGTCACCCATCTCAGAAGGATCCAGAAGGTCTGGATTTGAACTAAGGTTGCTCAATCCACTCTCAAACCACCAATCCCTACTACTTTTCAAATGCCACCATCACCTCTAACAAGAAGTCAAGCAAAATCACAACTGGCAGGGTTCCAAGGTCTTCCTTCTATCCCTGTCCCAAGCTGAGAGCTGTGTGTGTGTGTGTGTGTGTGTGTGTGTGTGTGTGTGTGTGTGTGTGAGAAAGAGAGAGAGAGAGAGAGAGAGAGAGAGGAGGAAACCAGTCTTGACAACTTGACAACAAATGGGAAACGTCAGGGCACATGTCAGCTTGGAGAAGCAGAAGCCACAAATGGTAAACAGCACAATGCCCCGAAGGGCATCAGAAAGTCAAGTAAGCAATTCTTGACCTTTCTGAAGCTGTTATGAGGGAAACATAAAGAAACAATTCTGCGGGCTTAATGAAGGAACGCTGTGAAAAGTGTAATGGGCTATTTGTGCACATCTCAAAAGCATCATATAATTTGGCACGATTGGCAGTCTATTCCCCAGCATGACCAAGCAGGGTGTTGCTACTTAGGCCCAAAGTGCCTTGGCAAAGCCAAGTCCCCACCTCCATCCCTTGTCTAAAACCCAGGACATCTATGATTTAATTTCTAAGGCTTAAACATCAGCTGCTGAAATGAAATGTGGCAGTCTCGTTCATTTTCCCCGAGTGCAAAAATATGTTTTATGCTCCAAAATATGAGCCTTATTTTGGTTTTGTTTTTTTTCCTCCTACACATACAGAGTTCTTTTTTCTTTTTTAATTACATTTTCAGGCAATTCGTTCATTACATTGACTCAGCTCTTTGTGATTTGGGTGGGGGCTGATGGAAGAGTGAGGTGGTAGAGTACTTCATTACTTTTAAAAATGATTGTTGGCCATGTTCAGTTCCCATATTTCATTCCCAATTTCATAAGGGCATTCAGTATGCAGTCTCTGCATAAGATCATCAGCTGCTACATTAGCACAATGGCTCTTTTGGAACCATAACAGTCTACCACGGAAATGATCCGTGGATTATACAAGTTTATAAGGTCTGATACATTTACAAACAAAGATTTTTTTCCACCCTTTTTCATTATTTATTCCTCATTAGGCTTCCCCCTTCCTTTTGCTCTCTGCTTTTTAAAATGCAAAAATAATACACAACACCAAGGAGAAACACTCCCCGGGATATTTAACTAAAGCTAGAGGAATTCTGAGAAACAGTTCCACCAAAGCAATGGTTTTCAGTCAGCCCTGAGTTTCACACACATTGTGTGCCTATCGAGTTTCTGTTCATGGTGCAGATTGCCTTCCGGGTAAAGGAAGTGTGTGGCTTTGGGGGCTAGAGATTGCCAGCCTTATGGGAGTTCCTACGGTTCTGGAGGACAGTTATGTTACCTCCACCCACTATTGCTATGTTGGATGTAAATGACTGGCATCTACTCCAGGTTCTCAGTCCTTCTAAAACTGAGTGTTAGAAGCATGATGCAAAACTGGTTACCATGTCTTTGGAAAACGTGGGCATTTTTAATCAACTTTCTTAAAAGAGAGGAAACTTTGTCTTACACTGGCAGAGATCAGTAGGCAGAGAGCAAGCTGTATCTTCAGTGGCCTGAACGATGCTGGGATTAAAGCCCCTGTTTGCAAAAGCCATAAACAAAAACAGCAGCGAAGTGAATTTAATGATAATGAAAACAAGCTTGGGACAACTGTCACTGCTCATATTTGATTTAGATAATTCTTTACAAGCAGTATAGCCTTGCCCTTCACTTCTGACACCAGAAAAAAGATTGTTTTCTCAGAGACGGAATATTCAAGTGCAAGGTATTTTTAGACATCTGTAGAAATGCATCCACTAGCAACAGAGGGTTGACCATAGCACTCATCATTTCTCCCTGCCAAGACCCAGTAAATGATAGTAAAAGAATGAACCCATAACTGAGACAAGCACCAAAGTCGGGGGGCTTATGCACCAAAGTGCATAAGTCACTGTGACTACTGATGAATGGGTAGAGGGTGGATGCCTACTGGTGGATGAAGGAAAAGGAGCAGGGAAGTAGCGGCAAGTTGTCTAAGAGGAGAGAGACTCCATAGGAGGAAGGAGAAAAGTGGCTTAGAGATTATAGTCCAGATGGCCAGAATCAGCAGAAGCTAGGAATGAGAAAGAGGTTTCCTGAAATTATCTTTGGGAAGGCTTTTTCCATCAGCTCCCTCTCTCACCCTCCCCTTCTCCGCCTTGCTGCAATGGTACAGGACTTGTTTGATGGAGCAAGTGGCTCCCACACTCCCTTCCCCCATACCCAACCAAACAAAGCTAGATCTCACCCTACTACCACTACCTTCCAACCCCCATATTCCAACCCCCATATTCTAGCCCCAGGCTGAGAAAGCAGAAGACTCCTCTCTAAAGAAGCTGAGCTAAGGCCTAGGGAGCAAGGAATGCTAGTGTGGTTGCAGCCAGTACCACAGTACAGATCTCCACTTTCTGACACCTGGAATCTCCAGCTTAGAACCCAGCTCCCTGCCTGCTGAATTCATTCTCTCGCTGAAGTGAAATCAGGTATGTAGTACTCCTTCCCCTCATACTCAGAGCACTCAGGCAGTCTGCACACACTAAGGCTATCAGTACAGAGATCTACTGGTGCCACAGTCGATAATCATCATTGTGGTCATGATCAATGTCATTGCCGCCATCGTCATCATCATCGTCATTATCACCATTAGCAAACCCTTACTGAGCACTCTCTGACATCACTTCACAGATCTCTCAAAGGCATTATAAACTCTTGCCCCAGACTGCGCTGACCACTTTCTCCCCCAACTTCCCCCCTGAACACTTCTTCTTTCAATATTCTTTCAGAAAATGGATCCACCTAACATCATCACTTACATTTAGAGAGCACTTACCTGATGCCAGGCACTGTTCTAAGTGTGTGGCATGTAAAAACTCATCCAAACCTCATAACAACCCTAGGTGGGAGGTGAAGCCAGTCTGAAACAAGCAAGGATTCCCTGTAAGCATTTGGGAAAACCTGGCCAAAAAGGTCTCAGAAGAAAGAAATTTAGATATCCAAGTTTCTGGTTATTTGTTGTGATTCTTTTCTCTGATTGTAAATACACTTCCTATCAAATTTTACATGGTTTCTGTGTGTATGTCTAATTCAGTGGTTCCTTTACTTACAAGTTTTAGGCTCTCGTATCTGGGATTCAGCCCTGGACTATGTATATAGAACAAGAATCAGCCGTACATGAGAGTTCCCCTGGGCAGAACTGGTACCTGACAAGCACATAGTGAAGCCAACACATATAGACTGTACTTGCAACAGACAGGCACTCGCCTATAATGCTTCATGTATATTAACTCATTTAACCTATGTCTCACATTTTCCAAATGAGGAAACAGAGGCACAGGATATTTCAGTGATCTACGTAAGGTCCTAGGTAGCCAGGTTTGATGACTCAGCTGGTAACCATTATAGCACTGTATCTTGAACAACTGAAAAGCTTCTGCCATTAAAAAAATTATTGTTAAAATTTTAACTCTGCAACAGATTTGGTGCTATGTTTTAAACTGTGTGCTCATCTCAAAAAATTAAACATAGAGTCACCATATGATCCAGCAATTTTACCTGTAGGTATGCACCCAAAAGAATTAAAGACAGCATCTCCAAGAGAATTGCCATATTCATAACAGCATTACTCACAATAGCCAAAAGGTGCAAGCAATCCAGATACCACTAAATGATAGACAAATAAAATGCTGTAAATACACAATGGAATATTATTCAGCCTTCAAAAGGAAGGAAATTCTGATACATGCTACACTGGCTGAAATACCAAGACTGCTAAGTGAAATAAGCTAGTCACAAAGGCTAAGTACTGCATGATTTCACTTATATGACATATCTAACGGAGTCAAATTCACACAGACAAAAATTAGAACAGTGCTTGCCAGAAGCTCGGGGATTAGAGAATGGTGAGCTGTTATTTAACAGGTATAGAATTTCAGTTTGGGCATATGAAGAAGTTCTAGAGATAGATGGTGGTTGTATAACACTGTGAATGTATTTAATGCCACTGAATTATATACTTAAAAATGGGGGGTGCCTGGGTGGCTCAGTTGGTTGGGCATCCAACTTTGGCTCAGGTCATGATCTCACGTTCGTGGGTTTGAACCCCATATCCAGCTCAGAGCTGTCAGCAGAGATTCTGGTCTTCCTTTCTCTCTGCCCCTCCCCTGCTCATGCTCTGTCTCTCTCTGTCTCAAAAATTAATAAACATTAAAAAAAAATTTTAATTGTTAAAAGGGTAAAATATACATTCTTTTATTACAATAAAAAAAACCAACAAACTCACCAAAAATAACTATAATTATAATTATTTTAAAATGTGTGCTTATCTATTAGAAGTAAGATCTGAAGTATTCATGGTGAAAGACTATACTGTCTGAGATTTATTTTAAAATAATCTGGTGAGGGGCACCTGGATGGCTCAGTCAGTTGAGAATCAGACTCTTGATTTCAGTTCAGGTCCTGACCCCAGGGTCGTGGTATCGAGTCCCATGTTGGGCTCAGCATTGAGAGCACAGAACCTGCTTGGGATTCATTCTCTCCATTTCTCTCTGCCCCTTGCCTGCTTGCTCTCTCTCTCTCTCTCAAAATAAATAAACTTATAAATAAACATTAATTAATTAATTAAAAAATAATCTGGTTAGGAGAGGAGTTGAGGAACAGAAGGGAATGCAGAAGGGGCTGGAGATAGAACAAGGTTGTCCAAATGTAAATAATTGTTAAAGCTGGCTGATGGTGTATATGAGTGCATGATAGGAATCTCTCTACTCCATGTATGCTTGAAATTTTCCATTAAAGAAAAGACAGTTTTAAAAATCTTATTCCAGTAGGTAATGGGAAAGCAGCTGCCATTGTATTTATTAATCCTTCAGATAGAAATAGGGCCATAGGGAGAAGCTGCCCGCTGTGCCCTTTCCACAAGGCTCTTGAAAAGACCTCCCTCTTCCACATACCCAGCTGCCCACCAGTAAGGGCATCACCCTCAATGGCCCTTAGAGAATTATCAGAGCCCTCAGCTGTCAATAACTGCCCACCCATGGTGATGTCATCCTGCACAACAAAAAGGAAGACATCAGAGAAGGCCCACATCATCAAGAATCGTACCTGCAAGCTACATCTGTATCATGTCATGGGATTTACCAACCTTCCAACAAAAGAAACATGTATTTTACATCATAAAACTAAGGAATCCGTTTTCTCCATTCATAGGGCATTATGGATATTTTTTCTGAGCCTTCACATAGACAACACCACCACCACTTACACACACACATGCACATGCACATGCACACACCTTGATCAAAAAACCACAATGAATTACTGGGCCACTTTGAGCAAATGGAGAGCACTGTACTCACCATTTCATTTACCTGTGTTTCAACAAGGTGTTTAGACAGAACCTACTATGTGTGAGGCACAGCACTAGGAGCTAGGTGATATATGCAGACACCCTCACACCCCTAGAGTTGATGTGAATATTATGTTGAACTAAAAACATTGGAGATTCCACAAATCCAGATATAAGCCTCTCAAAGCCTCCCTCTTGTGACTAAAGACAGAAACTTCTGGGTATGAGGCTACCATAAATCTCCTCTTGGGGCAGTTTTCATGGGCCAGAAAGAACAGGGCGAAGAGTGCTTGCACCTGCATCGGCAAACATTACTACCAACTTTCTTACCTTCCATTTTATTCTCCTAAAAGCCCATTTGGTCTCCCTAGAGAAACTCACTTGTTCTTCCCATAAAAGCCTTTTCTCCCCCCGCCTCCTCTTCCCCTTATGAAGTGGATATATGAGCCCCTATCATTGGTTATTTTGTGAGCCACATTTTTCTGTCAACTCTCATGTCCGTAAGTGAATAAAAGTCTATCTTCTCTCATGCTAAACTTTGTCAGTTTAGTTCACAGGCCTTCAAACGCAGAATTTAAGGGGATAAAGGACAATTTTGCCTTCCTGATAGTGACAAAAGCAGAAAACCTCTGGCTCTCATGGAAACCGCATTTGACTGGGGAAATACACATAGAAAGAGTAAATGCACAAATGAATATTCCCAGATTGGAATTATTGCTGTGAATCGAATGATCAAGTGGGGCAGTAAGAGCTGGAATTCACCTGGTTGGCCCCAGTACAAGGAAACAATCTGTTAATACTGGAGTCTATTCTGAGTAGTCGGTTAAGTATGTAGAACATCACAAGGGGTGGTCTGAGAAAGCCTCTCCAAGGAGATGACACATAGGCTGAGTCCAAAAACATGAGAAAGAACTAGCATTGGGAGAGGTGGGGCGACACGGCAGTCAGAGGAAGGAGCACACACAAAAATAGCCCCTGCCTCGCAGAGCTATCAAGGAAGATTCCAAAATGGAGCAAGCAAGACTGGTTAAGAAAGTCTCTTCATGGGGCACCTGGGTGGCTTAGTCGGTTAAGCGTCCGACTTTCGCTTGGGTCATGATCTCGCGGTTCGTGGGTTCGAGCCCCGCGTCGGGCTCTGTGCTGACTGCCAGCTTCAGAGCCTGGAGCCTGTTTCAGTCTGTGACTCCCTCTCTCTCTGACCCTCCCCTGCTCACACTGTCTCTCTCTCTCCTAGAAATAAATAAAACATTAAAAAAGAAAGAAAGAAAGAAAGAAAGTCTCTTCGTGGGGTGCTGTCTGGGTGGGTCATTTGGTCGGGTGTCTGAGACTTAGCTCAGGTCACGATCTTACAGATCATGAATTTGAGCCCCACGTCGGGATCTGTGCTGAAGATCCTGCTTCAGATTCTGTGTCTCCTCTCTCTCTTTTCCCCTCCTGGTCCTCTCTCTCTTAAAAATAAACATTAAAAGAAAAGAGAGAAAGTCTCTTTGAAAACAGAGTTAGGAGGCCACAAGGGAGGAAGAATCTATGCTCATCCTCATTGGAGCAACCATGAACTTTTTGCCAGCTGCAAGCCTGGAATTAACCCTGTCCTCACTGTGATTCCTGAGTCGTTGGCGTTCTTCACTTCCCAAAGGAGCCAATGCGATTTAACAAATTTTCTATTCTTCGTTTGCATATTAGCTCAACCAATTCCAGTAAACCTATTTCTGTTTTGCCTATGGACTTGACCTTTCTTTGTCTGCCTGCAGACACAGGTCAGGTTTCTGCATGAATCTCCATCTCCCAAATTGAAATCCTAAATTTCAATTGCCCAGATAAACACTTATTTGCTTAATTTTTCAGTGAATTCTTTCTTGGGTGACAACACTTACAATGTTAAAGTTAACAAAAGAGAGGAAGAAGGGTACAGGGTAGGCAAGGGCACATCACACAAGACATGGCCAAGCTCTCTGTATGGCATTTCAGAATTTGGGAGGGTCACCACTGGAATCATCATCCTCTATGATGGCAGGGGGGGAGGAAACTAGTGCTTACAGACAAGTAAAGAGAGATTTCAAGTAAAAAGAGAGTACATCCAAAGTCAGGCGATCAATGAAGCATTAGACAGTCTATAGCAGGATTCTCACACATAGAGATAGGACACCGAGGCTCTTCTTTCCAGGAAGCAGCTTTATTTGTGCTGGCACGGGCTCAATGGACTGAGATCCCATAAAGGCTGAGCCCTGAGTGCAACGGGGTGTAGTCTTTTATGCAATTTCTACTTCTTTGTCTCTCATATATGGTGACGCATATAGCCTGATTGGACACAGTCCAAGTTACAGAGTCGTGTCAGAGGTATGTATACATGTACAGGAGTTGATTGGCCCATGTTGCACATTGCCTTTGTTCTGAGAAGGCCTCCACCACATTCCTTAGGGAGGGGTTCTACCACATTTCCTCCCTTTGATGCTCAGACCCCTATTTTGGGTCAAAGAGCATCATCTGGGTTTAGAGGTTTTTATTTCCATAATATCATTACATGCATGGCCATTTTCCTTTTGACCACTGAGTCAATGAGGCTGTAGACAGACTGTATAACCAGGGGAGGTAGGCAAGGTAGGATTAAGTAAACTCCCCAAATCAAGAGAATAATATCTATGAGGGTTTTGAATTCCCCCGAAGAGTTGAAAACCATCCTCTAAATAACTCCCCATATTCCAACCTTTCGAGGTCTGGACTGGGACATGAGCAACCTTTCTCATTCAACCTATGATCTCCTCTATGACTTTTCCTTCATCATCTATCTGTAGGCAGCAGTTGCTCCGGTTAAAATTTCCACAAACTCCTTCCTCTGAAGCAAGAAGTAATCTAAGGCCCAGTGATTTTGATAGACAGCATTGTGCATTTTGGTTTGCTGTTTGGCTAGTAAGTTATGAGCTCTGGAAGTTTCATTGGTTATAATTTCTACAACTACATGCAGTCTGATTATGCAGTTTAGCATATAAATGCGGGTTCAGTAGCCCCCAGATCCATCCTCTGCCCAGGTGCCAGGACCATAATATTGGATTATATGCTCAGAAGGCCATTCGTCATCTTTCCAATTGCCAGTTTGTAGGTCACATCGTTTCCTTGAGCCTCCCTGTCCCCATACACTTGGTCTCCCAAATGTTCCCCTCTGGCAAGTGGGAGCAGGAAGATGACCCTGATTAGCCTGGAGGAAATACTATATAGGCTGTCCTTCCACAAATCCAGTATAGTCTACCTAGGGCCCTCCGTTTGATGGCTATGTCAATACTGTTCCTGGCCTCTCCGAGATGAGAGAAGTTAAACAAGAGGTGGGAATCTGGCTCAAGGTGACCTAGGGACTCCCATCATTGGGTTTCCCAGGTGATTTGAGTTATAACATCTTTGGCCTAAGCATGTTAAGCTTCCAACGGGAATGGTAAACTTTCTTCCCCATGAGGCAAGGCAGTTTTTCCTAATAATTGAGATTTTGAGGAGCCAAACCCCAGTAGTAGGACTGGGGTATTCTGTTCCATTTTAAGGTTCACAGGGATCTAATTCTCTAGGCTCCCATGGCCATTGATCCCCCATTTTGGTTCCCCCACATACATAACAAGAGACCTTTAGAGTCTGGGTTATAGTCTCTGCTAGGACTAGAAATAGATTTGTCATTGTGACAAAGACGGGGGTGGGGGGGGGCCCTTTTCCATTTTGTCCTAAAAGGAATGAAATACTTGGTTGGTCATGACCTTATATATGATTGTAACTCTTTTAAAATACAACAAGGTTCCTGGGTCTGTGCTCCGTCCATGGATAAGTATACTAATCCAGTGGTTCATTTTCCATTTTGAATCTCCTGAGTTAAGGATGGTAAAATTAATGGGGTTATAGGTTCCCGATTGGCAATCTGACTCAGCCACACTCTTCTGGAGGAGAGCTGTTTTGTCTTTAGTCTCCCGGGTGGCCCATGTGACACAGCTCCAATAAGGACAGAAGAATTGAGGTGAAAGGGCCAGTGACCACACAAACCAGATGCCTCACACATATGCTTGTCATTGTGCTGATAACTCTCGTTCTCATGTCAGACTTCCACATGGCGAACCATATGGCAATGTGTCATCTATGGCTGTACTTATATCACAGAATATAGACATCGGCCGGTTTGGATTGGTAACTTGAATTTTGTTAATTAGTCAGCCCATACCAGTGGTGTCTGTCTTAGGGTGACTCAAGACCTCTAGCCATTCCTCCGTTGGGGAGTACCATGGGTCAAAACAAGAGGACTGATTTTCCATTGGCAGATAGAACAGGTATGCAGGTGCCCAGGATCTTTCCCTGGCATGAGAAGTGGGTATGGAATAGTGAGGTCCAAGTGACTCCTTGGCCTGAACTCGTTATCCAAATACATGGGTCACATGATGAGGAATCAAGGTCTACAGAAGGGTTCCAGATTAGGAGCAATGAATACCAATGAATCATCCTGTCCACAAAAGGAAGATGAGTGCTAATAGAAACCCCTCAACACACTCCCAGCTGGCCAGGGTAGCCTCTGCCAATCCTAGGGCAAAAAGTGGAGCAAGAGTCACAATAACAGCAAGAAACAAGGGGTGACAGTGCATCACAATAAGGAAACAGATATAAAAAATAAGGGCAGTCTCTTTGTTCCACACAGCATGTAAGAGTTCAAGGATTTCCTTAACATACTTTATGTCTTTTCCTCCTGATTTTATAGACCCTTCTCTTTACATAAAGCCCCGTGTACTTGGGCAGTTAAGGCATACTTAGAGTCTCTCTCTCTCTATATATATATATATATTATATATATATATATATTAACACATATCCCTGCTGCCAGGAGAGCTCGGCTTATAGCCATGAGCTCTGATTTCTGTGCCAAAGTCCCCTTTGGCAGGGGCTTGGCCTCAATGATAGAATCAGGGTCACCATGTTGTACCCTGCAAAGTGTTCTCCCTCTTTCACGAAACTGCTACCGTTGGTGAAATACTCAGCGTTGGGGGTCCCTCAAGTTTGGGCAGCTGGAGGACACCTCTTCCATGACTTCAATGCTGTCATAGTCTGGTTGACCTGGCCTGACAGGCAGTAGGGGTGCAGGGTTTAGGGTCCATACTACTTCTAGGTGAATGTGCAGGTTCTCACGTAGCATTCCCTCGTATCTGACCATCCTGGTGTTAGTTAGCCAGTATTGTCCCTTGCATTTCCATTAATGTCAGTACTGAATGTGGCACTTGGACTGTCAATTTTGTCCCGTAGTTAACTTGTTAGCCTCAGACACTTGGTCAAGAGAGTTAAGCTGGTTGGAGAGGTATGCCACTGGGCAATGCCATGACCACAACATCTGGGTTAGGACTCCCACCTTGATGCTAATACATTCATGAATATATAAGAAGGGCTTAGACATGTCTGGAAGCCCCAGACCAGCCACACTGATGAGGGCCTGTTTGATCTCTTCAAAAGCCCTTTGCTATACTTGATCCCATTACAGAAGTTCCTGCTCTCCCTCCTCTGTTGCCTCATAAGAGGTTTTGCCAAGACTGAGAAGTTAGGTATCCAGATTATACAGAAACTTGCAGCCCTGAGGAACTCCTAAACCTGACATCGGGTTGACGGGCCCAGGATCAAACCAACAGCCTGTTTTCACTACAGGTCAAGTTGGCGCTAACCCTGGGAGAGGTGAAACCGAAGGTACCTGACTTTCTTTTGACAGATTTGGGCCTTTCTCCTTGAGACCTTATAGCTAGTTTCCCATAGGAGGGTGAGGAGCTGCTGAGTTTCCTGACACCAGCCAGCCAGCAGTAAGTCATCTACGTACTGAAGCAAGACACAGCCATGCTGGTCTGCTGGGAAGGCTCTTAGAACAGAAGCTGATGCAGTGCCGAAAATAGATGGGGAATTTTTGAACCCTTGAGGCAATCGGGTTCAAGTCAACTGGCCCTTGTCACCATTTTCAGAATTCTCCCACTGGAAGTCAAAGACTGGTTGGCTTAGGGTGGGGCAGGAGGGGAGGGGACAGGCAGATGCAGATGCAGAAGAAGGAATCCTTGAGGTCTAGGTGTATGAAGAAGGCAGATTCGGCAGGGATAAGACCCAAGAGAGTGTATGGGTTCGGGATGACTGGGTGCAGGGTGACAGTGGCCTGGTTTATTGTGCACAGGTCTTGGACCAGCCAATAGTCATCAATGCCCAGCTTCTGACTGGTAGGAGAGGCATGTTCCAAGATGACTGAGATGATCAGAGTATCCCATATTTAAGAAATCTCTCCAGGTGTTTCTGTATCCCCATCTGTGCCTTACAAGGGATGAAATATTGTTTTTGGCAGATGGGCCCTACTCCTGGCTTTAGTTCTACAATTACTGGAGGTATGTTCCAGACCAGTCCTGGTGAGTTGTCCTCAGCCCACAAACCCAGGACCCTGAAGGGCAGCTCAGGTCTGTTGTGGCTCCTCCATGAGACTGTAGAAGTGCCATTCTTTCCTTTGATGAATCGTAAGAGTCATAATCTTTGCTTCCGGCTTTCATAGAGTCAGGGCAGCTTGTCCGTGAGAGTTGAAAGTTATCTGGCCTTGCAAATTTCCCAACAGGTTCTGGCCCAATAAAGCCACGGGGCAGTCAGGGAGGTACAGGAATTCATGGATGACTTCATGGTCACCTAAATTATAGGAAGGAACAGCATGTCCAATTGCCTGTGGCTCCCACAATGGTGGCTTGTCTCTGTGAGAGGATGCCCATGGGTTGGGTTACCACCAAGTGTTCCAACCCAGTATCTACCATGAAGTCGATGGGTAGGACCCCACATTCATTCAGACCATAGGCTCTCAGGGGCCTAATGAAATAGAGTCTGGTCTGTCCTAGTCCTCCTTATAGACTTCCATGGTGGTTAGCCCCACAAAATCATCTTTAGAAGCCAGATGAGCCCATGACACTAGTTGGTACTGGACCTGGACCACATGGCCTCTTTCTTTCTCCTTGGGGCCTTGCTGAGAATTATCCAACCGTAGAAGACATTCATTTTTCCAGTGGCCTTCCTGATGACAGTGAGCACACTGGTTCTGTCCTAACTTTGATCCTTGCTGAGATGATCTTCCCTGGCCTTCCCCTTTTTGGCGCCTGACCTGTCCCTACAGAGCACCTTTCTGGGAGCATTCTGACCTCCCCACCAAGGCATCAGCTAACAAGTCTGCCTTTTTCTTCATCTTCCAGCATTCTTCCCTCAACACCACCTGGTCACGGTTGACAGACACCTTAGTTGCTACTTCCAGCAAGTGACTGGCATTCATGACAGTGAAATCCTGTAGCTTTTGCAGCTTGTGCTGGATGTCCCCTTGGACCTGACCTTCAGAAGTCACATTGACCATCTGCCGGTTAATGGGTGCGTCTGGATCCAAAGGGGTATAAAGATGAAATACCTCACATATCAATCTCTCAATCCCTGACCCAGATCAGACTCCCAAGTAATTCTGTTGCCGCCTTAAGCTGTATGAGGTCTCCACAGAACTTTGGATTGGGACTCAACACTTGTGTCAGCCCTTGGTCAGGTCAGAAGCTTCCCGCCGTCTGTCTCATTCACACACGGTCACACAGCAACTCCAATCTGCTGTCCAGTGCCTTACTGTTGTGGTTATATTCCTTATTCCCGTGGAACTACTCAAGCGACTCTGTGAGGTGATCTGGCTCCTCTTCTGCCTCTTTGGGGCAGGTTTACCAAAACAAACCCCGGTTCTTACCAGTCTGATGGGCAGCACTGCCTGAGCTGGTTCCTGGGCCTCGCCAGGTTCTGCTGTGCATCTGAGGTCCTCACCCCAGCATGAGGGGAGGTCCACTGGCACCAGATGAGGTCGCCTCTCCCAGCGCTCCAAGGTTTGCACCCTGGTAACAAGGGAGTTGGAAACACAACATCTCTGAATCCTGGATGAGCCCCCAAGAAATGTAGCAGGATTCCTACACAGAGAGGCAGGATATGAAGGCTCTTCTTTCCAGGAAGTGGCTTTATTTGTGTCGGCACAGGTTCAGTGGGCTAAGACCCCAAAAATGCTGAACCTCGAGCACAGTGGAGTGTAGCGTTTTATGCAATTTCTACTTCTTTATCTCCCATATATGATGACACATATAGTCATTGAACACAGTCCAAGCTATAGGGTCATATCAGAGCTACACATATGTGTACAGGAGTTGGTTGGGCCACATTGCATGTTGCCTTCTCTTGTTCTGAGAAGGTCTCTTCCACATTCCTTAGGGAGGGGCTCTACCACAAGTCTATTTCAGAGCAAAGACCTGGAGGGGCACCTGGGTGGCTCAGTCGGTTAAGCATCCAACTTCAGCTCGGGTCATGATCTCACAGCTCACGGATCATGTGGGGCTCTGTGCTGACAGCTCACAGCCTGGAGCCTGCTTCTGATTCTGTGTTTCCCTCTCTCCCTCCCTCTCTTTCTCTTGCTCTCTCTCTCTCTCACTCTGCTCCTCCCTCCCTCATGCTATGTCTTTGTCTCTCAAAAATAAACATTAAAAAAATTTTTTTTTCAAAGAGCAAAGACATGGACATGGACATCAGTTAGAAAGTAGAAGCTATCTGACCTTCAGAAACTATTGTGGGAAAAGAGGGTTAGGAAAGTGTTCTGATCATTGTTTGGGCCACCTGACCCCCCTCTCCCCCCCAGGCCCCTTTGTCACATGGTAGGCTTGAATAGTGGGGAGGGAGGCCGTGAGGCTGAATTCAGAGGCAGAAATCTAAAGACTGAGTGCTTTTAGCAACTCATAGGATATGGTTCCCTAACATCTGATCTGCCAATGTGTTTTGGTTTTCTTTTATAGGAAATGTATAGAAAGGAGGGGTCACACGGTGATTTATGGATTCAAAAGAAATAGCATTATCAAAGGATTCTTTAGCCTTCATCAAGTAAAAGGGTTGTGACTTCCCCTAGAAAGAAGCCCTAACACCCAGGGCCTCCTAGATGGCAGGCAGGTCTGCCGAAAGCACTATTTATATACAACAAGAAAGGCCAAAGCCTCCAAAGTAACAGAACCCAATATTCCTACAATTCTGTCTGGAGTCATTTATTGAAGACTTGGGTTTATTTTCTCTAAAGTAGAGTGAATTTTATGTCATCCTCGAGGAAATGCAGTATTTAAAGTTAACCTTATTACAGGAGGGATTCCTGGAAAGATATCATAAAAATCCAACAGTTGGTGGATTGAAGCTGGAGGTCACTCTAATTAAGAAACTAAAGAGTAAATGGAATGCAAACAATCCTATTTCACACCAAACAATTTAACATGGGGAATCATTTTAACATAATGACTCAAGGGCAGATTACATTCTCTCATGCATAGGCACAGCCCCCCATTGACTACCACCAGAGACACGGATGCATATCTACAAACAGTTTGGGGCCTAGAGGCTGGTGAAATAAATTGTGTGAATCAATTTAAAATGCAGCCAGATGTTTTTGACTCAGAAACCTGGGGCGGGGGAGAAGGGCGCACAGATAGCCCACAAGACAGAAGACTGAGGTACAGGCCACTTTCCAAAGTCAGCCATAAATTGGCTAACTTGACCTCTTTTCTTATCTTGCTATCTTTTTGTTCCATTTAAGGAAGATTTCACGTCAAGAAATTACTTAATTTGACAAGCATTTTGGATGTCCTCATTTTAAAGAACTCTGAGGAAAACAAAGATGGATTAACCTGAATGCTGAGCTCAAGAAGTTTGGTTAATAGGAGAAATGATTTGTGCATATACAAGGTTAAACAAGGGAGACATTCAAAAACTAATCACAGATGTGTGAAAAGGTCACCTGCAGGGATTTGATGGCAGTATTTGCAGTGAAAAAAAATGTTTGAAATAGGTAGTAAAGAATGATACTTTGTTTTTTTAAAAGTACTGATTGATAATGATGGAATAGTTTGTAGCCATTAAAAAGGGTGTTTGGAGAGGATCACCTGCGTGGCTCAGTGGGTGGAGTGTTGAGCTTCTGCTCAGGTCATGATCTCAAAGGGTTCATGCGGGATTTGCGGCTCTGTCAGTTTGCAAAACCCACTTCGGATGCTCTGCACTTCCTATCCCTCCTACACTTGTGCTCTCTCTTTCAAAAATAAATTAACATTAAAAAATAATAATAAAAAGGATGTTGGAGAAAATATTTAAGAACTTGGAAAACCACCGATAAGATATCATTAAGTAAAAAAGGAAGCTGCTAAATCAATGTTATGTACAGCGTGACTCTGTTTTTTAAAGCAAAAAAAAAAAAAAAGATATTTTTTAGATTGGTTTGTTTATACAAGGGAGAAAAAAATATTTACCAAAATATGAACAATGCATATCTTCGGGTGGCAGGAGTGGTTGCTTACTTTCTTTTAACTTCTTGGATTGTCTATATTTTCCGCAGTAAACATATACTATTTTTTGACAACCAGGAAAGAAAAAATATTAACAGAATGGTTTAAAAAGGGGACAGAAGTGGAATACAGAAATTTAGAGGCAGAGAATGGCTGACTGCCAGGTGTCATCCACTTAGTACTCCGACATTTCCCAGTGAGCATCTCACAGTAAAAGTCAGCCTCTAAGTAACTGGGAAGAGCAACTAAATACCCATATTTTCAGAGCTTAACTCAGAGCATCTCTAAATACAGAAAGGATCTGCCAGATCAGGATTTCCTCTAAATGCTTTCCTGTGTTCTTGGAGCAGGCCTTTCCCAAGAAATGTTACTTAAAAGAAAAAATTAAAAAGGAAGAAAGGGCAGAGGAAGGAAAGGAGATTGTCTAATAGATTTTTGGCACCTGTTCTAACCACTTGGGAATAAAACAAGCAGTCTCAGAACCAATTCACAGCTTTACTTTAGAGCTTCATTGTTTTTTTTTTTTTTAAAGGGGGGGGTTAATGTTTGCCCACCAACTTGCAAGCTTTTTGTTTGTTTGCGTCCTTTCCCTTTCCCTCTGTGGCTTTAGTGAGTTACTTATCTTTAGAAGATGATTTGAGGGGCGCCTGGGTGGCTTAGTCGGTTAAGCGTCCGACTTTCGCTTAGGTCATGATCTCGCGGTTCGTGGGTTCGAGCCCCGCGTCGGGCTCTGTGCTGACTGCCAGCTCAGAGCCTGGAGCCTGTTTCAGTCTGTGACTCCCTCTCTCTCTGACCCTCCCCTGCTCACGCTGTCTCTCTCTCTCTCTCTCCTAGAAATAAATAAAACATTAAAAAAAAATTAAAAAAAAAAAAAAAAAGATGATGATTTGAATACTTGCATCAGTGTCCTTGGTTCTTTTTGACCATCCCTGCCTTGGCTGGTCTTACCTCCCGTGGGTAGAAGTACTCATGCTACGTCTCCTCCACACCCACTATTTCATGAATCAAGTGTTAACTAACTTTGTAGCAAAACAAATCCATCTGGAAATTGGCATTTCTACGATGTGTTCTTTAAACTGCTGTTCATCATTCCCGACGTGTGAGCATGTGTGAAAACTCTGAATACATTTCAAGCAAGAAGCACTGGAAAGGCTAAGCATACATTTAGAAGCCGGAATGTGTGCCACAAGAGGAAGGACATACTTGAGGCTCCAAAGGTTGACTAATGGCTGGTATCAGGCATGCTGCTTATGTGACCATTCTGACTGAGGGCCATTATTCTGAACATGTTCCACCTTCTCTATTTACCAAAAGATTATTTCACAATTGCAAAAAGGATTACAGTTATAACAAGTTAAAATATATAACCCCTTTTCTTCATTAGTTAATTTATTTATACCCAGCCCTGCTTGCAGCAAGAGGATTTGAGGTAGCTCAAACAGGATTTGATGAACTCAGTTATCCAGGGACGCGTTCCTTTCCTATGCTGACTGCTACTTCCAGATGGATAATAGCAGGAAAATTAATAACAAAGCAATGATTCAGCATCACTCACATCCTTCCCCTGCCTACCATGTGCCAGACTCTTTGCTAAGTGCTCTGCCAACATTTTCTCATTGAACCCTCACAACAACCCTAGGTAGAGACAGTATTTTCATCCCCATTTAATTAATGAGTAAAATGAGCTTCAGAGAAATGGGATACACAAGAGCATTTCATTAAGTAAGGGTGAAGCCGAGATTAAAATCCAAGCCTTTTCCAGAAAGCTCCCTCTGTACCACTCTGACCATTGCGTTTCTGGTGGGAGGTGTCAGACTGGAGGAAAAGTTTCTATTCAGTCACTTAAATCTAAAAGACCCTGAATGACACACGGGAAACAGATGATTAAGGCCAGAGGTACAAAGACAAAATGTGTGATCATCTGGAGTTGCTCAGATGGGTGGGGAAATATAATGAGTTCCTAGATGCCATGGCGCCCGAGGTGTCCCCTGGTCTTGAGGGCAGTGACCACATTTTTATATTGACCAGGCTATCCCCAGTCCCTAGCATATTAGTGTTCAGTGAGTATTTGTTGAATGAATGAATGAATGTACCATTGGGTTCACCAAATCAGAAAAGGAACCTTCTTAGGAGGTGAGAATGTCTGAAGAGGAAGTACCTTCAGGAATGAAAGCATGGAACAGAAAGATAAGTGAATTTCCCTCAATGATTCCACCTCATGAGCATCACACTCTGCATAATCCCTCCTATGATTGCATGCCAGACTTATTGGTTTGCTTTTAATAAATAGACTACAACAGAAGTGATGGGATGTCACTTCCCAGATTAGATTAGAAAAACGC
Organism: Proteles cristata cristata; assembly: GCA_017311185.1. Taxonomy (NCBI): domain Eukaryota; kingdom Metazoa; phylum Chordata; class Mammalia; order Carnivora; family Hyaenidae; genus Proteles; species Proteles cristata. The sequence goes on along the minus strand of JAESUZ010001551.1, from coordinate 1,610,055 downwards.
TGTGTGTCTTCTGAATTTGTCTCTTTCTGGTGAGCTCGCTCTCCCAGATGACCACTGTCATATCATGTGAATAATCAGGCAGCCTACAAAGAGGCCCAGATGGGGAAAAATGGGGGCCTGCCAGCAACCTAAAAAGGGAGCTTAGAAATAGATCGTTAGAACTAGCCTACCATCAGCCATGTAAGTGAACTTGGAAATGGATTCTCGAGGCCCCTACATGAGACTTGAAATGACTGTCACCTCAGGAGAGACCTGAACCAGAAGCACCCCCTTCCTCTGTGCCTCCATCCCAACCCCGAAGAACTGTGAAATAATAAAGTTACTATTTTAAACTGCTTAGTTGTAGGGTAATCTGTTATGCAGCAATAAATAACTAGTACATTTCCTAATAACGTTCAGCAAAATGAGAAGTATTAACAGGTTCTTCCAGGTATGATGGTAGTATAGGACCACTTATAACTGTCCTGTTTGTTACTTCCTGGCTGATTTCCCCATAGTGATTTTCTATAAACATTCTTACAATAGAGACGGACCATATGCTTATTTTCAGTGGCAGCAGAGGAGTGAGGCAGGCTGGGGACTCTTGGTTCCATTCCACAAACAGTCCTACAGAGAGAGGACCCTCGAGAAGATGTACATGTCACAGCACAGGGAACATAGTAGAAGGTATTGTAATGGCATTGTATGGCGGCAGATGGTAGCTACATTTGTGAGCACAGCATAAGGTATAGTGTTGTCCAATCACTATGTCATACCCCCCAAAACTAATGTCACATTATGTGTTAACTACACTTCAATTAAAAAAAAAAAGAAAAAGAAGACAATGGACATGTCATAACTTTGAAAAGGAAAGACAGCCAGGCATGGGGAATGTGTTCAGAAGAAAAAAATTCGGTCCATGGAAAATTCCTTGCTTCTTTCAACACTCCTGATACTTACGGTGGGTGATGTACCCATTAGAATTGGGTTCAGCTATATAAACCAGGAGCTCTCAAGTAACACTGCCTTAAAGGAAAATGAACTATTTCTCTCTCCTGTAGGAGAATCTCCCATAGCAGGAAGTCATTTGAGGACAAGTCTGGCAGCTCTAAGAAGTCATCTGGGTCCAGGCTCCTCCTAGAGAGATGCTGAGAAGACAGCACCACCCTTCCGGTCTGACAAAGCAGTTTGATCTCCACATGTAGATCCTCACTCCAGAATCTACAGGAAAGGGCAAGCAACAACACACCTACCATCTTAAATAGACTTCCTGGAGTCCCATGGGACCTTTCTGTTGCTATCTCATTGACCAGAACTTCGTTACATGGGCACGCCTAGCTGCAAAGGATACTGTAAAACTTGTCCAGCTCAATATCAAGGTCCTGTTCCTCAAAGAAAAGGGAGAAGAGACACTGGGGAGGCAAGTAGAACCCTCCACTAACAGGTAATCAGACTAAAAGAGCACCAGATGGTTTGTTATTCTAAGATCTCCATGATCTGACTCATCTCACATTTTTAACTTTATCGTTGTTCTTTAATTCCAGCAAGCGGGACCAGACACCACTCGTGATGCATTTCCATCTTCATATCTTGGCCTGGGCTTCTGGCTCTGCTCTGGAGTCCCAGCCTCCACGTCACTATTAATCCAGCTCCAATGCCACTTCCTCTGTGATTCTTTTCTCAATCCTCTCCTTCCTATGAAAGCTCACAGCACTGATTTGTGCCTTTGTCCAATTTAATAGAAAAAAATCATGTACTTTTCAACTGGCAGACATTGCATTAGGCATACAAATGTGAATTTAAAAAGGACTCAAGAAATGTATAATAATCAATTGATAAATGTTTGTTCAATAATGAAGGACTAATCTGCTCCAAAGTCTCACAAAAAGCTTTGATTATATATGGTTTTTATAATCACATGCATAACAAAGGATGGAATGTAGCCCAGGTACATCTAATTCAAGACGATTTCTTCTTTCTTCCCCTAGGTGCTTGGCATTATGTTTTCGCATGATCCTTTCAGCCTTCATTCACACATTTATTTAATATCTACTAAGTGCCCTACATTGTGCAAGACACCGGGCATAAAAAGAAAGACCTGATCCCTTCCTTTGGGGTCCTGGGGAAGGCCCAGAAAAATAAACAGATCATTACGATATAGAGCTGTGAGATGATAGAGAATATATACATATCAGTCTCTGCCCCTGGTTCCTGAAATGCTTAGAGCTCCTGAAATGCTTAGAAGTTCCTGGGTGATAGGACCTTCTTTTGTTCTAATGAAGTGACTCTGGGTGGGGCTCCTGGATAGGGGCTGCTCACCAGAAAGACCAAGTCATGATTAGAAGCGTGGAATTTTCAGCTGTGTCTCCCCTCACCACCATCTTCCAGAGAGGGAGAAAGGGCTGAAAATGGAGTTACTGATCCATCATGCCTACATAATGAAGCACTCATAAAACTTCCAATAGTATGGGTTCAGGGAACTTCCAGACAGGTCAACACATCCACGTACAGGGAAGGGGATGCTTTCCAACCCTGCAGGGACAGAGGTATACGACACTGTGTTGTCAACCTTGCTGACTTGATTTTTGGACTTCTGGACTCCTGGAATGTAAGAAAATAAATTTCTGTTTTTTAAGCCACCCAGTTTGTGGTAAGTCATTATGGCAGCTCTAGAAAATGAATTCAAGATTTAAAGAAGCTTTAAGGAAACCAAATCAACAAGACTGAGCATGAGAGATTTCCTGGTTTCTGGTTGGGCCAACTGGGAAAATTATGGTACTTCCTTTGACATAAAGAACATACAAGAAAGGACAGAGGTGGGAGAGAAAAAAGATCCAGCTGTGGACAACTGCTTTGGAGGTGTCTAATGGCCATGGAGGTGACAGGTCTGGGATTAGACGTAGCAACACTTGAAACCATTAGAGTGGATCTTAGCCACAAGTTGAGACTTTCATACGTGAAGTGATTCTGGAATATTCCAAGACACTATGTACTAAACTATCAAAATGTGGAGCATAACTATTTCAAGAAGCTTGAATTAGGGGAAATTAATGTCAGGTGGGAAAAAATGGCCCATGTTTCTACAGCAATGCATGAAGTTGTTTCATTTTTATTATTAACTGGCACAGACCTACATTAGCCTGTGACAAACTCTGAGATCAGTCTTCATCATACATACAGATGTTCACAGGATGTTTGATTTGGGCAAGAGACCTATTGTTCAACCACCTCCCCTTATAGGTGGAAAAGCGGAGACTGTGAGGGAGAATGACTCGCCCATGGTCAGTAAGATGACCAAGTGAGATCCCAACATAGCCTCTGTCCTCACCCTGAAACTCACAGAATAAAGTAAATGGTAGAAAAGTTCATCTGAAGGAAAATGAAATGTAGTTTAATCTATAAAAGTTGAATGGGGGGCGCCTGGGTGGCTTAGTCGGTTAAGCGTCCGACTTTCGCTTGGGTCATGATCTCACGGTTCGTGGGTTCGAGCCCCGTGTCGGGCTCTGTGCTGACTGCCAGCTCAGAGCCTGGAGCCTGTTTCGAGTCTGTGACTCCCTCTCTCTCTGACCCTCCCCTGTTCACGCTCTCTCTCTCTCTCTCTCTTCTAGAAATAAATAAAAATATAAAAAATAAAAATAAAAAATAAAAGTTGAATGATGAGAAAAACGAGCAGATGAAAATATTGTCAAGCTCCAGGGCTACCGGGACCTGGTTTCAAATCCAAAAGCCATCCAGGAATACCAGTAAGTATGATTTGGGGTTGTTTGTTTGTTTTAATTTCAACAATGACAACAATATTGGTTGGGATAATTGAAAGAGTCCAGAGACAAGGAGGGTTTTGAATGTGGTTGGAACAAGGTTATAATTTTACTTCCACTGCCTACTAGGTTCTCCTCTGCACTTTTCAGCTTCACTCTCAGGCTGATTTCCTACAGCAGCCTTATCTCCCCACCCAGAGCACACAGTGTCTGTACACTGGCATATCATGGGTGAGGAGAGGGAAGAGTCTACCATGGTGCAGACAATAGGGTGCATGTTATCTGCAGAGAATTTTAAAATAACAATAAAACCAACAAATGTGGGTCTATTATTATCATTACAAAGCAGTGGCAACTTGAAACCAGGTTGGTGATAAAATGCTTCTTCCAGATACGCCTACTGCAACCACACTCAATGTCTGGCACGTCACTACATCTGTGCTCCAGAATTCCCAAAAGTCCCAAGAGCCACACAGATTGAGCTGGATTAAGTCAAGTACCTACACTTAAATTAATCATGGCCAATGGGAGCTTGGAATGTGCTGACTGGTTTAGTTTAAGTCATTGGCTGATTGCCAAGGTAGGATCAACTTTCCCAAATTCCTGGCGGGTCCTAGTTGAAGCTGGAATGGATGAGATGGGGAAGAGGAATGGATGCTGGTGAAACATTCACGGGATGTTCACCACACCTGTGGCCTTAGGCAAGTTACTTGGCCCAAATCTCAGATATGTGCTAGATACGGTCCCAGATGCTCTACACGTATGTAAGTACCAATGGCAGGAGGTAACTAATCTGATCATCCCAACACATCCACCAGGATCCTAACAGAAAACAAACATCACACTCAAGTTAAAGTCCCTGATGGAAGGCTTATTCGCAAAACGGTTATTTACAAAGTTGTAAGTTTGGTGTAGGGAAACACCAGGGAGCCTGCAGAGAATTGAGAACAGGACAAGCAGAGCGGTCACTATATCCCAAGGCCGACAGGGACCCGGGGAGGGGCAAGTTGCCCGAAGCTTGAGAGAGAGAGTGAGTCATATAGGGATGGTCTCAGCATCCTGAGAGGGGACATGACATTCGCCCAATAGCACAGTTAACCAAGGCAAATTCACAGCCCAGGACCAGGAAATCAATACTCCACCCTCATTCTCCTCCTCCTTGGCAGGGTCGCCCATTGGCCAACACAAAAAGAAAGCACAGGATGCCATGGGCTGTCGATGACATCCATACACCCAGCCTCTTGGAGCCCAGATTAGGGTAGAAACAGTGAGGAACACATTTGGAGTGACTGAGAGAACATATACAACACACTCTGTTTTACAGCGGAGGAAACTAAGATTCAGAGAGGTTAAGGCACTGGTCTGGTCCAGAGCACATACTCTTTTTAGTCCTTTTTCTTTTCTCCTTCCAGCATTATTGAGGTATAGTTGCCAAATTGGAGTATATACTTTTAACCATCACACTATACAACCTCTCAGAGCAAGTGAAGCCCGAGGCAGAGGGCTGGATACATAATATATGCTTCACAGATGTTATTTTTCCACTTCATTTTAGTCTCCACTGGCAAAGAGAAATCACTGATAAAATCAGAGTATCCAGATCCTCCCCAGACAGGCGCTAACCCCTCCCCCCCAGCAAATGAACTAAGGCTCCCTCCCAGGAGTCAGCCCACATCTCACAATCCACACTGTGCCAAGCACCCAGGAGACCACAATATAAATGTAAAAGACATGCTGCTTTTCCTCTCTGCATTTCTAAACTTACTTGAATCTCTGGCTATACCACAAAAATAAATCAAAATGTGAGAGTCTGTGAACAGTATCCATTCAAGGTGCAATTGATTTGTTACACAATGCACACCGTAACCAGAGCCACACAGACTAGGTAAACAGAATGTCAGATGATAGGCACACATTCTTGCAAGGAGTGCCTGCTTGCATGCCCCCTCTTTCCAAGAAAATCAAAGTGTTCAACTGGCTTCTTCTTCATCCAATTCACACTCGCCTCGCTCTTGTCGAAAGGTGGGTGGCAGATATTATTTATCATTTCAGTGTCACTGGTGGGCTCAGAAGGGTGACATGATTTACCTATTGTCAAACGGGTTTTCCTAACAGCCTAACTCCGTTTGACACATTCCTTTTCAGCAAACCAAATATGCTGTCGGTCCATACCTTGAATGTGTCAAAATAATTTGCAAGCGACACCCACATCCCCATCCCATTTGATAGCGTTGGGTTAGTCATTTGGAAGAGTTGCTAAGGAGATTACTCAGGAAGGAGAATGCCAGAAAATTAGAGCTGCGGGGGCTTTGCCTCACATGGACGAGGCTGATAATTAATTATAACACTGACGTGTATAAGAGGTGATTGTGGGCAGGGTATGGCTGCTAAACCCCATGTTCCCGTATTTCATGTAATGCACACAAGCACCCAATGAGGGAGTACTACTGTCTCTACTACTTTACAGGGGAGGAATTTGAGTGTAGGGAGATGCAGCTAACCTGGAGGCAGGGCGAGCTACTTGAGCACGCAGCTTTCAAAAGAACCAGCACTTGGTTCAAGGCTCTACTGCTGCCATCTTGAAATGCTTATTAACTTTTGCACAAGGGGACCTGCATGGAGGCAATTACCCTACAAATGTTTCCCTAGTACATACCAGGCACTCGTTTCAGCAGAGGGTGTCAACAAGATGTTCAAGTCCCTGCTCTCAGCGAACTGCCATTCTACTAAGGGAGAAAGACGGTGATGAAGAGAGAAGCAAGTAACTGTAGAGTATGATGAATGCCATGAAGAAGGTAAATGGAGTCATGAGATAAAATGAATGTGGGTGAGTGGGACACTACCTTAGGGTGGTCACCCCCAAACAGGTGATACTTAATGAGGTGTGAGGTTGAAGAGGAGCCACCCTGGCAGAGGTTCAAGTGCCAACAAGGGTAAAGGACAAATGAAGGCAGCAGTCAGGCATTCTGGAGAACCAGGAAGAAACCTCAGTTCCTCTGCTGTGGGACGAGGCTGAATGAAACACAGTGAGAGCACAGGTGTAGGTGCAGCTGAGGATGACAGAGAACCCAGATCTCCCAGGGCAAGGAGCTTGGGTTTGATGTCCCTGAACTGGGAGACCGAGGATGCATACTGAGTGATGGAGCGAGAGGCAATGATGCAGATTCTAAGAATACTCAGGCTTATTATTTGGAAAATAGGTTATAGAAGGGCAAGGGGCACATGGACAAATCCCAACGATAGCGCCCACCGCCCCACAGAGCTTCCAACGGGACCAGCCTTCCAGAATGTGATGATTCTATGAAGATCTGCAGAGAACCTACACATACAATAACAACCTGTACAAATATGGGTACACACAGTGTCTGAAGAATGCACATATCACATTTAATTATGTGTGTTTAAGTATACATGTATCCTATATTTTAAGTAAAATGTAAAATAATCCAATGTGCACCTACAAATATATCATATTTCTTTTTTTTTTTTAAGTATATTTATTTATTTCAAGATTGAGAGAGGGGTGTCTGGGTGGCTCAGTTGGCTAAGTGTCCGACTTCAGCTCAGGTCATGATCTGGTGGTTCATGGGTTCGAGCCCTGCGTCGGGCTCTGTGCTGACAGCTAGCTCAGATCCTGGAGGCTGCTTTGGACTCTGTGTCTCCTTCTCTCTCTGACCTTCCCCTGCTCACACTCGCTCACTCGCTCTCTCTCTCATTAAGAAATAAATAAAACATTAAAAAATTTTTTTAATAAAAAAATTTTTTTTTATTTTTTTTAATGTTTTATTTATTTCTAGGAGAGAGAGAGAGAGACAGCGTGAGCAGGGGAGGGTCAGAGAGAGAGGGAGTCACAGACTGAAACAGGCTCCAGGCTCTGAGCTGGCAGTCAGCACAGAGCCCGACATGGGGCTCGAACCCACGAACCACGAGATCATGACCTAAGCGAAAGTCGGACGCTTAACCGACTAAGCCACCCAGGCGCCCCTAATAAAAAAAATTTTTTAAAAGATTGAGAGAGAGAGAGCATGCGTGATCAGGGGAGGGAAAGAGAGAGAAAGAGAGAGAATCCCAAGAAGGATCAGCTCCAGAGCCTTACATGAGTCTCCATCTCAGCAACTGCAAGATCATGACCTGAGCTAAAATCAAAAGTTGGATGCTTAACCAACTGAGCCACTCAAGTGCTCCATAAATGTAATTTCAAATTTACATTCGAATTACTAATTTATGTAGCTGGATTAATGCATTTTTATATACAAACATGAGATTTAAAATTCCTTTGCTATCTTTACTTATTTGAAGAGTCTCCTAGAATCACATGATGAGATGATTAATAACACCATCACCATTTGAAACCATTATTAGGCACTTCCTAAACCTGCACAACCCAAACAAAGTAAGCAAGATGCTAGGACAAATGGAGAACTGTAACTATTATCTAAATCCACAGTTTCACATTTGGTGTTCCCCAGCTTGTCAATGACTACCTCTAAAGAACATAAAATGCTGCATATTTAAAGGTATACTTGTGTTTTGTATTCTTCAAGACAGATTTGTCTGTTTTGTGTTGATTCAGCAAATGGTAATAAAATGAACACTGAAAAACAAAGCAGTCTCCTTGTCTTAAAGCTTTACACATATTTACTCATGAAACCTGACAATAGAAGATTCTATTACCCCCTCTTTCACAGGTGATAAAACAGAGTCAAAGAAAACTTAAAAACTCCGTATGTGAAGAACTTAATAACAAGGTCTCCCAGCTAATAAGTGTCAGTCCAGCTGCAGCGCCATGCTGTCAACTAGAGGTTGGCAGGTTGGGTTGATAAACTATAGCCCACGGGCCCAATCTGGTCCTTTGCCCATTTTTGGAAATAAAGTTTTATTGGAACAGCCATACCCATTCATTCACATGTTGTCTATGCCCACTTTTGCTACAACAGCAGAGTTAAGTAGTTGTGACAGAGATTATATAGCCCACAAAGCCCAAAATACTTACTACCTGGTCCTTTATGGAAAATGTTTGCTGTCCCTGCTCTAAACCACCATACAATGCGATAGCATCTATGTGCCAGCCACTGTTTTAAGCACTTGGGATAGAGCACACGCAGAACTAACGAGGCTCTTGCTCTCATGGTGCTTCTAAGTATATGATGGACTTTGTAAGATTCTGTGTATGTGTGTGTGCAAAGGGGTCATTTCTGTTGCTAAAAATGTTGACCGTCCCAATATAGACGATCCCTTTCACTGCATTCCTTTGTTTAAAAAAATGTGGAAGTAGCAGAGCCTTGGGTGTCTTAAAATTACTTTGGAAGGAAAAGCAGTTGATATGATTCTAGGGACTTCTGTCACAGGCAAGTCACAAAGAGTGTGGCTCTGACCCAGTAGGGTAATTCTCATGTATAAAATACACCTGTCTGTTAAAATTGTACAGCTGGCTTGTTCTTGACAAGTATGCCAATAAAAAGATAATTAATAGAAACAAAGATTGCTAAAATTGATAAACGTTTGTATAACCAAATCTGAGCTTGTAACTGAGAAAGGAAACCTGGCAAATACAGCAGGAATTAAAATGTTTCTGAATCAAAACTCTACCTGCAATATTTATTTTTCCCCTCACACCCTCAGTAGTCTCTATTAAGAATTTGTGATTTTCAATGTTACCATGGTAACCTGTTTGAAGGGGCGGCAAAGAGATGTACCTCAGGCTTCCCTATAGCTGACACTCATCAATGATGCTCGTCTTTACAAAAGGGGTGGAGTACAAACTCTTCATGCCACCAGCATCCTATGCAAAGGACTTGTGTGTGTGTGGGGGGGTCCCATTATCAGATAATAAGGAAATTCATTGAATTCCTAATATGAGCTCAATCCTGGTAAGATTTCACATTTGTAATGAAAGTGTGGTGAAAATTCATCAGTACAGAACAGTTTGCTGATCATATTATCATAATTGTTGATTGAGTGATAGATGACATTAACAGTCTAAACACAGATTTTCTTCTCTTTTTAAAAATTCACTCTTAATTCTAACTTGTGGCCTCCCTTCAGGAATTTTGAAGCTACCAATTTGGGATTTGTGATTCAAATTCAATCAAAATGTATTGAGTTCCTACCAGGTGCTTTCACATGCATCTTTCATTTAATTCTCTTAGCTACACAACTATTCTTGGAAGTAGATATTATCACACCTATTTTGTAGATGAGTAAACAGAAGCTCAGAAAGGTTAAATAACTTGCCCAGTGTCACCCAGTAAGAAAAGGGAAGAGCCAACAGTCAAATATTAGTCTGCTTATGATATTTCCAGGTCCAAGCTAATGTCTATCATCACTTAGCAATATTTTCTTCATAGACTAGTGATGATATATAGGAGGGGAGAAGTGTAAATATTAAAATAAATGAGGCAATTCCTTTTATGTTGCTCACACTCTTAAAATCTCACATCTTGGGGGTTCTTTAGGGAGCTATGCAAGATGGCAGAGCAGCATGGAAATTCTCAGACTTGTCTTGGCCCTGAAATGCAGCTAAATCAAAACCAAACCATTTTGAACACCTAGGAAATTGGTCTGAGGATTAACACAACAATCTGCATTGCCTGAGTCACAGAATTTGGCAGGTTTGTGGCAGAGAGAGGTGAACTGGAAGAGAGAAAAGCCAAGGAGGGTAGGGAGCTATTTTTGCGGAGAGAGGATAGAAAACAGGAGATACAGGAAAAACACTCCCCTGAAAATAGCGGGAGAGAGAAGTAAAGACTGAAAACACTCAAAAGGGACTTAACAAGAAATCTGTTCCTCAAAAACCACTGATAGGGAGAAAGAAGAGGATTTCAATACCATTAGAATTCTATAAACAATGAAGAGAAGAGTTGGAAATTCCGGAGCCCAGTGACTGGCAGTGCTCTGATGAGGAGGTAGGGCAAATTCCCAGGAGCAGGCAGCGGGGTCTGAGGGGTCCATGTGCTGCAAGGGGGGAAGCAGTTCCCCTGCTTGGAAAGCATTTGGCAGGAGCTATATATCTCCCCCCCCCCGCACCCCCCCCCCCCACAAAGGCAAAGGTCCCAGCAGAATCCAGAAAGCAGCCACTTTTGCTGTTACTGGACAAAGACACCAGAGTGTAGTGAAATCTGGCACCAGCTATGTGCTGTGATTTGCCATAATCTCTGACCCTGTACTGCTGCATGATCATGTGAACGTTTTCTGGGGCAAGCCAGCACCCGGCCACCACTCAGCAAGACCCTTCCACAGAAAGTCAATATGGGTCCAAGCCACAGGGTTCTCTGAAGTGAGGGGTTTTTAAACACAACCCCATCTGAGATAAAACTCCAGAGAGAGGTGCTGCCTGGCAGGGTGATGGCTTGGAAACGATAGGGTAGAAGTGGGGAATAGATACATGCTTGAGACAAAGGAGAGGTGCTCGATTGCAGCACAAAGTTCCTGTGCCAGAGACTAGGAGGCTGGGTGAAGCCACTTCCACCTTTCCAGCACACACACACATACATGAATATGCACGCCACACTAATGCACACCAGGAAACTAAGCAGCTCCCCCTAGTAGATAACAGAGCTATTACACTAACCGCCGCCCAACTGTGCCCTCCAAGCATATCCATTAGAAGACCAGCACAAGTCTCTCTGCCTGCTTATTGTACAGGCTATAGCATGCTTCATAATCTGAGTTCTAGAGGAAACTAGAAGTAACTTCATTTGGGTTTCATTCTGTTTGCTTGTTCATCTATTCGTTTTTTGGATTTTTGTCTTTTTGGAGTGAGTGTGTGTGTGTGTGTGTGTGTGTGTGTGTGTTTCTGTCCTTGTTTAAATTGGTTTTATTTTGGGGCGCCTGGGTGGCTTAGTCAGTTAAGCGTCCGACTTTCGCTTAGGTCATGGTCTCGCGGTTCATGGGTTCGAGCCCTGCGTCGGGCTCTGTGCTGACTGCCAGCTCAGAGCCTGGAGCCTGTTTCAGTCTGTGACTTCCTCTCTCTGACCATCCCCTGCTCACACTGTCTCTCTCTCTCTCTCTCTCTCTCTCTCTCCTAGAAATAAATAAAATAAATAAATAAATAAATTGGTTTTATTTCCTCCTTTTTTTCCTTTTTCTTGGATACAGAAAGAGGAAATTTTATTTTTACTTTCTTTAAAATATTTTAAAAATTATTTTACTGTTTTTTTGTAAATTTTTATTCTATTTCACTTTATTTAATTTTATTCTATTTTCTATTTTATTTTCTATTATATTCTATTCTATTATATATATTTTTTATTTTTTAAATTTTTACTGCTTGTTTTTCTTTTATTTCTTTTATTTTCCTTTTTGCTCTATTTATCAAACTTCTTTCAACAAGCAGACCAAAACACACCTAGGATCTAGTTTCCTTTATTTGATATTTTGTGTTGTTTTTAATTTTCTCAGTTAATTTTTTCCTTTCCCCAAAATAACAACACAAAGGAACTCACCCCAAAAGAAAGGACAGGAACAAATCACAGCCTGATATAAGCAAGATGTCTGAACTAAAATTTAGAACCATGATAATAAGAATACTACCAGGGGTTGAAAAAAGGATACAATCCCTTTCTATGGAGATAAAAGAAGTAAAATCTAGTTATGACAAAATTAAAATGCTATAAGCAAGATGCAATCTTGGGGCGCCTGGGTGGCTTAGTCGGTTAAGCGTCCGACTTTCGCTTAGGTCATGATCTCGCGGTTCGTGGGTTCGAGCCCCACGTCGGGCTCTGTGCTGACTGCCAGCTCAGAGCCTGGAGCCTGTTTCAGTCTGTGACTCCCTCTCTCTCTGACCCTCCCCTGCTCACACTGTCTCTCTCTCTCTCCTAGAAATAAATAAAAATATTAAAAAAAAAAAAAAGATGCAATCTTGAATGGATGCCACAGTGTCAAGGATGGACAAAGCAGAGCAGCAAATCAGTGATATAGAAGACAAAATTACAGAGAATAATGAGGTAGGAAAAAAGAGGGAAACTAAGGCACAAGAGCACATAAGAATTAGAGAGCTCAGTGACTTATTAAAAAGGAATAATATCCAAATCATAGGAATCTCATAAGATGAAAAGAGAGAAAAGGGGGCAGAAGGTTTATTTGAGCAAACTATAGCAGAAAACTTTCCTAAAGTGGGGAAGGACACAGACATCAAAACCCAAGAATCACAAAGAACTCCCATTAGATTCAACAAAAACCGACAATCACCAAGGCATATCATAGTCAAATTCACAAAATACATAGACAAGGAAAGAATTATGAAAGCAGCAGGGGAAAAAGAAGTTCTTAATGTGTAAGGGAAGACAGATCAGGTTTGCAGCAGACCTATCCACAGAAACATGGCAGGCCAGAAAGGAGTGGCAGGATATATTCAACATGCTGGATCAGAAAAATATGCAGCCAAGAACTCTTTATCTAGCAAGGCTCCTATTCAAAATGGAAGGAGAGATAAAGAGATTCCCAGATAAACAAAACCTAAAGGAGTTTGTGACCACTAAACCAGACTTCCAAGATATTTTAAAGGGACTCTTTGAGGGGAAAAAAGATGAAACAAAACAAAAAGTACCAAAGCAACAAAGGTCAGAGAACAACACCAGAAACTCCCACTCTACAGGCAACACACTTGCAATAAATTCATTTCTTTCAGTAGTCACTCTAAATGTAAATGTACTAAATGCTCCGATCAAAAGACAAAGGGTAACAGAATGGATAAGAAAACAAGATCCATCTATATGCTGTTTATAAGAGACCCATTTGAGACCTAAAGATACCTTCGGATTGAAAATAAGAGGATGGAGAACCATCTATCATGCTAATGGTCGACAAAAGTTGGTATAGCCACACTTATATGAGACAAACAAGATTTTAAAATAAAGACTGTAACAAGAGATGAAGAAGAGCATTATATCATAATTAAGGGGTCTACCTACCAAGAAGATCTAACAATTATAAATAGTTATGCCCCCAATGTGTAAAACCCAAATATATAAATCGATTAATCACAAACATAAAGAAACTCATTGATAATAATATCATAATAGTAAGGAACTTCAACACTCTACTTACAGCAACAGACAGACCATCTAAGCAGAAAATCAACAAGGAAACAATGGCTTTGAGTGACACATTGGACCAGACATACTTAACAGATATATTCAGAACATTTCGTCCTAAAACAGCAGAATACACATTCTTCTCCAGTGCACATGGAAAGGTCTCCAGAATGGATCACATACTAGGACACAAATCAGCCCTCAACGAGTACAAAAAGATCAAGATCATACCTTGAATATTTTCAGACTGCAAGGGTATGAAACTTGAAATCAACCACAAGACAAAATTTGGAAAGAATACGAATACTTGGAGATTAAAGAACATTCTACTAAAGAATGAATGGGTTAACCATGAAATTAAAGAGGAAATTAAAAAGTACACAGAAGCCAATGAAAAGGAAAACACGACAGCCCAAAACCACTGGAATGCAGCAAAGGCGGTCATAAGAGGGAGGTATACAGTAATCTAGGCCTTCCAAAAGAAGGTCTCAAATACACGACTTAACCTTACACCGTAAAGAGCTGGAAAAAGAAGAGCAAAGAAAGCCCCAAACCAGCAGAAAAGAAATCAAGGAATCAATCCCATTTATAATTGCACCAAAACCATAAAATATCTAGGAATAAACCTAACCAAAGAGGTGAAAAATCTATGCACTGAAAACCATAGAAAGCTTATGAAAGAAATTGAAGAAGACATAGAAAAAATTGGAAAACATTCCATGCTCATGGATGGGAAGAACAAATATTGTTAAAATGTTGATACTACCCAAAACAATCTACATATTCAGTGCAATCCCTATCAAAATAAGACCAGCATTCTTCAGAGAGCTGGAACAAAAAGACTCCTAAAATTTGTGTGGAACCAGAAAAGACTCTGAATAGCCAAAGCAATCCTGAAAAGGAAAACAAAATCTGGAGGTATCCCAATTCTGGACTTCAAGCTGTATTTCAAAGCTGTAATCATTAAGACAGTATGGTACTGGCAAAAAATAGACAGATCAATGGAACAGAATAGAGAACCCAGAAATGGACCCACAAACATATATTCAACTAATCTTTGACAAAGCAGGAAAGAATATCTGATGGGTTAAAGACAGTCTCTTCAGTAAATAGTGCTGGGAAAACTGGACAGCAATATGCAGAAGAATGAACCTGGATCACTTTCTTACATCATACATAAAAATAAACCCAGGGGCATCTCGGAGACTCAGTCAGTTTGGAGTCATGATCTCACAGGTCATGATCTCACAGTTTGTGGGTTTGAGCCCCATGTCCGGCTCTGTGCTGACAGCTTAGAGCCTGGAGCCTGCTTCAGGTTTATCTCCTTCTCTTTCTACCCTTGCTCATGCCCTGTCTCTGTCTCTCAAAAATAAGTAAATGTTAAAAAATTTTTAATAAAAAAAATAAACTCAAAATAGATGAAAGACCTAAATGTAAGACAGGAAGCCATCAAAATCCTACAGGCAACAACCTCTTTGACCTTGGCTGCAGCAATTTCTTGCTTGACATGTCTACAGAGGCAAGGGAAACCAAAGCAAAAATGAACTGGTGGGACCTTATCAAGATAAAAACCTCTGCACAGTGAAGGAAACAATCAGCAAAACTAAAAGGCAACCAATGGAATGGGAAAAGATATTTGCAAATGAAATATCAGATAAGGGGTTAGTATCCAAAATCTATAAAGAACTTATCAAACTCGGGGCACCTGGGTGGCTTAGTCGGTTAAGCGTCCGACTTTCGCTTAGGTCATGATCTCGTGGTTTGTGGGTTCGGGCCCCGTGTCGGGCTCTGTGCTGACTGCCAGCTCAGAGCCTGGAGCCTGTTTCAGTCTGTGACTTCCTCTCTCTCTGACCCTCCCCTGCTCATGCTGTCTGTCTCTCTCTCCTAGAAATAAATAAAACATTTAAAAAAAAAAAAAAAAGAACTTATCAAACTCAACACCAAAAAACAAATAATCCAGTGAACAAATGGGTAAAAGACATGAACAGACACTTTTCCAGAGAAGACATCGAGATGGCTAACAAACACATGAAAAAATGCTCCAAGGCACTCATCATCAGTAAATACAAATCAAAACCACACTGAGATACCACCTCACACCCCTCAGAATGGCTAAAATTAACAACTCAGGCAATAGCAGATGTTGGCAAGGATGTGGAGAAAGAGGAACTCTTTTACACGCTGGTGCAAAGGCAAACTGGTACGGCCCCTCTGGAAAACAGTGTGGAAGCTCCTCAAAAAATTAAAAATAGAACTCCCTATGACCCGGCAAGTGCACTACTAGCTATTTACCCAAAGGATACAAGAGTACTGCTTTGAATGGGTACCCCAATGTTTATGGCAGCACCATCAACAATAGCCAAAGTATGGAAAGATTCCAAATGTCTATCAACTGATGAATGGATAAAGAAGTGGTGTAGTTATATATATATATATGTATATATAAATATATATAGAATATTACTTGCAATAAAAAATAATGAAGTCTCGTCATTTGCAACAAGATGGACAGAACTAGCATGTATTATGCTAAGCGAAATTAGTCACAGAAAAACAATTACCATACGACTTCACTCATATGTGGAATTTAAGATACAAAACAGATGAACATAAAGGAAAGGAAGCAGAAATAATATAAAAACCGGGAGGGAGACAAACTATAAGGAACTCTTAAACACAAAGAACAAACTGAGGGCTGCTGGGGGGGTTTGGGGGGGGGCATGGACAAATTGGGCAAAGGGCATTAAGGAGGACACTTACTGGGATGAGCATCGGGTGTTATATGTAAGAGATGAATCACTGAATTCTATTACCAAAATCATTATTACACTATATGTTAATTAACTTGGAAGTAAATTTTTAAAAATAATAAAAAATTAAAATAATAAAAGTAAACATCTCTATTCAAATCCCTAGCATGTTTGATGATGACAAATATCTCCCTTCCTTATTAAAGAGGTAGAGAATTTTCTAGAAAATACTTGGTACCCACCGTATTCTATGCTCTGGGAGGCCTTTGTGGACCAACAGGTATTCCTTCTGGATTCAGACAGTCAGGCAGCTCCATAGAAGATCAGAGAACAGAAAGAAAACAGAGTATTTATTTCCTTAACTCCCTTCCCACAAGCTGGCAGTGGCTGCATTACTTTCCCAAATTCCAAGCTCCTTCTAGGCCATCTTATCCTAAAGCTGTTGCTCCCACCAGCTTTCTGCAGAAACCCCCTCTTCTTGTGTTTTCGGACATAAAGGGTGGTACTGCTTTCTCCCACTGCTACTCTGGGGTTGCTTTATCATTCCTTGTTAGTTCCCTTTAGCTCTGCCCTTGACCTTTATTAACAATCTCTTCACTGAGTGCTCTTCAATCAAGGCTCCTTTTTTAAAAAATTTTTTTAAATGTTTATTTATTTTTGAGAGACATGAGCACGAGTCAGGGAGGGGAAGAGAGAGGGAGAAACAGAATCTGAAGCAGGCTCCAGGCTCTAAGCTGTCAGCACAGAGCCTAATATGGGGCTCGAACTCACAAACCATGAGATCGTGACCAGAGTCGAAGTTGGATGCTTAACCCCTGAGCCACCCAGGTGCCCCATCTTCAATCTAGGCTCTTGAGAACTCAGATTATAGGTTTGAGACCTTCCTCTTTCCTAATATAAGCATTAATGCTATAAATTTAATGCTATAAATTTTCCTCTCAGCATTGCTTTTGCTATGTCCTATAAATTTGATATGAAGTCTTTCATTCAGTACAATATTGTTTGTCTTTTTAATTTCCCCTGTGACTTCCTTTTGGGCCTATGGATTATTTAGATGTGTGTTGCTGACTTTTCCAAAGCTGGGAGCTCTTTCTCTTATCTTTCTGATATTGGTTTCCAGTCTGATTTCTTTGTGCTCAAAGAACATGCTCTGCATGGCTCCAGGTCTTCTAAATTTGCTGAGGTTTGTTTGAGGGCCTGACTTGTGGCTTACCTTGGCATATGTACCACAGGCGTTAGCAAAGCATGTGGATTCCACTCTAAGGTGGAGTGTTCTAATACACGTCAATTAGAGTCTGGTGGTCGATGGTGCTGTGAGTTCCTCCCACTTGCCAATTTTCTGTCTAGCTGTTCCATCAACTAAGTTTCTAGGCACAATTGTGGATTTGACCACTTCATCTCTTTGCTCTATCATTTTTCATTTCACCTCTTTTTGGAACTCCGCATTTGGCACAGATGGGGCTCGGCTCCTCACACCATCTCTATAGATGGGGATGGGAGGTGAGCAACAATTTCTTCTTGACAGCATATGTTTTCTGAAAGTTTTCTCTCTTGCTAGGCTACCCTTTTCCTGGTCATTTGATTAAAGAAAGCAGGCTTTCATTGGGGCTCATTTGATCTGCACCCATTGGTGCTTTGGGGTTGCCAACTTCTTTAGTAGCTGGCTGGGTTATAGGAGGGAAAAAGGAAAACCTGGGAGATTCATTGTCATGTTGTTATTTCGGTCTTGAGGTCGCTAGCCAGTCTGCCTTCTCTCTACCTTTCATACTCTTCTTAGATTTGCAATATAATATGCTATAGCATAATAAAAATATATAATGTATACTATAAACATACAATATTACATGATATGATTATATGATATCATTATTTCCAGGGCTTTTACTAGGAGAATAGAGTGAAGTAAATTATTCCATCTTCCCAGAAGCAGAAGTCTTCACATCAGTTAGTTTGGAAAAAAAGTTAACATAGAAAACTAGATACCAAAAGTTAGATGAACTGAAAAGCTAAATGGCCACCCAGAGATGTGCAAGAGCAGAAAGTGGCTACTACCTTAGGGCAGGCGGCACAGGGGCAGGTGGTGCTACTGGAGCCCAAAGCTGGAACCGCTCAATGGGACATTGGACCAAACAAAGAGAGGGTGACACAGAAACAGCAAGAACCACGAAGGAGATACAGACAGTGTTGGACTGTTGTCTGCACCCAAGGTAGAAAGAGAGAGAAAAAACACATTGGCTTATCCCCTCTTTTCCTCCAGTCCCCTTCCCGTACCTCCCAATGGGCAAACTCAGCCAGAAGTCACTTGCCAGGGGAGCCAGAGGAAATGTTATGTGCAAGGGTCAAGAATCTGGACACTCAGCAGAGCAGAGAGAGGCAGGGATCAGGACTGAAGGGGAGCCAGTAAATGACTGACCCAAGGATGAATTGTTATTCAGAAATGCCTTGGACTTGGAGTTGAGAATCCCTAAAGGAAGTATGGGACAATGTCAAGAACACAGTAAGTATGTCAGAGGCCACAGGAAAATATTGGGTGGCTCAGCATATACTGGAAGATGACCAGCCGGGCATACCAGAAACATCCAAGAAATTTCGTGAAAACCCACTCCCTTTCCTCTGGCTATAACCATCTAGCTTGAAAGATAACATTCCCCAAATATTTATTCTCGTGACTATGCTGTCTTTGGACTCCACTGTTTTGATAATTGGGGGGTGAGGGGCGGATAATCCAAAAGGGATCAGGCCTGTCTCCGTCAGCGATCCTTCTTCATGGGGCTGGATTCTTTGTGATGTGTTTTCATTCATTAGTGAAAGTAACTGCACGTACAGTAGTTTTCATACACTGACTTGATGTGAGTAGAAGTTGGCTACGCTACCACTTTCAGATGGATATGCGAAACTAAAAAGAGCATTGAAAATGTCCTGTTTGAACAGGGAAAAGTCAACATTGCTACAAATAGCTGTTCTATATCTAGAAGTCTGGTGGGTAGTTCCATCCACAGAGAAAATCAACAGGCTTCAGATGGATGACTACCACTGCACCAGTGATATTAATTTGGTGGCAACTCACGTGCAGTTTCTTGGAAAGGGTCTAGGATAAATTTAATTCAGCAGAGTCTGTGATGTTAATAACAGACAATGATGAATGGAAGAACTTCAGCTGAGTATTTTAAAGAATGCTTTCAGATAATCCATTTTAATGAACAACTACTATATTCATCAAAATTCTTATTCTTTAATAGTATTTGGAAAATACATTTTGGAAATGTATTTCTCAACCTGATAGATCAAATCAACACTTTTATAAAAATATTTTATAACTCAGATTTGTGAGTATTCTTCTCTCAGCGGTTGCAATTGGGGAGGGGGAGGTTGTTTTGTTAGATATTATACAAGGAATCTATGTACAGGACAAACAAGCTGTGTCTGTTCGCACAAGTGAGTAACTGTTTTGATTGACAGTTTTTTTCTAATTAACTATAGCCGACTATACTGGTGTTGGAAGCCCAATACAATAAATTATCCTTCAATTGTCATTCAAAGAAAAGTTCAAGAAAGAACTAAACATTAGGCAGGGAGGGGGCGAAGGCACCGTACGCATGGTTTATTAATAATGTACAAGAATGGCCAGCATAATACTTGAATGAGATGGAGGTGACAAAAGTCAATTAAAACCCTGAGACAGTTTTCGAGATTTGGAATATTAATTAGGAAATGCAAGTGCAGATTACTACCATATCCAGGCACACATTTGAAATCTGTTTGTAGTTCAAGAAGCCCATTTTTTAAAGCACACTTGAGAGACTGGAAAGATGCATCCAGAAAAGAAGCAATTAAAATAACTTGGAGCTGAAAGGTGTTAGGTCAACCTGGCGCATGTAGTAGAAAAGAATATGGTGGTCATCAGGGCACTTGGGAAAACTACTCACACAGCTACTTCTGTGGGACTCTTTCCTGGTTTTTGTTGTGGGGTTTTTATTTTTTTTATTGGGGGGGCAAAGGCCACTTTAAAACCAAAAATACAAGAAAGTCAGTTACAAGCGTGTAGTGTTGCAAACTATTATAAATTGCCTCTTTCAAGCATAAGTGAAAGAAAGGCCATTTCTGCTCTGGTTAAGCAAATCATATTGGTCTACAATAGAATTAGAGATGCGACAGACTGGGTAGCTTGGCTTTATTTCTGTGACAGGATGTCTATCCTGCAAAAATAAAAATAACTAACATCTCTGAGAGCCTTCTTGTGTACCAAGCCCTGCGGTAAGCTTCTAAATGCTTTAGGCTCTCCCGAATAGAAGCTACGGGAAGGCAGGGGAATTTGCTTGTGTTATTTTGTTCCATGCCCGCCACCTAGTAGGCACTTGATAAGTACATTATCAATGCATGATGTTTCTCAATGGGTAAATTTTTATTTATGTATTACTTTGTAATCCAAAAAAATTAAATTGTATTTCACCACTTCTTGGTAGCCACTGCTCTTATGCTAAGGCCCTCTCTTTGAGGGTTGGTTGGATATAGTCACTTACTTGTAATAAATAACAATACAGCAGAAGTAATGGATGCCACTTCTGAGATTAGGTTACAACAGGACTCAGATTTCCCACCTGCCTTCTAAGTAAGGCTCTCGCCCTCTTTGTGGTGGAAGCTGGCAGCCATGTTGTGAGTCTCCCTGTGAAAAGGCTCTCGTGGCTAGGACCCAAGTGGCCTTTGGCCATCTTCTCATGAGCAATGGAAGCCCTTAGCCCAATGTCCCATCAGCAGTTAGATCCTGCCACCAAATATAGAAATCTACAAGTAGATTCTCCAACCTAAGTTGACTCTACAGATGACTGCAGTCAGTCTTGGCCATGTAATCTTGTGGGAGACCCTGAGTCAGTTACCTCCCTATTCCATACCTAGATTCCTGACATACGGAAGCTATGGGATGAAAAGTATTTGTTGTTTTGAGCAACATTTGTGCAATTTATTACACAGTTACAGATAGCTAACACACAAATCCACAGAAAAGTCGTCTTTTTTAAAAAGTTGGGTTTTAGGGGGAACCTGGGTGGCTTAGTCGGTTAAGCGTCCGACTTCGGCTCAGGTCACGATCTCACGGTTCGCGGGTTCGAGCCCCGCGTCGGGCTCTGTGCTGACAGCCAGCTCAGAGCCTGGAGCCTGTTTCAGATTCTGTGTCTCCCTCTCTCTCTGACCCTCCCCTGCTCACACTGTCTCTCTCTCTCAAAAATAAATAAAACATTTTTAAAATTTTCTTTAAAAAGTTGGTTTTTAGGGGTGCCTGTGTGGTTCAGTCAGTTAAGTGTCCGACTCTTGGTTTCTCCTCAGGTCATGATCTCATGGTTCATGGGTTTGAGCACCGCATGGGGCTCTGGGCTGGCAGAGTGAAGCCTGCTTGGGATTCTGTCTCCCTCTTTCTCTTTGCCCCACCCCCACTCATGCTGCCTCTCTCTCAAAAAATAAATAAATAAACTTTTAAAAAATGTATTAAAGTTGGGTTTGGGGTGTTTTTTTTTCCTAAAAGCATTATAATTCTCTACTTTCAGCTCTCTATGGAATGTATTAGTGTTTCTCTCAACAATTAGCCCTGCTTCAGCAATGTGGTAACAGCTGCTCCTTCCATGACCAAAAGATGGAGGCGATATTGTAACCGGAAATTTATTTCTCTGTTCTAATGTGCTGCCCTAGCCTATTGACAAAGGGGGCTTGAAACAGTACCTAGAAAATTATAATTAAGTCAAAATTCTAAAAATACTTTAAAATCCATTAGGTTTATTCAATGCAACGTTGTACATATCATAATGATACTAAGTGCTAAAATTGATTTTCAGACACCTTCCTACTGAAGTGAAAATGGGCTCTATCTGGTTCTATCTGTGGTATAATGACATCCATCTGTTTTCTTCCTTAAAGGCAGACAACAGCTGTACAAATGAGTCTTCAGGATTCACATCAGTTCACCATTCCATTCTAAATACAGCAGCCCCCTTATCCCTGAAGGATTCATTCTAAGACCCTCAGGGGATGCCTGAACCCATGGATAGTTCCAAAACCTATATAGAGCTGACCCTTGAACAATACAGGTTTGAAATGCAAGAGTCCACTTATAGGTGGGGGGGGGTTTGATAGTGTACAGTACTGTCGTATATTTTCTCTCTCAAATGACTTTTTTTTTAAAAAAATATTTTTATTTATTTCTAGGAGAGAGAGAGAGCGTGAGCAGGGGAGGGTCAGAGAGAGGGGGAGTCACAGACTGAAACAGGCTCCAGGCTGAGCTGGCAGTCAGCACAGAGCCCAACGCGGGGCTCAAACCCACAAACCGCGAGATCACGACCTAAGCGAAAGTCGGACGCCCAGCCGACTAAGCCACCCAGGCGCCCCTCAAATGACTTTCTAAATGTTACCTTTTCTCTATCTTCCTTTATTATAAGAATACAGTATAGAATACATATAACATAAAAAATATGTGTTAATCAACTGTTTGTATTGGTTAAGCCTTCCCATCAACAGTAAGCTATTAAGTCTTGGGGGAGTTAAAAATTTAGGCAGATTTTCAATTGTCCACGGGGTTGGGGCCCCATACCCCTTGTTATTCAAAGGTCAACTGTATGCTATTTTTTCCCTATACAGACATATATTTTTCCCTATACAGACATGGTTTAATTTAATTTTTTTAAATGTTTTATTTATTTCTGAGAGAGAGACAGAGACAGCATGAGCAGAGGAGGGTCAGAGAGAGAGGGAGACACAGAATCTAAAGCAGGCTCCAGGCTCTGAGCTAGCTGTCAGCACAGAGCCTACACAGGGCTCGAACCTACAAACCGTAAGATCATGACCTTAGCCGAAGTCGGACGCCCAACCGACTGAGCCACCCAGGTGCCCCGACATGGTTTAATTTATAAATTAGGCACAGTAAGAGATTAACAATAATAATAAAAGAGAACAATTATAACAATACCTTGTAATAAAAGTCATGTGAATATAGCCTCTCTGTCTCTCTCTCAAAATATTTTATTGTAATGTACTCACCCTTCTTCATGATAATGATGCAAGATGATAAAATGCTGTCACAATCCAATAAAGTGAGGTGAATGACGTAGGTATTGTGACCTGGCATTAGACTACTATGGACCATCTGACAATATATCAGAACAGTAATCACCTGCTTCTAGACCACAATTTTCTGCAGGTCGCTAAAACCATAGAAAGTAAAAGGACAGATAAGGGAGAATTGCTGTATAGTTAACACCCTGTTATCTGGCCCCCAAGTTCCAATGATATCTGGACATGATAGCTTCCTTTTCTATCTACCAATGTTATAAACCCTCAAATTTTATAAGCTCCATCTAATACTATAGCGGAACCAAAGTAATTTAATCTTTGAAATTGGAAGGGTGAAGGAGTGCTAACCATACGGACTCCATCTTTGCCCTCCATCCTGTTCACCCTCATGCAGTGATGGGGGGAGGGGCGTGCTACGTGCTCCTGGCCCCGGTGAGGGTTATATATCCTGACTGGAATGCAGGAAGTCTTGTTCTGGTTGTCCCTAAAGTGGCACACAGAAGGCTCCACTTTAGATAATTAGTAGAGGCCCTCTAGCA
The DNA here is from genome assembly GCA_017311185.1 of Proteles cristata cristata. Lineage (NCBI taxonomy): Eukaryota > Metazoa > Chordata > Mammalia > Carnivora > Hyaenidae > Proteles > Proteles cristata. Next base: position 1,585,942 of record JAESUZ010001551.1, on the reverse strand, counting down.
CACAGATGGTACCACTGTAGATAACCACCCTGTGATCTCATCACCCTGCCCTTTCACAAAAGCTGGTGATTAAGGTCCAGACTAGATCTTAAGAGAATGGGGGTAGAGAATATCTGTGTATCACCTGGATCATCCGTGAGCTCCATCCCCTCTGTCGGTAAGTTCTCCTAAATAAAACTCTGTGTAAATGGTATGGAGGGGCTTGCCTTGTTTTTCTGTTTTCTCAAAGTGCCTATCCAGAAGCACACTTTCCTGACCCTCCTCTACGTTCTGATAGAAAGGTCTTAGAATTACCATTATGAGTATCAAGTATTACTGTACTTAGTTAATGGGCCTCTTGTCACGTAGCTTTACCAAATCCCTTTTGCTTGTCCTCAGTCCATAGGTATTCTCTCTTCCCACTGAAGGCTATGTGGCATATAGTAGAAACTCAGAAGTATATGCCTAATGAACCAATACATGAACTCTATCTTCCTTTATTCATTCAAAGAGATTTCAGTATAATCCTGGCCCTCAAGGCTCGATGGAGAAAGGAAGGAAATACACAAATAATCATGATGTAAGACAATAATAATACCTTAAGAAGTATTCAAAATGATCTTGAGGCTTTATTAAAAATACACAAATCTCTGGACACCAGCATCCATTTTAATGTTTAATTTACTATGTGAGGGGTGTTACAGGCAAACTTTTTCTATAAAGGGCCAGATAGTAAAAGTTTTTGGCTTTGCTGGCCGTATAACTTCTGTTGCAACTACTCATCTCCATGACTGCCATGTGAAAGTAGCCACTCGCAACACATAAATGAATGGACATGGTCACGTTCACTTAAAACATTATATATAAACATTTACATTTGAACTTTTATCAAATGGCGTGAAATATTGTTCTTTTGATTTTTTTCCAACTATTTAAAAATAAAGTAACCATTCTTAGTTCAAGGGCTGTACAAAAAAAAAACAGAGAGCTGGCCAGATTTGACCTGTGGGCTGTAGTTTGCTAACCCTTGGCAGAGATGAATGAGCACAGACTCTGGAATTCTCCAGACGTCATTTCAGCTCTTATCCTCACTAGCTTGTGACCTGGGCAGACTACTTACCCAGGTGAACATGTTTCTTCACCTGAGTGATAAGACACTTCAGTAATACCTACTTCGTCCTTGAGGTGGTAAGAAAGTCAACGAGAGAGAGAGAGTGACAGGGAGACAGAGAGAGAGAGAGAGAGAGAGAGACAGAGAGAGAGACTAAAAGGCCTGTATGCTCAAACAACAACTGTGCTATCTGAACTAAGAGTAAACATGTTTTCTTTTTACATGCCAATCAGGGAACTAATTTGGACATGGGATTTAATTAAATGCAGTTGGCTGCATCACTAATATACTTCTTTTCCTTCATCATATTCTTTTACACAGTCGTCATTGCTTTCTGGCATTTGTTATTGTAATCTGATGAGACCTCACCATAACGTGTCACACAGGGCACCAGGCAACATCTTTTATTTTTATATGACTAGGTTTTAATGGGATTTTACAATTTAGCTCTAGGACGTCTAGCCTGCCAAATCATTCAGCAAATGCTAAGGAAATTGTCTTAACTAGCATACAGCAAGTAAATGGTTCAATTTAATACATCATAAAAATAATACAAAGAGTAAAATAAAATGGGTAGGGAGAAAATTCATTTTGGAGAAAACCCTAGATTTCTCTTGAATTAAGATTTTAAGAAACAAAGTTCACCATTTATTTCTTCCATTTCAAGAGGGACAGCCATTATGGCTACTCTGATCATGATTCCTCTTCCCTCCCCCACAAAAGACACATCTCTAGTTTAATCACATGTACTTTACATTGTGCCTGACAAGTGGTCAGTCCTCTAGCCTCATTTCAACAATCTATCCCTGACAAAGAGGAGTCTTAAAAGAATAGTGCCTTAACTGGAGTGAATGACTGTTCTAATAATAGAATATTATGCATTAGACTAGAGGCAAATGGACAGTAGTGGTAAGGAGTAGGGATATAGACAGAAAACAAGCCCATCCTTATGATATGTGGGATCCAGGGGAAAAGTACAAATGGAAACCACATAACATGTTGAAATATTTAGAAGTCATAAATCAACCTTGCCCTTGGCAGCAACTCGCCCATAGCTCTTACAGGCCAATGTCTAGGAATAGCCCTCCAGCTTGGATGTTGAAAGCTTGTTGGATTGTGTGGTAGCACAGCTATTCTAGGCAAGACAGAGTGAAAGGTAGACCTGAACTCGGGGTCAAGACTTCTGAGTGGTAAATGGACTAAAAAACTATTAGAACTCATGATCAAGTTCTGCAAGGTTGCAGGATAGAAGACCGATATACAAAAAGCCACTGTACTTCTAGACACTAGCAATGAACAATCCAAGACTAAAATTAAGAAAACAATTCCATTTTAGTAACATCAAAAATAATAAAACACTTAGACATAACTTTAAAAAAGAAGTGGAAAGTATATACTCTGAAAACTATAAAAATTTTCTAATTAAAGAAAACCCAGATTAATGAAAAGACATTCCATGTTCGAATTAGAAGACTTAATATTGTTAGGATGGCAATACTTCCTAAAGCAATTGACAGATTGAACACAATCCATGTCAAAACTTCAGCTGGCTTTTTAGCAGAAACTGACAAATTGATCCTACAATTCACATGGAAAAGCAAGGGATCCAGAATCATCAAAAAACCTTGAAGAAAGAAGAGTCAAGTTGGAAAACTCATACTTCCTAATTTCAAAAATAACCACAAAGCTACAGCAATCAGTAATCGAGGCAGTGTGGTGTATATCTATAAGGGCGGATGGATAGATCAATAAAATAGAATTAAAAATCTAGAAACATAGCCTCATGTTTATGGTCAATTGATTTTCCACAAAAGTGCCAAGACAATTTAATGAAGGAAATAGTTTTTTTTTTTTCAACAAATGGCATTGAGATATCCACAAACAAAAGAATGAGGTTTCATCTCTATCATATAGAAAATGTGACTCAAAATGAATTATACACCTAAACTTAGGAGGTAAAACTGAAAAACTCTTAAAACAAAATGTAAGAAGGAGTAAATGCTCATGATCTTGGATACAACACCAAAGCCCAAAAAACAAACTAAAAATAGAAAAATTAGACTTACTAAAAATTATAATTTTTGAGCGGTTCCTGGGTGGCTCAGTCAGTTAAACTGTTGGATTTCAGCTCAGGTCATGATCTCAGTTTGTGAGTTTGAGCCCTGTATTGGGCTCTGCACTGACAATGTGTAGCCTGCTTAGGATTTTCTCTCTCTCTCTCTCTCTCTCTCTCTCTCTCTCTGTCTGTCTCCTTATCTCTAGTCCTCCTCAACTAACACTTTCTCTCTCTCAAAATTAATTAATTAATTAATTAAGACCTTTAGAGCTTCAAAGGATGCCATCAATAAAATGAAAAGGCAACCCACAGAATAGGAGAAAATATTCGCAAATTATATATCTGATAAGGGACTTATATCTAGACTACAAAAAGAACTCTCACAACTCAACTTTTAAAAAGACAAATATCACAATTTAAAAATGGACATAGGATTGGGAGCCTGGGTGGCTCAGTCTGTTAAGCGCCTGACTTTGGCTCAGGTCATGATCTCACTGCCTGGCTCATGAGTTCAAGTCCCCCATTAGGCTCTGTGCTGACAGCTCAGAGCCTGGAGCCTGCTTCGGATTCTGTATTTCCCTCTCTCTGCCCCACCCCCACTCATGCTCTGTCTCTCTCTCTCTCCCTCAAAAATAAACATTAAAAAATTTTTTTTCATGGGTAAAGAAGTGGAATAAACATTTCTCCAAAGAAGGTATATAAATGGCCAATAAACACATGAACAAATGCTCAGCATCATAACTCATTAGGGAAATGTAGATCAAAGTCATAATGAGACACCACTTCACACCCACTAGAATGGCTATAACCAAAATGACATGAAAATAATGTGTGTTGGCAAGAATGGGGAAAAAATCTGAACCCGCATACATATCTGGTGTGAATATACAATGGTGAACGTACTTTGGAAAAACAGTTTGGCATTTCTTCAAAAAGTTAACCACAGAGTTATCGCATTGCCTAGCAAATGTGCATGTAGGTAGCCAAGAGAAGCGAAAAATACATGCCCACACAAAAACTTGTAAATGAATGTTCATAGCAGCATTAGTCTTAATAGCCACAAAGTGGAAACAACCCAAATGTCTATCAGCTGACGACTTGAAAGTGGAATCTTTGACAATAAAAAGGAGTGTAGCACCAATACAGCATGGGTGAACCTTAAGCACTTTGTGCTAGGTGAAAGAAGTCAGCCACAAAACACCCCATATGTGATTTCATTTATATGAAATGTCTACAGTAAGAAATCTCTAGGAATAGACATTAGGGCTGAGAGGTTTAGGAAGAAGTAGAGAGTCACTGCTAACAGGTATGAGTTTCTTTCTGCTACGATGAAAATGTTCTAAAATTGATGATGTTCTAAAATTAGTGAGGATTGCATACTAAAAGCCTTTAGATCCCACACATTAAATGAATTGAATGGTATGTGACTCTATCTCCAAAAGCTGTCTTGGGAAAAAACCCTAAAATGACAGCACCCACTTATTTGAGAAACCCAGACTGTCTAGACATCAGCTTAGGGTGACTCAACTTGAAGCAAAAGCACAGAAGCTGTGGTTGTCCCCCCCTAACCCCCACCCCTACACTCGGAAGCCCTCAGTCTTACATTCTCAAGCTGTGACGTCCCAAGTAGGTTCAAAGGCCATTCTTGCTTAGTTGCTGTTCACTCAATGCTTTAGTCAACTTTCTTACAAGAGTGAAAAGAAAAATGATCTTTCTCCTGGATACTTGTCATCTGTGGGGTCCTCTAAAACTTGGGCTCTTTTTATCTATGTCTAAGGGCAGAATCAGAAAAAAGCTTTTGGGGGGCCACCACAGCACCTGGAGAAGGTCATTGGGAAGCTTCTGGATGCTCAGTTATTTCTCTTTAGCACTCAGAGAACATGGAGAGCTGTCAATGCCCTCCTTCCATTTGAAGGCTGAGCATTGCCAGGTTACATGAGTTGCCTCGATGGCCACACTATTCCTGGGTGAGGATTGGGAAGGTTTGTTTCAATGCACTTTACCTTAAATCCTGAGACAACCTAAATGGTCTAGGATCGAAATTAGCAAACTTTTTCTTTAAGGGACAGATATTAAGTATTTCAGTATTGTGGAAGATACATTTATATAGTCTATGGGTGCTTTCTGGCAACAACTCAACTTAGACAAATGGGTATGGCTATGTTCCAATAAAACTTTATTTATAAAACCAGGCAAGGGAGCCTGCAAGCCTAGTTTGCCATTTCCTGGCTCTGGAAGCCATTCACTGTCTTAAAACCAAGACTTCTGATGTGAGAGAGAATACAGTTGAGAAATAATCTGTCTCTTGTTTTCATGGTATTTTTCTCCTTGCCTCCCTAAAGTGGAGCCAAAGCTTTATATCCCAGAGAACTCAGCTTCCCCTGCCCCAGGGGAGAGCTTAAGTCTTTGTTTTTAATAACCTTCCAATCAAAGAGCAATACAGTGATAATGATAATGATAGCTGACATTTACTGAAGGTTTATTAAGTACCTGGCTTGGCACAAAGCATGCTTTCCGACAATTCAATTATTTCATTATCACCATAACCAAATGCAGTGGATTTTCTATCATTCCCATTCCTAGCTAGGAAAACTGAGATTTAGAGAGCTCCAACACATAGATAAATCTGGAAAAAATAATGATTTCAACCTGGGCAGAGCCCATGATTTTAGCTGCTACATGTATTAGAATGCTAAAACCTGGTTGTGGCACAGCTGGAGGTTTCCAAAAATTGAAGAGAAGTTAAATAATCTGGCCCTTTACAAAGCTGGAGTCCCCTAATGCCAGGGAAATGGAAGGGCTCAAGGAAGATGAAGACCTGGGCCCCATCCCCACATAGAGCTTATAGGCTGACAAAAGCTTTGATGGGATCAGTCTTTGGGGGATTGAGCATCAAGCTTAATGGTGTTGAAAGATGGTATGAAGGCCCAGGAGCCAGGTCTGTCATGGAAAAAAGGGAAGAGGGGTGCCTTCAGAATTATCCTCCCTCATGTGAATTCAGGTGAGAGAGAAACAGAACAGTCACCACTGACTGGTTTTTCTAGACACTCATAGGTCCCTAGGACCATTTTCCAGCACTGAGAGGAAGAGTGGCCAAAACAATGCTGATTAGACATCATGCCAATGACATAACTGAAGTCTAAGTTAGATGCAATTTAATTTGGCAGAGTAAAAAACAGGTGTTTCCTGGAAACCAAGAATCACGGAACAAATTCACAGTACAAAATCATAGAACAAATTTAGGGGACATGGAAAGGGATGATGAAGAGATGCTATCTAGAACAAAAAATAAGAAGTTTATGTTTCTCGTTTGAAGGAGTAGAGTTGGCCACTGGAAGAACTAGCCTTGAGCAATGGGGTGGGGGTAAAGGTGTAAATAACTTAATCAATTTTCATATATCATAGCAGGAATTTACTCAATGCCCAGGAACTCAGACAAAATCTGCTTTCTGTTTCTGTGCTTAACAATATTGGGACCAAACTATAAATAACTTAGTTCCCTGTTCTAGGGAATACCTGCTCCTGGTAGATAGCCCAAACTAACTACACAGCTTACTTATCAAGGCTAACAGCTTGCTTAGCAACACTTTTTAAGTTTATTTATTTATTGTGTGTGTGACAGAGAGAGAAAAAGAGAGAGAGAGAGAGAGAGAGAGAGAACCCCAAGCAGGCTCCACACTGTCAGCACAGAGCCTTATGTGGGGTTCCTACCCATGAACCAGTGAGATCATGGCCTGAGCTGAAACCAAGAGTCGGATGCTTAACAGAATGAGCCACCCAGACACCCCTTATCAACATTTCCTTCAAATAGCATCTTGTGCCCACCAATCCAAAATTAGTTTCCCCCTAACTCAGCCCAATTCCAATCAGTTTCTATCTGGTAAGCCTTGCCTTAAATCACCCATAACTTCATACATATCTCCTCTGATCTCCCCTTTCTGAGACTCTAGTAAGATTCTGGGGAAGTATTCTCCCTACTGCAGTAGATCTAATTAACTTAAATTTGCTTGATAAACAAGGTTTTCTAGTAGTCTTTTTGAGGAGCTGGCAGTCGACAATTCAAAGCAGATAACTTAAAAAATAGTAGGAAATGAAAAACATTTAGAGATACTGAAGTAATCCCCTGAAAACAGAAATGGTCAAAAGAGTCTCCCTCTGGTGGTGGGGAGGGGTAGACCAGGGGACAACTGCATTTCCTGTTAAGCTCTTCTGTACCAATAGCTTTTTAAAGTATATTGCTATGATAAAAATATATTTTAAAAATGTTAAATATTAGCAACAGTACAATGGTTAGCAGACCGTTTGCCCAACCCTTTGTTTATACCAGGAGAGTTGGTATTCCTCTTTCTGGTTTCAGCTCTGCAAACATAATGTAATACCGAGCTAACAAAGGAACATTACAAGTTATGTCCATCCCCGTGGCATAAACATAAAAGTCACAGCTAATAGACATATTTTACAAGCACAGAAACGAGGCCAAGAGAATTAAAAATATTGCCAGAGTCCATACTGCACCCTTCATCTGCTGCTGTAGAACTTCCTAGGTAATCATGATGTCTATGACTTAATCTTAGCAAGTCTGGGATTGGGTCTGCCTCCCCCCACCTGCTCTCACTACACACATTCCCAGTCAACTCCTACTCTTAACTCACCTTCAACAGGAAAAGATCACGAGGGAAGAAGTCATTTTTCTTATAGGACAGGCCTTTTCCCTCTGCTCCAATTGTCTTTTTTAATCTCAAAGCTTAGAAAGGAAATTACCTGTTCAGATTGGAAACTAGAAGTTTCTGCCTAGCTCGAGACTGAGTTTACATGTCGAGTACCTTACTATGAGGGCCCTGTGTTCAGGGAAGTATTGGGCAGGCTGATGCGGGAATGGGTGAGGGTTATAGAAGTCCTTTAAGAGGGTTCAGCAGCCCAAATGCAAATACAGTTCAGTTCAAAGAGTAAATATGTACATGAAGAACTTCCTTGAAGGTACATTTTTAGATAAAAACACACACATACACGTGCAAATGCCATGTGCAAAGAGCCTCTTTCCACAAAGACCATAAAACCAGTTGAGTCTGGATCTCAGAATGTCCTCTTCCTTGAACCTTGAAACAAAAAGAAGTTATTCACTGAGTCAAGCCCCCCCTCACTTCAGAATCCATTCCCAGAATTGGCCAAAAGACACATTTGTAACTGCTGTGGCTTATTTTTTTTTTTTAAGAACTTCAACTCCTTAGGGTGCCTGGGTGGCTCTGTCGGTTAAGTGTCTGACTCTTGATTTTGGCTCAGGTCATGATTTCACGGTTCTTGAGATACAGTCACACACAGGGCTCTGCGCTGACAGCGTGGAGTCTGCTTGGGATTCATTCAACAATATCTACTACATGTCCCCACATAGCAAACACTAGGGATGGGGGTGAACAAGACCAGAGTCCATGAGCACAAAAAGTCCAGTCTGGTAATTTGTACAAAGTAAGCATATTATATATAGCAGGTGATCAAAGGAATCAATAAATAAGTTTAAAAATTAAGTCAAAAGATAATAATCACTCTTGAGTGTCAGGCTTTTCCAATTCTCCTGTATTTTTAAATGCTAATAAAAAGTAACTAAGTTGGAAAAATATTCAGTGGTGGGAAATACATGCGATACTATCTTAAAGAAAAAAGATACAAACTCTATATACAGTTTTGTTTGTTAACAAGAAATATATAGAAGGGAAAAAAATCTATAATGCAACAATCCAAAATGTTAACTGTAATTTTCTTTAAGATTAGAAACATTTTCATATTTTTACTTCTCCCCTTTTTTTTTTACAAATAGTTTATTGTCAAATTAGTTTCCACATAACACCCAGTGCTCATCCCCACAAGTGTCCTCCTCCATGCCCACCCCCCCTCCCCCCCACATCCACCAGTCCTCAGTTTTTGTCAGCATTCAAGAGTCTCTCATGGTTTGCCTCTCTCCCTTTCCCCACCATTTCCGCCCTCCTTCTCCCCCTTGGTCCTCTGTTAAGTTCCTCCTAATCCTCCTATACGTGCACACATATGATATTTGTCCTTCTCTGCCTGACTTATTTCGCTCAGCATCACGCCCTCAAGGTCCATCCATGTGGCTACACATGGCCAGATTTCATTGTTTCTCATTGCCATGGAGTATTCCATGCTATAGATAAACCACATCTTCCTGATCCATTCATCTGTTGATGGACACTTAGGCTCTTTCCATGTTTTAGCTATTGTGGAGAGTGCTGCTATGAACATTGGGGTCCATGTGCTCCTATGCATCAACATTTCTGTATCCCTTGGGTAAATTCCTAGCAGTGTCACTTAGGTTTTTAACAGATGTCTGTTGTGGCAAGAGAAGAAATGGAAGGATCAATTAGAAGGTTACTTTATACATTAAAAAAAAAAAATCATAGCAAAAACCCAACCAAGAAATAAAATGAACAGTGAATCAGGTAAAAAAAAAAAAAAAAGTTTGCATCATTTCACCCAAGATGGTTTTTCTGAATTTGTAAGAGGGTTGTAAGAGTGATTTGGAAAAAAAAAAAAAAGTTTAAAAAACAGGTGAGGGCTCTGAACAGAGTTAACTAGGGAACTCCTGGTTTATTTCAGTCTCTGTCTCTCTCTGAGTGTTCATGGTCCCTCCATCATCTTCTTTTTTTTAAGTTTGTTCATTTATTTTGAGAGAGAGATAGAGAGAGAATGAGCAGGAGAGGGGCAGAGAGAGAGAGAGAGGGAGTCCGAGGATCTGAAGTGGGTTGTGTGCTGACAGCAGAGATGTGGGGTTTAAATCCATGAACTTTGAGATCATGACCCTGGCCAAAGTCAGACACTTAACCCACTGGGCTACCCAGGCACCCCGCCCACCATCTTCTAAAGAAAACAACCACACAATAAATTGCCAATGAACATGTTTCAAGAAGACATCAACCGTTAGTCATAATAAATGAGATGCAAGTCAAAATAGTAACAAGATCCCATTTTTCACTTTTCTGATTGGCAGATACTAAAAAAGTTTTCTCTTTTCCAGGGTTGATTAGAGCCTAGGACAAAGGGCCACTGGGATATAAGTGAATGAATGGAAGGCATGTGGGGGTCTCCCAGAGGGACCTCCAGAGAACAGTTTAGCCACATCGTGCAAGTCTTCCGATGGAAGTGGCATCTGATCCAGCAATTTCAGGTCTAAGGGCATGTGCTGAGGTGGCTCTCCGGGCCATGCTGTTAACAGCATGTATGAGGTGCTCCTGGCTATTCTATTGTAACAGAAGACAGTCCCCAACAAGACCACAAATGACCATCAACAGAGGTCTGGTTAAATAATTCTGGTATATGCATTAATAGAACACTCTTTCTACCTTGAAAAAGAATGAACTGAATCTATACATACTGCTGTGTGACCCTGTCCAAGATGTACTGTTACATGAAGATAGAAAAGCAAGGTGCAGGACAATGGAAGAGACACCCCCCCCCCCCACTCATATGCAGAAACAGACATCTGGAAGAGTCTGTAAGAAACTATTATATTAACAGAGGTTGCTTTTGGGGACTTTTACTTTTCACTTTACACTCGCTGTGGTGTTTGAATTTTTAAAATATACTTTATTAAGTAGAACAAAAATTTGTTAAATGTTACTAAGTTTACAAAAATGTCACAAACAGGAAACAGGTTAGCTGTCATCATTCTAGGAACAACAAACAAGAATAACCCCTAATAATGAATTGTAAACATGATTAATCACCCCGCATCTGTGGGACTGTGCACCACTTAGTAAGCTAACATCTTCAGACAGGAGCTCATGTAATTGTCAGGGGGGTGGTCACAATGACCTGATGGGGGGCGGGGGGAGTGCAGAGCCTAGATCAGATTCTCTGATTCCCTGCCCAGGGCTTTTCTCTACTCTGTTCTGCTAGAGATCGAGGTCATCCAGTGAAAAGGTAGAGTTCTGTTTCCTAGCCATGCCAATATGGGCAAAAGTTATGGATTACTAATCTGTATCAGTGGACCCTATTGTCTGCACTGTGACCTTGGGTGAGTTGCTTCCATTCTGTGGATAATCTCTAATGCCTCACCAAACTATATATATATCTTTGGTTTATGCCAAATGCCTTGCTGAGGTAATTGAATTTTCAGGGTGGTGTGTCGTAACTCATTCCTAAAAGTTTGAAACACAAGTTCATGGACAACATTTAAACAATTGGGGTCTTGAGCAACTCTGTAAATCACCTGTTCTACAAAGCACATTTGTACCCTTGGAATGGCTGTTTAGAGGAGGTGCATGGGCATGAGCCTGGCTTTGTGGTTTCTAGCTCAGGCTGTGTACTCTATTGCGAGAGGTCTCCCGCTTCCCTCCCCCTGAAGGCCACATGGTCCTCTGGCCTTCAGCACCCTCTTAGCACTGGCCTCACATACTGGGATTACTCCATCTTCTTTGTGCCATGTTCCTCGGCATGTATCCTTTGAGCCCAGTGAAGAATCTGGAACATTGTGTATACTCGATCAGTGCCTGTGGAACAGATAAATGAATGCCCTGCGCTGGCCAACTGGCTTGTCTTGTTGTTAGAGACTTTTTGTCTTTGAGTTGTAGCTTTTCGAGTTGAAGACTTCTGGAATCTTAGAAATGTAGGACTGTGTAATTCAGAGAAATGCTTAAGTCTTAGAAATTGAGTGGAGGCAGTGTGTGGGTTAAATATAGGAGCTGCAAAGACAGACTGCCTGGCTTTGAATCCTGTTTGGATCCTGGTTCTCCAGGTCAGTACAGCATGGGCTATCCGGGACCCACTCTGATGCACGTGTCATCTGATCCAGCAATTTCAGGTCTAAGGGCATGTGCTGGGGCCAACAGTGTCCAGTGTGTTCCCTCCTCATTGCCAGTAACTGCATCTCTCTGCCCAACAGATATCCCCCCAGAGCTTGGGAAAGCTGCTGTGTGGTGTAGGGAAGGATGGAAGTGCCATGAAATGAACCCTTCCTCTGTCAGGCAGCCTTCAACCAACAACTCTTGGAATTAATGTTACATTGAACCAATGACATTGCCATTTTTATACGTCAGAAATGATTGAATGGTGTCAATTTCATACAGCTCAGTCTAATCTAGTCTCTCACATGGGATCATTTGGCAGGGACGGTCTGCCCACTTCCCAGACTATTCCTATTCAATTGATCCAGTCACCACTGTCTAGGTGGCTTAAGAGCACACCCTTTATCGCTGCTGGCCCATTTCCTGTGTCACTTCCCCGCTGCCCGACTAATATTTCCAAGTATCACCTCCCAACCCAACTATGTGCCCTTCAGTTTTTATCTCAGGGTCTGCTTCTGGGGCAACTGAAGCCTGATCCATTCAGGGGTTCCCATTTGTAGGATGGCCTCATTGTAATGGTGAAGTGAGGTCATGCATTTAAAGTACCAAGCACACAGCAAGTGAAAATTGATATCAGCTGTTACTGCTCTCGAGTCCAATGCACTCCTTTAAGAGAAATGGTAACTGGAATCCACAGTGGAGAGGGGGCTTTCTCAGTGCCACTTCATGGCTTAGCATGGTCTTCTCATTTTTGGCAAAATTCAGGGAAGGTGATGCCAAAGGCAGGCAGAGCACGATCTGGCTCCTTCCTCACTTTCCTCGAGTGGTTTCATGATAGGGTGTGATGGGAAAAATAGTTGGGACTCCCATTTGTACACACATGCGGGAATGCACCCCGGTGTTCATGTGCTTGTGTACAAATCTTGACTCTCCAATGGGGGCATTGCAGACCCAAGAGTGGTGGTGCTGCCCAGAGCACTGGCCAGAGAGGAGACTGGACAGGGAGTCAGGGGTAAGGGCCCTGATGCCATATTTGCTGCCAAGACTCTGCCCAGGCTGAGCAGCTTTGTCCAAATGGCAGGAATCTTGCGTGGAATCCTCATCAAAATGTCAGCTCCAAACAGACCCAAAGATGAGACAGATGAGCATTTTGGACTGATCTCTGATTGAGCTCAATGTTGGATTCAAGTCTGTCATGGAAAGTCATCTCATTGTTCCAACAGTCTGGGGTTCTGGATCTAGATGTGAGGTTCTCCCTAGGATAAAAACCAGTGGCTTCTCTCTCTAACCCCCCACCTGGTTCTGGTGTATATGGGCCAGGTGGGAAAAAGGACATGGTGACAAATGGTGACCTTCTGAGAAAGTCCTCATAAAGGAATCTGCCTTGCTCTGTTGGATGGCATCCGGGACTGATGCCGAGAGACTTGGATTCTGGCCCTGGCTGTGCCAGTAAGTTGATGGCAAATCCTAAACACATGAATCCATCTTTCTCCTCTGTCAGGTGGGAATTCTAATTCCCTAATTCTAATTGAGGCTGAGACAGTCCTACAACCATCTTTCAGGAAGGATTGGCTCAGGCTGATAGGAACCAAATTCATCCCATCAGCCCCTCTCCCATCTCCTCCTTATCGCTAGGCAAGAGCCAAAGCCAGAATTCATATTCTAGAGGAGCTTTACAAGCTTGGCTCTGATCCAGGCCAGTGCTGTTGTCTAAGAGGCAATGTTTCTCAAAGTTTGTTCTGGAGAGCAGTATCTTTTGTGAGCTATTATTAAGTATTTAATCATGTAGCGGGTTTCGTGGTGATTAGGTTAGTCTGCCAGTTACAAAAGAAATGTTGACTCACTTTCAGCTCAATTAGATGAAAACTAATATCATTCATCACATGAAAGCCCAGTGCTGGGCACGTGAGTGCAGAAGGGAGTGACACTCGGCCAAAAGGGGCTCAGCATCAGTGGTGGAGACAGATTGGCAAGCTCGTTATTACCGCAAATGTGCTACGGGTAAGAGCTAAGGTGTGTACAGGGCACGGGGCTGGCCTGGGGTAAGAAGTGATGAAATCTGAATGGGCGTGGGGACAGGAGGTCTCACCCATGTCAGTTGTTTTCAGGTCGGATAAATTTGCCTGGTGGCGAAATGACTCACAAGAGTCTCCCAGCAAGCACAGTACCATTTACAAGACACAAATACTTGAAGCAGCATGGGGTGTTTGGGGAGTTTTGTGACATTTGACAAGTTTAAATGGATAGTTCCTGAGAGCAGAGGTGTATCACCTGCTATGGCTCCATAGCCACATCCTCTCCATATATTACTATGAAAAATAGAAACTCAGTGTGTGGTTCCACTGACCCTTTGGAAACGCCATAATCAAACCCAGACAGCTGCTCGGGTTGTCTGAATCACCAAGGAGAAGATGCTACAGAAATGTGGCAGCTGGGAGACAGCCCGGCTGATAGAGGTGACAGGCACAGGAGATGCTGACATCGATGGGAACCCTCCACCTTGGTGTGTGATGCTGGCGGGGCTGGATTCACAGAGCGTCACCTCTGGAGCGGTGCCTCACAAACTTGAACGTGCATCCACATCGCCAGAGGGATCTTATTGAGGCCTGAGCTTTTGCTTTTTTTTTTTTAAATGTTTACTTATTTTTGAGAGAGAGAGAGAGCATAAGCAGGGGAGAGGCACAGAGAGAGGGAGACACAGAATCTGAACCAGGCTCCTGGCTCCAAGCTGTCAGCACAGAGCCTGATGTGGGACTTGAACCCATGAACTGTGAGACCCTGACCTGAGCTGAAGTCAGATGCTTGACTAGTCAGACTGAGCCACCCAGGCACCCTGCTTCTGCATTTCTAGTAAGTTCCCAGGTACTGTCCTTGCTTCTGGTCCTCAGACCTCACTTTAAGTAACAAATCTCTAGAGTAAGATTTGGCAAACTATGGTCAGCTACCTATTTTCTAAGTGAAGTTTTATTGGAACACAGCCATACCCATTTGTTTATACATGTCTCTGGTTGCTCTCATGCCACAAGGGCACAGTTGGGTAGTTGTGACAGAGATCACCATGTGACCTGAAAAGCCTTAAAAATGTACTATCTGGCCCTTTACAGAAAAAGTTTGCTTATCTCGGCTCTAGAGTAGTGGTTCTTGAACTTTACTGTATGAAGCCTTTACACATTCCAATGTCCAAGATGCACCAAACTGATTAAATAGTAGTCTCTGGAGGTGGATTTAAGGCATCTGTAATTTTTAAGATTTGCAGATGATCCTAACATTCATCCAAGATTAAGAAGCACTGCTGGAGAGACTGCCATAGTTCTGATTCACATTATGCCTGCAATTCAGGAACACGTCACTAGGAAGCACTAGTGAACATATACACAAGAGGCAGAACAATTGGGTATGGCTGTCTGGAGAGCTCACAAGGGGTCTAGATGCCGAGATCTCCTAGCATAGTTAGAACCTGCATTAAAACTGAGAAATCACTCAGAGTTGGTCAGCTAATATAAGCTTCTTGCCTTAGCTAAGGCAAGCTTGTAGCTGGGCCTGTAGGCTTCAGAATTGGGAACAAAAGCAACCACTTTAGACCTTTTACAAATGGCTCTTTAGGGGCGCCTGGGTGGCTTAGTCAGTTAAGCGACCGACTTTCGCTTAGGTCATGATCTCGCGGTTCGTGGGTTCGAGCCCCGCGTCGGGCTCTGTGCTGACTGCCAGCTCAGAGCCTGGAGCCTGTTTCATTCTGTGATTCCCTCTCTCTCTGACCCTCCCCTGCTCACGCTGTCTATCTCTCTCTCTCTCTCCTAAAAATAAATAAAACATTAAAAAAAAAATTAAAACAACAACAACAACAACAAAAAAAAATGGCTCTTTAATGGAAATTGCTTTTTAACTGGACCTTATCTTTTCTGGTCTTGGCCATTCTGATCTGAATTTTGCCCTTGGTCTCTTTGTCAGGATTTCCTTTTCATGTGTGGTATACTCTTTGTCTCAAATTAAACCAGTGTTAAGTATGGGGCACCTGGGTGACTCAGATGGTTAAGCGTCTGGCTCTTGATCATGGGCTCAGGTCATGATCTCATGGTCTGTGAGTTCAAGCCCCGCATTGGGCTCTGTGCTGACAGCAGAGCCTGTTTGGGATTCTCTCTCTCTCTTCCCTCACCTGCTTGTGCTCTCTGTCTCTCAAAATAAATAAATAAACTTAAAAACATTAAACCAGTTGTAAGTATAACTAGCATCTGTGTGGCTCTCAACAGCTTATAAAGGACTTCCACTTCTATTGTAGCATTAGGCTCCTTAGAAAACCCTGTATATGGAGTTAGTTTCCATTTCATAGGTAAGAAAACTGAGGTTCACAAAGTGGAAATGACATTTTCAGAAACTATCTAGCGGTGGAGGTGGGATTCTCACCCAAGTCGTCTTTCCAGGACATGAGCGATGGCAATGGGAACTTCCTCCCAGTTTTAGGAAAAGCTTTTTTGCCAACATCACAAAGTTGTCTCTACTCTTCCCCATTCTGCCATGCTGCCGCTTGGGCTCTCCTAACTACTTCCTGTGTCTCTTTCCAGCTGCTTTCAAATGAATAAAAGATTTTACAGCTTCTTTATAAATACTCTGCAGGTTTCAATCCAGCCTTTTTGTAGATTCAAACAAAATCCCTAAAGGGGCTTGGTTCCCTCTTCTTTTTCCTTTCTGTTCGATACATTTGAGCTGTTTTAAACCTAACACATCAGAACAGTTTTTAAACACAAGTACTCAGTAATTGACTCACAGATGTGAGTTTGAGCGTTGCCACTTGGGCTACCACTTGAGACCACTGCAGGTCATGGGGAAGACAAATAACCTCCAACTTGAATTCAATTTCATTTCCTCTGCCCCCTGGTGCAATTTTTTTTTTTTTTTCTTTTAAACTTGTCAGCCTCATGCTCATTGGGAACAAAGAGAACCAGCCTCCTTGAATCTGACCTGGGTGGGCTGTGGCATTTGGGAGATACTGCGAGATGGATGGGGGCCACTTTGGACTGGCCCTTTGCCCTGGGACATGGCTGTTGATTGGATTCCAGCAACCCAATTGGTTTTCTGTCTTAAAGCCCTTACCTTTCACTTTGGGGAATGAAGTGTCCAAACCACAAAGGCTAAAGGAAAGAAGAAGTCCAAATGCTTGTAGTTGAATTTGTGCTTCATCCCCTACCTCGTTCTATCAGGGAATCAATTTCTGATGTGCTCCTCTGAACAGGGAAAATGCTTAACGAAGCAGTCTGTGATTAAATGTGCAATGGGAAATGTCAATTTTAGAATGGACAATAAATACAAGTGAGGAATACTCGATGTTTATCAGCCTCTGGAGATTTACTACACCCAAGTGGGCTGATCAATGGGGAGGATGGAGGTTTTGACAATGTGTCCTGAATTTCCTGGTACAGAACTAATTTTATGTCACGTTAGTCTTTTTAATAAAGATGGTTCACTAATTGTACAACAAAACTTGACTTCTTAAAATATGTTTTTGTCTTGATAGATTAGTGTACCCCAAAATATAGTGTACCCCAAAATATTTGTTGGCAGTGGGTTGGGGAAAAACGTGGGTAATTATAGACCTCCAAGAAGGTGTGCTGGAGCCAAGATCAGTCAATGGCTACATTGAATCAGGGGACTTGGTAACACATTATGGATGCCATACTTGAACTGGCTTGAAAAATAGTGTTTATTGGAAGGCATTTGTTGGAAGGTGAATTAAGACAGCTGATAGAATTAAGGACAAGATGAAGAATCAGACTACAAAAAGCCAGGGCAAGTCCATGGAGCCCAGGAACGAGATACAGGTCTTCAGATGCCACAAGGAACATCCCTTTATATCTCATCTTTGTTTTTAGCCTAATTGTCTCCTTGTAAATTCCTTCCATACCTGCAGAGTTACCTGCAGCTTCCAAACTCCTATCTGAACAGTTTCAGTAGTGAGAAGAAAAGGGGATCTTCTCTCCCACATCAGTTTACTATCCCTGGGGAAAGGACTCGGATTGGTCAGACTTGGGTCACATAACCAAGCTCTGGACCAGTCACTGCCTAGAGAAGTAGGACTGGGAAGACCACAGTTTTCACTCAGAACACAGAATAGAGCTGTAGGCAGGAGAGTGACTCCCAAAAGAAGTGTGAGTAACACAGTTTTGACCTTGGGGGCAGTGGTTGAGAGGCAGCCTCTCCCAATTTCTGTTTCTACATGTATGACTTAGAAGAAAGCAGAAAATTATAGGGGTCATTTATTAAAGATACATCTATGAAAGGTCTTTAAATAGATTATCCCACTTAATTCAAGCCACTGAGATAGGTATAGTGTTGATATGCACATTTCAGTTATGAGACCCAAGTGTCTAGAGAGGTTAAATAACTTGCCAAGAGTCATGGCACTGATGCATGCTGGGTCTCACCTCAAAGCCAGTGTTCTTTTCTTTTTTTTTTTTTTTTTTAAATTTTTTAAATGTTTTATTTATTTCTAAGAGAGAGAGAGAGAGAAAGCGTGAGCAGGGGCAGGTCAGAGAGAGAGGGAGTCACAGACTGAAACAGGCTCCAGGCTCTGAGCTGGCAGTCAGCATAGAGCCCGACGGGGGGCTCGAACCCACGAACCGTGAGATCATGGCCTAAGCGAAAGTCGGACACTTAACCGACTAAGCCACCCAGGCGCCCCTCAAAGCCAGTGTTCTTAACCATTGGGCTATGTTGTCCCCCTATATGCTCCACATTGCAATCTTTCCAAAACACAAGTTTGCCCATGACATTCCCTTGGTTAAACAGTCATTTCCTGATTTCAGGGTGAAGTTCAAATTCTGTGTCCTCCTGGCTGACAGAACCCTCCCTCCATCTGTCTCTGATCCTGTATTTCTCCCCAAGAAGACCAGCATTGAAGTAGCACTTAGCGATCGAATCCTCCATTCTAGACCCTTCCTCTTAGCTATCGTGTGTACAGCTCACTGTCCAGTACTGCTCCACTGTGGAGAGCCATCGAAATTCAGTCTTTCTACCCCATACAGGCCCCATTGCAACAAGTCTAGGGGAAAATAACCCCAGAAGTCTTCAAAGTCTCCAATCCCCTGGTTAGTAAAAAAGTTAATTGGTGAATAGTGTTTAGATTCCAAAAATATCCTTAAAAACCTTTTTTGTCATTAAGATTTTAAAAATCAACAGATCTTGAGCAAAACTCCCTTCTGTTCTCTTCCCACCCTGCCTTGCCCTGCTGTTCCTTTCCCGCTAACTACCCCCATCAACTGAGTGTGGAAGGTTTGTTCTTATTTTAAAAGAACCTCTCTTGGGGCGCCTGGGTGGCTTAGTCGGTTAAGTGTCCGACTTTCGCTTGGGTCATGATCTCACAGTTCGTGGGTTCGAGCCCCGCGTCGGGCTCTGTGCCGACTGCCAGCTCGGAGCCTGGAGCCTGTTTCAGTCTGTGACTCCCCTCTCTCTGACCCTCCCCTGTTCACGCTGTCTTCTCTCTCCTAGAAATAAATTAAAAAAAAAAAAAAACATTTAAAAGAAAAAATAAAAGAACCTCTGTTGAGCAGGGATGGTCTCTCATTCCAGAGGGCAGGCAATCCTGCCCATCACAGACCTGCCTTTTATCAAATGGCCCAACTGTATTCCACAGTTGTCACAGCAGAGTCCCAGAAAGTGACATGTCTCCCACGTGGCTTCTTCTGCATACATTACCCCCCATCGATCTTTCTCACAGGTGTGGGACTTCTTTGGCCCCTGAAGTGAGATTGTTGGCCAGTCTTCTCCGAGGGTCTAGATGTGTGTGTGCTTGATGGACATTAGTTACACTGGTTGTCACTGAACAAGATGGGACCCACCTGTGAGCTGTGTCAAGAGACCGGGTGGGGAAAGGGTTGTCTGTGAGGCCTGGAGAGAGAGGGTATCTGTGGGTCAGACAAAGGGGAAGCGAGTCTGAAGGATGGGTCAGAGTTGCATGTTTGGAGGTAGATACAACATAGCTGTCAAGAGCTACCCGAGGTGACCCAGCTCCTGGTCTCAGAATGAGCACTGGAGTAGGAGTCAGCAGGTCTGAGTACCTTCTGGGCTGTGTCATTGACTCAATGTGAAGCTGTAGGCAGATCAAATCCACTTGGTGGCCTACAGTTTATTCCTGTATCAAGTAAGAGGATTAATTGACCTTAATATTTCCCCAATTTAAAATACTGTCACCTGACTGTCACCCAGAATGAGAAAGACAGACACATCAACAGTAATGGCAGTCCTGTGTGATGTCTACTGTAAGGCTCAATGATCAGGTGGGCCTAACTAAGTGTAATTCTTGTCCCTTAGGAACACTACAGGAGTTTTACAGTTTATTTACAATTTGCCCACTGCTAACCTCTTCAAAGGATGTACCTTTTGGAGGCCGGCACAAAGGAGATGCTCCACACATATTTCTAGAATGAAGAAGTCAGTTAAGGCTAACACCAGAGCAGCTCCTTCTTAGTGAGGAATAAGGTGTATGGTTGAGAAGGGGAACTTCGGAGTCCCATGGGTCTGGGTTCACATCAGGGCTCCACAGTTAGCTGATGAGTCACATCACTTTTCAGATGCAGACAACATTTTCTTCTTGCCAGGGTTTTCATCAAGACCGAGCAGCCCAACGCTTGAAGTGCCCAGCACGTGCTAGCTGTGCAGTGATGGGTGGAAGACGCTGTGAGGAACCAGGTAGGTTGAGGGCTTGACTTCCAGATGGATCCCAAGCCATCCCAGGAACACTAGACTTTGTCAAGAACTGGAGTGACAAGTCCCTGCTCTGTTCCAATCTCAGGGACATTGAGATGCTTGGTACTGTGACATCTGTCATTACTTTAGGTTTGTGGACCTTTGCAACAGAGAGGTTGTTTCTTTTCCACCTGTGATTCATTGGTGGTGGCGGTGGCGGTGGTGTGTGTGTTACATGGGAAGGATCCTCCCATGGGAAACATTTTATAGCATCCCATCCACCTGAGTTTTTCTGTAAAAAAACAGGACTAATAGCCCTTATATGGGGTATGGCCTTTGTGGAGTCATTTACCTGCTCCACGTTTCCATGTCCACATTTATCATATGATACATAAACAATACCTCTTGAACTTGAATCTTTGCCTCGAGATCTGCTTCTGGAGGAACCCAGACTCTGGCCTTTTGGGAAGAAGACAAGACACATTCTGGCCACCTTGGCCTTTCTGATTAACAGAGGGAGACACTGGGGAGCCATGCAAGTGACATTTCATCTTCTAAGGTTAGTGACAAATGTAATCAGATGAGATAACAAGAAAGGGAAACTACTTCCAGTAATTAATACCGTTGGGTTAGAGATTGATGGTTTGGAAAATTAGTCCCAAGCCCCAGTCACCTGAGGAAGACGAGAGAGCCCTTGGATTTGTTCCCACCCTTGTGCGACCTCTCCATGGGATGAAGAGAAAGCCACTTGTTCATTTCCTGAAGACAAGAGCCACATCTTCCACTTCTTTTTTATCCCCTCGTTGGAAAACCATATCTTTTCATGTGTTGGTAATTGTTCTTAAGATTCTGAAGAGAAAGGTGACCTGAATCTTTTAAGAACAAAGCAGGCCCATCGATGAGGAACATTTTCGGTGGTTGGAAAGGTACACAGGAAAATCAGAAGATGTGCAATGAAAGTCATTGGTCGTCAGTGTTTTGACTCTGGAAGGAAGGAAAGCAGGGAACTTGCCAGGACATGGGGGAAGGATTCTACACTTTTCTTGAGGTTCCCAGGAAGTCAGTGCTGAGATGTCTGCAGGGAACTGGCATTCCATCATGGGATCGGTTGGAGGATTCTTCTATTCCAGATGCTTCCAGGAAGCTTCCTGTAGCACGGCTCTTCCTCTCTGGCCACAGTGCCCTCAGCCAGGGTTTCTGGCCTCCTGCATCTCACCCTCCCGCCTACACCTCGCCCCCCCCCCCCATGCCAGGGCTGGCCTCTCTCTTCTCCCCGTCCCTCCTCCCTCTCCAGCCCCACTGCCCTCCTCCCTCACCCTTTCTACCATGACTCTGCAGGGGGCTCTGCAGTCGCTCTGTCCTTGCTTATGTGGTTCCCTGTGCTTGGAATGCCCTTCCTCACTTTGCCTCCCTGGCTAAGCCCTACCTATTCTACAGGGCGGAACGTGAATGTTTCCTGCACGCAGCCACACGTAAATTAGAGCTCACGTCTCCATGCTTCTGCAGACTCTCGATACACCTCTCTTATTCCCTGTTACTTGGCATTGGGCCTTGTTTAATCGTCCACGTCTTCTGTTGGGATATGGCTCCCTGCAGGTGTCCCTATGTCAGACTCATTCTGATTCTCCGGAGGGCGCTCCGTGCCTGGTCCATGATGGACACCTAGTGTAGGTTTGTGGAAAATAATTAGATGGCCTTGAACTTTACTTTGTCATGTTCACATTTTCCTTCTTTTCACCTAGAGAGTAGGTGTGATTTATTTCAGATTCTTTTTTATAATCGTTATTATTTTCTGATTCTCCCAGCTGTCTGCCAGCCTGGGCATGTGATCGTGTGTGATAAGTGGCCATTGGGTAAGACAATGGATGGCATTCATTCTTCCAGCTCCAGAGCTCACCTCAGTGTCTTCTATCTCACAGGGATACACTGTCAGAGGATATTTTTATCAATCTGTCCTGTTTAGAAACCTGGGTCCTTGATCCAGGTCATTTCTAAGTCAAAAGTGATACAGTTTCCAGATCCCTGTGCTCAGAGAAAATCCCTAGCAGAGCTTCCTGCCTCCGGAGATGTGACATGTGCTTTTGCAGCACGTCTCCCACACCTGTGGGGTGACGAAAGGTAATTTAACACCTGTCCAGACCTCCCTTGAGGCTCTCCAAGTGGGTTAATGGGATGTCGGGCACAGCTTAAGAGCAGAGTCAGAGCCCACCAGCTTTACAAAGTAGAAGCACTTCCAGCACCAGGCCCTGCCCCACCACTCGCTTCCTATTCGCAGGGCAGCCTGCACTGGTCGCACTCCAGACCCAGACTTCTCTGGTAATCACATGCCTTCTTTCTAGTTCCCTTTGGGCTCTGTTGTGTAGGGCAGTGTTCAAGGGCGTGGTCATGGGTGGCTGTTCACCGGGTCTGTCTGCTGAGAGCGCTGGAATCCAAGATGCATTTGTCAGCGTGGTTTCTCAAACTTAGGCATCTGTTATAAAGGGGTATCCCAGATTTTGTAAAGTTTGTAAGGTGATTTATTAAGAAAGACAACCCTAAATGTAAAATAAAACATGTTTGATTTACCATTTACTTGCTCGACTATTATATTTGCAAGTAGCAGAATACACAGGTGGGTATGATGTTAGCTTCCTGTCTCTTCCCCTTTGGGGACCATGAGACCTCTTGAGCCAGACAGAGCTCTCAGTGCTTCAGTATTAACAGTTTGCTTGGTCTGGTGATTACACCTGCCATTCTCAATGAGCCCATTTCTAGGCATGAGCAAGAGGTGGTGATGATGCTGCCACTGGCCTCGGTACCTGTGTGTCTCTTACAGGTCGGGCGCCAGGTTGTGATCCTGCTGTCTACAGAGGTGTGCGTCTTACGTTCAGCCCTCTTTGTTATCTCCCTTCGATTGCTGAATCCATTATACACAGTAACATCTTTGACTAAGCAGGGCTGTTTGTACCAAAGAGACAAGCTGTAGTTTATGGACAATTTATGGGATTCTCAGGGGACAATTTTAATAGATTATTTTTGCCTTATGTGCTGAACTTTAGGCTCCAATTTCTGGGTCGGATGTAACTTTGCCAAAATGCTAATGCTAATGATGAGAATGATGTAAAAAATAGCCATCATTCATTATTCAGCTCAGCCACCATGATGGCTACGTTTCATAGACTCTTCATTTTCCCTTCCCCCAAATTCTGTACATCCCATGTTATGATATTTTATTGCAGTCTTTTACATGAGGTATACATTTCATGGAGTATATTTTGTTTACTCCTTTCACATATACGTTCTGGTGTAATCAGCGTCCTGATCATGACATAGGGCATTGCCATCCCCTCTGTGGCTTCTCCTACACCCCTTCCTGGCCAACAATGTTCTCCTGATGAGGTGCCCGTTATTCTGACTTCTTAGACTGTAATTTTTGGTGTTCTATTCTAGGACGTCATATAAATAGAATACTACAATATATACTTTTCAATGTCTGGCTTCTTTCTCACAACATAATGTTTTTTTAATTTTTATTTTATTTTTATCTTTTATTATTTTTTAAATAGTTGCTGTTCTTTTTCTTTAATTTTTTAAAAAATGTTTATTTACTTTTTGAGGGAGAGAGAGAGAGAGAGACAGAGTGTAAGCGAGGGAGAGGCAGAGAGAGAGGGAGAAAGAATCTGAAGCAGGCTCCAAGCTCCAAGCTGTCAGCACAGAGCCCCATGTGGGCTTGAACCCACAGAGTGCAAGATCATGATCTGAGCCAAAGTTGGAAGCTCAACCAACTGAGCCACCAAGGCACCCCCATAATGTTTTTTTTTTTAAGTTTATTTATTTTTGAGAGAAAGAGCATGAGCAGGGGAGGGGCAGAGAGGGAGAGAGAGGATCTCAAGCAGGCTCTGGGGCTCAATCCCATGAACTGTGGAGATCACGACCTGAGCCGAAATCAAGAGTTAGACACTGAACTAACTGAGCTACCCAGGTGCCCCACAACATGTTTTTGACATTGATTTCCTTTGTTGTGTTTAGTAATATTTCATTTCTTATTGTTGTGAATTATCCTGTTGTATGAACATATAACGCATATATATGCGCATATATATGTGTATACATATATACTGTGCATCGGATATTATTTCCATTTTATAAATGAGAAAATGGGAAGAAATGGGGTCAGGGCAGGGGGGCAAGTATGGATTTTAACTAAGCTTTGTCCTACTCCAAAGGCTATCTCTGTTTTCTAGTCCCAGAAGAGAAGCCTACGCAGGAGCAGATGAATGTATACAGACTGATACATGCACGTTGACTACAGGAGGCAATAATTGTACCTGTACCACCAAGTGCTCCCTTTCAGCCACTTTCTGGCAGAGGGAGTAAGCCTTGGAAATTCAGACACCTCTCAGCATAGTTGGCTAGGCGATCATAAAGCCTGAGTCTCCATTCCTTTATTCGGAGTCTTGATTCCTGAATTTAACAGAAGAGGTATTACTTTGATGTTCGCATCATGCCTTTGATCAAAAGCTTGCTGGCTCCCTTATGTCTCTTAGAACAAGACAGTAGTTCTATTGTGCTGGCGTGTGTTGTAACATTTTGGACAGCAGAAATGACATTTACATGAAACAGCCATCCTTGGAATGCATGAGATAAGACAATTTCAACAGCTCCTCGAAGAAGAGTCCCCAGCGTTGACTTTAAATCAAACAGAAGTAATAGCATGTCAGCCAGCTTCCCCTTCTCAACCTGGTGTTAATTAAAATCCTGATAACAGAACTCAGTCAACATCCATATGAGGAAGACCAAAGCACAGCTTAAAAATGTTCAGATGAAAGTACAGTTAATCAGAATTAAAACAAAAACACCCCCACACAGTCTTCTTTCTCATTTGGCTTCCACTGGATGAGATGATTAATAAGCAAAAGTAATTTCTAAGGACCGCCCCCCACCCCCGCTGTACTTTCCGAACTGAGCCATTTGAAATAATTGAACAATTACTTTGTGCAATGTTATCAAAGTTTATGAAATTGCTCCCGTCAGCTTTGTCCAATTACCAAATTCAGCTGATTTGCATATTGCAAAACAAAGTGGTGAAAGGGGTTCCCAAGGTAGAACCTGGTTATTTCAGAGCAGAGAGAAGTTGTAAAGTTCATTTGGTTTGAATCCTTTCCCCTTACAGATTAGGAAGCTGGGGCTCAGAAAGGAGGACTGACCTGACCAAGGTTCAACCAAACTACAGATAGGGCAGCACTGTGTCCCCTGCTCCCCAGAACCCCCCATCTGTCTGCAGCGCTCTAAATGGGCAAGTGCCACGTTAGCCCCTATGAGGCCAGAGTGCGTTTCCACATTCCTGCCTGTCTCAATTAGTTCCAATTTAGACATAACATCGAGCATGCACTTAAAATGCAAATCCGTTCCGACAGGACAGTAAGTAATACCGGCAGATTATTCCAGTGCAGTTTAGTAGCTCAAGGACCTTGGAATTTTGAAGTGACAGACTGAATGGCCCTGAATGAAGCACTGTTCTTTCTGTTGGGGGGTGAAAAACTTTCAGCACTTTGTATCCTGGTCTCAGGATCCTCTTTCTGGATCCTCTGGACCTTGTTTTTATTTTGAAACTTTTATTATGGGAAGTTACCAACAAATGCCAACATGAGACTCCTGTAATGCAGCCCACATATGTCCAGTGCGAGTTCATCAGGGACCGACACAGGGATTAGCCTCTTCGGTCTGCTGCCTCGTACTTCCTCATTCACTCAACCATTTTATTTATTTATTTATTTATTTATTTATTTATTTATTTATTTATTTATATTTTATTTATTTCTAGGAGAGAGAGAGAGACAGCGTGAGCAGGGGAGGGTCAGAGAGAGAGGGAGATACAGACTCTGAAATAGGCTCCAGGCTCTGAGCTGGCAGTCAGCACAGAGCCCTACGTGGGGCTCGAACCCACTACGGCGAGATCATGACCTAAGCGAAAGTCTGACGCTTAACCGACTAAGCCACACAGGCGCCCCATCACTCAACCATTTTAAAGCAGATGTAACGTTTTGTCCATAAATTCTTTGGTATGGACTTTGATTTTTTTTAAGGTCACTATATTTTATGTCAGTGAAATGTGTACTCTGTGAAACTTTGAAATAATGAGACATTAGGCAACCATTTAAAGGGTATTTTTGACATGGGAAAATATTCTTCATAATTTAAGAAAATGAAAATACCAACAGAACGTGGAGTATGTTTTTATTCTGTAATACACACACAGCACCTGAAGGGTTGCATATTATATTGTGGTTTCTTTTATTTATTTATTTATTTTTTATTATTTTAATATTTTTTATTTATTTCTAGGAGAGAGAGAGAGAGACAGCGTGAGCAGGGGAGGGTCAGAGAGAGAGGGAGTCACAGACTGAAACAGGCTCCAGGCTCTGAGCTGGCAGTCAGCACAGAGCCCGACGCGGGGCCCGAACCCACGAACCGCGAGATCATGACCTAAGCGAAAGTCAGACGCTTAACCGACTAAGCCACCCAGGTGCCCCTATATTGTTGTTTCTTATTGTTCTTTTTGCCTATCTTTTTTCCCCCTATTTTTTTCAATGAACATGCATAATCTGTGTAATAAAAAGAAAAGACCCTGAGGGTTGAAAGCCACTCATACAGGTGGTGTGAGAGAGAGGATAGGGATGCTGAATTCTCCTTCTAGCTTGTAGGCAGTTGTACTGCGCGGGAAATCTGGTCCCTGCCAGGTGCGTGTGGGTCTCCTTAATCAGATTCAGTGATAACAGGAGAGTGATGAAACACATGTTTCATGGAGCATCCACTCTAGACCAGGCATTTGCTACTTGCTGTGATTACAGTTATTTGACCAGAAAGGACACAAACATGTTACGCTGTCACTACTCAAAGTGTGGTCCATGGATCCGCGTCACCTGGGAGCTTGTTAGAAATTCGGACTCTCAGTTCCCACCCCAGACTTACTGAGTCAGAAACTGTAATAAGCCTTCTAGGTGATTCTGATGCACATTAAAGTCTCAGAGGCACTGGGCTAGAGCAGGACATCTTTGACGGCTGGGAATGTGGCTCATTCCCAGCCTTGCTCAGAGCATATTCAGAGAAGGGGATGGTGGCAGTGGTCAGGGTGAAAACTGCCACTTGATGTGGCTTCCTGCTGCAGCCTTGTGGATCAGGTAGAGTCTTTACACATTGTCTCTGCTGCTCCACAGCCTTTCTGACGCACCACTGCCAAGCAGGCATCTTCAGCACCCTGGCCAGGCATTCAAGGTGTAGTACAGAGTGCGCCTTTGCGATTGGCGTCTTTATTCTTCAGCACCCGAACATCCTCTCCACATTATGCCTTTATCCCCTCCCTTAGGAACTCTGAAAAGGTTGGCTCATGTTTTCCCTATTCCATAAAGCCCAGATGCCATGCTACCTCCTCCAGGAAGCCTTCCAAGAATATACCAGCCAGCAGAATTTCTTTCTTCTGCGCATTTTGGCAGGGCCTATTGTCTGTGCAGTTCACTAGTCCATTATGCTGTGAATAACCCAAACTCCCAAAGTCTCAACTTTCTCACCTGTAAAATGGAAATCGTAGTTCTTTCTTCACAGGGAATCTTGAGGATAAATTGAAAAGTATATATAAAGCACTTAGGGGAATGTCTGCATAGTATATTCTAGGAACTTTTCTGACCGTATTAATATCAGAAGAACGCTGAGCTTCATGATAATTCTATGAGGCAAGTACTATTATTCTCCTTATTTTACAGATGAGGAGACAGATGCAGAGAGGTCAACTGACTTGCCCAAGGCCACAGCAGTAAGTGATGAGGACACCAGAGGTAAGCTCAGGTATTTAACTTGTACTTACAGGTTCGTGTATGCATGTATGTGATAAGAACACTTAACATGAGATCTACCCTCAGTACATTTTTAAGTGTACAGTACAGTATTAACTATAGGCACAGTGTTGTATGGCAGGTCGCTAGGACTTATTCGTCTTATTTAACCAAAACCTTGTGCATGTTGAATAGCAACTCCGCACCCCTGTAATCCCCCCGCCCCTGGAAACCACCATTCTACCCTCTGCTTCTGTGAATTTGACTATGTTACATGCCATGTAAGTGGACTCACGCAGTATGTGTCCACCTGTGACTGGCTTATTTCACTTAGCACGATGTCCTTGGGGTTCATCTTTATTGTCACATACAGCAGGATTTCCTGTCTTCAAGGCTGAGTAGTATTCCCTTCTGTGTGTTTGGAACTTGGAACCCTTGAAGGCTGTTGGTTGAAGTGTGAAATGGTGCAGACACTATGGGAAACAGTATGGAGTTTCCTCAAAAAGTTAAAAATAGAAATACCATACGATCTAGCAGTCTTGCTTCTGGGTATTTAACTAAAAGAACTGAAGTCAGGGTCTCAAAGAGGTATTTGCACTCCTCTGTCCATCGCAACATTATTCACACGAGATGTAGAAACAACTCAACTGTCTCTCCATGGAGGAATGGATGAATACAGGAGTGGACAAGTGAAAGCCTACATTTGGTGGTCCCTTAGCAGTGGGACAGTAATGTGGTTATTTCTTTCCTCCTTTTCCCATTTGCCGGTGCCCAGCCCAGTTATGGGGTTCTATGAATCAACACATGCTGGTTCTATATTTTTTCTGTTAGCAAGCTTGCCCTTAGGTGCTGTGGTTTGGCTGGGACAGGGGCACCCTTTTCACCCCCACTGGCTGGCTTGGAACAAAGATGCACCCTGGTTTTCTGTGAGGCATTGCAGCCTTCTTCATGCAAAGACAGTAGCAGACAGATGGTCCAAGCATCTTCCCGCCCTCCCAGGGCCCTGGCGCTTCTCTGAGGTCACTGTACCTGGATAGCCCGTGGACATAAAGAAAGAACTCTGGGTTGGGAGCTGGGAGACCTAGGTAAGAGTGCCTGCTCCTTGATGTACATGTTATGTGCATGTCATTCAGTCTCTCTGAGCCTCACTTCCCTTGTCTGTAAAATGGGGACCCTAATATCAACCTCATAGGGTTGTTCTGGGAGGTGAATGGGAGGAGGGAGAGGAGGACCTTCCAGCCTACTGATGTCCCAAGCATTAGCGACTAGAAGATGAGGACATCAAATGCAGGGACCATATGCAGTCACTGAACATAACACTGTGCGCTCTTTCTTTTACCTGAAATTAGATCCCAAGTCGAGTTCAAATTACTTGTCTCCATAATTATTTTAAATAACTGCATACTACATCGTTGGGCTGATGTACTTCAATTACTAGAGCCATTTCTATTAGGAAATGATATACTGAACATGCTTACGCATCTTTGCTCCTCTGACTTACAACTTTGGATAAATTTCTACCATAGTAATTGTCAGGGGAATGGGGAATATATGCACACTGTCCCGATTCTTCGAGTGCATTTTCATACTGCTCTCTTGTAACGTTGTGCAGTGTTTACCATAACTCCACTAGCACTGGGTTTTTCCATTTAAAGTTTAAAAACAACGCATACCTCGGTAGGCAAAACCCCATGGCTCAGCCAGGTACCTTTCACATTCTGCCAGTATTGCGCGGATACATCAAATTGTAGGCAGTTTCGTTTTCAGTCTTCCGCCCAGCCCCCCGCCCCACCCAGATGTGAGCCGCATGAAGACAGTTGATGGTCATCTGTCACTGCTGGAACATAGTAGGTTTGCAATAATTGCTTGTTGGAATCATCTCTTTTAACCTTGCTAAACACAGTAGTCACCTTACAGTGTTGGAAATAAAATGTAGATTTGGTTTTGCCCTGGGATGGTGAGTGTTGGATTTGAACCAAGACTATGTTGGGTTCTGTAGAATTCTAGGAAGTGGCATCTCGGGTTTGTCAGAGTACAGCTCTCTTCCTATAGGAGGGGCAGGCGAAGCCTCTCAAGCTGAGGCTTTGCAGAGGGAATTTGGGCCCATAGCCCAGCAAACTGATTACAGATAAGATAGGTCCCTTCAAGGGGCACCTGGGTGGCTCAGTTGGTTGAGTGTCTGATTCTTGATCTCACATCAGATCTTGATCTCAGGGTCATGAGTTCAAGCCTTGAGTTGGGCTCTACGCCGGGCATGAAATCTACTTAAAAAAAAAATAGTTCCCATCGAACGCACACAGATGCGAGTTGGGAGGTGTTGGCTACACGTACACTCCACCTGGCTTAGTCCATTGCAGTCCCTGGTCTAAGGAGACAATGGCTGAAAATACAACCTGGATATTATTGCAGCAAGGGAGGCTGTTTTCAAAGGAGGGTTTTTGGAAATTCATTTGAAGGTGAAAACCAGACTAAGATATGTACTCTGTTGATGGGGAAGGTGTGTGTAAGTGATACAGGTGCCATGGCTCTAGGAGGGCGACAGAGGAGCTCAGGAGGCTGGCAGGGAGGTGGAGGCTGGTGGGAGGATGGGTCAGTCAGGGCTCTGCTGGAGAATATTCTGAAATGACAAAGGAGAGATTATTGGGAAGTCACAGGGAAAGAAAAACAATAAAGGTCGGGAAGACCAGCTGCTGAACTCCAGGAAACGGGAGGGGAGGAGGGTGCTTAAGGCACATCTCCTGCTGGGTGGGAAGTGGGGTAGGTCTCCTGTTGGAACATCTCATCTGAGGTCACCCCTGGGGCACTGTGCAGAGGCCGAGGTGGCCTGGCAGAGGGTTGGGGCAGTGCTTCCTAGTACCGTCCATTGCCTTAGCCATTACTAGCTCTCATGGCCGTCTCCCATCCTTCAGCCCAAAGCCCCAGGCTCTTCGTATACCAGTTGGACTTCTGCCGAGAACTCCTAAGCAGTTGCTGCCCCTCTTCCTCCCTCCCCAATACTCCATCTTTCCAGCCGCTGCCCAGGCGAGTGGCCTTTCAAAGAAGTTCCTTGGACTTCATCCTTTCTCCATTGGAACACCTCCAGTTTTTCCCCATCCCTTCCAGGAAGTCTCTTTGGTGTGGCCTTCAAGGCCTTCCACAGCTGTTCTTTAGACACCTTGCTTTTTCTCACCCACAGCCCCATTGCTCCGCTGCCGCTTCCTTCCCTCCAGGCTCTCGTGAGGGTTTGCTTTTATCAGATTTATACGCTTTTGTAGAAGTGAGTCTATCATTCTGGAATCCCCCTCCCCCCCCACCTCCTCCCTCCCCCGCTCGCCACCTACCTGGAAAATTCCCACCCATCCATCAAGGCCTGGTTCAAATGCCCCCTGCTTTAAGGAACACTTCTTTGTTCCTATTTTAATAAGAATGGAAACAGTTATCTAAAGAGATGAAGCTCTAACTGCCAGTGGGATAAAAGTTTGGAGAGAACTTTGTTGAAGGCAGATAAAAAACCCCCCGAAGTGGACATAGATGTCCATTATGTGCTAGGCAATTCAGAGACCTGATAAAATTTGGACATTTCAAGGACACTAAGATGTAGAGGAAATTGTGGGCCCAGAGTGGTAAAGTGACTTGACTGAGGTCACCCAGCTAGCACAGGGCAGAGCCAGGACTGGAGCAACATCTTCCTGACTCCGAGGCACGTGGACATCGGACAGCATCCTCAGCCCTGGAATTATGGTATGGAGGCACTGTTTGTTCCTCCAGTGAGGATGGTCCTGTGTGTCTACGGGCTGGGAAAGAGAAGCCTGAGCCTCTAAAAAGTCCTGATCACCCACAGTCTTGCAAGAAGCTGTTAGTCTACTGACAAGGCAGAGCTGTTAGAGCAAAACTTTCCTACCTTTTGGGTTGGGAGATGACATGTTTCTAGGTCAGATGTCAGGTAGCCCAGAAGCTTCTGACATCGGAACCATGTGGCTGCTGAGCACTCTGAGCCCAGGAATGAAAGAGCATGTCCCCTCCTTGCAGGCTGTCACACTTCCTCTCCTCTTCTTGCCTGGATGGCTCTCACCTCTTCTTCAGGCATGAGCTTGGATGTTACTTCCTTGGGGAAGACTTTTGTGACCTTGGACCCCCCTCGTGCACCCTGTTGGTCTCCTCCATGGCAGAATTGGGAGTTACATTTCAAAGTGAATTGGAGGAGTGCTCCATTTAATCCTGGTCCTTCTGCTGCGCAGTGCTGCTATTTTGAGTTTTACCAGTAGCCCCTCCTCCGTGCCTTGCACAAGACAGTCAGCACATTTTCTGGACTCGATGTCTATGACAGAACCAAGCTGTGTTTGGCCCCATCCTTTGGGGATATGTAGTAGATACTCAGTGCCTTCCCACGGAGTGAAAATGGCAGAGTGTGTGGGTCTGCTGGGCTCTGCCACCATGGGGCAGAATCGGGAGAGCTGTGGAAAGTCCATTCCTGGGATGCTGGTGTCCTGGGGGGCGGGGGTGTGTGTGAGGGCACCTGTTTCCTCTTGAGAAGGTCCTATAAAAAGAGGAGCCAAGAAAAGGAGGGGCTGTAGGGGAAGATGTGTAGACCTAGGCCCTGGACTCTGATGCTTACTTGGACCTTTCAGCCTCTCTCTTCCACTGAAAAAGAGGCATTTGGACAAAACAACACTTAAAGCTCTTTTTCACATCTATGGTTGGTGGTCAGGTTGGCAGAATGTGGTTAAAAAAAATATTCTTGCTCTAACCCATCTGATTTCTTCTGTTCTACATAAAGCCAGGTGAGATGACCAGTCATTTTCTTCCTCAGAGTTAGATTCTTCAACTTTGAAACGAGGTGGATGGCTTAGTGTGGAAAAAAGCATCTCCAGTGGGAATGAGAAGTCTTTGGTTTCTGTCCTGGCTCTACTGCAACCTGCTGTGTGACCATGGGTTAAATACCTTCCCTCTCTGAGTTTTAGGAACACCATTTCCAGTGAAGAGGAAGTAGATACTTGAAAGGGCTCGTTCAGCTACACTAGTGTTTGATTTTCGATGGCATATAGAGATTCTACCATGACACAGCCAAACACAAATAAACTCTGCAAAGGCAGACTTGTGAGAAGAGAGACCTGTGCCTGATTGTGCCCATTCGGGATGGCTGGGTCTGGACTGGAATCATTCAGGCTCTGCCCAAACATGGCTTGGTTCTCTTACAACATCTGCAGAGAGATCTTGTCTTCAGACTTAGTGAAGGCTTTGACATGATATGTTGAGGGCACCCAAGTCCACACAGGCATGAGAACCGGATACAAAATGGAGTGTGAAGAACCCATTCCTTCTCACCAAGGATCTGAGAGACCCATAAATGTGTACAACGGGGTAGAGAAAGAAGTGATCACTGAGACAGCATTCCTCTTCTTTCAGCTTCCACAGATTTCCTTCTTTATGTTCAACACAGTTCTTGGCACGCTTAAATCACTTATTTATTCTGCACACATTTGTTAAGCATCTACTGTGTTTGCCAGGCACTGTTTAGGCTGTAAGGCTGCAGCAGAGAACAAAGCAGACAGAGATATCTGCCTTGCAGACCTTGCTTGCTCACAGGGGAGAGACTGAAAGGAAGCTAGTAGATGGATCTATAAGCTGATGAGTGGTGATAGGTGCCATGGAGGACAGTACAACAGAGGGGACAGCAGAAGTGTCCATGGGAGCACCTGTGGGGGGTGGCCGGGCAGGTGGGCTGAATGAAGCCAAGACCTGGGCATGTATCTGGAAGGGACATCTGTCTGCCTCTGGTTTTAAGGGGCCCCGGCTTTCAAGTTGCTAATCTCTGGGTCTCAAGTGCTCAAGAAGCCATCAGCACTGGGGGCTCCATCCTTTGTGTCCCTCTACTATCAAAATGCAGTGTGGCAGCCTTCTGCGTCTCTCCGTTCGGATCCTGGTTGTTTTCTTTGAGGATTGTGGTTGGCCTGACAGGTGTCCTCTCTTGGCCTGGAGGGAATGGCCACATGTTGTTTATAGTCTGGGTTGAAGCAGATTCTCCTTGGGGCAGAGACGTTGGATGCCACGACGGCCTTGAGCAGCACCATCTTACTCTCCCCAGGAGCAGTGTGGTTGAACTTGATGGCTGGTCTCTTCATGCCCAAAGTCATCAGGGTTTCAAAGTGATTTTTCAGAGTTAACTTATTAACAATCATTAAATGATTAATTTTTTTGTTTTTTTTTTTTTTGGGGGGGGTGGGATTCAATGCCTGACAAAATGGCCAGCGTGGAGTTACTGAGGCAGGAGACTTCGGCACATGAATGAGGACTTCTCTAGTCTGCACACCTGGTCGCTAAGAAGGGGACACCCCAAATCATGGCGGGAATGCTCATCAGGAGAGGCAGAATCACAAGTACTAGATATTTGGCTCTCGTGTTTGTCAGTGATTCATGAAGTGATTATCAACATTTGAAACCACTTCATGAATCAACCAAGAGCTGGAAAAGATTTAACCATAATGAGCTCATTTCCATAGAAATAGGACCAGACCCACTGGTGGGTCAAATAGTTGCTGTGGCTTAGGCTTCACGCCCTCACATCCTGCCACCTCCTCATTTCTGACAGGCTCATTTCAGGCCTCATTATCTTTCATCACTTTGCTCCCTAACCAACAGCAGCCACATCCAGGAACCTTGCAAATGGTGGAATTAGTCTGTCTTTGTTCAGCTTGGAGGTGGGCATCTCTTGGGGTCTGCTATGGGCTGAACTGTGTCCCCTTCCATATACAGCTCATCTGTTAAAGTCCTAACCCCTGGTAACTGAGAGTGTGCTGTATTTGAGATGGGGTCTCTTAAGACGTAATTAAGGTAAAACAAAGCCATCTGGGTAGCCCTAATCCAATATGATTGGTGTCCTTAGAAGAAGAGGGTGTTAGGACACAGACACACTGAGAGGAAAGACCATGTGAAGACACAGAGAAAGGTCTCAGAAGAAATCAACTCTACCAACACTTTGATCTCGGACTTTTTATGTCCAGAACTGTGAGAAAATATGTTTCTGTTGTTTAAGCTTCTTAGTTGTGCTTTGTTATGGCAGCGGTAGCAGAGCAACACGTGGTTCTCAAGTGCACATTTCTCTCTTGCAGCTTTTGCACATCCAGACCTTATCCGTGGGGTTACATTTGGCAAGGCACCTTCCCAGGGGGGCGCTGGATTCTTTCTCCTAAAGGCCTATTATGTCTGTTGTCAGGGGCCACCTTCCATATGGGCCAGTTTACACATTGTCTTAGCTTGCTTCTTCCAAATAGGGGATCCCAAGTCAAAGACAGGGTACACGAGGTTCCTCGGGACTATGATCCCCAAGAAGCCATGTGAGGGGTGGGGGAGGTGAGACAAGGAGAAGAGCACAGCTGATAAGCAGGGTGATAACAAGTGCCTTACAGCTGAGGCTGTTCCCAATGGGGACCCAACACAGAGTATGTGGAATATGCCTGGATTCTCCCCTAAGGGGCAAGGAAGCCAAGGCATTTATGCACCAACTCCCGTGCCCCATTGGCTGAGGGTCTTGTTGGAGGCAATGGCTCCTCTGCCCTGTGACCTCTCATGGGCCACGCATGCTCTTACAGCCAGCGAAGACCCTTGGGCAGAGGCAGGAAGATGTTGGTGTATATGGGCATATCGGCCAGTGACCTCTAGGGTGGGCTCTGGGGTGGCACCCATCTTGCCACCTACCCCAGGTCCCTTCCTCTCCAGACTGCTCCCTCCATGGGCTCCAGCATTTCTGCACCAAGCCCACCCAAAATGCAAAGCACTTTCCCTCTCTTCTCTGGCTGAGTTTTCAACTCCTTTCCAAGAGGCATTTGCTTCGCTAATACCCAGCACCTGTTTCAGACGTGACGCTTCAAAAGAGCCACTTCTGTTTCTTCAGTCTCACCACTCAGCTAGATGAAAGGCAGAGTCTCGCACAAACCAGGATGAAAGGATGCTTCGGCTAGTTTTCCTTTCTATGGAAAGGAGGGTTTCATCCAGCAGATCTCTGCATCCCATTGCTTTAGTGAATCCTGGGTTAGCCGGGCAGCGCAGCAGCAGGGTGGAGAAGTATTTCTGGAGCAATAGCCATCATTTCTAATGGCCACGTTTGAAAGTGGCGCCCTTCTGGGTTCTATTCCGCTGATCCCTTTAAAAGAGATTGTGATATAATTTCAAGAAGATGGTGCTCCCTGAATGGTTCAATAAGTGTTTTGATATGGCCTCTGAACTTCCAGATTTGGGGGCTGAGGGAAGTATTCCGAAAGCCATTTGTGTCAGGTATTAAGTCCTTTCAGTCTTCAACATGTCAAAAATGATGGTCAAGGTTCTGATGGGGAGGACCAGCCTTCAGGGGCCCTGTTTAGGGGACTGCTGGATGGTGGGGAAGAGAGACTTGTGGTTGGGAGCCAAATATCAAGAAAAGAAAAGCAAACTCTGACCACTAGGAGGTTGAACAGGCTCTCCAAGGAGAGTCTCTGTTGGACCCTTAATTCGGGTTTCCCTAAATCAGAGATGGAGACAAGAATCTGGGTGCAGGTGGTTTCTGTGGAAGGTGATTCTAAGAAGTATGGTGAGAAAGCAAGACAGGGAAGGAGGGAGGAAAGCCAGTAAAAGGTGCATGAATGCACAGGTTATTGGTGAGGGTGTTGGGCCCAGTCCCACTGGGGACTTTATCAAGAGCAATGTAGAACACACTTCAGAATTGTCCTACAGAGGATGGGGTGGCTGAGAATTTATACAACCACTCTTGTGCCCCAGTAGTTGACGTGTGTCCCTGGGGCATTGGCTCTCCTTCACCTCTCATTGCCTGTAGGAGAGCTAAGTCCCACTTGATGTGGGACGGTGGTCCTTGTAGGGAACTGTCCACTGCTACTGTGCTGAACGAGGGAGCTGAGCAGATGGGATATAGCACATCACACGCCGCTGCTACAGACTTTTAGTGTGGAGAATTAGAGTTCATTCATGCTTCTCATCCGTCACGCACATATTTGAGTGTCTACATTGTGCCATCAATGCTAAAAGTTGGGGAGAGAGTGGTGAATTCTATACTCCTGTCTCTCTGGCTGCTCAGAGTTAGAGGGGAAGGCAAAGAAACGCACATAACTTCAAAGAGCCTAGCACCACAAGCCCCTCTCCTGTGGGGAGGGAATGCGGCTGGTGAGGTCAGGCCACGGGGCCCCCTGTCATCACCATGTACACTTGGAAAACTGATCTAGAGATGATTCTCTGGACAGGGCTCTGTTGTCTTATCTTGGCATATGAAGGATGGTGTATACATGGATGAGACAAGTCTTCCCACTTGTGAGATTATTTACCCATTGGCAATGAATTCCTCTGCACCAGCTCCCAGAGTATGGGTTTATTGCATCTCAATGGACTTATTACTCCTCAAGGAAGGCTGTTAGCCCTGAGGGAAGACTTCCTTGCACGTCAAGCTGTTCACACTCACATGTGCACTCAACAAAGCCCTGAGGGTTTGACAAGTGAAGAGCAGGGAACTGTGTGTGTGTGTGGGAGGGGGTGGGGATGTGGTAAGTCACACTTGAGTAACTGGACAGGTGTTGGGTGCCATCCATGGAGCTCAAGAAGTCGGGCAGAGAGGCTGGCTCTGGGGTCAGGAGCTCAGCTCTGACCTGCTCCGGCCAGGCTGCTGGGGTCTAGTACAACTGCCCATCTTCTTTGTCCCATGTCTGCCTGGCCCTGCTCGAGTCTCCTTCATTCAGACCTGGCAGCTCTCTCCCCCAGAACTGCCATTAACCGCAGCTTCCCGCCCTGCACTGATAATTCTGTCTGGTTCCTAGTGAGGCTGGGGGATGCTGTGGAAGGGGCATCTGATCTGGAATCAGAAAAAGCTAGAGTCAAAGCCTGGCTCTCTCATTCAAGCATTCAGTCACTGGCTCCATTTCTTCTCTTCCTCCTGGTCTCTCCTAAAGAGTCACCTCCTCAGAGAGGCCTTCTCTGATACCCTAATTAAAATAGAACCTACCCCATCACTCTTGCCTTGTTTTAAGATTATTTTAAATGTTTTAAAAAATGTTTCTTTACTTTTGAGAGAGAGAGAGAGAGACAGAGAGCAAGGGGGAGAGGAGCAGAGAGAGAGGGAGACACAGAATCTCAACCAGGCTCCAGGCTCTTGAATTGTCAGCACAAAGCCTGACATGGGGCTCAAACTCACAAACCATGAGATCATGACCTGAGCTGAAGTTGGACACTCAACTGACTGAGCCACCCAGGTGCCCTGCCACCTGACATTTAAATGTCTGTATTTATTTGTTTATTGTATATATGTGTCCCACCAGGTCGTGGCCCTAATGATGACAGAAGCCTCACTCTTATTCATATCTTATTCACTGCTGTACCCCTCAGTGCACAATGCAGTGCCCGGCACATAGTAGGCTCTTGATAAATACTTTTTGAATGAATGAGTGAAATAAATCAACCTCTCAACGTTATGGATGTGAAGAGGCCAAGCATTTGCCCCAAGATACAAAGGAGTTACTTGTCTCCAGCTCAAGAACCCATCCCACCAGCAATAATAAGACCAATCCCCTTCTAGCTTTTGTTTGACACAGAAAAAGGCTTCACACGAAACACACACCAAACATTCATTTGATCAGCTGGACTTACTACACCAGTGTGTCTAAGGTAATATTTTGTTGGATTTCGCCCTGCATTTGAAAGCAAAACAGTTCGCATTTGAAAATCTCATTACCAGCATCTTTCCTCCAAATCCATTAACAGCGTGAGTGTTTCTGGCAACCGAGATCACCTCGGATTATAGTATGAAATGCAGCTCTGGGGAAAACTGTATGTTTCAAGATGTTTGTACCATTCAATTGTCAAATATTCACACGGTTATGATTCTCAAAGAAAGCACACAATGTAGGGAAATTGGTAACAAAATAAAAGCTCTGGGATGTATTGAGAGAAGGCGACCAAAGGATTCCTCCCTGACATACCTAATCCCAGGGATGGGAAATTAAAAACCACCCCAGAATATCAATGCTTCACACAGAGGAGGGCTTGCTTTTCTCGAGTGAGTTCCAGGTCCCATCTTGCATAGCAATCACGGACTTCTCTACCGGACCTCAAGTCTCCCTAGGACATCCTCTGTCCCTTCTCACAAACAGGGCCCTCCTCTTATCCCAGCCAGACTCTCTGCACCATCTAAACCCTAGTCACAGATGCCCGAATCCACATGGCCATCTTTCTAAACTTGGATGACAACACAGACCACTAGTGCTGGAGAGGTTCTGTACTATGGAAAATGAAAAAAAAAAAAAAAGAAAAAAAAGAAAAAGGTAGGGTTGGGGTTCTGTAGTTAAATAGGTTTGGGAACTGCAGCATCCACTACCTCCCTCTTCCTCTGTGTGAGCTTCCCAGTTGACAAAGACATGTTTAGGACTCAGATGTCCTATGGTCAAGAGACCTGCATAGTCCAAAATTAGCTGACCATGCAGCCTTTTATTTGACCATATAAATTACTCAAATTCTATGGAAAATTAGTGCACAGATTGAAGTCTTCCCCCTTTCAATGGATAAGGGAACAAAGAGGAAAGAAGTACTCAAAGTGCTTGATCACTTGGCTCGTTAATGGCAGAGCCAGGAAGGACTGGATACTGGGGACCATGGCGCTCACTCCTGGTCTCTGCCACTGTCCTCCCTTGATTCACTTCATTTCAGTAAAATTCCACCCCCATCCACCCCATGCTGCCGTGCTCCATGCCATCCCAGCCCATCCTATTCCATCCCAGCCCATCCTATTCCATCCCATCCCATGAGTATTTCTTGACCACCTGTCACACTCAGGAGCTGCACCGAGTGCTGCGGCGGCACAGGCAAACCGGACAGACATAAGACTTAGAGATACAGAATAGGGAGGACTTTGCCCTCCCACAGCTGAGCCTAATTTATAGTTCTCATCATTTTCTTCTTCTCTCCCTGTCTCCTCTCCCTCCCTCCTCTCCCTCACTCCAGATCATCCTTCACACTGAGCAAGATAAATGGCCCTCCAACTTGTCTTAATTGTATCACTCCCTGGGTGAGGACCCTAAATGATTTCTTTTTGTCTCAGAACAGGTATATTCTGCGGGACTGTGAGCTCCACGATGGTAGGGCCTGTGCTGGTCTCATTCTGTGCTGAGCAGACACCTGACTCGTAGTAGATGCTCAGTATGTACCCATCCCATGGCTGAAGGCTTGTCTGTTTGTAAGACATCCTCAGCCCTTACACTCCTAACTTCTCTGCTCAGCCTGAAAACTTCCTTCCAGGCCAGGTGGTGGCCTTTGTGGGCTCCACAGAACCCTGCACTTCTTTCCTTGTGATTTTCCTTGAGCTGATTCCCCAGCAAGGAAATGCAAGCATTCAACACTCCCATGTTGATTCAGATCTCATATCTAGCTCAACTTCTTACTACTTTTAGGAAGACTTGACTGAAATCCCTTTTCCTCCCTCTTTCCCTCCCTTCCTCCAGTCCTTCCTTCCTTTTCTCCTTCCTTCCCTCCTTCCCCACCTCCCCGTTTATGCCAGGTCCTGCGAATACAAATATGAATCATGAGTAACCCCTGTCTTTGAGGATCTCATGGTCCGGTGGAGAAGACAGGCAAGTAAATAATTACAATTCAATGTAATTTTGCCATGGCAGAGGTATGCACAGCCTGCCAAGGTCTACCGATAGTCAACTCATGTTGGCCAGGAGAGGCCTCTAGAAGGAAATTTACGAGGTGATTCTTGAAGCAAAAGATGACGTAAGACAGGAGAAAACTTGCTGGGGTTGGCACAGAGGAAAGGAGTGTCAGACACGAGTAACGTCTGCAAACTGAGGATTTCATGTCTTTTAAATCCCCCAGCTCTGGGGGCGCCTTGGTGGCTTAGTCAGTTAAGCATCTGATTCTTGGTTTGGGTTCAGGTCATGATCACACTGTTCATGGGATTGAGCCCCATGTCAGGCTCTGTGCTGACAGCATGGGGCCTGCTTGGGATTCTACCTCAGCCTCCCTCTCTCTCTCAAAATAAATAAACATCTAAAAAATAAATATCCCCCAGCTATGAAGGGGGACCTTATCATCACTAAATATTATTTGGGTCAGACCTCAGATCAAGTGCCAGCTCTGTGACTCACCCTTAGGTACGTCACTAAGCATCAGTGCACAACTTGTGAAATTAGGGCCATGCCCATCACAGAGACTCTTCCGTAAATACATGTGCAACGAATGAATGAATCCCGAGATAACAGTGTTTTCTGTTAAAAGCGTTCAAAGTGATGAAGTTGTTTGTCATGTTAATCCTCCATCTTGCTGTTTTGTTTTTTTCTTCTTCCCTAAGAGATGTAGAGTGAGGGCAGGACATTGGCTAAAACCTGAGAGGAACTGTGGCTCATCTGGTCCCTCCCAAGAAGATTCGCTAACTTCTGTTAGTTCCTCTTTCTCACCCGAACTTCAGCCTTGACCTTTCCAGTTAAATGTAGATCATGAGCTAAGTGGAGCCTACCGGTCACCTCCTCCACCCTCACGTTTTTCTGAGGAGGATGTACTCCGTGCAGCAACACACGTGTGGGCTTTTTTAAAATTGCTAGGTGATCAGATTTTACCGAATCTGACTCTTTCTTCATTCTCTTGACCTCTTGCCCTGCATTAAAACAAAATCTTTCTGAGGCACGGTCGCCTGTCAGTGGCCGG
Organism: Proteles cristata cristata; assembly: GCA_017311185.1. Taxonomy (NCBI): domain Eukaryota; kingdom Metazoa; phylum Chordata; class Mammalia; order Carnivora; family Hyaenidae; genus Proteles; species Proteles cristata. The sequence goes on along the minus strand of JAESUZ010001551.1, from coordinate 1,543,870 downwards.
CTACTCCTCTGCGTGCTATCATTTTCTCCCCTAATGAGTTTCTCCCGTGAGCTCTGCGGCCCTGGTAGCCACCGGAGCAGAACCATATTTGAGGCACTGCCTTCGCCTCAGCAGAAGCTGGGAGGGCACGGGTGGCAGAGGCCGATCAGTGTTTTACGGTAAACAGCTGTGCTGATCACTGTGGCCCGAGTCTCACCTAAAGCATCGCATTTTATCCTAAGGGTGACTCTGGATGTTAAAGAAATTCAAAGTTCAGTCTTCACTGCAGGCCCATTAAATCAGAATCTCAGGGGTGGGGCCTAGACCCTAGATATTGGTGTTTTTAAAAAGTGCCCCAAGCCATTCTTTTTTATTTTTTTTAAATTTTTTTTAATTTTAATTTTAATTTTAATTTTTTTCTAATATTTTTATTTATTTCCAGGAGAGAGAAAGACAGCGTGAGCAGGGGAGGGTCAGAGAGAGAGGGAGACACAGACTCTGAAATAGGCTCCAGACTCTGAGCTGTCAGTGAGCACAGAGCCCGACGCGGGGCTCGAACCCACGAACCGCGAGATCATGACCTAAGCGAAAGTTGGACGCTTAACCGACTAAGCCACCCAGGCGCCCCATTCTTTTTTTTTTTTTTTAATAAAATTTTTTAAGTAATTATTTTGAGAGAGCACAAGTGGGGGAGGTGCGAGAGAGAGGGAGAGAGAGAGAGAGAGAGAATCTAAAGCTGGGTCTGTGCTGTCAGCACAGAGCCCGATGTGGGGCTCAAACTCACAGACCATGAGATTGTGACCTGAGCTGAAATTAGGAGTCAGACATGTAACCTACTGTGCCACCCAGGCACCCCTAAGAAGTGCTCCAAGCCATTCTAATATGCAGACAACATTTTAAGTCACTGCCTTACACCTGGCTGCCTCTCCGAAAGCATGTTTCAGAGAACGTTAGGAGCCATTAATACAAATACTAATTTGAGGATGGATGGGGTACTTGGAGTGAGGCCATCGGTTGTGGTCATAACTTTGTTCAAGAACAAATACGTTCTCTAGAGAATAATCTAGTCAGTCAAAAATACTCTCTGAGCCTCTTGCCCATATGTCAGGAGCATGAAATGGTAACAGAAGCAATACCCAGGGGACATTGCATATGGTGGCACGGGAGGGAAGCCTAACAGGAGCAGCTTTCCCACATCAGGGAGAGTTTCTCCTGTGGTGCACATCCTGAGTGTTGTGTTCCCTGGTGACCCAAAGTCAGCATGGGCTCTGAAAATCTGCACTTAAGGTCCACCACTGCAGAGGGTCACAGGCAGAAAATTCAATCCGGGAAGACGTTGTGTCCTGTATTGAAATAAACAGAATGACCTTCTTATAAGAAGTAATTGGCCTATTATGCACTCCTATGAGACACGGACAGTCTTGACTTTGAGGATCATTTCCCTGAGCCACACATGCCTGAGTGTTCTACTAGTTCTTTGGTAGTGGAGGAATTGGAATTAATAGCAGAAATGTACGATGGTGACGGTGGCTATTAGTTGTAGTTTGGTTGATGCATATTTGTTTACATAAATCATAGATGAAACTATTTTAATGGTTTCCACATTGTGGATTCAGCCATTTCCTGTCATTATGTTATTGAAGGAATTCCTCCAGGTTTGTAAAGATGAATATTTAAGTAGTAAGCCCAGCTAAATATGCGTTCAAGTTTTCAGTGGGAAAACTAGGCAACCAGGGCCATTTTCCAGAATACAGGAGAGATATGTTTAGATTCTTTTGTGGAGAACCCCTAAAATAAGTATGCCCTAATCTGGCAGCCTTTAGGGTGGAAAAACCAGCATGTCAAAGTCCATTATTAAATCACAATAGAATTAACAGGCCAGACATACAAATTGGTCCCAGAGAAATGTAAAAATACCCTTTATTTCTTCTTGGAGGCATTTCAACCATCATGGAGTGGTTAAGAGCATGGACACCGGAGGCAGGTTTCTAAGGTTTGAATTCCAGCTCCCCCACTTACTTCCTGGCTGACCTTGGTCTAGTCACTTAACTTGTCTCTGCCGCATATTTGTGTTTACTGAAATAGAGACGACAGCTGTACCTACAACCAGATTGTTGCTCTGAAGATTAGCTCCGTTAATATTTATAAAACACATAGAATGGTGCCCGGCACATAATAAATGCTATATATGTGTTTGCTAAATAAAAACAAATGAAAATTCCTCTGGTATATCTCAAATTTCAATGTGCATATGAATCACATGGGGACCTGCGGAAAGGCAGACTCTACCTCAGTAGGTCTGGGGCGAGACCCAAGCTTCTGTGTGTCTGAGCAGCTCCTGGGTAGTGCTAATGCTGCTGACTCATTGCCCGCTTTGGGTACTGAAGGGTCTATACCCTTCTGCTGGAACGAGTGTGCAAAGGATTTAGGAGTTATTCATCTGCTTTATTCAACTTGCCTCAGCTCCGAAACAGCTGTGAGTGTTTGAAGGCAAACTCGGGACCAACCTCTTGCAGTTGGTATGAGACTCTTTAGGCCCTAAGGCTTGCTTAATGCTCTTCTGAAGTCCCTTACCGGCTCCTGCTGGTTACGTCACAACCCAGGTGCTGCCAGTCATCAATGGCATCCAATCAACTCGCATCTCTGATTCTGAATAAGAGCGTGGGGTGAGGGGTGGGGATTTAGGACTGACTAATGGAGCGCCTTACAGACTCGTCAGTCTCTCCCGCTGCAGGTATGGGCCTCTCTAGGATACATTTTTCCCCAGTTATTTTGCAAAAATGGTGTGTCTCATCATTGGCCTTGCTGCTAAAGCAAATGCTCCTTTTACGATGCTCCTCTGATAATATCCAAGCCTTCGGGGCGGTGGCTGGGGGGAAGGGTGAAGCCCCTGCTCTCACCACTGAGAAAGTATTCACTCCCTGTTTCTGGACTAAACATGACTGATGTCACAGTTATTTTTATTTTTTAAAAATGTTTTTATTTATTTTTGAGAGAGAGAAAGAGGCAGTGTGGGGAGGGGGAGAGAGAGAGAGAGAGAAAAGCAGAGGGAGAATCCCAAGCAGGCTCCACACTGCCAGCACAGAGTTTGATGTGGGGCTCAAACCCATGAAACCCTGAGATCATGACCTGAGCCGAAACCAGGAGTCAGATGCTCCGTGAACTCAGCCACTCCGGGGCCCCACTGGTTATTTTTTAAAGTGTGTTCTAGTTACCTTAAGTTTGCGGTCTACCAAATAAGTTGGTAAGTTTCCTTAATTGCCTCTTTGTACGTTACCTATATTTAAAGCATCTGAAAATGGTTTCAGGAAAGCTAGAGCCCAAAGCCTACAGAAGGCCCGGTTTTTGAGATAAAGAATGTAAGGGCTCAGGGTGAATCAGAGGACGGTTCTATGCTTTGGTTTTTATTGCTTCTTGTTACATGTGCGGGCTCAGCGTCCCAGTGTTCTGTGTCCTCAGCTACCTGGCCCTCAGGTAGGTGATTGTGCCTACTTGGTAGGTGGGGAAGACAGATTATAGCCTGGGGGTTTGACCAACCAATTGTACCTACTTAAGAGTGTTGTAAACTCACTAAAAAATCAGCAGGTTTCTCCACATGAGCATACTTAAAACGGAAGAATTAGTTAAAATAATCATAAATAACACTAAAATATTCCACAGTCATTAGCAAAACAAATATTTACAGAAAACAAATATTTCACTGTGATTTGGTATTTCTCCCTGATGGCTACCTGTGACTCACCACCACTTTAGCTGGACCCTGATGTTTTCTCAGGTTCTTCTGTATGCCTTTTCCCCGTTTCTTCTCCTCATTTAGAAAAGTGTTCGCTCCTTATCTTTTTAATTGACGTGTAATTAATATACGGTGTAATGCACAAATCTTACGAGCACAGTTTTAATGAGTTTTCGAAAATGCATATGGCCATGTAACCCACGTCTCTGTCAAGACTCGGAATGTTTCCATCGCCCCAAATCACCCCTAAGACGTTCCTCTTGCTCTTCCCAGCTCAGTCTCCTCCTTGCCTCTCCCCCTGGCCCCCAGGAAAACCCTCCTCTGATTTCTTTCAACAGAGGTTAATTTTGCCTATTCTAGAACTCCAGATAAATCGAATTGCACGGGATGTATTCTTGGGTATCTGGCTTTTTTTTTTTTTTTTTTCACAGCAGAATGTCTTTGAGGCTCATTTGTATTGCTGCCCATGTTAGTAATTAATTCCTCTCTTTTGGTGAGTAGCATTCTGTTGTAGGATTAGAACTTAATTTTTACTGTTGACTTGTTGAAGGACATTTTGGATCCTATCCAGTTTGGGGCTGTTGTAAGGAAAGTTTTGGGCTCTTCTCCTCTTGTGGTCCTGCGCTGGTAATAGCCAAACCCTCCAGGAAGGGGAAAGGGGGGAGGGGATGAAACCGCCGCAGTCACCACTGAGAAAATAGGACAGGAATATTCTCGTACAAGTCTTGTTGTGCACATGTTTTCATTTCTTTTGGGAGGACATATAGAAGTGGACTTTCTGAATGGTTAATTTATGGGAAACTGCCAGACAGACTTCCCAAGTGTCCATCCATTTTGCAGCCCTGAGACTACGCTGTGTGAGAGTTTCCTTTTCTCCACATCTTTGCCAGCATTTGGTGTTGTCTGGCTTTCAAATGTCTGCTTAATTATAGTCAGATCAGTTACAGTGTGTATACAATTATATCTTGTGTTCACTTTAATTTGCATTTCCCTGATGACTCTAATAGTACTGAACCCTTTTCCCATGTGCTTATCAGCTATTCACATGTATTCTTCTGTGAACTGCCTGTTCAAGTCTTTTTACTCATTTTGGAAAGGGGGTTGTCTTTTTATGATTGAAATTTGAGGAGTTTTTGATACATTTGTGAATCCAGAGGCTTGCCGGATAGGTTTTGTGGGTGTTTTCACCTAGTCGGAGTCTGTCTCATTTTTTTTCTTAATGATGTCTTTTTATAAATTGTTTTTAAAAATTTTGACAGTCTAATGTGGCAAATTTTCCCCTTGTGATTAGTGCTATCTCATTCCTGTTTAAGAAATCTGTCTTCTTCAAGGTTGCAAAGATAATCTCCTGTGGTTTCTTATGACAGCTTTATTGTCAACAGGCTTTTATGCTGATATGTACTATCCACGTTGACTTGATTTTTGTGTATGGTGTGAGGAATGAGGTGAAGTTCATTTATTCCCCTTCTAGAGAGCTATTTATTCCAGTACAACTTACTAAACAAGCTATCCTTTCCCCTATTGAATTCCTTTGGTACTTTGACCAAAAAAATCAATTGGTTATATAAGCATGGATCTTTCTGGACTCTTCTGTACCACTGATGTGTGTGCCTTTCATTACCGATACCACAGTGTCTTGATTACTGTAGCTTTATAGTCAGTCTTGAAAGCTGATGGTGTAAGTCCTTGCTATCTTTATCTTTTTCATGATTGTTGGGATTTTTTCTGCATTTTCTGTTTTCTGCATTTTCATTTTAACATTATCTTACCAATTGCTCCCAATAAAACTAAGATTTTCTAAAATTGAGCTTTAAATATGGTGAAATGCACTGATCTTGAGGAGATAGTTCAAGAAGTTTTGACAAACATACATATCCAAATAAGTCTTCTCAAGACTTTTCGGTTACCCTAGGAAGTGTCACTGTCCCCTTCCTAGTCCTTTTACCCCCCAGGATTAATACCATCCCAATTTCTGTCCCCTAAGATTCATTTGGCCTCTTCTAGAACTTCCTGTAAATGAAACCAAGCTGGGTTTGTGTGAATGGTTTTTCTGTCAGCATAATACTTGGGTTCGATCTGTCAGTCGGTGGTTTGTTCATTTTGTTGTGGAGTAATCTTCCGTTGTATAAATACACCACAGGTTGTTCATCCTTTTACCTCCTGATAGACACCTGGGCTGGTACCAGCTTTTGTCTGTTATGAATGAAGCAGCTAGGAATATCTTTGTAAAACACTTTTTGTGGATAATGTGCTTTCATCTTAGGTAAATCTCTCCGAGTGGAATTGCTGGTTCTAAACCAAATGTATGTTTAACTCTTGAGTAAACTGCCAGAACCTTTTCCAGAGTGCTTGTAATATTTAACAATCCCACCAGAAAAGTACAGGAATTCTGGGTGTTCCTCATCCCCGTTATAGTCATTGTGTGGGCACGTCCTGGTATTTCATGCCAGATTGATCATGCCCTTCTCCTGTGGCTGGAGATGTGAAGTAAATGTTCGTATGCTTATGTCTTTTGTGAAAGATATGTTCAAATCTTCTCCATTTATGGGGTTGTTTATAGAAGTTATATATATATATATAATTAGATATATTTGTATTTGTTAAGTATTGTATGTTAATATAGATATAAATAACTACACGCATGTAGAAGTATATTACATGTCCTTTGTCAGATATTTGTTATGACTATTTTCCCCCAGTTTATGGCTTGCTTACTAATTTTCTTAATAGTCTTTTGATAAGCATAAATCTTTTTTTTAAAGCATTTTGATAAAATTCGACTTTCCAATTTTTTTATGGTTGCCAATTTCTGTAGCCTATCTAAGAAATTTGATCTGGCCCAAGTACACAAAAATACTCTATTTTTTTTCCTATACCCTCTGTAGTTGTAGCTTTTATGGTTAGATCTAAGTATCCTGTTACGTTGATACATTTACTTATTAGCTGTGGTTTTTCTTGTTTTTATTATTTAGGATTTTCTGTACAATTGTGTTGTCTGCAAATAAAGGAAGCTTTACTTCAAGTCCATCCTACGTGCCTTTCAGTCCTTTTTCTTCTACATTGAGTAGAGCCTCTAGTACAGTGGTGACTGGAAGTGGTGAAAGTGGACTTACCAGCCTTCTTCCTGAGCTAAGAGGGAAAGCATTATGTATGATGTTAGCTGTTAGCTTCTCCTAGATAATCTAGAAGATGAGGGAGATTTCCTCTCTTCCTAATTGGTGAGAGGTTTATCCCCCCCCCTCTAATCATGAATGGTCAAGAGCTTCTTTTCTGTACCTGTTGAGATTATCCTAGTCTCTCCACTCCTTTATTCTATTAATGTGACAAATTTTATTGATCTTTGAATGTTAGCCGTTGTTTTCCAGTGATAAATCCCATTTGGTCATGTCATGTGGTGTTTTATAATATAGTTTTGGGGTTGATTTGCTAATACTACATTAAAGATTGCTCATGAGGATTGTTCTTAAATGTAAGTTCATGAGATGTCCTGGCCTGAAATTTTCTTGTGATGTTTTTATCTGGTTGTGGCATTAAGTTTATGCCACCCTCACACAATGAGCTGTAATTCTCTTTGCTTCCTCAAGGTGTTAGAAAGTTTTTGTGTAGGTTTGGTATTCTAGGTTCCTCAAATATCTGCTAAAACTCTGCAGGAAAATTCCCTAGGCCTGAAGTTTCTTTAATAGATGTGTGGCCGTTGAGATTTTCTACTTTTTGAGTTAATATTGATAATTTGTGTGTTCCAAGGAGATTGTTCATTTCATTTAAGTTTTCAAACTACAGAAATAGAATTGTTTTGTCATTATTTTAATATATGTAGGATCTGTAGAAATTTCATTCTTGATAGTGATCTCTTGTGTTTAATTTTTTTTTCTTGTCCAGTCTAGTCTGGGTTTTTTTTATTTTTTTATTTTTTTATTTCTAGGAGAGAGAGAGACAGCATGAGCAGGGGAGGGTCAGAGAGAGAGGGAGTCATAGACTGAAACAGGCTCCAGGCTCTGAGCTGGCAGTCAGCACAGAGCCCGACACGGGGCTCGAACCCACGAACCGCGAGATCATGACCTAAGCGAAAGTCGGACGCTTAACCGACTAAGCCACCCAGGCGCCCCTAGTCTAGCCTGGGTTTTAACAAATTTATTACATTTTTCAAAGTCACTAAGGTAGTCATTTTTAAAATTGATTTTTTTTTTAAAATTTATTTCTAGGAGAGAGAGAGAGAGAGACAACATGAGCAGAGGAGGGTCAGAGAGAGAGGGAGTCACAGACTGAAACAGGCTCCGGGCTCTGAGCTGGCAGTCAGCACAGAGCCCGATGCGGGGCTCGAACTCACGAACCGCGAGATCATGACCTAAGCGAAAGTTGGACGCTCAACAGACTAAGCCACCCAAGCACCCCTAAAATTGATTTTTATGTTTTTATTTTTTTTAATTTTTTAATGTTTGTTTATTTCTGAGAGAGAGAGAGAGAGAGCGTGCACACACAAACAGGGGAGGGGCAGAGAGAGAGATACACACACAGAATCTAAAGCAGGCTCCAGGCTCTGCATCAGGGCTTGAACTCCTGAACTGTGAGATCATGACCTGCGCCGATGTCTAACACTTAACCGACTGAGCCACCCAGGTGCCCCTAAATGATTTTTGACTGTTCCTTCATTTTTGCCCTTTATTCCTTCTGCATACTTCAAGTTTAGTTTCTTCACTTTTAATTTCAAGTTGAAGCTTAATTATGTATATATTTTTTGTTTTAATAGAAACTTTTAGTGCTATGAGCTTGTTTCTAAGCACAGCTTTAACTGCATCACACAAATCTGGGTACGTTATGTTTTTATATTTCCTAGTTTAAAATATTTTCTAATTCCCTTTGTAGCTTCTCCTTTGGTTTATGGGCTATTTAAGAAGCATATTGCCTAATTTCCCATATTCATGGATTTTCCTCATATTCTCCTTCTCCCTTCCCCCTTCCGATACTTTTCACCTTGCATTAATGTGGTACAATTGTTAAAACTGATGCATCAGTATTGATAACTTATTAAGTAAGTCCACAATTTATACTAAGATTCCTTCTGTGCAGTTCTGTGGGTTTTAACAACTGCATAATGTTATGTATCCATTACTAGGTATCCTAGAGAGTAGTTTGACCCTCAGCTACTGTAGTATCACATGGAGTAGTTTCACCACGCTAACATCTCTGTGCCCTGCACACTAATCCTTTCCTTTCTCCCATCCTCCAGATGCCTGACAACCATTGATCTTTTACTGTCTCTGTAGTTTTTTCTTTTCCAGAATGTCATGTAGTTGGAATCATACGGTATGTAGCCTTCTCAAACTGGTTACTTTCACTTAGACACTGAAAAATCTTAAATGCATGTTGCTTTTTGTGGCTCCATAGCTCATATCTTCTTACTGATGAAAGATACTCCGTTGTATACATGTATCACATTCAGTTTATTCATTCATCTATTGTAGGACATCTTTGTTTCTTCAACTATGAATAGTTGGGCAAGTTTGGACAACTGTGAATAAAGCTTCCCTAAAGACTGCAGTGCAGGGGTGCCTGAGTGGCTCAGTTGGTTAAGCGTCTGGCTTCTGCTCAGGTCATGATCTCACTCACCATTTGTGGGTTTGAGCACCACATTGGGCTTTGTGCTGACAGCTCAGAGCCTTGAACCTGCTTCAGATTCTGTGTTTTCCTCTCTCTCTGCTCCTCTCCTACTCCTTCTCTGTCTCTCAAAAGTAAATAAATGTTAAGAAAACACTCAGGTGCAGGTTTTGGGGTAGACCTGTTTTCAACTCCTTTGGGTAAATACGAAAGAACATGACTTCTGGATCCTATGGTAAGCCTGTGTGTAGCTTTATAAGAAAACACCAAAACACCCACCTGTTTCCTAAGGTGGCTGTACCATTGTGCATTCCCACCAGCAATGAATGAAAGTTCCTGCCGCTCCACACACCATGAGTATTTGGGATTCACAATGTTTTGAATCTCACCATACTAATAGATGTGTGGTGTTATTTCCTTCTCAGCTTTCAGTATTCAATTGAAGTTTTCTGCTCATTCTGTGTTCTTACTCTCTTTGAGTCCTTGAACTTGAGGTGTTTGAAAAGCCTTGTCTGCTAATTTTATCCTCTTTTCTCAGTCTGTTTCTATTGGCTTTTTTTCTCCTGCTGTGCATATCATTGTCTCCTTTGCACGTCTAGATGTAGTCTTTTTTATGGTATGAGGAATTTATAGGTGTGGACTTCTTGGATATACAGGTTTTGATGTCTTCTTTGTTGATAGTATTCTCTCTTGCTCCAGCAGAAAGTTAATTGACTTGTAGATCTCTTAACTCATTAAAGCTTTTTGAAAAGCTTTATTTGGGGGGTCTAGGACTAGATGAGCCCATTTCTTTTCTTTTCTTTTCTTTTTAATATTTTTATTTCTAGGAGAGAGAGAGAGAGAGAGAGAGAGAGAGACAGAGAGACAGCGTGAGCAGGGGAGGGTCAGAGAGAGAGGGAGATACAGACTCCGAAATAGGCTCCAGGCTCTGAGCTGGCAGTCAGCACAGAGCCCGTCACGGGGCTTGAACCCACGGACCGCGAGAACTAAGCGAAAGTCGGACGCTTAACCGACTAAGCCACCCAGGCGCCCCTAGATGAGCCCATTTCTAAGGCATGGCCCTTCTGTCTCTCTACTGAGTGCCCATGGTGTTGAACAAAATCTCTCCACTCTCACTGGTTGGGACCCAGCATCTCTTGGCCCTGCGAGAGCTCTGGGAGTTTAGCTCACAGTTGCCCAGAAATTATTTTCTTCCCCCTGCTTGTGCATTGCCTGGCCTTCAGGAGTCTCGCCCTGTTCATTCAGAGCTTAGTATTAAGCCAAAGACTAAAGAAGACTCTCATGCAGATTTTTGGGGCTCCTGTCTTAAGATACTTTCTTTCTAGTACCTGTCCCCCAGATTCCAGCTACCTGACTAATATCTTGGTCCTTAATTTTTTTAGTCTGAAAGTATAAACTAGCACTTGTTAGCTAGCATTAACTAGCACACACCAGGGCTCTGTTTGGAATTTCTATCTCCCATTGTGGATTAGGCCTTGCCTTTATCCCACTGGGAGGTGAGGAAAGGGAGGCCAAGATTGGAGAAGGGAGGTGCCTGGCACCTCCCTCCTGGGAGGGGGTGACTTTTTAACTGTGAGGCTCTGCTTGCATTGGGTTAACTGTAGTTTCTGTTGTACATTTTCAAGCCAATTTTTCAGGGCTCTAAGAGTGATAGAGGGAGAGGAGCACCTGGGTGGCTCAGTAGGTTAGGCATCTGACTTTGGCTCAGGTCATGATCTCGCAATTCACAAGTTCAAGCCCCACATCGAGCCCCAGGTTGGGGTCTGTACTGACCGCTCAGAGCCTGGAGCCTCCTTCGGATTGTGCATGCGTGTGTGTGTGTGTGTGTGTGTGTGTGTGTGTGTGTGTGTGTGTGTGTGTGTGTTTGTGTGTGTCTGCCTTTCTCCCACTCACATTTTCTCTGTTTCTGTCGAAAAAATAAGACATTAAAAAAAAGAGTGAAGGAGGGAGGTAGGATGGATGGAGACCTGTCCCATCCCCACCCGGCTTCACCTACCCATCGGCTGTGTGAAGAAGAACAGATACACTTCTAAAGGTTGACATTAGGAGATCCCATCCAAAATATCTTAAAAGAATTTTTGCGGCAAGCAAAGCACTCAAACAAATCTCTGGGAAACTAATATACCTCATTAGGCAGGAATTTGCCCTTTTCAAATCTAGTTTCCTTTACAGTGAGGAAGAAACTAAGGAGGAGAGTGTAAGAATATCCCCTTTGTAGTTTTTTGTTTCCCGTTCTGTGATGTCTCGGGAAGTATGTTCATTCAATTTGAATCCTGACTCTACCACAAAGCCTAACATCGGTGGCCTCAGCTGCAAAGTCTGCTCAATTAGGAAGAGAATAGTTTCCACAGTTTTGTTTCCAAGAAGCAGATGTAAAAAGCCTGGGGCCATGTGATTGGCAACCTCTAAATGGCCCCAACCATCCCTCTGCCCTCTGCTGTTTGTGCCCTGGTGTGATCCCCTCGTTTTGAACTTGGGCCAGACATAGTGATTTGCTTTGAATGAATATGGCAGAGGTGATGGGATGTGACTTAAGGATAAGGTTACAAAAAGACTATGACTTCCATCTCGGGGACCCTTTTATGCTCACTGACTTGGTGGCTCTGAGGAAGCCAGCTGCCATGTTATAATATGTCCTACGAAGAGGCCCATGTGGCAAGAAACTGACGTCTCCAGCAGACATCAGGGAGCACTGAAGGCTGGCCAACAGCCACGACAGTGACCTTGGAACCAGATCTCACCGTCCCCGTCCCACCCCCCTGCATCTTTGTTTGAGCCTTGGAGTGACTGAGATCTCACCCATAGCTTGATAGCAGTTCGAAAGAGACCCTGAGCCAGAGGCATCCAGCCACTCCTGGGCTCCTAAGCTAATAAATTTGGGGTAATTTGTTACTAGTAATACACAGTAATACACAGATGCTAGGAAGCATCTGGGACAAAGCTAAAGCTCTGTCAGTAACCATGCACTCTGTGCCTTGCTCTCCTCTGCTTGCTCCCCAGGGAATGGTGACCTTTGTGGTGGCGGGACTGTTGCCCTGCAGGGATGGTGCCCACCCTGGACTCTGGTCTGACCTGAAGCAGGATCAGCTGCAAGCTTTCTTTATTCTCCTCTCCCTTCCCTGAGAGGTATTTGATTTGGGCTTGGTGAGGAGTGAAATGTATATCCCCATTGTTCTCAGCATCAAGTTTGCGTAGAATCAGACACAGCAAGTACTTGAAGTTGTGAGAAAGGGAGACCCTGATAAATCTTGGTTCATGTTGTAGCCTTCCGGTGGAGGATGATCTGCATGGCTTCCTGTGGACGCACATTAGGAATGTGCGGTGTGTGTGTGTGTGTGTGTGTGTGTGTGTGTGTGTGTGTACTTTCCTTCTCTTACATTCTCTGGCTGACTGTAAAACTAAGTCTCTTCCTTTGAGATCGCTTGGAACTTTTATCCCTCCTCAGATAGAGGTTCGCAGCTTTCAGATTTCCTCACTTTTCCAAGTTATGAATCAGCAGCCCGCAAACTGAGATGCCAGAGGTCTTCAGGGTATTGTTCATTTGATAGAATGTCTATCCCTTGGTGATGCAGACACTTGTGGAATTTCTGGGGTCTGCCTGCCAGAATGAATTTCATTTGCTTCTGGGAATTGAAGAAAGTCAGTCTTAAATCTAAAATGAGATGACTGGGGGCTGGTTGCCTACTTTCTTTTTTTTTTTTTTTTTCTCCTTATGAAATCTCAAATGGGGGAAAAAATCTCCACTAGGTATTTACTGGTCCCTGGCACCTGTTCCAAGGGCTAAGGAGCAATTTCACTCTTTAAAAATGCCCTTTATATAACATGATCAAGGTTGAACAGTATACTTCATTGTGGTAGGAAATTGCTTGAAGGATATGTTCCATCCATCCATTCCTCTAAGTCAGCACTAAGAACCATGCAGGAGCCAGCAGGCTTGTAAATGTTCCAGGAAGGCTTGGTGAAAGGCAGTAGGGAGAGGGGCAGGTTTTTGGTGTGTGTGTGTGTGTGTGTGTGTGTGTGTGTCCAAGTGTGTATGTATGTGTGCACGTTTCTGTGTATACACATATTTTTATATACTGAACACTGAGGCTGTAAGCCAGATGTGTCCCAGGGACTTTTCTCTAGCATCTCACATCCAATGTCATTACATCTCTGAAAGCTGGATATCTGGAAAGTGATGTTTACATTCCCCCCCACCACCCAGTTTACATGCTGTTACTGGATCTTTGGTTTGAAGCCGTCTGACTGTACTACCGTCTACCTCATGGGACCAAGTCAGGCCTGTCTTGTCCATCATTGTGCCCTTGGTGCCTAGAAGAGTGGCTGACTCACTGTAGGCACTCAGTAGGGAATTGTTAAATGTTGAATAGAAAAGGAAGGGCCGAGGGCATCTGGGTGGCTGAGTCAGTTAAGCGTCTGACTTTGGCTCAGGTCATGATCTCCAAGTCTGTGAGTTCAAGCCCTGTGTTGGGCTCTGTGCTGAAAGCTCAGAGCTTGGAGCCTGCTTCTGATTCTTTGTCTCCTTCTCTCTCTTTGTCTCCCTCTCTCTTTTTGTCTCCCTTGCTCATGCTTTGTCTCTCTCAAAAGTGAATAAGCATTAAAAAAAAAAAAACCAATTAAAAAAAGAAAGGGCCTAAAGAATTTTCAGAGGATTTACTCTGAAATATTGCTGAAGAGCATGTTCACAGCATATCATGGCGTCCTCTTAAGAAGGACCCTTTGGAGCATGACCTTTTGTGTTTCAGAATGAAGAATGCCTTCCCAGGTTGGAGGTAGGCTCACTTTGTGTCAGTTGGGTGGACACAGGTTTCCTCCTCGGGCTGGCTACTAGGAAACTCAAACTGTATGTCAGATTGACCTCTTGTGATCATGTAAGACGTTCCTCACTGGCTCCTGACTGTCGTGACTGTGCTGTGTTGCATGTGTCTTTGTATGTGGTAGTCGGTTCTGGGAAGTGCCTAAATAGTGCCAGGGGAGGGGGGTAGGAGTTCAAGGAGTAGTTGGAAGGAAGGCATGGGTGTGGTGAAGGAGCCGAGGGGTTCCCTGGAAAAGGGGGGGCATGGGGAAGGAGGGATAGGAGGTTCAGATGGTGACAGGCAGGCCTGGGATCCCCTGCAAAGCCTTCAGGACTTCTCAGGAGGTGGCCTGCGGGGACTGTTTGGCTTTGACAACAGGCTGGGCATGTGGCTGACATGTCTGGGTGAACTGGTAGTCTGAAGCCCTCCGAAAATGGGGAATGAGGCCGAACCCCAGGAGTGTCTTCTAGAGTCAGATTTATATCTCCGCTTTGACGCTACGAGTGGCCTCTTACCCACTCTGAGCCTGAGTTTCCTATCTGTGAAGTGGGGCTGATCACAATTCGCTCTTCCAGGGTTCCCTTCAAGGCCCAAAGAGGCAGTGAATAGGAAGTGTACGATGACCTGTGCAGTGCCCAGATGTCACTCAGTGTTCTCACTGCACTGAGCTCGCCATGGATCCCTCCCACATCTATGGTCATCTCCTGGCCAGGCTGCAGTGGCTTTAGAAAGTGAGAAAGGGGGATAAAGTCTCAGTTTTCCTGCATTTGCCATCAGACCTTTGTGGAAAGTTTTTTGTTTTTTTGTTTTTTGTTTTAACTCCAAACGTAACTGGCCTTCCTTAGGTTGTTCCTGTCTTCACCCACCATCTTCTGTCTGCAGGTGAATCTCAAAGGACTAGCCATCAGTGAGTCACAAATACATGCCAAAAAAATTGGAAAAATAATGCCTTAAATTTTTTTATTAAAAAATTGTTTAATATTTACTTTTTAAAAAGAGAGAGTGAGAGAGAGTGCAAGTGAGGAGGGGCAGAGAGAGAGAGAGAGGGAGACACAGAATCTGAAGCAGGCTCAAGGCTCTGACCTGTCAGCACAGAGGCCGATGTGGGGCTCGAACCTGTGGACCATGAGATCATGACCTGAGCTGAAGTCAGAAGCTCAACCGATTGAGTCCTCAGGTATCCCAATAATGCCTTTTTTTTTTTTTTTCTCAAATGGAAGCTCTTCTTCAGGGGGCCAGGAGGATTCATTTTGTGCACACTTAGCACAGAAAGAGTACAAATCTCTCTATGGAAAATAAGATCTTTAAGTTTCTCTTCATAGCAGTTGCCAAATCACCCCACCCCCTTTTCTCTCTCTCCCCCAAGGTTCTTCTCCCTCCCCTGTGTTCCTCATTTTTTCCCTTTCCTGGGATCTTCTGATTTCTATAGACTCTGATTTAGAGGAGGGATTGTCAAACCTTTTCTGAAAAGGGCCAGATAGCAAATATCTGAGGCTGTGTGAGCTCTATGTTTTCTGTTTCAAGGGCAGAGTTAAGTAATTCAGACTTGGAAGCAGCCACAGGCAATAAGGAAAGGAATGGGCATGACTGTGTTCCAATAAAACTTTACTTACAGAAACAGGAAGTGGACCAGATTTGGTCCACGGGCTATAATTTGCAGACTGATGATTTCAAGCAATTTAAGATTTTTTTTTTTTAATCTTTACCAACTGGTATTCCTTTGTATTATTCCACCCAGCAAAACTGAGGATTTTGTCATGGATATGTTTATATTTGAAGGACCAAGAAGGTAGTGGGGTTTTATAAATAACCATTAATATTTTCTCCATCTCCTGTTGGTTTAAACAGGTCAAAGGGATTCTTGGACCACACCGTCCATAAGACACAGTGACTGGTTTTCCAGGTTCCTAGGTAAGGGATGTGTGTGGGCATGGGTGAGCATATTTAATTCTTGGGATCAGAATTCTCTTGGCCAATAATGGGAAAAACTAAGGTTCAGTTTTCTGGCTTTTGTTCACTTTCTCACTTAATTCTGGGAAGATCCTCATATCAAATTACATAATGGAAAAAGTACTGGACCAGAGCCAGGAGATCTGATTGCTATTTTGGTGGTATCACTACTTTTGTGTTTGACCTTGGCAATTCCTTTTATTCCATAGTTCAGGTCTGTCAGATATTAAACTAGAATCTTTGGCCACCAAATCGTTCAGCACCTGGCTCCTGTGTAGATGCAGTCTTACCTGGAATTCAAATATGTATAGAATGAAGTGAGGCTGATGCACCAGAGCCCCTTTGTCCTAACACACAACCTCCCCCACACCTGCGGAGGGGGGAGGGGGGGTCCTAGAAGCATCTCTGCTGGAATTCAGAGCTCTGGGCAGCACAGGGGAAAGACCACTGAACTGTATGGCTCTTTGGTCCTACCTCCTCTTCTGCCATCAACCCCCCAAATTATTGGTGCTTCTTTGGGAAAAAAAATGTTTATTTAGAGAAAGGGAAAGTGGGTGGCAGAGAGAGAGGGATAGAGAGAACTCTAAGCAGCCTCTAAAGAGCCCTATGTAGGGGTCAGACCCGTAAATTGTGAGATCATGACCTGAGCTGAAATCAAGAGTCAGATGCTAAACCAACTGAGCCACCAGGTACCCCTGGAAGAGACTTTTCTTGAATTGGTTCTTACATTCTCCATAGTCTCTTTTCCTCGTTGACTTTGCACTCTTTGTAATCTTCATGCTTACCTCCTGGACTCATTCCTGACCCTTGGCGAGCCTACTGCAGCTGTCTACTTGTAGGGTTCATCTAACTAACTGACTTCTTACAGAAAACTTAGAGGGCCTCCACTGATTTCAGAGGCCTCTCACTGTGGCTTTCAGATATCCTTGTTGAAGTGAACCTTTCCCCCCTACACCCTACTTCCTATAAGACTATAGGAAGATCCAGATTCCAACCAGAAAAGTCAGTGTGCTTGTGGCAGGGCTCTCTCTGGAGGAAGCATCTTCCCCAGTGCTCAGAACACTCTTGATACCTTTCGAATCACTGAACTCCTCCTTTAAGGAGGTGGCTACAATGTTCCTGAGCTCTTGTGCTTTAGGTTTCCTTTTCTCTACTGAGAAGTACCCTCCCATCCCCTCGTCATCACAAGGTGAGGATTGTGGGGCAAAGAAAACAGAATCCTGTTCATCAGTGGAAGGGGGTTCCTAGGATAGAAAGACCTGCAGGATGAAAAGTTGTCCTGCGTGAAATCAGGGGAGGAGGCTGGGAACTCAGACTTGCTGGCACCGTGCCTGAATATCCCATGCCACAGAAGAACTCCTTGAGTGGGGCTCTGTATCAGTGTGCTCTTTCCAGGTCTGGATCGCTGACTGGTTTTGCAGTCAAGCTATGTCTGGACCCTTTTGCTGTACTGGTCACCTGAACCCTCTCGAGCCTCAGAGGGAGGGGTGTGGAGCTGTGAATTGGCCAAACTTGACATAAATGAGGAGGGGGGCGGATTCAAAGTCAGAAAAGAAAATGATTTAGAAAGGAAACCGAAAGAAATGACAAGGAGCCGCAGGTTGCTGAATCCCCATTAGCCTCCTGCTGTGCTGCTGTTCTATAGCCAATGTAGATTATCGAAAGACAGTGTTTAAAAGCCATTTTAACTAAATTAGCAATCATGTAAAACCTTCCCCCAGAATATACGTTTATCTGCACTTTCCCCTGAACAATCTCTGCCAAGGAATTACATGAAAAATTGAGGTCAAAAAAGACTGGTAGAGAGGGAAGATGTTTTGAGCAAGATAGCCAACATTTGATATTAGCTCTCTGTGACTGACTAATTTTTGGTTGTTTCCTCTAACTAGGATGGCTGTCTTGGGTTTACTCAAGACAGTCCTGGTTTTTCTCTGTGGTTGTGGCATAATGATGACTAACCCTTCCCCACCCCCATGCCTTGATTCTTGAAAGTGTTCCAATATGGACAATAAATTATATGATCACTTTCTGCATATGCAGAGAAAACTGTCTCCCAGAAGGTGCAGAATGTGGTGACAGCCAAATCCTTTTCATATATGACATCTTAAAACTTAGAGCTCAGGATCCTGAGTATAGCCCATCTCATCAATGGCAGATGGATTTGTCATAATTTTTGTGTCTTGGTACAACATACTAGAGTCTTAAATTCTTGGTTACAATGTGAGACATATGGTAGACCAAGAATTTTTCATCTTGAAAATGATACCTGGGGTGATAACGTTTGTCGATACTTGGTGATCCCTTTTGTGCTTTCTGCTGGGAGTAGAGGTCGTGTGTGTCTCTACATGGGTTCTGCCTCCACCCCACATACTAGTGGGGCTGAAGGAAGATTCCCAAGTTGGGAAGGGGGTTTGCCTACTGACCTTCATGATCAATCCCGTGCTCAGAGTCCATGTCTGAATTAAAAATAATGGCTCCTATCAATATGTGATAAAAGGCTTTACACTTCCACTTGTCCTCTGTGAGACTGAGCTGAGTTGGACCCTGGCTTTGGCCATTAGATGGTAATGTGGCCATTACTGAGTGGCTTAAACTTTCTGAGTTTATATTCCCATCTATAAAAGGTACTGCTAGTGCCTGTCTCTACCCTAGGACACTCAGGTGAGGCTAGGGTCATGTCATGTCTGGAAGCAATGTACTCTCCATGCAGATAAAAGACAGTTTCGTCATCCTGCTGGTGTATAGGAGAGAAATAATGAGTTAATTCCTGGCAGTTTACCCATCCTTCAAAATGGGCCCCCATTCTAGCATTGAGCTCCCCTACTTGTCAGGGCAGTCACATTTCCTTTTGGGAAATTTTGTTCTCCTATGACCTTCAGTTTTTCATCTCTAAAATGGGGACCCTTTAATATCTAAGTTCCATACTTGGCAGTTGGACCCTTTCTGTCCTAAAACTATAATCTAGGCCACTATCTATTTTCAGAAAGGGAAGCATTCTGTTGTGAGCAGTGGAAGTAGGACAATCCAGCCAGGTCCTCTCTGACCTGTGAAGTTCAAATTAATTAATTCATGCATTGAGTAAATGTTTATTGACGTCTTTCTATCAGACAATGTATGCCAAGTCTGTCGCGTATTTTTCTCATTTAATCCTCAGTACATAGTGTGTGCTGGGTCTTGCTGCTTGCTTTGCAAATGAAGAAATGGAGCTTATGGAATTTAAGTAACTTGCCCAAGATTATACAGCAAGCATGTTATGAGGCCAAGGTTTGAACTTGTATCTATCCAGCTCCAAAACCTACATTTGCATTTGGCCTCCCTGCTAGGGGAAGAACAGCTGGAAGCAAATTTTATCTAAGATGCTAATGAGTGATTGTCCTTTTTTTTTTTTTCTTTGATCTAAATGTCTGAAGCAGTAATGAAGGATTTCATGAGCATGGAGGTTGTGGGTGGGGAGTGTCTATTGGTCTTATCAGGCTAGAATGCCTTTCCTCTTCCTCTTCTGTGTTCTGATGGTGGTGGTGGTGGTGGTGGCGGCTGTGGCCTCAGATTTTTTGCTTTGGAAGGCACATGCCATTAGCCCATTCCAAAATCCTTGTGGAGATGTCAGTTATAGAATCAGCTCCTTGGGCCATGGGGGCTTTGCATGGACCCAAGCCTCGGCACTCAGTGTTCTTACTTCCTCTGGCCACAGAGACTCCAGCCAAGGATAGAGCATGTGACCGAAACCAGCCAGTCAGCTTCTTCCCTAGGTCTTACATATACTGGGGAAGGAAGAGCTTTTCTGCCTCTGGGATGTTCAGTAAAGTTCCTAGATACAGCCATCCTCCCTTCCAGGCGGGTGGAATCATGGGAAGCCAGGGAGAATGGGAGTGACCTGCAGAAAGAAACTGAAGAGTGAGAGAGCCTGGAAATCCTACTCAACAAATCAGCCCATCCCCACTGTTTTGTTTCCGACTTTTGTCTGTCATTTGTAATTGACTAATACAAGACGCTTCCCACCATATGTTGGCAGAAGCCCAGAGTCTGGGAAGCAGTTTCCTCTACCTGTGAGTGACAGGCGGGGGAGGAGTCAGCGGTGCAAAAGTAGACAGGATTATGGTTGTGTGTTGTGGCTGATGTGGCTTTGGTATGTATGTGTTTTTTCTCCAAGGAGAAGTCATTTGCTCATCTGTGCACCGTCTTAGGTATTCACTCAAATAAACCCAAGGTTCAGGGACTCTTCAGGTGCTGGAGGTCTTCTGGAGGCCAGTAGCCATAGCCCTTGCCCTTGTGTGGCTCACGGTCTAGGGCCCTCTTTTTGTCTGAGCCTCCACGGCTCTCCTCTTAGCAGGCTGCGTTGGCCATTTACAGCCTATCGCTTTGATGCTAAATTATTTACAACTCTTTCTACCAGAGCATCCAAAGGCTTCAAGACAGATTGTGTTTTTGAGGCCTGGGGTCAAAGCTCCTTTCAAGAGACTCCTGTTATCTTCATTCTCTCTCCTCTTGGCCCCTAGCACACCATGCATCCCGGACAGATCACTTGCCAGAGTTGTTCCTAGGGGAATGTTTAAGCTGAAACTTGAGCCCTTTGAGTATGTTCTTCTCGGTTCACTTGTGTGTAAACCCCCTTGTGGGTCCTGATGGATCCTGAGGAAGAATGTCGCCCCCACCTGTGAAAGCAGAGGGGGATGCAGGGTCTTGGTGCAGGCACGGTACCCGGTGCTGGGGTCGGCTCATCCCTCCCTGTGCTGCCAGATGTCTCCCTTCTCCCCGTGTCTCCTCGGGCCCTCTGACTGGCCCACCTGGCTGGAGTCCACCCCCTCTGTAACCCCATCCCATTCCACTGCCCCTTTTTCACTAGTCATTGTGGCACCAAGATGAACTTCCCTGCAACATCTTTCTTGAAATGAATGTGTTCTTTTGGGCACCACCCACACAGCCCCTCCTTGCTCCCTAGTCTCTGGGGCTATGATCCTGGGAGAGAATTGGGAATAGAGGGTGGAAAGATCTGGGGCCAGACCCACTGGATGGGGATGTTTAGAATATCAACCGAAGGCAGAGATCAACAGAATCGCCATGGGGAAGTGGTGGTGGGAGTAGCAGATGCGGTTGGGGGGGAGATGGCTAGAGGATTCGAAAACCTAATGGGGTGCAGCAGAGGAGGAGGAAGGGGGTGCAGTCACGCAGCTAGATGTTGCTGGACCTGGGCTAGGAGACTAGGACTGGGTCCTTCTGACTCTGTCCGGTGCCCATACAACTACACTCCTTTGTCTCTCAGCCACCAACCTCCCCCCAGCTGCTGCTTAGTTCCTAAGAGTAGATGTCTCCCCCCTGCCCGCTTGGAACAGGTACCCTGTACCGTGTTCTGTGTCACATGACGTTCACCAGACCAGTGATGACCCCTCAGTGAGTACTTGGGTGAGGACACAGATAATTGGCCTTATGTTTGCCTTCCTGGTGGGGGGGCCACTTTGACCTTGTTCACCTTGGGATCTTTGTGAAATGTCTGGAACATACTAGGTTATTAGAAGTTGGTGGAATGACAGAAAGAATAGATGTTTGATCTATAGATTTCTGATCTTTTTAATAAGCTTTTGGTCCTAAATACTCATCTCAGGACCTCTTGGGAAAGAGAGAGAGAGACTGGATAATCATTGTGATTCATGTACGTTTTAGCCTAAGCCAGCTTTATTTTACTCCACACAAAAATACAAGTAGAAAATATTTAGGTGAGATTTTTGTTTATTAAGAAAGCGACAGGGGAAATGGAGACGCCACTTCTAGCTGCAGTGAGGGACAGTGCATCTGTTATCAGGAGCAAACTGAATGAGCTGAAGCTCTCCCTGTTGGCACGGGGAGGGCAGGAGTCTAGCATCTCGGAGGAAAGGGTTGAATCTGTGCCTTCCATGAGTGGTGGCCCTGCAGCTCCTGCCCTGTTTCTGCCCCAGCTCCCACTGGGAGTGATGGATGCTCTGTATTGACAGATCTCCTTAAATTGTGGGGACTCCTCTGAGGGCTTGCATTCTGAAGAGTGGGGAGACTCCAAGCTCTGAGAGTAGTGGGGAGGGACCCAAGAACAGATGGGGAGAGAGCAGAGGCAGAGTCCCCAAATGGGGTGACAGGGCAGCACTATGGAGAGATCTTTAAAAAAAGGAGGGGGACTGCAGAGTTGGGCTGTAAACATTAGCCATGGGTTCTTTATAGAAAATCTTTTCCTGTTAATGGAGGGAACCCAGGCTGGGTAATAGAAGACATCAAATTACACTACTGAGTGCTTGTTAAATTCCAGGCAGTGTGCTGGGTGCTAGAGTTCCAGGGGAGAAATAATAAGAAAACCCTCTTTTCATGGCCTCATGAAGCTCACTGCTTGGTGTGGGGGTTCAGATGACAAATGTGCAGAGAGAAGAGTCAGGGAGTCAGCCAAGGTCTTGTGGGTTCATTACCTTGAATAGCCAGGAAAGAGCTCTTCAAAGCAGCACACTTGAAGCTGAGGGCTGCAAGAGGAGGCAGACTGAGGCCTGTGCACAGGAGGGAAGAAGGGACCACACATGCAAAGGTCCTGGGGCAGAAGTGAGCCTTGTGGGCTCCAGGGGCGGAAGGCAGTAGTGTGGGTGGAGCAAGGTGACCAGAGGCCTGTTGGCGCTGGGCAGATGTGTGCAGATGAGCAGGGGCAGTCAGGCCAGGTGAGGGGGACAGTAGGTTGGATGATCAGGGTGCTGAGTGGTTTTGAGCAGGGAGGGGCTATGACCTGAATTGAGTTTTACGGAAGCCCTCCGCCCCACTGCTGCTGTGTCTGGGTGTCCTATGGGGAGAAGGAAGGACGTGGGGGAATGGGAGGAGGCTGTGGGGAAGGTTCAGGATGGGGCAGTGATAAGGAAAAGGCTGAAGGCAGTGGAGACGAAAAGAAGGGAACGGTTTGGGAGCTTTTGGGTTTTATCTCTGGTGCTGGGGTCTGGTCCTCAGTTTCCCTATTTGTAATATGAGAGCTATTCCCCCATTTCCTCTCGGCTCCGTGTGTCTGGGAGAGTCTGACTCTGGCCCTGAGAGCTTTTCCAAGGTCTGTTTCTGTTTGCTTTTTCTCTCAAGGCTGACAGACTCTCTCCGTGGGGAGAATTTTGATGTATGACTTAGAGATAACTTCTCCAACTTTGTAAAGTTGTGTTCCTATTTTCAGTGCACGACTATCTTATATCCTGCTTCTTGGTGGGAGCTGGTGGGTGACAGCGTTACATTATTAATAAAATATGAATACATGAAAACACTCATTTTAATGTAACTTATGTGGGAAACATGATCTTTGGAGACTTCTGGCAAGCAGTTGGAAATGGGTATTTGCCCCCCCAAACTTTGAAAGGCCTTGATCAGGCTGGGGTCTTTGTTTCCAACAAAGCCCTTGACCCCTTGTGGTTTCAGTTCTGTTTACTCTTGGCAAGCATTTCTGGTTCAAAGGGAGAATCTTGAAAAGCTGGATTGGGAAAGTCTATAAAATCTTAACGCATCTTTGACATCAAATAGCTCTTTCAAAGCAGTGATTTGATGAAGTAAATAGAAATATGCAGCAGCACAAACCATATGGAACGCATTTTCCGTAACTGCTCCGCACTTGAATAACAAAGGAGAAAAGTTCTTGGCGCGGGGAGTTTGGGATTTTAATGACCCTTAAATATTTGGCTCGGTTGCCAGATGTGTTTTACCAGGCTGAAACCCCCAAGGAGAGGCCCTGCCTCTCTCTTTGGCAAAACATAAGCTAACATGATGTTGCTGTTCATGAAAAGATGTTTGTGCCTCGTTGCAGAAAGCTTAATTCCCTGTGATTTCCTTAATTATCCGCCCCTCCCCCACACTGGCGTGCCTCCCAGCACGCCTCCAGCCGCCTTTCTGAGGGGAGAGGCCACAGAAACCTCCTTCGTTTCTGGAAATTGGGATCAAAGCCTTGAAACGTGGTTCCGATGGAGTGAGTGCTGCTGTGGGAACCCAGGCCGGGCAGGTGCTTGGGTCTTCCTGCATGAGTGGCTCTGCCCCAGCCTGCCACGTGAGCCATGCAGCCCCTTGATGTCTTCAGCTAAAAGAGGACCGTACCACGTTAAGGCTTTTCCTGTCAAGCTCTGGTTTGGATTCCAAACAAGCCCACCTGTGCTAAAAACGCAGACCCGTGTGTGTGCTGCCTCTCGGGGCCCTCCTCCCTAAGTCCACTGAAACATCTGGGAGCAGGTAAGTGGGGTGATTCTCATCTCAAGATAACCTCAAAACTAGTTTGTCCAAATTCTTTGCACTTAAGAGCAGATAATGGATCCCTAATAACCTTCCCCTCAAAGAGACACGAAATCACAATTTTTTCTTTTTTTAAAATCTTTATTCTTTTTTTTTTTTTTTAATATTTTTTATTTATTTCTAGGAGAGAGAGACAGCGTGAGCAGGGGAGGGTCAGAGAGAGAGGGAGTCACAGACTGAAACAGGCTCCAGGCTCTGAGCTGGCAGTCAGCACAGAGCCCGACGCGGGGCTCGAACCCATGAACCGCAGGATCATGACCTAAGCGAAAGTCGGACGCTTAACTGACTAAGCCACCCAGGCGCCCCAAATCTTTATTTATTCTTGAAAGAGAGAGACAGAGTGTGAGCAGGGGAGAGGCAGATAGAGAGGGAGACACAGAATCCAAACCCGAAGCAGTCTCCAGGTTCTGAGCTGTCAGCACAGAGCCCGACATGGGGCTCGAGCTCACAAAAGCAAGTTCATGACCTGAGCTGAAGTTGGACGCTCAACCGAATGAGCCACCCAGGCACCTCTAAAATCACTATTTCAAGTGGAAGGGGCCTTCAAAGAGATGAAACCAAGTATCCCCATTTCAGAGATGTGGAAACTGAGGCTCTGAGTGGAAGTGGCTTGACAATCTAGTATCAGAACCAATGTCAGACTCTCCTTCATCCATCATCAAATAAGTGACTTTTTATTTACAGAGATTAAATGCATCTGTAGAGGGTAAAGAGTCCCCAACACCGAAGATGTTTCAAAGTATGTCCTTCAGGAGCAGGTCGGCAAAGGGACCGAGAACCACACATCAGGAGCTGGACCCTGCCCTTAGACAGTGTTGCTCAGCCTTCCATTAAAAACATCCTGAACATTTTCTAGAAGAAGAAACAGAAGTGAACTGATGTGACTGTATCACACAGCCAGAGTGCGCCAAGTGCAGGATTGGTTCTGAAGTCTTTGCTCCCCTGAGATGTGAAGGCCCTGAGCTTAGCCTGAGTGATCCAGAGGCCTGGGAATGGGAAGCTGGGGCTCTGTCTCTCCCCCATATCTGGCGCTTGGGCCACTGCCTTTCCCAGCTCAGGATGCTCCCTGGAGGAGACTGCATGCTCCTCTCAGCCTGGCAGGAGACCTGCGAATGAGTGTGCTTCTCTGTCCTTGCCAATAGATGGAAATGGGCAGAAGCCCACATCCTCTGTGCAGTCGGGACGAGGTCCAGAGGATCCCAGGCCACAGTCGCACCAGATACTAGAACATATTTTCTCCTTTAAAAAAACAGGGGCGCCTGGGTGGCACAGTTGGTTAAGTGTCTGACTTCGACTCAGGTCATGATCTCAAAGTTTGTGGGTTCGAGCCCCGTGTTGGGCTCTGTGCTGACAGCTCAGAGCCTGGAGCCTGATTCAAATTCTGTGTCTCCCTCTCTATCTGCCCCTCCCCCACTCATGCTCTGTCTCTCTCTCTCTCTCTCTCTCTCTCTTGAAAATAAGCAAACATTAAAAGAATTATAAAAATACATACCATTCTGCTTAACAAAAAACAAACAATAATCCCCACAAAACCCGATACTGAATGGAAGTTTCTCTGTCTTAAGGGTGCAGAGAACTGTGGATGGGGCTGGTGACGATCACCAGAGGGGACAGGTTCCCTCCGCTTCTTCCCAGCTGTCCTCCCTTGTGTTTCCTCCTGGTCCTTTTTCCTAACCTGCTGCCCACCCCCCCTCCACCCTATCAGTCATACCCTGGGGTGTGCAATGGAGAGCGTGATGTTCCATCCATGACCAGATGGCCCATCAGTGACCAGACACCACTGAGGGGAAAGAAATTGAAGTGGAGGGCTGCAGAGGCGGGGAGCTGGCAGTGAGAAGAAAAGTAGAAGGGCTCAGGGCTGGTCTCCACCCAACCCCTCGGGGAGCTCCATTCTGTCTTTACTGAATGGCATCTCCTTCCTGTCCCGGGGGTGGGAGGGGGTGGGGAGGGGTGGGGGTGGGGGTGGGGGCCCTGCATTGAGAGAACCAGGAAAACCAGAACTTTTATATGCTTAAGAGCAGATAATGGATCCCTAATAACCTTTTCCCAAAGAGATGTAAACTCAAAATTTCAAATGAAAGGAGCCTTCAAAGAGATGAAGCCACGTGGCCCCAGAACTCAGCCTTGGTTTCTGGGACATGCAGGTATCCAGGTTTTCATTCTTCGGTGCAGAGGCTCATAAGTTCCGGGGCTTTGCAGAGCCTAGACCTGAAACAGAAGAGGGAAGTCCCTCCTGGTTTCTCTTCCTGGACCTGATGTCTGACAGTGCTGGGGATGGGTCCTGAGTGGAGAGAAGTATGGTGTGGACTTGAGACATAACTGGGTTAAAACCCAGGTGGCTTTGCACTGTGTCAGGTATGTTAAATACATAGAGGGATTCTATACCCCCCATCTTCATAGAAAGCAGAGTTAGCGGATTTCATTGCCAGTTTACAGCACTCCACTTGGGCCAGACTGATGTTATGCCGTGTAAAAGAATGCTGGATTTTTATGGTCTAAAACCTTCATTAAGAGAAACATTCAAAAGTGACAATCGTGAGGTCTGAATGGGCTCTTGCAGGCTCCCGAGGAGATCTTGAAGCCAGACAAGAGTTTGAATGTCCCAGGGTTTCTCTGGCTAGATCATTGGTGAAGAACCATCAGGCTTTTTTTTTTTTTTAAAATTAATGTTTATTAACTATTGAGATAGAGCATGAGCGGGAGAGGTGCACAGAGAGAGGGAGACACAGAATCTGAAGCAGGCTCCAGGCTCTGAGCTGTCAGCACAGAGCCCAATGCAGGGCTGGAACTCCCGAATGGGGAGATCATGATCTGAGCCAAAGTCTGGACGTTCAACCAACTGAGCCACCCAGGTTGGACCAGCCAAGGTTTTGTTTCTGAAAGCCCGTGGACTTTGTTTTCCTTCTTCCAAGACGCTTGCCTCTGATTTTCCTGGGATTCACTCCTTATAATTTCACCACATTCAGGACCAGTCGTGCCCTTCACACAGTGGGGAAGTGTATCTACGTAGATGCAGGTAGATTCATACGTGGGGGATGTGGATGGGGGTGGAGGTAGGTGGGAATGCGCGTGTAAAACCCAAGTATAATTTAATTTTGTATCAAAGGAATAAATTAAAATGTCAAAGCGTTCTACTGGAATCTCAATGAAAAACAGTAGATTCCTGCCCAGTCCCTTCTCACCTGCTCCCTGTTCCTCAGAGGCCGTGGCAGCTTTCCACTGTGAGCTGTTTCTTCTCAGGCTCATTGTAACAAGATACGGGTGATCTTCAGAAATGTAATCATGCGTGCCTTCCTATTTATTAGACACTATCTGTCGACTCTGTGCGGAGGAAGAGGAGGGTTTATCGCTGCTCTGCTGCCTCCTGCCCTCCCACATGCGTGCCCTCCCCTTCTCCAAGTGTTTATCATCTGTTTTAGTTACATCAACACTCAGTGTTGCTGTTAGGAATGTGTAAATAGTATTCATAGTTGAGACATGTGGTGTCTCCTGATTATGCCTCTTCTTTCTTCTATGACGATTATTTTGTCCAGAGCTAAAATGATGGCTTTGTTTGTTCATCTGCTGGGTTTTTGTGCATCTCATACCGGCCAGGCCCATCAGGGAGGCTGAACCCCCAGATGGTCCCTCAGCTCTGGGAGCATCCTGCCCTGCAGCTCAGTCTATAGGAGTTGCCCTCTGGGGTCCTGTGTCGTTCTTAACCTGGGATTTCCTTTCCATCTGCCTGGGAAATCCCTGCCCACCCTCCCTTCAGCCCCAGTCGACAGTGTTATATCTTCTGTTTCTTTCTTTTTTTAAAAAAAAATGTTTTATTTATTTCTAGGAGAGAGAGAGAGAGAGACAGCGTGAGCAGGGGAGGGTCAGAGAGAGAGGGAGACACAGACTCCGAAACAGGCTCCAGGCTCTGAGCTGGCAGTCAGCACAGGGCCCGACGCGAGGCCCAAACCCACAAACCGCGAGATCATGACCTAAGCGAAAGTCGGATGCCCAACCGACTAAGCCACCCAGGCACCCCTATCTTCTGTTTCTTTAAAAGAATTTTTGTAATGTTTACTTTTGAGAGAGAGGAGAGAACGAGGGAGGGGCAGAGGGAGAGGGAGATACTGAATCTGAATCAGACTCGAGGCTCTGAGCTGTCCACACAGAACCCATCACAGTGTTTGAACCCATGGACTGTGAGATCATGACCTGAGCTGAAAGTGGATGCTTAATTGACTGAGCCACCCAGGCGCCCCTATATTTTCTATTTCTTGAATTTGATCCTCTTCCTCAGTTTTGATTACTTCCTCAAGTGAATGGATGGCTTCCTCTCTAAGTGCATGGATGATACATTTTGCAAGACCGTGCAAATCTTAGGAAGATCTTTCCTACCTGAGCACTGGATTGATCAGTAGCTGGGTATAGAATTCTAGGCTGCAAGCACATAGTTTTGCTCACAGTTCTGAATTATCTTCCAGGTTCCAGCATTGCTGCTAATGGCACTTTAATTATCTTTTGTCTATAATCTGCTTTTTCTTTCTGGAAGCTTTTGATATTTTCTCTTTCTGGTGTTGTGATGTTTCACACTGATGTGACTTTGTATTGACCTTTTGTTAGTACTGAGCTCTCACTGGACTCTTTCAATCTGGAGACGCATGTTCTTTGGGGGCATTCTGTTATTCCTCTGATAGTTTTCTCTCGTTTTCTTCATTGTTACTTCTTAGACTTCTGGCTTTCAAATATTTTCCTGGATTAATCCCCTAAAGTTGTACTTTTTCTCCTTCATTTTCATTGTTTTCCTGTTTCACAAGTTTGTTTTTGTTACTAGTTTTGAACAAAGTGTAACTTCAATCTTAAGGATCTCCTACTTGGTTACCTCTGTAAAGATAGTTACATTATGATGCTTATTCTTGTATCTGTGTTTTAGTTCCGTTAGTATGTCTGTTTGCTTTGTTGTCGGAGACTTTTCTCAAATGCTCACAATTCTTGGCTGTCCCCACATGGCTGAGGGAAATGTCAAACTGCTGATGGGGAATATTGACGTGAGGGGCCAGAGCTTGTTCGCTGGAGTCATCATTGTCTAGACAGAGTCCCAACCTGGCAATTTTGTTATCTCTCCACATACCTCCACCAATCACCAGGAGCCCAGATGTCCATATCTGTAGGTCTTTGCCCTTGGGCTGGTCACTCTGCTCCTGGAGGAGTTTGCTGTAGCCAAGCAGGGGGTTCAGACTGGGGTGGGCATGGTCCTGGTGGCCTTGCTTCCCATGTCAACTTTTTCCCCTCCTCCTGCTCTCAATACGGTGCCTCTGCACAGCCTTCACTTGTCCCAGTCAACGGTGAGTCATGAGGCCCTCTGGCTGACTATCCCCAGAAAGCAGTGATAAGAGAGTTTTCTGCCAGATGGGGGAAAGGGCCACTGCCTAACTGCATGGGTGCCACAGCGACACTTTGTACGCATTTCCAGCTTCTTCTCCTGTTTTCCTCTTCATGGTCCAGCTTGAGAGTTTCATGGTGACACTAATTCTGGAGACTATCCTGGGCTCTGCGGTTGCATCAAGTGAATCTAATGTGCCTCCTCCAATTCTCCCAGCCTCCTCTGCCTGCAGGGAACTTGGCCACACCCTGGGCCTCTGTTATGGTGGCAATGACTTACCCTATTGCTCCCGGGCAGTGGGGCTGCCAGAGGCTGGCCAGCTGAATGCCTTGCATTTTTCTATTACTTCCCCACTTTAGTGGGGTTCTGATAACCCCACCTGGACCCTGGAATGAGAAAGATAGGGGTTTCAGCATGAAAAATTATGCTAACTTCCTCTTGATTTAATCTGCTGGGTTGAATGCAAGATAAATGAATCCGTTGCAGAATGTCAGGTGGATGGGAGCTCAGTGACACCTACTGACATACACACCCTTGTCCCCAGGTCCCCCTCCAGCCCCTGGTGGCCCATCCTTTCTTCCAGCTTTGCGTAAAGCCTCACATCCTCCTTCTTGCCTTCAGCTGCAATGTGGACATTGATGATTTTAGGATAACGTATTTTGTAAGAAATCATAGGAAAAGTAGGAGGAGCTTCAGGGGAAAATATCTGGACATCATTCTTGCTGTTGGGGTTAAAAACCTCTCGGTATACAGATCAGCTGGTGCCATGAAAGCATGCGGTTTCCCTAAACTGCCTTTCTGTGTCTCATTGTGATCTCAGGACCTTTGTCAGCAGGGTGGCCGGCTTTGCTCCCATGGGGGCTCCTTCTCCTCTTCCTCCTCCCCCAGGAGGTATAATAAAGGACAAAGATGTTCTCTGGCTTAACTCCTAGCCCCAGCATCCACAGAAGTGCTCGGGGTGGGTCCAGAGTCCCAAGTGTTTGTAGAATTGGGTGGCTGGAAGTCTGTCCCACATGCTTCCAGGGATTTGTGTACTTAGAGGCGCCAACCTTCGAAGCAGGCAGGGCAGAGGGTCTGTGAAAACAGACATGGCTCATAAATCTGAATATAGGTCATCCAGCCATGACTGGAGCCTGGCTGCCATGAGCAGGGATGCGGTTTGCTTCTCAAAGGTGGTACGGGGGCTTTAGGAATGAATGCAAACTTGATCTCTGTTATTCCTTCTTGCTCAGGGAAAATGCTTCCTCCTTAATCTTGCATCTTTGGGAAGGTCTGTTGGTCTCAGCAAGATGCATGTGGTATGCTGGTACTTTAGTTGTACTGCCGGCCCCTGGAAAGGCATCTTTACCTCCTCCCAGAGCCGGTTCTGTGTCTTCTATGCAGAAACCAGACCCAGGTCAGTCCTGAGCCAGCCTCACAGTTTCCGCTAGACCATTTCTTAATTTCAAAAACAAATATATAAAATACGTAAGTTCCATAATAAAACATCTGTGAGCCTAAAATGTGATTTGAAAAACGTTAAAAGATCAACAGTGAGGAACCTTTGCTTTCCTCCCATGTACATAATCGCCCTTCTGGGTTTGGTATAGATTACTCACCTGCCTTTCTTTAGAACGTTACTATATAGGAATATGCCTCTAAACAGTATGTTACTGTGGTTTCCTTTTTAGTTGAGATTTATAAAGTGTATCATGCTAGAGTATTCTTTTTCTCTCTCTTTTTTTTTTTTAATGTCTTATTCATTTCTGAGAGAGAGACAGCATGAGCAGGGGAGGGTCAGAGAGAGACACACACACAGAATCCGAAACAGTCTCCAGGCTGTTAGCTAGCTGTCAGCACAGAGCCCGACATGGGGCTCAAACCCACAAACTGCGAGATCGTGACCTGAGCCGAAGTCGGACGCGTGACTGACTGAGCCACCCAGGCGCCTCCATGCTAGAATATTCTTATGCAACTTGCGTTTTTCTCTTGCCATTAGGTTTGCAAAGTTTATTCACCATGAACTGTATACTTGTCCTTGGTTAATTCTCAGTGCCATATATGGTCTCATTGAGTGGCCACACTGCAACTTCTCTAATGAATATTTGTAATGTTTTTAGTCTTTTCTAGAAAATGCTGTAAACATTATTGTAAATATATAGGGTGCATGAGTGGTTTATACCTAAGAACAGAATTATGAACCCATATGGAATGCTCAAACTAAATTCTATTAGCTAATGTCTGATTGCTTTAAAAAATGCTTGAGTCCATTTAAACTCTAGTAGTTCAGGAAATATTTCATTAATGTACATCTTTACTGGCCCTTCGTATTGTCAGATTCCTGAATTGGGTATGGAAATGTACTCTAGTTTTCTAAAAGTGTAAATTTTCTTGATTATATAATGAAGTCTCTTGCCAAAATTCTATTCTCCTTTTTTGAGAATACCTGTTTAAGTCTTTGCCATAGTTTTAAATTGGATTGTGAGTCTCTGATTTTTAGAAGTTAAAAATATATTCTGAATTCTAGTCATTTGGTGTCATATATATGTGGTCAATATCATTCCTGGTTGGAGCCAGCTTTTCACTTCCTTTGAGGTGTCTCTTGATAAAGAGAAGTTTTAAATTTTAGAGTATCTTACATTACCAATATTCTCTCTCCTAAATTGCTTATTTTCCATGTGGATCATCAATGCAGCTGTCCAAACACCAGTTACTAATGAGTTTTGCCATTTCCCATTTACCTGAAAAATGAGCTATGTAAACAAAACAAAATATACATGTAAAGATTAATTTTTGTATATCTATTCTGCTCCATGAGTCATTTTGTCTATCCCTGAATGAATGTCACATTATCTACCTTGTTGATACAGCTTTCTAATAATTCTTGATGGCTAGTGGGGCAAGTTCCCCTACATTGGGCTTCTGAGGTATCTTGACCATTTTTGTTCTTGTGCGTGTGGTTAAGGACTCTTTAAAAATGTGCATAATACCATTATCACATCTATAACTTAAAAACCTCACTTATTCAGTTAACAAAGCAAATTTCCCAAACTCTCTAACACTTTTTTAAAACTGTTGCTTTGAATCAGTATCCCAAAAAGTCCATCCCAAGAGTTGACCATGGTCTGGACTTGGTTATTACATCACCACAGTGGCTTTTGAACATCTGTTACCTGTATGTCTTATAAATAGGTGATTTGAAACTTGATCAGATTCAAGTTCATTTTTTTGGAATGAGAGAGACAAGACTACTTTATAGGTCATGGCATGCACTTCCATCAGGAGACACATAATATTTAGTTGGCTTTTCTATGTTAATATAGCAGCCACTGATCATCATGGTCTAGACTCATGAATTCACTAGGGACTATAAAATTGTGGCATTCTAATTCTGTATCTCCTTCCTACTTACTAGCTGGAATTATTTTATAAAGATGAATTGCCCTTAATTAGCTATTAATTACATCGAGGTACACTTTCTAGAGGAAAAACAGGACAAATTGAATAATACCAGAATTAGTCATCTGTACTGAGCACTGTCAGGTGATTCTTTAATTTAACAGTTTCAAAATAAAGACTTGGAGTTCAAGTATTCTTCAAAGGTAACAAATACATTTTTAAAATATTTTCATGAATTTATGGATTAAATCCATATGCTTTAATCTATTCTAGTCATGATTCTTATTGATGTCTAAATTGCCCTATCTATGGCCACTGGGAGCTTCTTCAGGTTAGCTGAAGAATTCTGAAAATTTGAAATGTAAAATTACAAGATGTTCTTGGCTCATCTTGGGCATTTTCTACCCTAGACGTGGAATGAGCATTCATCCGAGAAGTCTTGGTTCCTATTAATGTAAACTGCTATTGAGAAAAATTACACTGTGGACATCACGAGTCTTGATTGCTGTTGGCTTAGTCATTGTTTCTAGGCTGTTGCAGTGGACAGAGCTAGCAAATACGTACATTAGATGCATATGTATTAAAGATACATCATGGCTTCTCAAATTTCTGATTACATAGTCTCTATTTAATTTCATCAATCTTAACATATGTAAGATTTCCCCTATATGGTGTTAATACCATCTTGAATTCTTAACAACAGTGTACAGGGGCATTTTCTGCCTCCCCCCATGTATTTTTGGCAAACTTTTGGGTAAGTATTGGCATAACAGTGAAGTTTCAATTTATATTTGTAGTCTTTTGAACGAGCTAAAAATTATATATAAATGCATGTGTTTGTGTGTTCGTATATATACAAACAGTGCACACACACATATATTTTACCTATTAACTTATAAATACGTTGTCAAATTCCACATAAAACCTTGTTGGGGGGGCGCCTGGGTGGCTTAGTCGGTTAAGTGTCCGACTTTCGCTTAGGTCATGATCTCGCGATTCGTGGGTTCGAGCCCCGCGTCGGGCTCTGTGCTGACTGCCAGCTCAGAGCCTGGAGCCTGTTTCAGTCTGTGACTCCCTCTCTCTCTGACCCTCCCCTGCTCACGCTATCTCTCTCTTTCTCTCCTAGAAATAAATAAAAATATAAAAAACAAAACAAAACAAAAAAAAACCTTGCTGGGAATTTTTTCTTAGAACTGCATGGAATCTATAGGCCAATTCTCTCCAACTTGATATTTTTATGATATTGACTCTTTCTGCCAATGAATTCAGTCTATTTCTTCATGTATTTTGGTCTTCAGTGTCTTTCAATAAATCTTTCTAATATCTTCCACAAAGGTCTCTAACAAAAGGATCTTTTGTTAGACTCTTAGATCCTTCGTGCATTTTGTTGCTTTTATAAATGGTGTCTTTAAAATTGCATTTGAATCTACTTGATGGTGAAATAAATATAATAGATTTTTGTACATTGCTCCTATTTCCAACGATTCCACTAGCTTTTCTAAAAATTCTGTTGTTGATTCTTTGAGATCTTCCGTGAAGCCCCTTATCTAGAAACGCTGATGGTTTTATTGTTCTATTTCAGTCCTCCTACATTTGACCTCTTGATGTCTTATCGGCTGCTGAATGCCATCAGTGACAATTGAATGATACCAGAATCTTTGGTTACCCACTCTGAGGACTGTCATGGTTTCCCCATCTGGCCAGGGAGTATAAGTTAGAAGAAAAGGTTTATTCTTTTCTACTTGTCCATACCACATTTCTATTGGGACTTGACTTCTGTGCATTGAAGAACTTCACCTGCAGATTTGCTGGTTGACTTGCACCATGAAGTTTCTGGCAGCTTGCTTAGTCAGCCTGCATGGGTGGAGGGAAATGTGGCTTCTTGGACCTCCTGTCATTCAGAGCAGGATGGCCTGGGCTGAGACTCCAGGGAGTTGGGAAAGCCCTGGGTCAGGGATTCCTAAACCATAGCTGAGACAAGTGAGTGGGGTGAGCTTGGGGAGCAGGGTGTCTACATCGTGAAGGTCTTGAGGGTCAGGTGTAAGAGGCCATTCCACTGCCATCAAGACAAAAGAAGCTGTAGACTGTAAGGCACAGCCTAAGTGTGGGGAGACCAGTAGGACCCAGACTATGGTGGGAGCAGGAACAAATGCCCAGACCTGGGCCGTGTTGCCTGGATGTTATTTGGTCAGGCTTTCGTCATGTATGGACCTGTGGGTCAGTGAGATGATAGTCAGGTTTTGCACTTGGAGGGCTCAATGAGATTATAAAGGCAAAGCCCCTCACTTATGCCCCTCACTTATGTCCTGGCATGCAATAGAGCTCAATAAACAGCAACTCTTGGTGGGTGCACCTCTAGGTGTTGAGTGCTGTACCTACCAGTAACTGCTGTTTATTGAGCTCTGGGCTCAGTATGCCAGGACATGAGCTAGGGGCTTTGCTGTCTGTTAGCTGTGGCTTTCCTGCCAGTTGGATCATTCCCCAACCCCTACTCCATGGCCACGTGCCATGGGCTCATAGAAAGCCCATCATGGCACCCATTGAAGCAAACAATCCTTTAGAGCATACTCTCATTTCTGTGGTCTGCAGATTCTCAGTGATGCCCTCTGCCATTAATACCTACTTTGTTGGCATGCTCTAGAGTCCTTGTCCAGTTTTGGGGCAGAGCTTGGGCTGTAAGTTCTACTAACTGACCAATCTCTGGGTTGGAGGAGCCGTGTATCCAGGGCCAAATTCCATCAGTCACAAGCTTATTTAGTATAGACTAGTTTTTATCTCCATCACCCAGAGGATAAATGAATAATGCAAATTCCTAGGACCCATTCCATCTGGGCCACACAGACTCTTGGCAGATTTGATGGGAGTCTGCTGTCTGTTGTATGACCTTAGGCAAGTCTCCTTCTGTCTTTGGCCCTTAGCTTTTCCAGTTCAGCTCTCTAGGATTCTCTGACAGGAGACTGGATGTCCTTTCCCCAGTTTGCCTCCTCTAGGCATGTTTCTGACTCAGGGCAGTATCTTTCTGCTGTAAAACCCAGCCAGGGAGGGGTTAGGAAATTCACTACTCTCCAACCTTGCACTATTATCATGACCAATCTCCTTTCACACATTTTATCCTTCATTTTATGATAGCTATTAAAGACTGTTAGGAGCTCTGTCGGTTCCTTGAGGAATATTTATGCATTTTATAGGACTCTCATGAAGGAGAGCAGCCCTTATTAGGTGCAGGCAGGGAGATTCTGCGTTAAGGGGCGTTAGGAGGCCCAGATAATGATGCTGAGGCTCCCTGTTCGACTTGCTAGTTTATTCACCTGTTGGAACTGTTTTCTTTGGGAGGATTAAGGGATCTTTGAGAATTTCACATAGCACAGAGAGACTGCTCTCTTGTTGAGTTCTCGATGCCCTTTGCCATTTCCCCCTCACTGGCAGGAGGGGTGGGAAGAGAGGGACCCTGTACTTCCTGTCCTGATTGTATAGCCCCAACCCCCACCCATTCAGGAATTGGCACCTGCCTGGATTTACTCAATTTTCTCTTGCCATGTCCCCAATGGCTCCAGTCCCCACTGCCTCACTACCCTGCCTTCCAGCTCATCCTGTATTTCATGGGACCAGAGGCAATCTCTAGCCCTGTGTAGGCTTTTTAAATAGACTTTATTTTTTAGAGCAGTTTGAGGTTCACAGTAAAATTAGACAGCAAGGAGAGTTGTATGCCCCTGCGCCCCCATGTGCGCAGACACCCCTACTATTCACACTCCCCATCAGAGGGGTCTGTTCGTTACAATCCATTTACCCACATTGATACATCGCTATCCCCCCTCCATCCCACACCATCCGTGGTTTACATTACTGTTCATTCTGAGTGTGGCACATTCTGTGGGATTGGACACATGTATGATGACAAGTATCAAGCATTTTAGCATCGTATAGAAGACTTTCCCTGTCCTAAAAATCTTCTGTGCTCTGCCCAGTCCTTCCTGTCCCTGCCTTCCTCTTTGACTGTCACCAAAGCTGTTTCTTTACCAGAATATCATATAGTTGGAATCATACAGCATGTAGGCTTTTCAGATGAGCTTCTATCACTTAGGAATATGCATTTCAGATTCCTCTATGTCTTTCCATGGCTCGATAGCTCATTTCTTGTTAGCACTGAATAGTACTCCGTTGTCTGGCTCTGTCACAGGTGGTCCACTCACCTGCTGAAGGACATCATGGTTGCTTCAAAGTTTGGGCAATTATGAATAAAACTCTACAGGCTTCTGTGTGGACTTAAGTTTTGACGTCTTTAGGACTTAAGTTTTAAATCCTCTGGGCCAGCCAAGAGGATTTATCATTGCTGGTCCAGAAGGTAAGCGTATGTTTATATTGTTTAAAAAAAAAAGTTGCCAACCTGTCTTCCTGAGTGACCCAGCACTATTCTTGAGTCAGGTCCAGTCCTCTCCGAGGTGGCCCATCCAAGCCAGGACACTGGACAGGTTTTCTTTGCCCTACTGCCCACGCCTTCCAAATACTGTATTTCCAAAATCTTCATCTTCTCTGGATGGGCTAATGTGGGGGTCTTTCCATGGTCTTTCTCAAGGCTTTGTACAGTGTCCCAGGGATGAGCAGCATGTGTGGTCATTGCTGTTACTGTGGTGAGCAGAGGAGAGGGGCATGTCATGAAATCTCTAGTCTGGGCCTTGCTCCTCAAAGTGTGGTCCAAGGGCACCTGTGTGGGAGACGGTGTCAGGTAGATTGCCAGCCCCTCCGTGGAAATAATGAATCAGAATCTCGGGAGGTGGCCTCAGGGATGGACGTGTGTAAGCCCTACCTCCTCTCCCTAAGAGTTGGTTCTGACGCTTACTGGATTTTGACCCCTGACTGCTGTGGGTCTCCCCCTCACCAGTTGCCCAGGACTGGAAAAAAGAACATCTCAGAGCCCTCAGAACTCACCTCCTACCTGAGGGGGGTTTCTTTGGGTTGGGGTTTTTCTGCTCTGCTCTCCAGGAAGCCTTCTACCCCACCCCCTCCTTTATTTTCCAATTGGGCTTTCTGTCTTTCTCTATTTCTCTGTGCCTTTTTCTCCATCTCATTTTAATTGATTCCGAAGTGGTAAGGCATTTAGTGAGTATGAATTTGTGTTTCGCTGAAATCAATCTCTTTCTGCAAAAGCTTGCTTCCCCCTTCTTTCAAGTCAGCTAAATCTTGCCTCCCCAAAATTAAATGGCTCCAGGCAGAACCAGCCTTGAGTTGATTACCTAATGCTGTAGCAGTTCCAGCGCCACTGATCGGGCTTGACCTAATTTGACCCAGAAATGCCATCCCACTCACAGGCACGGTCCTCGTTGTGGAAAGAGGTACGGTTTAAGCTGTCATCCAGGGTACAGCAGGGGACAGGGATGCTTGAAACTGGTGAGGGCAGTTGCCAAATGGGTATGGGGATGAACCAGGGGAGGGGATGTTAGTTACTGGCCTCTGAAGCTTGGGGTGACCCCAAAGAAGATAAGCAAATGCTTTCCTCTCTCAGTTACTGTTTAAAGCTCATTGTTGTCATTGTGGGCCTAAAAATCTGGTGCTCCTGGGTTGTGAGAAGCCAGGAGGTATCAAGGAAACAGATGGGTATCTCTGTGTGATGATGTCACCCTGAACCTGTTACCTCATCTACAAAAACAGTGACTGTCCTGTTAGGCACTCGCCCAACGATGGATTTGTTGTTGTCATTACGGCTCTAAAGGATGGGCATGAACCTGCTCATTTTATAAGTGCAAAGGTTGACCCTTGGTGTGCTTAGCTGGCTTATCTGGGGTATTATCTCTGTCTCACATAGTAAGTGGCAGAGCAGGATCTGAACCCAGCCTGCCTGATGGTGTGTTTGATTCTCCCTCCTCCCCTGTCTTCCTGTGCCCTGGGAGCCCAGGAGGCAGGGGGCCTGGCAGACTCAGTTCAGTGCTCTCTGATCCTTTTCCCTTAGGGATGGTTGTGGCTTCTTTGGCTCTAGCTTACTCATTGCTCGCACGCCTCTTTCCTGGGGTCTGAGAACGTGTGAGATGTTCAGACAACCAGTGAGGTTCAGCTGTGCCCATGTCAATGTCTGCATGTGGCTGTGGTAACAGAAGTTGAGCTGTGAGCACTAGTGATTTCTTGAGACAGATCTACAGGGTGGGAAGAAAAGCGCTCGTTAGAGAAAGGTCTTATGTGGCCGTTGGGCCCCAGGGTCCGGGTGTTCATTCTGAATCTAGCTCTTGTGCCATGTCTCACCTCTGTTCTCTCAACTGTCAAACGGGAGAGAATCACCCTGCTGTCTACCCGCTCTGCTTCTGTGGGGTTGTTGTAAAGAATGGACAGGTTAACGGGGGGGGGAGGGGGTGTATTTAACATGATCCTTGGCACACATTAGGTGCTCAAAAATGCCTTCTTATATTTATACCTATGGAGACCAACAGTAAAATAAAAATCTGTTAACAACCACACCCTGAACACACACCTGTTAAAATATCTATGAGAGCTGTGTATCAGAAATCTGTCCTGTCTGCAAATGTGGACAGGACAGATTTCAGCTGGCCTGCCTGCTGCAAGCCTGCTTTGAACTCTGTAGCCCAAGGGACAGAATATGATTCCAAATCACAAGGATACCTATTATTTGTTGTCTTTTTAAAAAATAGATAAGATATATATATGTCCATACAGAGGGTGATTAGGGGATGCACTAATTACATGCACATGAGAAAGTTGAGCTTCTGATGGTTAGATCAGCAATTCTTCCTCCAGGTTTCCTTTCACCCCAGGGTGTCTCCAATTATCTCAAGAAGGGTCAGGAACCACTCAAGATGTTATTAATTTTAATCCATTCTAATTAAATATATAAGTGGGCCATGTACCACTTTGTGGAAGGAGAAAAGGGGGAAACAATATCTTTAAATCAAATATGTAATTTTTGAGTACAGGCAGCCAGCTTTTCCGGGGCTTGGAGAGTATGGGTTACTTCGTTCTCCTCCTCTCTCTCTGAGGTACCCTGCTGGGGGCTCTGATTGTTTCATGCAAAGAATGATGATATTTAGACCACCAGAAGCATGATAGGAAGGGTGAGGCCAGCATGGTGGGGGTGCATGGGGGTCCAGAGGCCTGGGCTCTGGTCCTGATTTTGCCTTTCAGGGCTGTGTGGCTTTGGACCAAATCACTTTGGAGAAGTCTCTGATGAGGCTCATCACACTGCCCTTTGTGTCTTACTAGGTGGAGGTGAACTTCCAAGGAATAATAAACGGGCCGGTGCTTAGTAACCAAGGCATATACATGCATACCTTCACTACATTCATTAGGCACCATCTCGTACCAGGCCCTGGACCACATGCAGAACTACCTTGAGCAAAGGAGACTGGTCCCAGCTCTTGAGCAGCTCACAGTGGGGCCGGCTGAACCAGATCTGAATGTTGTCTGGCACATGGGGTCCATGAAGGAGATGTTGACACCTTTGTACCAGGACATACCTGGACCTCTACATGCTGCTTCTGGGGACAGCAAGAGAATGGGTTCTGTCTGCATTGCGGACTGATCAGGGAGGGCCCTGGTCCCCAAGCTTCTGCCTGCCCCTCTAGTGGTTCCTGAAAGTTGTGTGCTCAGCCTGTCTTCGCATTGTTCTCTATCTGGTAGGTTAGAGAGACAGAGGAGGGATCCCAGCTTAGCATGGATATGTAAGATAGGGAGGTGGGGAAGATGGACGGAGCCTGCCAATGGGCCTGGCTTTAGCTAAGAAGGGATATGCTGGCCTGGGGAGGTAATTGGTCACAGGATGAGGCCAGGTTGCTCGGGAGAGCGTTTACCCTGTATGCTGAGTTTTCACATGAATCCCAGAACATTACACCTTTCAGGGCCTCCCTGTAAGGCACCTGGGCTGGGCAGGGCCAGTGAAATTTGGGGAGAGAAGGAGTCTCTCCCTTAAGAATTCAAGAGATCCTGAAGACACTCGATGAACAGAGCTGGGAGACCTGTAGGGAGCGGAGTCTGGTGGCTGCCAAGGGGATGATGAACAGGTGGTCCTGGGGGAAGGCCCACAAGCAGGCCGGGATGTATTTGTTTTGTTCTTGAATATCCTGAGCCCCTGGTACCTGACAGCTACCACTCTGCCACTTCCTTTCTGAATTTCTCTCTTTCTCTGCATTCTCTCTACATTTGGTTGATGCTGGCTCACCTTTTTGGTCTCGTTTTAGATTTTCTGTCCCTGAGAAGCTCCCCTCATCCCCCCTGGATGGGACTTCCCCAGTGGGTATTCACAGCCCCCCGCCCTATATCTTTCCTGTCCCTGTTCTCAACTCCTGAACCGTAATGGCCGTTTTTTTCCATCTGTGGCTGCGTGAGGCTGTGTGTTGTGTATTCCCTGGCCACGAGCACAGGGCTCGGTGCCTGGTCGGTGCTCAGTAAATGTTCCTGGAATGAATGATGTGTTCAGGTTACTGGTGCTGAGCCAAGACCACTGGGGCGTTAGGGAGATCAGGGCCATGTCAGCAGAAATTGACACCACTGAGGGCTGTCATGGCAGTGGGGTTCGGCGTTACTGGCCCGGGTCACATGGTCTTGAGGGTTCTGAGGGTGACCCTTCGACGCTCTTACCTCGACTGCTCACACCCAGGACAGAGGCTGCAGCTACACTGCCCAGGCTTTAAATGTCTGGGATGATCAAACGTTTTACCTCCAACGTGTTTTGCATACTGCGACACATTTTAAAACCCACACATAATTTAAGGAACATTTAATCAATAGAGTCTTGATTCATTTTTCCCTTAAATCATCAGTATTATTGTTGTGAAGAGCCCATTTGAAGTTCAGGAAGGCTCTTAAGCATTTTTAATAACCATTTTCTTCCCTTGCGTCCTAGTTTTTTTTTTTTTTAACTATCTTTTTGAAAGATATTTTTTCCAGTGGTTGAACAAGCTCAAGTTGCCAGATTCCCAGTTGCTTAAATTGGGTCCACTATGCAATTCTGTAAGGAAAATGGACTCTTCTAGAACACTGTCCCCTACGTATATATGTAACCAAAGCTGCTTTGCCAGTGTTTGTTCAAGAGTTAGCTGAGGAAGGCATGTAGCTCCCAGTGGTGAGTTGAGAGGGCCGCTGGACAGGGGCATTGGGCTTTTGCCCAGGACCCCTTGCACTTCACAGCAGGGGGCATCCTGGCTTACGCACCAGAGACATACACGGCAGGCTAGGATTTCCATCTTAGATCTGATGGGATTCTACGTCCCTTCTGCAGTTTGTCTGTTACATCTTACATTTATTGAGTGCTTGGTGTATACTAGATGTCATGTGAAACCCCTCATAGGAATCTTCTCATGGGGTTGGTAGCCCATTTTACAGTTGAGAGACCTGAGGCAGAGGGTTCATGTGGTAGTTTCCTGGCGTGGCTGTGATGAAGGACCTCACACTTGGTAATTTAATGGAAATATATCCTCTCATGGGTCTGGAGGCCAGAAGTCTGAAATCAAGATGGCGGTGGCACTTCTTTGTAGGACTCTCAGGGAAAATCTCTTCCCTGCTCTTCAAGTTTCTGGTGGCTCCAGCGTTTCTTGGCTGTGGTCACATCACTCCAGTCTCTGCCTCTGTTTTCATGTAGCCTCCCCCTCTGCGTGCGTGGGATCTTCTGTGTCTATCTCCTGTAAGGACACTTGTCATCAGGTATAAGGCCTTCTGGATAATCCAGGGTAAACGCCTCCTCTTAAGGTCCTTATCTTGAGAATTTCCCATATAAGGTATACTTTTCACTGTTGCCATTTAAGGTAATATTCACAGGTTCCGGGAGTGAAGACACAGACCTGTCTTTTCTGGGGGCTACCCTTCAGTCCACTACAGCTCGTAAGGACCATGGCAGGACTTCAGCCCAGCAGTGTGGCTGCAGAACTGGGACCCTGTGGCCCTGTTCTGTGCTCTCTGCTCCTCTGCTAATGTGCTGGCCCAGTAGTAGCACAGACCATCAGTGATGCCAGCCTCTGTCTACTTGGCTGTGGTTTAACTGGTCCATATCCCAAGGGTTCTCAGAGCCTGAGTCCATCTTGGCACCTTGGACACAGTGCCACTCCCTGGTGCTTTATAAACAGCAGAAATTTACTGTTTAGTTCTGGAGGCTGGGAAGACCAATGTCAAGGTGTCAGCATGGTAGCCTTGTAGAGAAGGGCCCTCTTCCAGGTTTATGGCTGGCACCTTCTCTCTGTGTCCTCATATTGTGGAAGGAGCAAGGGAGCATCCTGGGATCTTTTATTTTATTGTATTTTATTATT
Source organism: Proteles cristata cristata (assembly GCA_017311185.1). NCBI lineage: Eukaryota > Metazoa > Chordata > Mammalia > Carnivora > Hyaenidae > Proteles > Proteles cristata. The sequence goes on along the minus strand of JAESUZ010001551.1, from coordinate 1,500,592 downwards.
TTTATTTAAAAATTTATTTAAAATTTTATTTTTTTATTTTTAAAAATATTTTATTTATTTCTGAGAGAGAGAAAGAGAGAGAGAGAGACCATGTGGGCAGGGGAGAGTCAGAGAGAGAGGGAGACACAGAATCTGAAACAGGCACCAGGCTCTGAGCTGTCAGCACAGAGCCCAATGCGGGCCTCGAACCCACAAACCATGAGATCATGACCTGAGCCAAAGTCGGACACTTAACCAACACTTAACTGACTGAGCCACCCAGGTGCCCCTATTAAAAATTTTAAATAACTATTTTTGAGAGAGAGACAGTGTGAGTGGGGGAGGAGCAGAGGAAGATGGAAACACAGAACCCAAAGTAGGCTCCAGGCTCTGAGCTGTCAGCACAGAGCCCGACCCAGGGTTCCAGCCGATAAACTGAGATCATGACTTGAGCCAAAGTTGGATGCTTAACCAGCTGAGCCACCCAGGCGCTCCTGTGGGGTTACTTTTATGAGGGCACTAATTCATTTATGAAAGTTCCATCCACATGACTTAAGCACCTCTCAAAAACCCCACCTCCTAACACTGTCATCTCTGAGAGTTAGAATTTCAACATAGGAATTTGGGGGGAAACAGTATTCAGACCATAGCATATCCTGTGTTGTTGGGTTTTTTTTACCCTCCAGTCTTAGCAGAAACTGCGCTCTTGGCACTCCGCCACATAAACTCCAGAGGTGACGTGGCTGATGTTCTTTGCTGTGGACCTTGTCTTGCTTTGCGGATGGTTATGTGACTATTGTCCCACCCTTGACGTGGTGAGGCTGTGTCATCCTGGGCTGCCTGGGCAGCGTGGTTGGGATGATATGTTAGTAGATGATAATATTTATTTTATTAGAGTAATCTAAACAAAGTGCCAGATATTTGGTCAACCACCATCAAATGTTGGCAATTTCATATGGTTCAGTCTCCTGTTTATTTAAAATAGAATATTGCCCCCTCCCCACCCCCCCATTCCCGCCTGCCTTCATCCCCCTGCCTCCTCCAAATGCCAAGTACTTATTCCAGTTTCCTGCGTGTGCGTTTGATTTCAGTGCATGGCTAATCTGACCCATCTCCATTCTTCAGTTAGGCACATCTTTGGCAGAGTTTGGCACTTGGTCACGCCCCGAATCCCATCCTAATTTCCACTGTCTCCAAAGAAGCCGCAAAGCAGCCAGCGCATTTTGATGTCATCAACTTCCATTAAGGGTTTGGGAGCATCCGTTTGAAACCAACATGTTATTTTCCTGCCTGGCAAATCAGGAGCAGGGCTGAGTACTGTGCCCACTAACACAAAGTACTTACGGGCAGTGTCAAGCTGGATCCAACTCTAAAAATACCCCCTTCCCTTCATCATCTTGTCTTCTCTGCACAGTGACCTGACTCACAACTGGAACTTCGCCTCACTATAAACGTTTACACATTTAATGCATCCTGAAGTATTAACCTATATTATGCACGAGCAATAGTACAAATGTTTCCTTTCCTGGCAAGGACTGTGCTATTGGAAACCATTTATTGAGATTTATGTCTTAGCAGAGCTGAAGGGCTGTTTGTAGTAAGATTCCCAAAAGCCAGGTTGGCAACTGTGAGGCGGGCGTTACGTGGACGTTTGGAGTCACCAGGAATGCGCCTCCAGGAAATGCAGCCATCAGTCAGTCTATTCACATTTATCACGTGGGCATTATCTGTGTGCCTTCAAGAATAGGTTGTGTGACCTTGGGAAATTGCTTCATCTCTCCGAACCCGTTTCCTGTCTGTAGAATGGGGTGATGATAATGGTAGACACTTTGTAGAATTGCCTGAAGGGCTAATGAGCTGGGCCTGGAGCCATTACCCACTCTTGTAATTCTGGACATAGAAGAACACTTTGTGGGCCAGCAGTTCTCTGTTGCTGCAGGTGTTCTGGTAGTGATGGAGGACTGATGAGCAAGGATCTTGCTGAAGGGGCTGCACTACTGGAAGGGAGAAGGGGACTTGCTTATGGAGCCCTGGGAGTCCAGAATCATGTGTGCTCTTGATGTGGGAAGGAAGGAACGTGTATATCCCAGAAGGCAGTGGCCAGCGGTGTCATCAGAGACCTTGGGCTCTGGCACCTGGCACAGCGTGAAAAGCTTGTTTGGGGTTTAATAGTTGTGTCGAGGTGCTTGCTTATACGTACTTAGAACTTGCTTTGATGCCCACCCAGTACACAGTACCGGGGTCACACAGATGGGCCGTGCCTGAAATCTGCCCTAAGGAACTGGCTCTCAAAATGTCATGAAGGATTTGGGGGTAAAGCAGTACAGAGACAAGAAGACGAGAGCTATCATTTGTCAGAGCTCTGCTGTGTACCAAGCAGGATATGTGTTATCTCCCCACACTTGGTGAGTGAGATACTATCTGCATTCTCCAGATGGAAAGATGGAATTTCAAGGAGGCTATGATTTAACAATGTCTCTGTCTCAGTCAGAGCTGATGAACTATGTTATGGTGCAGTAACAAACAGCTCCAGGAGCTTCACAGCTGAAGACAAAGGTTTATTTTGTTTATTTCTTTGTTTGTTTATTTAATGTTTTGTTTAATCTGAGAGAGCACGGTCATGAATGTGAGTGGGGGAGGGGCAGAGAGTGAGGGAGAAAGAAAATCCCAAGTGGACTCTGCCCTGATAGTGTGGCTTGGTCTCATTAACCATGAGCTCACGACCTGAGCTGAGATCAAGAGTCAGACCCTTAACCAACTGAGCCTCCCTGGTGCCCCTCTTTTAATAATTTTTTTAAAGTAGGCTTCACACCCAGTGTGGGGCTTGAGTACACGACCCTAAATCCTGAGTCGTATGCCCTTCTGACTGAGCCAGCCAGGCGCCCACCAAGGTTTATTTCTTGCTCACTGTCTACATCCACCATGGGACACTAGGGATTCTGCTCCTTGGTGCCTCCCTTGTTTAGGAACACAGGCTGCTGGAGCAGGCACGGCCTGCCCTTCCTGTTGCCAATGTCAGAGGGAGAAGAAGACGGGGAGGAGCAAACTTGGGCCCTGGGGGTTGTTGTGCCAAAGCAGGCCACGTGGCCACATCCAACTTCCAGGAGGTGGGAGAACCACATGCCCAGAAGGAGGCTGCTGCCATGCTAGTGACTGGCCCTACTCGCCACCAGCCTCTCAGCAAGTGACAAGTCAAAATACAGGCCAGGCTCCCAAGTCCATGCTGTTTCCACTGTATCATGTGGCCTGAGAGGTGACAGGAGACTCAGGGTTCCAGGGTCTAGTGACTCTGGCTCGTGCAGTGGGAGGTGGTCCCACCTTGGTGACGTGACCCCACACTCTGTGACCAGGGTCCCTTCAACCACTCTAGCCCCAATACCATTGGTCCCGTTGAACGTGTGTGCTCTTACAAGGGTTTGCCCACTGTTTTCTTGGGAAGCCAGGCTTGCAAGGCTTCCATCGGCCTCCTTTCCTCAGCCCCAGGAACAAGGAAGACACATAAGGTGCACGCAGACCGATATTAGTAATGGCTTCATCAGCAAGATGTAGCCACATAAGCCGGCCCTGATCTAAGGGTAAAAAGAGGACGTGAGGCGTATGAAAGAAACGAGCAGGCTGAGGAAAGATCCATCCTTGAAAGTAGCCTTATTAGTTGGGGCTGCCCTGACTGCCTTTGACAGACTGGGTGGCTTAAACAATAGACATTAATTTTCTTGCAGTTCTGGAGGCCCGACGTTGGACGTCAAGGTGCCAGTAGGGATGGTGACTGTGAGGTCTCTCTTGCTGGCTTGTAGATGCTGTGTCCTCATGTGGCCTTTCTCTGTGTGCACATATGGAGAGGGATCATACGCTCTGCTCTTTTTTTTTTAAATTTTTAAACATTTATTCATTTTTGAGAGAGAGATAGAGTGCAAGTAGGGAGGGGCAGAGAAAGAGGGAGACACAGAATCTGAAGCAGGCTCCAGGCCCTGAGCTGTCAGCACAGAGCCCGATGTGGGGCTCGAACCCACAAGTGGTGAGATCATGACCTGAGCCAAAGTTGGACACTTAACTGACCGAGCCACCCAGGCACCCCCTCTGCTGTTTCTTTATAAGGACACCAGTCTTACTGGATCAGGACCCTGTTCTTTGGGCCTCAGTTAACTTTATTTACCTTCTCGAAGGCCCTGCCTCTACATGCAGTTGCTCTGGAGGTAGGGCTTCCGTATATGAATGTGGGCAGGGGTACCATTGAGTCCACAGCAGTAAATAAAAATATGCCACATTTTAGTGATGATGGAGGAGATGGAAAAAGCCGGTTTGAAGCCCCAGTTCCACAGTTACTGTCATTCACGTCATCTTGAAGTCTCCGGGGCTCCACCCACATGCTACACAGGCACCAAGTTCCCTGCACCAGGCGGGCTTGGGGGGAGCACGGAGCTGTTCCTCTCTACCCTCAGAGCCTCTGCTTCTCAGTTGGCAAAATGCATGTGGCCATCCTTACCCTAAAGAGCTGCTCTGCTAATCAGAGGAGAGAAAGTTCACGAACACTTAAAACAAGCTGGAGTTGCTTTGGCGTTGCCCTCATTGCGTGTCCCCCACCTCCTGCCCTGCACAGAGGTTGGGACATCCTGGGGCAATAGATACGTGTCCAGTTTAACAACTGAGTGAAGAACAGGAGACTGAGTCAGGTGCTGGTGGATGGGAGGCGCCCCCCTCCTGAGCCAGGCTTAGCGTCTCCCTCTGGAGCAGAAAGCTGGTGAGAGCTAACACCCGGTGTGGGGCAGAGGCGAGACCGTGAGCTTTGGGCACAGACAAATGGGCTTAATACTGGCCCCCTGCATTTCCTAGATGTCTGATCAGCCAACCTGTGCTTCACTGTCTCAGTCTCGGTAAAGTGGGGAGTACTGGCCTCTTCCTTATATGAAGATAAGGTTGGGGGTCCAGAAAGTTTAAGGGTTTTTCAGATTGACTGAATACACATTAGCCAGTACTATGGAGACATGGATCAGTTCTCGTGGCCAGTGGGCATTCAGAGCATTTGAGAATTATTGTCTTGCCTTTTTCATTGCCTTTCCCTGGCTTGGGGCTGTAATCTAGTTGCCCCCCAATGATGGGACAGCAGCTGCCCTCATCACTGTCCCTCCCTAAATCCTACATTCCACTTGAGCGCTTCCACCAATGTCCTTCCCCTGGGCATTGCCTCCTGGGCTACTTAAGCTATGGATGACGTAGAATCACAGTCCTGTATCCTCAATGAGGCTTCTGATGAAAGAGTGTTTAAGTTTGAGCGATGGCTCAATATTTTGTCCTCAAGAAGAGGTAGTGTCCCCAAGGGCCCCTCTGGCTATGCGTCATTGTAATGGCCCTTCTCAGGAACACCTGGAAGTCATCAGGAGAAACACCGCCCCTTCTTCCAAACCTGGACTTCTTTGTGTGCCCATGGTTTCTGACAAGCCCTTGTGATTTCTGCACATGCTTTTCTCCTGGCTCTGTCTGAAGGGCCAAGGCCTCCCCGTGGCCCTGGTAATGGCTTGATGGCTGCACAATTATTCCACTGTCTGCTCCCGATGGCTCTTCACCCCCCATCATTATTCTGCGGGACCATGAGCTGTGGGTGCATGAACTCCTGTGGGCGGAGGCCCAGACACATGGCTGGATTAATGGACGTGCTTCACGGTGTTCACATTCCAGATGGTCAGGGGTGCCATCAGCGTGTCCTTGGCTGTCTGAGGGTCCCGGATGGCCTTTTAGTTGGGCGAACTAAGTTTCAAACTACATCCACTGCTGGCTGTAGCTATTCTTGGCAGTAGGTCTTCACTTCACAAGGAACCAAATCTGCTCTTTATTGTATGCATAACGAACATTCCCCATTCATTCACTCCACACATTTATTGAGCACTTACTGTACAGCATGGAGGGCAAAAAGGGCTATGTGCTCAGTATAATAGAAGACAGTTCTTGCCTCTTAAAGGCTTATGGGCGGAAAGACATGGATGCATTATCTCTGTGAATGAGAAACAAAGGCATTTGGGAAGTGGGTAAGGAGAGGAGGAGGAGGAGGGCTGGAGTTGGAGCGTGAGACCAGGATGTCAGGTAGGCTTTGGAGCGGAGGTCCTTTCTAGGCTAAGGCTCGGAGGGTGCAGAGGATCTAGTCTGGCAGAGGGTGGCAAAAGGAGGGAGGATGGCAAAGGGTGAGCAGGGGTAGGGGGTAACACTCGCAGGGGCGTGGAGGCATGGCACACCGTGGGGAGATTTCTCCCTGTGGGATACGGGGATCTGGTTTCTGTAGGGGCAGTGGGTCTGTCCGGGGTGTGTCAGGAGAGGCTAGTAGGCTGGCTTCCCTTGCCAGGGGGCTCCTTATCTTAGCTGCTGATGAGAACACATGCGTTTTCAGGGGGCTGTGGGTGGGTCCTTGGGTATGACACCTAGAACACATCTGTGGGATGGGTGGCCGTTTCATCCAGAGGACTGACCAGGACCCTCAGTTGACAATGGCCAGTATATGGGTGCTTATTTCTGCCCTTGCTCCTTCCAGCCCTATTCCTGAGCTGCTTCTCAAGGGCTTGGGCTCCAGAGACTGTTGTCTGCCCCCACGCCCTTCTGCATTCTGTCCTGCCCTGTCTCTCATTAGAACACAAAGCTGGGGGTGGGGGGTCATCTGCGTCTGGCCTGGCGAGATGAGGGCCACCGGCCTGAGCACCGAGACCTGAGCCCCAGGCTTAGCTCAGCCCCTGCTGCCATGTGAGAACTCAGGAAAATTGCTTCACTTCCTGAGGTGGGGGATGAACCTGGATGGGATGTCTCCCCTGGATCCGCCTGCCCATGATGTTACACTTCTAGACAGATAACTAGATCTTCATTATTACACTAGCGTAATGCATTGTTAACCATTCCCAGCAACCCACATTTTGGCAAGTGAAATGAGAAACCAATAAAGTATTTGACCACCCTGAAAGCAAAATGAGGGCAAGGGAGGAGATGACTGTGTCATGTCTTCTAAGACTCCAGACTGCATAGACTTCCATGTTATTAGGGCATGGGCAAGTGACTTTCTCCAATCCTAATTTTTCCTGGTAATGATACTGGGTAATTTTTCCCAGTAATAACATCTGCCTCATGGCTGGTGCTGAGCAGGGCTTCTGTGTATGGTTGTGCCTATTGCGCACTGCCCAAGAGCACCTGGCTGGGGGCAAATGGAGGCTGACAGCAAACCCATGCTTGACTCCCCAAACCCTGATAGCTGCCTCAGGTTTGCATGTACCTGACCCCTCTGCTTAATCTTACAAAGGTACAGTAGGGTTGGCAGCGGCTCTGGTCTTCAACATAGTGCCTGGCCCAGAGGTTAGTCTTTTGTTTACTCTTCTTTTTTTCTTTAAATTTGTTTAATGTTTATTTGAGAGAGAGACAAGCAGACAGTCGAAGAGTGTGAATGGGGGAAGGGCATAGAGAGAGGAAGACAGAGAATCCAGAGAGGCTCCAGGCTCTGAGCTGTCAGCACAGAGCCCAACATAGGGCTCAAACTCGCAAACTGCAAAATCATGACCTGAGCCGAAGTCAGACACTTAACCGACTGAGCCACCCAGGTGCCTCTTCTTCTTAAGAGGAAAGCTAATATTTCAGGACCTTCTTAAGCCCTAAGTCTCAGTTTCTCTGTCTATAAAGTTATGAAAGTAAACTTGTATTGTCTCCACTATTCTCATGAGAGTGGACCATCTTTGTGACCCAGGGCAGGGAACGTCAGCTCATCTTTGAAACCTATTATGCATTTTTCCTTGAGCATGTGCTCAAGCTGAACTGATGGCTGAAGCTCGAGCTTGGCGGCACATCCTGGTTGCATGGGCCATTGGGTGAAGAGAAGCATCTTACCACCCCCAGGTTGGCCACCACAGCACCAAGTGTGGCGTGTGGATGTGTCTTGGGTGCTGATGGGGACATAATTCACTTCTTGCTGATCACTGTCACCAAGGAAGTCTGGATGCTTCTAGAAAAGCCCCTAGCAGGCTTCTATCAAGAGCTGGAGCTGGGGGTGGACAGAGGATGGTGGTCTGTCTGTGTAGCCCATGAGAACCATGCCCACCAAGGGTTCCAACCTCTTAAAGACCCAATCTTTGTTAAAAATTCCTTTCCATTCACCATGTTTTTTTCCTTCCTCTTCCTTTTCCTACAAACTTTCTTAAATCTGAGGCTTGAAGTGGGTTAGAGCAAAATTTCAGAGCCTCAGTGACTCGGGCTGGAGAAGGCTTTTCGATTAACCCAGGCAGAATCTGGTGTGGCTAGCTGCCTAGGCCTCGGCCATGCCTCTGAGCCCTGACTTGCAGGCTCTGAAAGACTCACTGGGCTTGGGATCCAGGCCTGTGTTTGGTGAGGCATTGGCCGAAGCAGGCCAATTAGCGAGAACTGCCTCTGGTGGAGTGGCTGTGCCTGCCCACCAGGACCCATTTCTCAGACCTCCTCCTCGTTAGCCTTGACTTGTTCTTGTGTAGTGAGAGATGCAGTGCTTTGATGCTCTGACATTTGCTTCTGGCCGTGGGACCACTGAGCCCAGCCATTCTCCCTCTCTTCTGAAGGCCGAGTGTGTGGTCTGCTCCACTCTGTCCAGTGCCTTTTCTGCTGCAGCTTCGCATTCTCTGCAGCTCCAAGCGTGTGGTTTGGCTTTGGTGCAGACACAAACTACCATCTACCCCACTGTTTCCCTGCCTGACTTTCCCCCAGGGCCCAGCAGAGGAGCAGATCATGAATAAAAGACTGACCCATAATGAGTATAGGAGACTGACTACTGCCAAGTCTTCATGCCCTCCTTGTCCTAGGATGATACATCCACACCCTTCGCCAGTGGATTTTGTTGTGTCTTTCTGTAGGAAAGCCAGAATATTTACCCCTGCTTCATTGACTTTGGGTCCGGCCACGGCACTGACATTAGCCACTAAAAAGCTAGTGATGTGACAAAAGCAGAGGCTTTAATTGTACTTGTGTCATTTTGTGAAGACTCTTGCCCTTCTGCCATTTGGTATGAGAAGAGAAAGTTCAGAGTAGCTGCTTGCTGGTCCAGGAGAGAGATGGAGCAGACCCAAACTTTCCCCACTCCCCAAAGCCAGAAGTGCTTCCCCAGTAATCTACAGACCTAAGAGCAGAAAATGTTGCACAACTGAGGGTTTGGAATTCTTTGTTACACAGCAGTGTTGGAAAGACTCCAAACCCAAACCCAATCGTTAGGACTGAGAGGGATCAATTTGGTGCAGGGGCTGTGTCATTTTCTTTTCTAGCTTTATTGGATGCTCGGTAGGAGCATAGTAGGCAACAGTTTGCTTAATGGAAATGGAAACAGGGAAGACAAACCCTGTGGACTCGCCATGCTTGGCGGGCCCTCCGTTCCCAATCTGGGGACCAGGCTCCCACTAATCTATCCCTAATCCAGCAGAATCTACTGGCAAGTTATAGCCTAGAGTTGTGTGTGCAGTCTCTCCATTTTAAAGTAGTGAATCAAATTTGTATACTGCTCCACAGGCAAAACAAAAAGACATACTCTGACTAGCCCGTGGATCACCAGTTTGCAGCCTCTGGTTTGTCCACCTTGAATGGACCCCTCCTCCAAGCCCTTGGCATTGGCTAAAACTCTCATCAGAGGATCTAAGAATGCAGAATAGCAGTTAGTCTAATGGCATCTCCTGTTCGTTCCCTGGTCAGTGGTCCCTTGGTGCTGTTGAAGTAATTGAGATCTGACCAAGAAGACTAGATTGAGAATCAGAGTTGTGAGTTTGACTTTGAATCCTGTTCGTAGCTTGACTTGCTGTGTGACATTGAGAAAGTCACTTTCTCCCTCTGGCCATTACTTTGCCCATCTGTATAAGGACTCTACCATTTACACTTACTGAGAAGCTGGGAATAAATTTCTTCACCTCTCGGTGCGTTAGCATCCTCATCTAAAATGAGGCACTGTTGCTCACCTGGAGTTTGTTAACTCAGGACTGCATGGTAACAACTGAAGTCATTAGCACCCTGCCTGGCACACAGAGTCCCCTGGATGTTCACTGTGGCTCCTGCTGT